>OX387348.1:8131666-9495000 GCA_947563465.1 Archips xylosteana | reverse complement strand
CATGCATCATTTGTATTTCCATTCTCAATCAATGTCACCACTTCTTCGCTTTTCCCACTGTTAGAGAACACACGTTTTTTGTGTTTTTATAGGTTTTAGTAGATTACGTTACTCATCCATGAATGTTATCCTTTTTAATCCACCATCGCTGCAATAACTATTTTTTTTGATCAATTAGCCTTGTGCTCCGTCACCTTTTAGCCCACAAGACATGTGTTTCCCTAACAATTAGTTCTGTGGTTAAGACTTTTGGTGACTGCCAGTTTTATGTTGTTTTTATTCATCTTTCAGTAAGTGAAGCCGATGATGCCGATGATGGTGATGATGATCAAATTGGCAAAAGAGTGGGTGCGGCGACTATTACAGTCGATAGAGATGAGTACTTGCAAGCCCACAGGGATCTCACTTTTGATTGCAACCAACTGCAACTGAAGAACAATCTTCTACATCGACGACTGGCCGAATATTACAAGTAAGGTTTCTAAAGCATTTAACGCACGTAATAGTAAACTGACCCTTTAGGCTTGGTATATTGTACCGCACGTAAACCGATAAAAAAATAACGTTACTGAATAACTTAGTGACAGACAACGCATAACAAGCCACTGGAGCTAGAGACTTGAATTATGGTAGACTTATTCCTTGCTGGTCATTGCACCGAGAAGCACTAAGAAGGGATTTTTTCGAAATTCCCGTAGAGAGCTAGCAAATGTTATTCGACCACGGGTGCAAAGCTGCCCGATATATGTGATGGGGGATAAACAAACATGTAACTATTTTTTTTCTTCTTCTAGAAAGCGGAAACTTGATCATGTGTTGAAACCTCTTGAAAATTCTCAGGATTTAGAAGAAAAGTATCAAGAAAAATTGTTATCATATGAAAATTTAAAAAAGGATCAGGAAAGGGAAGTTGCTGATGTAAGATGTTTTGTATTCTGTTTTCAGTAGGTAATCATAATATTTTTGATAATATTCTTCGAAAATACTCCTTTGTAATTTGTAAGTGATCCAATAGGTAAATAACTGGCATTACTATTTCGTGTTTTACTAACTTATTTGAGAGTGGAAAATCTTTCCAGATCAAAACCAAAGTGCATGCTGTTGAAATGCAGTATTCAGAAAAGTTGGAGTATGCAGAAAGCAAGTTTGATGATCTTCAAACATATGAGCGTACTACGGGCTCCGGTCTCATATACTCTAAAAAAGGAAAACCAATCGCCGATAAGGTAAATCTTACTGGTGTAGTATTATAGTATCTTACTAGTTGTTTATCGTGGGTTACTCTCGAATTTCTCTTTTCGCCAAATGACAATATAGCTCAAACGTGTGGATTGTGTAATGTCTTTGTTGCTATATAGACATGAACGCTAAATATATCTTTAGCAAAACGAATGTTACAATTTAAAATATTCTAGTAGCGAAAAATCATTATCTTAGAATGTCTTTATTACTTAATAGACATAAACGCTAAATGGCCCGGTAGCGAAACGTTTGTATCTTACAATGTCTTAGTTACTAAACAGACATGAACGCTAAATGGCCCGTTAGCAAAACGTCTGGATCTTTGACACTTGATAACTAAAACTCATTCCTGCACAATCGATACATACTATTTTCATTTCCAGACGTTTTGCTACTAACTCGTTCTGTGTTCATGTCAATTAATTAATTTCACTTTCGGCTCATTAGGTATTCTAATCACACGGACTATTTATATTTCCAAACATTTGGCTACTTGCTCATTTCAATTTTGAGACGTCCTGCTTAGTTGACACTTTGCTGACTGAGTATTCTACGTTCATGTCATTCAGCTGAATTGACTCTTTGCTGACTGTGTATTTTACTGATATGTCATCTAGCTGAAATGGTCCTTTGGCGAAAAGGGAAATTTGAGAGTAACTCTTTATCATCACACTGATAAAAATTGTCATGTATGAACTCTTCTGTATGACGTTTGGTGATGCAAATAAATATTTTTTTTAGACTGTACAACGTTTTCTGACTCTCCAACGACGGAAAGGGGAACAATCATCAGCTCTCCGCCTCCGCTACATCAGAGCCAGGAATGCCGTCGCAGAACTGGATACTATCATCAGGAAACTGGAAACATTGGGACCAGGCCTTTACGTTGCCCAATACGAACAACTTCATATCGACAATCAAAATTATATGAGCAAAATTGAAGGTACCTAAAACTACTGAGACTGTTAATCAGGCAGGTAGTGATAAGATACTTACCCCCTGTTTCGCCATCCATTCATCAAATTTATTTGACGGATAAATGTGATGCCATCTCTGTTTATTTTGTTCGAATAGACGGAGACAGCATCACATTTATCCGCCAGTTAAAATTAACTAATGGGTGGTGAAACAGCCTCTTAGTGTTTTAACTACAAGCTTCAATTACTACTTTGTGTTTCAAATGTATTCGACTGTCTGAAAATTTTACTACGGGTTATTCTACTGAATACATCAACTAAAATATTTTAACACTGCAAACTTACTTGGATTTTCGTCAGAATTGTTTAAAGTTTACCTAGTATCAATCCGTAAAGTACGTCACACCAATTTCGACCAATTTGGACCCATCCTCTCACACTTATTACTATGAAAACGGCCATTATTTTGTTCTTGTGTAACAGATCGCTTGATCCCCTCCCCCTCTAAATGTGTGATGTACTTTATCGACGGCCCCTTAGTGAATTAAATAAAAGTTTGTGTCGTAGATCGCTAGATTAACATATTGCACAAAAACATCATTAACGACCGCTTTAGCCTAGTTGGTAGTGACCCTGCCTACGAAGCAAGAGGTCCTGGGTTCGAATCCCGGTAAGGGCATTTAATTTGTGTGATGATCACGAATATTTGTTCCTGAGTTATGGATGTTTTCTATGTATTTAAGTATTTATTTATCTATATAAGTATGTTTATCGTCGTCTAGTACCCATAGTACAAGCTTTGCTTAGTTTGGGACTAGGTCGATTTGTGTAAGATTGTCCCCTAATATTTATTTTTATATATTTATTGTCGACACGGAACTAATTTCATCGGTCACTCTATAAATACAAACACTAATTAAGCGTGATCATTACCGCTTCGCAAACCTACAGACAGACTGACAGCAAACGGATGAAACCGTCATTAATTCGTTCTTTATTTCATCTAAGCCAAAAATAACTTTCTTGTGATCAGAACGAGAGGATGAGCTCATCAAGAACCGCAGTAAATGTACTGAGCATAACCAGATCTTGGCACATATCAGGGAGAAGATGAACCATACCGACGAAGTTATAGACATCACGGAGTGTGACCTTGGAGACGCTGAGATAGAATACCTCAGAGCACGAGAGGACCTCGGCGTTGTGAAAGTAAGACGACATCTAACTGCATTTTGGCGATTTAGGATTGTAAAACACAATTTTCCGCAATGCGATCTTTCTGAAAAGGTGCACTCTCCACAAATTTACACTCTTCTTAAACTTATAACTGGTCACAAAATTTAACAATGATATTACATCAAATCATGAGGTAAGGATCTGGAAAATTAATGTTAAGTTTTTCTTCTTTAGGGTTACGTAACTCAAAGGAATTAAATTAAACCTTTTAGGGCCTCTCGCTTACAGAACTGTCTGTCTGTTCATCGGTCACAGTCAATTTGGTATAAATATAAATTTTAGTGACTAAAATACTATGACCGTGTAATTTAAATTTGGAAAACCTAAGAGGAAAAGTCCTGATTCACTAACTGATTGACACACTGACTGTCTAACTGACTTATCAACATGCAGCTCAAACGTGTAGGTAACTAACTTGTGGTAATTTTTACAGGAAAGCATTGAAATTGAACATCTTTGTGTTTATTGATGCCAGACTTAGCCAAACATAAATTTTGTCACATTTTGTTAGTTACGCAGGATTTAATCATTGTTGGTTACGCGGTATTGCAGTTTCATCGACGATATAAGAAATCTCCCAATATTGTATTGACATACTCAACCCTCGCTACCCGAATCTGTCTTTCACTTAGCCACTACTGCCACTAGCCAGTTTTTTATATATAATAAATAATATTAGCAGGGCAAAGAACACAGGACTGAAATCTTGTTTACCTAAATGCCTTTACATAGGTAAAGTAGAAATACATATTAGAAACTTGACGGAGAGGAATAACCGAAAACGCCATCAAAATCTACAGCCAATTCGCAGAAAATGTGACTACGAAGTGAACAAAGAAAAAAAACAAAAACGAAGTGAAAGTGAAGTGTGGTGTAGGGGTAAAAGCGCGCAGCACGGTATGCTGAGGACCCGGGTTCGATTCCCGGAGCTGGTCTTTCTCTGTGTTTTTTCTGTGCATCCATGTTTCAGTTCGTGTTTAGTATGAAATATACGAAGTGAAAGTGAGACGGTCGAAATGCTCAAAGAATGACCCGCGTATTATACTTACCCAATAATTTCCATGTATACCTTTGATTACTTATGTAACGGCGTTTTAGATTTTTTTGATTAGTTCCTGATTCATCGTACCCCTAAGCATTCTTGTTTTGTCGGATTCCTGTTTTGTCGAATTCCTGTTTAGTCGGATTTTTGTTTTGTCGGGATTCTCTATATAAAATTAAATCGATCATTTAAAGGACCGGTATTTACCCGACTAACTAGCAACCGGAAAAGGAAAATTAACAAATAATTAATACTATCATCTTTTATTTAAACAACTTTTCGTTTATTTACGACCAGATGGTCTAGTGGTTACAGAACCTGACTACGAAGCTTGAGGTCCCGGGTTCGATTCCCGCGTCGGGGCAGATATTTGTATGAAAATACGAATGTTTGTTCTCGGGTCTTCGGTGTTTAATATGTATTTAAGTATGTATCTATCTATATAAGTATGTTTATCCGTTGCCTAGTACCCATAACACAAGCTTTCCTTAGCTTACTTTGGGACTAGGTCAATTGGTGTGAATTGTCCCGTGATATTTATTATTATTATTATTTAAATTGAAAATTTAGTTTTAAATGAGATGTGAAAACTGTAAAAATAAAAAAGTTGAGTCACGGTAATTCCGTAGTTTCATTTGACATTAAAATTCCAATAAAACAGGAATCCGTCAAAATAGGAATTCGACAAATCAGGAACAATTTTTTTATTACATTTTCTTTTTTTAAACCAGAACCGCCGCGACCGACTGCGTTGGTCCCTGGAGGCGGAGCGACTGAAGGCCGGCCTGCTCACGAGGAAAGACCTGTTGCGTGACTTTCAGGATGCCACCGAAAAGGTAAACCTATTGATTTTAATCACCTAATTTATTTAACTACTAGCCTTAACCCATGGCTTCGCCCGCGTTAGAAATACCTTTACGATAAACATTTACAATCAGGGAATTTGGCCTGAATAAAGGTTACGGTAACATTTTTAAAGCACATCGCTGGCTTGGACGCCATCAATTGATTGCAGACGAAGTTAAAGGCCGGTGCAGACCATATGCGTGGGTGTGTCACGTCACGCACACGCACCAATTGTAATAAATGAAACTGTTAGAAAGATGGCGCACTAGGTGTGCCACCTTTCTTACATTTTCTTTCATTACAACTGGTGCGTCACACGTACACGCATCTAGTTTGCGCCGGCCTTTATGCATTGTCTTGAGAGTCGATATAAGTATCTAATCTATAATATCTTAACGTTTATGGAGAGCGCACTCTTTTCTTATTTAATTAAAATATTCTCCCAAGAGAACCAATACCGGAATTAAAATTATCCTATGTCTCAATCCTGATTTTTGTCTATCTGTGCTTCAAATTTCATCTAAATCCTTTTAGCTGTTATCGCGTGATTGACTAACAAACATCCAAACATCTTCACAAACTTTCTCAATTATATTTTTAGTACTAGCTTTTGCCCGCGACTTCGTCCGCGTAGAATTCCAATTTGTGGTAAAGCTTCTTCGTCTCTTTCATTGTATAAAACAAAAATCCGGCACCGGCAACATCCATCATTATTATCATTTCATCATGAGTATCAGTTAGTGAATATTATAAATCCCGTTTATTCCCTATCCCGCGGGAATTTCAACAAATTTGTCCTTATTCTTTGCAAAATTACATTTATTTTTATCCCGCGGGTATTTTGCATTTTCCCCGAGAAAAGTAGCCTATGTCCTTAAAGCTTTCTACCGATAAAAGAACTTTTAAAATCAGCCGCTTAGTTGAGTTCACTTATTTTTTTCCCGTGGGAATTTTGATTTTTCACGGAGAAAATAGTCTATGTAAGTAAGGGTTAGTGTAGCTTCTCACTAATAGGTGAAAGAAATTTTCAAATCAGCCCTGAAGTGAAATTCACTTCTTAATATCCCAGGGGAATTTTGCATTTTACCGAATAAATAGTAGGTAGCCTATACCAATAAAGGATAGTGAAGCTTTCTATTGGTGATTTTTTTTTAAACTCAGCCCCCAAGTTAATTTTACTATTTTCTATAACGCGGGAATTTTGCATTTATCCGGAAAAAAGCATCCTATGTTAACCAAGGACAGTGTATCTTTTATATTGGTGTAAGACATTTTAAAATGAGCTCCGAAGTTGAATTTTCTTTTTTCTATCCCTTGGGAATTTTGCATTTCCCCGGAAAAAAAGTAGCCTATGTCAATAAAGGATAGTGTAACTTTTTACTGGTAAAAGTTTTTTTTTTTAATCGGCTCGGAAGTTTCAGAGATTATCTATCCCACAGGAATTTCCAAAAATCCTGCAATAAGTTTTTTTTTTGTTATGGTCATTTTCGTTAATATTGTATTTGAAAAGATTAGTAATTGTAGTTACGGAGATATGGTCCAGTTGATTTGAGTACCTACATATATAAATCCTGATTTAACTTTATCCCGTGGAAATTTTCAAAATTCTTTATATTCGCTTTATATTCTAATAGTCTAATTGCATGCCCAATTTGTACAGTTTAGTAATCTTCGTTATGGGCATAGGGTCACTCTTGATGAAATATATAAATCCCGATTATTCCTTATCCCGTGGAAATTCCGGAAAATCCTTTCTTATCGGATGCCTACGTCATACAAAGAACACACCCTCCACGTTTTAGGTCTCTACATACAGCGGTTTAGGCTGTGCGTTAATCCGGCAGTCAGTCATTTAGGACTTCAGGACAAAGCATTTTATATGTATTTGCATTGCATTGCACCAAGCTTTTATGCGAGTTCAACAATGATATTTGAATACTCAATTCGATTTTATACGAAAAAGGTTGAACTCGCATAAAAGCTTCATCATCATCATTTCAGCCGTAGGACGTCCACTGCTGGACATAGGCCTCCCTCATTGACGTCCAATCATTACGGTTGGAAGCGACTTGCATCCACCCTGAACCTGCGGCCTTCACCAAAACGTCCGTCCATCTCGTTGGTGGACGTCCCACGCTACGCTTGTAAAAGCAAAAGCTTGGTGAAATGCAAATACTTAATACATATAATTAGCTATTATCAGAGATCAGATCAAGACGTGGTTGACAAACGTAGACAAAAATGGTTTGCAATATTTGAAGTTTCGTTTCGTTTACAATGTGTCAAAATAAAATGTAATTTAAATCAAAAGCACTAAGGAGTATTGATATCAACTTCGAAGCAAATCACCCCCAAAATAACTTTCTACTACATTTTGACCCCGTCAAGGGATGAATTTCAATAAAATACGAAACACGTCTTCCATCAATTTTGTTAAAGAATGTTTATGCAAAATTTGAAGTAGATTGGACCAAGGAATCACGTTGTCTCATACAAACTTTGCCCCCCTTTTTTACCCCCTTAGGAGTAGAACTACGGAAAATCCTTTCTTATCGGATGCCTACGTCATACAAAGAACACACCCTCCAAGTTTCAGGTCTCTACGATCAGCGGTTTAGGCTGTGCGTTGATCCGTCAGTCAGGACAAAGGATTTTATATGTATAGATAATTATGATAGGAAAGGATAGCAGAATTCTACTAAGCACGTTTTCATCTCGGTTTAGGCGTTCGCTGCCGGCATGATCTTATCGCACTGTCCTCATGTGCCGGACTTCGCTCCGGGGGGGCTACTACGAAATTCAAAAATCAAATTTCCTATTCATGCTGTCTCTTTCACTTTCGTATTAAATACCTACTATTATCGTGAGCGAGACGGCACGATATGAATTCGAATTTCAAACTTCGTAGTTTGAGGCCGTTGTCTCAAACGAACTAAGTTTGAAAGATTTTCACCATATTATTATTATGAGAACTCGCAGTAGCGTTCAAGGCGATGGGCGAAGTTCTTGAAATTATTCGCTTTTTATTCAAGATAATGGGTGAAAGATTCCTTACTTGCGTTCAAGATAGTGAATCCATTAATATGCGATATTTAACGAACGTACAGTTGACTGTGTAAAAATATGTACTTAATGAAAGTTTCAAAAATAAGTACCACAGACTCTTATTCCGACGCAATAAGGCCGTAGTAACATATTTTTGAGTGGTTCGAATAGATACTTATTTTTGCACTTGACCCTACCTATTTTTTGCAGGTCGTAATAATGCGAGAAAAAAAGAAGCGCCTAGAAGAACTCATTAGCAAAACCACGAAACAAGTGAGAGAAGCTCGCCAGCTCACACAGGCAGCACACAATGCTCCTGAAGAAGTTGATCCTTTTGATGACTTTTAGAGCCATCGATACGGACCTAAACCAGAGCCAACGAGGCGAGATATACTCATCCTTGTCTAATACGTCATCATTACTATTACGCTCTTTTTCTCTCTCATGGCATAATTTATCTCTACTCGTTGGCTTTACGTTATTTAAATTGATGAACCCAGTCGATCTATGTTGCCTATCATAAACACGTTTTAATTTAGATTTTTTGTCAAAGTATAGTTTGCCTAAACCAGTCTCGCATGTTGCCACGCTGTGCTTTTAATGGATGACGTACTGAAAAATTTACACGCTCGTTTCTTGTATATTTCACCGTACGTACTAACACAGATTTATTTTCTGGCCAGCGATAAAAACATTCATTGCCTGCAAGGCACATGCGTCGTCGAGATTTCCAGGCATTTAAACGGTTGATTCCTTTTTCGTCGTATTCCTGATTGGACATATTCTTGTTTCGGCACATTCCGTTTACGGCATAAATCATTATAGGTACAGGGTGGAAAGTTGAGATGTGGCAGCAAAGGCAGCTACTAGATCCCTTGCTGCTACGCGAAAATGCTCTTAGGAGACCTTTACTAACTTTTTGTATGATGGCAATCGAAATTTACAGATTTTTGATAAAATGTACAGTCAGCGAGGAAATCGACAGATTTGAATTTTTTTTTAATGCCAATCGTTCCCATTTCTATCAAGGATTAAAACACTCTTTGAGATCAACTGAGGTTAGAGTACTAGAACACCCACAAATCAAAGAAAACTTGTTCCATACAGTTCGTAGGGTAATTATCATTGCATTGTAATAAATTAATTACAATATGAAATTTTCTTTAGCTAAAAGATCATTTAATTGTAAACAACTATAATTAGGATATTAGAAATAGGAAAAATCGGTATCATTGTAAAAAAAAAACTAGTCTTCATTCTTTTAAGCGGACTTGCACCTAAAATTGAATACTGGGTTAAGACACTAACTTTAGTTAAAATGTTCAGTTTTTAGTTGTCTATATACTGTTTAATTTTTTTAAGCATAAAGGATTCATATTCGTATAAAAGAAACAAAATTCGAAAGTTTCAATTTACAAATTACGCAAGCAAAGTCACAAGTATTTCATAGTATAACATTTTTACCAAAATGTGTCATTACAAGAATATGGTCTAATCAGGAATACGACGGAAAAGGAATCAATCATTTAAACGTACATTGTGTAGTCTTTGCCTAACAGATTTGGTAGAGAATAGAGGTAGGATACCTGATTCATCAGTTTTTACTCTTAAACATAAATTCTTCTTTGCCGTTCAGTACAAGACTGATATATTTAAAGATTATACTTTACTCGGTCTTTGTCAACTTTGTAAATACCCAGTTTACATTGTTCCAAGAAAATCATTACAATAGCATGTCATTGCCGAGCCATTGGCCTAACGAGTTAAAAGATATCGATCTAGCTCTACCTTTCCATTGATATTTATTGGAATTATGTAAACTAGGTCTAATAATAATGGTGACTAGGCTAATATTTAAAAAGAGTGGAAGGATATTGTGGTGGTTGCTCTAGCATTACTTATTTACGTTTTTGCTCTTTTATAAAAAGGTTTTGCCCGGTATTAGTTTTAGATAAGATAAGATCTTATTTTATATTGTTACCTTTAACCAATCATGTATTTAAATAATTATTTAATTCGTATTAAAAATATCGATACAATCGGGCACAATCATGTTCATTTCAATAAAATTTCGATTGATATAAATCCATTTTTATTTCTTAACACTTTCCAAAAAAAAATGTTTACATACACGTTTATAAAATCTTTTGTATTCGTATACAAATTGCAATTGCTTATTTCTTCACATACAAGGCACTGGTCAATTACATTAAAGGTACTTTTTTCTTATCGTTGACTAGTTTAAAATTGTTATCCAGGTTTTACTTAAACTTAACAAAGCTACAGTTACAATTAAATTGTAATAATCATTGTACTTAAAAAACAAAATGTCCGTTATTAACTAAAACTCAAAACAAAATGATTGTAGTTTATGTGAACAAAAGCGTATAGAACAAGTATGTACAATACAATACAAGAAGATCTTGGGAAAATAGATGGTTTTCTGAAGAGTAAAAATTTGAAAGATTTCATAAAGGAATTATATATTTTGACTAGCTTTTGCCCGCGACTTCGTCCGCGTAGAATTCCATTTTGTGGTAAAGCTTCTTCATCTCTTTCACTGTATAAAACAAAAATCCGGCAACGGCAACATCCATCATTATTATCATTTTATCATTTCACCATCATCAGTATCAGTTACTTAGTGAATATTATAAATCCCGTATATTCTCTATCCCGTGGGAATTTCAACAAATTTGTCCTTATTCTATGCAAATTTTCGCTTATTTTTATCCCGCGGGAATTTTGCATTTTCCCCGAGAAAAAGTAGCATATGTCTGTCCTTAAAGGTGTAGCTTTCTACCGGTAAAAGAAGTTTTAAAATCAGCCCCGTAGTTGAATTCACTTATTTTTTTCCCGTGGGAATTTTGCTTTTTCACGGAGAAAAGTAGTCTATGTAAATAATAGTTGGTGTAGCTTCCTACTGGTGAAAGAAATTTTCAAATCAGCCCTCAAGTGATATTCACTTCTTTCTATCCCACGGGAATTTTGTATTTTACCGAATAAATAGTAGGTAGCCTAGCCTATACCAATAAAGGATAGTGTAGCTTTCTATTGGTCATTTTTTTAAACTCAACCCCGAAGTTAAATTTACTATTTTCTCTACCGCGGGAATTTTGCATTTATCCGGAAAATAGCATCCTATGTTAATCAAGGACAGTGTATCTTTTCTATTGGTGAAAGATATTTTAAAATGAGCTCCGATGTTGAATTTTTTTTCTATACGTTGGGAATTTTGTATTTTTCCGGAAAAAAGTAGCCTATGTCAATAAAAAATAGTGTAACTTTTTACTGGTAAAAGATTTTTTTTTTAATCGGCTCGGAAGTTTCAGAGATTATCTATCCCACAGGAATTTCCAAAAATCCCGCAATAAGTTTTTTTGCTGTTATGTATGACCATTTACGTTTATACTGAATTTGAAAAGTTTAGTAATTGTAGTTACGGACATAGGATCCAGTTGATTTGAGTATATAAATTCTGATTTATCCTTATACCGCGGGAATTTTCAAAATTATTGAAATAAGCTTTATATTCTAATAGTCTACTTGCATGCCCAATTGGGGATGTCTATTTTTTTGCAATGTATAGTAAATCGAAAACCATTTCGAGATAAATGCTTTTTAACTCGTTTTCTGTAGTTATTTAATTTTAATATTATGTAATGAATTTATTATATAACAAATAAGCAATGACCTTCATTTGACATTGGTGTAAATTGCATGACCGGTTCAAGTCGTACTTTATTCTATGTGGTTAGAATTCTTCACAATTTACGCGTGGATTATACTACGGAGTTTGATTTGGACGCGCTGTCTGACATCTAGCACTTTGACAGTGCCAGTAAAGTGACACAGTGTATAGTGTACCACTACGCAAAAAATAATTAAAGGGGTTGCCTTATCGTACGCATTTAGATAGATTTAGAAATTTGGCATTGTGGGAGCCCTCAGTTATAATCTGACGTCATCAATTAAAATAGTTTCAATAATTAATTTTGAAAAAAGTAAAGAACTAAATGACAAAATATTGAAATTAGTTCCTTATAATTGACTTTTCTATACAAAAAAAATATAAAAACCACTGGTAATTTTTTTTAGACATTCCCAATTTGAACAGTTTAATCTTTGTTATGGGGATAGTTTCACTCTTGACGAAATATAATACATCCCGTATATTCCTTATCCCGTGGGAATTCCGGAAAATTCTTTCTTATCGGATGCCTATAGATGTCATACAAAGAACACATCCTCCAAGTTTCAGGTCTCTACATACAGCGGTTTAGGCTGTGCGTTAATCCGCCAGTCAGTCATTTTGGACTTCAGGACAAAGCATTTTATATGTATTTGCATTGCACCAAGCCTTTATATGAGTTCAACAATGATGTTTGAATACTCAATTTGATTTTATTCGAAAAAGGTTGAAAGCTTCATCATCATCATTTCAGCCGTAGGACGTCCACTGCTGGACATAGGCCTCCCTCATTGACGTCCAATAATTACGGTTGGAAGCGACTTGCATCCACCCTGAACCTGCGGCCTTCATCAAAACGTCCGTCCATCTCGTTGGCGGATGTCCCACGCTGCGCTTGTAAATGCAAAAGCTTGGTGAAATGCAAATACTTATACATATAATTAGTTATTATCAGAGATCAGATCAGGAAGTGGTTGACAAACGTAGACAAATGGTTTGCAAAATTTGAAGTTTCGTTTCGTTTACATTGTGTCAAAATGAAATGTAATTTAAATCAAAAGCACTAAGGAGTATTGATATCAACTTCGAAGCAAATCACCCCCAAAATAACTTTCTACTCCTTTTTATCCCCGTCAAGGGATGAATTTCAATAAAATACGAAACACGTCTTCCATCAATTCTGTTAAAGAATGTTTATGCAAAATTTGAAGTAGATTGGACCAAGGAATCACGTTGTCCCATACAAACTTTGCCCCCCTTTTTTACCCCCTTAGGAGTAGAACTACGAAAAATCCTTTCTTATCGGATGCCTACGTCATACAAAGAACACACCCTCCAAGTTTCAGGTCTCTACGAACAGCGGTTTAGGCTGTGCGTTGATCCGTCAGTCAGGACAAAGGATTTTATATGTATAGATTTCTGAGAAAATAGGTTGTCATGTCGACAGCCGAACGCATCATCCCATAGATTTTGTACCTATTAATTCATCACGTCGGTTACTTATGAAATAAATCTACTAACTATTTATTTGTTTTAAAGCAACTAATAATCTAATTTTGCAGAAGGTAGGGAAATAATTACATAGAAAATAAGTAAACCGGTTTTTGTAGCTAAAATAGTGTTTTTTCTGGAATCGCGACTTGGAATTATTGTTTTATGGTGTCATGTCATAATACCCTATGAAGCAAATGCTTCTCTAATTCATACATGCTTTCGAATACGCTTTTTATTCACAATTAGAAGTTCATAAAATTTTAATAAACATCATCGCCTTTCTTGTCGTTTAAGTTGACGGAGACTGGTCGTTCTGGATTTGTCTCATTGACGAGCGGACCATGTTTCCAACCTGGCGGGTACCCGTACTGTCTCACGTCGTCCCACCATTGCTGCTCGCCGTCGGCCCAGATGCAGTACACCACGTTTGTGCTGACAAGGACAGCGAAGCATACCCAAAATGCCACTCGCCATTCGCTTAGTGTTGACTGTGAACATAAAGTAATAAAATTGTTTCACTCTTTCTTTAATCTTACTGAATTTTATTCTGGTAACTTTAACCCAGTGCAATGAACAAGCGCGTTTCTGAATATCGAAAGTTAAAGTTAACATATCGAATAGGTTCTAACATCGAGAAGTTTTTCTGAATCCGTAAACTTCTGAGGATTTATTAAAACGGCATATTATTAGAACTCAAACTTAGTCGTTTTAGGCGGCCCCTAAACGGTCAATTATATTGCGCAATATTGCGAATAGTGCAATATTATTGACCGTTTAGGATTAATATTGAAGATTGCGCAATGATTGACCGAAAGTTTGAGCGAGTTTAATTTTTATTGTACCTACAATATTTTTCCTTTGCATCGTGTAGGGTCAGTTTTGTGCAATATTTTAGTATCCGACTGAACACGAAAACATTGTGCAGTTCGTATTATTGTGCAATATAATTGCTCGTTTGGATTCAGAGCGCCTTTCAATCTTATTGTACAATAAAAAGTATTGTACAATGTTATTGTAGGTGTAGGGGCCGCCTAAGAAAAAAACCTTTACATTTTACAGCCCATTCAATATTCCGTATTTTCATTTTCGATATTCAGATACGTAACCCCTTGAATGCATATTTTATATACAAGAGTACATACATATTGAGAATTTCCGCTAGCACTTTGAACGTTACCGTCAGTTCATATAACTTTGTTTTACCATGCACGAACCACTATGAACGCTAATGTACGTGTTAAGTTTCTGGGCACTAACTGAAGTTCTGCGCCTGCCGCAAGGTGAAAAAAACCTAGCAGTGAATGCGTTAAAAAGTGGTCAGTCAACACATTTCTTACTCTTTTTATTCTTCTTACTCTTGACCCCCCTGGACGACTCGCTATTTTCTTAAACTTGGCACTTTCCTAACTCGTCCCTTTTTTATCTTGCCATTTTCTTACTTGGTCTCTTTCTAAAACTTTCTTAAACTTATTCAGACGACAATGAAACGAATTCAGTTTCGTTAATAACGGTTATTTTGGAATCACCGGATATCGCTTCGTTTCCGCCATCTGACCAATCATAAACTAAAGTATCAGTTCTTTTCTTCAGTTTAGGAAATAAACCAAGTAAGAAAACGGCGAGTTAAAAAAGGGACGAGTTAGGAATGAGACAATTTTAGGAAAGAGACTAAAGTAAGAAAATCACAAGTTAAGAAAGAGACAAGTTGGGAAAGTGCCAAGTTTAAGAAAACGTCGAAGTCGTCCGGAGGGCTCTTGACTATAGTTTATGGTACTTACATTTGGCGTCAACAATCCAGTGAGGAACGGAGTTGCGATTCCGGCGAAGGTCGACGTGGTGTTAACGAGTGACGTCAGGGTGCCTGCGTAGTTTGGTGCCAAATCTAATGCGTTCACCTGGAAAATCGAAATTAGTGTTCGTAATTAGCCCTTCGGGTCATACTTAGGAGGGTTCCGGATTTTTTGTTCGTACCTCTCTTGTGGACATGGCATAAAGTTAGTCTATAGGCCAATATTTTCACCCGACTGTCGAAGGAGGGTTATGTTTTTCGAGCGTATGTCTGTATGTATCATTCTTTGGCCGACACGACTCAGTGGATTTTGAAGTGTGAGGTGTCATTAGATTCGTCTCAGTTCCGAGAGTGACATAGGGTATTTGTATGTATTTTCCCAGAATTATAGTTACAGGTAGGTTTTGTCATCTTTTATTGAAATTAAAGTTATTTAGTCAAGTCTATGTTTACATTAGCATGTGGAAAACCTGATTTTCGGCCCATTTATATAAATTTTAATTTTGCTGATTCGGAGTCGCTTATTTTATGTCCACAGAAGAGTCAACTTATGTTTCTTACGCCTTTCAATGACCCATTTATAACCGTTCCGGTAAAACTTTGATTTTCGGAAATCAGCAAGATGTGACCTATGTTAGTAAAATAAATAAATAAATAAAATAAATATTAGGGGACAATCTTACACAAATCGACCTAGTCCCAAACTAAGCAAAGCTTGTACACACGATTGCCTCACTTAAGTAACCACGTTGAATAAGAGGTATTGAACGCGCACTACTACTATTACTACTATTACCCTACTTTATTTCGCTAAAAAGTAGTTCTACAAACTGCATTTCGTCAATACTTTTAAAAAAGCTCGTATCTCAAATTCGATAATCTGGCGAAGTGAACTTTACTTAGTGTGCATCAAGGTTCAGTTTGGTTTACATATTGAATTGAGATACGAGCTTTTTTCACAGCAGTGACGATTTCATTCATGAAATACCTTGCATTCGAGACTCAGGACGAATTGTCTTTTTTGTTGCAGTGTATTTTTTTTTTGTTTACTTTGAATGTTAAAAATAATATGTATGAATGTTGTTATGGAATTTAAACAAATTAATAGGTATATGTAATTTGATAAAATTTTGTAGTTCTGTATTTTCGTTCCTATTTTAATTTTTTTGTAAATCGATATTATTAGCTTTTTTCAAAGTAGTGACGATTTTCACTATTAAAAAGAAAACAATTGTTTTATTTTTAATAGTATTACTCAAAATTAAAATCATTGCGCAACCTACTGTGAATATAGTCACTACTTTGAAAAAAGCTCGTATCTCAAAATCAATAATCTGGCTAATTGAACTTTACTGAGTGTGCAATAAAGTTCAGTTTGGTTTACGTATTGAATTGAGATACGAGATTTTTATAAAGTAGTGGCGATATTATTAACCGCCCTTCTTACCTACATACATACATACATAGATGGCACAGCACAGTTGGTCACTATCACCATTCAAATAGTTAAATCAAAGTGTAGACTTGCAAGAATGTGAAAGTTGCATTACATAGCAGCGCTGGATTGGCAACTTCAATCTCGTTCGCTTTGCTGCCTCGCAATGTATGCAACTTGCGCGTTTTTTCTCGCAGGTCTTAGTCTTAGGTCTAAACTCGGCTTATTATTCCGTTCGTGTCAGTTTTTTTGCTTTCATTTATTGCCACTACTAGATGGCAGCACTGCGCTACTTATCGTCAGAATCAATTCACTTTATTATTATTTATTCCTGTTGTCACACTCGTATAAGATTTTGTGTGCTAGTTTATTCCTCGCTTCTTGAAATTTTAGAAGCTGGAAAATCAAAAAACTTCAATTAGTATGCTGGGAATCGATCCGTCAACCTCGTGCGTCAAAGCCGGCATCCAGACCACTGGACCAAACGATAGCTTAATTTACACTACGAAAATTAAAACTGGTTGTTGCAAACTGACGTCATTAGAAATGTTTCATCATCATTCGTTCTCAACTTAAAACGATTTACCCGCAATTAAGATTATTTACTCGTCAATTTTCTACCGCAATATAGATTTTTCTTAAGCGATTCGTTTTTTGCCATCGGACCAACCACAGTGTCACTACGCTAAATAAATACATACCAACCTAATTTATTTCTACGATGTCATCCATTCATTTTACTACTTATATGAAGGAAAAAATAGTCGTGTTATTTGAGCATAACACTTCTATTGGTGAAATAGCTCGTCAGCTCAATTTAATACGGTAAGTTAAAATATTATGCAAATCTTGTAAAGTTTAAACCTTTAACCGTTGTATAATAGTTTCGTTATGTTGTTTGTATAAATTTGCATTATGATAAAAAAGTAGATAGGTAATAAAATAAACATTAGACTTAATATAATTTTCTTTTACAGAGAGAAACCTTCAAGCTGTGGGTAAAACGGTATGGAGATTCTGGCGACATAGAAAGGAAGCGGCCAGTTTTTCAACCTATTATGTTTACACCTCAATCTGCACGTTATCAAGACATTGATGCAAGACATACTGCAAACCCTTTGCTATCAACCTAGCAACTGCTCACGGTAAAGCAGTAAAGACAGTGCTGAAACACACTCTGCTGGGTTTAAAAAATACTGACCAGAAAATAAATCGCACTGTCCTACGTTCACCGAAAACAAAGGGTTCGTCTTGCTGAAGAATATTTAAATTTTGCTTGGTGTGACAATATAATTATATGTATTCACTGACGAAAAGTCGTTTATGTCTGACATAGATGATCGCAAGATACTAAATATGGCGGAAACACGCAGATTATGTTTAATTAATGTTGTGGGACTTGTGGGTTACTAACCAGAACTAGCGGCAGAAAAACCTTAGCTTATTGGGGATAGATGTCAACTATGGGGCCTGGTGAAATTGTGGAAGTTGGTGGTCGCAAAATATTTGGATGTTTTGGGCGATTTTATTATTATTATTAACTGGCCGTCAAAAATTCCAGATCTAAACGTTATCGAATATTTATGGGGTCTAACGTATCCATCAAACGTAAAGATAACGCAATACCTCAGGGAACTAGTTTATTCAACTTGGGAATCTTCCTTTTTCTTTGAATTTTCGCATAGATATGCGAGGTAGTGACTTAAGTTTAACACTAGTAAATAGTATGAGAAGCCGCCTTCAACAAATAATCAGCAATGAAGGTAGATCCTTGAGGTATTGAAAATTAAATAACTAAGTTTCTTCTGCCCGCTTGTAACTGCTAAGCTTATTTTTGTAAATATTTAAGTAAGATGGCCAAGTGATGGTATTGTAGTTTAGATAAAACATAACGCATGTTTCTGTCTAAATATTTACATGATGATTCACTATGTGCCTATCTGCTTTTATAAAATAAGTTAAATTATAAGTAGCCATTATGTTTAACACTCACTTTCCTAACTCATTAGTAGTTTTAAATTACGAAATGTTATAGTTTGTTTACAGGTTTTGTCAGAATAAATAATGTTAATCGAATTAAACAAAATGTGTTTTTCTGTAAGAAAATAAAAATATTTTTTTAAAACCTATTTTATTTTTTCATTTACACTAATTCTGTATTAGATTCAAATTGAAATAAAACTTGTAAACTTATTAAACAACCTACTTAATTCGAAAAGCAAATAAAAAAAAACGCAAAAAGAAATTAACTGCAGAAATCATCTTTGAAACTCGAACCCTAGGCCTCACGTTTTGTAAGCCAGCACTGGACCGCTAAGCCACGAAGTATGTTAATAGCATGAGCAAAAATAAGCACCTATTGGTATTAGAAACGGTAGTTTGTTCAACTAGGCATGCATTGATCTTATACCATACAAACATTTACCCACATTTATGTTTATAATATTCATTCAACTCCAGTGCGCATTCAAATCCACGTATCTGAGTGGATACTTAAGTGAGGGCAACGACTGTACTATGGGTACTAGACGACGATAAACATATTTATATAGATAAATAAATAGATAGAAAACATCCATAACTCAGGAACAAATATTCGTGCTCATCACACAAATAAATGCCCTTACCGGGATTTGAACCCAGGACCTCTTGCTTCGTAGGCAGGCTAAAGCGGTCGTTCGTAATACGAAAAATTGTCATAATCAAGAGAAGTACACATAAATAAAAAAGTTAATGTGGAAACTTAAATTCCGATGGTAGGAATTTCAAAACAATACTTAATACCTGCCATTAGATTTAAATGCAGGCATATAGTTCTTCAATCTGTTTAACATTAAAATAAAGTTGACAAAGTTGTTGATACACGAAGAGAAAAATCTAGTTTCCTTAAACAGAATATTGTGAATTTGACTTGATTTTATTGTATTATATGTGACAACTATACTTTTTTTACATGTTAATAGAAAATTCTACTTCTTGCAACATCATTTCTAGTTCCTATTACCCAGTTACCTATAGTATCGTAGAAAACAGATTTTGTGTAGTAATACAAAACCAGTTCTAAGCTAAATTCATATTTTACTCTGTAAAAATTAGATGATTACCAAAACGATATCAGAGTTTTCGTATACTAGAATATTCTAGTACTGAATAAAATATGATTAGTCATATTTGTTATAAAAAAAATCTGATAATCATTGCTGAAATCTGATTTCCTACACCATAATCATATTTACTATACAATCTGGTAATATTGTGGAATATTATTTTCTCCGTGTATATTGACGATGACGAACGATTGATGGATATGTCAATACAGGGTTATTTGTAATTCACTGACATCCTCTTAACCCTGAATTCCTATTACTCAAACAAATGTTTTTTGTTTTACGACTTTTTAAAATGAAGCACTTTTTTCCCATACAAGTATCGCAAAAATAAGAGGTCATCTCAAATTTTCAAAACGTTATTACAGCAAAAATATTAAGTTATGACAAAAGCCGTAAAACAAAAAACATTTGTTCAAGTGGTAGGAGTTTAGGGTTAAAAGGATGCTAGTGAATTACAAATAACCCTGTATTTACGGACTCGATGGCTATTTGTAATTGCTATCTTATTTCTTATCTTCTGGTGAAAGAAGATGTGAAATTCCGTTACCTTATTATCTCGAGCGCATAAATGTATAGTAGCGGACTGAAAAGGTTCGTCTCTTTACGATCTTAACTTGTCGACATAGAGTCGAAAAGTGACGAACCTTTTCGTTCCGCGACTGTACACGTATATTTTGTTACCTTCATCCCGCTGTAGAAGCCTCCCATTAGGGCCATAGAAACTACAAAGTAGGCTATGGCAGCGTCGCGGTCGCACCCTGCGTACGACGCAAGAATTATGCATATCGCAGGGCCCGTCGCAGCTGTAATAAACATAGTCGGATTATTCGCGGTAGTGCCTTTGGCTGTTCCTTCGAAGGAACTATTGCGTTTTTTTCGCACTAGTTCCTTCACAAGAGATGAAGGGAGAACTGCGTTTATTTTTTCGCCTTTGTTCCTTGTCGCAGTAGGACTTTCAGTTCTAGCAAAGGAACAAAGGCGAAAAGATAAACGCAGTTATTTCTTCACCTCTCCAAAGAAAACGCAATAGTTCCTTCGAAGGAACAGTCAAAAGAACTACAGCAAATAATCTATATAGTCCAGTTACAATAACGTTACTCCTTTTTACCTCACTGCGGCTAGAACAGAGAGTTGTTACCTAGCAACCAATCCCTGGATCAGAAAAATTGCACGAGAAAAAAGGAATAAAATAATAAACTTCGTTTGCAAGGATTTCGCTTTTACTCTCATTAGATTGTGTTAATATGCATGTTTTAAAATCATATTTCCTTTTCCTCGACATCAAATTTCGATGAAATAAAGTCTATAGTGTTGCTTAAGTCTACGTTTAATCTATTCACTAAAAACGAAAAATCAGGGTAGATGCGACTCTGGACTATAAAGAAATATGGCAATGTATAAGAATGTCTACTTTTAACATTGATGTAATACAAACTAGATTTGTAGGCAGATCGCAAACATGAGCAACCTCAGATGTAGACTGCAGTCTCGAACTCAACTGACAGCTAATCAGTCGTCGTTGTGACACCGACCGTTACTATACCGGACGAAAAATGGGGAAATGCACGGTAAAATCTTGCGATTCCGCTATCAACACACACTATGAAGCAAGTGGCATTACTTTTCATGCGTAAGTTCAGTTTTCAGTTAGTTATATTATTCTGTATTGTGACCAAAAACTAATAAAAATAACTAATATCGAACTGTAAGTTCAGTGTGGCCAGTATAATCATAGTTTGGTTTTCCCAACTTTTAGGGGGAATTTCGCATATTGTGTGGAATCTCTTTAACCTGTGCTATTAAATTTATGTTGCATGTTTACTTTGTGGGGTACCGAAAGATGAAGTGCGCCGTCGGATCTGGATAGAAAAAATCAGATTACTAAGACGGGAAACCGACTGGCTACCTACAAAATCAAAAAAAATTTGCTTGAAACATCATTTTCTTGAGCAACATGTTGCGAGCTTGGATTCGAACCCAACGATCCTCTGGTTGAGACGCCAAAGGTCGAACCACTAGGCTACCACGGGTTTGTGTGTAGGTATAATAAATAAATGATTAAAATAAATTGTACCCAGAAAAAAATAAAAACAAAAAAAAAATTAAAACGTCCGAGACAAAAATACTTATCAATTTTAATAGTCCTTCTGTTTTCTATATTGTTGTTTTATTATAATATTATATCTGTGTTATGAAAAAAACTAACGTTTTATTTTACGCCTTTCAATAGATATAATTCGCACTAATATTATAAATGGCACTGGCAACAGCTGCTAGGAGGTACAGTAGTAGTATTTGAAACCCAATTAATTATGGTTTTGTCCAGCCAGTTAACATTATGAACTAATAAAAAATTTCTTCATGTAATTTATTATTTAGGGGGAAATTTGCGTAAGGTAAGCAACACCAAACCTTAAATATCGTCATCTTTATCACATTCATACACGGCGCAATGCGAGCATACTAGTGTAATAGAGACAAACATATGTCTCATTTATTATTTTGTTGATTTCAAAGCTACGTTGTCAAATTTCAAGACTGGCACGCGTTTTGTTGAGACGGTAGTACAGTACCCGGCCATAAAGATTGCACATCGGTCTTTGGAAAAAGACTCGGCAAATGTCGGCTTCGTATAGCGTTGTCACACACTACTTATGTGACGTTTGTCAGTTGTTGTTCAGGTGCAGTAGGGTACGGACGCTTTCCGGTGAAAATATCTACATCTACACTAATATTATAAAGAGGAAAGATTTGTACCTATTTTTGTATGTTTGTAATGAATAGGCTCAAAAATTACTGGGCCGATTTAAAAATTTCTTTCACCAATAGAATGCTACATTCTTCCAATTTGACATAGGCTACATTTCATTTTGAAAAAAATTAGGAATCCTTGGTAAAATTTGAACAATGTAACCGAAGGTTTAGAAAAATGAGTCTTAAAATGTCTTTCGTCGAATGCGCTGCCGAAACTATTAGCGATAGAACAAAATAATGTACAACAATATTGAAGAACATCATAATGTCTACAAAAAACTCCGCGGTAGCATATGTCCAACTATTGTAGTTATGTCACTACAACAACTTTTTTCATTTTAAACATTAATGAAAGTGCTAACCAATGTATAATATAGTTGTACCCGTGCGAAGCCGGGGCGGGTCGCTAGTATAATATAGAGTTATTGAAACCCCCAAATTTAAAGTTAATGATGGATTACACTGATAGACTAATATTAAATACGGCTGATAGTGCCAGTGATATTGACCAAATTGAGAGCACATATAGTGAAATGGAAGATATGGAGATGTTTTGAAAATTTAAATTTATGAAAAAATAGGTGTAACTCTTATTTATTTTTTGACTATCCTTTTTCTAGTAGTTGCAACAACCCTCTACAGATATCAAAAGTTTACATGTCATTAATTTGACGTAAACTAATTAAGTCCATGGAGTGCAGTATTTATTTGATATCAAACGTCACTTAATAAATACGGCGATTGATGGACGTTCGTCAGTGTTCGGAAATTGTCGTAAACTACGAATTGTCTCTTGCTGAAGGCCGATGTGCAATCATTATCGCCGGGTACTGTATGAAGTTTGTTACTCTAGATTATATAACTCAGTGACTTTTAATAAATAAATTTGTCTGAATATTAGAAAGCCAATATTTCAGAACGTTTGAGTCTATTCAAGCCGGAATATAAAAATGACAAAGTTTGTTAAAGTATAAAAATGTCTAAAATATGTAAATGTTTAAAATAAAAAATGGCGATGAATAAAAATGTCTACCACAAAGGTGCCTAAAGAAATAAAAATAACATATATATACAAAGTTATAGCTAGTGACAAATAAGCGACCATTAAGACCCTATTTTTGAAGCACTAGGAGTTATAGTACAATGTTTAACGAGTTTATCACTGGCAAACCGAAATCACCGCATTAATCACCTTGTTTGCGTTGAAGTGTATCGGCAGATATTTTTATTTTTGTTACTTCTGTTAAATTACCCTCTTTGTTTTTGTTGTTTCTTTTGCTCATTCCATAAAATGTATTATATTATATAGCTTTAAGTTCTCATGTAAGTGAATTTTAAAATTCTTAGTGGGAATAAAGAATCTTAAACCTTAAACCTTATATATTTTGTCAAAAATGCACTGAGATAAAATTATTAAAGTGGGCATTTTTATACATCGCCAAATTTTCTTATAGTCCATGGTCGCAACATCTTTATGTTCCGTCTAATACACATTTGAAAATTTTTATACTTGGTCAAAATTATAATCGGAAGAAATTATGTAAGTGGACATTTTTATACACATTTTTATATTTCTTTACAGTCTATTGTCGCATAAATCAAAATCAGTTTATTATTTTCCAAGAAAAATATTGAACAAACAAAAAAAAATCTTAAAACAATTGAAATGTATTCTGTTGTCGGGTCTAATATCCCCACGAGTAGGTTTTCTTTTTCATTTATGTTTAGTGTACAAAATAAACTATAGGTTAGGTATAGATATAAATATTTATTAAACAACGAAAACTGCACGTTGGCGAAAACTGTACCAAAATGTGTTTAATCGAGAATTTTCCCAGTTTATGGTGGACAGATAGACGCGATCGGCAACTTCTTTCCCGTAATATATTCTTGACACATAACTTGATTGTACGGATGTTTAAATTAATCTAAATCGAAACCGAAATTGACATTTTTTAGATTACTAACTCAGTTGGAATTTATACTCTTAAAATCAACAATAAAGCTTTTCGCACATCCCAGAAGAGGCGCAAATACATCTCCGTAGGTAATTTGAAACTAAATAAAACCGTTTAAAAACAATACGTTTTGTGGATAGTAAAATAACGTACCTAAAATGTATTTTTATAAACACCACTTAGTCCATTCCTTCCATAATTTCTTAAAGCCCCTAATCCTTTCCCTACTTTAAATTTCATGTGACATTTATCAAAACTTAACTGAAGAGTGACTGTTAATAGGCAGCCCTATCGCGAGTTTGTGTACCGCAGCCGAGACGTTATACTGCTCCTTTTTTCTGTACTGTGTTTCTGATAATCATGAATCATGATATAAAATTATCTTGCCTTCTTTCTTTTATCCGCTTTGATTTTTTTTCCATTTAGAACGCTTTTCAGATCGCTCCAGCTTAATCCGGCTGCTGCAGCTTCCAGCTTATTAAGTTTACCAAATCATCTTGAAAATAATTGGCTAGGAGTTTGTCGGTCTTTTCATTGATGAGATTCTCTAACCTCTCAAGAATTTCGTGGAAAATTATAACACTTCAGAGATGATAAGATTGATAAGTTATCTGCCACCTACACGCCTTACATATACATAGAAGACGTTTTAAGTGACAAGTCAACCTGATAAATGCGAGTCAAACTCGCTCACCGAGGGTTCCGTAAGAGTCATCATCATCATCATCATCATCATTTCAGCCGTAGGACGTCCACTGCTGGACATAGTCCTCCCCCATTGAAGCCCAATCATTACGGTTGGAACTTGGAAGCGACTTGCATCCACCCTAAACCTGCGGCCTTCACCAAATCGTCCGTCCATCTCATTGGTGGACGTCCCACGCTGCGATTGCCAGTCCGTGGTCTCCATTCCAGAACTTTTGGCCCCCAACGGCCATCTGTTCTGCGTGCTATATGGCCTGCCCATTGCCATTTCAACGAGCTAATCCGTTTGGCTATGTCGGTGATCCCGGTTCTTCTACGGATCTCCTCGTTTCTGATTCGATCCCGTAGAGAAACTCCGAGCATAGCCCTCTCCATAGCTCGTTGAGTAACTCTGAGCCTATTCATCAGGCCAATAGTGAAGCACCACGTCTCGGATCCATATATCATCACTGGCAACACACACTGATTAAATACTATTGTTTTGAGGTACTGAGGTATTTTGGACGAAAAGATGTTGCGGAGCTTCCCGAACGCTGCCCATCCGAGTTGGATAAGTCCGTAAGTGTGGCTAAATTCAACTTAATCTGTCCATTAGATTTGAAGAAAATCAGCCTAACATAATGGACGTAATGGACAGATAGACAGATATGAAAGTGATCCTATATGGATTGCGTTTCTCTTTTTAAGGTACTTACGGACTGTACGAAAACCAACAGAGGAAACTTATAGTTTGTTCTGTAATATACGTTAAGTACCTTGACAAGCGGACAGCTCTAAATGTAAAATTCCCAACTTGCCAGCAAATACCTACCTAGCAAGAAATAAAAGTACTCCGATGCAACAAAAATGCTTAAATAGCTCTTACCAATAGTTGTGTGAATGATTCTCCCCGTTTTGATAGTATGCCACCCCTTCTTAATGCATACGTCACATACGAAGCCGAAAATGAAGGAGCTGATCCACATTGCAGCGTAAGGCAGAGCAGTTAGCGAGCCAGTAGTCTTAATATCGTATTTGAGAACATCGTGAGAGTATTTTGGCAGGTCTGTGACCATTGTGTAGTAACCCCAGTCATGACCAACCTGTGAAAGAAAAGAAATTGTGGTTAGAACACGACCCAGTCATAAAGATGCTGTTGAGATTGACCTATCAGTGTAAACACAAGACAGTAAATACATGGTCCAAGTAAAATTGTATCAGTAGCATTGCATTGCGGGATTGCGTGGCTGACGAGTAACAAGACCAGTGTCACACTACTGGTATGATTTTACTAGCACTGTGTAAACAGGGCCTTAGTTAGTTTTATATTTGTTAGCTTTCATTCACAAAAAACGTGAACAGGTCATTATGTTGGCGACTGCATTTATTATGCAATATGACCCTAACTATTAACGATTGATTTAATGTCCACCATCCGCTAGAAATGGGTACTACGTTACTACTTGTTGCAAGTTTATAGTTAAGAATCAAGGTCAGTTTCATGGCAAACATAGTCATAACCACGATTCTATTAATAGACACCGCTCTGTTCATTCATTTGTTTCGCCCATGGTCATCGGAGTTGTATAAGTAAATGGTACAAAAATTTATTTTTGGTTAAAAAAATACTCCTACACTCTGTAATTATTTGACTAATCTAAATGCAAGTGTATTTTTTAATCCTATTCCTTGCGTGATGCATCCATAATTCGGTTGAATCACAGAATTCATAACTAAAATGAGTATTTGAATTACACTATTAAACGGACATAAAGACGTGTTTACATTTTTCGAGACCGTGTTCGTTCTTTTTATCATTGAATGAATACGATTCAAGTGCAAGTGCAATGGAAATGTATTTCTGCGCGTATGACAGAGACGAGAACTATAGGTTCAATGTACGATATTTTGCTTCTTGACCGCCCTTTACAAAAGTGCACTGTTCATAATAAAATTCGAAACGATGTCGTAGTATGCGATAGAGCTTTGTCAATACTTAATAGAGGTAAAGCAGCTAATAAATAGAGTTGGCAACTTTACTTACAGCAGCACAAACTAGCGCCCAGACTGGCCATGATCTCAAGATAGCCTTCCACGGGACTGGGTCCTTCGCAGCTTTATTCTCAGCTGTCGTCACGTTTGCATTCAAGTAGTTCAGCTCTCGTTTTGTGATGAAAGGATGCGTGTTCGGCGTACTGTAGCAAAATAGACTCTGAAAAAAATATATATGTTATCCAGGAACAGAAACAGTTAAATTTAAAAATAAGCTTTCTGTTACAGCAAAAAGTTAATCTAAGTATTATTTTTAATAAAGTTAGTACTTTTTTTACATGTTGGTTACTAAGACGTTTTTATATCAATATCGAAGGTAAATAATTGATAAAGGGTAGGATTATTAAACGGTCTTTTGCCAAAAAAATGCAGTAGAAAACAATTAAATTTGATCCACGTTTGCGTTAGCGGGAAAAAACAGGTTGTAATTTTTTTTTTGCTAAACTATAGTTGTTTGTTACAGGCAGACTTTAGGATGGTCTCCATCTAATATTTTCTACCGAAAAAATAAGTACCTACCTATAAGCCACGTAAAACAATTTGTTTGGTAACGCCTAAAAAATTGAATCACAACTAAGAATCTTTTTTAGACGAGTTGCGGTCCAGATATGTAGTTCTGTCGGGACTGTATGAATGAATCTAAGGAGAAGATTTGTTTAAGCTAAAAACCATAAATGTCGCAACAACATACCCACAAGGCAAACCAGATCAGTCCAAAGCCGCCGAAGAAGTAAAACACGTAAGCCCAGTCTCTGCCATCAGCGAGGAGGAAACCAGACATGAAGGAGCCGAAGATGTTGCCGATTTGTGCTCCTCCAAAGACCAGGGCTCCTTGGAAAGACCGTTCATGAGGCGGCACCCATCGCGCCAGCATGATCATGAGTGCAGGCATGGTTGGGCCCTGTAGTTTTAAAGTAAAACTTACATGTTTTTATTAAATACGATAGCACACAAACAAGTGGATTTCCTGATGGTATGTAACCACAACCTCTCGTGGACATCTGTAACACCAGAGGATAACAGATGAATTGGCAGCTTACAAGCTATGATAGAATATCGCATATGCCAGTAATTTCATCGGTTGTCTGACTCTCTAAATAAAAGCATTGCTGCTTAGCGCTAACCACGGCAGATAATGGTAGAATCTTTTAAAATAATAGCTATATTCCCTATTTAAAAAAAAACCTTTATCTTTTTAAAACTAAGAAGATAAAGATAAACATTTATGGTTATTAGATTTATTTACTTTATCTATTAATTTGCGTGTTAATTGTCAGTCTCGCAACAAAATATTTCAAACTTAATATCAAACTGTTTGAAGTCTATCCTAATTTTTATTTCAGTTATACATATAATCAAACAGAAAATACATCATGTCACAAATATGAAATTTAAACAATTATGTATTTATAAAAATACAAATTGTGTCAACAAATGAAGATTCAAAAGTTCTTTGACCCGACTAGAACTGGTCAAACCTGATAAGCGAACATGTTTGCGTGCTAAAATAAAACTTCTAACTCGTAACAGCAACTTTATGACTTTACGTAGCCAGGCATGTGTCTAAAGGTACTTTTACGCTGGCAAATAAAATTTATTTCATAAGAATAAATGAACATAACTGGCATGAACGTATTATGAGGATAGCATATTAATTTATATTTGCTAGGAACTAACTGACACAAGACATAAAACGATTCATTTGTTAATGTAGCTTATCCTGAGCCAAAACACCAGAATAAATTTGCTACCTATTTGCAGTCAAGAGTTAACTGTAGTATAGTTTGAAGCTCCGTTTAGAATCTAAACTTTGTAGTCAAAGGTCTGTGTTGAAGAGAGACGCTACTTTACTTGAATACTGATGTCGGACCGAGAGGCGCCATGCTAACTTATTATACATTGCTCAAACTCGACAAAGGACTAACGGGTTAGCCACATCTTATAAGGAATTTAGAATATTTGAATTGAATGAGTAACTTCATTGAAATTTGATAAGCGTAATATTTAAAATTTTGCGTTATTACTATATTTTCGTGTTGAATTTACATACAATGATTAATGCAACATTAAATTTAATAGGTGTTTAGAACTGCTTCTGTTTAGAGCTGTCTCTTTTATTTAGAAGCCAACTGCGACCGCTACTATTTTTTAGGGTTCCATACCCAAAGGGTAAAAACGGAAACCCTATTACTGAGGCTCCGCTGTCCGTCCGTCCGTCCGTCCGTCTGTCACCAGAACCTGTCTCGGGAACCGTGATAGCTAGAGAGTTGAAATTTTCACAGATGATGTATTTTGATTGCCGCTATAACAACAAATACTAAAAAATGGAATTAAATAAATATTTAAGGGGGCTCCCATACAAAAAATATGATTTGTTTATTACAGCGCCATCTACAATGTATTTGCCGAACTAGATGGCTTGCTAACTAACAATCGATGCCGGTTGACAACCAATCACCTCAGTAGTTCTAATTTTGCACACATTTTGTGGTGGCGCTAGTATATAGTTATGTATATAAATTAAGGTTTGAGAGTATGTCTGTCTATTCCCGAGCAATCGGCTTCGAATTATAAGCTCCCAAAAACCACCCTATCTCTCATTTCTGGGCACCCTATTTTACATGATTTTTTTGCTCGTTTTTGCTCGATATTGATAACGGCAACAGGTAGACTCTTGAAATATTCACAGAATATTTAATTATATATTGCCTTTAAAAATAAATCATTAAATTATAATAATAAAAATATTTAAGGGGGGACAACAAACGTGATTTTTATAGATAATTGTACGGAACCCTTCGTGCGCGAGTCCGACTCGCACTTGGCCGGTTTTTTTAGTACTGTCTCGACGCCATAAACAAAGTCGGCAAACAAAACGTATTTTTTAATTTCAAAACCATTACCCTTAGTGCTTGAACCGTCTACTTTCACTTTAATAGCATAAATGTTTTTTTTGTTGTGATTCCATAGTACCACGTCTGATCTTATAGCTATAAAATAATAATATAAAATAATAATAGTATAAAATACTCAAAAAAAATACCTCTCCCATTCCTTGAAGGATTCGAAGGATGAATAGCCATATCGCGCCTCCTGTCCTGATCACCACTGGGGTCAGGAACGTGAACAGAGCTGTACTGAGTAGACCAATACCAAGGGTCCACTTGCCTCCGAATTTTTCAGCCAAATATCCTCCAGGGACTTGAGTTGCCGCATAGCCATAGTAAAATCCACTTAGAATCAGACCTTGTGTTTTCTCATCCCATTTAAATATGCCGTACTGGAAATAGACAATGACAACATTGCAGTTGGTATTGCAGTAGTTTAGAATATCACTTTGCGGTATACGTACAGTTGCCAACGTGTACCTAACCATTCCATTTGTAAGCCTTATCGTAGTATGAAAATATTAGGTTCAGTTCAATTTTTTAAAATAAGTACCCTTGATACTGTTAGTTAACGATTTCTTCGCCAGTGTCGAGATGAAATTTTTTATCTAAAGTATCAGTTATTTGACTGCAAGCCAATCAACGGAGGTTCTGACATGTTTTTACGATTTTTGAGCCCGGATAATTTTATTTATAAGACATGTGTTTACGTTAAATTATTTCTTGTCCAGCTATTCTCAATGAACTTTACACTTCTTATTCAAAACTCTATTTATAATGCATGCTTTTAAAACTAAAATTTTAAGCCATTCGATATACGGTTGAAAATTAAAACAGCCGTTTTGAATAGAAATTGCTGATAACCGATTTCGCATCAGATACCGGAGTGGTCAGATTAGGAGTGTTGGGGACTGTACAAGTTTCAATTACTTAGCGCTGACCGCAGTCATATCACGTATTATTATTAGTATGCCCTATGTAAATACTGAGAAATCCCACAATCATCATTCCAACTTATCGCACATCTAGGTCTAAAGAGGGTCAACTGAAAATAATATACCATTTTAATTCAGACCTTTTAGAAATTGACTGAAGTCTAAATTAGAATGATATATTATTTTGAGCTGACCCTCTTTAGATCTCGATCAACGTGGGAATGCTGCCTGCGTGATGGGCACCCTACCTAAGGATCCAAATTTAGATAATAATTTTTAGTTTTTAATTTCTGTTTAGCTATTTTAAGTTAGTTTTAGTTATGTTAATTTTATACTTAGTCCCTGTTTTATACCTTATTTTATTGTTAAATAAAATCCCATGTACATCTTTAGATCTAGATGTGCGTTATATACGTCCCACTGCAAGGCACAGGCCAAACATAGGAAAGGCCAGAATGAGAAAAAAAATCCAGTGTTGACTACAAATATTTTAATGTCAACTTAATATTCGTGGCCAGGGAGCCCCTTTTCTCCCATAATCTTTTTTATCCGAATTTCGAAAGTTAGAAATCGATGTCCATAATATTCTTGCTCATAAATATCGATGGTCATAATTTTTTTAAAGCATATCGCTTAATAGTTCTAACTGCAATGATCCATAATCCTATTGATCATAACTTTACAAAGTCATAATATTGATATCAATAAAATTTAACGGAATATCGTTGATTATTCAGAAACATTGTAAGGCATATATATCTTAAAGTAATAATTGTTTTCAGTCATAATTCTGCATTACCTAAAATGCACTAAGCATATACATCGAAATCTATAACATCTAAAGGAATATCGATAATTATTCAGAAACATTGTAAGGCATATCGCTAGCAGCGAGCGAGCGAAGCGAGCGAGCAAGACCTTTCAGGGCAGAAGTGACTCGGACAGGTTAGGTTCAGAAGGCTAAGGCGGGAGCGAAGCGTAGCGTAGCTCCCGCTTTAGCCTTCGATGTTAGGTATTTTTTTATGACAGCACAGAAAAGGATTATTACCTTTAATATTATGAAATGTCATACAACCATGACACTGAATGTTATTACAAAGTAATATTATGCCTAAAAATAATTATGACCTGCGAAAAAAGACCATGCAATAATTATTATGAGTGACTTTATTACCTTTAACATTATGTACAGTGATGCATTCATGACACTGAATGATATGATATGACTTTACTTATTGTTCCTTACAATAATTATGACTTAAGAAAATCGTAACTCCAATTTATGTCGTTTAATATTATGACTTCCGATAATATGACGAAGAAAAATTATGACAGAAAACGTTATGGGCTTGAAAATTCGGAACAAAAATTTTATGGGAGTCATTACGTTATAGACCCTCGTGGCCATCATACTACTATTTTTTTCTCCGTATCTCTTACCATGTAATTTGAGATCAGCCCAATGATATAAAAACTTAAAAAAAGTAGTAAAACTGTACCATCATTATTATTACGACAGAGTCGAATGCCGCATATATATCAGATATATATGCGGCATTCGACTCTGTCGTAATAATAATGATGGTACAGTTTTGCTACTTTTTTTAAGTTTCTCCAACAAGTAGCTTTGGGGCATCCTCGGAGTTTATTGCCTATAGGCTTAGATTATTTATACACTAGACAGAGTGTCAGTAGCAAACACTGCGATACAAAACGTCCAAAAACCCATTTGACAGCTTCATCTTACAATCGCGTTACGTCATTTAGACTGAAGGGTGACAAATGACATATAAGCCAACAGTTGGCTTATGTTTTTCGGGACGTTTTCATGCCACCTAAGCTCTATCTAGTGTATAAGTAATCTAAGCCTATAGGTATCAATTTTTAGTGTGATTTCAATTGGGTGATTCCTTGAAAATCAAAAAAGTGGTAAATAGGTATGATTTTTTTTATCGTGTTTTTTTAACACGGTATTTTTTTACACAGCTGTTTAGTAAATAGTAATATAGTTTTTAACAAAGTTTATGAACGTGTGTATGATGAGTAAAAAAAACTTTACTATTCAGTGCGTTTCTTCTTGAAACAAAATAATGTAGCTGTGAGACGTGCATCATGTTCAGCGAAGGATTCCGTAGCATTACTTTGGCAAACAAAAACATAACAACATAATTAAATTGGTTTCAATATAAGAGTTCAGTTTCATTGACCTAGATTAACAAGATTCTCACGCCTTTTGCTGATCCTTCTACATGGATAAGATATTACACACAGGAAACAGCTAATTATGTCTACACAAGATTCTATCTGCAAGTAAGAGATTGTCGGTACATCTGTTGCTGACTTCTCAATCATCATTGTCAAGATACGAGAGTCGTAAATAATGGATTTATCCAAGCCATGGCTTTAACCTACTTTTATTATCAGCGATAACAAATGGAGACTTCATGGCTTTAGCTTCTAATATGAACTGTATCAATACATATCCAGATATTTTTGACATGCCATACAACAAAAAATAATCCTTCGACTGCTCCAAGCCAATTTAATTTACTTAACATATCCAAATTGTCAAATATGTAAAAAAGATACCAAAATTCAAGACATATATTTAAATATTCGCACACCGGAATCCCGTTAGAATATTTGTACTAAAGATAACCTACTAAATAAGTATACCATCTGTTAAGACCATATTCTGCAAATAAACAATCATTTAATTTCATTTCATTTTCTAATACCTGGGCTACCTGGAGCATCATAGACTTGTTGATGTGCTTCGGTGTGCGTTAATCCAATTATAAATACCGTCTATTTGTTAGTGCCACTCCTTAGGTAAATGGAAGAAATAGAAATAGAAAAAGTGACTATAATATTTTCAAATAAAAAAATAAAGTTAAGTTAACAGAAGCCAGAAGGAAAGAAAAAATCGTGGTAGCTTAGTGGTTGGACCTATGGCCCTTTAACCCTTTCAACGCCGCGCCTCGACAAAACGTAAACCTGCTTTGAATCTTATCTCATTGTGTCAAGATCACTTTGACACTGTACTTTGTGACACCTATATGTGTCGTTGGCGTTGAAAAGGTTAAGCAGGTCGTGGATTCGAGCCCGGGCTCGCACCTCTGAGTTATTCAAAATACATATATGTGCAAAATAGCATTTGAAATTTACTATGAACTTTATGGTGTAGGAAAACCTCAGGAGGAAATCTGCATCCACCTGCGAAGAAATTCTATAGCATGTGTGAAGTTCCTAATTCACACCGGGCCCGCGTGGGAACTACGGCCCAAGCCTCTCATTCTAAGAGGAAGCCTGTACACTGCAGTGGGACGTATATAGTCTGGGATGATGAGTTAACAAAAGCTTCACAAGTACATACATACAACAACACGCAACACGTCTCCCAGATACATAAAACACTTGTCTTACTGGATTTTCAATTGCAGTTGTATTAGCAGGCAGTAGGTCATTCGGACACACAATTTCGTCAGTGACGTTACGAATTATATCATCTGTATCTTCCCTGGTTTTGTTCACCATCTGTGTAATAGCTAAATTGAGACAGACTCTCATCGTGTAGGCGTTGCATACTCCAAGGAGACCCATGACACCGAGTATGTAGCGTTGTGGAATGTAACAACCTGAAAAAGAAAATTTAAAACTTATGTAAATAGTTTTTTTTTTATGGTTTGTTGTTGTTGGTTTGTTTGTGCTCTACATTTAAAATACTTAAGTGAGCTCTAAACTCGTTTTCTTGTTTCTAAATGCTTAGAAAATTGGAATAAAAAATCATTGATGTCAATATTTCTCAGTAGTATTTCAAGTAGAACGAGAAGTCAGTTGTAATTATTAGAAATCTTTTTTGCATTTTAAATATGTATAGTATCGAAGTGCCTGGTTATAGTTTACTTTAGTTAATTAAGAGTAGTCCTCTCATTATTAGTTCCAAGCGGGTTCTACACCGTGGAACGGTTAAAATTAAAATTTTCGACATGGTTGACTAATTCATGGTAATATAATTACTACTACAAAGTTAACTCTTACATTTATAAATAACATGATGTGTATGGTCTAGACCCTAAAATAAATGTTTGATTAGTAGGTATAATTTATGTCTAACGTTTTTAAAACATCAATGGAAAATTTATTTATATTAGAAAAATTCAATACACTAACAATATTAAATGAAAGTTGTTAAAAATTACTATCATATGTATCAAAGGATTAACCTTGTTTCTCTGATGAACCTCAAGATAACATAGTCAAAGCTCTACAAATTAAACGGAGCACAATAACCTTATGCAAATAAGTTTGTTTTGGTGAATTTGTTACAATCACCCTAACAGCTATTTGCATATTTAGGTTTCTATTATAATTTTAAGTATGCACGACGAAAGATAGCAAAATTTCCACCATGGTGGAATTTATTCACAGCCAAATGTTACAGATAGTGCTGCAACAATAGATTAAACTATCGATAATTCTATCGATAGTATCAATATTTCTGATATTTTGTAATAGATACGAACTGAAGTATCAATTTTTAGAACTATCTACAGTACCTAATGTGACTACTTTTCAAGTTCAGTTATAGTTTCACTGTGGAAAGTTTGGCAATGCCAGTCAGAAATAGGGGTAAAGATAATAAAGGAGTTAAAAGTTAAGAAACACTTTTGTATAGAAATAGGATATACATGAGTTGTTAAGTAGTATTATACAAAATTTTATGCAGAACAAAAATATACTTCAACGAACTATTTAAATTGCTGCTATTATTATGCTTATTATATTACTTATCAATTTAGGTACAAAATTAAAATGAATAAAACATTATTGTAATTTTGTAACTTTATCACTAAAAATAGCTATGAGATAATAATCTTTGGAAATAAATTAACTAAATCTGATGAACACAGTCTTATTTCAAATTATGTAAATAACTGCCAAAAAATGCAAATCCTACATTAAATCTTCAAGTTTCATAAAATCATTACTCTTTGTCACGTAAAATGGACGAGTTCTTAATATTAAAGATGCTTAAACGTTACAGCACAATATAATAATTTTGAAAATACCTAAGTATCCATTTGTACATTCCTTAACATTAACTTATTTGTAAATTTAAAAAAAATTGCATCAAGTTTCCTCCTACGAGTTAAATAATATGAAATTAAATTACCCAATCTTCAGTCAAAACTTTTGTGTTTAAATGTTAAGGAAGATATGAAACTAAATACCGCTTAAGGCTGCGTTTTCACGAGAGATGTGCGAGGATGCGTTGCGAGGGATGTGTTTGTCATGAACCAATAGAAACACTTCATTCACTTAGGACCTTTTAAAAAAAGTGTTTCTATTGGTTCCTGACAAACACATCCCTCGCAACGCATCCTCGCACAGCTCCGGTGGATACGCAGCCTAAGTTAGGTCGGGTGTTGTCATTGATACTATATAAGCTGTGCACACAATCAAAGGTCTAAGGGGCCAGGCCTTATACTACGAAATCCGTTTTTCGAACTTCGTATCGTGCCGTTCCGTTCACGCTAATAGTACTAAACATAAGAGTGTAAGGGATGGCACGATACGAACTTCGAAAATCGTATTTCGTAGTAGCCCCTCAGTAAGCCAGTATCTATCCCACACAAACAACTTTCGATCTTGCGAAAGTTGACTATCCAGGTTTGCCTTTACCGCTAAATAATATTAGTCTACTATGGATAATCTTAACATTAAATAATCTACTGACATACAAAGGCTGAATAATCGTAGTAAAACAAAATAAAATTAAAATTATTGACTAACATACAAAGGCATGTATTTAACGATAGTAAAAATTAACAATCTAGGAATAGAAAAAAAGAGGAAACAAAATAAATAAAAACTACACAAATATACCTAACTATAAAAAGAAAACACCATCAAGAAGGCCCTCCTGCGGCATAGACCCCAACACACTGGCGGCATTACCTCTCTTTACAGTCAGAGAAACAACCAATAACCTACTTAATATTTACCACTATATTTTCAACAAACCCACCAACACGTTAAATATCATTAATCAGTTTACTTACGAGTACTCTAGCAGATAAAAGAAATAAGCTATCGCTCACATTTCCGCTCACGTGAAAGATTTCCTATCCCTTGGGAAGACAAAAAACTCGTACTTTTTCCTGGTCTACAACTTAAACTGAAACTTTACGCAAAATTTAAGCTTCTCTGCACAATATTTACTGTACTGATTTCGTTTTATTTTTACACTATTTCTTACTCAAACTTGAAAATCCTGAGAACTGCAATGTGGCTCAAGTTAGACTAATCCTATACTATTAAACGGGCATATTTACTACAGCAATTTCAGTGAAGTTAGTTTAGTCGAAAAATTGAGGGTGAAAAAAATCGTTCACGCTAGATCTTACTTTGGTATTTGTCGTTTCACAAAAACCGAGTTTTCATAGTATTTTTTCACCTGTACAAATGTCGATATTCGCTCGGTGGCCCATGTTCTAAATCTATTTTTTCTAGTTTCAATAATACGTCATAGGTCATAGTCAAAAAGCATACCAGAAGTTCAATAAAAATATTGTGAATTTATTTTTAAAGTTTCACACTAATTAAGGATTAATTAAAAATTTAAGTACTTAATTGTTCTTTTACGTCAAACGTAAAATAGGATGTGCTAATAAACGTTACTATTGAGAGGAATCCGGAAACATAAAAAACCCGGTCAAGCCCGAATCGGACACATACACAAAGAGTTCCGTACCTCCGTACAATGTTTTAAAAATAGTTCTGAAAAAAATAGACAATATCTAGTTAATGCCACTATAACGGTCAATTTAAAAACGCTGAAAAACACACGTTTGTATGACGACCCCTTTAATTTTTATATTTATCTTATTTTCAGTACTTATTTATAATTGTTATAGCGGCTACAGTGGCTAATCATTGAAAATTTCAAGTGTCTTATATTAAAGTGTAATGCGGTTAAAAAAATAGAGCTTGTGATAGACAGACGGACAGAAAGTAGAATCTCAGTAATAGGGTCCCGTTAGCACCATTTGGGAATGGAAGCCTAAAAAGCATTTTGTTCTTAAACTGTATGCATTAAAAGAATCTACATAAATTAATATTATGAAATAACGTTGTAGCGACTACTAGCGCCATGTAGTCATCACATAAGAAACTCATTACTACAATCATGCATCGCACTATCGAAGTTTCTCAACTCAGCTGCATAAATACAACTTACAACTTTCATCTATCGGACTTCGGTCCCCAGGCATGACATCTGCCTGGAGAGAGATCTCTCTATTGCAGCCTACCCCCAAACCGTGAAATTGTCTGTTAAAAGGTTCCACCTTGGTACAGGATTCAGTTTCCCTACACTGTACAAATTGTAAACTCGTTCTGTAATTTACTTATTCGTTACTTATCAGAAGGCTAAGAGTCGAGTTCAGCAACAATTATGCATGTGGTCACTTTTTAATCAATTATGCTACGGAAGTATATTATAAAACCGGCCAAGAGCGTGTCGGACACGCCCAAGATAGGGTTCCGTAGCCATTGCGAAAAAATCAAGTAATATTTTTCTAAGGATTTCGCATGTGTACGGAATCTTCCAAGTTTAGGTATCGTCAATACTTTGAAAAAAGCTCGTATTTCACAATCGATAATCTGGCTAAGTGAACTTTATTACGCGGGTATCAAGGTTCAGTTTTGTTTACATGCTGATTTGAGATACGAGCTTTTTCAAAGTAGTGACAGTATGTTTTATACCTTAGGCTACTATTTACTCTTAAACTACAAATAATTCCCAAGCAATCTTAGCCGCTTTAATTTTCCTTGTAAATTTAATATATTTACTACCATTCTGTTTTTTTTTCAATTTTTTCCTCCCAACAGTTTAGATTTTAGAGGGGGGAGGGACGGTCGATTTTAATGAAAATTTTCACTTTAAAGTTAAATATTTCGCAAACAGATCACTGAATACAAAAATCATGTCAAAAAATCACCCCCACTTTACGTCTATGGGAGGTACCCTAAAAAAAGTTTATTTTTTATTTTACTACTTTGTTGGCATGACTGATATGTATATTCATGCCAAATTACAGCTTTTTAGTACTAACAGTCTCTGAGCTTAGCCGCGGACGGACAGACAGACAGACAGACAGACAGACATGGCGAAACTATAAGGGTTCGTAGTTGACTACGGAACCCTAAAAATGGTAGTTTGCCCTTAATACTTATGGGCTTTGAACATCTGCTACTTAAGTAGCAGTGGCGCTAGAAATTACACACCATATAGGTATTTTAAAAGCTGTCATAAAAAAGTGGTTTAGGCGATTTCACACCGCACGAAGTACTTAAGATTGATTTTTAGATTATTTGAACTAAAAAAAAACAAAAGACAGTTTTCAGTTTCAAAGTATTCCTATTTCCTGTCTAAATAAGTAAAGAATTTCTCACTCGTGGTAATCCAAAGAGGTCAAAAATCAGGTTATACATAGCAAAGATTTCGGCTAAGCCATAAAAAAAACAAAATTATGTATCGGCCATAAAAAAATATACGATCGCTGACAAAAAAATATGATAGGCATTTGTTAAAACAACAATTCTGTTGAAGTTAACTTTAACGTCTTACTATAAGACTTTAATTTGCTTGCTTGTGATTCTCCATCAATTAGCTTACTACTTTATAATATTTTATTTTTTACCAATGTTTAGTAGCTTGAGTTAGGAATTTAGGCATTAGCTGTTGCCTGCGACTCCGTATGCGAAGAATTCGTTTATCGCTATCCCGCTAGAACTTTGCAATTCTACGGGATAAAAGGTATCCTTTGTATTAGTTCAGAGTATAAACTAAATTATGTGTGCCAAATTTCATCAGAATCCGTCAAAACCTTTTAGCGTTTTAACTCTTTAGAGTAACAAACATCCATGCATCCATATAATTGTTCGCGTTTACAACATGTAATAATATTAGTAAGAAACCTCTGGTTTAAAAAAAATGGGAACTCTATTTTCATATGTATTTTCTTCTTATATTTTGTAAATAAGTAGGTATATTGACAAGTAGCGATGGAGTAGAGCTCTGAGGCGATATTAACATCAAGCTTTTCACGACTCGTTGTTGAAAAGCAAGGCAATAAGTAATCTAAAAACGACTCAAACAAACTCAACTTTTTATTCAAAAATTTACTTTTTGATTTTAAAATCATGTTTAGGTGCATCTAATAACTAAATTGTTGCCGTAATTTGATTATATTTGAGGAAAAAGGTTACAAGATCAAATACTAGGTAAGTAAGCTGCTCTAAGCAAGTAAAGATGAACTACAAGTATGGTAGGTACACAATGTATCGCATTAATTCGCTTACAGGTGAAATATGCGATGTCTTGAAACTTATTGCGATATTTTAATATCATACAAATCTCGTTAACTTGTGAACGCGTAGTTGTAAATGTTATCCGCTACTTACTCGTATCTTAGATAGTGGAAGCGTCAAGTCAAAGTGCTTTAGTTAGGAGTCAGTTAGTTTCTACGAATGTTATAAATTTGTGTACCATTTACGTGAAAAATGATGCAACAGATTCTTAGCACAAAGATGATGGACCAATAAGTAATAAACATAAGATCTTAGATCTTACTAATATGAGGCTACAATATACAGCTAGTTCATTGATCCCCGTCAACTGATACTTGGTTATTTTTATTGGCATGTATCTGCACTGATAAAATGCGGTGAATGGAATAATACCTATAATATGATGTAGGTACTATTACATCAAACCAACGGCTTATCAATCAATCAAACAAGTAAGTGACGCGTTCACATGATTTGACCGTGTTTTAATTATTTTTTTAATGGGCATTTGTTGGGGAAAAGCAAATTTCGGTTCGATTTTGAACCTGATTTAAACTTGTCAGTTTCGTATAATTTTCACACTACTAAATTCATCCTATCATTCAATAAAGATTTATTTTTTCCAGCAGATAGCTTAAGTCGTGAAATCTTAAAAGTCAACCTGAATTTCATTTCCCGTGAGTTTAAAATTAGGATGTGAATGTGAACTGATCTTTCATGTATCATTAATGCATTTACTTCGAACATTCCTGTTAAGTAAGAAGTTTTAGTAAGCCACAAACTTCTGATGGAGAAACTTAAAAGGCACTGGTAACTCTTACTCGTATTTTTCTAACAACTAATAATGCCACCGAACAAAGTATTGCCATCGATTTGTACAGTACTTTACTTTTACTTGCGTTCGAAGCAAAAACTGATTGAAATGTGTCTAAATTCACGTCCCCAATATTTTTTTCAGAACTTAACAAAATTATCATACGCATGTGTAATTAAATTTTACCTTAAATAAACATTGAATGTGGTCTAAATGCCTAAAGTAACTTTGTGATTAACCGAATCAGAAACGAATATTATGATGATAACAATATTATTCCATGCTAAATTAAAAGCAGTAAAAAATTTAAATCACTACTTTTAAAAAACTTACATGATCGTAAAAACCTGGTGAAAGAAGTATCTTTTGGTCTATTGTCCTTTGGTGTCTTTTGCCCCAACAAATGGTGCGCTTGCGCTCGAACTTCTTGATTCTCCTCCATTATCGTAAAGTATTATAAAGTATCACAGCACTTTACTTAGATCAAAACCTTTAAATAGCCGCGCTTATTCTGTAACAAACAATTTTAAATTTCGATTTAACTGTAATTTTGAAAAATAATCTAACATTTAAATATATATTTCACCTAAATATTAGAAATACGCAGTCAACACAAAGTCAACTCAGTTTATACACTAACACAAATTACATGTTTTTTAAATGCTTATATTAAATCGCATTCGCACACGAGTACATCCCAGCGTGGACAGAGAGCACTGATAGTTTGTGTGTTCGCAAGCTTTACGAACGTGTTTACCGATATGTGTACCGCTGTAGGATTAACGCCAGCACATGGCGAATTGTCATTGAGTTTGCGTTACGATTGTTGATGTAAGCACCATGCCCACGAGGCTGCTGACCTTGGACGAGCAGGCCACTAAAAGTACATTGTTTTAGGGTCAGTGATACCGTCCATATATCGTGATTTCGCTCAGAATACTGCCCGCTGTTATTTTGTGCACTACATAAACTTGTTTGGCGTTAGCTGCGTCAAAATACTTTGCAAGATGTAGGTATATGTATGACTAACTTTAAAGCCTCGTCTTATAATAGCTCAGTTTCTTGTTATTAGTCATCGCTCATAATTCATTTGGTTTATATTTTAGATACAAATACTACAGTACCTACAGATTCTATGAAGTATGAATCACTTTTAGAATATAAAATCTATCAAATTACTATGGTATTTCATGTACTTACATGATTATTTTTCTAAATCAAATTACAATTTATACTTAACATTTTTATTTTTTCTGTAACTTTTTGTTTTCCTTTTTGTACAATAAAGAGTATAAACAAACAAACAAACAATTAGAAATTTATCAAGTGTGATTAAAGTGTGACGTCAGGTGTTCAAATTGTTTCCAATCACTTTTTAAGTACCAATGGTAGTGCAAACAGATTGATTCTCAATGAATTAATCAAACAGGCTAATCAATTATTTTTCTTAAGACTTCTTCAACTAGTTACAGTTCTAGGAAGTCCGGCAAAATAAATAACAAGGAAACCTATTTCAGTTTATTGAATATGTATGTACTTGATTCCTAGAACTGTGTAAAATGTTTACCTAACGACATTTTATCATGTGATGGAAGAGTCAAAGTTCGTAGCCTGTTGATATAATTTAAACTATTTTAAACATAAAAACAAAGAGTTCTTGCGCTACTTAAAACACTGTATTAACTTTTATGTATCATTTAAATACTACTAAAACTAAACTTTTATTACTATGTAGCAGATTTCCGCACATATATTTAGAAAAAAATGTCACTATTAATTGTATCTAATCAAAAAAAGAAGCATTTTATAAGAGTAAACGCAATTTGATTGTATAAACGTATACAAATACTAATGATGAGCGAAAAAACGAATAACTTTCGAAACAAAACTCGTCTAAATCTATCAAGCTCTTTAGCCATAACTGCTTTTATTTATTATACTTTAATTTATGAGGACTAAATCGCAGTAAACTATCAACTTACTGCCAAAGAACATTATCAGCGTACGTATTGTATGTCAGTTAAATGACCTTTCCTGACTGTGCATAAATCGCACACTGAAGTGTTGAAACATAAAAGGCTGTAACTGAAACACTAGTGCGTTTGAATCTGAACCACAGTGGTACTGTATAAACATTTAAACTGAGAGTCAAACTGTTTGAAGTTACCTTTTTTTTAATTTTCACCGTGATAACAATACGTGCGATAAATTAAGCATCATACTTGGATCGTAAAAAAGACAGTATAAATATATTAAGATTATTTTTGAGGTACTTGGATGGAATATGATGAGAAATGAAATGGGTGATTCGCTTACTTTAGCGTATTTCAAAGTAACTAGGCTCCTCGTATCATCTAACGACTATAGGTTACAAATACTAAGATAATTTGAAAAAAAAAGAGTAAAGCAAATGATGAAAATACGATGTTTATCTGGCAAAAAAAGCCAAAATATATGTATTTTCCGGCTCAGCCTGTTACAAAATTATAAAAAAGTAGCCTTCCGTCCGCAGCTTCGCCCGCGATAAATTAATTTTCCCGTAGGAAAGGTATTTTCCCACGGTAAAATGTAGCCTATGTCACTCAGTGATAATGTAGCTCTTTTACGGCAAAAGAATTTTTGAAATCGGCCCAGTAGTTTCGGAGCCTATTCAATACAAATAAACAAACAAACAATCAAATCTTTTCTCTTTATAATATCAAGTAAAGATTAGCTAATGTGGAGATTGTGAAAACGTTAACATTACTAGCTCTTATTATATGGTCTATGATTAAAATAGTCTAATACTTCTTTTTAGGGTTCCGAAACCAAAATGGCAAAACGGAACCCTTATAATTTCGTCATGTCTGTCTGTTCGTCCGTCCGTCCGTCCGTCTGTATGTCAGTCTGTCCGTCCGCGGCTTAGCGCATTGGCTTTTAGTGCTAGAAAGCTGTAATTTTGCAGTGACCCCGAGAAATAGATAAAATAAATGTAAAAAAAAATTTTTTTTGGGTTCCTCCCATAGACGTAAAGTGGGGGTGATTTTTTTTTCTCGTCTAACTTTATAGTGTGGGGTATCGTTGGATAGGTCTTTTTAAATAATTGGGTTAATATTTGAGTTGTGAAGACGATTTTTCGATATAGTGATTCGTTTGCGAAATACTCAATTTTGAAAAAAATCAGGACGGGAGGAAATATCTCAAATTAACAAGGAAAACTATAACGGCTAAGTTTGCTTCAGAATTATTAGTAGTTTAAGAGTAAATAGCAGCCTGACCTAGAAAATATACCTACTTGGGAAGTTCCGTAAATACAAAATCCTTAGAATAATATTACTTGTTGAATAAAGACAGTACACGTCGCAATGGCTGCGGAACCCTATCTTGGGCGTGTTCGACGCGTTCTTGGCCTGTTTTTTTTATTTCTTCTCCTGCTTAATCGTAGTACTGATACGCTGTGTTTATAATTTGTTATTATATCAATCCACCATTGTGTTATTTTATTCGCGTAGTGAACATGATAACCTGATAAAGAGTTTCCATATTTAGGTCATTTGCATAGACTGTTGTGGTAGCAACCGATGAGATAGCGTCTGCGCCTTGTGGCTCATTTAATTACGGATTCCTTCAAGCCTCAGGTGTTTTAAGCGGGGAATTAAAATGAATAAATTATCCGGTCGCTTTTTGAGATAAATGGCAGCTTTATTCATAAAAGAAAAAAAAACTAACGACACGCAAACGTAAACAATAAGTTGTATAAACCATGACCTTGTAGAAAGGATATTGGTCAGTATGATTAGGACGGATGTTATGTAACCAAGACATAGTTTTACTGATAAAAACTCAAGTTCATTTATGGCCTCTCAACAAGAATCTTGATTGAAGGAAACACCTAAGCAGTTGCTAGTCGTACGATAATTTACGTAACACAAAAAAGATATAAAAAAAGCAAATTACAGGACTTCTAGAAATTTTAAATATGATTTTGATGATGCAAATAAGTTACACCTAAATATACTTACCTAACACATAATTTTAGCATCACTTCAAATTACCTTTGGGCGGATAATTTACCCAGATTAGAACAGGAAACATAATGTAGGTATAGCCAAAAATATATAATTGTTTAATATAATAATAACATAATAAATAGGTGAATTTATTTGCGTATTTGTCTGTATTTGTATATTGGAGGTAAAATATGGGTGAAGAAAAACATCATGAGGAAACCACACCTGCGAAGAAATTGAACGATGTTTGTGAAGTTCCCAATTCGCACTGGCGCCGCGTGGTACTACGGCCCAAGCCGGCATTCTGAAAGGAGACCTGTGGCCCTGCAGTGGGACGTATAAAAGCTAGGTGAAATATTGGAAGTAATCTCTTGAACTACCTTCTCAATTAAAAACACTTTAACATAGTTTTACTATACCAAAGTTCCCTCAGAACTCCAATAAAGTTTCGGGAAACACCTGTCATAAACAGACAACGCACTCTACTTAACTTTGCAGTTTTTCGCATGATTATTCAAATTGACTTTATTGTACCTAGTAGTTATTTGCTTCCAAATGAAACAATGCTTGCATTTTAATACAGGAAAAATACCTGACCACTTAACAATACGTCAGAAGTAACACCCATGACAGGTCGGATTTTATTCTGTCCCCTGACTCTTGAGCCTAAGTACTCTATCATTTGGTTTAACTAGTCATTTCGATCCCAGTAGGTGTAACTTAAGTTAGGGTTTGCCCACGTCTATGGACGCGGAATCAGCTTCAGCCGATCGGTAAAACCTTTATGTCCACGCAACAAGAGCGAAAAAGCCGATCAACATCTTTAACGCTCTAATTGCGTTGACATAAAGGTTTTCGGCTCAAGTCGATTCCGCGTCAAAAGATATGGGGAGACCCTTAGGCTATACTTAAGGCGAGTCCACACTTTGTACTCGTAACATAATATGTTATAAAACGTAGTTATATAACATAAAAAAAAAAAAAATATCACGGGACAATCTTACACAAATCGACCTAGTCCCAAACTAAGCAAAGCTTTTACTATGGGTACTAGACGACGATAAACATACTTATATAGATAAATAAATACTTAAATACATAGAAAACATCCATAACTCAGGAACAAATATTCGTGCTCATCACACAAATAAATGCCCTTACCGGGATTCGAACCCAGGACCTCTTGCTTCGTAGGCAGGGTCACTACCAACTAGGCTAAAGCGGTCGTTCATGTTTCATTAGTAAATATATTAGTAGATATAAGCACTAACACTAGGTAGTAAGTTCTTTCTTTTCTACACTATCCCCTACGGACACCGTCCGAAATAAAATTCTTATTATTAAATAAAAAAAAAAAAAATATCACGGGACAATTCACACCAATTGACCTAGTCCCAAAGTAAGCTTAGCAAAGCTTGTGTTATGGGTACTAGGCAAGGGATAAATATACTTATATAGATAGATACATACTTAAATACATATTAAACACCCAAGACCCGAGAACAAACATTCGTATTTTCATACAAATATCTGCCCCGACACGGGAATCGAACCCGGGACCTCAAGCTTCATAGTCAGGGTCTCTAACCACTAGGCCATAGTATAGATTTATTATTAGTATAGATTCTTTACTATAGAAGATGAAGTTAGGGCACGTATCTGTATATCTAAAGTTAATAATTTATCGAATGGTTTATAGGTATAACCAAGGCTCGGACTTTTCGTCGCATATCTCGTCCATATTAAAACTAAAATTTAACTTGTATTCATACACAAAACCCAACTATCACCACCACTAAAATTTGTGTGATTTGTGTGTGTTCATACAGTGTGGAGGTGGAGGAACTGCATGAACACGCATATTTTTTTTTACATAAACATAGCTATCGTAAGGTCTCGGTTGAGCAAAGTTTCGACGTTATAACCCATTCGATATATTAATTTTCGATATTTCGATACGCACCCTTTGCATAGTGTGGCCGTGTTGTATAATGCAATGTTATATATTATGCAATGTTATACAACATATTAGAAGTAAGGACGCACCTTTATACCTAACTTTTTGTTGACATCAGCACGATCAAACTTTAATTGATATACAACATTACAATCAAGGAGATTCTTGAATAGCATTTTTTTACTATCAGTAGTTTTTATTAGCAGAGCGCAAACACATTTTTCAACAGGACCAAGTAATTGCGTAACAAGAATTACAACGCGTCTATCATTGTTAATCTCTAGTACTACCGAATAATTAATATGGGAGTTGCAGCAGGGCAAGTTAACCTCCTCGCTCGCATTATGAGGAGTCAGGGCCAAACGTGTGATTAGTGTTCAAGAACCATAAAAGCGCTCTACGGTTCCCATAGAGTCCCCTTCACAATGCCACTCTGTCATCCATGGTCTCGTCTATGTGATGAAGTTTTTCCGTTTGGCTATTTTTTACGAACCCATGAGTTGAATTGAGCGAGTAGGCTTATGGAATTGTCATAGAAGAAAATTGTAGCAACTTAAATTAGTACAATAACGTGTATCGAAAAACATTCAGTACAATCGAACTTACGTAATCATTTTATTTTTTTGAAGTTAGTTGAAAATGGTCGGAATACCCAGTTTACGAAGGAATTTGCGTATAAACCTATAATCAGCCATACTCAATCTTTTTTTTGTATACGGCCACAAATGTTTTGGCCGCCGCAGCGTTGATTATCAACAGCATTAAACGTTAAAATGATAAAAAAACCGGCCAAGTGCGAGTCGAACTCGCGCAGGAAGGGTTCCGTACCATTATCTATAAAAACTGCAAAATAATCTCGGTTTTTGTATGGGAGCCCCCCTTAAAAATTAGTTTTATTTTAATTTAATTATTTATTTTTAAAGTGAATATATAACTAAATCCTACCCGTTCCGTTCCGTTTCCGTTCTACGTGTGCGTCCTACCCGCCATGACATACGGTGCCGAAACATGGACACTCACTGTAGGGCTGGTCCACAAATTAAAAGTTGCTCAACGTGCTATGGAAAGGGCTATGCACGGAGTTTCTCTAAAAGACCGAATTCGTAACGAAGTGATCCGACAGAGAACCAAAGTTATCGACATAGCCCACTGCATTAGCACGCTGAAGTGGCAATGGGCCGGCCATATAACCCGAAGAACCGATAACCGTTGGGGTAGACGAGTTCTTGAGTGGAGACCACGGATCGGCAAACGTAGCGTGGGACGTCCTCAGACTCGGTGGAGCGATGATCTTCGCAGGGCGGCTGGCAAGAGCTGGATGAGAGTGGCCGAGGATCGTGCTCAGTGGCGTGCCATGGGAGAGGCCTATGTCCAGCAGTGGACAAACATAGGCTGATGATGATGATGATGATAACTAAATATTCTGTGAATATTTCAAGCGTCTACCTGTTGTCGTTATCAATACCGAGCAAAAACGAGCAAAAAAATCACGTTGGTTGTATGGGAACCCCCTTAAATAAGTATCTATTTTATTCTGGTTTGTAGTATTTGTTGTTGGCAACCTAAATACATCATCTGTGAAAATTTCAACTGTCTAGCTATCACCTTTCCTGAGATACAGCCTGGTGACAGACGGACAGACGAACAGACGGACAGCGGAGCCTCAGTAATAGGGTCCCATTTATACCCTTTGGGTACAGAACCCTAAAAATATATAATTTTCATGAAAGGCCTGTCATAATCATAAGCTTGACGGGCCGTAGCTTAGGTTGAGCGATTTGAGCATGGCTAGCTTTAAGTTGACTCTTAAATAAAATTAGCCTTAATCGAAGCAGAGGCTGCATGGGCCTTATTGTCTAACGGACTCGAAATCAGGATCGTTTCCACTAGGTACTTTTTTCTGTCACACGGTACGGTAGGTAGAAAGAGATGGCGAATGCGATCGCGAGCGCCCGCGCATTAGTCAATAAGTCTCATGGATTTAATATGCCAAACAGGAAACTTGCAGGACGGGCATCAGTAATAGATGACGTCACAATACATCTGCATATGTATTTATTCAGCGTGAATTCATTACTGTCACGGCCTTTTTAGTACGGTATTATCTTTTTCTTTACGATACAAAGTTAGGTAAAAAGCAAATAATAAATTAACGGCTGTATAAATGCGGCCAAATCGGCCTAGTTTTCGGGGAATAAAAAATTATTGACGAAATATATGCATTTGATGCAAATATAATTTTTGGTGAAACTATTAATTAGACGTATTGGTCGTGTCAAGTTAGGTTTATTTCCAATCCTGTAAAATTGTCAACTTCTGAGAAAATAGCAGTATATCAAATGATCATTATGTATGTCGTCCTTTATTCTTTTCAAACTTTATGTATAGTATAAATCTTCCCAGGTGATTTTTTCGCTTCGAGCCCTTATCTTTGAAAACAAACGGTATTGTCATAGTATTAAGGATCAAATTTAATGTAATGGCTCGAAGCAAAAAATTCACCTGGGAAGATTTATACTATAACTTAATTTTTATTCTATGTTGTTTGCTAAGCATAATGCCTATTGTATTTTGAAAATCCTGTTTTTCTTTGTTGAACGTTTCATTACTTACCTTACAATGTGCCGAGTAAGCCTGCAATGTTTCCTTTGTATCTTGTTTCATATTAAATATACAACGTATAAAGAAAGGTTTTCATAAAAAGTGTGACATTCATAGGTTAATTTAACATAATGTAGGGGAGACCAAGGACAGTTGACACAGAGGAGAGTAGAAACAACGTCGATTTTTTAGAACTTATTAACTGCTAGAGAGCTCGCAATAGCGCGCGTTTTTTAGTTCAAGTCTCGAGCTATCAAACACGCGCTATTGCGAGCTCGCTAGCAGTTAATAAGTTCTAAAAAATCGACGTTGTGTCTACTCTCCTCTGTGTCAACTGTCCTCGGTCTCCCCTACCTATGTTATATTTTTTTTTTAGTTTCGTTTGAATTATAATAATCACCTTTTTGTATATAAAAATACTTTACTGGGTTAAAATTGTTATAAATACCGAACAGAGTCACTAACAAACTGTCGGCACAGAATAAGTAATAGGACAAGTAGGTATAGAAGTTTCACTCCCTCACTAAAACGTTTAGAGATAAGGAACGTGCCTACTTTTGCTTCCCTGTCTATTGCATAATATATTGTATGCATTCGCCAAGAATACCATCCATCAATAACGGCATGAAATGTTTTACCTCACTAGATTCATGTATAAATAATAATAAATAAAATCATTTTTTTTTTCAGCTGACGCTCTTTATATTTTTATTAGATTGAAATTCTTAGGAACAAAAAAAAACACTACTACTACCTAAAATATACTATAGGTACTTAATTATAATAATTTGTCAAGCGCTTTCATTTAATCCTCATTGTAAATAAAAAAAATCGTATGAAAACGTATGTTCTGTTGAATTAATTAATTAATTAACCTAACTATTGCTGAAATGTTTTGTATCAATTTTAAAACACATTAATATTGATTTTAACACTCATAAATTTCAAGTGAAAATAATGTAATGATAAACGACTTCTATGATTTTGCTTACTAATGTTTTTTATTACCTACTTGTTAAATAAAACAACAATACGGTATTTAGCGTAGTCTTTGTCCAACATGTACGTACAAGGATAGGAGTGCCTTTTAGGCGCTGTCTCAATTTGCTGAGATAATTAACACTCATCGTCTCTTCGACAAAATACGTAATCATCGACATTGTTATTTAAATTGCAAGTAATTATACGATAGTATTCTGACCACTGTGTGTGGCAGACGAGGAGTCAATGTATCGTTGATGTTTGACATTAAAGCTAACAGCTGTAAAACAATGCGTGCGAGAAATAAGTACGAAAGTGAATAAATAACAGTCTGTTTGTTTACTGCACAATTTTGTCATAGTTTTTAAGGGTTTCATAGCCATAATAGCAAAAATGGAACCCTTATAGTTTCACCATGTCCACTTAGTGCACCTAGGTGAATCAGTTCAGGTGAATAAAGTTTACGGAGGGGTTGCCTGTAAGTAGTACAAGATAGATGGTGAGGGATGTCGTTGGATATGTCTTTCAAAAATATTGCAGGTTTGCGTGAGCCAGGTTTTGATGCTGCGATACGTTTGTGAAACCTTAAGCGTTGAAGTTATATTTTGTAAGTATTGTGACACTGTGTAAGTATCCTCTACCCTCATCCTCGTCCGCGTAATACCTGTTCTATTACCTCGTCCATTACACACTGTCACAGTATCAAGTGCCTTCCTTCCTCTGAGCGAAATGAGAGCGATATTAAAGAAAAGGGTCTCTCTCGCGATCCCTAACATCGTTTGTCCTAAAATCACTTGCCCGAACTGTTTTGTCCTAATGGGCATTAGCCCTAACGATCAATTGCCATAACAATCATTTTCCATAATGTAATGATTGCCCTAAAACTCATTTGTCCGAATCATTTTTACCATAATTATTAATATCCCTAATGTTATTTTGCATATTCCTCGCGATCCCTAACATCGTTTGTCCAAAAATCACTTGCCCGAACTGTTTGGTCCTAATGGGCACTAGCCCTAACGATCAATTGCCATAACAATCATTTTCCATAATGTAATGATTACCCTAAAACTCATTTGTCCGAAATATGTATACTATAAATATCAGTATCTCTAATATATTTGCCATAACTACTTATCGGGATTTGAACCCGGAACCTCCAGCTTCGTAGGCGGCGGGCTCACTACCAACTAGTGTACAGAGTTAAGCGAAAGGGGAAAGTGGGGAGCAGAAGCCGCCCGCAGAAAAAGAAGTAAATGTTCCTTACTCCTGTAGTACTATTAGTAGGTTAGGTTAGGGTTATCTTCTGTCTTTTAGATTAGGTTCAAAGGTGTTAGTTATTTTTTTTTATAACCACCTACAAAACCCCCTACCCACATAGCAAATTCAATAAAATATTTGGGAAACATCAAACGACGAAATGAATATTACGGGTCTATAATGACTCCCATAAAATTTTTGTTCCGAATTTTCAAACCCATAACGTTTCCTGTCATAATTTTTCTTCGTCATATTATCGGAAGTCATAATATTAAACAACATAAATTAGAGTTACGATTTTCTTAAGTCATAATTATTGTAAGGAACAATAAGTAAAGTCATCATTCAGTATCATGAATGCATCACTCTTCATAATGTTAAAGGTAATAAAGTCACTCATAATAATTATTGCATGGTCTTTTTTCGCAGGTCATAATTACTTTTAGGCATAATATTACTTTGTAATAACATTCAGTGTCATGGTTGTATGACATTTCATAATATTAAAGGTAATAATCCTTTTCTGTGCTGTCATAAAAAAAATACCTAACATCGAAGGCTAAGGCGGGAGCTACGCTACGCTTCGCTCCCGCCTTAGCCTTCTGAACCTAACCTGTCCGAGTCGCTTCTGCCCTGAAAGGTCTTGCTCGCTCGCTTCGCTCGCTCGCTGCCAGCGATATGCCTTACAATATTTCTGAATAATTATCGATATTCCTTTAGATGTTATAGATTTCGATGTATATGCTTAGTGCATTTTAGGTAATGCAAAATTATGACTGAAAACAATTATCACTTTAAGATATATGCCTTACAATGTTTCTGAATAATCAACGATATTCCGTTAAATTTTATTGATATCAATATTATGACTTTTTAAAGTTATGATCAATAGGATTATGGATCATTGCAGTTAGAACTATTAAGCGATATGCTTTAAAAAAATTATGACCATCGATATTTATGAGCAAGAATATTATGGACATCGATTTCTGACTTTCAAAATTCGGATAAAAAAGATTATGGGAGAAAAGGGGCTCCCGAATATTACGCTTCACACATAATTGTATGATCGCCTTTTGTACTCCTGACCTTTGCGGGATAATGATTTTGCGGAATAAATATATATTTGGCAAATGATCCTACCGAATTTCATGCAGGCGGATTTTGAATTATTTGTCAAATAAAAAAATGGATTTTAAAGCATTTGGCAAAAGAAAATATGGTAAATAAAATTTCGGACAAACAATAATTTGGAAAATGAAAAAAAGGAGTTTCGTTTTCGGAATTTTAATATTCGGAAATGAGCTTTTCGAGAATATGATAGGTAACCAGCTGATACTCATTGTTCATGTTTTATTCGAGCGTTTCAACCGTCACTTTTTTCTACGAATTGACTGTCGATTTTGATGGTGTTTTCGGTTATTTATTAAAACCTGCTTACCCAAGTAGACGCAGTATAGGTAGAACAAACATACGTAAGATGGAGCGACGCCCTGGTTAAGGTTGCCGGAACGCGTTGGATGCGGATGGCGTGGGGCCGGTCTATTTGGTGAGCCTTGGGGGAGGCCTATGTTCATCAGCAGACGTCTTTCGGCTGAAATGATGATGATGACCCAAGTAAACCCAAGAAAAATACATACATACATTACAGTGCTCGATTGACCACTTCACACTCATTCGATTTAAGGCCTAGCAATGTAATGCAACTTGCACAATTTTTCTTGCTAGTCTAAACTTGGCTTTACTGTCCTTGTACCAGATAACTGGAAACTGTCAGATCTTCTGCCATTTGTACAAAAATGTGTCTATGAAAATGATTTAGAATAAACTCTCGAATAACCCTTTAATACTGCTTGGTGTAAGCATTAACAGGCCTAAAAAATATCGACAACTAGCAATGTGAATGAAATACATTAGAGGTATGACCCTATTTGGTACGTAATTTATAGCTAATTTGTATATAAGTCAGGTTTAAAGGCAACGTGTCAATTAAACATCCAAACTAAAGTCATATTCTCATATAGTTCGTGTCATTATCGGCTTATCATTTACATAATTTATTCCAGCCAAGGTTGAACTACGCAACCGAGACAAGATCAGAATTTAATTAAACAAAACAGTTGAATTAATCGAGATTAAATTTAAATATTCACTAATTCTTTGTCCTTTGAAATTGTGTTTTGAAACCGAAAATCAATTTAAACCACTTTATATCTGATGTACTTTATGTTGTCCATTTCATTTTACTGGATATTTAAGTACATATTTGATTTCATACCAAGCGAAGCACGCAGACACTTGGCTAGACCAGATAAAATATATCGCTTAAAGATATCGCATTTTATCAAACAGCATATGTGAGTTCATCATAACATACGTTATTATTTTTGTGTATGTATTGCAAATATTGGAGTGCATTTTAAAATTCAAATCGTGACTGTAAAAATGAGACCAATAGTTACAAACATACTAAAACCGTTTATAAATATCGAATAGTAAATACGGAACTATTATTCTTGCCGAATGGAACGAGTCTAAAATACCTACGCAGCTAATTGACAACTCTGAGTGTGATGCTTAGTCGTATACTGACAACATTCGAGCAATTACTTACTAAGTAGTGACTGTCAGGGCCAAGTTTTTTTTACCACACCATTCCATTCGTAATTTATTTGAGTATGTATTGATCGTAAATTTTTACTTCAGGATATGGGTGCCATCTATTAGGCATAACTTTTAATGTCCGAAACAAATTAGGCATAACAAGTTTAGAATCTTAGACTTGCCAAAATTTAATTTGGCATTAATCTATATTGTCATATGGTTGTTTATCCGAATAGTATGTTAGCATAATATTCACATGGCAGAATTTCACTATAAATAAATATCACGGGACAATTCACACCAACCGACCTTGTTCCAAGCTAAGCAAAGCTTGTACTATGGGTACTAGACAACGGATAAACATACATATATAGATAAATACATACTTAAATACATATAAAACACCCAATAATAATAATAATAGGTTTAGGTTAGGTTAGAGTTATGTTAACTATAAAGAATTCAAAAAATATGCGTAATTACAATTCGGCTAAAATTGGTTATGCATGATAGAACTCGGCGATATCGAATTGTGCGAGAACAGTTTCTGTACAAATACAATTCGGCTTATACAAATTATGCAATAGTGAAATATGACAAAAAAATTACATAATAACGTATGAAGCTTTAGTGTAGACTGGCAAAATATTAAAAAATGCCAGCATTAACTAACGTTTAGAGGTGGACACCGTTTTCGCACTTCGCATGATACACCGACTACACAATCCTCTCTATAACAAACGGTTCAACATTAAAATTTTAGGATGGTGCTGTTAATACCTACACCAATCGATGTCATCGACCGATAGCAAATTGAAATCAGTCGTATTCCATCAAAGTTCCCAACAACATCAAATCACTTTTTAGATCTTTATCTGTACCTATCTATGATAATATCAATGCAGTGCTATATACTAATATAATAAAGATATAAAACTTCGTTGGTCTGTTTGTACAATACGTAGAGGTTGAAAAAATATTTAATACTAGCTTTTGCCCGCGACTCCGTCCGCGTGGATTTAGTAATTTGGGCAGCTTATTTTTTTTATCCAATTTGCTTTTTCATCAATTATGGCTCTCCTTAGTTCCTCGATATAAAACCCCCCAGCACACCCGCATTCACATTCACCACCGCACCTACTCCCAAGTCACTACTTCTAAAAACTGTTCTATAAATTCTTAAAATAGACGTATCTTTCTTATTTGTGAACCGATTCAAATGAAACAAACACTAAATGTTAATCCAAGAAAATACCAACATATCAGTTAAAACCGCATCCTTCTAGGTTTAGCCGTTTCTGAGATTAGCGCGCACAAATGCACAGACAAACAGATAAACAGACAAACAGACAATAATTCTAAAAAACATTGTTTTGGGTTCTATTTCGCTAGTAAATAGCCCTAGTGCCAGTTTTTCTCAAATATCTTCAAAGTACAGACACCGACTTGTTACAGATTTATTATATGTATAGATAGATTAACATTGATAATCCGCGATTTGATAAGTAATAAAACAATTATTTGAGATCATTCAGAGTTACATACGTACATTTCCTTCCAAGCACAGAGGCAGGCAGAGACCATTTTTTTCCACCTACTACGATCTTGACATAACACTCATTATTCTTCTAATAAAATAAAATAAAATAATAGAATTTTCATTTACAAAATAATTACAATAAAATTTATTCAGTTGCATAAAATTAAAAGTCAGAATTCATTTTTTGGCAGATTTTGCTTTCAGAAACCATTAATTATTCATGAATTTTAAAATGATTATCCTCTAGGACTCGATAATAGGTTCTTCTTCTTTTAGTGCCCTCTCCTACCGGAGGTCGGCGATCATTAGAGCTATCTTTACTTTAGAGACTGCCGCCTGAAAGAGGGATCTGGTACTCATCCCGAACCAGTATCTAAGGTTTCTTAACCAGGAGGTACGTCTTCTGCCAGGTGGTCTGCGGCCTTGTATCTTCCCCTGGATAATAAGCTGAAGCAGACCATACTTTTCGCTACGCATTATATGCCCCAAATACAACAGTTTCCTCTGTTTTATAATACGTATCACTTCCAAGTTTTTATTCATTATTTGCAATACCGTTAGATTAGGATAATAGGTTACGTTTATTTTATAAAAATTCTATACAATTAATGGATTCAGAGTAAAAAGAGTTCTGCGAAATTATGAATTCTGACTTTTAATTTTATGCAACTGATATCGACCCGCCTCATTCATACCAAAATGGAACTACTCGTGCTATTGTCAGCCAAAGTAATATTCAAGGAAGCTAACAAGTTAAGTAAATGCTTCCCAAAGAACAGGCCCGACTCGACTATGGGCAGATATACATAAGCTATGTATGCCATTAACTCACTTTGTCGATGCAGAAAATTCATCATTTTTATGGACTCAACGCCTGTATAACGAACACTCATATTACGCACAGCTCCATAAGAATACAGAATAAGGTATCGGGGCAATATTGCTCGTGATAAAATATCAGGCAAAATTTATTAATGTTACAACTTTAGTGTTAGGGCAGTTGGCTATTAAAGGGAAAGTAAATTAAAACTATGGCTACATATATAAGAAGGTTATTATTAGACGATAAATTACAAAAAAAAATGTTCATAGACTAAAACGATTACCTATTAAATATTAGGGCCATAATTTTTTTTATAAGTGTGTACTTCAATAGTTTTTAGCTAAAAGAGGAAAAATTTAATTTAGTATTAAACAGACCAATGAAATAGATGTAGTTAGTTAAGTGCCATTCACGAAGACGCGTGAATTTGTCAAAATTAGACATTAATGTAATGATATAGCAATAAGAATCACGGCAAACGTCATCACTGCCGTGCTAAGCCAAAAGGGCCTATGTCCGTTATAATGGTTTCGAGAAAAACGGTGTTTTTATGTTTTTGTTTCTTAGTATGTATTTGAGTGAAAAATAAGCCTTATGTCTATTTTCTTAGCTGTTTTTAAAGCACTTCTAATAAAAATACGACTTTTTCGTTAGCAGAACTTTATTCCTTATAAGCTAAGGAATCCAACGCAAAAAAAATCAGAATTTGGTCATTTTCGGACATAGGCCCTTTTGGCTTAGTACGGCAGATCATGAATGCCTCTATCTATAAACCAAAACCCATGAAAAAAAATTATATTGGTTTACTATATAAAAAAAAAAAACAAGATTTACACAAAGATAAACAGTCTTAATTCAGTAAACGTTTGGCTAGAAAGACACTCATTAAGCTTTTTATCAAAATATAAAGATTTTCAACTATGTGACTGCGATACTCTAAAATCAAAGAAGCAAATTAGGTATACCATCATAGTTTATCATCACTGTATAGCTTGTCTAGTTTAAAATGACGCGCCCCACCACCGCACTCACGCACAGGATTCGAAACTCAATTCAAGCTACAATATACCCTATTGTAGTTCAAATTGAGCTCCAAATCCCGTGCGCAAACGCGGTCATGGGGCGCGTCATTTCAAACTAGACAAGCTTTACTAAACTTCTACTCTACACGATAATTTTTTTCAGCCAGCTTTATAGATTTTGGTTGGTCTGGGTTGGTTTCTTGTACCAATAGGCCGTGCTTCCAGCCTTGTAGGTATCCGTATTGCCTGACGTCGTCCCACCACTGTTGCTCCCCATCCGCCCAGATGCAGTACACAAACTGGCTGTCAAAAGTTTTTTTGAAAACATGGGAAAATAAAAAATAAATCGTCATGTATCAGATGGCTTCGGAAAATTGGTGGAAAATGGAGAAAATTGAATTTCGTATGCTAATTAACACTACTTTTTACGTGGAAAAACTATCAAATAAGAGACTGAAGTCCGGCTTATAAAATATAACGAGGAATCTGCTCTATCTCATGGAATGGTACACAGGTGGTTTATAGAATTTCGTTATGGACTTATCACTACTAATGCCGCAGAGCGCTCTGGAAAGCCGTTCTAAGTGACCACTGGTGATATCGTGAGTAAGGGGCCATCCATAAATTACGTCACACAAATTTCGATCAATTTAGACCCCTCCCCCCTTGTCACACTTATTACTATGAAAATCGCCATTATTTTGTTCTTGTGTCACAGATCGGTTGACCCCCCTCCCTCCCCCTAAATGGGTGACGTAATTTATGGATGGCCCCTAAATTTCACGATATTGTTTTAGATGACCGTCGAATAAAGATACATGAGGAGTGTAACTCTAATTAATTTTTACGTCGATTCGGCACGGTGGATGAAACATGCATCCACCAATATACATCAGAGACGGAAAATCATCTAAACAGTGGACTTCTGCTAGTGAACAGGCCCCGAAGGAAGCAAAAACTGTTAATTCAGCAGGAAACGGAAAGGCTGTATTTTAGGATAGCCAAGGTGTAATTTATAACAATTATTTACAGAAAAATAAAACAATAAGTGGTCTTTATTATGCTGCTTAGCTAGATAAGTTTTACGTAGAAGTTATGAAAAAACGATCACATCTCGCAAAGAAGAAAATCCTTTCATCACGTCAATGTCTCCCTGCACATTCGTCGGCAGTCGCACGCAACAGCCAAAATTGGTAGAATTGCGTTATGAAATCCCTAAAATCGTCCCTATTCTTCAGATTTGGCACCATGTGACTTTTTTATATTCCCAAACATGAAAAAATGGCTCGGTGGAAAAAGATTTTCACCAAATGAGGATGTCATACCTGAAACTGAAGCATATTTTTCAGGGTTGACAAAAAATATTTTTTGGAGAATTCGCAAAAGCTGGAACATCATTGGATATTATTATCAGCATATTTCTTGTTTGTTTAACACACATGGATGGTTACAAAGACAAACATGTATCAAACAAAAGCCTCACAAAAAGCATAAAAATGAGCAATATTGAACAGCACACATAACCAATTTCAAAATACGGAAACGGACTAGAGACTTAGATGTTGGAGGTAAGATATCAAAATTGAAGTAGATGGGCGGGACGGTAGATGGTCGAAGCAGTTTACAGAGTGATGACCAAGATAGATCGAAGGTCAGTGAGCACACCACTGGCTCATTGGTCAGGTGACCGCCAGAAATTCGCTGGTAGGCAGTGGATGAGACGGGCACAGAACCAGACAAAATGGCTTGAAAATGAAGAGGCATTTACCCTCCTCTCAAAGACTAAAAACCATAAACACCATAACCCCACACTATTTGTTTACATTTCGATGGCAAGTCAAATCTACACAGCTTGGGTACAACAAAATTTAAATTACACTTAATTACTACAGGATAATGGTCAGAGCAATAAACGCCATAGTCAACAAAAACGTCATCTATCGAATTCCATCCCGCAGTAGTGGTTACGCAATGATCTAGCCAGAGCTGACAACCGTGCGTATCACTCACATATGTAAACGTGTCAGAACCAGAACCCAGCTTTATTAAATCGGCACAAATCCAACCTTGATCGGCACAAAAGCTTTGCAATTCATCACTAAACAAATCACCCGGATGCGCATTATAATCGCCTAATATGTAAACAGTTTCGATACTATTTTCCCTGACTATAGCATCCACCGCGTTGACACATTGCAAGAACTATATTGTATAAGTATCTGTAACTAAAATTAGTACTTATTTTATTTTAAGGGCAGTCTATTTTTCCACTCTTACAAATACCTACTGCATAATTTTTAACTTACTACTTACATGACCTTAACGCCCGTAATGCAGTATCTACCAGTTTTGGTTGTTTAGGCGGTTTCTCTCGTATCAAGTTCAGCACTTGTGCACGCATTCCAGATTAATTTACCATTTTTTTTAACTCTTGGTACAATTTAAAGGCTGAAATATTGTTATCATGCTTATTTGTAGAAAAATACTGATTCCTAAAATAGATAGACTAGATCATAAACAGATTTTTTTCGTCTCTTTCCGGTGACATGAACAAAGATAGAGGTTCATTTTTTTAAAATTTGCTTAACTTAGGCGTTTGGCTAACTTTATTGCTACGCGACATTAAATACAATTTTGGTTTTTAATTTTTATGTACAGTCAGCTACAGAGAAACGTGACTCCCACTCCATATATAAACTTTGGTCACAGGCGGGTCACGTTTCTCTGCGGCTAACTGTACGACCCGTCAGTATTTACCTAAAGTATTCAGGTTTAAAAATAGCCCGGAAAATTATTACGGTTAATACTTTCGTATCGCAAACAAAGCCAGTATAGTTTCAACTATATAACTGACATCTGGTTAGTTTGCAAACGTTATTAAATATACTTACTGATAATGTTTACCTGCTGGAATAAATAAATTTAGCTACTGAATTAATGAAAAACCGTAATTTAGAGTTACGCAGGCTTATTTCACAAAACCACACCACATTGTAAAAATAAACTAGGGTAAACAGGGTTGAGTACTTTTATTAAGCACTCTATATTTCCTCTTTAGAGCCAGATTTTAAGAAGTCGATGTGTGTTGAGAAACTACTCATTAACACTTGTTTTTTTTAAGTTATTCAATTTAGTTTTCACGAAACAACCTGGACATGAAATTTCTAAGTCAACATATCAAACAATTAGCTAATGATCCCAGAATTATAGTTTAAGGTAAAAAGAACTAAGTAAAAAACGCATTCGAAAAATTATTGCATTAAACTTGTAAATTCGGTATTTCTTTAGAATAAACCGATTTACTTTATCAAGACCACCTCAAGTAATCATTATGTATGATCAAACAACATGATTAAAAAATATACGCGTCGACTTGACAACCTCCTCCGTTTTTTTCGTCGGTTGAAAAGGGAAACTAAGGATGTCAGATATGATAGCTAAATATTGTATCAAAACAAACAATGGCGTCACATATTTAAATAATATTATCATTTCATGATTTCAATAGGTATAAATGGGACTAGCTATGCTACAACAAAACGTAAAGTTAGATTTTCATCTCTCATATTCTGAAAGTGAGGCAAATCATATTCGACTTACGGGAGCAAAACTACACTTTCTTTCCAAGGGTAGAAATGAATTAAAAAAATAAAGGCATTGGCTGTCAATGGAACACACACGTATTCAGTCAGCATTACTGCATAATTAATTATAAATGGTATAATTATTAAGTTTTTTTTAGTTAATAACTAGTCATATTGCAATTTTATAATGCTAGTAAAATATGCTAAATTATCAACATTAGTTATACATACATTAGTTTACATTAGTTAGTTATAATTTACATAGACTTGATACCAGAAAAGTTTAAAAAATCTTAAGAAAAAGAACATGGTAATCGAATCGACAATGGTATATTATTTCTGTTTTTTTTTCTTAAGTTTTTTTAACTCTTCTGGTACGTACGTATCTACGTATAAGAAACTAATTTAAATAATTTAATAATATTTTACTAGCATTATGTCCACACAGCCTATCTCTATACAGCTTAACTCCTTGGTTCAATTCTGTTACTTAATTTACTAATTTTACAAATTTACTAAAATATCTACTTTATCTATTGTTTTGTGTAATTATTATATTGAACATTTGAATTTTTTTAAATTAATTATTGCTTAACAATAAACGCCATTGAATTATTTTACATTGACCAGTTCAGATATTTTTATTTATTTATAATTATATTTTCTTACTTTCCTTGTACTCGAAATAAAAAGTTGTGCTCGGGTGCCAAGTTACCTCGTGTGATATTGGTTCTTTTCCTCCCTTGTTGAACAATCTACTATTAGATAAGTATATCAATAGAATAAAATTTTACGCAACATGACTTAGATATGGTTACAAGTATCAAACGCGACTTTCAGCTCATTAAATTCTCACGGAATTAATATTCGTGATACGTTTAAAATTGTGAACCTAATTAAGTTAGGAATGATAATTGAACATTCTAAAAAAAAAGCCTGCATGGTCATTTCTGTATCTTGTCACTCTTCAGTCTTGTACAGTCCAGGAAACTGAATCGCGTACCAGGGTAAAACCTCTTCAATCAATTTCCCAATCATTTCTTCAGGAATGTCAACAAGACATCTTGCAGCAAAAAGGTTCCATCCTGGTTCGCGATTCAGTTTACTCGACTGTACGTACGTTACGTCATAAAAGACGCTGTCTTTACTAGTAAAATCCCTCAAAGTCCCCTTGCTGTCAAACAGAACCCATAATACTAAGTTTATTCTATTCCTGCGCATTAGGTTGCGCGTAAAAATGAGACAGAATATCAGCAGCGCCATTCCGCTTAAGCATAATTATATACTAATTAAATGCCATGACTTCCTAGTCTAAACCTATACATGCATAATCGTTAAATAACGTGAAGAAAAGTCGCTTGCTTGCTGCGCTTGAAAGACGTTCACGCATATTCTACCAGGCGACCGATTTTTAAAAAGCATCACTTGAAAACTTGCGGCAGGCCCGCGGCGCCGGCGCATCCTACATTTTTTTGTACATTTATACTTAATTTACCAATCATTTAATATTATTGTATTCGCGGACCAAACCGCGCGATCTCGCCATCTGTTACATAAACCAGTTATGGTTTTTAACAGTGGCTAGCAATGTAAAAAATGTAGACATCTATTATATGAGTAAATAAACTAAAAAAAAAAAAAAAGAAAAAGCCATCTAAGTGTGATAAAAAATTTGTACTCGAATTGCTATAAAAATCTAGTTGACAAGACTGATTAGAGCTTTAATTGCTACTCTAACTGTTCGCGTTATTTCAAATTAAACAAAAAAAATAATTACTTTCAAATGATATCTTCTAATGACATGGTTTCAAACATCGTTACTAACACCACTGATGCTTAGCTGGAAAGTTATATTATAGAAGTTAGCTCGCTTGTAGCATTTACAATATTTAATAAGCGTCTCATTAAATGTACTCGCATTTCAGCGTCAAGCACAAACTTGTTTGAAATTTTACCGTACACTTTATTTATCGATACTGTTTCTTGTATACTTATACATAAAATAACTCCGAGATATCCTCGAGATGTTACTTTGGTTTCTAAAGTTGGGAGCTCTCAACCTTTCGATCTTGAATCATCTTAACAAGTCTCATCGGTGCTTGAAAATCCAAACTTACCGTTGAGAGCTTTCATGCTTACTTCACAGAGTGTCTTGCTAGCTTGTCTTAACTAAGCTTTGAGCAAACCGGGAGTAGACTGATCTTTTTGAAATCTTGAATCGATTACATACTTATCATTTTTAAACAATCTTCATTAAACATGATGCTCATTAAAATCTATACAAGCTTCTTATGAAGCTTTTATTGCAGAGCTACCTCTTATATTAATTAGGATGTTATCTGGCCCTTTAAAAAAAAAGTTATTTTTACTTGCGTAATATTTCGTTATTATGACGAAAATAAACGAAATAAGATCATTTAAGCAAATAAATCATAATGTTTACTTATTTACTACTTTTAGTCGTTGAGAATGATAAAATGAATGATAAAGTAGTAAAATTGACAGAACAAACTAGTTTTTCACTCACTGCCGGTTTAAAAAATGAGTGTTTTATTTATATTTACCTAAAAAATAAATCGTTGTAAATCTTTCCTTTTACACTAGATACGAATAAAGCCATATCAGTCCACCTGGATAGCAATTTATTAGCAAACCACTAACATCAAAATTATTGTACATTTCTAGTCTTATTTAACTCACTGGCTACTACTAACTTGATACCTACCGAGAAATACACATTACATGTATATTAAAATTTTCATCTTTGTCAACTGTACTTATAAAAGTACAGTTAACTTTTAATCCCAAACAGCTAGTAAATTAAGTAATAAAATTTTCTTAAACTTTCTTCTATTTATTGCACGATAAGTGAGGTAAAAAGACTTTGGAAAAAACTGCTTAAATAGTACCGTTTTAACAATGTAATCGCAGGGTTCAGGAGCAACTAAAATGTAAAACGATGGTAATGGTAATATTCATTTTTGACATTCTTTCTCACTTTCTTTAATAACATTATAGTTATATCATGTGATACTCCAATGAGTTTTCAGAGTTAAGCCTCCGTAACTCTAAAATACAATTACTTCATACTGTGTGTTCAGAAGCTGGCATTTAATCCTCCAGGTAAATATGTCAGGTAAATACAAATAATGTTTAATAATGCTTGCATATTCACTTGCTATCAGTGTTCGTACAGAAACTAAGTGGATACCCACTTTTATTTGTATGTTGTGATAATATGAGTTTAGAAATTCCAATGTTTAAATAATATTACCAATACTACCAACTGTAATTTATAATAAGTTATATTTCTACCTAGCGTAAGTTTTTTTTTTTCAAATTTAAGACAGTATTAAATTTTATATAAAAAAAATCTAAAGACAAAGTAAAATAGTTTCAGCTCCTAAATTCAGCCAAAGAAGTGAGTAAAAGTATACAATGGAGAATGCTTCCGAGACACGTGCGCAAGTTCTCAGCCTGTTAGCGGAAAAACCGCAAAAACAACCAGAACTGGTAGTAGATAATGCTCTCACTAGGTCACTTAGGAAATGTAAGTTTTTCCACTGTATCTTTTTTTAAATAATATAAGTAAATTAAATCGTAATAAAAAACTGTCGGTGGCAATGTACAATAACGCATAAAAATTAACAGGTTCCCTCTCCCATGAGGCACATTTGTGCCATGTGCCTCATGAGTGACTTTACTGGTACGTCCATGAGGCACATGTGCCTCATGACTCTATGAGCGTTTAATGTCATTGTTACTATGGGGACGTGTCGAAAGAACGCCGCACATTGCTTCCGGACAGAGAATCCGTTAAGTTATGTGCTACTTGTAGATGCAACAAATATCTGTTATCCTACAAATGATGCAATAACCATCACTTAAGATTGTGGCTTACAAAGAGAAGCAGTGCCAGAAAACAATATTAAAAATCAGTTAAATTCACCGTACTTTTTTCAAAAGCAGGTGTCGATTTTATAAAAAAATTGATTTTGTGTGTATAGGTAGGTAATTGCAGTTCATTAATACGGACCTCCGCAAAGTAACGTCTGATTCGATCAATTGTTCGATAGTTGATAACATTTTTTAGTGGCAGCCATTATAGCAACTACGGATTGTTTCAGATTGTTTAATACCACAACGTTTTATGCTAAGCATTTTCGGCCTCCTAGGAGTATGCAACGCTTTTACAATGCGAGTGTGCCTCAATCTAGCGATCACGCAAATGGTGAATAAAACTAAGGATTTCACTATTATCACAGATTTTGATAATACAACAGAAGCAGCCTGTCCGAGTGATTTTGTCACTGTAAATACTACCATAATCGAAAATCCCGTGAGTATCTTTACAAATAATAAAGTAATAATCAGTTAAAATTTGTGTTTTGCTCTACTATTCGACGTCTTGTACCTTAAAATCATGAATGCTGCAATTGACAACATTTCATATTTCTAAGACTATAATTTGATTCGTTCTGTGTATTTTGTTTGGAAAGAGAAAGACGCTGATAGTTTTAACTTTTCACTAGGATTATTAATTAATTTGTTACAATTTTTTAAAGATGTGCTTATTCTAAAAGAGCGCAACGATAGAATAGATCCATTACTTTTGTCTAGTCTCTATTAAAAAAAGTGATGACGTAAATTTGACGTTAAGGTTGTTAATCATCTAATTTAAAATTATGACAGCTCTTTTTTCTCGTGAAAAGGGTAAAGGAAACATATCTATTCTGTGGATGTATTTGTAAGTACATATATGTTTTTAAATTTGTTGTCTTTTTTTTAAATATGGAGATATAATTTATTGAATCAGGCGTTACTTTGCGGAGGTCCATATTAATGAACTAAAACAATTACTTTGCTCACCCGCGACCTTAAGGTCGCGACCTTAAGGTCGCGGGTGAGCAAAGTAATTGTTTTAGTTCATGGAGATATAAATTATAATAAATATTTTTCCGTGTTCAGGAGGTGAAACTCTTTCGATTCCTGCAGTAATTTTCAGGTGTTAAAAAAATGAAAGGTTGTCAATTGTCCTAATTCACATTAGTGAATGTTTTTATTTTAAAGGCCAATATTCAAGGACTAAATTCTCAGTCAACATCAACTCACTTTACTCTCTTTTTTTCAGTATGGCATTTTTCAATGGGATGAAAAAACCCAAGGTTTTCTTCTGAGTGGCTTTTACTACGGCTATGCTATGACCCAAGTACCTGGGGGGTACTTGGCTGAACGTTGGGGAGGCAAATGGACTCTTGGCCTTGGGCTCTTAAGTACAGCTTTGTTCACATTTCTCACTCCAGTAGTGATCAGAGCTGGAGGTGCACCGTGGCTCTTCATCCTCCGCATTCTTCAAGGGATGGGGGAGGTAAACTAATAGTTTGATATACTGTTTTAAACTTTCGTGATTTTCACTCAATAATTACTAATACTAAACGGGACTTATCATGCAATAAATATTTATTTATTTGTTAACTCGTGACCACGGCTGCTGCAATGTGGCCGCAACGTCGAGGTAAATAAATAAATATTTATTGCGTGATAAGTCCCGTTTTACTAAAAGTTTGATGTTAGCTTGTTCATAGAAAAGGAAACTCGATAACAATATTTCAGAAAAAAACAAAGCAAGTTTTTTTGGAAAAGACTGGTGATGATACATGATACATGTGGCGTCAGTTTCGTTTCGTTTTATGAATTTTCCAATTTCTTGCCATTAAGTATTATTACTAAAAAAAAACTTAAATTTTGTAACCGTATTTCAGGGTCCAACTATGCCAGCCCTCATGATAATGCTAGCAAAATGGGTACCACCGCATGAACGCTCTCTTCAATGTGCTCTTGTATTTGGTGGAGCCCAGATTGGAAATATTTTCGGCTCGTTAATGTCTGGTTACTTGCTCTCTGGAGGCAGGGATTGGGCATACGTGTTTTACTTTTACGGTGGATTTGGCTTAATTTGGTTTGTTTTGTGGGTAAGTGTTTTAAACAAATAAAAAATTTTGGGGTTAAAAATGAATGAAAGAGCACATGTGATTTTTCTCGAGATAAAATTGTCATTGGGTGAAACGTCAAAATTATTACTTTAGCTAGTATCTAATTTGTACTTGAAAACATCTTGTTAACGAATTCAAATTGATTTTCAGAGTCTCTTTTGCTACAGTTCGCCGGATACGCACCCTTTTATTACCCAAAAAGAACTGGACTATTTACAAAAAAATGTAACAGCGGCTGAAATCAAGGAGAATAAGGACCCTGTACCATGGAAGGCCATTATAAGATCTGCGCCAGTCTGGGCTCTAGTATGCGCCGCTGTAAGTAATATTATCGGCAGTTTAAAGAAACTAGAAATTCGTATTTTTGTGGCCCAAATTATAAGCAAAGCAATGTGTACCTAGCACTTTTGAGGTTTAATAATGCAATGCGGTAGTTACAGAAGACCCTTAGGTTTCATGAACGGTGATTCCAACTAGTAATCAAGAGATCAAAATCTCAGCCTATATACGTCCCACTGCAGGGCTCAGGCTTCCCCTCAAAATGAGAGGGCTTGGGTCGTAATTCCCACGCGGGCTCAGTGCGAACCAGAAACTTTACATACACCACTGAATTTCTTCTCAGGTGTATGCGGGTTTCCTCACGATGTTATCTTTCACCGTAAAGCTCATTGTAAATTTCAAATCTAATTTCGCACGTAAATTCGGTAAAATTTAGAGGTGTGAGCCTGGATTTGAACCCACGTCCCTCTGCTTGGGAGACAATAGGTCAAACCACACCACCACGCTTCTACTTCTTCACACTAGTTTTCTATTGCACTATTTCTAACTTTTGCGCAGATTGGTCATGACTGGGGCTACTTTACAATGGTTACAGACCTCCCAAAATACTCACATGACGTGCTGAAATTCAACATTGCGACGACTGGCTCATTGACCGCTTTGCCATATGTAGCCATGTGGGTCTGTTCTTTCATATTTGGCATCTGTTGCGACTTATGCGTGAAGAAGAAATGGCATACTATTAAAACAGGAAGAATAATCCACACTACTATTGGTAAATACATTTTTTTTTGTGCCGTGAGACTTGAAATTACTTTAAATCAACTTTTGCTTGTGCTTTTTCTTTCAGCTGCAACGGGACCAGCAATATGTATCATTCTAGCTTCATACGCTGGATGTGATAGAAATGCTGCCATGGCATACTTTGTATTATCCATGGCGCTGATGGGTGGATTCTATGCTGGGATGAAGGTAAAAGGTTCACTATACGTATTAAAAGTACAACATAATCGTAACCAAATCAAGGGAATCTAGACCTAAAAGTTAATGACATGTGTAAAGTTTCTAATATCCACCTGTGAGTGAACTACGCCTTTTTCTCGCATCGGGTGAAATGTTTATTAGCAGGTGATAATGTAATGTGAGCGTTTATATTTTATTTGCAGGTCAACGCTTTAGACTTGGCACCAAACTTTGCAGGCTCACTGACATCATTGGTCAACACCACTTCTACCTTCACCGGAATCGTTACACCATTTCTCATTGGCCTCTTGACGCCCAACGTAAGCACCGTAACAACCAATTTTTTTTTTATTTACTACAGTGCAAAATCTAAATAGTGATACAAAGTTAGTGTTTCTTACTCAATTAATACTAGGCGACATAAACATAATACATTAACTCAAATTGTTAAAATTAGTCTGATAAAATTTAGAATGTTCATATCGTACTTAGTTGAAATGAAATCACAAACTCAGTGTATTGGCACCTCAAATTAAATAAGGCCAATTAAAACAAATGAGTTAGCATTATTATTGTCCAACATTAACTGAGTTAGAAATATAAATTTTGTATCACCATTTAGATTTCACCCTGTTTACATATCGCATGAATTAACTACAGGAATGATTTTGTTTTACAGTCGACCATAAGTGAATGGCGAGTGGCGTTTTGGGTGTGTTTTGTGGTATTAGTGGGCACTAACGTCGTATACTGCATCTGGGCGGATGGGGAGCAACAGTGGTGGGACGACGTCAGGCAATACGGATATCCACAAGGCTGGAAGCACGGCCCACTGGTACAAGAAACCAACCCAGAACAGCCAGAGTCTATCAAAATGACTGAGGAAAAAGAAAGCATTGAAGTGTATTGAGATTGGAATATAATAAAATAATAATGTTCATCTTTCTTTTGTCTTTTTTTTAAACATATTATGCGGTGTGTAAAATGTACAAGCTTTTTAGCTTCTTAACCCTTTACCAGACCGCGAAGAACAAGTGTGTCATAATAAGTTCTTTATATAGATTTGCAACCATATTGAATGTCTTGTTCAAAATGTATTTACAAAAGTCGGATATGTTCTAGTAACTCAGAAAAAAAATGTGGTATACGATATTCCCGTTGCCTGTCTGAGTAATGAACTGGCGTATTCAATTTAGTGTAATTATATTATTGATCAGGCAAAGGGTGATATTGATATGTCTCCCACATAGTATATTGTATACCATAGTCCGGTTTTAACTCCAAGTCTCCTACAAAACATTATATCAATCCCTTAAAAAATGATTTCAACACAATAACAATTTTATTACTTACTGACACGACGAGACAATTAACCAGGCTATGGGCACCACACAATCAAACCACACATATCCACACAATCAAACACACACATAATCAAACTCTAACAAGGCAAGTCTTTCCACATTCTAATTCTGGTCATATTACAAAAATGCATGAATATTTAGCAAAGTATAGGATTACATTAATTACCCTACAACACTCAAAATCTGTAAAATATTAAAAAATTGTTCGACCTATCTGCTTTTATTTTTCTGAAATTAAGTTAAGTGTTCATATTTCGTCACAAATCACTGTAATTACTGGTCATGACAATGTGATTTCAGTTGGCTGCCAAAGATACATTATTGGATTTAGCTGTGTGCTGTGAATGAAGATCATGAAATCATAATTATTTTCATGGATTGATATATAATGTTTAGTAGGAGATTTGGAGTTGAAACCGGCCTATGGTAAACAATATACTATGTGGGAGAAATATATCCTTAACCTGGTAAAGGGTTAAACACACTGCGAGATAAACACAGGACTTACATAGTGCCAAAGATTCATTAGGATGCTTCTCCACAGATAAGTTCACAAAATACTGGCACTAAAGTTCTGCTTTCTTAGTATGTATCTTGAAGGAGATATTTGTCATACCAACGGATGAGACAGGCGTCATCTAAAATTCCATATCCGAAAACGATATTTCCAAAATTAAAACACGTTTCTAAATTATTCGTGATTGTGACTTTATTTCGTAACAACACCTGTATGCAGTTATATATAATATAATACACGATAAAGTAAAAACTTATGGCACTTACCTATATAATCTAAAAGTTACTGACTAAACATTATAAAATTTAAAACTTAGTTTTAGATAAGTACCTTGTTTGGTTATTTATTTGAGGATTGTAATCTGTGTAATTTGGATATTGCATTAAAGGCTCATGCGTATTATGTCGACTGTCCAAAATATGTTGAGCATATTTTATGTATATCTAATCTGCCTCTCATTGCATCCCATTCGTGTCAGCTGTAATCGGTTGGAGTTTTCTCTTTTCTAATATATAAAAATCTCGTGTCACAGTTTTTGTTATCGAATTTCTCCGAAACGGCTTGACCGATTTCTATGATTTTTTTTCTCTGTACTTGGTAGGTCTGAGGATAGGTCGTAGGCTATTTGTTTTATTCCTACCCCTATTCTTTGCAGACGGAGTCGCGGGCAACAGCTAGAAAATAAATAAAAATTGCCGCGCGTGCAAAGTTTTATGTTTGTCTGAGACGGTTCTACAGTTGGCATTTCTCAACAAATTCTATTGATTGTGAGCAGATTCCACTCTCGTATGGAATTTTTTGTCCATTCAGTTTATAGAATTTTTCAAAATGGTGGAGCCATGGGGATTTAAAATCTAAAAAATATCCACTTTTAGCCATTTCGAAAAATTCGTAAAGTCAACGGCTCACAGAGCCACTAATTTTCAATATTTTTTCTACTTCCCGGAAAATTAAATGTTTTTCAAGACTACTTTAGTGACTTTATATCAAAGCGATACAGGAATAAAATTAAAGTAAAAAAAAAATCGCCGACCCACTTGCCACTAGTGCCCTCAGGCGAAGTACAGTACGGTATAATTGACACATGACTAATGTAAACCAGAATCGTATATCCCGTATTACCATTATATTGGTTAATTCCTCTATGATACCACTAGAAGAATTATAATATACTTATATGGGATTGACGAAATTTCACGAGATCGCTCGTGACGAAGTTAACGTTCAGTAAAAAGCTAGCGTTTAGAAAATATTATATAAATATTATTATTTTGAATTTACTCTCTATTTATTTATTTCAACAATATAACAATCAACATCTCAAGTATTTATATCTACATAACTAGTTAACTATTATTCTAACTTGCTCATTTATTTACAATTGTAACTTGCTAAACTAAGTAAGAGTTATTTGTTACAAATACCTAGGTACTTAATTGATAATCAAAAATGCGAAACCGCAGTTCTTATTCATTTATAAGAATAATCTTAAGACGCTGTCAACACCAACGTCGGCGCACACTGTCTATTTGTATCGGAGTAAACGAGATGCCGCTATTACTGGGCAGCCGGGTATATTGAAATTTATCGGGCAAAAATTGAATTAAAAAAAAACTGTGGATTATTTGTGAAATATGACTCGTTAGCGGTTTAGGTATGAATATGTTCACTTCATGTTTTTAATTGCAGACCCATGCTCCAAAAAAATAAAGACATAGAACCGTTTAATGATGATTTTAAGACCTATCTTTGCAATTATTTTCTATCGAGCCGATTTCGTCCAATTATGTATCGAGTCCGTCCACGGTCTTTGAAATATGATGAATTATTAACATATAATTTTTTGATGTGCTAGAACAAACAGTTTTTCTTAAAAAACTGTTTAAATGACATCAATTTCAACAAAATTAGGTGTTGTCAGCCTCTTAATGTCATCATGACAATCGTGCAACGAGGTATAAAAGAATCCGAAAAAACAAATTATGTAGGTACTTACTCTTAATATGTGTAGACACTTCATATTTTTAGGACAGAGTTCATGTAAATAGTTTTGTCCGATTTCGTAACATTATGTCGTGTTTCGTTAATCGTTGTAATTTAAAATTAAAATCATAGTTTTCCTGTAATATTTTAGACGTGCTACAATATAATTATAATAATTTTGAGTAACTCGCTCGAGCCAACCGCTTAAATAGGTCAAGTCACTCTTGTGAATGACAGGGATCCAGTAAAGTTAACTTAATCAATAATATTTTTTGTTTATCCACACTAATGTTACAAATTAATTAATCCGTAGATCTATTAATATATGTAGATCTATTAATATAGATCTACGGTTTAATTAATTTAGGGTAAAAAATAACCCCAATGTGGGGTCACGAATTTTTTTTCAAGACTCCGTGCTTCCACTATGGGTTCACAACTTCAAACTAGAAGCACACTAAACTTGGAAGTGTGACTTTGAAAAATCATTTTAGGCACTGTGAACGTTTTAACAAGTCATCTTAGTTTAAATAAAATAACTGGGTCTTGATAATTCTCCAGTCGCATAAATAACACACTAAACAATAAACACAACGAGCCTCTGTGTTAAAACGCTGTCGCTTCAGCCTGTTTGCTCTTCTCCTTGTCGACGATAGCCGTGCTGAGCTGGCCGTGTTTCCAACCGTCCGGGTAGCCATATTGTCTCACATCGTCCCACCACTGCTGCTTACCGTCTGCCCAGATGCAGTATATCACATTGGTACCGACAAGCACAGCGAAGCAGACCCAGAATGCTACGCGCCATTCTCCTAGCGTTGACTGAAACAGAGATAATTCGATTAGGCGATTCATATTTTTTTTTGTATTAAAAGGTAATCTTCCTTACTTTTGGGAAAAATATCTGAGGTCGATTATCAAGATAATAAGTTAGTTCTCTGTTTTCGATTGATAATAATTGCAAGAAGTGGGACTCAATGATTGTCAGAGTACGAATGATGCCAAAAGTATGCGCCATCATGAAAATAATACTATCACGACAACTATCAAAAATTAATTCTTAAATATATAAATTAAAATTGATCAAACCATTTCAAATTAAAAGCTCGCGGTGGTGATACTCGGTACTTTAATTTCCGTCTTAGCGAGACTTTTGTTGATATCAAAGAAGGCAACTTCAAAACGCTTTTAAGCGAAATGTCGATTAAGATAAAGTAAACAAGTTGTAACTTCGGCATTAACCCACTTTGACGCCATTTTAAGGATCTGACATTGAGTTTTGGAGTTGAGATCGTCTATCAATAAAAGGTTTGTTATATTGCCGAAAATTTTGCTCGTAATAATCAAGTTTCGACTTTTCACTTTGTTCTTCAAAACTTGGAGATTGAACGTCATAAAAACGCTGACGATGATAAATTAATTGAATTGGAAACTTTAGTCCTATGTTTATCACAAGAATATACAACAAAGAAAATGTTTATTTTTTTACTCACATTAGGTGTTAACAGTCCTATTAGGTATGGTGTGATGATGCCAGAAATTGTTGAGGTTCCGTTGATCATTGCAGTCAGGGAACCGGCGTAGTTAGGAGCTAGATCCAGCGCATTGACCTGAAGAAAAAAGTTAATACAAATATGAATATTCAAATATAGCCCTTACAAATCTTATAAGTTTGGAACGAGGGCATTCATGAAAATAACGCATGTATATTATTTTATGCAGAGTTCATAACATAACGTACTTCGAAAAGGTAACGCATCACTTAAATCTGATAGTTTTATGAAAACAATAGAACTATTATGCTACACGCACGGGTTCTCGTTATGTTTCCATATTATTTTCTATTATTTAATAACTTCTATTAAAATATAATGGACTATTCGAGGAGGATTCCCTTTAAAAATTATTATTTGGAATAAATTGAGATTTTGAACATTAGGTACCTACTTGGTAACACGGAAGTCGTTAAAAACTAATAAGCTTAAATGTTTGGCAATCAGAGTTACCCTTACTTCTTTCAGTGATTAAATACATAGATTCAACATTAAACAAACAGTTCTGAAATTATAACTTAATGGAACTAAGCAAAATATCACCTTCATTCCGCTATAGAAGCCTCCCATTAGCGCCATCGAAGCTATAAAATAGCCCACAGCTGCCATGCGATCGCAGCCCGCGTAAGACGCCAATATGATACAAATAGCCGGCCCCGTCGCAGCTGAAAACAATAACAACGTTAATATCGAGATAAGATTGCATTGGAGTGTTTTCTTGGCCGTTGTCGCAGATATAAGGGGAAGTTAGAAATGTGGGTTTTCTTGGAGTTCAGATGATGCGAAACTTATTACACTCGAAACGTAATGCTCTGAACACGCTGTTTCTATTTATTTTACTGACACTAAAGCTGGTTCATGTTTATCGAAAGGTATGAAATTTGTATTATTTATTTATTTTCTTAAATAAGTACCTACTTACTCACTAAAACTATGTAAAGATTGGAACACTGTAACACGTTCAAGGTCAGTCATGTCGTTATGACAATGTGTATTCATTCACACACTGCCATCACCACGTCTATACATATAAAACTGATTGACTGACTGACTTACTGACTAAACCACTGACTGACTTACTCATCAACGCTCAGCCCACACGTTTGGCTGTAGAAGGCTGAAATATTAAGTCACGGGCAAAGCTAATTCAATATATACTCGTTTCAGTTATTTACCTAAACATGCTAGACACCTGAAAATATCTTCACCTCGTACGGACATTTACTAAACCGTCCATATTTTTTTATGAGTACCATTACAGCGTACTTTGAAGCTTATTTGGTATACAAAATATCCCAAGGGTCCGATAGACCGTTAAAGCGACAAGGTTGCTTACAAGATGTCGCCTTGCGATTACCATTCGCCGTATTTTGTTGTACCTATCTAAAACCCTTTGGGACGAGCGGGAGGCAATACCATTACGGTCGGGGACAGTTTATTGCCACTTAAATGTGATGTTTGATAATATACGTAGCTGCTTCAAATAACGAACCGATTTCGTAAAGAAAAAATTAAAGCTTTGACGCGCTAAAAATTATGTAGATTGCTCTTGGAAAATCAGAACTCAAGGAAGCTAAATTAAAATACTTGGAAATTAAACCGCAGTTTAAATTGATAAGTACTGACTAATATATTTAGGTAAATACCAACTGTACTATTCAATTCAAGTTCAAATTAGTAATAAAGTGTTATGAAAATTAGTTTCTTGGATCTCTATGCATATTGGTTAGGTACCTATTATTTTCCTTATTACCTTCTGGGATGAACGAGAACTAAAACAACCTTAAAGCAATGTCTCGATAGTAATAAATCCTCGTTAACCTCACCTATAGTAGTATGAATAATCCTTCCCATCTTAATCGAATGCCATTTCCTCCTCACACATAGATCGCAGGCCCATCCGAAGACGAAAGAGCTCATCCACATAGCGAGGTAGGGGATGGCAGTAAGTGTACCCGTCGCCGCGATGTTGAACTTAAGTACGTCTGTCATGTACTTCGGAAGGTCTGTGACCATTGTATAGTATCCCCAGTCGTGACCAACCTTAAAAAGAAAATATATACCTTTAATTTAGACAGAGAAGAAAAGGGAAATTTTAATTCCCAGGATTTGGCGCATAAAAAGACCAAAAAATCCCAACCCATAATCCCATAGCTCATTCCATGTCGCTTCCTACCTGACAATAGTTTGGCAACTGTGAAGGACATCCTCATTGTGTATTGGGGAACAGACCTCCATAATTTCGCCCATCTCATTTATTAAAAAGAGTATGGTAACAAAGGCCTCTTCGTGTTGGCTTCGGCCCCATGCCTTACAAATGACCGGGTCTCCATGGGCGCGTGATTGGAAAACCGTACCAATTATAGTAATAATCATGCTGCCACGTTCTTTGCGTCACGAAACATGATGCAAGAGCTGAAATACCTACAGGTGAATGCACCTTTCGGGCCATCCAGCAACTATTAGGTAATTATTTTTAAGTAGCTTTTCACACCCAGGTATAAATACTATGAAAATAACAATCACTAGATCTCTTCTACCTTCCTCTGAACGTATGAAGTAATTTATATAAAGTCTCTTAAACTTAGAAATAATACAAATTCTTACAGCTGCAAATAGTAAAGCCCATACTGGAACAGATCGAACAATGGCCTTCCACGGCACCGGGTCTCGAACACTCATTGTATCCGCGCTAGTCACATTTTCATTTAAATACTTCAATTCTTCTTCTGATATGTAAGGGTGAGTGTTGGGAGTACTGTAGCACAGGAGACTCTGAAAAACATAAAAAATACCATTAAATTTCGACTTTTATGAAATATTTTGTTTACCTAGATATATGACAATAGGTATATCTTGATGATTGACCTAGCATTAAATAATGAAAATAAACGGATCACTCACGTCTTAAAACGAGTTTAACTCGACATGTTTCGGACTAATCCGTAGCTCTTCCTCTTTCTTTCTTTTTTTCTTCGGCGCCGTGACGTGTGACTCCGAGAGGAAGGGCTACGAATTAGCCCGAAACATGTGGAAACTCGTTTTAAGACATGAGTGATCCGTTTATTTTCACTATGAGTGAGTCTCACGGTAGTTTCATGTTTAAAGTAGTATTAAATAAGTGCTGCATTAATACCAAAGACAAGACCAATAGAAAACTCCAAGTTAGGCAATTTGTTAGGCACGATTTTATCAGATTTAACAATGATATTTATCTTTATTTAACTAATTTTTACTAAACACAAATGAAAATAATTAAAACAGCAACTAATTCTAACTGTAACAGTAATTAGTTTTTATGTAGTTTATTAGTTAGTTTTCACCTGAAGTGCTCAATAAACTTAAGTACCTACGATGTGATGCTTGGCTCTGAACAATTTTCATATATTTCATGGATGTTTGTAATATACAAATGGAACATGTATGTAACTAATAACTCATTGGACGTTTACTTTTGTTATTATAATCGCTATAACATCTTTTCAAAATACTGTATTAACAAACGTTTCATTTTGGAATCAGTATTAATGAGAGACTGCTAATTTGTGAAACATGAAGCGTTAGCTTGACAAATTTGTTAATATTTGCAGAATAATGTTGTGTTAAAATCCGCACAATACTTTTTGCTTTAAAAAATTACACCTACACAATTTTGTAAATATTTTTACCTTTCAAATTCTTTTTATTTCTTTTCTTTCTACCCCTTTGACCGCGTAATCTGACCGTCAGAGGTTACTGGACTTAACAGCAGATAAAACAGTTTCTGATATTAATTGTCTGGTAAAATAACTTACTTAAGTGGTGCAGGCTAGCTTGATTTCTTTTCAAGACATTATGATGTAGGTATATGTCTACAGTTTTTATCGTTTACTATCCTAGCACATACAAGAGGGTACGTGAGGTCTCGTTCTGGACGAAATTACTATATTAATATCAGACGTGACGACTTGTGTTCAATTGTGTACAACATAATGCACGCTTTTATTATTCTTACTAGAGGAAAATAAACCACTTCGTGATTTGCCAAAATCAAAAGCAATAGGATAAGGTTTTCGAGTTATACGAAATTTTTTCATTTTGCCATGAAACAAACGCACGAGGCAAACATCGATACTCTTTTACATTACGATGCGTTTTCTCAGATAATTTTATAAGGAAGTCCACGATTTTCCTGTAGACGGACACGGTTTTGCCGCAAGTCCAATCAATTGCTTCGATATTTAATAACTGTGATAAAAGTAATTGCGTACCTACCCAAGCCAAAAACCACAGGATCCCGAAGCACCCGAAAAAATAGAACACGTTTGCCCAGTCCCCATCTCCAGCCATGAGGAAACCAGACATGAAGGCGCCGAAGATGTTACCAATTTGAGCTCCGCCGAAGACCAGAGCACCTTGCCGTGAGCGCTCATCTGGTGGCACCCACCGAGCTAGCACTATCATAAGAGCTGGCATCGTGGGACCCTGAAAATAGCAAATGGAGCATAGAATTAAGTGCTTTATGGTCATGCTCTGAATACGATTTTTTTCTCCTCTTTACGCTTTTGGATATAAAACCGATTTGTTGTGGAAGGATAATACCTACTACCTATCTTGTTTCTAATATGTATTCTAGGGATTTAAAAAATACCTACGACCTATTCTCAGATCTACTAAATATCGAAAAAAAATGTCAAAAATCGGTCAAGCCGTTTCGGAGAAGTCCGATTACAAACACTGATACGAGATTTCTATATATTAGAAGATTTTTTTTATTTTTTTTTTATTAGCCTGGCATAGTGTCCCACTGTTGGGCAAAGGCCTCTCCTCTTGACTTCCACAACTCCCGTTCTGGCGCAATATCAGGCCAGTCCTTTGCATACACGTCCAAGTCGTCCCACCATCTCCTTCTTGGTCTGCCTCGTCGTCGCTCATCCCCATCCCATCTTTGTGGGTGCATGCGACAGACGTGTCCAGCCCAGTCCCATTTTAGCTTAGCAGTCCTTTTCCCAACGTCGACTATGCGTGTTTTTGCTAGCTACTAAACGTCATTACAGAAAATAAACCAACAATACAATAAATCTATATATATAAAAATCAATGCCACTTTTCGTTGTAATTTTATAACTCAAGAACGGGCTCACCTATCCAAACCATATGTTTAGGCTTTGTTCGGATTATTTAGTAGATGGTTTATGTGAAGTTTGCACAAAATCGGTAGAGCGGTTCTTCATTTATCACATTTTTTGTAACAAATGAATTCAATAAATGGCAGATCATTTTGTTAATGGGGATTTTGCTGTCAAATTGAAACTTTTTTCAGATGGGGATTGTGCTGTCAAATTGAAACTTTTTTCAGTGTTGACAGTAAAAGCATGTTGTTATGTCATTCATGCGGTCATTTCATTTTGGACGTGCTTCGATTAAAGCAAATTGTCAGCGATAATTATTGCTTTGTGTAATTATAAACGTTCGTTATGTCATTGATTTTAGCGACTATTCGATCGGAACAGAAAATTGCATTGGCACTTGCATCTTCGGAAATTGCTGCTACATTATTAGAAGGTAGTCGGACCGCACACTCTGCATTAAAATTGCCATTGAATGTCAGGCGATTGAAACTCCAACTTGCAATATTTCGAGAAATTCTGCTATGGCAAAAGTTCTGCGATTAACGTCAATTATTTTATGGGATGAGTGTACAATGGCGAATAAAAAATCATTAGAAGCATTTAATCGAATAATGCAAGATTTACGTGGTAATCAGCAGCTTTTTGGTGGTGCTTTGATATTACTGTCAGGGGATTTTCGTCAAACATTGCCTGTCATTCCTCGATCAACTCCTGCTGATGAAATAAATGCCTGTTTGAAGTCATCAGTTCTTTAGAGATATGTACAAAAATTGACACTGAACATTAATATACGTATTCACCTACAAAATGATCCAGCTGCCCATGAGTTTTCAATAGTTATTTATGATACAAGTGCGGAAAGTAGGCTATTCCCAACGAATGGCGGAGATCTAAACAAACGAGCGAAGCGAGTTTGGTTCAGCCGACATGAGTTGGGAATTTCCTACTTTCGACACGTATATCATACAACATTTTACAATGCATTAAGCGAGGAAAAAAATTGGGGCTAAGAGCGCGCGCAGACAGAGAGCGGTCTGGAGTACCGAGTTCCGCGTTCAGAGTTCTGTGTTTTCATCGCTCGAGAGTTCCAGTCGCCTGCTGTGTGCGTTATCGTAAGAGACTCAGTACATTCGAAAGAACGCAGAACTCTGAACTCGGAACTCCAGACCGCTCTCTGTCTGCGCGCGCTCATAAACATTTTCGGAAAAAGATGTTGCGTTCTTATTTACCTTTCATTGAAGGAAAGTCTCGTAGATGTTTACATAATTTCAGCATCAGTTTAGTCAGCAGGAGGCTGTCACATTTAATTTTGTGCTTGGTCTAGGACGTCAGGCGGCGTTAAGTCCTATGTAAATTCATCACTTGAACTCTCCATTTTAATTCACTAAACTTAAATTAATTCTCCGGACTGAATTCATGAACATTACTGTGGCGGGTTTTCATGACAGTCGCGAACTGGTAACCATGATTGGTTTGTGTTACGCCATGCGCGCGCACTGAAAGCTCATTGGTTGACAGGCGCGAACGGGTAACCATGATTGATTCGTGTAACGCCATGCGCGCGCACTGAAAGCTCATTGGTTGACAGGCGCAAACGGGTAACCATGATTGGTTCGTGTTACGACATGCGCGCCGCGCGCATGATGTCGTACGGTCCGAAATGGACTCAACGAGTTATTTTAGTACTAAATTTATTACTTCAAAACTTTTGACGAAATTAAAATTTGTGTTTTTTAATATTAAAACAATCTGTTTTATTATTTTATAAGTAAATATTCATTTGGTTGCATCAAACATTTTCTTATTTGTGCAAAGCTGAATTATGAAGACACAACTCTCTAGTCTTATTTTTAAACACTAGTTTGGACACAACTTTTTGAGATTTGGCAATTTAAAAAGTTACTTTTCCGCACGCGTGTGGAAAGTAAATTCCATACAATTTTTTTTCACACTTGCGAAAGTGTGCTGGGATGACTAAGTTTCTATAGATATGTTGACTCGCGTCAATAGGCACTTTCCGAGCATATGCATTGTAAAAAAAATATTAGAAATTGGTGATGGCAAAATACAAATCGACAATACAATTTTTTTTAATATTTCACTTTATACGTAGCGAAGCACGTACCGGGCCGCTAGTACGATATAAAAGGCTAAGACTACTTAATACGTTACGAATAATGAACATTAGCAATTAAACTTAACCACCTTAATAAATCCATCATTAACTAATGCAAGTACTTACTTCACCCATACCTTGCAGCACACGAAGAATGAATAGCCAAGTGGCTCCGCCGGCCTTCACGACGATGGGCGTTAAGAGTGTGAATACCGCTGTGCTCAGGAGGCCGATTCCCAAAGTCCATTTGCCTCCATATCTCTCGGCTAAGTATCCTCCGGGGATGTGCGTAATGGCGTACCCGTAGTAAAAACCACTAAGTATCAGCCCTTGAGTAGACTCCGACCACTCGAACAAAGCGTGCTAAAAAAGAAATGACCATCAACACCCTTTTACCGCGCCCTTCGCCATAGTTTTTAGGTTAAAACTTTCACGATTGTACCCGGGATGTATCGCGACAATTAATTGCTAAAATTATGCGGGCATTTTACTATTATTTTTTTTTAATTTTGGGGTTTTCTTATTCCTAATCACGAGTACTATTCATATTCAAAAAGACAAAGGTGTACTTAGTCTTTGAGCCAATTTTGTGACTTTTTTCATACGGTTTATATGGCTCGTCACAATTTTACACAAAAAATGTATGACAAATGGGAGACTTCTTTTTTAACCAATAGCGCTCTTTTCTGAGAAGAAAACCTTAAAGCTACCCAATTCTGAAAAAAAAGTAGACAGTAAGTACATTTGAAATCTTACATTGCCCAATCTCGACGTGTCGTCCACATTACAACGGCTGTGCATTATTTTAGCAATAAATTGACGCGACAAGTCTCGCATAGAATATTAATTATGATTTTTTCATTTTAAGATTATTTATGTTCTTGCGGAAATATATACCTAAATAGGTAAAACTATCTTTAATTATACTTAAGAGTGTTTTGTTGTTGACACTTAAATTTACGACTTTAAGACGTCTTATTTAAATATTATCAGCTTCATCCTTAACTATTGAATACTAATTAATTAACATCCTACTTCCTGTCACATGATCACTATAGCAGCATTCAGTTTCCCTCGCAAATTTAAAACGGTTTGAAATATAATCTTTGTTCTGTGATCAAATACTACTTTAACTACTTAATTTGTCAAACAACTAAGTAGGTACGCAATCACATTATTAGCCGTGTAAAACCTCTTCAACAAATATAACACTGATAATATTAATCTCAACAGTATAACTGAATTACTTTTGGCATTGTATTTTTATTACTTTATCGTGACTAACATAACATGCTCAGAAACAAATTCCAAGACTGAAATAAAAATTATCTTTTAGCTTTCTACTTGAATTTATGTATATTCTAAAGCCATATAAACTAAGTATATCCGAAAACTTTGAGCGTCCAATATAGTTTCAAAGGGCCAAAGTCAAGATCAATACTGAAGATTACGGTTAAGTCTGTAATGCCGAGACCGTAAAGGGATTGAACCCTTGGCAGGCTACTAAATCTTAGTCAGACGAATAAGTTCAGGCACAGCAAACGGATTGTTGTTGAATTACGTGCTTTATTTATATCTTGTTTTCTTGAGTTGTATTTGGTTGAAGATAATATTAATTCTGTAAGTATCAGATTCTGTGTTAAATTAGTAACTTTAATCACGTGGTAATTTACATATAATTACGCCATTTCAAGTTAGTTAAATTTAAATTACTAATCCAGCTTTGAAGATTTGCAAAAGAATCCAGTTAGGACTACATACTTTAATAATTGCACAACAGAACCACTTGTGATAAACTATAAAGATAGTAAAATATTTAAGAAAAAATCGTGTCAGTGCCGTAAAAATAAATTAATGACAGACAGATATTAAGACTGAAGCCAGACGAGCGTAATTTTTGTTTCATATAAAAGTCCTTATTATTATTTATTTAAAATATGGCTTCTGTCCTATTTAAGGACAATTTCGCCAGTGTCAAAGTAAGCTCTCTTTGGGAGCGACGTTGTACGGTGATTGTAGTTTCTACAACTTGATAGTAAAATTCCAGAAACCACGTGGAGACAACTTGCGCATTAAAAAATGTCAGACACGAGAGCACTATATAATTTTGTGATCACTGTTAATTAAAGTTAATCGCCGCATAAAACACTATCAAAATTATACTTCAACTAGCCAAAGAAACAGAAATACCAAAATTAGATACTGTCAACATCCGCCATGTTCGAATGCTACAAATCGAATCATATAAAAGTCCTACTTGTGTTAAACTCATTTTTCGTCGCCATGTCGTGTACGAAACAGGAGTTTAGTATGAAACCGAATGTAGCAGAAAATTACGCGACCGAAATTACGCCGCTCACGACTCAAAAAATTACGTTGATCTGGCTTCACCCTAACTCTTATCCTGTACGCAATTATTAGTTTTAGATACCTAAATCTATGTGCAGCTAGGCATACGACAATTACCGGTTTCCATATCATTAAAATATACCCGATTGCCTTGAATTAACTCGTATATACTTCCTTTTGTTAATCATGATTAGAAGTACTTTTCTTTTATTCTGCATGGAAACACCCTTACCTCAAAAATATAACCTGACTTAATCACGCTTAGCGTGCATACTACAAAATTATTTTGCACAACGATAATATACCTACGTGTAATGGAAGGAAGCAGTTATTACGAATTACATTTGACATCGGTTACTCACTGGTTTTGTGCTGACGGTGCCATTAGCTATGATTTCGCTGTCATCCGGGCAGGCGTTTGGGTCATAGTGTGCACTGCCACCACCAACGTCCTTGACCATCTGTGTGACAGCAAGGTTGAGGCACACTCGCATCGTGTACGCATTGCAGACGGCGAACAGCCCCATGATGCCCAGGACGTACCGCTGGGGAATTAGGAACACTAAGCAGAAAAATCAAACGATGTAATTTCTTTTCCGTACAGTTAACTTCACATAAAACGCTGCTTAAATATTATAAGGTACGTATTCACCTAAAGGGCTAGTCGAATTTAAAGATTCTTTTGAGCTGATACACATTTAAGGTACACCTCAACGCCCAGTAGATGGCATCCATCTGTCACCTCTCTTACTATGACATAAGATTGAAGGTGCCATGTATCGGATCAGTGTCGAGCACAGGGTCGTTTATCTTATACTAATCTATATAAAATTACTATCATAATGGCGACGTATTGTCGACTTTGTAAGTAGTGTTTTGTAAGAGCACCATCAGTTAATTTAATGGAAAACGGGTTCCAATAACAGCTTTCTCACTAACAATATGTTTTTGAAGAAGCGATTATTATGCTAAAAATATTTAACCAATTGGTAAGATATACTCATAACAAGCGTGATAGAAAGAGAATAAATAACCCAAACCATTTTAGGCGTATTAGGTTGAGCAAATAATTGACAATTACAGGTCGATCTTAAGAATTACAATTACGGTTCAAAGGGCAGAATATACTACATACATGAGGGGTCCTATTAAGGTGTAACGGCAGCCATAATTGATACCATACCTTGATACACATAGATAGTAACTAGCTGACCCGGCAAACGTTGTTTTGCCATATAACATAGCCTACGACCTATTCTCAGACCTACCGAGTATAGAGAAAAAAGTTTCATAAAAATCGTTCAAGCCGTTTCGGAGGAGTTCGATAACAAACACACGAGATTTTTATAAATTAGATTAACCTTTCTAGGAATAAAATATTTTGAGTATCTAACGTGATATTTTGTAACAACTACATTATGGTTGTGGTTGGATGTGGATGGCGCAGGGCCGATCTGTTTGGCGAGCCTTGGGGGAGGCCTATGTTCAGTAGTGGACGTGTTTCGGCTGAAATGATGATGATGATGATGATGACATTATGGTATGTTTTGCTAAGAACCCAATATACTTACGTTTGGATAGTATACGGCGCCATCGTGGTATCATTTCACCGCTGCAACACTTCTAAATAATTGCGATTCTGAAATACAAAAAGTTTTATTTTTAAAAAAACTATACTTTTTATTTTCGCTTACTGTTATTTTCGTTTCGACCAAACCATTGAAAGTGGAAAACAACTGATTTTAATTAGAATGTATACATATAATTATCATCTTAATTTTAAGACTACTTTCGAAGTAACCAAAGATAGACCAAAATACCGTGCTGCTTTTGTATAGATAAATTAAGGATTAGAATGTCTAGTGATATGTTGTTTCTAGGTTTTAAATACTTATGTTGTTGGACATGAAGGCTCGTGTTGAGTGAAATAACTGAACCCCAATCTATCTATATTCTATATCCATACATATAATAAATCTGTAACAAGTCGGTGTCTGTACACTGAAGATATTTGAGAAAAACTGTCACTAGGGCTATTTACTAGCGCAATAGAACCCAAAACAATGTTTTTTAGAATTATTGTCTGTTTGTCTGTTTATCTGTTTGTCTGTTTGTCTGTGCGTTTGTGCGCGCTAATCTCAGAAGCGGCTTAACCTAGAAGGATGCGGTTTTCACTGATATGTTGGTATTTTCTTGGATTAACATTTAGTGTTTGTTTCATTTGAATCGGTTCACAAATAAGAAAGATACGTCTATTTTAAGAATTTATAGAACAGTTTTTAGAAGTAGTGACTTGGGAGTAGGTACGGTGGTGAATGTGAACGCTGGTGTGCGGGGGGGGGGGTTCGGTGGGGGGTCGGTGAGGGGGGGTTGCGGGGGGTGCGGGGGGGTAATTTTTTTTATATCGAGGAACTAAGGAGAGCCATAATTGATGAAAAAGCAAATTGGATAAAAAAAATAAGCTGCCCAAATTACTAATTCCACGCGGACGGAGTCGCGGGCAAAAGCTAGTGCATTAATAAAATTATAAAAAATCGGCCAAGTGCGTGTCAGACTACGCGCAATGTCGGGTTCGTACGTCGTCGTCGGGGTACTCTAGTTTTCCTTTTAAATTTCTTATAATAATTTGTAGGTATATACTACCGGTACGATTTTTCTTTCAGATTTTTTCAGCCAACTGTCTAGCTGGTAAAGGAAAACAGTATTTTGTCTCTTACAGGAATTAACACCTTTAAATTAGTTTTTGGCATATGGATCACTGTGTCGAAAAATAGTTGTCGCAGACCTATAGGTATTATTGAAAAACCTATTCAACAAACAAATTACAGCATTCCAGTACAAATTCACTGAGCTATTCCATTGCGTTGACACACGATGACAGACAACAACAGATGGACAGACAGACAGAAAGAAGCGGAACTATAAGAATCCTTTTTGCCATTTTAATTACAGAACCCCAAGAAACTTTAAAAATATCTTTCTATATAATTTGCTTTACCAGAGATTTAAAACATGACAAAATAATATAGCTCTGTTTTTAGGGTTCCGTACCCAAAGGGTAAAAACGGGACCCTATTACTGAGACTTCGCTGTCCGTCTGTCTGTCCGTCTGTCATCAGGCTGTATTCTCATGAACCGTGAAACTTAGACAGTTGAAATTTTCACAGATGATGTATTTTGGTTAAATGAAAATGAAAAATGAAAAATGTTTATTGGTTTAAACAAACAGTTTTAACAAAATAGGGTTGGGATCTCCTTTTAAGCAAAAACAATGCCTGTGCCAGGAGACCCCGCTCCTCCACTCAGAGTATTCATGAGCATAAACCAATAAAGTTAACTTACTTAAATAAGATAACTTAAAATTATGCATGTGCGTGTGTGTGTGGCGTGTGTGTGTTCGCATGCGTGCGTGCAAGTGTGTGTATATGTGTGCGTGTGCATTCGTGTGTGTGTGTAATAATTTACTAAAAACCATATACCCTCCATTTATTTTCTGTATTGTTTTCTTTGTGCTGGACAATAAAGAGTTATTGTATTGTATTATATTGTATTTTTCTCAATAGTACACCTTTAACATTCACAGTTAAGTCTTAAAACAATAGCACTTCTATTTCCTCGTAACTTAGCTTTTTTATCCATAACGTCACAGTTCTTTTACAGTCAGAGACTAGCATAGGAAAAATGTTTAGTTCCTTATTTACAACTAGCTTTTGCCCGCGACTCCGTCCGCGTAGAATTAGTAATTTGGGCAGCTTATTTTTTTTATCCAATTTGCTTTTTCATCAATTATGGCTCTCCTTAGTTCCTCGATATAAAAAAATTACCCGCACCCCCCACCCCTCACCGACCCCCCCCCCCCCCCCCGCACACCCGCATTCACATTCACCTCCGTCCCTACTCCCAAGTCACTACTTCTAAAAACTGTTCTATAAATTCTTAAAATAGACGTATCTTTCTTACTTGTGAACCGATTCAAATGAAACAAACACTAAATGTTAATCCAAGAAAATACCTACATATCAGTGAAAACCGCATCCTTCTAGGTTAAGCCGTTTCTGAGATTAGCGCGCACAAACGCACAGACAAACAGACAAACAGACAAACAGATAAACAGACAAACAGACAATAATTCTAAAGAACATTGTTTTGAAATAAAATAAGAAATAGATAATTATTCAAATTATTGCTCAGCTGAATTTAAGGATATTCACTTTCCTACTGAGTTTTATGAGTGTGTGGATAAAATGTGTTCGAACAGTGCCCATAAACAGGTATTAGAAAATTTATACAGTAGTATAATATCTGTTCTTAGAAAGGCGGCCGAAAAGTCCTATAAGGTTATCAAACATGGAAAGCGTAGGCATGTAACGGGCTGGAATATGCACGTCAGCGATGCTCACCGTGAGGCGCGGTTTTGGTATCAGTGGTGGTTATCATATGGTAAACCTGGCTCCGGGTATATTTATAGTAAAATGATTGAGTCCAAAAAGATATTTAAGTCCAAGCTAAAATACTGTCAGAATCATGAGCAAGACATAAAAATGGAAATTATTGCTAAAAGTCATTCCAGAAAAAACTTTGGCAAGTTCTGGAAAAACACCGCCAAATTAAATCCTAGGACGAGTCTTCCGGTGACTATGGCGGGCAAGCATGTTCCGGCCGATATCGCAAATGCTTTCCAGCGCCACTTTAAAATTGATTCCCCTCTCCAGGCGGGTGAGGTTCTCGACGCTGAGATCAAGGTCGGGATTCCGTCTGTTCGTTTTTCAGCTAAGCAAATTGAAAATAAAATTAGTAAAATGCTGAGAGGCAAATCCCCTGGACACGACGGCCTCAGTGTCGAGCATCTTAAGTTCGCTGGTGTACATCTTCCTGGGGTTTTATCAATGTTTTTTAATTTATGTATAAGTCATAGTTATCTGCCTGACGAGCTTATGTATACTGTAGTCGTACCCATCATAAAAAACAAAACTGGGGATGCCTCTGACGTGTCCAACTACAGGCCCATTTCACTTGCCACTGTTGTAGCGAAAGTGTTGGACGGTCTGCTTGATGATATTTTGGGTGAACATATTAATCTGCATGACGCACAATTCGGGTTTAGGCCTGGTTTGTCTACTGAGAGTGCAATCCTGTGTCTCAAGCAGACTGTTCAATATTATACATCTAGAGAAACGCCAATATTTGCTTGTTTTTTGGACTTGTCAAAGGCATTTGACATGGTGTCTTATGACAAGTTATGGCGGAAACTGCACTATGATACAACCGTGCCGCATGAAGTCACCTATTTGTTTAAGCACTGGTACGGCAGTCAAAGGAATAGTGTTAGATGGGCAGATGCTTTTTCAGATGGATATGTCATGCAGTGTGGGGTGAGACAAGGGGGATTGAGCTCGCCTAGATTATTCAATCTTTATATGAACAAACTCATTGAGGAGCTCAGCAGTACTTGTGTTGGATGTCACGTAGAGGATATTTGTGTCAACAATATAAGCTATGCTGATGACATGGTGCTGCTGAGCCCCTCAATGGGTGGTCTAATAAAATTGTTACATAAGTGTGAAGTATATGCGGAGGCCCATGGGCTCAGGTACAATGCGTCCAAAAGTGAGCTCCTACAATTTAAAGCGGGTAATAAATCGTATAAAATGCAGTCTGTCACGCTTTGTGGGAGCCCGTTAAAAAGAGTAGAAAAGTTCAAATACCTGGGCCACTGGGTCACCGCGACTATGTCTGATGTCGAGGACATCGAGCGGGAGCGCCGCGCGCTGTGTGTTCGGTGTAATATGTTGGCCCGCAGATTTGCACGTTGTAGCAAGGAAGTTAAGTTAACTCTTTTTAAAGCTTATTGCCAAACCTTCTACACGTGCAGTCTGTGGTCTAGCTTTACGCTGCGGGCACTCAGCGCGCTGCGCATTCAATACAATGATGCATTCAGGATGCTGTTTGGACTACCGCGTTACAGTAGTGCCTCGCTGATGTTCGCCGAGGCACAAACAGACGGCTTCTTTGCGATCATGAGGAAGCGGTGTGCGTCGTTCCTCAGTCGTAGTCGCTGCAGCACAAACAGCATCTTGAGCACCCTGACGCAGCGCTGGGACTCCCCGCTTGTAAAGCGTTGTGTGGAGCTGCATGCACCTGTCGCCGCAGTGCCCCGCCGTTTTTAATCCTTTCTTTTTGTTTTTTTTTTTTTTTTTTGTTTGTTGTTGTTCAAAATATATGTGTCTTACTAACAATAATAATAAGTCTTTGTAATTACTAATACTATGGATTGAATAGTCCGAAATAAAAGAAATTTAATTTTAATTTAATTTAATTTGGGTTCTATTGCGCTAGTAAATAGCCCTAGTGACAGTTTTTCTCAAATATCTTCAATGTACAGACACCGACTTGTTACAGATTTATTATACAGGGTTATTTTTAATTCACTGACATCCTCTTAACCCTGAATTCCTATCACTCAAACAAATGTTTTTTGTTTTACGACTTTTTAAAATGAAGCACTTTTTTCCCATACAAATACACATAGTATCGTAAAAATAAATATAAATAATAAATATAAATAATCTCAAATTTTCAAAACGTTATTACACCAAAAATATTAAGTTATAACAAAAGCCGTAGAACAAAAAACATTTGTATAAGTGGTGGGAGTTTAGGGTTAAAAGGATGCTAGTGAATTACAAATAACCCTGTATGTATAGATATTATAAAGCCTAGCGGACTGTGAGCCAAACTGTCTCCTAGCAAATTTTGAGTTTGTAGGGGGAAATGGGACACCATTTCCTCTTCTCCTACGGGTTACAGTGGTTGGTTCATACATTGTGGTCTTATGTAATTTTACAACTGTATTTACTACAAACAGTTGTCTTATGGACAATAATTCACATTCTCTATATAATTCAGAAGTAGGGAATCTATATGGTTTAGAGAACATCACTTTAAGAAGACACCTTTGCGCTCTTTCAACCTCAATGAATTTCGTTTTGTTAACCCCACCCCATATTGGGATGCAGTAGGTCATAATGGATTGGGCTAATGCAACATATACTTGTTTTATTAGATTCGTGGAGGTGACATGCCTTAATATTTTAAAGATCCATGCTAGCTTTCTAATCCTCCCATTAAGATATTCAATGTGATTATGCCAAGAGAGATGTTGGTCTGTATTACTCCAAGATATTTGGTTGAGGAGACCCTTTTAATTTCAGCACAATTGCATCCCCTAGTATCAAAAGGCTCACAATTATGTATTATCAGCTTCAAGTCTGCCGTTGGCTGTGTGTTGTCGTACTTTGAGAAACACATGAAGTTGGTTTTTTCGCTATTTAGTGTAAGCAGGTTATCTTTAAGCCAAGTAGCTATTTTAAAAAGGCTTTTTTCAGCATTTTCATATACCGCTTTCCAAGTGCTGTCCGCGAACACCACTACTGTATCATCTGCATACGAAAACACACAGCCACCGTCAAGAGACAGTTTAGTTAGCTCATTAATATAAACCAAGAACAATGTGGGACCCAGAACACTCCCTTGGGGCACACCGTAGGATATACGACTTTCATCACTCACAAAAGAACCTATTTTTACTATCTGGGAACGATCACTTAGGTAGCTCCTAAAGAGACAAAGCGGCCCACCTCGAATACCAATATCTTCAAGTTTGTGCACAAGTCCGGAGAGTTGGTTGCCGCTATAAAAACAGAATAAAATAAATATTTAAGGGGGCTCCCATACAACAAACGTGATTTTTTTGCTCGATGTTGATAACGGCAACAGGTAGACGCTTGAAATATTCACGGAATATTTAGCTATATATTCACTTTAAAAATAAATAATTAAATTAAAATAAAACAAATATGTAATGTACGGAACCTACCTATGAAATATACTTTTTATAGGTAATGGTACGGAACCCTGCATGCACGAGTCCGACACGCACTTGGCCGGTTTTTTTACAATTCCTTTTTATAAATTTTGTCTTGTGTACACTGTACACATTTTTACGTTAGGTGGCTAATTTTGCGTTTTCATTGAAGTATTTTGTAGCAGTTGTAAAACTGATATCTAATAAAACAAACCCTTAAAAAATCATGATCAAAACACCTTACACCACAAATTGATCACAAAGTTGTGATGTTTTGATCATGATTTTTTTAAGGATTTTTTTATTAGATATCATTTTTACAATTTTTACCTTTAACTTTCATTTTCAACTTTAAAAACAAACTCATCACATTTTACATTTTATGAAGTTCATTTGCTGTTTTGTAAGTTCGTTTCCATAAACATATAAATCCTTATAAGAGTTATAAGTAACGCATCAATTAAAAATACTATTGCAACGCTAAGCCAGCTTGGAAGGCATTTGTCAATAGAATTATCCCGTCAAGTGTTTTCACCTACTTAATTGAACACGGTGACTTATCACACACATTTTCCTTTAATACTTGTAGATAAGCAGTTTCTTGCGTGAGAGTTACTTTCACAGTACAATATTGTTAAATCTAAACTTTGTATCGAGGTAATTGAGTTGAAAACTGTACGCACGCTCTAACAGCCTTGATTTATGTATTGCTTACCAGGAATCGAGTTAATATAGCACATCGGAAACTTGCGACCATACGTAGACACTAATTAACTACTATTAACCGCTATTGATAGCGTATGAACAATAGGAATCGAGATAATTATCATCCGTGCTCATTCTTCGGGTATGTCTTTGTAGGACTTCTTACCACTAGACGTTGTAGATAATAAAGATATGATACAATACGATGTCTCTTCATTGAACACAGTGTAGTAAATATTCAATACCGTAAATTGAAATAATTTATAGGGTGAGTGATTATAGGCGACCTTTATAACAACAAAGGAATGTTGCTTACATTGCAAATGCAAAATTTTGTAATTAGCCGTGCGTGTAACTTTAGGATAGTGATTTTGCGTGTGTGTTTGTACGTGTGCATTTATTTTGTTACTATTTCACACTAAAACGGATGCATTTGGATGAAATCTAGTACATTATGTAGATTAACAGAAAAAGCTATTTTTTCCGATATTCTCCCGAAATCCGGATTTACGAATGTAAAATTCCAATTTTTCTGTTACCGCACGTATCTCCTACTACAATAAAAAGTTATTAGTGAACAACTGTACCATTTTACGACCCAAAAGACAAGAAACGTTAATTTCGACACACATATTCCATTATCGATGCAACTCCAATCGAATCTTTATATGGTACTTACAGAGTTATTGTCAGAAAGTAGTCGACCTCAGGCGGAGCGGATGGCTTATGCCGTCGCCTTGCTGATTGCTTCACCCGTGCGGATTTGAGACGAAGCTTGGCTCGCAAAAAATGTCTTTAATTTTTACTTGTACTCAAACTATTAAACAGTATAGTAAGCGAAGCCCGTTCTTCTTATATATTTTTTCATACATATCATCGGAGAAAAGAAAAATAGAAATTATATTTGTTGTATTTATTTCCTTTTCCTCTCCTAATGCGCAAACGTTATTTTGTTTTTGTATAGAATTTACAAAATTGTGGTACTCACAAAATAAATGTAGAAACGCAGGTAAGCTTTTTTGTAGTACAATCTCTGTTTCTCACCTCTGTTATATACGTAACACATTTTGAGCAATTAAAACGAGTAGTGCTTCATCTTAGACTGAGCCAGGATGTACATAAAATTAAGATAAAAAAATTATTATTGTTATTGATAGTTCTGTTAAAAATAATATGTCAACCGTTTTATTTTCATACTGACCACTAATAAAGTACACGAAGACGCACGCCACACAAACAAAAACGAAAGAAAGTTCAATCTTTTCAACGTCTATTTATTAACATACTCGTACCTTTACCTTTTAAAGTAGTTATACATTTAATTTTATTTAGAATTTTTGTTTTATTGAATTAATGAATATTTTCATTGAATGAGTTTGAGAAGTTACTACTCTGAATACAGTACCTCTACCATGAGTTACACTAGTTTACAGTGACCGTACTCGCTAGCGACGGCGTAAATGATTTGTATGGAGAATTGTGTACAGCGCCTCTAGTGGTCACTTACGGAAGTACAATTCTCCATACAAATCATTTGGGCCAATCACTTTTTAAACCGACGTTTTAGGCGTCTCCTGCGTTACCAAAATTGTCTCTGGCGTTACCAAAAAATCGTACTTCCAACAAGATATTTCACGGTTTAATAGGTTAAACTTACGTAGGACGGCATGTCTTCATGCTATTCATCTATTAAATTACAGAAAAAACACGTTTACTTACAAAAATCTGCAATTGTTTGAAAAATGTCGCGGACAGATTATAGTCGGTTTAAAAGTTGTTTGGCCCATTTTACGCCGTCGCTAGCGAGTACGGTCACTGTAAACTAGTGTAACTCATGGTAGAGGTACTGCTAGATTTTTTTAAGATAAGAGCTTGCGCAGACTGAGAGCGGTCTGGAGTTCCGAGTTCCGCGTTCAGAGTTCTGTGTTTTGACCGCTCGAGAGTTCCGACCGCCTGCAGTGTGCGTTATCGTAAGGGCCTCAGTACATTCGAATGAACGCAGAACTCTGAACTCGGAACGCAGAACTCCAGACCGCTATCTGTCTGCGCGCGCTCTTAAGCGTAAAATAAAGGTAAGTAGTACTGACTACAGATGCGAAGCCGGTTATTAACGATTTTAACCAAGCGGTTAAAACTGCATTTTTCGTTATTAACGGTTATTTAACCGCATTTTATTACGGTTAAATACTCGCACAGCGTGGTATGGACAACCAAAAAATAATCAGTCAGTATACTTATGTTCTTTAAATATGATTTATAAAATCTAAAATAAAATCTTTATCCTTCGGATACCGATTTTTCACTTCACCTAGGAGTTGACTGCACAATAAAAAAACATTACCCTTTTTCGTTGTCGCAGTCGGATAATTAACCGTTAATAACTGCATTTTATCGGTAGCTAACCATAAATTTGGTTAATTAACGGTAGCTAACGGATTTTTTACAACTATAGTACTGACACAGGTACTTCCCATAAATTTAAATGCAAAATGATGTCACGATACCATCAAACAAATGCTAAGTACCCAACGATGACTGTAAGAGGAAAAATAAGCCATGCGGATGTCATAAAAATCTTGTTAAAATAAACACTAGAAGAGACCGCTTGCACGTTAATCAGTTGATATTTCTTGCCATTTCCTTATGTTTTCCTAACAATCAGTTCATAACAATAATTTGTGCTATAGGTAGTTGATTTTAAGTAGGACTATCATAAATAATTATAAAAATGACTATAAATTGTTATTGTTTTATGTCTGCATAATAACTGAATTGTAGACTCATATTTAGTATTTTTAACGTTGTTTTAACCTGTCTTGGGAAAGCCTAGATCACATCCATCAGAAATACGACTAGAGTAGAAGATAATATCTTGTTTTTTGCACTCAGTATTCTTAGAACAGACGTTCTACACCATTTTTATTTTTATCCCTATGAAGCAAGTTCCAAAATGAGTTGAGTACTATAGAGGGGATACTACAAAATCCGAAATTTGTAGTTCGTATCGCCCCATCCCTTTCACTCTTCTGTTAAATATTATTAGCGTGTACGGAACGGCACGATACGAAGTTCGGAAATGGAATTTTATAGTATAAAGCCATGTAAAGGATTAAATAATGGGCCAAAGGACAGTATAAAAAAGGACAGTAGAACGTCTCAGCAGCGTCCTTGATTATAATTACCTACGCCGGCTCGGTACACAAACTCGCGATGGGGCTGCCATTCTTCAGTTATGTTTTGATAATTTCACATAATCATCATCATAATCTTTAACACTAAATTAAGATTAGAAGTTAAGATTTGTAATTTCACGTGACATTGAGTCATCCTTTTTCGTGCGTGCAGCCGGCGTTCATCGATTTATCAGAAGTTGTCACGTCAAAAATAGTAACTATTACTTATGAAACCAAAAGAGTGTAAATAAATTACCATATTTCCTTTCAAATTGTTACATATTAAGCTGTGAGTTATTTTTCAAAAGTGTTTTTTAATAAAAAGACAAAGATCGCTTACTTTCTTTCTAATGCTAAAAAACGAAGTATACTACTATATGTAGGTAGGTACCCCGCCATTGATTTAATTTTGGTAATTGCGTTGCATTCAATGTGTAATAGTCGCGAAACCAATAGGTAACTAACACAAATAAAAAACAACTTAACACAAAATAAAAACGGTAAAATGATTATATTATTTTTAGTCTTACCTTTCCGACTGAGTTGGTAATCTGAAAAATGTCAATTCCGGTTTTGTTATAGATGAATTTAGACATCCGTACACCGAACAATACTGTTTATATCGTCGTGACATAGTTAATAAGTACGTAATAAATGCGCGTGAGTCCCGCGCCGACCGAACGTAACCGCGCAGCACGCCTGACTGGTGGTTGCCGAGGTACGCTGAGATTTCGTGGCGCGTAGGTACTTCTCGCGTTTCGGCCGCTTGTATGAAGATGTTCTGCTGTCCTTTTTTATACTGTGGCCAAAGCGCGCAGAGATAACGTGGTATCGTCACTTATAGGTATGATCTCTTCTTCTGCACTTATTACAGATTTACTCCAAATACAGTAGTTTAAAATAGAGATCTACCTTTATAACACGGACGTTTTTAATGTTTTTTTTACTACATCTTATGGTAATTAAATTTTTAATCATAGGGGACTCAATATGCAATGAGCACGTGTGCTATATAATGAGCATTCCAACAGTTTTGATTGTCTGATGCTAAATGCATTATGATAATTAAATTTCATTATCTAACATCAGAAGTTTTACTTCCAGAGTTTTGTACTTAATTAATTTTGCGGTTTTTCGTTCCGATTTATTTTATTTTTAATAATACTGTAAAATTAGAACATATTGTAGTAAATACCAGCAAAAAATGCTAAATACATATTGCATATTTATATTATTATATTGCATATTGGGAAATTTTGACGCTAAAATTTAGCTCGGGTTAGTGTAAGAGTTCATCACGCGTCCCGGCTTGGCCAAGACCCATGGTCGTTCCCCGATCCCAGCATTTTTTCTGGTTTTTAGGGTTCCGGAGCTAAAATGGCAAAAAGGAACCCTTATAGTTTCGTCATGTCTGTCTGTCCGTCTTTCCGTCTGTCTGGCTGTCCGCGGCTTGGCGCAGTGGCTATTAGTGCTATACTAATTACCCCGACATAAAATGTTCATTATATTGTTGTCGCCGTGATAGTAAATGGTCTGATCTATGCAAAGGGTTGTGGGTTCGAACCCTGGCTCGCACCTCTTGGTTTCTGGAATTTATGTGCGAGCTTTACGGTGACGGAAAACATCATGAAAAAACTTCACACCAACAAAAAAATTCAATGGTGTGTGTAAAGTTCCTAATCTGCACTGGGCCCGCGTGGGAACCACTGCCAAACCCCTTTCTTTTGAGAGGAGGTCTGTGCCCTACAATGAGACGTAATAGGCTGGGATGATAATGTTTATATTTTTGACCTAATCTTGTTCACATAGTCTGCTTCAAGGTTATTGTCGGGCTTGTAAGACAGTGAAAGGTTGTTAAAAATAGAACTAGGTACCTATTTTGCACTTAACCCTTTTACGAGGACATAAGGTGTATACTAAATGTACTCGTATATTTACCTGACTTAATATTCTCGAGTCAGCGCGTCATAGTGTGTAAATATATTATTCTGGATAGAATTAAATGCGATTCGCACGATATGGCAAGCCTCAGTAAACGCCAGGCTTTAAGTGTCACAAAATTGTTTTTCTACGTGATTGTATTTAATTATTCTGCCAGCCGTGACGATCATTGTCGATACCCCTGTCGAGGTCGCTGGCAACTCAATCGTAACATTCGCGGTTCTTAACTATTGAATATTAACTATAAATTATAATCATAATAAAATACATGACATTGACTGTATTTGCATTTACTGTGAAATTATAACAAAGAGTTATAATATGTTCTATTTATTATAGACTAGTTGAGTTACTTGTAACTATTTGATTGAATTTGTTGCAGAGTCGAAAAAAGTAAGCTTTTTGTTTAATATGAATGCTAGGTTGATAGACCTACGTTATTCTGTTGGATAATGAATATTGTCAAGAAATTTAAAATTCAAATATGCGCATGTTTTGTAGAAAAGGACTTTAAAAAATTACTTTGGATTTTGATCATGAATGCTGTAAACTAATTTGTGATATTGTTATCGAGTACAATAATCTTCAACTATTTTGTAAATGGAAGAAATAATAACTTTTTTTTAACATAGAAGTATCTTTGCTATGATAATTCAATAGTATTCAACCTATTTAATTATAATTGGCGTTAAACTTAATCTAACACTGGTTTGAAACAAGAAGTTAAAATATAAAAATCTAAAAATAATATTTTTACTCGTAAATCAGACGTAATTATGTTAATAATGGTGATACCAACAAAACCGCTTTTGTTTTTGTTCAAACATTTCCATCAACTCATGAAACTGGATTTATTTTTTACATGATTTAAACCAGAACGAACCAGTTTAAAAATTCAAATGCGTATCGGGCCACGAATAACGGAAGGTTTCATTGTCTAATTAAAAAGATTATCGCTCTTAGGAATATCAAATCAGTACGTAAAACTTTTATGTACGAAAGAAGCTCATTTTTAGCGGTACATTTGAAACTAATGATTTATATTATTTAAATCAATTTTAGTTAATATATTAATTATGAACTGTTATAATTCTCAATTTCATTCATGATTCAAATGTTGGAGAGTTAAGTTTTAACCTCTTTCCGAGCTTAGAGCTCTATAAATTATGATTTTGTCCCAAAAATACAAATCTAACAACCTCTTAATCATCCTTGAAGGTCTTGAGTCTATTCCGAAATATTGCACACATCATCATACCAACGCTTAAAAATCTTCCTCGTTTGCATGAATGTATGAAGTGCCAGTATCCAAAAGTGTTTCTTATTCCTATTTTATCTACAGAAATACGTAATGGATTACAAATAGACCTTCTTAATGTCATTCATGCAGCCTGTATGGTGTCCGAGTAAAATATAAACAAACTGACAGAGAGAACAAAACTACTACATTCCGTTTATACGTATACCATTTTGGCTGTGGAGCCCCAGAAATGTTAATTTTACAATCTATTTTCGTAATTATATCAGTTTATTATCGAATTAATGGCTTTACAAAGCATGATGAATTACCGTCAAATGGGGGAAAATAAGGCTGATGTGCGTCATAGGACAAAAAGTAGTATACAATTCGATCTAATGTGATGGCAACATTATTAGAGATATTCTTGTCAGTTCAGTTCACTGTCAACTCGCCTTTAGGATCGACACGTTCGCACAGGTACCGCAAAAAGTTACTTTTCTATCAGTAATCCTTCGAAATTTGTGTACTGCTGGGCTTATTGATCCTCGCATCTCCCTATCCAGAGCTATATTCGGCCACTCACTGAGTTCCGCATACAGGTCGTCTCGCCATCTACGTCTCGGCCTGTCTTGCTGTCGGTGCCCATCGAGCGGTGCGCTCATCTTTGTGGATGCACTCGGCAGACATGCCCAGCGGCCAGTCCCATTTAAGTTTGGCGGCCGCTTTACGAACATCAGCGTTTCGATTTTTGGAGTGCAATGTGATGTCCGGATTTGACCAGTCCCCTTTAATCCCTAGTATGCCGCGCTCCATAGTACGTTGGTTGGAAAAGCTTGAGTTTTGATTTCTGGTTCTCTTTTAACGACCATGATTAAGCACACACAATACACACGTCATATAGTTAGTTCTTACAAGTATTTTCAAGACACCCTTCAATTTTCTTTCCTAGCCTGTTGCTGAAAGAAACTACTTGATCTAAGTAGGTATACTCGTCGACATAGTGCATTGTAATTCTATCTTATGTTTCGTGACATTGGGCATGATTTGGGTCTAACATGTTCATCATCAATCAAACCTGAACTAAGTTGTCTCGAGTTCTTGGATCGATGAAGAGAATAGGACAATGTCGTCAACAAAGCGAAGGTTAATAAACTTCTCTTCCTCTTTCCTTGGATTCCTGAGAGATCTTTCTAGGACGCAGTTGGACGATTTGGGAGATAGGGGATTGCCCTGTTTCACGCCTCACTCTATTCGAAATGGTAGGGCTGTTTTCTGTAGCCTTAATTCAGTGGTAATAGTTTGGTAGATAGTCTGAATTAAATCTATTTGGGTTTGATATCCTAGCTGTAAAGAGCTGCAACTATTGCGAAGTGGTGGATGCTGTCGAACGCTAAAGCTAATGAATTTTGCTTAGTGGGCTCAGCTAACAATGGATTTTATAGATATGGTCGTTTGTACCGAATATTTTGACAAACATATTATATTTGTACGGAATCCTCGGTGCGCGAGTCCGAATCGCACTTGACCGGTTTAATGGAAACTGGATAAAATATAATGGCTGAAACGCAAATAAAAAGCATGAATCGAGCAGCCGTTACGTGTAATCATTATGATAGTCATTTTAATATAATACCTACCTATGAAACTTTTAATGATAGCTAGTGCAGAGTGGTGGCAAAAAGGAAATAATGTTTTATTGACGAATGTTTACATACTGTTACAGGGATTTGTTAGGGGTTTGTGTTAGGGGTTGTGTTAGTGAGGATCGTGCTCAGTGGCGTGCCATGGGAGAGGCCTATGTCCGGCAGTGGACGAACATAAGCTAATAATGATGATGATGATGATAGGGATTTATCGGAAAATCAGGTATAATTTGAATATTTGACACATGCTTTAGTGTCATTTTGTAATTACAATATACACTGACGAGCAAAAATAAAGGGTCGGTTACAAAAATGACGATAACTACAAAACCCGCTGTGATAGCTTCTTCGAGTAAAATGAGTTTAGTAAAGAGTTTTATTCTCAACCGACCCTTTATTTTTGCTCGTCAGTGTAGTTTCCTGAAAGCTTTCGCGTTAAATTTCAAATACTATTCAACAAGCTTGTTACCGATACTCGCCACAAAAGCATCGCTAAATTCCCTGTAGTTTTAATAAAAAGTGCGCGAATTCGTCCGAAAGGTTTTGTAAAGCTCGGTTTTAATGGCATTAAATAGAAGCCTAGCTTTGCTGGTCTTATGTCATGGCGGATCACCGGGGCTTAATTTGTTTTTTTTTTTAACCTAAGTATTTAAAATATTGTTTAATGTTAACTAAAAGAGATTTTGAGTTAGCAAACCAACGAACGAAATTGTAACAGATGCTAAAATTTAATTTATATGGTTACAACTTTTAAATTAAAAAATTTGAAACTATTTTGCATAAAAATCAGAAAAAAACTATTTTATACTTTGTCTTTATAGTAATATTTAAGAAAATGCGTAATTAATAAATTTTAAAACAAAACTTACTTATATCCAATAAAAAACCTCCGATGTTTATTGGCACTGAGTCTAACTTTTTTCCATACAAGTTTTTGTCAACACTTTAATGCTGTGTCTAGTAACTTGCCGGCGAGTGGCTGTCAAGTGACGGGGTACTCGACTGACGTAGTTCGCTGCGCTCGCGCCTGAAGCAATGATTGTGACATAGATTATTTAATCCTTACACGTCGAGTTAATTTGTACCTACGTTCGTTTAACCTTTGAGAGAACTTTTTATGAGAGTGATTGTGAGAGTGTTACGAATAAAAATGTGATTTCGTGTTCTCCAGTACTCGTAAATATAGTCACTTAAAATGTACATACCTACAACTAAACTGCAGCTAGCTACCAGAAACTACACACTTTGAATTAATTTATTTTTTCACATAAAGTAGTAACAGCTATAATAGTGTGACGAAATAATTGTATGTTTGCTTAGATTACATTTTAATAAATATAGGAAGGATTTGCGAATTAAGTTTTATTTCTGTAAAAAAAGTCACACTTATCACTACATTTTTAAGATTACTCTGATAATTTTGAATAAACGAAAGTAATAACAATGCAAGTTCAATAAAAACAAATTCATCGTTTTTGATAAACATGTCAAATCAGGTATCCAAATTGACGTTAAAAACAGCTTTAATGGTGTTAACATGACCACCAATTTTATTTCCTTCCAATCAAAATTACTTTAAGCACATATAAAATAATGTTCAGTTAAGTCTGAGAAATTGAACATCATCAAAGTCACTTAATGGAGCAATTAACTATATTATAATTGACCGTTCTATGGAATTATTCTTAGCGTGGAAGCATTGAAGGCGTGGGGAAGCAGCATAAATAAACGAAACAAGCGCTGACATACTGGTCAATCACATACCGACCTTCACCGAGAAAGGCGCGTGCACACCTGACCTTTCGCAGATTCAAACACGTGGGATCATCATATTAATAAACTAGAAATGAAGGTTAAAATGCTTTTTAAGCACCTGTATTTGCCATAGATGCATCCCAAGATCGTGCAACACGAAGGTTAAAACAATAACTAACGACATGTTTTTTTTAATAATCTCGCTCCTTACCTTACACGTACCTAATCATCATAAAACAATTCAAATTTTTAGGTGTGCATTTTCGCAACTCGTTTTGATGGATTTATTAACTGAAATACGAGTTAGTAGCCTTTGACATACTTTGGCAGTGAATGCGTTTTACGATTCATTAATTACAATTTTTAATAATCGCTAAGACACGATTTGCTGACGCTGTCTATCGTTATCCTTGTCGCACAGTTCTCTTTATTGATAGATCACGTTCAAACTCAGTAATAAAGCAATTAAATTCAAGGAAACTATTGCGAGTGAGATACTTTCATTAGATAATATTGTAATACTTCGAGATTACATTTTTTCATTATTTTGTAAAGACAAGTGGTGCTTATCACTACAGCTTGAAATAAACTAAAATAAAAATACTTACTAAAAACACCTGAACATAACAATATAATTTCCTAGACAATAAAGAAAACATACATTTTGTCAATGTAAAAAAAATCATAAAGTAATAAAAGGTAAAAAAAATGAAGCAAAGCAATGCTACTCTGATAGTTACTGAGATTGTCGATTAAAAATGCATTAAAAAATGTTATGTAATTGGTGCAACTCCAGTCTGTCGTAATTGTTGCGTAGTATCATCGGGTTGCTCGTAAAATAAGAAATAACGCATTCCACAGCAGATTTCTTGATTTACTTAATAAATAATAAGATATATAAAGAAACAATCATTATTTTTTATCAAACGCTATCTATTTTTGGTCTTTATCTCCTTTCGTGCATTTGAAAAGAAGAAAGGATGAAATAATATTTATTGCCACAAAAAAACACCAAACATTACAAGTATTACTTACATTACCTTATCTGCTGACTATACTCTTTTAAAAATGTTCACGCTGTACGCTGTCATTCAGTGTGTATCAGAATGGATCAATCTAAATTCCTACCACATGAAAACCGTATGCGTTTTTGTTCGTGTCTAGCCATTTCCGGAGGCGTCGTGAGTATGGATCCTAAGAAGGTTACTCAAATCTACCATCTGCGTCATACTTTCTTATTAGACCCCATCGGTCATGTTTTCCCTAATATCCAATAGAGGATATGATGGACGACCTTCATAAAGTACCTGATCGTCTTTGCATAATGTACTATCGCCCCAAGCGCCAGATAACCACCTTAAAGGCCCAGTTTGCGTGCAGTGGCTAGACATCTGTCCATAACAATCCATAGCAATAAACATCAACGGCTGCAAGCAAATTTGTTTTGAAAATGGGTATCTGACGTCTGGGGCGATGGTACCTACAATTTTCGACCTACTTGACGACAAAATAAATCCTTTTTCACTATTTTAAATAATGAGATAAAATTGAAATGGGATAAATTAAATTAGTTAAAAGATGGAAACTCCCAAGATGATCTTATATTTTTATTTTTTACTAATTTTAATTTTAAGTTTTATTGTTAACAACTTATTTAATACCTATGGATGGATTTAATCTGAAATAAATAATTTCAATTTCAATATCAATTTCAATTTCAATATATTTTGAAAACTGAGCTGATAATAGGATCCACGTGAAATAACTGGAATTCATAGTAAAAGTTGTTTTTATTTAACCTCACTCATATTATATTTCTGTACTTTTTACTGACTGTACTTGCATAGTCATCCAAACGTCGATGCCATTAAAGGACCAGAAAAATTTCACCACCAGCATCATCATCATCTGACCGCGGCTTAGGCCGTAGTTCCCGCGCGGGCCCAGTGGGTATTGAGAACTTCACACACAGCATTGAATTTATTTGCAGGTGTGTGAAGGTTTCCTGACAATGTCTTCCTTCACCGTAAAGCTCGCGGTAAATTTCAAATGTAATTTCGCACGCAGATTCCGAAAAACTCAAAAGGTTCAAGACGGGGCCGGAACCCACAACCCTATACTTGAGAGACCATAGGTCAAACCACTAGGCTACCTCGGCTTGCACTTCAATACCAGATTATTATATTGTCACCAGATTTACATAAGTATAATAAGTTTAAACTCAATCGGATACCAAAAAAAAATAAAAAATAAAAAAAAAAATAATAAATTTCAATTCACTATTCTTATAGTGCAGTAAAAAATCTTAATAAGCAATTATTATATTGTTATATCCAGATCAAAATTTGTATACAATTCTAAATATTGATAAAATAAATAATAATAGTTTAAAATATTTTATTGTAAAAAAAGCGTGGGGTGCATGGTATCAATTGTCAAGGATTATCATTTTGATAACATCTTAAAAAGCACTCCACGCTTTTTTTACAATAAAATATTTTAAACTATTATTATTTATTTTATCAATATTTAGAATTGTTTACAAATTTTGATCTGGATATAACAATACAATAATTGCTTATTAAGATTTTTTACTGCACTATAAGAATAGTGAATTGAAATTTATTATTTTTTTTTATTTTTTTTTATTTTTTTAAAGCGTGTTTTTTAGTTTTTTTAAACTATTATTTATTTTCTATTTTTAAGTTGCATTTTTTTTACAGTGAGAGTTTCCATGTGCTAAAAAGAGACCCCTCAACCCCCTAAACCCAACCCCCCAATTTCCCCCAACCCCCCCCAAACACCTAACTCCAACCCCCACAACCTTACCCCCAACCCTCTAAACCCCCCTTACCCCCTCCTCATTTTCCAAACCCCCAACCACCTAAACCCAACCCCTAAACCCGGACCCCCACTCCATTTCCTCAAACTTTCCCCAAACACCAACCCCCCTAAAACCCCAACCCCGAACCCCCTTACCCCCTCCCCATTTCCCACAACCCCCCCAACCACCCTAACCCCCGAACCCCTCAAACACCCCACACCCTTAACCCCAACCCCCTAAACCCCCTTCCCCTCCCATTTCCCTTCAACCCCCCCACCCCTCCACCTACCCCCCCTTCCAGCTCCATCATCAAACCCTTGTTACCATCTAGGCCTCTTACCCCCTCCCCATTTTCCACAACCCCCCAAAATCCCTAACCCCGAACCCCCCAACACCCCCAACCTATTTCCCCCAAACCCCACCCCCCCCACCCCCTAACCCCATCATCAGACTCTTGTTACCATCTAGGACCAAAGTACTCGTCAAAACGAATCAAACGAGCCCAAACTCGATAGGGTTGTTTCGTTTTATTGTGGAGTGCCTTTGGCCATCTTTCAGCTCCATCATCAGACCCTGGTTACCATATGGGATCAAAGTGCTCGTCAAGATGAATCAAACGAGCCCAAACTCGACGGGCTCGTGTCGTTTTATTGTGGAGTGCCTTTGGCCATCTTCCAGCTCCATCATCAGACCCTGGTTACCATCTGAGATCAAAGTGCTCGTCAAGACGAATCAAACGAGCCCAAACTCGACGGGATTGCGTTGTTTTATTACATAGTTCCTATGGCCACAATGTTACAATAATATTGCATTGTCATCCAATTTACACATATGTGCAAAATTTCAGCTCAATCGGAAACCGGGAAGTGGGTCAAAATCGCGCCCTAGGCTACAAACATACAAACATACAAACATACAGGTGAAGCTAATATAAAGCGTGTAAAAACCGGCCAAGGGCATATTGGACACGCCCAGGATAGGATTCCGCAGCTGTCCATATTAAAACAAGCAATATTTTATTACCCACGACGGAACGGTGCAGGTTTATGCGTTTAGGGTGAGAGATGTTTGTGTGTGCGTTTGTGCAAAGTAATGTTCCCACCTATCTTCTAAACTAATGATCCGATTTTGATGCGGTTTTCAATAACGGGTTTGTGTTTGATGAGTTCATGTTATTAGACAGGTTTCATGGCTGTAACTCACTAGGGGGCGCCACAATATTAGTGCAAAACAATGTTGCAATATAATCAAAACGAAATGTCCGATTACAATTCTGTTTTCAGCAATGTGTACGTGGTAGCTTAATGCATGTTCCCAAATAATAAAAATATTCACAATACAGATACAGTAGGTAGACTATTTTGATGATTATAATTCGTATATGCTCTCTAAAAAGTCTGAAATAAAATTAAGCAAAATTAAAAATTTTGAAAAAACCCACGACGGTAAAAATCTCATCGAAAAAGAATAAAATAACTCAAAACCCCCGAATTAACCCAATTATTATGTAACGAAATATTATAATAGACGTAAAAATACTTTCTAAAAAAGAGTTGATATCTCGAGAAATCGGTAGGTAATAGATATACTTAAGTACCTAAACAATGAATATCGATGTTTACAGTTTTTCCCTAACGTGTCTGTTTCTCGAAGATGTATTTAGATGTAGCGATAATAATTTTACCATAATACATAACCGAGGAATATCCGTCGGGGGCTGCCATTAAACCAGCTAAAGTTTTTCTAGTGACGTGAATACAATTATTGAAGAATTGTAGACGTTTAACGACGACATAAAACACACTTATGAATATGATTAAATTTTTGTTGAAATTTCATATAGGAAAGGCAGCCCCCGACGGATATTCCTCGGTTATGTATTATGGTAAAATTATTATTGCTACATCTAAGTACATCTTCGAGAAACAGACACGTTAGGGAAAAACTGTAAACATCGATATTCATTGTTTAGGTATAGTCGGGGTAAGAAAAGGTTCGTCACTTTTCGACTCTATGTCAACGAGTTAAGGTCGAAAAGTGACGAACCTTTTCTTACCCCGACTATACTTAAGTATATCTATTACCGATTTCTCGAGATATCTACTCTTTTTTAGAAAGTATTTTTACGTCTATTATAATATTTTGTTACATAATAATTGGGTTAAGTCAGGGGTTTTGAGTTATTTTATTCTTTTTCGATGAGATTTTTTTTCTTTTTCGTTGAGATTTTTACCGTCGTGGGTTTTTTTCAAAATTTTTAATTTTGCTTAATTTTATTTATAAGTCAGGCTGCTATAAGTAAAAAAAATCAGTCTCACTTTACGTCTATGTACCTATATTTTATCACTTTGTCGGGGTAATTGCTATGTTATGTATATCCATGCAAAATTACAGCTTTCTAGCACTAATAGCCACTGCGTTAATCCGCGGACAGACAGACAGAGAGACATGATGAAACTATATAGGTTCCGTTTTGCCATTTTGGCTCCGGAACCCTAAAAATGGTTAAAAAATGCTTTGTAAATTTTGAAACCAGAGTTTACATACAAATACATACATTCAAAATGTTGCAAGTGAAATAAAACCTTGTAATAAACATCTGTACTTATACGAAAACATTTTATTAGAATTAAAAATATAGATAGCCGGTGCGTTTGATCAAAGCCCAATATGGCGCAGAACGCAAACACGCAAAAATACAATAGTAGGGGAGCCCAAGAGGGGATTTGTGAAGTTACTCGAGCGCGGCAGATTAATATACGGGGGGATACCTATACCTTACAAACACCCTCTAGAGTACCCCCATTGAATATGAGCACTTCATGTGGGGGGTTTGCCTGGGCCACCCCGTTAAAAAACTTAGTCAAAAAATAGATTCTTTGAAATATTCGAGCGCGTCAGATTATGATAATTTGATACTCCAGCGTGCCACTGATTATAAAATGTATGATAATCTGCCACTTTGCATGGTGGGGGTGGCCATACGGAAGGGCGCGCGTCAGGTTTTCATAGGGGATGTTAATTCCAAAGACTGACGATTTGGAAGTGAAATGATCATTGTTCTACTAATAATTAACCCACCTTATCTTAATCTGACGCGCTCGAGTAAATTAAAGAATCAAATTTTTTGCTCATATTCAATGGGGGTACTCTAGAGGGTATAAGGTATCCCCCGTATATTAATCTGCCGCGCTCGAGTATTTCTTGGGCTCCCCTACTACAACGTCCGTTTGGGGTAGCCAGATACCAAGCTTCCTCGTTATTTATTCATCTTATCTATGCTCGTCTATGTAAAAAGGTGGCCTTTTTAATATTTTACAAAATTCAATAAATAGAAAAATCAATTTTCATGAGTTAGTTTTAATCGGTAGAAACAGGAGAGTGATCATGTTTTGGGTACACAATCTTCTTTTCAGTATCGGCGGTCCGTTTTCTAAGGGGTCCATGTTTCCATCCCTTAGGATACCCGTGCTTGTCCACGTCGTCCCACCACTGCTGGTCTCCGCTTCCCCAAATATTGTAGACGATGTTAGTCCCTACTAGCACAGCGAATACGGTCCAAAATGCTATACGCCACTGTCCCACGGTTTGCTGTAATGAAGAAAAAGAGGGGTTATTGACCTGAGTTTGAACAAATTAATTATCGCTAATTAAGGCATGTTAACTTTTTAAAAGCAAATTATGTAGTAGCGATGTGACAGCGTTAGGTATAGGCTTAGATTATTTATACACTAGATAGAGCTTAGGTGGCATGAAAACGTCCCGAAAAATATAAGCCAATAGTTGGCTTATATGTCATTTGCCTCCCTTCAGTCTGAATGACGTAACACGATCGTAATATGAAGCTGTCAAATGGGTTTTTGGACGTTTTCTATCGCAGTGTTTGCTACTGACACTCTATCTAGTGTTTAAATAATCTAAGGGTGTAAGTAAATAAATATGCGGTAAAATAAAATAAATATTACGCTCTAAGTTAACGATAATAATTGTAACTCAATCATCTTCTCGGCCTATATACATCCCACTGCAAGGCACAGGCCTCCGCTCAGAATGAGAGGCCTTGGGCTGTAGTTCTCACGCGGACCCAGTGCAGATTGGGAACATCACATACACCTATTTTTTTTAGCAGGTGCGTGCGAATTTACAATAAACGCTCAAAACTTTTTGCTAAGTGTACTGCAGCTGACACAGAGTAAATGGGTCGTACACATTTTTTGACGTGATAACGTCTAATAAATGGGTATGTATTACAATACCGAAGTACGAAAGACCGAATGTATTAAAACGTCGAATGGGTCAAAAGACCGACACGATTTTTTTCTGAAACCGTAAACTTCTCAGAATTAATTAAAACGGCATCATACAGAAACCATTAGGTTAGGTTAGGTTTGTTTTATAACAATCTTAAAAAGTTAACGGTTTCAGAAAAAAATCGTGTCGGTCTTTTGACCCATTCGATGTTTTAATACATTCGGTCTTTCGTACTTCGGTATTGTAATACATACCCGTGAATGCCAGTATGTACAAGAGAGCAGCGAACGCCAGGATGTACAATCTTATGGTTGAGGGAGTGAGGAGGTTGAGGGGGTTGCGGGGGGAGTGCGGGAGAAGTCCTTGTGGTTAAAGATTATCGTCGGGGATAGTGCAATACCGCGTAACTAGCACTCGTAAATACTGCGTGTCTGCACTACACCCATAGGGAAAATCCGCGTAACTGGCATTGGTTAATACCGAGTATCTAACAAATATAGCCAAATTAAGATTTCCCGCCAACGAACGTTTTCCTGATTTATGTTCTTTGGCGGGAAATCTTAATTTGGCTATATTTATTAGATACGCAGTATTAACCAATGCCAGTTACGCGGACTTTCACTATGAGTGTTGTGCAGATACGCAGTATTTACCAGTGCTAGTTACGCAGTATTGCACTATCCCTGACGATATCACATAAAACAATGCATTGAATTCTATATTTAGGTATTTCGAATACTATCCTATTAAGTTCTAATTCCTTTATTCATAATCATATACGTCTGTAACGCTTATGTTAATTAAATATTAGCTTGATTTTATTTGTCACTTTGAAATTTATTTTTGCAAGACATAGACAACATACACTTTACACAGGTCTGTAACTTTTCATATTTAAAGAGGTATCAAGTGACGCGGTTAACAAAGTAATTTCATTGTAATATCCTCAACAAATTGCTACCGGATAGTAACTCAATTTGTTTATTGAACTGAAACGTCAACTACGGAATAGGAAACTTCGTTTCACTAATTTTCACCCCCGCGATCAGCCAGTCGATTCAAGGTCCTCGAATTCCTCAGTTCGTGAACTCTTACCGCAAAACAAATGTTTTTTACACAGCTGTGTAATTAGTGTGACAAATTCCGTAAGTTACAGTTTAATTCCAATATATTATCCTAACGCCTCATTAAAAATGATCAGCAAAATTGTATATAAACGCCTGTAAATTAAGAAATATCAGGCAGAAATTTGCTCTTTGTTTGAGACTGAAGTCGTACTAAAAATACACAGAAAACGTGATTACTCATTCATAGACTAACAAGCGTTATTCTATTCTTACGACGTCAGATAATAAGGTTCTGCTTGCACATCCTAGATATTTTTTACATCATCATCATCACAGCTTATTATGTATACGTCCCACTGCGCAGGGCACAGGCCTCCTCTCAGAATTGTTTGCATGTTCACTGATAACTTCGACATTTGCGGATTAATTTGCAAGTTTTTTTGAAAAATGATGCTATAAGAATATAATTTGTAAATTACGACTTTATTTTGAATATCAAAACGTCCTATTTAGAATTAGCAATTATTTGCTTGTAGATTGCCCGTTGACAAGATGACAATAATTGAACGCTGGACGATACGAGTAAATTTCGACCCCAGTCTTACACTTCCACTGGGATAAGTAGAACCAGGAGCTTGCGACCGCGTAAGAGAGGGGTAGAGTTTTCGATCGCTCCTTCCAGCATTTATGTCGATATGACTCCTTTGATCATACTTACATCAGGGGTCAACAGCCCTATCAAATAAGGCGTAATTATGCCCGATATCGCCGCAATGCCGTTTACGAATGCAGAACACGTCCCTGCGTAGTTCGGCGCTATGTCCATAGCATTGATCTTCACGCTGCTGTAGAACCCTCCCATGAAAGCCATGGAAGCTATAAACAGCGCGACAGCCTCCACGCGGTTACAGCCGGAGTACGAGGCCAGAATTATAAAAACTGCAGGCACGGAAGAAGCTGCCGGAAAAAAAGGTTTTCCTTAATCTGGCCTAGTTTTGCACGGATGACAAATATTGAAGGTCTACAGCCTGTCATATATTTAAATGCAATTATCATTACATTTATGTTAGAAAACTACTGCACAAGCATTGTAGATGCAACGCCTAGCAAAAGATCGAACATAAATAAAGGAGTAAATAAAAAATAAAGGTAAAGTAAACGTCCCTGTGCTCGATACTGACCCAATACATGGCACCTTCAATCTTATGTCATAGTAAGAAAGATGACATATGGGTGTCATCTACTGGGCGTTGAGGGGATGAGCATTGGTACGTTTACCTTACACACACTTTACATAGACGGTTCCATACAAAAGTGACCCGCCTTTGAACTGCTTTATTAGTATATGTAAAGTAACGTTACAATTTTATTAATATAGAGGAAATCGTTGTGAACTCACATATGGTCGTGTAAATCTTTCTTCCCATGCCGATACTGTGCCATTTTTTCCTGATACAGAAGTCACAGAAACTAGCAAATATAAAAGAGCACACGTACATTGCCATGTAAGGCAAGGCGGACATCAGGCCAGTCTCTTTGATGTTAAATTTGAGCACGTCGGAGAAATACTTTGGAAGGTCAGTGATCATTGTGAAGTACCCCCAGTCATGGCCAACCTAAGGAAATAAACAGACTTGCAAATTGTATGTTAAAATATATTTTCACTTAAAGCTATGTTTTATGCTTTTCGATTGTAGCATTGGGGTCAAGTCAATAAACCACTTTAAACAAGGTGCTTTGTTACCAAATTACAGTATTAAGTTAAGATTGGGTTAATATGCGAATTGATTTCCTGCTTTTATAAATATACAGTAAAAGGAACTTATACACCGTAATAAACGCGGAAGAATTAAGAAATATGCTCTAGTTGACAACTTTTAAAAACATAATCGTAATAATAATAATTATTAAAATAAGTCGCACTTATTATTAACACTCAGATATTCTTGCTGATATATTTACATACTTCACATATCAATAACAAGAAGGAAAAGAAACTTGGAACTTTCTTGTTGGTGGTTTGCAACAGAGCAATATTGCTCAACTTAGGTGCACTGTTTCAAACAAAGGGACCAAATTACTTTTACAACACACTTAGTATTTCTTTATTCTTGTGTCCCGTTTCCATCATAAACATTTTTAATGATGCAAAACGCAACACAATGTTAAATGCGTCTGTTTTTTAACACGTTGAGTGCGGTACAAGTCATTTTTGACTTGCATTAGACTTTTGTTTGGTGCGGCGTTGAAAATAGGCGATCTCTGTCTGGTGCGGCGGTGTTTTGACATTGAAATCCCTTGATTCAGAAAGAGACAAGTATACATTTAGGTTTGTTACTTCAAATTATATCCAATAGGTAGGTTCAAAGTATACAAGACAAATTCGACTTGTACCGCACCAGACGATAAAAAATTGTAATTGGTGCGGTACCAGCCAAAACTGTCTTGTAAAGTACCGCCTTGTATCGCACCATGGGAACTGGCCAGTGCAGGCTAGTGTTGTGATTAATAACGACTTTTTTGTACGTACTTTCGTTCTCAATGAATGCACCGAGAAATAGTCCGTAGAAAACATTATTAAAAGTGTTTGAACTCACAGAAAAAAGTGACCAAAGTAGCTTTGCGAAAACTACAATACGATAATGATGGAATTATTGCCGCAAAAAAGGAAGTCAACAAGTTTCAAAAAGGTACCAGAAGTAAAATGCGCGTTGACTGTTATAAAAAAAAATAAGAAAAACAATAATGCTACAAAAAATCGTATTTGAACATTTAGTTTTGTAATTTTTATTAAATAATTGTGAACATCGATAGCGATATTTTGTTTCATTATATTTCCCTTCTCTATAAAATTATCGACATAACAAACCAAGGTCAAGGCAAGCCCTACCCCCGTGATGCGGTACAAGTCGAATTCGTCTTGTTATTTAAATGTCTTATAACTTCCAAATTAAAGTCTGTATTCTGTGGCGACAGCAAACTTATCTAATTAAACATGTCAACTTGCTATTGCAATCATAAAATTATATTTTTTTATAAAAAACAAAGAAATATTGGGAAAAAGTTAATCTTCTGCTTACAAGTCACTATCGTCTTGTACCGCACTATTAGAAAAAATGTTACAAGTCAAAAATGGTATGTATAGCACTGAACGTCAGTTGTAGTAAAAAAGTCCCGCATTCAACGTGTTAAGCGACCATGATTCACATATTTATTTGTGTGTTTTTTTAATCGTGTGCATACTAACAGTCAACGGCTGATATGAACTGACACATCACAAAACTATTTATGAAGTTGCTGAATATTGACAATGTAAACTATATGAAAGTTTATTTATTTATTTATTTCAAACATTTAAACAATTATCATTACACGCTATACGTACTTGTTGCGTAAGATAGAATAGGAAGTATATCATTTTTTCCTGTGAGACACATTGTAAGTATTCAGAAACTTCATAGTTGTGCAATGCGTCAGAATTTACTTCATAACGGCCGTTGAGTAAAAATATTGAAAAAATATTTGAAAAATAGTTAAATCCCTGCCATTTTCATCTCTTTCCAAAGTTCAATATTTCTAAAATTACGAGACCGATATTGATGAAATTTAGCTAACCGTGCATACAAAGAGAAAACAAATCGACGGTACTCCGTCTCAACCTCGTAAGTATATGAAGTTTTACTAAATTAGAATAACCACTTTAGAGACAAGGCTAAAGTGGTTATTCCAAATTCATAAAATTTCATATACGAGAGTACCGTTGAAATCGAAATCGGTTCATCCGTGTGAGAGTTACGATGTCACAGAATTAAAACGCACGCACGTCAATGTTATCCTTCCAATAAGCGCTATGGCGAACGTGCACATAGACGGTGCTGCCAACTGGTGCCATCAACTTGAATGTTTTACCCTGATAAGTTTATTTTACTGTCCGCATAGTGTCTCTTCTGCCGCATTAGTGCTGCCGCCTATAGTTTCTGCACGTTCCCTATGGTGACATGAGATGAATGTTTATTTATCTAATCTACGATTTTTAATTTCGTGGAATTCTGACATTTCTTAGTGTTACTAGGCAAAAAATATTTCCCGACAATTTAAACGGGATAAAACAAAACTAGGAAATACAGAGCGCAAATTCCGTACCTACTATATACATTAAAATTGGAAATAATGTAATAAATAATTAATTAATAAGTAGTTAGAATAATTTTTGATCTAACTGTTAAGACGTAATAAATTATTTAACCCTTTTATGAGTAAAAAATAAATTGTCTTGGGTATCATTGCGATGATTGGCATGTATCGCAAACTTTCGGACTTAAATTATAATTCAAAAAAAAAATCAAAATGCTTTATTTCATTCCACACAAACAATGGGTAGGGTGACAAATGGAGAGGCCTCCCAGTAGGCGTTTTACGCCTGTGTTAGGAGGACTCGCTCTTCCTTTAAATTACATAATTGCGTAGACTAAAAAGAAATAAACTAGTTTACCCACTAATGTTAATTCTTAAAAACTAAGTAATAATAACTTAAGCTATATTAATTATCTTAAATTGTAAGTTGTATTTAAAGTGTGTGAGTGCATGTGTGTGTGTGTGTGTGTGTGTGTGTGTGTGTGTGTGTGTGTGTGTGTGTGTGCGTGTGTGTGTGTGTGTGTGCGTGTATGTGTGTGTGTGTGCGTGTGTATGTGTGTGTGTGTATGTACGTGCGTTATTGATGTATGGGTTTATGTGTGTGTTTCGTAAATTCAGGTTAAAATAATTACAGATCATTATACAAACATGCATATACATTACAATGTTCAACTAATTATGTCGAGAGAACAAAAATGCTTCCGTTTCTTCGTAATTAAGTTCAGGTAACCAATTAACCACAACTTCTTTACAATCGTAACTTCTTAAAGGGTATATATTCAGTACTTTATCAATCTTGTTGTATAAGTATGCCGATTGGGCTTCATATTGTCTTCGTGCAAATACAGAATTGGGATGTCCCAATTTTTGACAACGTATAATAAATCGAAAACCGTTTGGAGAAATAGGCTCTGTGAAGCGTTCTCAGAAATCAGATTCCAAAAATATGATAAACTGAATTAAATAAAGAAAATTTAAGTAATGACCTTCATTTGACCCCTGCAGTGAATCGTCACAAAGGCAGATATAAAGCAGGTCTACACTCTAAAGCAAATTGACACTTTGAAATGTTGCTGTCCTGCTTATAATAGCAAAGAGTGACAAAGACAGAACTTTAATCACATGATGCGCACCTGGCTTTAAACAGTTGTCATTTATCGTAAAGTCCGAAATGTATTACGAGTTTTCCAATGTATTTTTACAAATTTAATTATTAAATTACTACGTTACAAGTAAATATAAAATAATTTAAATATCAGATTTTAATAAAAAATATCTATTTACTATCACACCATTTAACAAACAGGAATAATCGAAGCTAAAAGAAGAGAAATAAATAAAACTATATTTTGTCATGGTTCATTTAGGACCCTAAGCCGTACTAACTTGTATTATTGACAGTGACAAGACAAATCAGAGGCCCTACCACGAAGTGCATAATTCGAGCTTCGTTTCGTGCCGTCCCGCTCTCGCTAATATGATTTGACACGAGAGTGAGAGGGATAATACGATACGAACTTCGATTTTCGAATTTCGTAGTAGCCCCTCAGCAGTGCCACAGATTATGTTATGTACGACTTGATTTTTTCTAGGTATTGGAACGTGGCTCTCTCACTGTGACGTCACCCAACGTATTTCTTAAAAAAATTATAAAAAATTAAATACTCAACCAAATTCAAAATCGATGAAAATAGTGTCTTAAAATATCCTATTCTTTCCAAAAAAAATATAAAAACTATAGGTTATTTTTTTTGGTGCATCCCAATTGCAAGAGGGCACAGGTGCAACTGCGATCATCCTTCTGCGACTCCTATCAGGTGCTTTATAAGTTAGTTTTTTGTGTACTTTTAGAATTACAGTTGTTATGTATAATTTACGTATGGTAAGAAGATTACAGTCTGTATATAATTCCACTGTGGGATATCTATATGGCTTGAAAAACATGGTTTTCAGTAAACACCTCTGCCCTCTCTTAACTTCTAGGTATTTAGTTTTTGTAGCACCCCCCCAAACAGCAATGCAGTAAGACATGATGGATTGTGCAAGAGCATTGTAGATTTATTTTGTTTTATTAGGATAGTGCTAGTAATGTGCCTAAGTTGTTTAAAAATCCATATGAGTTTACGTATCCTATTTGTAATGTGCTCTATGTGCTGGTGCCAAGACAATCTTAGATCAATAATAACACCTAAATATTTAATTAGAGTGACTTTTACCAAAGGTGTGCAGTTACAGTGTGTGACTAGCTCTGATTTACAGTCATGAAATTTAAGAGTGAGGTTATTTTGGGGTTGTGCACTGTTAATTTTGGAGAAACATATATATTTTGTCTTTTCGGTGTTGAGCGTTAAAAGGTTAGAGATTAGCCACATATTCATCATTCGCAAACCTTTTTTAGCTGTTTTATACACTGAGTCCCAGCGTTTCCCAGAGAAAACTACCACTGTGTCATCAGCATACGAGATGACATGCCCGTTCTGTACAGAAATATCAGTGAGATCATTAATGTAGACAAGAAATAATGTCGGACCGAGAACACTACTTTGCGGCACTCCAAATTGGATCTCTGAATCGTCACTAACATAACTGCCGATTTTAACTTTTTGGTTACGGTTTGTTAAGTAATCTCTTAGCAGTTTCAGTGGCAATCCTCTGATACCTATACGCTCTAGTTTGTTTAATATTATAATTAATAGTTATTTAAGTTTCAATCGTCGTCTCAATAGGTAGGTATTATTTTTGTCGTTTTCGTTGATTGATATTATTATTTCCTTGCAAAGTTTTTGTTTTTTGTTGTGTTATGTTTTTAAAGAGGACTAATATCATTATGAACTATCTCACACGAACCATGAATATGTACACAAATCTCTTAAAAACCTATGAAATAAATATAGACTAATAAATGAAAACTGATAACTTCTGATAGTAAAAGCTCTCCTTCACTATATTTATAATTAGTAATGTGCCTATTTTTTGTTTCTGAAATAATAAATAGATTATATTAAAAAAGGTTTGTTGTCTCTGAACCGTCATAATTTGTCACTTGTCAGAATTCCACGAAATTAAAAAATCGTAGTATACATCCATTGCAAACATGCATACGTACTGGATAATACTAATGAGGGTTTTCTATGAGAGGCTATTTGGCGCTAGTATCGTCAGGTCCGTTTGACAACTTTGACATTTGTTGCATGGGTGTAACGTCAAATAGACTTTATGATACTAACGCCATCTAGCGATATTCCACCTGTCAGAAAACCCTCATTTCTACCTGTAACCGACATGGAACCCATATAGTTTCGTAATCAATGCTGTCACGTCCATTCTTTCTTTTGAAATTTTCTTCTATCTTTAAGTACCTAATTGTACAGCACCAAAATGTAATGCTGTAATGTAACAAATAACAAGCAATTACTTACAGCTGCCAGAACCAAAACCCAAAGCGGTGCAGATCTCAATAAGGCCTTGAACGGCACTGGATCCAATTTCTTGAGGAGGCCGGAAGCCACAATGTTCTGTTTTAAGTAATCTCGCTCTTTGTCCGATATGTACGGATGGGAAGTCGGAGTACTGTAGCATAAAAGGCACTGTAAAAATTAAAAAATATATATCAGCCCCTCCATCACAAAAAGCTATAAAACTGTTAAAAGCAAAATGTATAAAAGCGAGCTACTTAATAAGAATTAAGTAGGTACTTATGAAAATTCGGTAAAATGAGCCGCGGATGTTAGCTAGTGTTACTATACTCCTACGTACAGGATAAAATTTGTACTTACGTGATACCTAACTAAATTGTTTAAATAATTTTAATTAAATTGAGGATATTCATACTTTGAGAAAATTAAAACACAGAGTCGACTAAGACTAGTTAATTAAAGAAAATTGAGAAAATGCATTATTTTCTAGCATTACCAATACTCATCATCATCACCATAATAGCCTATATACGTCCCACTGCACTGCAGAAGGTTTGGGCCGTAGTTCCCACGCGGACCCACTGCAGATTGGGAACTTCACACACACACCATTGAATTTCTTCGCAGGTGTATGCAGGTTTCCTCACGATGTTTTCCTTCACCGTAAAGCTCATGGTAAATTACAAATGTAATTTCGCACATAAATTCCGAAATCTCAGGGTTGCGAGTTCGGATTTAAACCCACGACCCTCTGCTTGAGAGGCCATAGGTCAAACCACTAGGCCACCACGACTTGACCAACATTAGAAACACTAAATTTCTTTTAGAAACACTAATTTTATAGGTATAAATGATTTTGTTCCACCCTATGTTTATTCTATTTGTTTATTCTACCCTACTAATATTATAAAATGAAAAATAAACATAAGAAAGTTTGTAAATATGTTTGGATGGTTGGATGTTTGTAGTATGCTTGTAAGTCACTCACGCAATAAAGGCTGAAAGGCTTAGATAAAACGTGACATAGGCCATTTAACATCTCGGTGATCTCGGTAATGCATTCCCGTGGGAAATTATGTTAACTTAACTCAAGAATTGGGGGCGCACTGCCGCTGCCCAAGAATATTGGGCTTTAAAAATACTACCGTAGCCTTTTTTGAGACAACTCTAAGATTCTAAACATTTTTCATGAAGATATTTCTAGCGCGGCCTAAGCTGCGAGTTAAGGCTTATTTACCTATAAAAATACTTTTATTTTCCAATATCTCACCCAAAACATAAACCATATGACTCCGAGTCCCCCGAAAACGTAGAACACATTGGCCCAGTCCCCTCCATCTGCCAAGAGTAGGCCGGAGATGTAGGGCCCGCAAATATTGCCGATTTGGGCGCCACCGAATATCATGGCGCCGAATCTAGAACGTTCTGCGGGGGGTGCCCAGCGCGCCAACAGGAGGACAAAGGCTGGTGTTACTGGGCCCTGAGAGAAACAAAGCAATTAATAATAAATAATAAATATTAGGGGACAATCTTACACAAATCGACCTAGTCCCAAACTAAGCAAAGCTTGTACTATGGGTACTAGACGACGATAGACATACTTATATAGATAAATAAATACTTAAATACATAGAAAACATCCATAACTCAGGAACAAATATTCGTGCTCATCACACAAATAAATGCCCTTACCGGGATTTGAACCCAGGACCTCTTACTTCGTAGGCAGGGTCACTACCAACTAGGCTAAAGCGGTCGTTAATTGCTATACATTAGGTAAAAATCTTACGCATAATACTCTATTATATCTTTACTAGCTGTTGCCCGCGACTCCATCTGCAAAGAATAGGGGTATACAGAGAAAAATTTTCATGAAGATTTGGTCTAGCCGTTTCGGAGGAATTTGATAACAAACACCGTGACACGAGATTTTTATATATTATAAGAAAGATTAGATTTAAACTAAAAAATATAAATCATACTGAAATGGCAGGTGGCATTTTTATCGTATATCAGTTGAACTCATCTTATAATATGCAAAAAGTAGATTTTGTTTGTTTATTTACCGCTGAACTATTAAACTGATGAAAATAAATCCAACACATTGATTAAAATAAAGTTATTATCAACAATTTTTTAACATATTTATTATCCTGAAAAACTGTAACTTTCCGCAGGTTGCATCGAAAGTTTCGGAAAACAGTTAGTTATACCTAATAGCTACAAGCTTTTTAGCTGTCAGTATTTTTTGTTACTGTTGTTAGTACTTACTAGCATTGTCATCTAAACGACATATCCCTATCAAATTTTAAGACAAACCGGTCACTAGAAGTGTATGAAATTCGACTTGTAAACTTTTACCTAAAAAAACTAACATGCAAACATAAATAAAATTGCAAGTTAAATAAAAACTTAAAAAATGGACGCTTTAAACACGTCTAGCGACATCAAATTTTTGTTCTTATTGCACCTGTCTTCCTGGTTTATCGGTTTTTGGGAACACAGGCTCAAATGCATATTGGTCAGTATGTTAGAATTCCACATATAAAAAGAACTATTTAATTAGCTCAGTTCGAAAACTGGCATGAGTATAAAACTGTTGATCAGATAATATTTGAGCCGTGATGTTGGATCTCTAACTCTTAAAGGAAGTTAAACTTTGGGGGACATGTCGCATGCATAGATTTTCCTTGTCGATTATTTTACACACAAGGTGCAATAACTATACGTATGCACTGCGTAAGTAGAGTCACCATTTATGGAACCATAATAGCATGGAAGCGTGTTTGTTATTGCACTCTTAAACTATGCTTCCGTGCTGCTTATAAAAGTACAATTATTTTTAAAGGGGGATAACTTAAATGGGCCTTTATTAAAAGCTTATTAACAGGACGCTATAATGTTTCACGTCATAGATAAGGATTGGTCGGAAGCCGACGCCGTTAAAGAAGTATAGACCAGGTAGATACTGAACTTGCTATGTTCTCTTCAAATCGCGGTCACCTTTAAGTAGGTATGTTGTTAGCATGGCCGCGCGGGCACGCATCTAAAAATCTAAAGTTAATTATATCGAATAGGTTATAATACCGAAATGTTTTTTTTGAGTTTTTCGTTTTACGATTGGTATAAAACTAACCTTACCCTAATGGGTTTAATACGATGCCGTTTTAATAAATTCTGAGAAGAACACGGTTTCAGAAAAAAAAAACTGTTTGATATCGTAATACATTCGATATAAATATTAACTTTAGATATTCAGAATCCGCGCGCCTTACCGGTCTTACAATTTTTGGCGCTTGGTAGAACTTCGCAAAAGATAGTCAGAAGTTTTTTTGAAGGTCTTACCTCTCCCATACCCTCAATGACTCGAATAATGAACAGGCCAACGGCGCCACCGACGCTGACAGCCCACGGAGTAAGTATCGTAGCTACTGAAGTAGCCAGCAGTCCAAACCCCACAGTCCATTTTCCTCCGAACTTCTCCGCCAGAAGACCACCAGGAAGGTGAGTGAGCACATAGCCGTAATAGAAAGCGCTAAGCAAGAATCCTTGCGTTGCTTCATCCCAGTCATACTTTTCGCGGCCCTGGAAAGAACAATTCTTAATTAGCGTTTTCGTTTTCGTATTTAACTGTGAAGGTAAAGCGAACTACATACCGTCCTACATACAAGAATTTAATAGTGCGCTGGTGATCACTATTTTCAAAATTCAATTCAATAAAATGTGCATGTTCAGTATAATGTAAAAGAAGAAAGAAAGAGTGATAATGTAATTTATCTTATCACTTGTGTACTCATCAAAATACTTACAGGAAACTCTTTTTAATATCTCACGTTTTATTGAATGACAAGTCAATTTTTCAATGGGTTACAAAATAATATGGAAATGGACAAAGTCAGAAAAACAGCTAGTATCTTTTTTTATATGATAGGGGGCAAATGAATATAAGGTGGCCACAACTAGAGAAACCTATCGTCTAACATGGCATAGCATATAATGCCCGATATCGATTCCGGTTTCGATGAAAATATCGTTTTTCAAAAGCCAAATGATATGGAAATGGAATTATGAACCAGATAAGAATGTAACCAATCCTCTAGATAGGGCGCAAGCCACACAAAAGAGTTTCTAATACTCTACGAGTATAATGCACACTTTCCTAAAAGCAAATATATCGTTACACACACACATACATAGGGGTCAAACTTATAACAACCCTCTTTTTGCGTCGGGGATTAAAAAATGGTCTTTCCTTATCCACACTTTTTGACTGGTTTAGTCAGTTTCGGAGCATTAAATACTTATTGACACTATCTACATACCTCATATGTCAGTGTCACGTTTGATAGCACACTTGAACTGTTACTTGAAGTATCGGGGCAGGTCTCTCCTATGATATGTTCGGTTGACGCCGTATGCGTCACCATCTGAGTTATCGTCATACTGAGGCAAACCCTCATTGTGAAGGAATTTGCCAGAGCAAATAGACCCATGACTCCGAGGACATAGCGCTGAGGTATAATCATAACTGGAATAGGAGAGAATAAAGTTAACAATAATAATCATACTTCACTATTTGATGCAAAATAAAGTAAATAAATTCTTTTATTTATTAATTCAAAGACATAAATACTTGTTAAAACGATTCTTCATTAATAGCGCATTACTATGGCTTTCTTATATACTATACTTTTTATTAGGGTTCCATACCCAAAGAGTAAAAACGGGAACCTATTACTGAGGCTCCGCTGTCCGTCCGTCCGTGCGTCCGTCCGTCTGTCCGTCTGTCACCAGGCTGTATCTCATGAACCGTGATAGCTAGACAGTTGAAATTTTCACAGATGATCTATTTTGGCGGCCGCTATAACAACAAATACTAAAAAATGGAATAAAATAAATAGGTATTTAAGGGGGCTCCCATTCAAAAAACGTGTTTTTTTGCCATTTTTATAGATAATGGTACGGAACCATCATCATGCGCGAGTCTGACTCGCACTTGGCCGGTTTTTATTGCTAACATTACGCGAACTCCTAAAAATCCTGCATCGGGCTTGCCTTACCTTACCTAGTTTACCTTAGATAGTTTTTCTTTTCAATATTCAAGCTGGTTCAAGTTGGTTGGTGAAATTGCCTCGCCATAGGTAGTTGTTGTTTCAAAATCCAGCAAAATGAAATTTAAATGCGATTAAAACCACATTTTGAAATGGAAGGATTGTTTTTCACTTCCGTAATATTAATCTCCCATTATTCCGCACTCTTCCCGCTGTGTTTTACATTTTCTCGTATCTGGTCCGTATAATTAATTGTTTGTAATTAATTATTACGGAATCGGGCACAGAGTTCTATTCTTTTGTTTCGTCCTTTCCAAAAATTTGAAAATTTGAAATGTGCGGTAATTAAATAATACTGGGTCTGTGGTCCGCTCATTGAGCCAATAAAATATATCTCGATGGCACAGTTATTTTCGCGTTATATTTTTAACAGAGCGCTAAAAATTTCGCACAATCATCGGTATCACTTTTAATATAAATGATAATATTAAGAAAATAACAACCGTACTCTTGTTCTGTTTTTGCTAAGTTAATAAAAGTTCATAAAGATTGTATTCAAAGCGTCATGCAAAACACATGATAACAAACTTACTGGTATAGACCCGCATAATCATAAAAAGTACTAAGCTGTAGATCTGAAAATTAATCTACAATTTTTAAACAAACAAACAATCTCCACTTACCCCGATTTAAAAACAGTCTCCATCCTGTTAATGTCATGTTTGTTAATTATTCTTTAAACTTGTTCTCTTAATGTGTCGTTGCATCGGCATCCATATCTACAGTAATATAACTATGAATAAAACACATTACATACGATTTCGATGTGTAAAGATACCTGCAAAGATACTTCTCGTTTGATAACTCACTACTGTTACACTGCTAAGAAGAGAAGAACGCGAAGAAGTGTGTTTTATCAAAATAAGCACTGCAACACTTGCTCCTATCACTTAGACAGTATCAATACGCGTGCATAACAATTGTCACATGTGACATCTGATCTGATAACAAGCTCTCAAACAACCTTTAGATAAATACTAAAGCCTGATAAGCGGTAAAAAATTAAGTAGTCGAGATAAGCAGATAAATCTTTAACTCTAACAATCAAATGTCATTCATCGACATTTCGTTAAAAATGTGTAAGACGACGACGACGACGACGATTTTTTTCAGCACAGTACCTCTACCATGAGTTACACTAGTTTACATTGAACGTACTCGCTAGCGACGGCGTAAATGATTTGTATGGAGAATTGTACTTCCGTAAGTGACCGCTAGAGGCGCTGTACAGAATTCTCTATACAAATCATTTACGCCGTCGCTAGCGAGTACGGTCACTGTAAACTAGTGTAACTCATGGTAGAGGTACAGATAACAAAATGCATGCTAAAACCCAAGATTTTATTATGGTTTCTATCGCTTATGATACAATTAGGCCATGTGATGTAGTTTCTTACAACTTTCAATAAGGGCGACGCTCTATATCTTTTTTACATGTTTATGGAAACTCGACAGTAAAATTGTGGTCTGGTTGGAAAAAATTGTATGAACACTCGCTAAAATTTAGTCATGACGGGTCCAGCAAAATTATAATTGGCTTTTGAATTTGTTTAATGTTTCTATTGTGAGATAAAAAAGAACATCAATGATTAATAGGTATGAGGATAAAGGTGTAAGTTTTTACACAGGTAGGTATGCACCTACGAAAACCGCGATTCACTGACAAGATAAATACCTATTTTAATGAATAGCCCAATTGTTGATTGTATGATATAATTTTATTAGGGTACAAGGTTCTTGTCAATAAAGATTTTAATAACATGATTCTTTAACATTTTAGATTCGTTAATATTTTGCAAGATATGGTTTTGGGAAGGAGTTTGCTACAGTTTTACTCGCTTCTCGCACCTAGCTATTTTGCAGGGGTTTTGCCGTAGAAAAGTTTGTGGTAATTCACAACATGAAATATTTCAGCAATAAAGCACTATTCAATCTTTAAACTTTCTAATTTTGAAAATGTCGGCAAGAAGGGTGCTTCATTTGGCTAGTTTCGTCCACAAAACGGTATATAAGAAAATACCAGAATACCTTTTTGACAAAATTACATGGACGAAAGATGTATATACCTAGCTGGAATATATAGTAGGGACCATGACAAGGCACCCAAGCACAGGTCTGTCGGATTTCGAGTTGGCTTTAAATTCGCAGCAGCAAAAATTTGGAATGACCTGCCACCGCCGTTACGCAAAAATATGTCCCAAAAAAGCTTGAAAAACAAATTAAGCGTTTTATTTCTAAATAAACAAATAAATCCCGAAGCCACTTGTCCCCATTAGGGTATTGGGATCGGGGAGCCCCTTTTCTCCCATAATCTTTTTTATCCGAATTTTGAAAGTCAGAAATCGATGTCCATAATATTCTTGCTCATAAATATCGATGGTCAAAATTTTTTTAAAGCATATCGCTTAATAAGTAGTTCTAACTGCAATGATCCATAATCCTATTGATCATAACTTTAAAAAGTCATAATATTGATATCAATAAAATTTAACGGAATATCGTTGATTATTCAGAAACATTGTAAGGCATTATATCTTAAAGTAATAATTGTTTTCAGTCATAATTTTGCATTACCTAAAATGCACTAAGCATATACATCGAAATCTGTAACATCTAAAGGAAAATCGATAATTATTCAGAAACATTGTAAGGCATATCGCTGGCAGCAAGCGAGCGAAGCGAGCGAGCAAGACCTTTCAGGGCAGAAGCGACTCGGACAGGTTAGGTTCAGAAGGCCAAGGCGGGAGCGATTATGACAGCACAGAAAAGGATTATTACCTTTTATATTATGAAATGTCATACAACCATGACACTGAATGTTATTACAAAGTAATATTATTCCTAAAAATAATTATGACCTGCGAAAAAATACCATGCAATAATTATTATGAGTGACATTATTACCTTTAACATTATGAACAGTGATGCATTCATGACACTGAATGATATGACTTTACTTATTGTTCCTTACAATAATTATGACTTAAGAAAATAGTAACTCCAATTTATGTTGTTTAATATTATGACTTCCGATAATATGACGAAGAAAAATTATGACAGAAAACGTTATGGTCTTGAAAATTCGGAACAAAAATTTTATGGGAGTCATTTCATGGGATTTTATGTGATCGATGTTGTGTCATGTGCGTGCGGCTGTTAGTTTATTATTATGTATGGTTCAATTTGTTTTATAATAGTTTTCAAGTTTGAATTTGTTGGCTAAATATATACAAGCATTTTAAGAGTAACTTTAATTATTCCTACTGGCTCACATTTTAGCATTCATTTGGTGTATATATTTACCTATATCTATGTAAAAAAATTCTTTATATAAATAAAAATGTACTCGAACTTACCCACAGACCTGAAAAAAAAAGTGTGAAGGGTTGGACTGAAAACCAGCGCTGTGTGCGTGCGCACCTCCGTGGGCATGCATCCACAGCACACGCTGAGCCTAATCCATTTAACACGCTTAGTTATAAGTTCAATGTAGAAAATAATACCTTACTTTTAATATTGTATCTTTTTTTCTAAGTGTGTTAATAAAATTCTATTCTATTCTAATAATTTTCAAAAATGTCAGAAGTTCTTCATAATAATTATCCTTTTGAAATCAACAATAACTATGTCTTCACTATCGAACTTTTACTAAATGTGAGTGACCCACTCTTAGAGATAAAGTATCAAAACACGATGAAGTGACGTAGTAAACATGAAAAAGTTAAAATGAACTTACCTTACCATTCGAATCTTTTCATTTTTGTAGCCGTGTGTTGAAAAAAATTACTGGAACAAGCTGACTACTTTAAAATTTCGATTATATTGCGGCTGTGCTCACGAATAGACTGGTTAACTGTAATTTTAGTTAAGTGAAAGTCGTGAAAACCAATTACAAATTACGTCAAATAACATACAATGTAGTTAAAGTAGTTAAAATGAGTATAAAATCTAAACAAAAATAAGTGTTGCAATATTGTTATTTCAGTACTTGATGCAGTCACGTCTTAAACATAAATTTAAAGTAAGTCGTAATTTCAAGTACCACCACGCGGCGTAAGACCACGCGTATACATTGTTATGAAATATTGAGCAAACATAATTGTTTACATATTAATGGCACTGCGTTGTAGACATTATTTTGAAATTATAACGTATATTTCAAAAAGAGAGAAATGGCGTATACAATATTGTGATCGAGGTTGTTGACTTAATTTTGCTACAAATATCGTGTACATTACTGTGGTGGTTTTTTTGGATACAATATTTTGAACGTTATGTATGTGTATTTAGTTAGGAAATCTTACATAGATATATTATTTTGCAAATTAGGAAACGTATAAATTAGTTTATGTACCTAAGTAGGATTCAGAATTATGAATTACATACAGCATATTCTCCACCGAATCAAACTACGTATGGTCGTGACACCGATAGATGCGACGAAATATCGGGAGCATAGTAAAAAAAGGTAATTCAAGTGTATATCCAGTCTAAATACAATGATAATGTACCCTCATCTGTTATTTTTTGATGACAAAGTTTGTTTGTTACGTAGTAGTCACATTTATCAAGAGTCTCTTGTAGAGAGAGAGAGAGAGTCTTTTGTAGCTTGAATTGAGTTTCGAATGCTGTGCGTGCGTGAGTGCGGTGGTGGGCGCGTCATTTTAAACTAGACAAGCTATAGGGAATTAAAAAAAACTTTCAATAAAAAAAAAAGATTAAGTAAATAACTAATGAAAGGTATCTTAATACAGCCTGAACATTAATTGAGCCTGCTTACCTTTTATATTAATTTGCTCTCTGCCTTACTTTAAAATATGTACATCTTAGCAAGAAATGATTTAAAATTGTAGTGTTTGATTCAAGTTTAGTGTAACTTTACGGAGTAGGCACTGCTACGACATTTCAGTACCGGAGTAGTTGTTATTATTGTTGTCCCGAAACAGGGCAATTCGCGATACTGTTATTTATTAGGGCAAGTTATCTGATATTAACCAATTTTTGGTTCAACTTTAAAATATTCAAACCTTCCTTCAATTTTTTGTTCTGGTAAAACTATAATATTAATATGTTGTAGTTAAACAAGCGTTAAAGTCCATGTTTCCCAAAGTTTCTGATTATCTTCGCGCAGGAAAGAGGGTTTCCCTTGATTATTTGTACAACCAAAACAGATAGTCTCTTTTCAAATGACATTTTAGCTTGAAAGTTTACTGGAGGCATTTTTAGAATCGAAACTTCAAATAAAGCGAGATAATTATTTGAGCTCAAAAACTACTCCGGTAACCGGTAATCCGGTGTTAAAAATTTAAATTCGTGTAGGTACATAAGTACCTACAGATTAAGAACTATTTCTAATAGTCCACAACTACTTAAGACTCCACGTCTTCAATTTTTGGAAATAATAATAAGACTTTCTATCAATTCTAGGGTTTAGTGATTTTTAACTAAAGCTTGAGTAATTAATACGTACCATCTGTTGTATACAAAACTATAAGGTTATAGACATTGTTTTTAGCTATTTGTTAGATTTTTTAAGACTTTCCTCACCATTAGTTGTCCAAAAAATAAAAGTCAATAATCAACATGGACTTTTTTAATCTTAACTCATTTAACAATAAATATAACTTAACCTAATTATTCAAAATTGTCATTTTTATTACTCATTCTTTCTCTTTTTCTTTTTCCTTTTTGCTTTTGCTAGTTTCGCTGTCTTTAGATTTGGTTGGCAAAGGCCCGTGTTTCCAGTTTGGTGGATATCCGTATTTTTTGACGTCGTCCCACCATTGGGGCTCACCCTGCGCCCAAATGAGGTAAACAATGTTGGTGATCACCAACACCGCTAGGCACACCCAGAATGCTATCCGCCATTGCTTGAGGGTAGACTGCAACAAGAATACTTAATTTTAAAAATGAATGAACTTAGTCCTTATTTTGCACCCTCAAAATTCAGTTAAATTTCACAATACGGTATTTATCATGATTTATTTATTTATTTATTTATTTATTCATCAATAAAAATTACAGCATTACAGTATACACCAATGCGCTGTAAAATTCAAAAAATACAAACAAAACTTAAATAACTATTTAGGGATTATTGAAAAACGAAAGTAAGAGCGCAGGAACACCTGCTGGTGCTTGGCAGGCACTTGGAGCCTAAATGAGCTGAAGTTGTTAGCCCTTTGAGACTCGAGCGGGTAGATGAACAGCTGGAGCTGGGATCCCTGTAACCGACCCCGTGCTGCCTCGCGGACATGCTCGAAGACCTTCTCCGTCGTCGTCTTCTTGTCCAACCGAGACAGGTAGATGTCCACTAACGGTACTGCAGCTTGGATACAGGACGACGCTGCAGGAATGGTCCCACGCTGATTGCGATTGCGCTTTAGACGGCGTTTCCGATTCACCACCGGAGTGAAACCATCACTATTCACAATCACGTTCAGCGCTGGTTGATCGGCGGCCGCCCGTTGCCCTTGCGTTTCCTTTGCAGCCAATGGGGGCCGGCGGCGCGGCGGGCGGCGAGACGCCTGCGCGTTGGAATCCTTTTGCACCCGAGACGAAGTGGGAGCAGCAGGACCCGGCGCAGGCGACCCGGAGCGGGGCGGCACGTTGACAATGTGCGCCCAAGTAGATGCGGGTTCATTAACCCGCGGCTGGTCAGTAGTAGTTGCCTTCGTGCCATTCGACGAGTCAACATTTTGCGCAATAGCTGGGGCGCGACGACGCGGCGTCACATTTCGCTGATGCGACCATGCCCGCGCCGCCTCGGCCGATGCATCGCGCAATGAGGTCAACGCTCCTCGCAGATCGGCATTCTCACGTTCCGACGTATCCAACCTCTTCTGGATGGCGGTCACATCCGCTCGCAGAAGCACGATGTCCTTAAGAAGCCGCGTGACGTCGACGTGCTCAAACGTCACTCGCGGCATCCTGCTGGGGACTTTCGGCACGTAAGTTGGGACGTCATCCGGATCCGTTTCAGTAAACACCCGAAAGATGTCCTGAATATGCTTCTTCACAGAGCCGCTTCTACGCGCCGCAAGACGCACAGAGGTCAAGCCAGAAGAGATACTAAGCAGCCCCTTGGCGGCGACCACCTCCTCCTCCGTATAATTAGAGGAGCAGATCTCCGCCAGGTTGGGCTCGTCGATGATACCACAGTGCCCCTGGACAAACGCCAGGATATTGTTAAGCACCTTAGTTTCAGAGCGCTTCGCCATAGTCAGTAGGTAATAACAATAACTAGGTCACACTTGTAAATAAATACTATACGTAAGCCGGCGACGGTCGCTATCGCTACACGAAGCGTCCGACCGCGCCGGAATCACAATTGCAATTGATAGAATAACGATAGTCAATGGTCATCATAGTACCTACCTAATGATTTCTGAAATTTTTCTAGGACAAGGTAATCGTGAAGATCTATCAAATACCTATTTATTTACTACTAGCCTTCCGTCCGCAGCTTCGCCCGCGATAATTTAATTTTCCCGTAGGAAAAGGTATATTCCCGCGGTAAAAAGTAGCCTATGTCACTCAGTGATAATTTAGCTTTCTAACGGCAAAAGAATTTTTGAAATCGGTTCAGTAGTTTCAGAGCCTATCTAATGCACACAAACAAACAAACAAATCTTTCCTCTTTATAATATTAGTATAAAAGTATAGATTAACCTTCCGTCCGCAGCTTCGCCCGCGATAAATTAATTATCCCGTAGAAAAAGGTATTTTCCCGCGGTAAGAAGTAGCCTATGTCACTCAGCGATAATTTAGCTTTCTAACGGCAAAAGATTTTTTTTAAATCGGTCTAGTAGTTTCGGAGCCTATTCAATGCAAACAAACAAACAAACAATCAAATCTTTCCTCTTTACAATATTAGTATAGATGAATTTACTTACATCTGGGGTTAGCAGCCCAATGAGGTATGGTGTTATGATCGCAGAAATTGCCGCAATGCCATTGACCATGGCTGTGGTGGTACCAGCATAGTTAGGCGTGATATCCAGTGCGTTGATCTTCATTCCACTGTAGTAGGCACCCATGAGAGTCATGGCAGCTATGAACCAAAGCACAGCCAAAGTAGTGTCACAGCCAGAGTAGGATGCCATGATGATACAGATACCAGGACCAGTGGCGGCTGTAAAAATGCATGCATGTTTATTATAACTATAAATTGAAAATTTTAAAAACCCCCAACGCAATTATGTCACTCGTATGTTTGAACGTTGAGTCAATGCCCATTATGCGTCTAAGATCCCTTCCGCAGCTAACAAAAGAGCTGATAACTTTGAAACGGCTGAACCGATTTTGATGAAACATATCTAAGAACCATCGCAAAGAAACCTGCTTTGTACTAAAACTACTTAATTTATTATTGAAAAAAAAACGCTTACAACGGCAAAATCAATGAAATTTTCATCCCACACTCACTCCCCTCAACCCCCCCTCACCTCCCCTCACCCCCCCCCCCCCCCCCCCGCATCCCCGTATTCAAAATTACCCGAGCGCTAGTACTAAGATTGTAAATCCTGGCGTTCGCCGCTAAGTCAAGCGTGCCTATAGAAGTTTTACCTACTTCAAAAAAACGTAACAAATCGGACAAGTTTATTTAACAATGTTTAACAAGAAGTGAAGAATTGACCGATTTGTTATGTTTTTTTTTATTGTAAAGACTTGAAAAGGTGCGTAACCAAACGGACAAATTTTAACTCCCTGTTAACAATTTCTTAATGTGCATACAGTGCATCGACCTAAGCACCACGCGTCTTCAGAAGTGCACTGCACTCAACCACTTAAGGAAGTGAACACCTCTTTGCCAATTTCACAGTAACTTAGCAAAATTAGTTCAGGATTAGAGGGCGGCTATGATTGACATAATAATCTTAACCCCCCTTAGGTCTCGAAAACAATACATAAAACTCCACAGTAAGAAACCGGTGTGTTCATAAGATAGATTTTTTGAGGCACGTGCTTTTGGAGCGAGGGAGGGTTTTCGAAAAATATAACAAGGCAGGGGAGGTGTGTTTGATTAGATCTATCACGTGATTTATGGATGTCCCCATATATTTAGAGCCAGATCAATGTACGAGCAAATTTTGTTAAGTGTATGTAACTGAATTCGTTTAATTAGCATCTAATTCGTTTAATTAGCATCTAATACCTTTAAACGAGCAATTCTTGTATATATATATATATAATCAGGATCTCGGAAACGGCTCCAACGATTTCGATGAAATTTGGTATGTGGGGGTTTTCGGGGATGAAAAACTGATCTAGCTATGTTTCATTTTCAGAAAATCGCTTTTACTCGTGTTTTCCGGCTATTTTTGTTTGCATTAGAATATAAAGCTAAATTTCGCCGACTTCGAGCAGATCATAATGGCACATTTAGAAATCGGGTGGTCGCGCATCCAGCCGACCTCGGTTCGATTCCACGTTTTTTTTCAAGATTTTTAGTTTTTTTTTTTAAGTTTATTTTTTATGAGAAAACGTCAAGTTTCTTCTTTTGTGAGAAAAAGTTACTTTTTTGTGAGAAAAAGTTACTTTTTTGTTAGAAAAAGTATTATAGGGAACGTGCAGTAACTATAGGCGGCAGCACTAATGCGACAGAAGAGACACTATGCGGACAGTAAAACAAACTTATCAAGGTAAAACATTCAAATTGATGGCACCCTTATGGCACCAGTTGGCAGCACCGTCTATGTGCACGTTCCCTATTGGGAGCACAGAACAGGAAAAGCCGGTTGTCTGTAAAGTCGGTTTACGGACGATAGTTTAACGTGACTCACCCCCCCCCCCCACCCCCTCCGGTGTTTTTGTCAAATATCTTGAAAACGGTGCATCCTACGGCAAAATCAATGAAATTTTCATCCCCCCTTTAACACCCCCACGCTCCCTCCCCCGCATCCCCTCCCCCCCTCTCACCCCCCCACCCCCACCCCTCCGGTGTATATAATCAGGATCTCGGAAACGGTTGCAACGATTTCGATGAAATTTGGTATTTGGGGGTTTTCGGGGATGAAAAATTGATCTAGCTTGGTCTTATCTCTGGGAAAACGCTTGGTACCGAGTTTCTGCCCGAGCAGAGCTCGGTCGCCCAGGTACTCTACATAATATGAGCATATTTAATTATGAGAAACTAGCCTTCCGTCCGCAGTTTCACCAGCGATAAATTAATTTTCCCGTAGGAAAAGGTATTTTCCCGCGGTAAAAAGTAGCCTATGTCACTCAGTGATAATTTAGCTTTCTAACGGCAAAATAATTTTTGAAATCGGTCCAGTAGTTTCGGAGCCTATTAAATGCAAACAAACAAACAATCAAATCTTTCCTCTTTATAATATTAGTATAGATTATTATTATACCATTTTCTGCACACTTGGATTGTACACTTACCAATAGTGGTATAAATTTTTCTGGCTGTAAGAATGCTGTGGTAGCCCCTTTTCACGCAGAAATCACAAAGAAGACCGAAGAAGAACGCAGCTATCCACATCGCGACGTACGGCATAGATGAAAGCACTCCAGTTGCCTTAATGTTGAACTTTAACACATCTGTCATGTACTTCGGCAGATCTGTGACCATTGTGAAGTAGCCCCAATCGTGGCCAATCTATTGATAAAATACAAGATCAAAATTATGATAAAACTCAAAGTGATTAATTTTATGTTAGGTATTATGAAGAGGTGGACGAGTCGACTAACTTGAAAAGGTTATAGCATAGATGCTTTCTTCTCGATTATTGCTTAAAAATCTTCCTTTTCAGCTAAACATGGGTGACAAAAATCTGTATAGACACAACGATATAATAATTTACTTTATCAGGCATTGTGGAGAACCATATATCTATCTATGATCTACAACCAAGGGAACGTGCAGAAACTATAGGCGGCAGCACTAATGCGTTAGAAGAGACACTATGCGGACAGTAAAAGAAACTTATCAGGGTAAAACAGTCCGATTGATGTCACTAGTTGGCAGCACCGTCTATGTGCACGTTCCCTAAGTAACGTATGATTTTATGCAAAAATTTAACCGCTTTCAAACAATTTAACATAATATGTCAGAGAACCAACTACCACAACAGTTGAAGCTAATGCGTTTTAAACTCTGCTCGAGTTCATATCAAAGCATGCCACAAGACTGTACAAAATGGTTTCATACTTTTTAAAATTTACAATTATCCAGCTACTTACTCCAGCAATAATCAAAGCCCACAGAGGCACGGAACGCAACAGAGCCTTCCAAGGTACAGGGTCTAATTCCTGATCCTTTGTGCTTATTAATGAGGCGACGTTTTCATTTAAGAACTTTTTCTCCTTATCTGATATGAATGGGTGAGTATTTGGTGTACTGTAGCAGATCAAAGACTGAAACAAAAGAAAAAAAATATTAACTGTTGAGATATTACAACCCAAAACACGTTTTACTGTTATGAGTAGGTCCATTTCTCTTTTCATAATAAGGGCTGTTAAATTCTATCAAATATTGCTTAGAATGAATGAAAAATTGATATTAAGTCAGCAGTAGGACATTTCAAACAATAGTTGAAATCTTAGTTATTAAGTGTTTGCCTTTAATGCTTACTTTAAAACAAATATTGCCTTTGTTTTGCACACCACACTAAGATAATTATAAAAATTTACAATTCATAACAATTACTCACCCAAATTATGAACCAGAGCAAACCTAGCCCTCCGAATAAGTAGAAAACATTGTCCCAAACTCCATCCGCCATGATGAAGCCAGAGAAGAATGTTCCTGCAATGTTTCCGATCTGCGCGCCACCGAACACAATAGAACCGATTCTTGCGCGCTCGGCCTTTGGCGCCCAGCGGGACACCATGGACATCAGAGCAGGCATAGTAGGACCCTGGAGATGAAGCAAACAAATTAACTTTACTATCAAGATAAGAGACGATTAACACTAATGAACACTATTTTAAAAAGATTGGTCTAACATTGGTCACACTGTAAGTCGCGAGCGGATATCACAAAAAACTTTAATAGTAACGTCAGGAAAATGATCAAACTTCATCTTTTCTTACGGCGGTTTACATACTTTTTTTAGTTTTTTTGCATGATATTTTTACCCAATAAATTTCGGTTGTGATTGTACGTGATGTGTAACAGTATTTTATCCACTTACTTCTCCAAATCCTTCAATAACTCTCAACGTGAAGAGTGCCGGTGCTCCTCCCATCTTGACTACTATGGGAGTAATGAAAGTACAAATAGCTGTAGACAGCAGACCCAGCCCGAGGACCCATTTGCCTCCATATCGCTCCGCCAACATCCCACCAGGTATATGTGTAAGGACATAGCCATAGTAGAATGCACTGAGCAATAAACCTTGAGTAGCCTCACTCCATTCAAACAGCACGGTCTGAAAATATACGATTAGATGTAGGAAGTGAAGACATAGAGCATTTAAAGGACCTTTGGAATCTACGTCTTAATAATTATACACAAGAAAATCAAAACCTTAGGTTATTATTTTATGTATCAAAATAGAGAGCACTACCAGTAGTTAATAGATAAGACGGGCTTAAAATGTAATCCTTCAACGCGCACTGGTACTTGCAAAAAGTGTTTGTCTTTTCATTTCTTGAGCATGTTCTTATTTGAATAGGAATTTATTTTTATGACGGAAAAGCATTCTGTTTACGTTCAAGGATACAAATATTGTGCAATTCGGTTTGATGCCCTAATGTGCATTTTTTTTACTTCGTGTGTCTTTGGAATTAACACTTTCTTTCTTTAACGTAGGTTACTTTTTATATGCCACTATTACACTACAAATACAAGATATTTTAGAAAGCATCGGCTAATCTTAAAAGGAGGTTCAAAATGATTCAGAATCTGCATAACAGAAGAACGTTATCCTTGTTCTTGAGATCAGAACAATTCAATTGACACTGATTGGATAATTAAATTGTAAATCACAAAGATTACGGAACATTATTTTCGTCTCCTCGCTGCCGGATTTTAGTAGGTGTACAGAGTGTCACGAAACCCTCTACAACAAATTTCAAAAACCCTGTACTATAATCATCTGGGATATAATAATAAAGACATAAGCTATAGAAGCCATAAAAAATATTAATGAAAAAATACTTTTATATAAAATTCAATTATTCGAAAGTTTCTCAAAAGACTATCTTTCCATAGTTTTACTTATGGTAGTATATTTGGTGTCTGGTCCATTATCACTTTGTGCCTCTACAAAAACTGCCTCTTTTAATTTTAAACCGAAAAGAGCAACACTTCAATAATAAAAAGTTTTAGGTACTTAAATAATATTTTGGAGTGGCGATATCCTGGTATTAACGAAGTGTACCAACTTCTTAGTATTTAAAAGTATGTACAACGACAACGGCCACGCAAAGAGAGGGTTATGATTTTGGCTGGATATGAAAGGATTTACATAATTGAATGTGGGTGTTTTGTAGCTTTAATGACAATGTATTTATACTCCAGTGAATTATAGTTCAAGGTCTTTGTTACACGCTGTATAAATTTTTAGAACAAAACTCACCTCACTTGCTTTAATCAAATCTATCGTCGAGTTGCCAACGACTTCAACAACTGTGTTTGGGTCCGGGCAAGCGTCGGGGTCGTAATGCTCGTCACCTTCGACCGCCACTGTCCTCCTGACCATCTGAGTGATTGCCATGTTCAGACAAACGCGCATCGTATATGCGTTGGCAATCGCCAACAGTGCCATGATTGCGAATACATACCGCTGGGGTATTATGAACACTGAAAAATACAACTAGTAATATCGCACGGAATGATTAAAAATTTATCGCCTTACGACAAAAAAATGAACACGCCTTAGATATGAGTACCTAAATTGACAGTTTTTTTATAGTACCTAAGGATAATGATTAAATTAGGTTTACAACTGGGTCAGAATATTTCAGTCAGGTTGTTATGTGACGTGGTTTGAACACCTTTATAATTAATTATAAAAATTCTTAACTGAGTTTAACTAATTTTTTTAAAACATTTGGTCGATTGCGATTGGTGGGCAGACACATACTGTATAACAAATCAATTGTTTCTACACGAGTTAAGGGTGATGCCATATGTATGTATTGTATGTATATCCATAGTACAAGCTATGCTTAATTTAGGACTTGATCAATTGGTATAAATTGTTATTATGTAAAATTATTATCAAGCAAACTCGATAACAATAATACCTAGGCACACAATAGCATCCAATAAACGTTATATAGGACGTCAACAACTTCTAGTCCGTTATTGAACATTGTTCCATAGATTGTATTGAACATCCTGTTATCCGGTTGGCATCATCACCAACTAAAGATTGCGACACATCCATTTATGAGTACATTATTTTATTTCTAATACTGTTCTTAAGTTATAATCAGTCATGTTATACCTATTCCTAAAAGCAACTATTGATTTAATTTTATGTACCTATTTAAGAATGTGGGTTCTCAAAAGAAATTAAAAAATATTTGAATCTAATTGAAATATTATTTACATTAAAACTTTGTAATGCATAGCAAAACTCTTCTTGATTTAACTAAGAGATTAATTATTTGATGAGACTCGTGCCACATTCAGTGCGCAAAGTGTAGTTTTCTCCTTGTCAGCAAAACAAGATTAAAATTCTACTTAAGAAATTGCATCCTAGATCCGATCACTGTTAATTACCAAACCTTGACTTCACGAGGAAAGAAACGAAAATATTTCTATTATTATTTATTTTACTACTTTGGTAATCGCACTCAAACTGTCACGATGTTATGTAGTTACAATATTAATCAAGAACCAAATTTATTACATTAAAGCGATCACGTCTAACAAAATAAGAAATAAATATTTCACCTTATACAACTTATGTTTACATGTTTTCTTGAAATTTCACCAGCTCTAATTTTACAAACTTTTATTTAATATACAACATAATGTAATCTCTAAAGTCCGTTTCAAATTCTGCAAGTGAAATTTGATCCAATTCCATTGGTCAACATAAAATAATAATAATAAGGAATAATATAAATAATTAATATATAATATTAAGGAATGAGAGTTCTACACTTTCTGCCAACAAACTGCTATGTAGTATGGCAGAGATATTTAGAGATAAGTATTTCTGTACTTTTTTTGTTTGTATTTGAGTAAATAAATAATTTAAAAAAAATAAAGTAGCGTCAGCAAACAAATATTTTGTTTTAGTCATATTTTTTACGGGATGTACGAGTATATGGCGTACATTCCATAGAAAATGTACCTAATATTTAATATGAACATTTGAAAATTGTTATAGGTAGATTGCGTTATTTTATTACGAAATACCAACTTATTATATCGCATCTTAAAACAAACAACTACTACTAACTAACTTTGTATTTAAAACAAACTTATTTTTTTACTTACATTTTGACAAAGCGAGCCTCCATCCCGCTAACATTTTTGCGTCGTGTCTATAAAGAAGAAAGTTTATTTTAAGCACTGCATAAATATTCTGAATCTCTTGACTAGCGCTTGGAAAGACGGGCTTCGAAGCCTTGGGTTTGTATCAAAGTGAATTCAGGTGTTGACGAAGCGACGTCAGCGGTGAGATAGAGCGCGATACCAATCTGTTTCTTCTTTTACAATTTTATCACATTTAAGGCATTGCTACAGGTATCGGCGGGATTTCCTCGTTAACGTTACTTGACCATGATTGTTTTTGTTTCTCTGGCCCACTTGGAACATGACAAACCTCTACGACGCGTGACTAGCCACTTACGGAAGAACAAAAAGCTAAATTCTAAAAAGTGCCCCCGCCAAGTCGAGCAAAATAAAGGCACGGCCGTACCATCCTTTTCTCGAAGCCATTCAGGCTATTTTCAACCTCCTGTAATTTTATGCTGGCTACTATTTTACCGAACTACTTTTATACAACTACACCAATACAGGTATGATCGTAATTTTTGTAATTTTTACTTATCCCGTTCTTATTTTCTGTTTACATGTATATATTTTGTAAAACCAAATCCAAGTCTTGGTCTTTAGAAATCCGTAGTGGCCTAGTGGTTTAACCTATGGCCTCTCAAGCAGAGATTCATGAGTTCGTTTTTACATTATTTAATTACATTTGAAATTCACCATCAGCTTTACGGTGAAGGATAACATCGTTAAGAAGCATGTACACAACTGAGAAGAAATTCAATGGTGTGTGTGAAGTACCTAATCCGCACTGGGCCTGCGTAGGAACTACGGCCCAAGCCCTCTCATTCTGAGAGGACTGTGCCCTAAAAAAAAAAAATTTTTTTTTATTTTAGCTGTTTAATTCAATAAAAAAAAACAAATACATCACAAAACCAGCGACAAGACCGCCTATTGTCTACCTGAATTTTTATTTTTGTAATGTTACTGTACTGTTTTTGTGATCAATAAAGAATATTTGTATTGTATTGTATTGTATTGTAAAACCAACAGCTACAAAAATCATTATATTTTAACATTGTGGTAAGCTATATTGTGGGACATATATGTTTAGGCTGGGATGGAGAAGAATTTAAGTCTCGTTTAGCTTTTTTTGCTGACCCAGATACTGAAACGAGGGTTGGTCGGGTTTTTTGAGCTAACAGTAAAGCAGGGTACTTTATTTTATTCCTTGCTTTCCCATTTCATCCCATCGCTCCTCTTCTCTACCTACCACCGTCCTGCGCTACCGCCTTGGAGCAAACCGCTGTTGAATCCTGAACCCCTATTGGATGCTCCGAAGCTACCTGAACTATCCAGTCTAGGCCAGTAATTTTTAGGGTACCGTACACAAAGCGTGCCGGTTTAGATTTTTCGACGTCCATAGGAGCTTCAATTGAATAAAAAAAATGACTTTGGCTTTGAGGGTGCCAGCGGGACCCTATTACTGAGACTCCGCTATCTGTCTGTCTGTCTATCTGTCTGTCCTTCACTGGGCATATCTCTTGAACCGTGATAGCTAGACACTTGAAATTTTCTCCGATTATGCATTACTTTGGCCGCTATAACAAGAAATACTAAAAATAAATTTAGTTTATTAATTAAAAGAGGGCGCACTGTTCCGATTTTTTTTAGATTTCAAGAGCAGCGCTGACTAAAACAATTTGTATAGGTATATACATATTTTCTCTTGTATTATTTTTTCATTCATAACCACGAGTTCTTACTTTTGCGACCGGTTAGCTGGTTACAATTTCACTGGATTTGTATTTAAATTTGGCCATGTGTACAAATTTTCTCGAGCTCATCGATGTATTATTTTATTAGATCGCGATGAGAATATGATTGAATAATGTATCATTTCATACTACGAATATGGTACAATACACCAACACATATACATACATTACATTACAAACATTTTTTTTTATTTCTTTATTTGAAATTTACTATGAGCTTTACGGTGAAGGAAAACATCGTGAGGCAACCTGCACACACCTGAGAAGAAATTCAATGGTGTGTGTGAAGTTCGGCCCAAGCTATTTTAATCTGAGAGTATATAGATACGTCCCACTGCAGGGCGCAGGCCTCCTCAGACAAGTACAATCAGATGGTGTACAATCATCATCTGATGATTCTGATGGGTCTGATGATGGTGTACAATTATCATCAGAGCCTATGGTTTGATGATGATTGTACAATATGATATAACTTCATGCAACAATATCTCTGCGCTGAACCTAAACGAATTATAGAACGATTAAAATTATTCTTATTTGCTAATCCTACTCTCAGTGATCGGTTTTTATGTAAAACTAGCTGTAGCCCGTGACTCCGTCTGCAAATAATTCATTTATCGCCATCCCATGGAAACTAAGCAATTATTCAGGATAAAAACTATCCTACTTAAGTATGCCCTTCCCAGGGTCTCAAACTACAGATCGATAGTATGGATATCGTAGCCGAATTAAAAGGATTTTTTCTCAAACATGCTATGAAATATTAACGTTATGTTCCTTATAATAATACGCCACGAAGTGTCACAATGCAGGCGCGGCGTGGTGTGCGGCTAGACGAGAGGTCAATAATGGAATTCCATACAACATTGCTGACCTTGGCCAGCAAAGTGATCGTCTTTTGTTTCATACCATGACGTTAATATAGGTCTATGGCATCATAGCATTTAGCCATTAAAAAAAAACTATAAGCAATATTTGCGTTTTGATTCATTAAGACATTCTGCCACTACGCTTATTTAAGGTAAGGTAAGATGATGATGATGATGATGATGATGATGATGATGATGATGATGATGGTGATGATGATGATGATGATGGTGATGATGATGATGGTGATGATGATGGTGATGATGAGATGATGATGGTGTTGATGATGATGATGATGGTGATGATGGTGATGATGACGGTGATAATCGGTGATGATGATGATGATGGTGATGATGAGATGATGTTGATGATGATGATGATGGTGATGATGGTGATGATGGTGATGATGATGATGATGATGGGTGATGATGATGATGATGGTGTGATGATGATGATGATGATGGTGATGATGAGATGATGATGATGATGATGATGATGGTGATGATGATGATGATGTTGATGGTGGTGATGGTGTTGATGATGGCGGTGATGATAATGGTGATGGTGGTGATGATGATGTGATGATGATGGTGATGATGATGATGATGATGGTGATGATGATTGTGATGATGAGATGATGATGGTGTTGATGATGATGATGATGGTGATGATGGTGATGATGACGGTGATGATAGGTGATGATGATGGTGATGGTGATGATGGTGATGATGATGGTGATGATGGGTGATGATGATGATGATGGTGTGATGATGATGGTGATGATGGTGATGATGATGATGATGATGATGAGATGATGTTGATGATGATGATGATGGTGATGGTGATGATGATGATGATGGTGTGATGATGATGGTGATGATGATGATGATGATGATGATGTTGATGATGATGATGATGGTGATGATGGTGATAATGATGGTGATAATGATGAGATGATGATGATGGTGATGATTATGATGATGGTGGTGATGATGATGATGGTGATGATGATGGTGATGATGATGATGTATGTTTGAGAAAAACTCTATACAAGCCTTGGCCACGAACAGGGATTGCCGGCCTCGTATCTCTAGATGGCCGAGTGTTAACGATCTCGTTAACACTCGGCCATCTATAACTACTCGGCCGGCAATCCCCTATTTCGCGGCCGCTGCAGTAATGTTCTATTACGCTATCACTACAATGTTACTTTTAACATTATTGACCTGTGGTCCATTTGCATAACAAATAGTGTTAAGTTACTAGTATAGGTAACGCCACCAGAGTTGAGGCCATGCACACAACCACATCTCTTGTAATGACAGCGGGATTTTAACGTTGTGTTGTCGTTTAACGTCAACACAACGTCAAAATCACGCTGTCATTACATGAGATGTGGTTGTGTGCGTGGCCTCAACTCTGGTGGCGTTACCTCTACGTTTGTTTGTGTTCTGGTCAATTTAACCGAAAACTAAAAGAAATTAATAGCACAAAGTTTTAATTTTAAAGTTATGAATATTCATATTTATAAATAACGTGACTTATTGTTATCTTAATAACAACTGACATGTACCGATTGTGCTGTAAGCAACTATTAATACTTAGCTATAAAAAACTGGTCAAGTGCGAGTCGGACTCGTACATGACGGGTTCCGTATTATAGCCGCAGTAGTAGGTGAAAAATTCAAATGTCTTGCTATTACGGTTTAAAAAATAGAGCCCTGTGACGGAGGGACAAACAGATAAACAGACAGAGTCTCGGTCCCGTTGGCACCCTCTGGGTACGAAACCCTAAAATTTCATTGAACATCATAAGCTGGGTTCGAATTTTAGTGCATAGGTATGACGTAAAAATTACTTTATCTTGTACACGGGATGATGTGGTAGTACCTAGATAAAATAAGTTTTACAAAACTTGCGACCGTAATGTACTTACCATTATTTTATAATTCGTGTTTAGTCTATATACACTGTCTTTGTAACTATAATAAAAGATAAAGTAATAAAGTCATGGAAGTAATAAGTACAACGGGAATGAACTGTTGTCGCAAAATTGAAGCCGAACGAGAGCTCAGTAACTGTACCTCTTATACCACTCTAGCGATGGTTGATTGGTTGGATGGTTCATGTGGGGTTGTCAGTAGCGTTGAAAAAGTCCGGAAAAATTCCCGTTTAGGTAGTAGGTCCATGAATAAAGTACATTCGACAATATCACTATTTCGTCAAAACTATTATCAAAACGACAATTTATTTTTAATCTAAATGACAATGTCAGTCAAAGAAATTATGGTACTACTCATTTCAAGTGACCATATCGCTTAATGAAAGAGGTCGATAAGTGGTAATTGTTTGCGAAAAGACTTTGAAATCACCTATGTGTGAATCAACGTCATCGGCACTAAAAGACCGAGTCCTGGGATCATGTAACATGACATATCTGGTAAGTCGCAATTCATGTTGCACTGCACCATGTATCTTAAACCTCCTATGAGTTAAATTACTTATTCAGGATACGCGTACGCGATACTATACGCATAATTTCGATACGAATCTGGACGTACCCTTAGCTGCGCCCATGTTGAAAAACGTCAAACTTCAGGCACAGTTTAAATTAGGGCTCTAGTGAAAAGGGGTTAATTTTGCAGAAGTTGTACAGCTAATTTTGATTTTACCCCATTTATGTACAAACAAAATAGAAAACAGCTGTTGAATTTCTGCAGACTTAAACCTTTTTTCACTAGAGCCCTATAAATATGTATGTAGACTAGCTTTTGCCCGCGACTTCGTCCGCGTAGAATTCCAATTTGTGGTAAAGTTTCTTCATCTCTTTCATTGTATAAAACAAAAATCCGGCACCGGCAACATCCATCATTATTATCATTTCATCATGAGTATCAGTTAGTGAATATTATAAATCCCGTTTATTCCCTATCCCGCGGGAATTTCAACAAATTTGTCCTTATTCTTTGCAAAATTAAACTTATTTTTATCCCGCGGGTATTTTGCATTTTCCCCGAGAAAAGTAGCCTATGTCCTTAAATATTTCTACCGATAAAAGAACTTTTAAAATCAGCCGCGTAGTTGAGTTCACTTATTTTTTTCCCGTGGGAATTTTGATTTTTCACGGAGAAAATAGTCTATGTAAGTAAGGGTTAGTGTAGCTACTCACTAATAGGTGAAAGAAATTTTCAAATCAGCCCTGAAGTGAAATTCACTTCTTAATATCCCAGGGGAATTTTGCATTTTACCGAATAAATAGTAGGTAGCCTATACCAATAAAGGATAGTGAAGCTTTCTATTGGTGATTTTTTTTTAAACTCAGCCCCGAAGTTAATTTTACTATTTTCTATACCGCGGGAATTTTGCATTTATCCGGAAAAAAGCATCCTATGTTAACCAAGGACAGTGCATCTATTCTATTGGTGTAAGACATTTTAAAATGAGCTCCGAAGTTGAATTTTCTTTTTTCTATCCCTTGGGAATTTTGCATTTCCCCGGAAAAAAGGATAGTGTAACTTTTTACTGGTAAAAGTTTTTTTTTTTAATCGGCTCGGAAGTTTCAGAGATTATCTATCCCACAGGAATTTCCAAAAATCCTGCAATAAGTTTTTTTGTTGTTATGGTCATTTTCGTTAATACTGTATTTGAAAAGATTAGTAATTGTAGTTACGGAGATATGGTCCAGTTGATTTGAGTACCTACATATATAAATCCTGATTTAACTTTATCCCGTGGAAATTTTCAAAATTCTTTATATTCGCTTTATATTCTAATAGTCTAATTGCATGCCCAATTTGTACAGTTTAGTAATCTTCGTTATGGGCATAGGGTCACTCTTGAAGAAATATATAAATCCCGATTATTCCTTATCCCGTGGAAATTCCGGAAAATCCTTTCTTATCGGATGCCTACGTCATACAAAGAACACACCCTCCACGTTTTAGGTCTCTACATACAGCGGTTTAGGCTGTGCGTTAATCCGGCAGTCAGTCATTTAGGACTTCAGGACAAAGCATTTTATATGTATTTGCATTGCACCAAGCTTTTATGCGAGTTCAACAATGATATTTGAATACTCAATTCGATTTTATTCGAAAAAGGTTGAACTCGCATAAAAGCTTCATCATCATCATCATTTCAGCCGTAGGACGTCCACTGCTGGACATAGGCCTCCCTCATTGACGTCCAATCATTACGGTTGGAAGCGACTTGCATCCACCCTGAACCTGCGGCCTTCACCAAAACGTCCGTCCATCTCGTTGGTGGACGTCCCACGCTGCGCTTGTAAAAGCAAAAGCTTGGTGAAATGCAAATACTTAATACATATAATTAGCTATTATCAGAGATCAGATCAAGACGTGGTTGACAAACGTAGACAAAAATGGTTTGCAATATTTGAAGTTTCGTTTCGTTTACAATGTGTCAAAATAAAATGTAATTTAAATCAAAAGCACTAAGGAGTATTGATATCAACTTCGAAGCAAATCACCCCCAAAATAACTTTCTACTACTTTTTGACCCCGTCAAGGGATGAATTTCAATAAAATACGAAACACGTCTTCCATCAATTTTGTTAAAGAATGTTTATGCAAAATTTGAAGTAGATTGGACCAAGGAATCACGATGTCTCATACAAACTTTGCCCCCCTTTTTTACCCCCTTAGAAGTAGAACTACGGAAAATCCTTTCTTATCGGATGCCTACGTCATACAAAGAACACACCCTCCAAGTTTCAGGTCTCTACGATCAGCGGTTTAGGCTGTGCGTTGATCCGTCAGTCAGGACAAAGGATTTTATATGTATAGATTAGACAAGTGAAAAACCGAGCCCAAATAGCGAGGTTACTAATAGTATGATTCAGTCCTTAGTAAATTTGTCACAAGGCTAAAGTTATGTTAAGTAAAGTACCTATAAGTGTAGCAAAATATTTGTCGTTCAACCAGCTAATATCATTATTCAAACATGCTAAAAATTTCAAGGATATGTGAAATATGTTATTCATTTAAACAAAAATGTTAAGAAAAAGTTTGCAATGGATGCTAATTTGAAAGATACTATACCTAAATAGAATATTGTTGTACATACAAAATTATCACGTAGATACCTACCTGGATTAAAAAAGTATCCAATGTTTCAACTATAAAAAATAAAACTCTATTCAATATAAATTATGTTCTAAATTGAAATGGTATATTATTTTGAGTTGATATGCTTTTTACCTAAATATGTATTGTCATTTCGAATAGTGTCTACTGTTACTAATTAGCTTACGTTACAGATTTGCATGTAAAGGCATTTATTACAATTGGTTTATTTTATTACAATATCAGCCTATTTTTTATAAAAAAAAAATGGGGATGTCTAATTTTTTGTAATGTAGGTATTTTAAATCGACAACCATTTCGAGATAAATGCTTTTTAAATTGTTTTCTGTAATTATTTAATTGAAAAAAATATATATATTTTGTTATTTTTTTTTAATATGATGTAATTTATTATATTACATATCAAATAAGCAATGACCTTCATTTGACATTGAAGTAAATTTCGTAGACGGTCTAAGTTGTACTTTAATCGGTGTGGAATAAAATTATTTAGAATTCTTCACAATAAAATTACGCGTGAATTAAACTACGGACTTTGATTTGGACCAGCTGTCTGACATCGTAAGGAAACCTGCACACACCTGCGAATAAATTCAATGTTGTGTGAAATTCCTAATCCGGAATGGGGCCGCGTGAGAATTATGGCTGAAGCCCTCACGTTCAGAGAGGATACCTATGCCCTGAAGTGAACGTATACAGGTTAATCTATCCAAATAGGTCAGTAGGGAGAAGTCAGGAACTAAAAGAGATTATGTAAACCTGTTTTAAGCTTTCGTGATTTTCACTCATAATTATTATAATAAACGGGACTTATCACGCAAACAATATTTACCTCGACGTTTCGGCCACATTAGGTACAGCAGCAGTGGTGGTGGTGGTGGTGATGGTCGTGGCCGTTTTCCGCTATATGCATAAGTGGTCTCTTTAGATAAATGATATTTTAAAAATTATTTACTGTAGGCAATTCTGTCTAATATTTACATAAGATTCCATAGCAAAATAGGGTCCTCTGTGAGTATACTTACAGAATCAACTACGACATGCGAATACTTACAAAATTTGGACCAGGTACGATTCCCGATTGTGAAACACAGTTTAAAAAAAATAATGCCATTTTCATTAAGTCTAAAATCGACACCATGGTTGCTAAATACAGATTTGGCTATCTCTCCTAGTTTCTGACTTCTCCATACTGACCAATTTGGATTGATCACCATATAGGCCGAGATGAAAATGAATCATTCTTTTTTTTGTTCAATTCGAAAACTAATTTTTACAAGTATTTAGTATATAAAATATTTAGCATCATATAGCACAGTCACATATTACTTGCACATTATATAACTTCAGTCTTCTTGCACTTGTCAAGCAATGTGAAAATCGGCCAACCGAGTACAAACGGAACAAAGAAAACCTGTACGGCACTTTGTTTGAATTGTATTTATTAAATCTCAAACAGCAACTAACCTCGAAAACTTATTCCATAAATTTGTGAATGTTATTGTCGGCGTCTCTCTTCGCAGAGTTCTGCAAACTCCACTGTTCAAAGAAAGCTACTCGTAACATTTATTCGAACGAGATCATAGTATTAGTGTTATCAGTACATGATTGACGTTATCGTAAGTAGCATTCATTGGTTACTTTAAACGGAGAGCTTAGAATTTGTTATCATATGCCAGGGAAGCCCAGATTACTTGAACCAAGTGATGTTCAGCGCGAACGTGATAAACAAACCCCTAACCGGGGTTGAAGACAGACTATTGAAACAATAACTAGAAAGAAAACCAGTTTATAACAGCATTTAATATGTATGTTTATGTTTGTACTTCTAGACTATTTATGTGTTACTGTTTTTATAAACAAATGTTTTTTTCTTTCTTTCTTTCAAAATTTCATTGACTTAGCTTTGTACAACAATGATTAGTTTTAGAGCTACCGACAAGGGTAAAAAAATGATTTGACTTATAGGTAGGAAAGACTAACTCGATTTCCATTTTCATCCAGTTTTCAGATTTTAATATTACGTGTATGTACCCACTCGTAGGTTCGACGATTATGCAATAACTAAGTAAAACCAACAAAGTAACTTTATCGCTTACTTTCTTTACCATCCTTTTCTAGAGGCTTCATATTCTGCTAATTGAAATATTTTACTCTTGAGTGCACTGTTTAGATTTACTAAGTAGTTGAAACAGTAATTCGCTGGGATAAGTACCTGCCAGGTCTTGGGTCCCCTGAGCCAATCAACCAGGACGACAGAACCCTTCATAAAGGACGTCACATCGGCTGACCATGGTCCTAGTCTCTTAACCGCAAGTAGCCTAAACTCATAATCTTTTAGTAAGTTGGAGTACTTAGTAGCAGGTGCTTGAGGATTTGGGCTTGATCAGCTGTTGCTTATGAACTGCTCGCAAGGTGATTGCCTGTATGACTGTTATTATTATAAAAGTTGCAATAATTTGTGCTTTGTTGTGCACTTTACTCCTTGCAATTATTTTTTCTTCTTTAATAAAAAACTATATTATCAGTCTGATTAATATCCATCTGTCGTGATGAAGTACCTTTTGTGATTTGATTTCTTTATCATGAGATGTTATTCAGGAAAAAACCGACCCAAGAACATTGATAAGAAAATAGGTGTTTAAGTGCCGTAATATCAATTTCCCCGTCATATTAACACTTGGTACATTAACCTGCGCTGCGCCTTATCCGCATAGTGTAAAGGCTTTGCTAAACTGCTTCCGTGACACAGCTTCCGATTATTATACGTATGTTCTTTAATCGTATTTAATTCACACACATTATTATCACATCTCATTTGACAAAAATACTGATCTGTGTATTAATGTTAATTTAATTACCGTAATAAAGTATTTACTTAGTTATGCATATTTATAATTATATTTATTCTGCTATGCGTATTAAAATTAGGAAATATAACGTTATGCTTATTAAAGTCATGTTAAGTTATTGGTATGGGTCGTACCATGCGGCGGACACGACGTACAAATACACGTTCTTGAATCTACATAAGCACGACGACATCTGTACACGCGTACGCCTACATACATCGCGCGCGCACTCTTCTGGATTCCGGCGGGGTCCGGCAATCTGCGCCTTGAGGGGTGGGGTAACTCGAATCGGTGCGGGGTGGAGCGTGTCCATTCTGTACGTTAGTACTATTATATATTCTGTGGTCGTACACAGCGAAAGAAACAAAAGTTGTCTCTCCTGTGGACATAAAATTTGCAACTCCGAGTTAGCAAACAGAATATTTATTTAAATGGGCTGAAAGTAGTCCAGGCGGCCCACTTTCGACTTGACTAAAAAATATAGACCCTGTAGACCCTTAACTTTTTTCATTTCCACAGAAGAGATGCGAACAAAAAATCTGTAAAACCCGTATGCGTAATTATATTGTGGGTTTTAACATAGACCCAGTCGAGACGCCACGCAAAGCCAGCAGTGTGTGATGGTAGCAGGGCCTCAACATATTCGATCAATATCAAATGAATGATTCACTAACAAAATCAAAGCAAAGTGTCCGCTTCAATCCCGTGCGTCCAATTACACAAATACATAAATCCCGATCCCTTCAAAATATCGGAATCATCATCATCATCATCTCATCATCATTTCAGCCGAAATACATCCACTAGGTCGACGTTCCATTTCGTTGGAGGCCTACCTACACTGCGTCTTCCGGTCCATGAACGCAACTCGAGAACCTTTCGGCCCCATCGGCCATCAGTTCTACGAGCGATGTGCCCTGCCCACTGCCACTTGAATCTGGCGATTCTTCGAGCTATGTCGGTGACTTCAGTTCTTCCTTTGCGCAGAAAAACTCCGAGCATAGCATAGCCCTTTCTTTCGCATCGCAGCGTCTCAAGTCAAAATTCTTTAACTAATGTGTGTTTCCAGTGATGAGATGACTTATGGTACTGAGACGTGGCCGCTAACAATGGGCCTCATAAGAAAAATCGGGATAAAAAGTAATATTTTTGGGTGGATTGGCAGGGTGAGACGTGGAGCAGTTGAGCAGTGGAGCGTCTGTCCGTCCGTCCGTCTGTCACCAGGCTGCATCTCATGAACCGTAATAGCTAGACAGTTGAAATTTTCACAGATGATGCAAATTCGTTGCCGCTATAACAACAAATACTAAAAACCAGAATATCACCAGGTTAACATTTCATTGCATCTTTGAGAAAAATATATTTTCTCGAAGATGCAATGAAATGTTAACTTTACGTGACGTCGTGACGTATCACGTTGCCGGCGCGGTTAGACGACTGCTAAGTAATGGATTTTCATATAGAATTGCAGGCCTATCAGCGATCGTCTATTGTTTCATGTGACACAACGTCATGACGTTTATATAGGTCTATGGCATTCAGCCCTATAAAAAAACATAAGCAATAGTTGCTATCTTTGCAATTTTAATTCCTTAAAGCTTTTTTTTAATTCATTGCATGTTTGAGTAAAGCACTATACAAGTCTAGGCCGGAACAGGGCAACCCCTTACTTCCCGGCCTCTGCAGTAATGTACTATTACGGTTTTATGATTCAGAAAGCAGAAAAAAGTGACATGATCTTTTTCGAGATGTTAGATACTGAATGTAAAGTAAGCCCCTATTGAGGAAAACGATAACTCAAATTGCTACGTCATTGGATGCAAAGCATCTAAAAAAACAATTTTTGGCTTTTTATCGCAACTTTACTCGTAGTCTGCTAATTGACCCGATACCGTATTGTCTAACGCTTCTGATGCTTGCCTTCGCTTTCACCATCTCTTTCTGTCATCATCTTATACCGTTTGACAGAAAGAAATAGTGATTGCGAAGGCAAGCGCCAGAAGCGTTAGACAATAAGCCGGCTGGGCCCAATTGCATAACAAAGTACTACTAATATTACAAGCGGAACTCTCGCTTCAGTTATAGCTATCTATCTAATACCTTTAAACGAGCAATTCTTGTATATATGTATGTAATTCTTATATATATGGTGATGGTTGTGTTTATGTGATTTGTGTGTGTTCGTCCAGTGTGGAGGTGGAGGAACTGCATGAACACGCATTTCTTGCATAAACGTAACTATTGTAAGGTCGCGGGTGAGTAAAGTAATTGTTTTAGTTCATTTAAGTTTTTTGTTCATGAGAAAACGTCAAGTTTCTTCTTTTGTGAGAAAAAGTTACTTTTTTGTTAGAAAAAGTATTATAGGGAACGTGCAGTAACTATAGGCGGCAGCACTAATGCGACAGAAGAGACACTATGCGGACAGTAAAACAAACTTATCAAATCAAGGTAAAACATTCAAATTGATGGCACCCTTATGGCACCAGTTGGCAGCACCGTCTATGTGCACGTTTCCTATTGGGAAAAAGAAAAAGCCGGTTGTCTGTAAAGTCGGTTTACGGACGATAGTTTAACGTGACTCACCCCCCCCCCCCCACCCCCTCCGGTGTTTTTGTCAAATATCTTGAAAACGGTGCATCCTGCGGCAAAATCAATGAAATTTTCATCCCCCCTTTAATACCCCCGCGCTCCCTCCCCCGCATCCCCTCCCCCCCTCTCACCCCCCCCCCCCCCCCAACCCCTCCGGTGTTTTGATCTTGGAAACGGCTCCAACGATTTCGATGAAATTTGGTATTTGGGGGTTTTCGGGGATGAAAAATTGATCTAGCTTGGTCTTATCTCTGGGAAAACGCTTGGTACCGAGTTTCTGCCCGAGCAGAACTAGGTCGTCCAGATACTTAATAGAAAGGGAGATCCGCTTGTAATATAAATTGTACTTTGTTATGCAATTAGGCTCAGATTTTTAAAATTGAAACTATTATTGTAACTAACATGAAATATGTACCTATTCACCATCAGCGAAGACAGGGTTATATTTTGTGTTAGGGTATATTTTTTTGTCTTTTGGCTTTTTTTTGCATTTAATATCTGATGCTGATCTTTACTGAGAAGTAACTTTTCATCTTTTGCTTTTGACAAACACTAGGGTAAGGTGGGGTAAGACAGACAAAGGACAGCATATACATTTTGCTAAATGGAGGCCATGTTTTCAACGCACTCACGTTCGCGATCGCACTCCCCATCTCTTTCTACCCTCAACTGACTTTTTATGACCAACAAACACTCAAAAAACACAAAAGGGTTTATAAGTTATGTTCACTTGGCTTTAATTTGACGCCGAATTTTTTCACACTTTACCAAGAATAATTAAAAAGTATGCAATATCTGAAATCCAACAGTATTGTGGTTGTAATCGATTGAGATAATTTATAAAAGGAAAAATGGATGAAATCCGACAGATAAAAATATTGATGACCCTGACTGTACGTACTGAAGTAGGACTTATAGATACGAAAACATCTCACATGCTCTAAATTCTATGACGTAATCCAAAGACGTACTTCAAGATAGGATTATCTCAATTCAGATACAAGTTCTTATGCCCTAAATTATACCACCAAGAAGTTCGCCGCTTGCCCACTACTGAGTACAGCTCTTATGTTTATACTAGTATGATTTGAAATCGTTTACACTGTTTATTGTATTCAATAAAAAATAACAATAGTTTACCTAGAAACAAGACACGTGCTCTCACAGGTAGGTATTTATATCACTTCTTAACATCGTGGTCATGTTTTTATTTATATCTGACTTAAGGAGCCTTTCAAACTAGTTGCCAATTCTGTTAAAAGTTTATTTCTATGGCAATAATTATTTGTAAAATTTCAAAATGCCGCCATCATTAGGCAAAAATTAATGAATTGAACAATATATTTTTGAATGAACAAATCTGGAAGCCACATCCCTGGTGAAGAAATAAATCCACAAAAATATATACAAATATGCAAAAACATACATAAATAGAATGAATAAAACGTATACTTTGAAAAACATAATACGTTTAATAAATTTTACCGTTATTTTCACGTCCTAAACAATAGAAATTTTTGTCTGTGCGACAATTTTACCAATGATCACTGTCTCATTTTTCTCATCTGTTTTCCCTTCAACAACTAACACGTGGCCGGCCTCGAAGAGCTTTTGACCTTTTAATACGTTTTGGTCACGCAGTTGATCATTATTAATTGATCTGAACCCATATTTTGTAATTTTAAACACGATATAAAATTATTTTGATTCTTGTTTACATTATTGATAGCACGATGACAGATCTGATAAATTTCTTTTTCTGTCCGCATAGTGTCGCTTCTGTCGCATTAGTGCTGCCGCCTATAGTTACTGCACGTTCCATATTGAGTACGGTCACTGTAAACTTATGGTAGTGGTACAGCCACTCCTGACTACAACAAACAAATACTTACTACACGCTACTAAGGGCATTTAAAAAAAAGTGTGCCTTTTACTTTTTCAAATGAGGAAATGTTGGGGTTTTCTTACTCAGAGTCAAGAGCACTATTAATTTTGATGATAAAAAAATGTCCCAAATTTTTTGTCAGTTTTGTGACGTTTTTTAGGGTTCCGGAGTCAAAATGGCAAAACGGAACCCTTATAGTTTCGCCATGTGTCCGTCCGCGGCTTAGCGTAGAAACTAGTAGTGCTAGAAAGCTGTAATTTTGCATGGATATATTTAGCAATTACCCCGACAAAGTGATATAAAATAAAATAGTAGAAAAAAAAGTTTTTTAGGGTACCTGCCATACATGTAAAATGGGGGTGTTTTTTTTTCTTGTCTAACCTTATAGTGTCGGGTATTGTTGGATAGGTATTTTAAAATGATTAGGGGGTTCACTCAATTTTTTAATACAGTGATTGGTTTGCGGTATATTCAACTTTCAAGTGGAATTTTTTGTTAAAATTTAGCGTAATCTAAAAACTAAATTACTGGTATAAAAATTTTGAAAAAAATCAAGGTGGGACGGAATAGGTAAAATAAACAAGGAAAACTATAACAGCTAAGTTTGCTTGAGAATTATTAGTAGTTTAAGAGTAAACCCCCCACAATAAGTAGTAAGTAGAGTAAGAGTCCCTGCTGCGTTTCGTACGGTCAGTGAGAGCGCCGGGGGCCCAATACCTCTCCCCCTCACCTATTCCCTCTCCTTTTTCCTTAGGGCTGACAACACATTGGCATCGCGTAAAGCGCTGCGGGTGTCCATGGACAGTGGTGTTCATTTAACATCAGGTGACCCACTAGTTCGTTTGTCTGGCCTCTCCAACATAAAAAAAAAAAATAGCAGACTGACCTATAAAATATTGCATGTTTAATACGGACAATATAATTAATAGTATAATTAATAAGATATGCAAGGATATTTTCGTAACGGCTGCGGAACCCTATCCTGGGCGTGTTCGACACACTCTTGGCCGGTTTTTTTCATACTGTTTATATGGCTCGTTACAAAACTGACGCTAAAAAATTTTATTGAAAATTAGGAATATTTTTTACGAAAAAGGGTACACATTTTGTTTTAAAGTGCCTATAAACAAATGCATTTAAGGGGTTTGATTTTTTTTTGTCATCTTGACCCATTGCAAAGAAGCCTCCCTGGATCCACACACTGAAGTGATTCTGCCGCCAAATTTTAGAAGGCGTTAGAATAATTCGTCTCTTTTGAGTAAAACTGACTCCGTTTGGAATTCATTGTTTCGTTGTCCAAAACGAAAAAAAACAGTTATATGATGTATATTATAGAAATTACTTAAATATCGACCGACTATATAACTATATGTATAACTTTGTTAGAGTAAACACTACTACTTTTAACCATACTTACTTAGGTAAGTACTTCTTAGGTACCTATTTCTGTGAAGGTTCCACGTCAAGTATCAATCAATACAACTGGTTTAACTATACCTATTCTAATGGATGAATAAAGCTTATTATTTCAAGTTAAAGACTACTGTGAGTCTCAGAAATGATTAATGAAAGTTACCGAATTACTATATCAATCAGTAGGTGCCCTAACCCGCATCACAGTCCGTGAGTAAGGATTTTGGATGTATCAGAAATGGAGTAATATCCGGTATATTGATTATAATGAGCATAATTAAGATACTCCTTCCTAGGATTCAAAATTAAAATAATAAGTACGAAAGAGTACGGAATCTTAATCTTGGGATCGGTTGGTGTAAGTAAACTATTATCACTCTAGTTAATGTTAACATTTTAGCAACAGCGATAAAGATATACAAACCCCATCGCCACAAATAACACCATTACGCACATTTTGACATCTCAAACGTGTTTGCGTATCGCGTATGTTTTATCATTGCCAAAATGCAATGCAGGGGCACTTCAGATCCTATGTCGATTATATCTGACTGTAGATGATAGATTACAGATTAGGTGTGATCTTTTTCATGGTATGACTGACGCCTTAGGTGACATAAGTGTTTTAATGACATCTATGTCCAATTTAATGAGGCATGTAGATGATGTACAGTGACGAGCATTAATATGTAAACGTTTCCTAAATTTGCAAAATAATATATCTATGTAAGATTTCCTAACTAAATACACATACGTAACGTTCAAAATATTGTATCCAAAAGAACCCACCACACTAATGTAAACGATATTGGTAGCAAAATTAAGTCAACAATCTCGATCACAATAGGTATATATTTATATGGCATTGCTCCCTTTTTGAAATATACGTTATAATTTCAAAATAATGTCTACAACGCAGTGTCATTAACATGTAAATAATTATGTTTGCTCAATATTTCATAACAATGTATACCAATACGATGATTGGAACATTTTTGTTTATTTCTTAAGTCTTACAAACCGGTCAAGTACGAGAGATTAGTATTTGTTGTTATAGCGGCTACAGAAATGTCTAGCTATTACGGTTCAAGATATAGAGCTTCTTTTCTACTTTCTTTAATAAACAATAAATATAAGATATTGTGGTTGTTCTTTCAAAATGATAACTTCATGTTTTTCGTATGTTGAAATACGATATTATATTTGTTCATTTGATCATTTTCTTGTTTTATAGAAACACTAGCTATTGCTGGCCACTCCGTCTGCAAAGAATTCGTTTATTGCTATCCCCTGTTAACTATGAAGTTTTCCGGGATTTTTTCATCCTATACCTATGATCTTGTATGTTAATCTAGGTTATAATATAAACTTTCTGTATGTCAAATTTCATCACAATCCGTCAAACCGTTTTGGCGTTAAAAAGTAACACTAAGAGTAAAGAGTATAAATCCACACATCCATCATACATTTATACTAATGTAACGTTTATAATATATTATGCTTTGACGCAGACAGATATGAAATATTGATTTGCGTCTATCTCTTACTTCGTTCATTTGAGGATTCACTAAAAATTAAAATGATGTCGCCTTCCTTTGCAAATAACGAGCAAAGACCACCTGTTTGTTGTATACATTGTTATGAAAAATGGACCAAACGTAATTGTTTAATGTTAATGACACTGCATTGTAGATATTATTAAGAAATTGTCACGTATATTTAAAAATGAAGCGTTTACCGTATACAATATTGTGAGCGAGGTTGTTTACTTCAATGTGCTAAAAATATCGTGTACATTACTGTGGTGGGTTTTTTGGATACAATATTTTGACGGTTATTTATGTGTATTTAGTTAGGAAATCTTACATAGATATATTATTTTGCAAATTAGGAAACGTTTACATATTAATGCTCGTGACTGTGCAGTTAAGTTCACAAAAAATATTATATTATAATACAGCCAACCTTATACGAGACGAACAGGTTGATAAATGAAAAGTCTTTGACTCCGTACATATTTCGAAGCTCGAAAAATACATATTCTTCTTTGTTTGTTGACTATTAACACAACTAAAACCCGAGCTTTATTTCATAAGGAATGCACTTAAATTTAATTTTATGTTATTGGTTAGGAGCTCCGCTGAGCGGAGCTTCATTGTCTTGGTGGACGCGGAGGAATTTTGCACGTTTCTAAAACAGTTTATGACAATTATAGCTAATCTGGATTTGAAATGCGGAAATGGTACAAAAGTGTCCAGTCTTTAAATGTTTGAATTTACCGAAGCGGGCAAATTATTTCAAATGAAACACAATCATATTATGATAATAAGGTTTCTTGTTCGATTAATGCTAGTTTACAATAAGATTACTTTACCACTTCTTATGCCATAAGTTTAATTAATTGTATGTTCACAATGTACAATGTGTAAATTTTGTCTTAGAGTTAAATTCTGAAACAGTCCGCCGGGCCGCCGCCGGCCCCAAGGGCACTTGGAGATAACGCGGTAAACTCATCTTGGCATAATGACATCCAGGTTATACGAACACTTCACACAACTATCAAACGTTTACTTCGTCTTAGCATAAAATTCGTCAGGTTAAATAAAGATAATCTGCGGGAATAAAGATTAATAAGCGAAACTCTGACAGCGGTCACACATGCGCGGACATAAATGTTTTGTCCGGGTCTGACAGGTGCAAAATACATATATCAAAGTATTAGGTAGGTAAGTCAAAATGAGTAAAAACCAAACTTAACAAGCGTTTCTGAATTAGTAAGTTGGAGCTATCACAAGATTGATTTTTGGATATATTTTATATTAATAAGTATGTGTTCGATGCCGGAGTTTCGCTTAAAGTGATTTTATTCTTACGGCTAAATAATGGTAAAGCACAGTCGCTTCTTAAAATTCCATTATAAACTTGCCAAGCCAGAAGTTTAAGACACAAATATTAGAAAAACGCGACCAGATAAAAGTAATCAACAAAGTAACAAAATACATAACATTAAATTCGTAATATTTGACTGTTTGTAAATTTTTCAACTTCTGTTCTATTTTTATGTATTGCATTATTAAAAACATACATTAACATCTTTGTTCTCTTTTCTTCCTGCATAACAAATTATATTTAACAGTTATATTTCAATTATACCTACGCCAAATGCTGTTGTCTCAGTCAAGATTTAACTAGCTAACTTTTTCTATTGTAGCAGTAACATTTTCTTGGAAATTCAAATGAAAAGATGAAACCCCTAGTTTATGTTTTCACAGCCAGAGGATTGCAAGAGCAAGGCGCATGTTCGACTAGCATGAGAAGCGACTGCGTTCATTCATAAGATTATATCGCTCGTTAAAATATGTAAAGCAATAGTTTAATCCAATTGTAATTTATTGTTCAACAAATTTTTCAATATAATAGATTATAAGTTTGAGTTTGGTTGGTACCTCTTTTTATTATTGAACTTGCGACAATTGGAATATTATTAAAGTACATAAGCTTGACTTAGCTGGACAAAACTTGCCAAAGTGCAAAGGAGTACCTAAAGAATTTATGTTTCAGTAGTAGCTACAGTCTGCCAGGTCTTAAAGAAAGAAGTTTGTTACAACTGAAGTAAAGAAATTCGATACAACTGCTTTCTAGTCATAAGAATCGGTTTATGTCAATTCTGTCACTTCACAGAGGTTCCGTATAATTGACACAATAATTAAGTAAAAATAAAATCATAATTTAGAAAATCTAAGTACAAATCATTCATTACTATTTATTATGTATTTTTATTCAAACAATTATAACTTAAATAAATTATAATTTTCACTATTTGCTAACACAAATTAATCATAATCATGATTATAGCTCTTGAACAATTATTGCACAGCGATTACACATTTACATGATAAGGTGACAGACAGATTAAAAATTTAAGAGCTTATTCAGGCAGTGTATCGTTTAACAGCTAGTTAGTAGATTAAATAGTGATTGAATGAAATAAAATAAAAACTCTTGTGCGATACAAAAATAATTTATAAAGGCACGAATAATTAAATCATTTTACAATTTCCTATCGTTCTGTTGCCGCGTCTATATTTAATTATTCTAATATCAAAGGGTTGTACTGATGAATAAGCCAGAGATATCCAGCAAATTCAGAAATAACATAATTATTCTAATGAATTTTAATGTTTTCCAACCTATATTGAAAAACATTATCGTCTTGAGCGCAGGTTTGATGACTTCCAGCCTCCCGAACAAGCCGGGTTTCGAAAATGCTATAGTACCGTAGACCACATACATACGCTGCGGCAAGTTATACAAAGACCGGAGAGTATAACTTGCCGCTATGTCTAGCGTTTGTGGACTACGAGAAAGCCTTTGATTAGGTCGAAACATGGGCGGTGCTCGAGTCTCTCCAGCGGTGCCATATTGACTACCGGTACATCGAAGTGTTGAAGAGTTTGTATAAAAATGCCACTATGTCGGTTCGAGTGCAGGAACAGAGTTCGAAGGCGTTTCCCTTGAAAAGAAGCGTAAGACAGGGAGATGTAATATCTCCGAAACTGTTTACTGCCGCTCTGGAAGACGCCTTCAAGCTCCTGAAATGGAAAGGACTAGGCATCAATGTCAAGGGCGAATACATCACTCACCTTCGGTTTGCCGACGATATCGTGGTCATGGCAAAATCGATGGAAGAACTCAACACGATGCTTGAAGACCTCAATCGAGTCTCTCGACGGGTAGGACTCAGGATGAACATGGACAAGACGAAAGTTATGTCTAATGTTCATGTTGTCCCTGCCCCCATTGTGGTCGACAACTCGGTTCTTGAAGTTGTTGACGCATATGTATACCTAGGACAAACCGTCCAACTAGGTAGGTTCAACTTCGAGAAGGAGGTCAATCGGCGAATCCAACTCGGATGGGCAGCGTTCGGGAAGCTCCGCAACATCTTTTCGTCCAAAATACCTCAGTGCCTCAAAACAAAAGTCTTTAATCAGTGTGTGTTGCCAGTGATGACATATGGATCCGAGACGTGGTGCTTCACTATGGGCCTGATGAATAGGCTCAGAGTCGCTCAGCGAGCTATGGAGAGGGCTATGCTTGGAGTTTCCCTACGGGATCGAATCAGAAACGAGGAGATCCGTAGAAGAACCGGGGTCACCGACATAGCCAAACGGATTAGCTCGTTGAAATGGCAATGGGCAGGCCATATAGCACGTAGAACAGATGGCCATTAGGGGCCAAAAGTTCTGGAATGGAGACCACGGACTGGGAAGCGCATCGTGGGACGTCCACCAACGAGATGGACGGACGATTTGGTGAAGGCCGCAGGTTCAGGGTGGATGCAAATCGCTTCCAATCGTAATGATTGGGCATCAATGAGGGAGGCCTATGTCCAGCAGTGGACGTCCTACGGCTGAAATGATAATGATGATGATGATGAACCTATATTCCAAGAGCCGCACGGTACCTAGTTATTTAGAATTTTCAAAAATAACACAGGTTCAAAAAATAAAAACCTTGAGAAATTATACTTTTTGCAAAATGCTGTTTTACAAACCCATGTTTTCGCCGATACGGTTAAAATTTTTAACAAAGACGCGACCACAACGATCGGAAGAACTAATGGTCTAAGAATTTCTGCGATGCACTTAAAATAACTACTTAAATCAAATATCACAAAAAAAAAAGATATGTGTACCTTTTATTGTAGACAATGTGCGTGTAGGTAAAATTAAATTAAATTCCATAAATGATGATCTGCCTGTAACGTTTTGATATAAAATCATTCCAAACCAATCGATGACTATTGCTTTAGTTTATCAAGTTCAACGATTTGGATATTTAGAACACAAACTCTTCAGTAACACGATATAAAAATAAATGTATGCGACGTTATCATAGGTCAGGCATCCCTTGTCTCATTATGTATAAGGACTACTTACAGAAATGATTTTATTTACAGTGGTTCCGAGTTGTATAAAATTTTCATTTGTTTACATTACAATCCTCGATCGCTTTAAGCAAAAGAACCCGTTTCATCGTTTAGAAAATCGTTAGAGGCAATCAATTGTATTTTTTTTCATTTCGACTTGATTCATAACAAGCATTTACTTAAATTTGCTAAATAAGATTTAAAGTTTAAATTGCAACTAATGTCACTTAGGTAAAAAAAGATACAGAACAGGAAAGTGCTCTCGTATTTCCACCCAAACCCGCACTTGTCATAAAACAAACAACCCTAAAGTTAGATGGTTTAAATATTCACTAGCATACTTTATAAAATAACATATACAAACCTACGCAGACTTCATTATATACCTATTTAAATTGACAAAATGAAAATTTTATTATTGTGATACTTATAGGTAAGACTGAATTCGTTATGCATGGTAAACATAAGACATGAAAATATCAAATATTTATTTAACATGCTATTTACATTATTTAGTAATATACTAAATTATGTTTATTTTGACACCATTACGGGAACTCGTTTAATGCTACAATCTGACGAATAAATAACGATAATTTTCAAAGAGGACTTTCTCTGCATTACCAGACACAAACCATTACCACATTCAAATAGCGTAGTAACGTTTAAACTCTGAACTATGAAATTCCCTCTTTGAGTCGCTGCTACTTTTGAATTATGATTACAAAATAGCATTTCTGCATAGCTAGGCACAGTTAATCAAATAGTTAACTTCGTTAATCGCTAATCAGTTATTAAACAGGTTAACTTCGTTAAATGTTAAAGCGTTACATTCCGGAAAATTTAACGCAAGTTAACGTTAATTGTTAATCCGTTAATATGTGATAAAAATTGTTGTTTCCCTTGGCTTTAGAAGGCTGAAATTTTGCTTAAAATAATGACAAATTTGTTGAAATTCCCACGGGATAGGGAATAACCGCGATTTATAAATTCACTAACTGATACCAATGAAGATGATGATAATGATGGATGACTGGATGTTGCCGTGATCAGATTTTCGTTTTATTCATTAAAAGGGATGCAGCAGCTTTACCTTAAATAGGAATTCTGCGTGGACAAAGTTGCGGGCAAAAGCTGATCTATTTATAAAAACTGTTGGGTCGGCAAGATAACTACTGCGGTATTTTTGGTAAATAGTAGGCACTGGAGTAACGATTAACGAACTTGATGAAGTTTAACGGAAGATAACGAGTCTGTTAACAGTTTTTAAAGTAAACTTAAAAGTTAATCCGTTTTTCGTAATATTAACTTCGTTATTAACGATTAACGGATTAACGACGAGTTTATGCCCAGCTATGCATTTCTGAACAGTTGACAATCAAAATCAGTCGTGATAATTTGCCTCGGCTGATTGACGATAAAAACCTCGTTTAGTTTGCTAAAAAGGTGTTTATTATTTTCCAACATCTAGGTACAGCTCATCTTATTTTGGTTTCAATATCTTCAAAAGCTCAAAGGCATAGTTATTTATGAGTCAATATTTTTTTAAAGCATTTACTTAGAGACTTATGAAAAATCAAATCAAATTTAAATTGGTTAATATTGTGTTGGTACAATTGCAGAGAAAATCCTTATTATTTATCGAGGTCGGTAATATAACTCTCAATTGTAAATTTAATCGAGTAACCTACGTTTGAACTAAATTTTGACATTCCACAGATTATTACAGAAATAGAAAAATACTTTTATTTATAAGTATGTAGCTATAACATTGCACATCACGCCGTTCCCGTAAATTGCACGCAGAACATACTCACATTAAATACAGCTCCTTACATATATATTACAAGGTATGTACAACGACTACTCGCATTCGCACGATAATTAATTTACCCGTGGATATTATCACATTATTTTTAAATGTATGATTATACACACTCTCAAAATTGGGGATATTTTTTTGTCCATTCAAAGAACACAATGAATACGCAATGGGTTTCGATCACTCAGTCAGTAGATAGATGTTAAATAATGTGGATAAGTTTACAGCAATGCCAGTCAGTGTCCATTGGCAGTCATTCATAATGTTCATCAGAAAACAGTTATATAATTATGTCTGTCAAAAATAGTAAACAATATGACTGTTCCCATCCAACGCCAATGTAGATTATGGTAGGTTGATAGCTGCAGAATTTTTTAAATTATCGATTAACATAATTATTATAATAATACATTTTTATTTCAGCAAGTATTTTGATGTAAGAAATCGGATATCAACTGAGATCCTTGATTGCATAACACTGCATGAGATTTTTATTTATTATCCGTGTGACCTTTTAGTCCAGAAATAAAATTACCAGCGCGACAATATCACATAATTCCAATGCGATTCTGAACCCATTGACTTTAATAATTGTTTTGGCGTTTCTGTTCGAAGTTCGTCGGTTTGTACCTTAAGTGTTACAGAGTGTGTTCGTTTACGCTGTGGCTCGGCGGCAGGTCGGCGTGCGTGCGTGTGGGGCGCGGGCGGGCGCGGGGCGGGGGGGCGGCGGCGGCGGGGACGCCCGGGCCGCGCGCCGTCATACCCCGTCCAGCTGCCGCACGCGCACGTCCTGCGACGCACACATGTCAGGCGCAAACGGCAGGCACGTAAAGTACGCACACGCCGCACACTCGTATGCCGGAGCCGCGTAGAACAGAGCCACCAGCGCGCACATCATCCCCGCTGCCGACACTAGACACACCCAAACTAATACTATCTTCCGCCGGCGCTCGTAAGGTCCGAAAGTGATAAACGGCAACAACGCGTACGACAGAAGGAAACCGAACACGAAACCGAAAACGTGAGCAAAATTGTCGATCCACGGCAGAAGGCCTAACAGAAAAAGCGCCACCGCAAGCCCGACTAGCTTGAGGAGCGCACGCCGCGGGTGTTTTAAAAGCGGCCACGCACCGATCACTTCCACCATCAAACACGCGAGTAAACCGAAGTGAGATCCAGCCGGCCCCACCTGGAACACAAATTATGTAAATTAACTAAGCGACATAGTACATCATCATCATTACATCAGCCGAAAGACGTCTACTGCTGAACATAGTCCTCCCCTAAGGTTCGCCAAACAGATTGATCTTGCGCCATTCGCATCCGACGCGTTCCAGCAACTTTAACCATGGCGTGCACGGACCGGAAGACGTAGTGTAGGTAACTAAATTGTCATAATAACATATGCTTGTACCCGTATGCTGCATTTACTATTTGCTCTGGTTCTGAGGCATTAAGTGCCCAAATTTCGCGAGCAATAAAAGGTGGAAGCAAAGTGGCTCGGTAAATTAAGTCCACGACTACCTAGCCAACTAAATTCACTAAGTACCTACATTATGTTTGCTTCTATAAGTTAGCTAACTAAATACAAATTCAAACAGTGACAAAGACTAACCTAACCTACAGTTTAAAAAACTCGATAGCCTAAGACACTCGCACTGCGAAGATGAATCAAATGATCATGATGATGATGATTTGGGTGGGGCCGTGAAGCGTTACAACCGCCGTGATCCATGTGTTACGAAAATCGACTAATAGTACATCCGTCAACTAAAAAACCTAATGACCACCACCACACGTGGTATGGTATGTGGTCGCAAAATTGCAATTAGTTTTAGTTCATGGACATTATCCTTAGATGTTCGTATCACACCGGATTCTTATGTTCTTTATGGTCCCACCATTTACGTTATAGCAGGAAACACAGAACTGAACATTGAACACATAAATGACGTGGAAAAACTTAACCCTCCCTTTAGGCTCCACCCTCAATCGGGTAATAGAGGTATCACTTAACATATTTCTGTTGAGCCAACGTTCTGACTAAGATCACCAACATTCTCACCTCAGCTCTATACGGCTCGAAGATGGCTGACGCCATGTTGCCGGCGACGCCGCTCCCTAAGTACACTACAGCTATCCTAACTGGCCCCGCCATTTTCTCCAGGTCCCGCATGAAGAGCCACTGGAGCGCCAGCGAGGCTGCGAGATGCAACAGGCCGGCGTGTACAAAGAGCGACGTCCACGCCCGGTACAGCTGGTCCGGCCGCCGCCGCCGCATGAATGGGAGCATGCCGCAGACATCGTCTAGGCAGGACACCTGGAAGTTACCAATTACCGGCATTAATACATGATATTTATACTGATCTGCACATGCAAAAGTAAAAGTAAAGTATCGCTATCTTTGCTTTCATTTTCTATAGTACCAATTCTGGAGGAAGGGTGTGAGCAGTTGTGCAGCACGCGCGTACCGATTACAGTACCCCGTATTTCTTGTACGGTTTGCACTGGTTGAGGGCGCGTGGAACACCACGCTCAACTGCCTTATTTCTGCTTATTCCCTAGCCTAGGGTGAATGAGCATTTACTAGGCGAGGGTGCTACATCGTAGGCCTCATCTTCGCTTTCCATCAGGCGTGATTGTGGTCAAACGCAACGGTTACATCCAAACTTAATATTATAAATGCGAAAGTGTGTCTGTCTGTCCGTCTGTTACCTCTTAACGCTTAAACCGCTGAACCGATTTAGATGAGATTTGGTAGTTTGAGTCCCGTGAAAGGATATGGGATAGTTTTTATCTCGGAAAATTGCATAGTTCCCGCGGGATAGCGACAAACTAATTCTTCGCAGACATAGTCGCGAGCAAAAGCTAGTATCGAATTAAAAAAAAGGATGCGGTTTAACTTCGACCTGTATTTGTCGACCCTGAATGAACGATAATAATGCACGACCTAATAATTCAAACCCTCGCGTAGTGACCATTTGAATGATCAGATTGCGCATTACTGTTGTTCATTCAGAGTCAAATAATACCGCACCTTCCCAAACACTGATTTTATGGCATACAAAATATATAATTGTTCGCTAATGTTTGGACACATTCTTTCCAGTTAGGTATAGCTTACTTTAGATGCGTTTAGCATTTCGTTGTTTGTCATTTTATCGCATTAATCCATTCCTTTAAAAAATATATTATTCACTAGTAATACTATCAAAATAATTAGTCATATCAGTCCCAACATCTAATCCAATCAACTCTCAAGTAGTAGGTATTTGCATCGCATCGCTTCTAAAAAGCTAATCAGTTAGATTTAGAATAAGCACTTGACTAAAAGTAAGAAAGTACTTTCTTATTTAGTCTTTAATAAAGTTCCTACTGTAAAAACCAAACTATGCAAGCATTTTGCTGATAATTTATTGTTGTCTGTGTTGGCAACACCACATTACATATAGAAACCAAGTTTCAAGTCAATCCGACCACTGAAAGTTGCTCAAATTTCACTTGCAAGATGATTACACACCCGCTTACGTCACGTGTCTACCAGGACTAAATGAAAGCTAATAAAGGTCTAATTTCTCTTACCTGTGAACACAATGACGCCTCCTCATGGAAGTAACCCTTAACAAAGTCACAGTGCTCTCTAGTTGTTATAACACATTGGCCATGGACTCCTATGCAACACGGGTGACCGATAACCTCGCAGGCCATGTGTTCGGCAGCGTGACCCGCGCGGCCAGCCGCGGCGGAGCCGTCGATCACCGACTTGCGGCAGATCGGCCATTTTGTGATGTCATCGGGCCATTCGTGGGGGGCTATTGAACGGGGCGCTTCGCAGAATCTAGAATGGAATTAGTGTGGCGTGAGTTATACTGACTATTTGGGATTCAGAGAACTCTGTGTGCAACGCAGTGATAAAGGAAAAAGATCGATGTGATGTACTTATGTAATATTCTTTTCGCTGTGAGAAAATGTATGTAATTAATTAAGTTTGTGTGCTTGACTCTAAATATTTTTGCACCCACGTAAACTTATCCCTATCCCTAACTAACATAGGCTACTCTTTATCCTGAGAAAGTGCAAATTTCCCATGTTACTTTCTCTTTGACTTAATCGTCACAGAAAACAGGTAGTTTAAAATTACTTTAGAAAAAGATGAGAGTATTCAATGTTGATAACTTAAGCAAAGATGGTTATGTCTCGTGTAGGGCTCACGGTGACTTTGTCCACAGTCCCATTTCGTCACCTTCATAAATCGTCCACAGTACCATGTCGTCAGCCTACAATTCCCGAATCGTCATGTTCCTAACTCGTCCATTTTGTGATATCGTCAATATCCCATTTTGTCTATATTCCTATTTCGTCAACATTCTTTTTTGAACTAAGTGCCAACTCGGCCACATTCCTTTATCGACCACAGTGGTGCTTGGTATAAATAGAAATGTTGACGAGTTGACACTGTGGTCGAATTAGAACTGTAGACTAGTTGGTACTGTGGCCCACGTAGGAAGACGGACAAGATAGGAAAGTGACGATATAGGAATGTTATCGAATCAGAACAGTAGACCAAGTGACAATGAAGACGATTTAAGAAGGTGACGAAATTTGACTGTGGACGAAGTCGTCCGGAGCCTCGTATAGCTAATTAGTTCAATAATAAAGATCAATCCGTATATTTTCCCTATGAGTGAGCCTCACGGTAATTTCATGTTTAAAGATCAATATCTGCACTTGAGTTCTTTGGAAACGTTATAATGAAAAGGTTTAAGTTCTAATAAGAATGAGAAGTTGTTTCTTACTTGGGGTCTAATCCACAAACGGAGCCTGATATCCGTCCTCCGGGGCCGGACTCTCCTGATGACCATTTCTTCCACGTTGATATCGTATTCTGAAAGCCACATCAACATTATATTAACAAAGTGTAATACTAACAAATTTGTTAAAATTTACGTGACTTTATATTAGTTTACAAGAGCAATGTTAAAGCGTCCTGCATTACATACCTAGGTAGGGAGTAGTAGGTACTAAATCTATGTTACAGGTAATAATTTTTGTTACGGAAAGTGTGCGATTTTAGTCAGCTGGCTGATGTATCAGTTCCATGTAAGAAAGTCCGTACTCCGTTTTATTGCTCAAGACACCTTATTAAGGGAGTTTGCTTTAATTTATCTTAGCACTACATTTTTTCTTGTCAATAGCAAAGCAAGTGACACACGCACACAATTAAAAAACCGGAAGTGCGAGACTCGCGCACGAAGGGTTCCGTACCATTATCTATAAAAAATTGCGGTTTACGATTTGTGACGTATTAAAAAAAACTACTTACTAGATCTCGTTCAAACCAATTTTCGGTGGCAGTTTACATATATATTTTTACTTTTATCATTCTCTTATTTTAGAAGTTACAGGGGGAGACACACATTTTACCACTTTGGAAGTGTCTCTCGCGCAAACTATTCAGTTTAGAAAAAAATGATATTAAAAACCTCAATATCATTTTTAAAGACCTATCCATAGATACCACACACGTATGGGTTTGATGAAAAAAAACTTGCCAAGTTTCAACATCATAGTTCTTATAGTTTCGGAAAAAAGTGGCTGTGACATACGCACGGACAGACAGACAGACAGACATGACGAATTCATAAGGGTTCCGTTTTTTGCCATTTGGCTACGGAACCCTAAAAATCATAACCAATGTGGTCATTAAGTAGGGTTACCTATCAAAATTTAGAAAAAAAAATCCGAAGGTTTAAAATCCCGAATGCTTCATTTATCCGAATGCATTTTTTTCTGAAACTGTAAATATTTCAGGATTTTTATAAAACAACCCTAACCTAATCTAAAAGGTTATACACGATGGTCCTGAAATAAATCCTGAAATATTTACAGTTTCAGAAAAAAATGCTTTCGGACAAATGAAGTTTTCGGGATTCTAAACCTTCGGAAATAAAATTTTCTAAACATCGATAGGATCCCATCTGAATAATTGAAAATGAAGATTTTCTAAAAATATTAACTTACCTTTGGTATTAATCCTCTTATCTGAAGTTTAGCATGAACAGAGAAATTAAATGAATGAATAAGTCAACTCTTTAAAACACGACATGCATAGAAAAAATACTTTCAAGCTATCGCAAGTATCATTTCTAGTTAAATACCACACCCGCGACTTATCACGGCGACACATGACCCAGCATCATCCGTCGCCAACGATTAGACTCATGTCCTCGGCCGCTGCAAAGTGCTCCAAAGGTCGAGGTAGTTTCAGCAATATGTTATCTTCGTGATAAGTACCGAGTGTAGATTTAAGCTCATTACTCACCGAACAATCCGCTTTTGACGACTGCACACACCCCGAGTCGTCATTTCGTATGCAGCAAGCCGTATCTCTCTCCCTTCGCGCGGACGCCGCTATCGCCCGGGCTATTCTGGCGTCCCTTCGCATGCAGGGCGCGAATTTTGCACCTAAGTGTATTAGATCGGCGGCCCGCGGACCCAGCCAGAATGACGCTGGCTCTTCCCATTCCACCTGAAACCGAAGTTGAAATGAAATAATTTGGAATTATTGAAACAAAAATTTGAGACGGTTGGTCATGATTCATGATTAATCCACACAAATCAAACGCATAATATACCTCCAAATGGCGACTAATAAGAAACTATACGTGAAAAGTAATGGCTAAATACGCGGAATATCGTACGACCTCTTCTTGAGGCTTCTCAGATGTTATGGGCATGGGAAGGCATCAATCATAACGTATCTATCTAAGTATCGATTGGTTCTTTTCGTAATACATCGTGTTGTTATGGATTTCCGTTAACTTCGACACACTCGCAGAAACTACCCTAATCCGCACTGGGCCCGCGTGGGAACTACGGCCCAACCCCTCTCATTCTGAGAGGAGGCCTGTACCCTGCAGTGGGACGTATATAGGCTGGGATGATGATGATGACAGTAACTACCAACATATATTTACAAGTACTCGTATATTAATGACCGCACACCTTTAGGCCCCGTAATACATACATGAAATATTTTTTTCATGTAAACTTAATAATATTTATATCGTCATATTCCGTTTTGATTAATCAGATTATTATACATAATCCAAGCAGCTAATGTTATTGCATGCCCCACCTAATACGAATCCACCCCGAATCTGCCTGACAATAACTTAATTTGGATACATTATTCACGATTGACCTACATTTCATTATGAAAATTCGATCACTATTTTTGTATACACGGAATGAGAAAAAGCTACCGTTATGGTCGTTCATTTCATTACATTACACCCAGCCCTATCCTGTGCAATCCAAAAGCTGATAGTTTTATTAAGCGGTAAAAAAACTAAGACAAAGGGATGCTTGACAAAGCCTGTGTGACCTATATACCGGGGTTGGCTTAATACCCTTACTTTGTATCGCCCGTTTCGCCCTCTCGTATCTTTCACCTGCTAATTTCGCATTACGAATGTACTTGACTCTACATAGTTTTCCGAATGAGGTCATAATTATGAATGATATTATCATCCTGTCTCATGCTATGTTCTTGGGCTAAGTTTCTGCTAAAAAGCATTTTTGTTTAATATGCTGCCGCTAACCGTTACTTTTTGCTGGACTAAGAAGACAGTCAGAAGAGACAACATTATGTACATCTAATGTTTTGGAGGAGTTCGGTGTTTGTTACCGAACTCCTCCGAAACGGCTAGACCGATTTTTATGAAACTTTTTTCTCTATACTCGGTAGGCCTGAGAATAGGTCGTAGGCTATTTTTTATCCCCCCCCCCCCCATTCTTCGCGGACGAAGTCGCGGGCAACAGCTAGTAAGTATATATTAAGTTTATAAAATGTGTAAATTTTAACAAAGCAACATTCATTGCACATTGACATTTAAGGTACAGACAAATATATGTTAATTTAAGATAGACTAGAATCCTGAATACGAAAAGATTGCTTTTATCCATTCTTTTTTTTCCTTTTAGGTCTCCAGAAAACGATTGCCTAGTTAAGATTCTTTGGTATGATTATTACCTCTATTTTCTTCTTTAGTTACTTTCTAGTTTACTGTATTCGTTATATACTTATATTAGTTTGTACTTATTTAGGTTAATTTTAGATCTCGGTTCTCTTTAGTTTTCATTGCAAACCTACTCTTGTTTTTAATATCCTGTCAATCGGTCAAAAGCTATCTGTAAGAGATCCATTTATGAGATATGTTTGCTTTTGAACATCTGTTTTTCTTGCTATCTGTTTATTTCATGTATAATAAAGAGTTTTACATACATACATACATTCTTAATAGCCTTCTCGCAAACCGTTAATTTTTAACTTAATTTGGTTGGACAGTTCGCAACTATTTCCTTATCTTTAAAATCCTGATCAAAATACAACTACAGTAATATGCAGTTAACTTACTACAAAGGAAGCGGTAATAAATCCTCTAAGAAAATATTGTACATTGTGTTCTAAGGCCGCCTCAGACATTAAATCTGTAGGAGCGTGTTGTCTAAAAGCTTTGCGTCATTTAAGCTTATTATACAGGGCGTAACAAAGAAACCGAATTTGGGAGTTGGCTCGCGTCACTTCTCTGGGATGGGATCATAAGGGATTGTACCAGTTGTGTTAAACTGGTACAATGAGTCAAAAGTAGCTTTACAGTTATGTATATAATATCCAGATATTTGTTGTTTTTTGTTTTAATACTCTAAAGATATGCAATTTGTAACAATTTCATGGCTGCGGAATCCCATAATGATGTGGGATACTGCAGCGTCGCTAGTTTTACAGTATCTTAAAACCCGCGTCATGGACCTTTCAATCATCTAAAACTAATTTTCGCCAGTGAACTTAGTAAAAATAGATCGTAGTCTTATGTACGAGTACCTACTGCTTTATATTTTTTTTCTTCACGGATGGAAAAATTCGATTTCGCTAAGATATAAATAGTCTGTGGAAAGAATGAGACGGGAATAAAACATTAGTCGACTAAAGTGTGCAGATCTTTCCTATATAAATTTATTGTCCGATAGATTTGTACAACAGTATTGATTTGTTCTGAAGTAGAATGGTATATTTCTGAAAAATCTCCGGCTGACACTAATATCTCAAACAATATAACTTAATTGATGCTTGGATTATTTGTTTGTGATATTTATTTTTTATTCAACTGTTATAAACTGTAACACAATACGTAAGTGTTACTTTGTTTTAAAAAAATACCGATATAAATTCTAGCTGTTGTTCGCGACTCCGTCCGCAGCGAATTAATTTATCACTATTCTGCGGGAATTCTATCCTGTCTATTCCGGGGTTTCGAGCTATCTCCATGCCAAATTTAGTCTAAATCGGTTCAGCAGTTTAATGTTGAAGAGGTAACAGGTAGACAGACGCACTTTCGTATTTATAACATTAAATATACAGTAATGATAGTGAAGAAGTAAGGATATCTTTTATCTACTTGAAGAAAATTTTGCCAATTTCGAGTACACGACAATTGACAATATTTCATATTTCTAAGACTATAATTTGATTAGTTCTCTGTATACTGTTTGGAAAGAGAAAGACGCTGATAGTTTTAAATTTTCACTTGGATTATTAATAAATTTATTACAAGTGCGTAACGATAGAATAGATCCATTACATTTGTCTAGTCTCTATTAAAAAAAAGTTATTACCTAAATTTGACGTTAAGGTTGTTATCAAATTTAAAATTATGACAGCTCTTTTTTCTAGTGAAAAGGGTAAACATATCTATTCTGTGGCAATATTTGTAAGTACATAGGTATATGTTTTTTAAATTTTTTGTATTTTTTAAATATGGAGAAATAAATTATAATAAATATTTTTCCGTGTTCAGGAGGCGAAACTTTTTCGATTCCTGTAGTAATTTTCAGGTGTTAAAAAAATTAAAGGTTGTCAATTTTAAAACATGGGTGGTACATCAGAAACAGATAAAATACTTAACCCGTCGAACGATTTAGGCGCACACGTGTGCATCTAAACTAACTGTTCATGATTTGCTAATTTTTGTTACTAGTTTCGATCACCTTTTAACATAGGATACTTAGAAAAAATTACCCAAAAAAGTCGCTGATTGTGCGATGGGTTTTGAGTCCGTGCAGGAATCAAACATTAATTCACAGATTTGTTGAGGCGCTACTTAATATTATTCTCACCTGTTGTAAGCTCAAGCTCTTGACAAGGACTTGTCCAGAATGCGTATGCCTTCCGAAGCCGACGGGTCCAAAACCATAGCAGAGTAGGGAGAGGAGAAGCACCAGCGTCTGCACCGTGCTCACCCACCACGTGAAGTAAGGTCGGTAGTCTGTCAGCTCGTCCAACTGACGAGCCACCTCGTCTTGGTGCGTCACCGACTTCCGTAGAGATCGCCTGGAAATGGGAAAATAAATATGTAGAGTTGTTATGCACTTTTAAGCCCGTATCGCAAGGGGTTACTTCTACTTGTGAGGGTCGTGATCCCAGAGCAGCTAGTGACATAGGTAAATCTAGTGCGCCTTCGATGTAATGCACTGGTTAAAAGGGAATGCATACAATTTTCGGTGAACACGCCGTCTCTTGAAGAGAGCCACGTTAACTCATGAGCATCGCATTTATATACATACACTCGACTTGGCCGTAGTTTCATTCGCACCATTGACTAGCACCATTACGGTACTGCTATGTATCGTATCGTATGGCGCAAATATATGTATGATGCAAATTAGACTACGGCGAAATAAACTAGATTACACCAGCGGCTTCGTCTCTGTAAAAGAATTCCCTATCCCGTAGGAATCACGCGCAATTTATTTGCCTTTTCTACTCACCGGGAACCTTCTATGCAAGATTGCAACTTTCTAGGTTCAAGGGTTTTGGCTATACGACACACGCTTTTATGTAATTTAATCTGTGTCGTCTTCTAACAGTCTGATTGACCTACAGTTAACAAAACTACAGTCAGCAATGTACGGTCAAGTGCAAAAATAAGTATCGATTTAATCCTCCCATCGTTACATACCTATACCTTAATTCGACGACATAAGAGCTATGTGACATATTTATGAGCAAGTTGTGTGCACCCATATTTTTACACTTGACTGTACGTACTCCTATTGATAATGTTTTTTTTTAGCAAAAACTTATTGTCCAATAAGCATAGTTTACGCCAGCGGCTGCTCCTTATTTCGTAAGAATTTCACAAAATTAACTAAAAAAAAAACGTTAAAAGTTAACTGCTAATCCAGGGTTAACAAGTGTCAAAATGTATGGAACTGTCATTCTTAACCCTGGGTTACCGATTTAATTTTTTAACCCTGACTGTTCAAGTGGACCTTAGCTTCTTTTTCTTGTATACAGATACGCTTTCTTCACACACCGTCTACCTATTGACCTGTCATTACGAGTACTAAGTAAATTAAATTATGACAGCCAGAAGTAGATAAGCTCTGATGTTAATAATTCATTAACAGGTTAATAGTTCATTAACAGGTTAATAGTTCATTAGGTTATTGTATTGTCATGAACGCTTGACCAGCGCTTGACATTTTAATATCATAATCAATTAATCGAAACAGCCCACATTCAATCCACCTACTAAAGTAAAGATATCTTCTTTTTTACAACACTTGGCTTGGCCTTGTGCTACAGTCATCTTGCCATCTTATATAACCAACAGGTAGATGTGTCCGTTAATCTCATAATACTGATGATAAATTAATATCTATTTAATTGTAAAACTTGCATATTTATAATGAATCCTGCTTCCTGCAGTGTACTGTAGGTACTTATTAAAACATAAACCACAAGAAAATTTACAATAAACAAAGATCAATTCATAAAACAGATTCCTTGTGGTCGTTATTGTAGTACTCACACTAACACAGGGGTAGATATTGGCTCGTTACGTCACCAGCAGCAAGGGTCAACACATCCGCTCTCGCCAACAGCTCGCACGTGACTGTTTCCCCCCACTGCCCGTGCACCCGAGACAAGTTTACATATACACAAACACTACATCTCTCCCTTAATATATTTATTGAAAAATATTTTATTCAGGGAATACAACAATTCCGGTGCTAGAAAGTAGGTAATACAAAACTTAAGATTAAAGCTAATAAGAACTTTTAACATTAGGTACTTAATTACTTTGTCCATAATCATTAATCAACAACTTTAGAATTTGCATTACACTAAAGATAATCATTTGATATAATCAGGAGTGGCTTTAGATCATATCACCAGGTATTATTATTACTTTCCTATTTATTTACTTAATCTACTGTTTTTCTTCACTTTGGTTCAATAGACTTTCTTCCTTTTCCTCTTCAATTTCTTTTTCATCCTTGTTTTGAACTTTCCATTCGCCTTCAATTTTTTTCAGATGTATAACATTGCGTCTAAGTATTTGACCAGTTTCTTCGTTTCTCAAAAGCACATCTCCGCCCTCTGTTCTTTCCACGACGTGTGGAGTTAGTTTAAAATTTGCTGACAGCTTATTTCTTCTTTCCATGTCCTTTACATATACTTTGTCACCTTCTGTAATTATCGTTTCTTGAGCTTTTCGCTTCCTATCTCCGTACTGTTTTCCTCTTTCTTTATGTTTTGCATCTTTATCTCTAACTTCTGAGTCGTCCAGCACATGTTCATTAAATAACAATGAAGGAATTTTGTCTTTATTCATCCTTCTGAAAAATAGTTCGGCAGGTGTTTTGCCCGTTACAGTATGTGGTGTCGAATTATACATCATTAAATAGTCCCACACGGCTTCCTTCAGATCAACTTTTTGCACTTGGCTTATTTTCAACCTTTTTAAAATGTCTCGGTTTTGCCTTTCCACTTCGCCATTCATTTGAGGCCAGTAAGGAATAGTGTTGAATAGTCTTATATTACACTGTCTGCAATATTCTTTGAATTCCTCACTTATAAATTGGCGACCGTTGTCTGCTGTGATAGAGGTAGGATAGCCAAGGCGACTGAATATTTCCTTTAATAATTTTAAAATCTGCGAGCTCGTGATTATTTTGGTAAATTTAATTTCCTTGTATCTACTATAATAGTCAATAACAACTAATAGGTAGTCCTTATTGGGCAAAGGTCCCAGTAGGTCCATCGCGATGTCTACCCAGGGGGCTACAGGGAGTTCTCGACGTTTCATGGGTACTGGGGGAGTAGGCAAACCAACAACTGTACATCCTTTGCATTGTTTAACTATAATCTCAGCATCTTTGTCAATGTGTGGCCACCAAACTTTTGATCTTAGACGACTTTTCATGGCTACTATGCCTGGATGGCCTTCATGGGCTGCAGCTAAAACACTTTTCCTTAATTCCTTTGGTATAACAATCCGACTACCTCTTAGTAAGATTTTGTCATAGAAGCAAAGTTCTGATTCAAAAATTTTATATTCTTTTACAGAGTCGTCCCAATCATTATTATAAATCCCTCTTTTAACATTTTTTATTTCTGTATCATTTTCAGAGCTTTTAATAATATCTCGCATAGGAACTGCACAAGGGCGAGCTTGCTCTACTATGTGATGAACATAATCTTCAATGGTTCCCGAAGGAACATTCGAAAACTTGCAAAGTCGAGACAAAGGATCGGCGATGTTTGTTTTCCCGGGCTTGTATTTAATATCAAAACGATAAGTCTGTAACCGTAACACCCAGCGCTCAACTCTCGCACAAGGCTTCGATTTTGGCCCAAACAAAAACTCCAAAGGCTTATGGTCGGTTATAAGGGTGAATTTCTTGCCAAACAAAAATATGCAAAAATGTTCGACAGCCCAAACTAAAGCGAGCGCTTCTTTCTCAGTTTGACTGTATTTACGTTCCAAATCTGTCAAAGTTCGGTTGCCATAAGCAATAATTCTGGGGCCACGACCATCGTTTTGAATTAATACCGCTCCTAAGCCAACCGGACTAGCATCAGCGATAACCTGCGTGTCATCATTAACATCATAATATCCCAAAGACTTGACAGTCGATAATGCTTCCTTCAACTGATCGAATGCCTTGTCTTGTTCATCTTTCCACAGGTCCTCAATGTTTGCCTTTTTTCCTCTCTTTTGTCTCAACAGCCTCTTCAATGGCTCAGTCGTAGTTGCAAGATCAGGTAACCACTTGTTGATATAGTTAACCAACCCCAAGAAGCTCTGAAGTTCTTCTATGGTCTTGGGGACACGAAACTCTGCAATGCTGGTCATATATTTTTTAAGCGGTTTCGCTCCGTCTGGTGTTAATTCATGCCCAAGAAAATTTATTTTCTGTACCTTGTACACGCACTTTGATTCATTAAGTAAAACATTATTTTCTTTCAAGGTTTCCAAAACTTTTGATAATCTTTCATCATGCTGTTGCTCATTTTCGCCATAGATCAAAATGTCATCAATAAAATTCATTACTCCGTCTAATCCCGTTAATATTCTCTCCAATATTTTTTGAAATAACTCTGGTGCACAAGTGATACCAAACATCAATCGCTTATATCTGTATAGTCCTTTGGATGTAATAAATGTCGTTAAATGTCTGGAATCAGGGTGAATTTCCACCTGGTGGAAAGCATTTTTGATGTCTAGTTTGGAGAAGTATTGGGCTTTTTTAATTTTTGGCAAAAGGTTATCCATACAAGGTAGTGGATGGTTTTCTCTCATAACTGCCATGTTGGCCCGCCTCATATCGATACATAACCGCAAATCATTGTCATCTTTTAGTATAGGAACTACAGGTGAGATCCATTGAGAAGGTCCCTGTACTTCTTCTATTATGTCCAAGTCAAGCAGTTCCTGTATTTTATTTTGAACTTTTTTTTCAATGGGAATAGGTATTCTCCTGTAAGGTTGTGATACCGGTTTACACGTTTCATCAATGGGAATTTCAACCAGAACATCCTTCAATTTTGGAAAAGGTTGGTGTGTATGTGTGACTTCATTTACGCCGATGCCTAATTTTAGGACACCCAAGCTGATTGCAGTTTCTTTTCCCAATAGGTTTCTGGATCCCCCATTAATCACATAAACTTTGGTTTGTACAGATCGCCCATTCGTTTTAATAGTACTTTCAAATGTCCCTTTTACTTCCAATGCCGTCTTACATCCATAAGGATACAATTTATTTTCTGAACCTTTGATTTGATTGCATACTTTTACCCCCTTCATTTTCAACATTTCCCAAGTTTTTTCAGTAATGAGGTTTAGCTTGCAACCCGAATCGATTAACATATTTAAACTAATACCTCCCATTACGCACTCAATCATAGCATCATCGTCTTCATTCATATTAAAAACATATTCTTCAGCTGTCTCTTCGTCAATCGAATTTACTTCTTTCTCTTGTTTTTTCCGTTTATATGTTTTGTCTTCATTTGCTTTATTTTCGAATTTCCGTTTTTGTGTTCTTGTTCTGCACAACTCACTAAAGTCACCCTCCTCTTGTTTTATTTTGTGAAAAATACGTCTTTCATATATTTTATTTTGCTTTGGAAGGAAATATCCATCGAGCTTTTCGATTGCCGTATTGAATACGTCAACTCCTTCTGTAGCATCTACGTATGCTCCAGGTAGATTGTAAATAATTTCCTGGAGGTCAGATCCACCTAGAAGTAGCAATGTAGCTCTTTTCTTTCCAGCTCCCTTGATTTCTGTAGCATCTAGATAAATATTAAGATAGCTCTTCCATTTTTCTCAATGTAAAGCAATTGTGGCATTGTCACCTTCGAGGTCAAGTTTTTCTGGGGGCGGAAGTAGATTTGCCATTTTCCGAGTGATTTGGGGCTACCTGAAACCGAAAAGACTTTCTATGGACAACAACCTATAAATATGTATGTATGGTTTACCCTTGGATGGGAATGCCCATACTGCGTTTTTTTTTTTTTTTTTTTAATAATCTCGTACGGTTTTCATTAGTTTGAAGGCCCGTACTGCCGAACACAATTACACATGGTTTTCATTTATATGAAGGCCCACATTGCCTGCATCACATACGTACGGTTTTCATTTCTTGAGGGCCCGTACTGCCTACTCACAACTACGCACGGTTTTCATTGTACGAGGGCCCGTACTGCCTACTCACGACTACGCACGGTTTTCATTGGTATGAGGGCCCGTACTGCCTACTCACGACTACGCACGGTTTTCATTGGTATGAGGGCCCGTACTGCCTACTCACGACTACGCACGGTTTTCATTGGTATGAGGGCCCGTACTGCCTACTCACGACTACGCACGGTTTTCATTGGTATGAGGGCCCGTACTGCCTACACGCCCTATATTAATAAATATCAGGAGGCAACCTAACACAATTTGACCTAGTTCCAATTTAAACTCAGTTAAATTTTGTTTTATGGGCACCAGACAACGTCACACAGACTTAAGTATATGGATAAATATAATCTCAAACTCACAGAAAACGATCATTCATGCTCATCACACTAACACTGCCCCTACCGGGACTCGAACCCGGGACTCACAGCCTCGCAGCCAGTGCCACCACTGACCAGGCCAACAAGCCTTCAAATATAGATAAATTTATTATATAATTCAACCTAACACCTATACATATATATATATATATATATTCAACTATTAATGTCCCGTATCCATAATACGGTAATCCTAATTATCGTTATAATAAGTTAAGAAATGCACACATTTTAAAATGCAAATAGCGTTTCCATAACGCCATTATGTTTCTGTTTACCCTATTTGACTAGCCGTATGGCTTATAAGTTAATTGTTTTTATCATAGACTTATTTTTGAACTTTCAATATGAAATGAAATACCTACATTTAATTATATTAAGTTACTAAGTTACTTTTAAATTCCGCATACGAATACATTGTAAAATTGGTTTATGTGAAATTGGCATTAATGATATAACGCAGAATACTTATTTTACATGACCAATACAAATTCCACCGGTATAACTATTGTCACCATAATGGAATTGATAGGTAGTGTTTCCTCGTATTTTCCGACAGTGAGATCGATAAGCAAATGAATCTTTGTATTATGAGTACATGACTATAAATTCGTGCGGCATTCTTTGTTTGGTAGATCTAATCCATAACGTATACAAAATAACTATTCTACCTTCAACAATTAACTAAATAATATTGTATTTTTAACTAATCATAAAATAGATTTACAATCTTAGAAGAAGTGTCTTATTCCGTTATTATCTAACCAGAAACATGTCACGTTTATTTTATATTTAACCTACCCTCTTATTCTTTATCAATGTTTAGTTTTTTGCATTATTAAGTACAAATACATATTTTTTGCACTAACCTTTTGACTCGTCGCCACTTGTAGTACTCACACTAACACAGGGGTAGATATTGGCTCGTTACGTCACCAGCAGCAAGGGTCAACACATCCGCTCTCGCCAACAGCTCGCACGTGACTGTTTCCCCCCACTGCCCGTGCACCCGAGACAAGTTTACATATACACAAACACTACAGTTATGAATAATATTACTTAGAGCCCTGGGCCGAGGATATATAAACAACGTTCACCATAAATACAGCCATGCATCATGTCATGTTCAGGAGTTATTAATTCAAAAGCCATTACACCACACTTTTACACGAAATTTTCCGGGTAAATACAGGATTCGGGTAATGCTTCGAAAGTAGCAACCAGCATTTTAATAGTGACCGTTTTTTTACTTACTTACTTTTTTGTTTGTAATTTTTGGTAAAGTTTACAACACAATGTGTTTAATTTTCGACCCTTGGGCTTTTACAACATTTAGATGCAAACAGTTTTTACTTCCTTACAGAAGTAGTACCTAATGGTTAAACTATTTAGGAAATATTTCCTAATCCTTAAGGAAATGACACAAAAACTATAAATACTCTCGTCACAGATGATACCTAGCAAGAAGAAGATAAATCAATAAATCCAGTTGCTCATTAATTAGCCAAAAGTTATTGTTGCCCAATAAACAACGTTAATTGTCTCTTTTACTACCTACTACAGGACTAACTACAGGCAACTCATACCTTTTGGTGTGAGAAGCGCTAATAAGGTACAATGATAGCTCTGAGAGTAATGTTTGTCACCAACGCGGTATAAAAAAGCTTCAATTAGATTTCTTAGCACTAACACTACTTAACACAACCAGGAGCCTGTTGCATAACAAAGTACAACTAATATTACAAGCGGAACTCTCGCTTCAGTTATATTAACTAGAAAGGGAGTTCCGCTTGTAATGTAAGTTGTAATTTTTTATTCAACAGGCCCCAGCATTATCTTAGCATTTTAGCTCAAGTCATAATTTAAGAAGTAATTTAATCATAAAAGGTTGAACCAAATCGTATTCTTTTTTTTTATTATTTATAAGCTAGTTCTGGCTTTAGTAGGCAAATAAACTTTAATCAAAATCAGCGTTCATTAGAGATTGACGTCGGAGGTAAGTTAACATATTTCATTTTGTATTTACGACGGCGACTTCAAGTAACTTTCTAGATTCCGGAATAAACCAAGCTCAGCGGGCGTTACTGTGAGTCGCCACAATAAAGAGAGGTTAATGTTTTCTTAAAAGAAAAAGTATTTGCTATTCTTTTCTCTTCAAAATATTCCAGCGACCGAGACTCATTTTAATAAAAAAACTTTTGTACGTACTTGTCACTAAAACAATCAGAATTTTATAAAGTGAACAAAAATTGTTTATGAATGCATAAAGTTATAATTATTTAAATTTTGAGAAAAGTTTCGTTATGCATTATTTCGTTTTGAACGAAGCAAATTAGACTTAGGCCCATACTACACGGGCGGTTCTCCCGCCGCGGGAAACCGCTTCTGAACCGCCACTAGACACAATTTTATATGGAAGTTGTATGGTGCAAACTACACTGCGCAGCTCCGTCGAGCGGTTTCCCGCGGCGGGAAACCGCCCGTGTAGTATGGGCCTTACTTAGATTACGTGGATTTAAGTAACTGATTATTCAAACTTGTTTGCAAAATTTTCATATTTTAATCACCTAAGGCAAAAGAGTTAAAAACCTTCGAAATACTTACATATTTAGGTATTAAATCAAGCTGCAATTTTCTTGGTAAAACCGAGAATAACTAGGTATATATGATTTATTTGCTAATGTAGGTAGGTATCGTTTATTAATTTAAAAGCTCGTAGAATATACTTAATAAAATGCAAGTTTACTTTTCTATTTACGCCGCAATTCATTATTATTTATGGTAGACAATTTATTTACTTAGTCAATATATAAACACTAATTGTGACGTATGAAAGGGCGGGCTATAATTGGACAACGAAAGATAAAATGGTAACTGAAATAGAACGTTTTAATTAGTAAAATTTACGAAATTCGCACTGTTACGGACTATCTCGGCAAACAAACACAACTACTGACGATGCGAGTTGGGTCATTTAAACGGTACATAAGTAACCATAAAAAATGACTAAGTGGTAAAATATACGGTCCATTTTCTGTTGCACAGTATAATGTAATGTCTCATACTATTTTGACTACCCGTGTCAAGTGCCTAATTTTTTGAACCACCATCAATATACAAAAATTATAAAAAAAATATCATACCTAAATAAGACGCTCAACAAAAAGTAGGTACGTGACACTAGATGTTTATAGTAATTTTCTGCGCTGTTTTTTGACAGCTTTTTTTAAATTTGCAATCAATACCGAGAAGGTATTACGCACACTCGTATTTCCGTCATTACTTGTCACTGGCACGGGGGGCCCCGGGTGCCTCGTAACGCCGGCTTAGTGCTCCGGCACGTCATTTGTATAGCTATTCCCTTAACGACCTGTCACCGCTACACGTAAACGTGATACATCGCCCCTTACTTCGATTTCCTTGGATTCGTCCTCATCTGACTCTAATGAACGCAATACTGGAAATATTTTTTTCAGGCGATGCTTTCGAAATAAAATTGTTCTCACTAAAAAATCGTCATCGATATAATGAAAGACATTCAAGTAAACGGTGCAATACTCAGAATTTTTTCAGACGATATAAAAAATATTCCATTGAAAATAATAATGTAGTTGGAACCATTAAATAAGACTACATTTAAAATAAACGTTATTAGTATCAATATTTATAGCAAAAACAGAATAGTAAAAAAATATTGAGCACGAAACTTTAAAAATATTTCAATTTTTAATCAGACTGCATTGAAAAAAACTGTAATGCACAGAATATTTCTTGGAAAAAGTATTTGCGTTAAACATTAAACAGACGTCCATTTGCTCCGATTTAATAACTACGTTGCCTTTTGAAGTCATTAAAGCCGCCGTCTAACTTTTTACCGTGAGGTTTGTAAATATATTACGTCCCTTAAACAAGGGTTTTAATGGCAGGGCGTTGACGTTGGCCGAAAACATACTTATGTATACCTATACGTAGAAGCAAATTCTACTTTCAAATTTAAACCCTATACGTACTCAAATAAGCTCGAAAGCAGACTTCCTAAAAATAAATGCGTAATAAAATGAATGGCGCTGTTTTAGCAGCAAAACCATGTAGACCCAAGGGTTGCGAGAAAATTATTCACGCAAATTGATTTGTACCTAGTATTAGATTTTAAAAAATACGATTTCTATTTACCAATCCAGGGCTAATTTAGTTTGCTATAATTTAAGTTGAATATTATTAAGTGCTCCCTCTACTGTTTTTGCTTTTAGGAGTGATTAAACTGTCTCGTCAAAATTCATTCACCGTACCAAAACGAATATTTATTGTGAGGTCGCCTTTTTTCTAGCAGATTATCAATATTGCTAGCTACAAATGCGTGCATCACTTCACTTTGTTTAATTTGATACGAATCACAGATATGTTTTACGCAATTTGCATAATGTACTAGTGCTCTTTAGCTAGTACCTAATGTACTTACATATCTCTTTCGTAAATAAGGCTACCTGAACAAACTTCAAGCAGAAAAGCGTTCTTAATTCGTTCGTTTTTATGTAGACGCAAAACATTCTCGACAAGCAAACATGTAACCGATTAATTAAAAATTAAAATCAATACTCGTGAGAGCGGTTTAAAATTAAAAATCTAGGTCAAACGCTTCGAAGGGTTAGCGGAATAAGGATATGTGCTTAATTGGAATGTGCTTATAATTTATGTGGTGGCCTGGTGTTAAACGTTCGGAGTCAAAGTTCAGGAATTGGCGGAGAGCTTCACAGAAACATTTAGGATGCTTTAACTGGATAGTTCGGTACCTGGGCATTAAATATGCTACTTCAAATCAAAGTTTTAGCAGCAGGGCAAAACTAGTTAAAAATATTACCCCGGATAAAGCGGTTTTAAATGCTAAAACATGCTTGAATTTTGCTACAAATGAAATATTATTTCAATTTAGCATAAAATTATACAAACATGGAGCCTTTAAAATAAAATCCATTTTTTTTATAACATTTACAGTTAGCAGAAACCAAACCAGGACCAAAACAAGTATTATGTTTTAAAAACAGTTCGCGATTTCTATCTACATTAATCAATTATACGAAAGTTTCTAACTAGGTTCAAACGGATATTGGAGCAAATGTTCAGAATATTACGTATAGATCCAGACAGAACCATAGTTTTTCTTATCTTGGCTTAGAAATGCCCAAACAGGATAACCTCTGGCATGTCAAGACAAAAACCGTGCGAATAAATTAGGCGCATTGCACGAAGATAAGTCACCTTTACTTTAAATATGACATACCGACAACTCACGGGTGCGTTATTGCCGTTGCTTGGAGAATTCAAGAATAAGCGAGTATTAATACGATGTTGCACAGATCTTTTGAAGATTGAGAAGCGAAATACCCAGTGTCTCATTTCGAAAAACAAAACTAGGCCAGTGCAGTGGCAATATGCGAGAGTTAAACATGTAGTAAGTACATGTGTTAAACATGGAGTAGTTCTACATGTGCATTTTCGAGATATTTAGATTTTCTTTTTCTTTTTTAAATATGCACTAAGATTTTGAGTTATGATATTCGGAATTGACACTCCCGGTGCTGACATATGGAGCCGAAACTTGGACGCTCACGCAGAAGGTCATACACAAGCTGCAAGTCACGCAAAGGGCGATGGAGAGGGCGATGTTGGGCATATCTCTCCGGGACAGATTCCGAAATACGGAGATCCGGAGACGAACAAGGCTCACCGATATAGCCAAGGTAATCACCCAAAGAAAGTGGAAGTGGGCTGGACACATATGTCGCAGGAGTGATGGAAGATGGGGGAAGGCTGTGATGGAGTGGAGACCCAGAACCGGGTGGAGAAGCGTTGGCAGACAGGAGATGAGGTGGACTGACGACCTGGTCAAAGTGGCGGGAAGGTGCTGGATGAGGAGAGCACTGGACCGAGATGAGTGGCGAGCAATGCAGGATGCCTACACTCAGCATTGGGTGGCTATGGGCTGAAGAAGAGAGAGAGAGAGAGAGAGAGAGAGAGAGAGATTCGGAATTGATTAATTTCTCGAAAACAGTGAGACTTCAAAAAGGTAATTTTTTATATTCGATAGGTCACCTGCCCACCTTTTCGTATCTCCTCCAAGACAGGAGTCACCAGATATTTTCAAAATGATTTTTTACTGTTAATTGGTTATGTAGTATAGCAAATCATAATTTTAGCCGAAAGACTTCCACTGCTGAACATAGGCCTCTTCCAAGGCTCGCCAAACAGATCGGTCCCATGCCATCCGCATCCAATGCGATCCCGCAACCTTAACCAAGTCGTCGCCTAAATACACTGCGTCTTTCGGTCCGTGAACGCCACTCGAGAACCTTTTTGCCCCATCAGCCATGAGCTCTACGAGCGATTTGCCCTGCCCAGCCCACTGCCACTTGAGTCTGGCGATTCTTCGTGCTATGTCGGTGACTTTAGTTCTTGCGCGGATTTCATCATTTCTAATGCAATCCCGCAGAGAAAATCCGAGCATAGCCCTCTCCATCGCCCTCTGAGTTACTTTGAGCTTTCTTATGAGGCCCATCGTTAGCGGCCACGTCTCAGTGAGAGAGAGATATGTTTATTTACACAAATTCGATACAAGCCCAGAAAAAAAATACATTTGACAGGAAATTTACAAATAAAAAAAATATATCGAATAGTATTTCATACTAAATACAAACTGAAATATAGATGCACAGAAAAAACCCCAGAAAAAAGACCAATGCTGGGAATCGAACCCAGGTCCTCAGCATTCCGTGCTGCGTGCTTACCCCTACACCATCACTGGTCACTGGTCACTGGTCTTTTACCAGGTTCGATTCCCAGCATTCGTCTTTTTTCTGGGGTTTTTTCTGTGCATCTATATTTCAGTTTGTATTTAGTATGAAATATATGGTTTCACGGGATGACCGTAAAAGTAATAAAAAAATGAAGTTGAAAAAAATAGATATAAAAAGATACTCATAGCTAACTTGTAATCGAATAGTATAAATTGGGCCCCACTCAGCATAATGTTGTGGCATGCCACAACGCTGTTTTTCAGTGGGATCCATACTCACTGGCAACACACACTGGTCAAAGACTTTTGACTTGAGACATTGCGGTATATTGGATGACAAGATGTTGCGGAGCTTCCCGAATGATGCCCAGCCGAATCGGATACGTCGATTGACCTCTTTCTCGAAGTTGGACCCATCAATAGCCAATGGTCTCACCTAAAGAACCTGCCGACGACGCCCATGCCGAACTGCCGCCGGTTAGAGTTGTCGGCGAGCGGCTCGAGCATGGGTGTGTGGATGCGCGCGCCGCCCGCGCCCCACGACACGCTGCGCTCGGGCCGCCGGTACTCCACGCCGCCGCTGCCGAGCGGGGATCGCGCGCTGGAAATAAATATACCAGTTATAATTCCTACTAATATCTTTAAATGCGAAAGTTATGTAATGTGTGAACCGGCGTTGTTTTCATTCTAGGAAATATTTTAGGCAGTTACAATTCAAAAGAAAATAAAGAAAAACACCTAATATAAAATAACAACCAACGAAAAGGGTTGTTCCGGCTATGCCAACCAGTTGGGCTAAATGGATTTTTTGCACTCTTCCCAATATAGCTAAAGTACAGTTTCGCAATATTGCTTTACTAGCCAGTATGTGCCTATAAACAGGAAGAATCTATGAAGTAGGTACTTAAAATATAATACATAAATAAAATGCGTTATCTCAATAACTGTACAAGTTTTTCACAGGTTGGGAAGAGTGGAAAAAAAACCAGTTGGGATAGACGGAAACGGAACAACCCAACCAAAATAACAAAATATAATCTATATACAGGGTTATTGGTAATTCGACGTATTCCCGTTAAGGGGTTATGGGGGAGGTCATTTGCAATCATTTTTGTCCCATAATGCCTTATGCAAAAATGAACCATTTCTGAGATAATTGAAATTTAAGTTTTTTGAAAAAAAAGTCGGAAACGCATCTTCAAAAATTTATTTAAAAAAAAGTTGGCCATTTAAGTAAACTTTTTTTATTTTTTTATGTACAAGATAAAATAGCTGTTTTTATGCAATATTAAAAGTATAATTATCTGTACACGTTTAAGAACGCAAGACCGAAAAGTAAAAAAAATATGATTTTTTTATAAGGTTGTTCAAAATGAATGGCACAATAACAGAAAATTTTATTACTACATTTGGCGTGCAGATTGTACGGAAAACATGCACGTATTTCTAGCTTTCTATCAAGCTACTAAAACTATCATTTTTGTAAATGGTTGCCAGAAAAAAATAATCACAAAGGACGTAGGAAGAAAATCACGACCGAACATTTCTCAAAATCAACTCATCAATGAAAAATTTATTAAAAAAAAAGTTGGCCATTTATGTCATTTTTTTTTATTTGGTTGTGTACAAGATAAAATAGCTGTTCTTATGCAATATTGAAAGTGCAACTATCTGTACACGTTATGAATGCGAGACCAAAAAGTAAAAAAAAATATGATTTTTATCAGGCTGTTCAACATTAATGGCACAAAAACAGAAAATTTTACGTATGCATTTGGCGTGCAGATTATACGTAAAAAGTGTTCGTATTTCTAGCTTTCTAAAAAGCTATTAAGTAATAATATGATTTTTGTTAATGCTTGACAGAAAATAATTAGCACAAAGGACGTAGGAAGAAAATCACGTCGGAACATTTTTTTAAATTAACTCACACTGAATCTATCAATAATAACTGTTATAAATACAACTAACAACAATAACTAATGTAAAATACCAAATTGAAACAAAAAAACAATTTAGTTTGAAATCCGACGATGTTTTTATTTTATTTACATTTGATACCCATCATAAATGTTCCTTATTTGTTGCAGTTGCTGTTTACGAAATTTGTAAGAACTTCCATTTCAAATTATAAGAAATAAAGAAGCAATTTGAAAATGGAACTCCTTACTTTGATAATCTTATTAAAAAAACATTGTGTATTTTTGAAAATCGGCGGCAAATTCGTTTAGTTAATGCACAACATTTTATTTACTAAGCAGATTACTATGTCTGGGATCATAATAATTACGAAAAATAAACACAGTTAATTATTTTTTTATAAGATTAACAAAGTAAGAAGTTCTATTTTCAAATAAGTTCTTTATTTCTCATAATTTGAAACAACAAATTTTAATTTTTTGTGTTTTTGTGCCATTAATGTTGAACAGCCTGATAAAAATCATATATTTTTTTACTTTTTGGTCTCGCATTCATAAACGTGTACAGATAGTTGCACTTTCAATATTGCATAAGAACAGCTATTTTATCTTGTACACAAACAAATAAAAAAAAATGACATAAATGGCCAACTTTTTTTTTAATAAATTTTTCATTGATGAGTTGATTTTGAGAAATGTTCGGTCGTGATTTTCTTCCTACGTCCTTTGTGATTATTTTTTTCTGGCAACCATTTACAAAAATGATAGTTTTAGTAGCTTGATAGATAGCTAGAAATACGTGCATGTTTTCCGTACAATCTGCACGCCAAATGTAGTAATAAAATTTTCTGTTATTGTGCCATTCATTTTGAACAACCTTATAAAAAAATCATATTTTTTTTACTTTTTGGTCTTGCGTTCTTAAACGTGTACAGATAATTATACTTTTAATATTGCATAAAAACAGCTATTTTATCTTGTACATAAAAAAATAAAAAAAGTTTACTTAAATGGCCAACTTTTTTTTAAATAAATTTTTGAAGATGCGTTTCCGACTTTTTTTTCAAAAAACTTAAATTTCATTTATCTCAGAAATGGTTCATTTTTGCATAAGGCATTATGGGACAAAAATGATTGCAAATGACCTCCCCATAACCCCTTAACGGGAATACGTCGAATTACCAATAACCCTGTATATAAAATTCTAAACTGACTGACTGACTGACTGACTGACTGACTGTTGATATATCAACGCACAGCCCAAACCACTGGACCTAGAGGCTTGAAATTTTGCACATAGATACCTTATACAATGTAGGCATCCACTAAGGAAGGATTTTTGGGAATTCCCACGGGAACGGGAAAAAACGGGATTTATAGATTTGATTCCGAGTGACCGTATCTCAGTAACTATAATAACTAGACTCTTCAAATTTGATACACAAGTAGGTATTACAATAATGAAAACATCAATTTCAGGATTTTTCAAAATTCCCACGGGATAAGGAATAAACGGGATTTATATATTCAGTTCAACGGAATCCTATGAACTATAATTACTAGACTCTTCAAATTTAGCATAGAAGTAGGTAATTATAATAGTAAAAAACAGTTTTAAGGATTTTTGGAAATTCCCACGGGATAAGGCAAAAACGGGATTTTTTTTTACTGGTCGTAGAAAGCTGAAATTCGGCATGAAGGTTGCTTGGTGAGTGTAGAGGAGCATTGTGAGAGGAATTTCCAAAATTCCCACGGGAACGGGATAAAACGGGATTTATATATTCGATTCCGAGTGACCCTATCTCAGTAACTATAATAACTAGACTCTTCAAATTTGATAAACAAGTAGGTATTACATTAGTTAAAATATTAGTTTCAGGATTTTTCAAAATTCCCACGGGATAAGAAAAAAACGAGATTTATATATTCAGTTCAACGGAATCCTATGAACTATAATTACTAGACTCTTCAAATTTGGCATAGAAGTAGATAATCATAATAGTAAAAAACAGTTATAAGGATTTTCAGAAATTCCTACGGGATAAAGAAAAAACGGGATTTATCGTTTTACTGGTCGTAGAAAGCTGAAATTCGGCATATAGGTTGCTTGAGGAGTGCAGAGGAGCATTGAGAGAGGACTTTCCAAAATTCCCACGGGAACGTGAAAAAACGGGATTTTTCGTTTTACTGGTCGTAGAAAGCTGAAATTCGGCATGTAGGTTGCTTGGAAAGTGTAGAAGAGCATTAAGAGAGGACTATCCAAAATTCCCACGGGAACGGGAAAAACGGGATTTTTCGTTTTACTGGTCGTAGAAAGCTGAAATTCGGCATGAGGTTGCTTGGGGAGTGTAGAGGAGCATTGAGAGAGGACTTTCCAAAATTCCCGCGGGAACGGGAATAAACGGGATTTTTCGTTTTACTGGTCGTAGAAAGCTGAAATTTGGCAAGTGGGTTCCTTGGGGAGTGTAGAAGAGCATTAAGAAAGGACTATCCAAAATTCCCACTGGAACGGGAAAAACGGGATTTTTCGTTTTTCTGGTCGTAGAAAGCTGAAATTCGGCATGAGGTTGCTTGGGGAGTGTAGAGGAGCATTGAGAGAGGACTTTCCAAAATTCCCACGGGAACGGGAAAAAACGGGATTTTTCGTTTTACTGGTCGTAGAAAGCTGAAATTCGGCATGAGTTGCTTGGGGTTGGGGTAGGCTGCAAAGGGCTCTTTAACCGACTTCAAAAAAAGGAGGACGTTATGCATTCCATTTTATGTATTTTTTTATGTAGGTATGTTCACCGATTTCTCGGTCAATTGTGGACCGATTTTAAAAATTATTTTTTTATTCGAAAGAATATAATATACTCCTGAGATGGTCCCATTGTCACGCAAGCAATCTTGCTTGCATGCTTGCTTGCTTGATATCTTGGTTCTTTGGAATTCTCATGGTACACGCGAGCGAAGCCGCGGGCAAAAGCTAGTAAGTAAACATATTTCAAATCATGAAATATTTTCTGTTAACACACGTTTATAGACTATATACACGTAGGCGTTTAATGTCGCTCAGTTTAATTTCAACCTTCACGCCTACTCCGATATTGTCATATCTTTTGTTAAAATGATAATAATTATTAATGTGGCTTCAGCTATTCAGGTAAAATTACAAACCTGTTATATCAAAAAATGTGTTTTGTCTGCGTAAAGCTAACAGAATTGACAAAGTAATAGATAAAGGGAAAGTAACGTTAAGTTAAAGAGAGGTGCAAGTCGGATAACTTTCTCGTGAATTCAAACATTGCGGTTCCCTACATACTATCTAACTAATCTGTGCCCAGCCGGATATTATCCAATGTCCAATTAATAAATTAGCTAACCGTTTTTGCCCAAAGTGTCCTGGTTCAAGCGGAGAACTTAGCGGGGAATCGCTATATTTATTTGAGCACACATTACAAGAAAGTAAGATAACTATTTATTTGAAATTTGATTTAAATTAAATTTAGTTTGGTGATGCTTTCAGACCCTGCAGGGTTCAATAGAATGGAAATAGGATAGGTATTATCCAGAAAATTGCATAGTTCCCGCGGGATGGCAATAAGCGAATTATTTGCTGACAGAGTTGCCGGCAACAGCAACGTATAGGTAGTGTCTTCTTCAACCCGACATTGGCGAAACCATTAATTTTATGCATTGAATTGAAGAACACATTTTAAAGCTAACTAAGGGTTTATGAATAGGGGTATTAGCATTAAGTTAAACGGTTAGATTAGTTAAGTAACAGCACGAGTGAATCATGACAGTTAAACTCCCCACAAATGAATTTCTCCCAAAATCTGCGCCTAAATTAAGTTAATCGCAGCATTATCAAAAACTTGCAGCTCATTTCTAAACTCAGTTCGGTAAAAGATAACGTAGATGTATTTATAAATTATAAGGAACGAGGAGCTAATTATTCTGTCAAGTTAGCGCAACATGGCGTTATTACCGGAGTTGCCCGGCTTGAGCGCGATTATGGCCCAAACTTCGCGGCAAACTTGGGGCCGCGCTAAGTTACTCAGTACGTGGGGAACACTTCATAACCTCTGTCAAGATAGTTTCAAAGGCGTGGTTTAAACAATCGGAAGTTAAAGTAGTTTTTGACATTTCAGTCGATCTGTTTACGAGGTTCCTGGCATGGTTTTGATTAATAACATATGCTTTGTCTACGCTCATTTGGTGATCTGACGAAAACGCAACTATTTTCTAATGAAGGTTACGTCCTATGTCGAATGAAGGGTGTCGTTTTTTTTGCATCAGATGGCGCCATTATCGAGTAGCCTGAACTATGGCTGTAAAAGTATCTACTTTAAAACAGTAGTGTAAAAATATCAAATATGCCACAGTGTTGCGCAGCCTTGTTTTGTTCAGAAAGGACAGTCTCAAAGCACTGACATTCATTGACCCGTAACTCATATTTTCCATAATTAATTAGGTATTGCAATATATTCATAACATTACGTATTTTAATTAGAAATTAATCCACGTAGCCCACTTACTAACAATGACATTTTCACCTCACTAGCTCGGAAAGCCCTTTTTGTTTGTTTGACATCTATTGAGAAAATCGCTTTTTATCCACATGTGAAGAAAGAGTTTTGACATTTGAGGGCAGCTTAAGTGATATTTGACAGCTAACAAAACGTAAAACGTTAAAAGTGCTGAATTTTTAAAATCACAATTAATGAATTGCATCGAGTAAAAAACACTAAATACAGTCTTACAACTTTATTTTAATTCATAAATATCAGCATTCAACATTAACCTTCATTCTTGTTGTAAAAACGGATAAAATGTTATGACAGTCCAAGTAAGTCGATGTGCGAACAAAACAAATCCGAAATAATAAAAAAAAACTTAAGTCAAAACTTTTCAATTAAATATTCGCATGTTTTTCTAATTATTTTCCTCGCTGTAGTGAGGTGAAAAGTTTTGTGTTATACACGGGTGAAAAGTTATTTTACGTCTCGTGTGTTGAAACACTCACTATCGAAAGGATTCTATTTTTGAACCACTCGCTTCGCTCGTGGTCAATCACAGAATCCTTTCGTTAGCTCTTGTTTCAAATGAACACTCGTTGGTAAAATACAACTTTCCCCCCTTGTATAACAAATAACTATTGACATTTCAGAGACACCACGCTATACTAAGCGCCTCTAGCTCTAGTTCATAAGTGTACATATATTATTCTGTATGACCACTTCCTGGTATCCCGTTGAGCTGAAACTTGACATACTTAAAATTAGTTCTGTAGTTTCTGGTAGTGAAATTATGATGGTCCGCCAGGATCTTCAACGGTTAATGGCATAGGTACACTTGAAACTTGTTACGGATATGTACGGTCAAGTGCAAAAATAAGTATCGATTTAATCCTCCCATCGTTATATACCTATACCTTAATTCTACGACATAAGACCCATATTTTTACACTTGACTGTACCTAGTTTGAATGACAATGCAAAAAAACAGCCGGCAAAAAATACTGTATTTTTATTTTTTTACAAAAACATATTTTCACTAAGTAGGTAATAAAAAGCTACACGAGTTTTACGTTCCCGTGGACCTAGATGAAATCGCGGGCAATAGACCAGGCCTGATACTTATTAATTATTTTTCAAATAAAATTTGATTCCTTCACTATATAGGTTACTTTTCCACCAGGGTGCATTGATTTTTTTCCAACTAGTAAAATAGAGCACTAGTGTAGTATTTTAACTATCTTGCTTCGTATTGCTTGGTCACAATAAAACTTTATGAACTGAACAAACACCCGGCGCTTGTTTATTGTTATAAACTACCCGACAGGTATTTTAAAATACCAGTTTCCCATCTTTACACTTATATTATGCGGAATAAAGTCTAACCATATTTTTAATACACACATGCACATTATATAGGGATAGCGATAAAAAAAGAATACGAAAAAAATGACGCTTGTCTATACGGAGCCGTTTTCATTAGTGGATAAGCTGGTGTCAAAGAGATTTCGTTTGTTGCTGTATCTAAGTATTGACAATATTCACATATGTGCTAGATTTTCCCAATTTGTCTAAAGATACATTTATTAAACTGCGTCACACGAAATACAAGTCTGACGACTATATTAGTGAGACAAAGAAAAATTTAAAGCAATAATTTTAACAAATTTTTGTAAGAGGGCATTTCTATTTTTCGTTATACCGAAAATTAAGAAATTGTTAACAGGGAGTTAAAATTAGTCCGTTTGGTTACGTACTTTTTCAAGCCTTTACAATAAAAAAAAACGTAACAAATCGGACAAGTTTAACAATGTTTAACAAGAAGTGAAGAATTGTCCGATTTGTTATGTTTTTTTATTGTAAAAACTTGAAAAAGTACGTAACCAAACGGACAAATTTTTACTCCCAGTTAACAATTTCTTAATTTACAACGAAAAATAGAAATGCCCAAGTTATGAGATTTTCTTTGTCCAGTCTTTTTAGATGTCTACTGAATATAGACGCTCATTAGTGTATGATTGTGAAACGTAGATACTGTAGCGAAATATCACAAAATGATGAGTGAAAAAAGATGATCATATTACCAATATTAATACAATTTCCAATGTTTAATAATGGCAGTGGGAGATCGCTGGCTCTTGTGTAGTTCCTATTAGTTGCTCGTAGTACAGAGTAAACGAGAATCGTTAATCTTAAGCGAGCTTGCTCGAACCACAGTCAACTGTAAACTCAGTCAACTGTTAACCCAGGCTTAAATAGTGTCACAATGTTTGGAGCTATCATCTTCGACGTATTACTTTTTAACTATAGACCGTACAAATGGCTTTACTGAGCAAATCATGCAAGAGTCCGGCCAAAGATACCACAGATGGTTAACTGGTCAGACTATACTATACACTTAGCTTTTAGAGTTTCGTACTCAAAAGGTGAAAACTGTACCTTAGTTGTTAGGCCCCGCTGTTTGTCTGTCACAGGGACTGTATTTTTGGATAATACTTTTATCAATAAGTACTTAAGAAAGCAAGGAAATTGGTCACTGCTGGATATAGCCATTGATGAGAACCAGCATCTACAAGAGAGTTGGTAGTTCATTGCTTGTATTCGAGAGAACAATATAATTATGTAACTACATTATTTTCTTGAAGGCCTCGATGTCAGAGTTCGTTGGGAAAACCGACTGAAGTTGATTCCGCAATATAACTGTACGTGACAAAACGTACCGAAGGAAACGTACAGTAGGACCACTAGTAATTTTATTGACTGTCGATTCGGCCACAATTACAAAAATGTTAAGTCGATAAAGTGGGGTACACATAATATTTATTTTGACCGTAACAATCTTTGTAGTTGACTAGTAGTGACACTACCTTTTAGGTCCATCGACGACGTCCTCGTCGTGATGCGGTACTCCGGCCGGCGCGGCGAAGAACACTTCGTCGACATCGGCTTCTTCGTGCACGGGCGCACTGTTTCGGAACGACCGCGACCACTGCGTGGACGACGATTGCCGCGACCGCCGGGTCACCGCCTGCGAATAAATGTAACTGCGTTATTAAGGTTCATTACACAATAGAACCGATAACCGTTGGGGTAGACGAGTTCTTGAGTGGAGACCACGGATCGGCAAACGTGGCTTGGGACGTCCTCAGACTCGGTGGAGCGATGATCTTCGCAAGGCGGCTGGCAAGAGCTGGATGAGAGTGGCCGAGGATCGTACTCAGTGGCGTGCCATGGGAGAGGCCTATGTCCAGCAGTGGACGAACATAGGCTGATGATGATGATGACACAATAGCCTATAATGACCCCTTGCAAGCCATTTGTAGGCCGTAGTTTCATATGCACCATTGACTAGCACCATTAAGGTACATAGCAGTGTCGTTTGCACCATTGATGGTGCTAGTCCATGGTGCATATGAAACTACGACATTTGTAGGTCCAAATCTAGCTAAACTGTTTAACTAAAAAGCGTCCATAGTAAAAATAAAAGACAACATCTGTCCCCAGATTAAAGCTCGACTCACATTTGAACGCTCTCCAATTCTATTTGGAATCGCACGCGCATAAAACTGCAAGCAACCCCGCAATCCCGAAACGCGGGCTCAGCTCCTTGCAGCCGGAAGTGCTAGTATATCGTAGTGAGCAAGTTCCTTCCGTAATATCGCTGGCAGGACACAGAGCGTCTTGGCCCATTATTTACGACGCCATAACAGCCGCGCCGATCCCAAAAGACATCGCTTTTATAATTTATTGCTCGGAAATATGGTAGCCTAATTCGTCCGCCATATATTTAAGGTCTACTGAATAAAAAATATTGGGGTCAGGTTAGGGTGGCAAGTGCATGTAAAAATGTCGGAGGCGGTCATTAATTTTAAAGCACCTTAGTTATGAGTGGTTTTTGGTATGCGTCGTGGGAATGACAGGGAATTTAGCCGTTCGCCTCAAAATGGCTTGTACTAATGTACCATTTAAATAATCATGGTAACTTACGGCGGGTACTTAACGCTTTTTAGCATTTATTATTTCTGCTAAATTAGCCAAACTAAACTTCACAAAGTATGTAAAAAAAGGTTAAAGTCATTATGAGTTCGTTTCCGAAGAATAGTGAAAACTGGTCAAATTCTTTATAGATTACATAGAGTCTGATCTACTTTCATTACTATCTATTGTATTTATTCTTACCCTAAAGGCAAAAATATCATGTATCTAAAAATTAGGTACGTTGTGTTGTTGGCTTTAGTAGATACAAATATAATAGAGCAATTAGTTTACAAACATATCATTTTAATCATAAAGCAGGATCGTTGTATAAATCCTTTAAAATCCCGATCAATTTCCCAAACAGCCTTTATAAGTTATTATAAATACGATATAACAATTACATTAACATTCCATTAGGCCTTCCAAATTAATAAACCGTAAAAGCAGTGACGAGCCATTGAATATTAAAATGTAAACAATCAAGTGTAAAGATTTATTACCACATTTACATAATGATCACTCTTTGATGCTGGCTTGTTTACTACTTCTGTGACAAAATTGAAATTTAAACTTGACGAGAAGTCTGGTAATTTGGACACTTACCTACTTACACACCCTAAGGCTGACCCGGGATTATGGATGACAATTCCATACATTTTAACACTACTTTTAACTCTGGGTTAGTCTTAACTCGGAGTTATTATATAGTTAAATTTGGTCGATCCAAGTCCGCCTTAGAAATTAAAGGTTACGTGGCTCACGTGGGCATGCTCGGACCAGGATTAAACACGTAACTCTGACTTAACTGCTAACCCAAGGACAAGTAGCGTCAAACTGTATGGAACTGTTATCCATAACCCAAAGACTAAATTTTTTAACCCTAGGTTATGCAAGTGGCCCTTAGCGGGCGTAGTTGATAATGGCAACATAATGTGATGTAAGACCCAATTTGGCCGAAAACGAGCATGCAATCGTTAGTCCTCGTCGATTCTTCTATTTTCGTATTATAAGGTCAGTACCTGGGCGACCGAGCTCTGCTCGGGCAGAAACTCGGTACCAAGCGTTTTCCCAGAGATAAGACCAAGCTAGATCAATTTTTCATCCCCGAAAACCCCCAAATACCAAATTTCATCGAAATCGTTGGAGCCGTTTCCGAGATCAAAACACCAGAGGGGTGGGGGGTGGTGAGAGGGGGGGAGGGGATTCGGGGAGGGAGCGTGGGGGCATTAAAGGGGGATGAAAAGTTCATTGATTTTGCCGTAGGATGCACCGTTTTCAAGATATTTGACAAAAACACCGGAGGGGGGGGGGGGTTGGTGAGTCACGTTAAACTATCGTCCGTAAACCGACTTTACAGACAACCGGCTTTTCCTGTTCTGTGCTCCCAATAGGGAACGTGCACATAGACGGTGCTGCCAACTGGTGCCATAAGGGTGCCATCAATTTGAATGTTTTACCTTGATAAGTTTGTTTTACTGTCCGCATAGTGTCTCTTCTGTCGCATTAGTGCTGCCGCCTATAGTTACTGCACGTTCCCTATAATACTTTTTCTAACAAAAAAGTAACTTTTTCTCACAAAATAGTAACTTTTTCTCACAAAAGAAGAAACTTGACGTTTTCTCATAAAAAATAAACTTAAAAAAAAAAACTAAAAATCTTGAAAAAAAACGTGGAATCGAACCGAGGTCGGCTGGATCCGCGACCACCCGATTTCTAATGCGCCATTATGATCTGCTCGAAGTCGGCGAAATTTAGCTTTATATTCTAATGCAAACAAAAATAGCCGGAAAACACGAGTAAAAGCGATTTTCTGAAAATGAAACATAGTTAGATCAGTTTTTCATCCCCGAAAACCCCCACATACCAAATTTCATCGAAATCGTTGGATCCTGATTATATATATACAAGAATTGCTCGTTTAAAGGTATTAGATAGATAGACTATCATTACTGACCTTTTAATTCACCTAAATAATATAAAAATAAACAGGTAAGTGATAGTGAATTCCCAAATGTATTTTAGTTTCTACCAAGAACCATATTTGTACCTATCTACCAATTTCTATTACACTGATTTTATCTAAGCTTTTTGCAATATCTCTACTTCGTCTTTTTTAAATACATGAGTCTTTTTCAACCCCCTTTGTTTATATTCGCTCGAATACTTTGCTACCAGAGTGTCGCTAAATCCTTGCGGTTAACGACCCTATTTTCTAACCGCTTTAACTACGGAATTTTGGTCAGCTTTGAAACTACAAAACGTGTTAAAAACTCAAAAAATGTTTCTCCATTTACTCGTCGAAAAGGGGTAGCATGTTTACACGTCAAAATTCAAGAATTAAATACGTTGGTATACATACATAGTAGGTATACTACCTCATTAACGCAGTTCATGTCAAAATACACAGCTTATACTGGCGTATTTACTGGCAGAAATACCATGAACGTTAAAATAAACCGATATCCTATTTACTCAGCTTGCTTAGAATTTGTTTAACCTATTAAGCCCCACATCCATTAAGCAAGCTCGGAGCTAATCACGAGCCATTAATAATAGGAAATTCGATTGGAAGTAGTGCATTGCCAAGTCTTTTAGCATCGTGGTGGACGTTGTGAAATATGTACCTAGTTGGGAAATTCACATGAAAGATAGAGTGTTTTTAGCGTAGTTAAGCAGATGCGCTACTTACTTTTAACGTATGTAGGTATCGAGCGAAAGCGTTTTCAGATTACTCAATATTTTCAGGATTAAGACGTAAACACTTTTAAGGGTTCACGTACACCGAGATGGAGGAAGAGATTTATAAAAAGCTTGAAATGTAAGTAAAATCAGCACTATTACTGCTACATTACGACGTAAGTCAGGCATGTCTAGAGATTAGCCACTACGTTTGCAATGTGACCAGTTAGACGACTAGATAAAATTAATGACTATATCATGGACAAGGATATTAGGAAATCAATTTCGAGCTACATTGGCGATCCCTAGTCTCAACTCTCAAATAGCGTATCTACTGTGTTTAAAAATTTTGTTGTATTAAATACTTTAGTGTATGTAATTTTAATAACATTGTCGACAGATCTGTTTGAAAAAATATACCTTGTTGAGTTTCTTGTCGGATTCTTCTCAACAGGGTGTTTCAGAACCGGGGTGATAGTATACGACGTTTAGGTATAGGAGCTTAAATAGAAGCCTAACAAAATAAATAAAAAATACTTTGACTTCGAGATAAACGTATTATACCTACTGTTAATAATAAATTAGAGCATTATTATTTTTTCAATAAAACTTTCCTAATTAAACTTACAGTTCCACTCAAAGGGACATTTAACCATAAAATTAAATTGGAACTGATATAAAACTGGTCATAACTCCGAGCGCTATTCTGAACACCGCAATAAAATAGTCCAGATGTTTTTCTAATGGCAGCTGTCATTTCCCGCTTGCCTGCACCGTTTGCGCCGTAGAAGCGACTCTCCAGGATATTTACCTAACTTTTAAATGCTTAACCTGGGAAACTAGGTTAGATGCACCACCTGTGGCGGTAATGGTCTCGTCACGGACCAATTAACTATAGTGTCCGGATCGCTTGAAAGTTATTAAAATGGCGTCGTATTTTGGGCTCGCTTGCAAAATATTATAAAGATGTATTGGGTTGAAAATTACCGTTTAAGTTCGACCTGGCCGTAATTTTACACATACATAGGTAAAACCAATATTATGAATTTGATTTGTTAATCTTTAGTTGATCATCAGCGCTCACATCTTTTGAAAGCAGCTCTTTATCAATGAACATGTAGAATTCTACGCGCATACATGGTGCCCAGTAAATAATAGCAATGACAAGCTTCTATCGACTGACAAAACTGCATTTTAGGCTGTTCCCTAAAATGGCCTTATAGGTTGAATAAAAATTCCGTGGTTTTCGAGATAATCGAAAATTTATTTTTTTTAATAAAGAAAAGAAAAGTAGACGTTAAAATTTAAGATAGATTTATATATGCATATCGTGTTAATAAACGGGTACCTATCAATAATTGTCATTTCAACGGTTTTTTAAACAACGTTAAAAAAACTCGCTTGCAAATTGGGTAGGTCTGTGGGTATGGTACTTACAGTAACAACATAAGAAAGGCCGCTGATCGTGAGCTGCGCCACGCTATCCTTGCCGGGGCGGGGCAGCGCGGGCGGCGCAGGCTCCTCGAGCGCCGCCGGCGCAGGCAGGACGTCCGGCCGCTCGCGCACGCGCCCCCGCGCCTCTCGCGGTGCCGCACCCGACGCTCCGTACATACTACAACAAGGAGATATTCATAGTAACTTCATCATCATTTTAGCCGTAAGACGTCCAGTCCACTGCTGAAAATACCCCCTCAAGGTTCTGCAAACAGATCACACCACTACAAACAGATCTTGTTGGAGGCCTACCTACACTTTGTCTTCCGGTACCTGAACGCCAATCGAGAACCTTTTAGCTACATCGGCCATCAGTTCTACGAGCGATGTGCGTGCCCTGCCCTATGCCAGTTGAGTCTTGCGATTCTTTGAGCTACGTCGGTGACTTTAGTTCTTGCGCAGATTTCATCATTTCTAATGTGATCCCGCGGAGAAACTCCGAGCATATAGCCCTCTCCATCACCTTGCTGAGATTTCTTATATAATATTAATAATACATGTATATAAGGAACATAATAATAAGAGAAATAGTAATATCACTTTTTCTCCTCTCCTGCTATAAATGCGCACATTTTATGTGTTTTCATGAAATTAACTAAATTACGGTGCTCACGTAGTTATTTACGTAAATTATTTTAGCTTTAGCTTCGTCTGGTAAAATAGACCGCCCCTGAGTCCTGTATTGAAGTTGTAACCTATATGGTATCAAAGTTCTACCCAAAAAATTCGTTTAAATAGTGAAAATATATCCTATCTCTACCTAAGATCCAACACCATGCATGACATTTTTACACTTATCTAAGTTTTTCTAAATAATGAATGACAAAGAATACCTGGTGTCCTGCCGTTTGACCAAAAGTCATTTGGCAAAATTACACTTGACAAACAACGTTTTACAAAAAAATGTTTCGCCAATTGATCATTTTACTAGTAGTCATTTTACAAATGACTCACTTATTCAAATGATCAACAGTTAAATTTACATTTTATAAATAATTATTTGACAAAATGAACATTTAGCAACTGAGTTATCGGACAAAACTACTATTGGTCTAAAAACGTTTGGTAGGTACCTACAATGTTTTAGAATTGTTTATTAGAAATCTCGTTTTATTACAGCGAGCGAGCGAAGCGAGCGAGCAAGACGGCTCGGAGCGGAAGCGACTCGGATATGTTAGGTTCAAAGGCTAATGCGGGTGCGTAGCGTAGCGAAGCTCCCGCATTAGCCTTTGGTGTTAGGTATTTTTTTTATGGCCACCCAAAATAGCCTTGCTATTTAAAAAGCAGCTGCAATTATTAGTGTTTCATTGATTACTAAACAAATTAGTTATGTATTAATACAGATGTGAATAACTTTCTATGAAACATATGCTTAATTTGCGAAACATATCATTTGGTGAAATGGAAAACGGTCAATTGACATTTTATTACTTAACACATTTACCAAGTGTAGTGTTTGCTAATTGATCATTTGCTAAGTGAGTTTTTGTAAAATGATACATTTGTCAAATGTCACGTTTGCCAAATGATAATTTCGTGAAACGTTGTTTGTCAAATGATCATTTGTCAATAATTTTTTGGTCAAACATTGGTAAACCAGAATACCTACTACGTTTATGTATGACAAGTAGCGCAAGCATAAAATAATAATTAGATTTTGACAAGTCATACCTACAGTATTATAATAGGATTCAGTTTTAGATCTCACCACGCACAAACTTGATTTGTTAAATTACTTTAAAACTAGATCTTCTAATTCATTCACATTAGCAAGTCTAATGCGTAATATAGCATTATTTTAGAGACGCCCACAAGAAATTTGCATTTTTTTATAAAAATATCTACTCATCGTGGATAAATACTACAGAAAGTAAGTAAGAATTCTTAAAAATAACCTTTTAGCTGCCTGCCTTCTGGCGAAAGAAGGGTTATGTTTTTCGATGTAGTAGGTATGTATATTTATTTATTGGATTCGCTCTTCAGCTTATACGGTCCAACGCAGGGGTAGCCAACCGGTCGATCGCGATCGATCGGTCGATCGCGGCTATTAGCCCAGTCAATCGTGGCAAGGCAAGAAATATAAATAACGTATAAACGTATTCAATCACCAACTGCTCCGTTTATATCATTGGTAGATCGCCTAGGGTTTCGTCAGTAAACAGTAGATCTGGGGTCTAATCAATGCACTTAACATAATATTATTAATGTATAAGGTTTCAATACGTTCGTCCATCGTAAAATTGTAGTTGACTAAAATACAATTCAAGTAAGGGGAGTAAGCGCCCTCAAAATTTATTTGTATAAATTCTTTTTTAGAAAAATCTATGTTACTTTGTAGACTTTACAACGGCAGTTGAGAAGAATAAATTTTCGAAAATAAATTGTATCTATTCTCTTACGGCTTTGGAGAGAGAAACGTACGATATATCCGTGAAATTGCAACCCAACACGAGGCGGAGTAGATCTTTTAATAAATCGTTGAGTCGTGCAACATTTGGGGGGTTACTCCGAAATTCGAAAATCGAATGAACTAAAACAATTACTTTGCTCACCCGCGATCTTACAATAGTTACGTTTATGCAAGAAATGTGTGTTCATGCAGTTCCTCCACCTCCACACTGTACGAACACACACAAATCACATAAACACAACTATCACCACCACCAAGCTACACTGACGCGTTTCGAACTCAACCAGAGCTCATCCTCGGAGTTACCACAACCGTATGCTATGCTACCAAATGTTAAACTAACAAACCAAAACAAATGTTTTAACTTGTCACTGTAACTTCACAAGTACCCACTTTATTTTTCTTATTCTCAAACTACCCCACAAAAATTAACTTTTATTGACATATTATAAAACTACCTTGAATTTTTGTTTATTTATTTATAAGGCATATTTTATTAATACTAACTGTTCAAATTAGACCCAAGCCGCAGTAAAGGAGAAGATACTAAATTTACCTGTTCATTAATAATAGACCCCATAGTGTTGTACCTAATTATTTCCATGCATTCCAGAGCATCCAGACGCAACCCCTTGCCGCAATAATGTAACACTTCATAAGAATCTGAATCTAACAATGAATGATTTGATTCCAACAAATGTTTTGCAAAATTCGATTTATCTGGATGCTCATTCCTATATGCCGAAACATGCTCTTTAAATCTAGTATTAAAACTTCGGCCTGTCTGTCCTACGTATATCCCATTGCAGTCATTACAAGTAAGCTTGTATACCCCCGATCTAGTTCCCTTATCTACCTGTTCTTTGTGGTTACATAGCCTAGAGTACAAAGAGTTGTTAGTCTTAAAGGCAACATTAATATTGTTTGATTTTAAAATGCCATAAATCTTATCAGACAAACCCCCAACGTAAGAGATGCTAGATCTATATTTGTTAGTAGACTGAGAAGGTAACGCAGCGTAAAGCATGCTATTTACTAACCGTGCCTGCTTCTTTTGAACTAAACTATCTACCATTGATTTTGTATAACCATTTGAGATCGCTATCTGATAAATAGTACTCAACTCTAAATCAAAATGTTCCTTAGAAAGAGGCACAGTCAGCAATCTATTAACATAACAATGGAAAGCAGCCAGTTTATGCTGCCACGGATGATTAGAAGATGCTGGTATAACAGCATCAATGGACTTTCCGGTTCAATGGACTTTATTACATTAATTACTTTATTACTTTATTGACTTTATTACTTTTACTTTATCACTCGATGGTTTAGCTATTTTTTTTGAACTCTTATAACTTTGCTTTGGATGATGTTAAATAGTTGAAAATTTCAAGATATAATGACACTAGTACAAACATAAAACATACAAAGTTTGAATGTCGTAGCTATTATACTTTAGATTTTATCAATGTCTAAAAATCCCCGATTTCGTCACTGATTCACTGATCACCAAAATTCTTAAGGTACTTCCTGAAGTCCTAGAAAGCTGAAATTTGGTATGTAAGCTAGTAATAGTATACAAACAACGAAAAAATCTTAAAACATGAAATTTTTACCCCCCCCCCCCCCCATCCCCTTAAGACTTCCGCAAATTTTATATAGGGTTATTTTTATAGAGGGTCCTTGTTATCCTTGTTATAAATAATAAGATATGTATTTCAGGATTTTTAGTAAATCATCCCCTACCAAAAATAAATGAAATCCAACAAAAATATTTCATGTTAAATGTTGCCAAGACGAGACCATGTAGCTCGCACTGTCAAAAAGTAATCAGATCTCTTGTAAAGCCAAGTTTCTAGCCCTACGTGCCCAGCTCTAAATCTATAAGCCCTAATTTTACACTAATTAATCTCGTAGGCGTGCAAACCGTGGACTATACTAGCGAGTCGGCCGCACGGAAAGAGTTTAAAAGATTGAATAGATTTTTAAGTTCAAGCCCATATGCCGAATTGCAAAAGGTTCGTGCGGCCGACTCGCCAGTATACGAGTAGTCCACGGTTTGCACGCCTACGACATTAATAAGTGTAAAATTAGGGCTTATAGATTTAGAGCGGGGCACGTAGGGTTAGAAACTTGGCTCTACAAGAGATCTGATTACTTTTTGATAGTGCGAGCTACATGGTCTCGTCTTGGCAACATTTAACATGAAATGTTTTTGTGGGATACATCTTTCGCTTCCACGTACATGTTCGCGGGTTCACTAATCTCGCCAATTCCTGCTACGAAATGCTAACATAATAATATAAGTTATGGTTGGTCCTAATCAATTCTCAAGAATCGCCCTGTATTTATGGTCCATTATAAGAGCATAATAGTACCTATGTCAAAGACTAATTTCTTATAGTTGACATTCAAGATGTACCTACATAAACGCAGCGAGTATAGTCAGCAGCAAAAGTGGATGAGCGGTTATGGAACTCAAAATGATCTACTCACCCTCTTATTATCTTGGTAGTAGAGTCGTATATAGATCATATTGAACTCCACAACCGCTCCTCCACTGTTGCTACTGACTGTACATAAGCGATATGCCTACAACAACGCGCAGTAATTGAAATACGGCGGCGGGACATGCCTCGTTGATGCATAACTTCGTACAAAGATAAATGTATAGTTATTTTGTGATTGAATCAGCGAAGTGCCATTGCCCTGGTGATTTGTGTGCGTTCTCACATAGCGTAGCGCGGACGAATGCCTGACCAATGCCCAGTTACGTTCACGAAATATTTGCTTTGTGTGCTGCCTCGGCAATCCGTTCACAAAAACAAGGCTAAATTTATTTAGAACTAGCTTTTGCCAGCGAATCCGTCTACAAAGAATTCATTTATCACTATCTTGCGGGAAATTTTAAATTTTTCGGAATATTAAAGTATCCTATATGTTAATCGAGGTAATAAACTATCTGTGCGAAAATTTCATCAGAATCAAGAGTTCAAGAGTAACAAACATCCATAAAAACTTTTGTTTGTATAATATTAGTAAGATAGGCTATTTTATAGTTTTTTGTTTTTATAATATTAGTAAGATAGGCTATTTTATAGTTTTTTAGTTTTTATAATATTAGTAAGATAGGCTATTTTATAGTTTTTTTTTTAATTTACGTAATGGAAGAGAAGTTTTGACATAATTCAATTATGTACGCTATTTTGTAAAACCGTTTGATTTTGATTTAATTAAAGGATTGTTTTGTTATGAGTTATGAACACATTAATTCACGGTGCGATAATCCATTCAATTTAAAACGTTTAATCGCTTTCTTTATAAGTGGCATGAAATAGGAATATGAATAAACTGTTATTCGCAACTCGAACAACTGCCAATAACAGTTTAAGCCAAGCATTGAATAGAATTGTGTAGTTTTACGGAATAAAAATTAAATTTGTGAAACAATACCTAGTATAAAATAAAGCGAAAAAGTAACTGAACTGAATTCAAATTCTTGACATAATACTTTGTTTGATAGAGTGCGGTTGAAAAGTAAAAAGCACCCTAGAAATGGAAGTATAGTTAAATGGTTGGTAGCGAAATGGTTGTTTTCATTTTCTCCGCAATACATCTCTAAAATTCAAATGTTCACTTCAAAAAACCGACCAAGTGCGAGTCGGACTCGCGCACCGAGGGTTCCGTACAAATACATATATGTATCTACTAGCTTTTGCCCGCGGCTTCGCTCGCGTGTACTATAAGTATTCCAAAGAACCAAGATTATCAAGCAAGCAAGCATACAGGCAAGCAAGAAAGCATGCAAGCACGCAAGCAAAATGCAAGCAAGCATGCATGCACGCAAGCAAGCAAGCGTGCAAGAACGCGTGCAAGTAAGCGTGCAAGCAAGCACGACTAAACTTCAGGTAGGTACGGTCCTGTACTGTTTCTTTGTATACAATGTTTTTCACTAATTCGGAAGCGGGCACTAAAAATCTGAACAACCAGAAAGAATACAACTAAAGGTCTATACGTGCATATGATATTTAAAAAAACTTCCTATAACTCCTAACCGTTAAGGAGTTTAACCTTCCATCATCAGCTCACCTGGATAACCTGAAAAAATACAACTATCGGTCTATACGTAGGTACCTATAATATTTGAAAAAATATTCTCAACTCCTAACCGTTAAGGAGTTTTAAATACCTTCCATCATCAGCTCATCAACATGAGATGATGTCTACCAGACACAAACACTTAAATAGCTTGAGAAAGTATATGAACAACGTAATGCGCGCCTACAAAATTTGAAGGTTGCCCTCGTTTGCCCTGAGATCCCGTCACCAGATCCTGATTTGGTGACAATGGGACCATCTCAGGAGTATATTATATTCTTTCGAATAAAAAAAGAATTTTTAAAATCGGTCCACAATTGACCGAAAATCCGGTGAACACCTACATAAAAAAAAAACATACAGTGGAATGCATAACCTCCTCCTTTTTTGAAGTCGTTTAAAGAGCCCTTTATGGCCTACTTACAGTATAAACTTTGGAATTTTGAATTTTTACCTTTCTACAACCAGTAAAACGCAAAATCCCGTTTTTTCCTTATCCCGTGGGAATTTCCGAAAATCCTTAAAACTGTTTTTTACTACTATAATTACCTACTTCTATGCCAAATTTGAAGAGTCTAGTAATTATAATTCATAGGATTCCGTTGAACTGAATATATAAATTCCGTTTTTTCTTGTTCCCGTGGGATTTTCGGAAAGTCCTCTCTCAATACTCCTCTGCACTCCCCAAGCAACCTACATGCCAAATTTCAGCTTTCTACGACCAGTAAAACGAAAAATCCCGTTTTTTCCTTATCCCGTGGGAATTTCCAAAAATCCTTAAAACCGTTTTTTACTATTATAATTATCTACTTCTATGCCAAATTTGAAAAGTCTAGTAATTATAGTTTATATGATTCCGTTGAAATGAATATACAAATCCTGTTTTTTCCTTATCCCGTGGGAATTTTGAAAAATCCTGAAATAAAAGTTTTAACTAATGTAATACGTACTTGTGTATCAAATTTTAAGAGTCTAGTTTATAGTTACTGAGATAGGGTCACTCGGAATCGAATATATAAATCCCGTTTTTCCCGTTCCCGTGGGAATTCCCAAAAATCCTTCATTAGTGGATGCCTACATTGTATAAGGTATCTATGTGCAAAATTTCAAGTCTCTAGGTCCAGTGGTTTGGGCAAAACCTTAGAAACGACACCCATATTGATAGGTATTTAGACATTTCAACCCCATCGCACCCCATCCAGGGAGATGGTATTTTACGTATGCCACATCTGATTTTAAAACCGTTGTTGTTTTCATAACCAGCGACCCGATAAACCATAGAAACAACACCCATGTTGATTTTCAGACTTTGTTACCCCTTTCTCCCTTTTAGGGGTTGAATTCTCAAAAAACCTGAAACACGTGTTTACTCATTTATCATTAGGAGTACTTATGTGAAGTTTCGAATAAAATAGTCGAACTAATCTTGTTTCCCCATACAAACTTTGAACCCCCTTTTCTCCCCCTTAGGGAGTGAAGTTTGAAAAATCCTTTCTTAGTGCACCCCTAGACCTTATAAGGAACCTACGTGCCAAATTTGGAATCTCTAGGCCCAGCGGTTTGGGCTGTGCGTTGATATGTCAGTCAGTCAGTCAGTCAGTCAGTTTAGAATTTTATATATATAGATGAACATCCAGTCTTAGCAGACCCCTGCTCCTAAGCAAAATGTGCGCAGTGTGGGATCATTGTAGATTGGTTACTGATATAGACAGACAGACAAAAAAAATTATGTTTTTGCAATTTTTTCTTTATCTGTGCTATAAGACCTTGCTTCGTACCAAATTTCAAGGTTCTGAGTTCACGGGAAGTACCCTGTAGGTTTTGATTCCCTTGCGAGTGTCGAAAATGTGCGTTGTTTACTGATATAGACAGACAGACAAAAAAAATTATGCTTTTCGCAATTTTTCCTTTATCTGTGCTATAAGACCTTGCTTCTTACCAAATTTCAAGATTCTGAGTTCACGGGAAGTACCCTTTAGGTTTTGATTCCCTTGCGAGTTTCGAAAATATGCGGAAATTTGCGTCATAAACGGCTGTATCTTTTGATTGCGTTGGCTTAGAAGTTTGATTTTTTCACAGCTCCAAGGGACAGTAGACTTAAGTATTTGATATAAATTTCAGCTTGATCTTGCTTGACGTTCCTGAGAAAAAGGGTCTTGACAGACAGACGGACGGACGGACGGACGGACGAACAACAAAGTGATCCTATAAGGGTTCCGATTTTTCCTTTTGAGGTACGGAACCCTAAAAAAAGATCTAAATTGATAAGGTTTATTATGGTACTATGATGGGATACCATGTGTCAGCTGGGAATAGTGGGTTATGTGCGAAATTACATTTGAAATTTACCATGAGCTTTACGGTGAAGGAAAACATCGTAACTACGCATCGTCAGTAAACCGTGCAAACATCGTTTGTAAAGTTTCCAATACGCATTGGGCCCGCGTGGAGACTACGGCCCTCTCATTCTGGGAGGAAGCCTGTGCCTTGCAGTGGAACGTATATAGACCGGGATGATGATGATGATAAAAATATACTTTTTAATTGATGAAAATTTGAAATGGTAATAAAAATCAGTGCACTGCAACAACACGGTTAGAACCATGATATTCGCACGAGATGCGAACTTCGGAGTCGGGTAATTAAATCCGTCCAAGTGCGAGTCGGACTCGCGCACGAAGGGTTCCGTACCATTATCTATAAAAATAAATAAATAAATAAAAATAAATAAATATCACGGGTCAATTCACACCAATTGACCCAGTCCCAAAGTAAGCTAAGCAAAGCTTGTGTTATGGGTACTAGGCAACGGATAAACATACTTATATAGATAGATACATACTTAAATACATATAAAACACCCAAGACCCGAGAACAAACATTCGTATTTTTCATACAAATATCTGCCCCGACACGGGAATCGAACCCGGGACCTCAAGCTTCGTAGTCAGGTTCTCTTACCACTAGGCCATCTGGTCGTCTAATGGCAAAAGAAATCACGTTTTTTTGTATGGGAGCCCCCCTTAAATATTTGTTTTAATTTAATTTAATTATTTAGTTTCAAAGTGAATATATTTCAAGCGTCTACCTGTTGCCGTTATCAATATCGAGCAAAAACGAGCAAAAAATCACGTTTGTTGTATGGGAGCCCCCTTAAATATTTATTTTATTCTAGTTTTTAGTATCTGTTGTTACAGCGGCGTCAGAAATACATCATCTGTGAAAATTTCAACTGTCTAGCTATCACGGTTCATGAGATACAGCCTGGTGACAGACGGACATACGGACGCACAGCGGAGCCTCACTAATAATCCCGTTTTTACCCTTTGGGTACGGAACCCTAAAAAGGGCATATGTAAATTAGCCGGTGCCAGTTGTTTTTGTTTGATTTTACTTCAAACTAATAATAAAAAGAGTAATTTTGTTTCGCTTTTTAAAAGACAAATAGAATTTTTCTTTTTTTTTTCAATTTTTATTTGAGTATCTCCGCGACTTTTATTGCAAAGAACTTGTTCGAATCATTTTCTTCATCCTTCTGTTTTAATATTAAGAACTACGAAAATAATATTGTTTTTTAGCGAATCAATTAGTTTTCTTGTTCAAAAACCGTATTTTGTTATCTCAGAGCGTTTCGTGCGATATGTTTCCCAGAAATTCCAGAATTTCACGGCATAATACATATACGTAGACTCATAATGTCATAATATACATATATGTTTGCCTAAACGTCACGCGACATATTTACCTCTCAGGCTTATTGGTTTGCGGACGTAGGCAGGAATCAAGGTCCTTCGAAGTAAATGTCAAGAATACAGATTTAGATGTCGTACACACATAAATATGACTAAATAATAAAATAATGTTCCGTTGAGATTTGATTGTACAAGCTAAAGTTTAATTTGATTGTATTTTATATTTCATACTAAATACAAACTGAAATATAGATGCACAGAAAAAACCCCAGAAAAAAGACCAATGCTGGGAATCGAACCCAGGTCCTCAGCATTCCGTGCCGTGTGCCATACCCCTATACACCACCACTGGTCTAGAGATTAGACACGAATCTTTCCTATACATCATACATTTCAGTCTGCTAAATCATCACCTTATGCAGTGACAAGCGCTCATCTATGTTACACCCTCTATCGAGAGATTTTAACACTCCTTCGGAACTAACTTTGGATTTCTTGTATTTTATGATGTAATTTTTTGTACTTACCTACTTACCTACTACTATCTACCTAATAGAATAAATATTTAATTTTAAAATGATCTAAATAATTTATTCTATACTATACTAAATAATAATGAATATTGCTGCTAAGGAAGAATTACATCTTCAGTGTGTTCAGCCTTTGTTGTTTTTTTTCTTCTGCGTAGTAGAGCGGGAGGTGCTTACCTTTATTAACTAGCCCGCTATGTTATCTTATGTGACATAATATATTTGTGACGCCGTTTCTGTTCTGCTTATTTCTTTTTTCTATTTATTTGTTTGATCTGTGTAATCGTGATACAGTCAATGTCATAAATAAGTGGCTTATTCACTCACTTCACTTTTGATCACTTTTGTACCTTGTCGCTTTCAATCGTTACATAATTTCGCATGCCTTTTCAAACATGACGTTTAAGTGACAAGGTTATAAAAGTGATCACTTTATAACGTAGGACCCTACTAAGTATATTACGTCCAAAAAAATGGCGCCCTGAAATATGTCAGTAGGTACTCCTCTAGGTTTTAGAGGTATTAAGTAGGCCATCACAAACAGAATACGTTATGCAATGCAGTATTAATCGCGATAACAAACGGCTGACGAGAATTAATTACCATTATCCTTCGTCAACGTAAGTGGGCAAGATCAGTTTCTGACAGATGAAGCCTGCAATAGTACCTAATGGATTGACTGCTATTCAGCTGCTAGTACTAAGTACTACCGTATAATCGCTAAGTAACTCCCATATGTTTAATCTAATGGTTATGGGGCCCGGTTTCGGTTATTAGACTTAACAGTTATCGTTAAGAATGGCTGCACGGGTTAAGTCGCGTGGAGAAACGGTTGTTTCATTAATTGGTTGCCCTGAGTGCTATCTAGATAGCTGCAATGCTGGTCGTACGTTGTTAGGATTAAGGATTCCATTTCAAACTCATACCAAGAGCTTATAAGCCTAAGTGAGAATATTAAATATTGTAAGTGTATTTACCTAATATCATCATCATCAGGATGATGGTCAGGCGGTAGGTCGAGCCGGAGGTCGCCCAGCGCCCGCGCCGCGTGCCTCCTCCGCCTCTCGTACCACAGCCTCCTTTGTTCCCTCTCGTTGTCCCTCTGTACGCCGAAGAAAGTCTGCGTCTCTCTCTTAAGGTAATCCCGCACCGCAACGGTATGGACTCGGCGCAATCTGACGCCATCTTCCTGGGCTGGTTGCGGCACGGGGTCGGGGGGTGGTGCGAGGGGCGCGGGCGGCGCGGAGACCACTCGCGGGGGAGATGTGGGCGCGGGGAGCGGCGCGGACGCCGCGGGCGCCGGCGACGCGCTCTGGCATGCCAGCTGGGGAGCCAGCAAACCCGCGCTTGAACGCCTGTAACAAACAATATGTCTATTAGAGTATTTTATGAGTTCCTATTCCCTATTACTGTAACGCGCAAACAGAAGACTAACGTAACTTGATACAATCAATCAATAATCAGTCAAATCGTGACCACGGCTGCTGCAATAAAAATAAATATTGTTTGCGTGATAAGTCCCGTTTAGTATAATAATTATGAGTGAAAATCACGAAAGTTTAAAACAGTATACAATCAATATGCACACGATGCAATAATATATTAAGTAGTTCTGATGAAACATTCTTTAGGATTTACACATCAGAAGACTTGGCACCTTAGAGGTGCGATTAAAACACGATCTGTAATTGTCGACCCGGAATTCATGACAGTAATTTACGAAACCTTTATGTTATTTCGATTAGGGGTTTGAATTATTAGGTCGTGCATTATTTTTGTTCATTCGGGAACGAAAAATACGGGGTCGTACACTAACCGCACCCCATTAGTAATTGAATTAATATAATGAAAAAAACTATGGTGTGACTATGTTAAAAAATACTTGAGTATTTATTTGTTTCATCTTTACGAATATTTACATATATTAATCCTAAGGACTTTATCCGTTATACTTTGTATTGCAGAGAATTTATTCCAATGCAGCGCAGGATGAAAAGCACGAGTAGAATCTATAAATCTAACTGTCTGCTATGCCTTAGAGTACTCAGCATATTGAATTCCCCGGCTGCAACTGAAATTACACGGTTTTCACGCCCTATAAATTATTGAAATAGATTACATTCGTGAAGGACGTTTGAAGTTCCAAATTATATGCCCAAAGATAAAGTTGCGTGTGTTGTTGACGAACCACTGACGCTCGGAAGTATTTTTGTGAACATACGCCACAATAAACGTAAATAGGTTGTAAACGTCGAAATGAGTGATTCAATAAACCAATGAATTCCAAGTAGCGAGTGAATCGAGACATAATTACCGTCCAGCCCAGCACGGAATGCGCTCCCGGAGCGAACGTCATCGTCGAATTGGACCGATTCATTCGGTATTTCCGATTGCAATTCCACGGCCAATGAGCAAATCATCCACAGCTCGTTCAGACATTAGAATGTGTGTCATTTTCATAACAATTTTGGAGCATTCTTACCATTGAAACAATAAGCGTACTCAGAACTGCCACAAATTTCTAAAGCGTCAACCATTTCATGTAAAACCGGTCAAGTGCGAGTCTGACTCATACATTACCTAATTATGGGTCCGTGCCTCAGTACAACGTTTTAAAAATAATAAATAATAAATAATGACCACTGCTAAAGATAAGAAAAAATGGAACTCTTTGGAGGAGGCTTTTATCCTGAGGGGGTCCACATTAGAAGGAGATTAAACTGCATGAGTAGTAGATTTATTATGGTTACTTAGTAATATAATTAAGTTATTGAATATCAAATTAATTAATTCTATCTAATTATTGTGGAATGAAATAAAGCTATTTATTATTATTATTATTATTATTTGATATAAACTTTAAATATTAAAATAACGAAGTTTCATGAAGCGTAGTTCAGTTTTGTGTTGTAAAATTGGGTTTATAGCTAAGTTTTAAAGATATAAATAAAACGTTGGCTGAATTTGTAACCTCCTTAGTCTGAAATGACATACCTATTTACTGACTTGTTTGCAAATTTTAAAACTAAAGTTAGGACTCCCTTGGGAGAAAAAACTATACGTAAATCCATAACTCCCTTAACCCTTCTTCGCATGGTGATAGAAATTTCCATCATAACATTCACATTAACTTATTTTCCCTTAAGCTAGAGACCAATTAACATTATCCTGATTAATTTAACAAATAAATAAAAAATCATGCAAAGAAGGGTTAAGAACAACTTAGGCCATTGTCATTTAGTATGCAGGCATGGAATACTTAACACAATTGACGAGCAAGTGTGATGAAATAGAATATTCTGAGTTTATGAAAATCCTAATCGCTTTAAATATTCGTTCAAAATGGAGGAACATAATCCAGTAGCATTGTGTATTCACCGACAATGTGACACGGTAATACACGTGAAATAATTGCGCGCATATTGTATTATGCACGGCGCAGGTGCGTCTCGGTGAGCGGCAATAATTTGAACGTAACAGAATACAACGTAAATCAAGATATACCTACTTGGTAGCTAAGCAATGCCTTTGATAAATATTCCTTATTATTGCGTCACATGTTTGAAGCCGCATGAACTGTGGCGGATCACAGGTGCTTGTTCACACAAATACACGCTTACACGTGTATGTACAATCAACAGAGATAGCTTAGTTATAATTTGATACGCTTATATCATAAGCGCTTTAGGTAGACTTCTTCCCGGTTTAAAATATCACATGCGTCAACAAAGTTTGGAATTAATTCAATACTGACTTCGTTTATTTTTGAGGAAAAACTTAAGAAAGCTCTTTTTGTATGTTCTTAGAGTGTATAGAACTGATAAGGTATTTACGACATTTCTCTAATTTGAAAGAGTCGTTCTTAGTTTTTTTGCCCATAATTGCGGCCATGACCTGACTTATGTCTCATTCTCATTAGCCATCATCTGCAAAGATAACAACTATTCAATTTTCCCTGACGAAAATTATCCTACATCATTCCCAGGGTCTAAAACTATCTACCAAATATCCAGTGGCGAAGGGTACTAACAACCCGATTCCCCCGGGTTGACTAAATTTTCGAAGTAACCAAACGCTTCTCTTCTATTTGCTCCGGCTTTACTTGCCAAGTTTTTCACGCCCCGCTACTGAAATATTCCAAATTAAATCTAAATAGGTTAAGCGATTTAAGCGTGAAGTGCTTAGCAACAGATGGATAGTGTTACTTTCGCATTTATAATATAAGTAAGGATATGTTTTATGTTAATGTATTGTATTAGTGCAGAATATTTATTGAGTCATTACTTATGATACAAAATGATAATTGAAATATTTTAAAAAATAAATAAATAATAATAAATAAATATTAGGGGACAATCTCACACAAATCGACCTAGTCCCAAACTAAGCAAAGCTTGTTCTATGGGTACCTACTAGACGACGATAGACATACTTATATAGATAAATAAATACTTAAATATATAGAAAACATCCATAACTCAGGAACAAATATTCGTGCTCATCACACAAATAAATGCCCTTACCGGGATTTGAATCCAGGACCTCTTGCTTCATAGGCAGGGTCACTACCAACTAGGCTAAAGCGGTCGTTAAAAACGCGCACCATTCTTCGCTCAGGGATCCCTATAAAGGTATTGATAGTTCTTTTGTACTTTATTGACTAGGTATATATAACAGCAAAGTGGTAAAACTCCACTTGATTGACAAGTATAAGTTACTGTTTAGCGTGTAGTGAGTGTACCAATCATTGTCTAGACACGCGCGCCTATTTATGTGGACAAATAACTCACTTCTACGTATTTGTCTTTGTTATTCGTATACCTACGTAACCTAAAACGTGTAAGTGATTTTAGTATAGATTTTCAAAAAAGCCGGGTACCCAAGTGATTTGACCTATGGCCTCACGAGCAGAGAATCGTGGGTTCAAATCCGGGCTTACCGTCTCTGAGTTTTTCAAAATTCATGTGCGAAATTACATTAAATTATTGGAAATACGAGCTTTACGGTGAAGGAAAACATTGCGAGGAAACCTTTACATGCCTGCGAAGAAATTCAATAGTGCGTGTGAAGTTAGTTACCAATCCGCTCTGGGTTCGCGTGGGAACTGTGGTCCAAGCCCTCTCATTCTAAAAAGGGCCCAGTGCCCAGCAGTGAGAGAGATAATAATAATAAATAATAAATTTATTTCAACAAAACATCGTTACCATAAGATCCTTAAACACTAGAACTCCACTCCCTAAATAGGCAATTAACCTGTGCTTTAGGATAGAACAGCGGGGCTACTCCGACATTCGTAAATCGAAGTTCGTATCGTAGCGTCTTGCTCACTCTCGTATTAAATGCTATTTGCGAAAGCGGGGAGGTACGATACGAAGTTCGAATTATGCTATTCGTAGTATAAGGCCAGGTTTGGCTAACTTTTGCCGTCTTTTAGCTGATATGAGCGTTCTCCATCGTATGCCTCATCTTCGCTTTCCATCAGGCGTGATTGTGGTCAAACGCAAGCCTACATTGAATAAAAAAAATGTCAATGATGATAACCCGGATACAATTCTCGTTAAAATAGAATAAAAACCGTATTAAAAACATAAAAGCTTTTATTTCAAAATAAATAAGCACACACTGTACGAATTTACGGCGAGTGCTTTGTAAAGACGTTGAGGTATTAGTCTTTATACACATTTTTATCCATGTCGCTGGGCCATCCGTCACGTGTCGTACTCAAGTGATATTAACAATGTAGAGACGCATTTGTTTCCATTAGGCGATGTTACGGCTATAAAAGAAAATCTGAAATTCTGTTTTAAAATGTCAGAAGTAACACCTTGTGTATATTCTTTTACACTGACAATTTTACGCCTATGATTTCTTGTCTTTTGTAAATCTTCAAGTACCGTATAAGTACATTATGAAGATATTGTTTGTTTCGATTTTGTTTGTCTTTAATTATAATTTTTTTCTTATTCTTTCTGTTGTTCGCTTGAAGAGAAGAGATGCCATGGTATTTTTACTCTTATGTAACTATTTTCTGTTTGCTTACTATCTATGTATAATCTTTGAGTCTACTTTTATTATGTTTTTTTTTTATGAACAAGATTACAGTCTCTATTTAATTCTTGTACTTTTTATTTAATTATTTTTATAATGCATTTCGTTTTGTAGCGGTTAGAATTGTCACTCTTTATACGAGTATGTGTTAGGTAATACTAACATTTTACATCGATAAATATATCTTGGATGTATAATAAGTAAGTTTTTTTTAACAAAGCTAAGTACCTACGTTTTCGCTTGCGTAAACCACTATATCTGGCAATCGAATTGAAAATCCGAGATTTTACTAAATTACTTTGGGAATTTCCGAAAAATACATCGTGGTTGGTACTATGACGAACACTCGTGCAAAATTTCATGTTTCTGGACTCAGCGGTTAAGATTTTGGGATTTTACATGGATCCCGCGGGAACATCGGGATAAAAAGTAGGCTATGTGTTATTCCAGACGTCCTATTATCTGTATAAAAAATCATCTAAATCTGTCCAGCTGTTTTAGCGTGAAGGAATAACATAAACACACGCACATACTAACCAACCTTCGCATCTTACTTTATTACTTAATATTATAAATGCGAAAGTTTGTATGGATGTTTGTTACTCTTTCACGCTAAAACGGTTTTACGGATTCTGCTGAAACACACACACACACACACACACACACACAGGTAGTTTATAATCTGGATTAACATACAGGATAATTTTCATCCCGGAAAATTAGGATAGCGATAAATGAATTCTTTGCAGACGGAGTCACGAGCAGCAGCTAGTTTATAATATTAGAATTTGAAGCGACCCAAGTGTTTCATTAAAACATAATTATTAAGATCAGTAGAGCACATGGACTTAATCTCAATAACATTGTACTTATGTAAGCCGATCTCAAGTTCAGTCACGTCAGTTAGCCAATAATTCAGGCCACAATCCAGGTACGAACTGATTACTATTCTTAACGGACAGTCAATAACACCAACCAGTTCTGGCACGTTGCTCCCTATTTCAGAAGAGGTGTTAAATATCCTGACAGGTGATAACGGACTATTTATTTGACCTGGAGACCCTATACTTCTCTCGGTCAATGAAATCGTGCCAGTGGAGTATTATTCTGGTTTTGCTATGCTATTTTGTTTGTAAAATTCTGTCTTGTAGGTATATTTAGTGAGTTTTATTTGTATAATGCAAAATATATTAATATTATTAACTGTTTATTTTCTTGGAATAAGAATTATCCTAATGTTTTATCAGGGTTGTGACTAACCACATACTATATAGGGAATAAATAACTACATATCAAATTTCATCACAATCGGTTTAAGTGCCGTAAGCGTAACAAACAAATAAAAATACTCACATACGTATTTTTGATATTAGTTAGGATACTAATAAATATAATAATTATATCTAGTACAAAAGACAGAACACAAAACAAAAACGTCTTGACCTTGACCAACAAATAATTTGAAAAAATTACTGACATCAATCGTTAATTTACCAAACATTTGTTTGAAATTCCCAATCGCAAATGAAATCCAATAAAACCCCTCTATCCCTAGAAACGCTGAAGTGGTACTATTATCTAGTCAATTTATTCGCATAAGCTGCCATAATTCCTAACATATTTACGAGAATTATCAGGAGTTGAAATTTATTTTATTACCGTGAGTCTCTAGCGGTAGAACACGTTTCAGACTATTATTGGAAATGGGACAAGTGAATAACGACTCAAGCATTTAAAAGAACATTAGCCTAACAAGATAGGTATTTTCCGATTCTCCGCGAAGTTTACTCTAATCTAAGTAATGTTCGCTAGCTTCTTGCTTTAAGGCAGCGATTTGTTAGAGTTAACTCTTGCGAATGCTTGGGGCTGTGTTTGTTTCGAAATTAGGCTATCTACTATCTAGAGCGCGCTGATAAAATCTAACAATGAACTTTTTCACGCTGCTTAAGTGTTCGCTTGTTTATGAAACGAAGGATGTACGAGTAGTCGGCCAAGTTAAAAATAGTGCTTTCCAATTTTATGATAGTTAGGTACTATCCTACTAATCTTGATGTATGTAAGTGTGTTACTCTTTGTTTGAAAAAATTCTATGATATTAAAACCCGAATAAATGAGTCATGTTAAGTATAGTTAGCAACGTCCACTTTATTACTGTAGCGACTTCGAATGCAGTCTTTAGTGTTACTCCAAAATATTTCGGTCAAATCTTCAGTACGGTGTTCAGTTGAATTGGATGTTGCTGACTTTGCTTCAATGACATTGAACTTTACATAAAATCCTAAATTTTAGTTCCACTTTAAAATGTCGTTGTATTTGAACAAAAAAAAATAAAACAAGTAATAATTATTCATATAAAATGTCCTAGAGGAGCTTTTAATTGCCTAGCACGTTCCTGTAAAAAGTGCTTGACTTAGAGAATTGTGACCTTTTGAGGGTTATTACTATTTTATTACATCATTTTAAGCCCGTAAAGTGGTACCATAAAGGTGTGTCTACGTAGAAGCTGCAATCGTAAACCGAATAATATTGTGCACCCATCTTTATATGCTCTTGTCTCTTTCTTTTGGGTCAAGGTTTTTACACTAATAGGTACAGCTAGCATTCGTAGTTTTATGACAATATTCCCCCTTTTACCGTATCAACAAGGACGGAAATACTGGGCATAGGAAAGAGTCCCTCAGAGTAAGAGCGCTTGGGCTGTGGTTCTTACACAGCCCCAGTAAGGGTTGGAAACTTATACATACCATTAAATTGCTTTGCAGGTCTCGTGGAAAATTTTAAATTTAATTTTGGACACGAATTCTGAAAAATTCAGAGATTCCAGCTCGGATTTAAACTTATGGTCCTCTAATTGACAGGGCATGGGTCAAACCACTAAGCTACCACGACTTGCCTTAAATTACTTGTATAAAAGCTATGACATATTTGAACTTTATTGGCTTTAATGAATAGCTTTAAAGCTGTAGACGTTCGCAACAGTACTTTATTGAGTGGGCTCGTAGAGGTCTACGTAGCTACGCTGCTACGAAAACGTAGCACCTTGATTTCACATGCGCAGCACGCAACCAATAACTCAAGTGGAGCTACGGCGCTTAGCGAGAAAATATTAAAGGAGCTGATAATTAACAGAGCCGGTAGGCGATAGTCTAAGCTCAGACTGGATCACATCACAATAACGCGTGAACAGCAATTTTTGGAATGATATCAGTGGACAATCTAAGATAAAAGCATTTTGAGGAGAATTATGTCAAATGACATAAAATTTTACACAAATACATAATAGTAATTTGCCATAATACAGTCTCAGAAATTGACAATGTAGGTACTATTAGTTTAAAAAATAACAACATTTTCTTACATACAAATAACACAAAGCGCACAAAGCGTTTTCGCTATTCCATCATCAACCGTACAGCTATGGAGTGGAATTCCCTACCTGTGAATGTGTTCCCTGAAAACTACAATCTGGCTGTTTTGAAGTCTAGGGTGAATGAGCATTTACTAGGCAAACGTGCTCTATCGTAGACCTCATCTTCGCTTTCCATCAGGCGTGATTGTGGTCAAACGCAAGCCTATATTGTATAAAAAAATACAAACCTTCTCTTAATAGTTACTAAGAATTAGACAAATAGGTGTACCCTTTCTGAAGTTATACTCGTACATACATTTTCTCCAATAAACTGATTTAACCCAAATCCGTTTAACTTGACTAGCCTATTAGTTTCACTTAACATCATATTAAGTTCCCAAACCGCACTGGACCCGCGTGGGAACTATGGCCCAAACACTTTCATTTTGAGAGGAGGCTTTGCCCTGCAGTTGGACGTTAAAAGCTGGGATGATGATGAACATCGTATGAAATCAAATGGGCCTTATTATTTTGTTCATTTTTATTTTCAAACTTGTTTTTTATGACATGCTCTTATAATATATTATATAGATAACCACATTCAGTAAACTATAGTGGCGCAGCAGCGTAACTGTTCTACTCGATTCACTCAGAATTCTATATTTTTTATGTGACGTCAGTTATCATAAGTTTGCTAAAAGGTGTACTACAATACTACGAGATGTATCCAAAGACAACTCGTGTTAGCGCTTTTCACACTAAATGAAAATATTTACTCGACTCCACTGGTAAACCATGATGTTGATTTATATCAAAAATGATATCAGCTCACACACTACACGCGAAACACGCTTTTTGTGGTTAAACTATATTTAATTGATAAATAAACTTTAATGACGATACGTCAAAATGCCGTGGTAAACCAAAATAGGTTACCTACCAAATTTTCAATTTACCACATTTTCACCTGACGAAGTTCTCTTTTATTTGTGTTTCATTAATTGTACCTACTCAAGGTACAAATCCTTTAATTTTTGAGCACAACTTATAATAAAACGGTAAAAACAAATGAAAATTAAAATACTGAAATGCTACTATACACATTTTACTACAGTTTCTTAAGCTGCACTCAAATTTGGTCCTGCAAATTGAGGACGACTTATTAAAAAGTTATTGCTTAAAGTGCTATCTTCAGAAAACTAAAACTACTCGTACTAAAGGACCAAGTAAATAAAACAAATAATCAAATTCAAACATCATTTCCTTCGAAACCAATACCGAAATTGAAGGTACAAACGTACTATTAGTAAATACGATTCCTCGGAGAATTTCTTTCGTTTTATGGCAATTTGGTCATTTCATTACCTTAACTTCGTTTACTGTCGTCTGAGGTATTTTTGACATTGATCGTTAAATTTTACACTTTTATCTCATTTCTCAACAAATTGGGATTTCCTTGCAAGTTCATTACGCTCTTACATCTACAAAAAATATATTTTTTATTCTAAATTAAATTGAATGAAATCTAACTGCTTTGCTTACAAATTATCTCGACGTTTAGATATCTGCATTGCAACACTGCCGTGCTCAAGCTAAAAGGCGGCTAAGTGACAAAACCAACTTTTGAGTAAACGGCGAAAAACGTCACAAAAATTTCAAATCGATGCTGGTCAATTTCCTTAAATCTTTAGCTATGTTGTCATATACCAAACGGTAGATCTTTTTTTAATTTATGATTTGATTTTAGTTACTCTTGTAATATTATAGTTTTTGTGCCACTAAAAGTCATTTTTTCCTTTATAGTTATGAAAATAAAATAAAATCCTTTTTACATTGCAGTACAAAAAGGCGGTTAACGGATCTTAACTGCTTTATAGACATGTATTTTTTGTTAATGATATAGGAATTGTTTTGAAATAGATAGTTAACTACAATTACGTAACTAGAAAGCAGTTATCTGTTTTAGTGGCATTTTAATCTGGGTTAGTGAGTATAATTGTTAACCCAGTCCATAACTATAAAGCGGCAAAGGGCACGGCACATTGCCGCCTTTTAAACTAATTCACTGTTTCTTGTTTACTTTCCGATATACTGGAACATAGCTTAAAAGCGGTTAACTTACAAACCTTTTGGCGTCACTGCTTTTTAGTCTTGTACGAGTCCCAATATTTTTTTAAGAATCCTGCAAAATTGGCCGTAACTACAAATTCAAATAAACATTTTACTGTGAATTATTCGTTTATTTCGATGTATGTAAAATCGACATTCAAATAGCTCGTCATTGCTACCATAGTTAATACTTCATTGTGATATTAAAATAGAACAAATATGGCACTCTGCGCAAAAATCAAAAGGATAGTTACAATCTCAAAAAAAAGCAACTTAGTCACAGTAATTTAGAATTATGTCCATTTGAATAATAATATGGTATTAAAAAAAAGGTCATAGGGGTGTAAAGAAGAACCCAGAATCTCAATCTCCAAATGTCAACCTCACCTGCCCGTGGTGCACCCTGCTAGCAACTGACGAGGCTCTGGTGACCGACAGATGGCGGAATTACCATCCAAAAGCAAGTAGGCAAAATTAAGTCGGCCAGCAACGGGCAGCAGCGTTGCTGGTGCAAGTGGCCTAATTCTGCGATTACCAACCCGCCTGCCCAGCGTGGTGATTATGGGCAAAACCTTTTATGGTAGCACAACCATTACCCCGGCCCCCAGTTCTCGTCAGCCCTACTATTCCTGGTTACGGTAGCGGCCATGGTAACGGTAGGGCGGGGGGTGGCATATCTTGGGTTTGTCGGAGGTCCGTAGAGACGGAGAGGATACGATAACCTTAAGCTCCGGTAACCTATTCTACTTTCGGGAGGGCGAACAGCAGTCCCAAGGTGGAGTCGGCTTCCTTATCAATAAAGCTCTCTGTAACAATGTGGTGGAGATCGGTAGCGTGTCGGCAAGGGTAGCATACCTTGTACTTAAGTTGACTGATAGGTGCTCCTTGAAAGTTATACAAGTGTACGCGCCGACCTCGGCATACTCCGACGACGAAGTGGAAGCTATGTATGAGGACATAAGTAAAGCCATGCATAGCACCACTAGAACACATTACAGCGTTGTTATGGGAGACCTCAACGCTAAGGTGGGAGTACAGGCATGCGACGATTCGACTATCGGACCGCACGGATTTGGAGTTAGAAACCACAGGGGCACATGTTGGTCAGCTTCCTGGAAAGCCAAAAGCTTTTTCTAATGAATTCTTTCTTTAAGAAGGGGCCTTACAGTAAGTGGACTTGGAGAAGCCCCGACGGTAAGACGCGAAATGAGATCGATTTTATCATGACGGATACAAAGCATAAATTCAGGGATGTCTCAGTGATCAACAGGTTTAACACAGGCAGTGATCACCGACTTGTTCGAGGCACTCTGAATATACGTCATAAGCTGGAGAGAGTCCGCATGGTGAGATCTGTTTTGCGTCCAACACAACTCTTGTTGATTTGTTGGAAACCACCGACGATGTTGATAAAGAGGCCGACCAGTTGGTGAGGACGATTCGGGATGTGGGAACAACGTGTTTCCCAAAGCAGCGAAGTGTACAGCAGTCTAAACTCTCTCGCGAGACTCTGGAACTCATGAGGCGGCGACGAGAAATGGCGGCGCAGACTGTTTCGTTAGGTGAAACAGAGCTCTCCAAGCATGTTAGAAAGCTGATAAGGCGAGATCTCCGTAGCTCCAATACTCGCTCTATTATGGAGGTAATAGAGCGCAACCGGGGATCGAAAGTCTTTCTACAGCAACTTGGAAGGAGCAACCTAATGAAACTAAAAACTGCAAATGGCCAAACCATCACCTCTAAGCCGGAAATCCTCGCCGAGATTGAGAGCTTTTATGGACAGCTGTATGCTTCCCATGCTGCACAGCCTCTTCCCGATCCAAGTCACATCAGAGCCTCACTAACACGCCACTACAGATAATTATCCCGGACGTCGAAATGAGCGAGATTAGGATTGCCCTGGGGCAGCTTAAAACCAACAAAGATCCGGGTGAAGACGGAATTAGAAGACGGAAGACGGAATATTAAGTATGCGTATTGTTGATCGAAGTTGCAAAATGTCAACTTAATCGGTAACCAGGAAGTGGGTCAAATTTAACGTACAAGATACATACCTACAAAGCCAATCACATGCTTTGTGCAACCACGGTTGCAAATTTATTTATTTATTTCAATCATATTTATTTTTTAAGTCAGTAATGACCTTGTTTGAAATCACTTGTCAATAAATGATAGTAATTGGAAAAAAAGACACGTGAGTGGCTAATTGTAATATATGTACATACTCTACTAGTCAACCGAGTACATTACAAATCTTGTAATACTAATTCTAATTCTGCGATTACACAAAAAGAAAATATGTAACTTACAGACCTCATAATATGTTTATTGGCCATAATGTTATTTGGTGGGAATGCGTCGCCGTCCGCCCGCGAAACGTCTTCCTACACTAAGAGGTTACTGCACATTGACACATCTACTTCTTTATTATGGTAAGTTTTCTGGTTTAGCGAGGGTACAGAAGAAAGAGGCAGGCGTAGTTAGCTGCATTTTAGTCATGTATTGTAGAATAGCCCCCTTTTAGTTATGCAAACAATTAAATAAAATATGTCGTTTACTTTGCGCACGGACAAATGCCGCTTTCAACCGTAGGTTTTTTACTGGAATTGTGGCATGAATACAGGACTAAAAGGCGGCAATGTGATTTTAACTGCTTTTTAGTGATGCATTGTCGTATAATCGCCTTGTAGTCAGGTATCAGCTAAGTATTTTATTCAATGAAACCTAGTTAGATAGCGGTTAAAGTCGTTTAGCCGCCTTTTAGTGTACCCAAAAATAATAACCGCTTTTAAGCTTGGCATTTATAATAAAAAAGGAAAAACAATCCAAACGTTAAAGTACTTTAGTAGCTTTTTAGTTAAGTAAAGTGGTTTAGTCGCCTTTAAGCATAGCAAAGTCCATTTTTTATGTATTTAGCCGCTTTTTTTGAAAAATTATTTTCGAAACGGTAAAAGATAGAAAAACCGTTCCTAGACAGATCGATAGAGATTTTTTTTCTAAGCAGAATGGTATTGAAAAGTCGAAATTGACCAAATGTCACTTAGCCGCCTTTTAGCTTGAGCACGGCAGAACAGATGTGATCACAAGTAAACTGAAGTGTAAGACATCACATATGCTCACCCGCCCGTGTTTTTCGAATTGCCTGCACTCGATTTTGTTTATTTTGTATCGGTATGTCACCAACGTAGACAATATTTGACGATTTCTCGGAAAATCTCGACACCTTTATTTCGCTTATCACAAGATTCCATGCAGACGAAAGCTGGTTTAAACCGCTTCATGTACCATTCTAGAGAATAAATGACGTTTTGTGGAGAGGATTTTGGGATTTAAAGCACGAACCATGTGTAAGAGTACGACAAATACCCGGCAATGGCGGATTTCTTCACCTGGCGGTTTTTGACAGTTGCAATATGTTCCTTGGCCCTTTCAGCTATTATTCGTTATGTCAGTCTGGCACTGGACTTACAGTAACTGCATGCGATTTCACAGAAGCACCGCGTTCAATTAAAAAGATTTAGTAAAAAAGATCACCCTAAAATCTACGAATTCAAAACAATTGAATACTAATTTAAAACTACTCTTGTGAAGGAAGTAGGTATCAGATGCATTATTAATAAACTTTCACAATTACTTAACTACCCCGAAAGTCAACGACCTATCACGATTTCTATTCAGCGAAATATTATTCAGAAATGCATTGGCATGTTTCAAACATGCTATTCCTGTTTACTCTAACCGCTGGTTTGTAAAAGTATTCCGCGGTAAACAGCTCCCGTATGCATGCAATTCTACGCTCAACAAACATTCCAGAAACTGCGAGATAGTTACGAAGTCGATACGTAACTTCTTCTATAAAGCGATATTCAAATGAAGATTGTAGGAGAGCATGATCTGAACGCAATTTTTATTTCTTTAATATCGCGATGGAGACTTGTTTTCTGCCTTAGTCTGCCTTGTTTGTAAGACAGGCGTCACAACATAGAAATAACTGTCATCAACACTACAATCACTTTACAATCATTTGCCATCGCATTATCAGCAGTTAACACCGCTCTATCTGTTCTCAATTAATATTTTTAAGGTTTCTTATCAAAAGAGCGCTCCATGGGCCCTATTGCTAAGCCTTCGTCATCTATCTGTACGTCTGTCATAGGTCAGTATCTTTCGAACTGCAATAGGAACCGTAATAAACACGAAAATTTGAAAACAGCCGCTATTACGATAAATGGTAATTTTTTTTTACATAGCTCGCATTGTTATTTTAGTTTCGTGTTCAAATAATAGAGCAACAACTTTTAATAATTCAACTTGCAAAGCACCCCGTTCCTATCGCAAACTTGATCTTTCCCGTGCTATGATGATACCGTGTTGTCCCACAAAGGTTAGAAGTAGTTGAATATCCAGTTTGCGAGTTCGGTAAGTTGGCGTGAGTCACAGCTATATAATAGAAGGTAATGTTATCACTGGAATCTTTTCCGGAGGAAAACGAGAAGGCTATCCAACCACTGTTTACTAACAAAATAAACTACTGGAGCGAAAACGGTAGGAGCTTTAACAGAATATTACTTTGGCGTCATTGTTTCAGAAGCAGGAATTAATATCGCTGTTTAAACTCTCAATAGTGCCACGTTCCGAACAAAAGGATCAGCTAGTTTTGTTTCTTTTAAATCACAATAAAGAAAAGTACCTATATGAAATATTTACTGTCTTGTTTAATATATTTGTTTTATCTGTTGGATTTGGACCTAAATGTCAGCTGAACATACTAAAAATACACGCAAACTACGTTCATGGTCATATAAAAAAGGAAAACTATGATATATGTGACCAAACCAAAATATGTAAATGATACGATCGATATCAGTTATATATGTTAAGCAAAATCATCCCTATATAGTACAAATCAAAGTCGCTTCCCGCTGTCTGTCTGTCTGTCCCTATGTATGCTTAGATCTTTAAAACTACGCAACAGATTTTGATGCGGTTTTTTTTAATAGATAGAGTGATTCAAGAGGAAGGTTTATATGTATAATACATGCATAATATAGTAGAGAAACACTGATAATTTTAGTGGTTTCTAATGTGTATGTCGGCGCGATTGATTTAAGCGCCATCTAGCGACGATAACCAAATGTTCAGAGTTGCTTTGATCGTAAGCGCAGCGTTTCCACCTGCAATAAAACGCCCTCTAGCGAGGTTTTCTGTAATTGTCATGTAGAGCGCGGGGGATGGTTATTGCGTCGGAATTAAGGTCACTTTTGCTCCCGCCGCCGTGTCGCCTGGTCGTCTAATTGGTGAGCAGTGTCAAATATGTTAAATGCACTCTCGGGGCCCCGAGACACAGATTCCTGCCTAGTTCAGGGTCCGCCGGATATCTCTCAATGCGAATGTATTTTCAACGATGGCTTAAAAATAAATTTCGTATATTGTTCAGTTATTCTTTCCGGATACCGCATGCCATCGACTCGTTTCACATCGCGCTTCTTGTAGTTACATACTTTCTCCGCGTACGTGCCGATGTCGCGAGTATCATGCCCCCTCGGGAGAACGTTAATAATTCAACAACAGAAACTCTACCAGCAGGGCTGCTAACGCCGCTACTCAACTGTTAGTTGACGCTACGTTTGTATAAATTACTCTCCTTTCAATTTAGTCATCATCCCAGCCTACATAGGTACGTCCCACTGCAGAGCACAGGTCTACTCTCAGAATGAAACGGCTTGCACCGTAGTTTTCACGCGGGCCCAGTGCGGATTGGGAACTTCACGCACATCATTGAATTTCTTCGCAGGTGTGTGCAAGTTTCCTCACGTTATTTTCCTTCGTCGTAAAACTCATGGTACTTAAATTAAAAAAAAAGAGATCAGACAGAGAGAGAGGCAGAGGGCCAAACTAAGTACATAAACGTAGCGTAAACCCGTGCTTTTCAGTCAATCCGATCACTGAAAATCAAAGAATTTTGACTAGCAAGATTCTAAGACAACTTAAGCAAGTTAAATAAAAAAAATAAAAAATATCACGGGACAATTCATACTAATTGACCTAGTCCCAAACTAAGCAAAGCTTGTACTATGTAGATAACTAAGTAGATAACGGATAAACATACTTATATAGATAGATATATACTTAAATACATATTAAACACCCAAGACTCAAGCACAAACATTCGAATTATTCACACAAATGTCTGTCCCGGCCGGGAATCGAACCCGGGACCTCAAGCTTCGTAGTCAGGTTCTCTAACAAATAGGCTATCCAGTCATCAAAATTAAATAGATAAAAAAATTTAATTCAATAAAAAAGCCATTGATCAGATAGTTGTGTAACCATCTATGTAAAACGGATGCCTAATGTTTTGCCTACAAACAATTAGCAGATTTTGCAGACAATGTCGGTCTAGAAACGATTCGCAAATATATTAAGTCTCAGATGAGTTGTTTTGCAGAGTAAAGTTTACGCATACGAGTCAAGAAAGCGAAAAATTATTGGCAGTCATTTGTTTGGCACTGTTATTAGTACGAATTTATACTCTTACCCGATAAACTATTTACCTTTAAAAGGGTTTGACGAAATTGATCAGTTTGCATCGTTGCAGCAAACACATGTTTACACTATTTTCGAATAGTATATTCACAGATATGATTTCCAAATCCATCCCGCTGGTATTGTTTACATATTCCGCTATTCCGTGGTTTAGTTCTGACGTTGTTTGACACAGATCTAACAATCTATTTGATACGATTTGAATCGGAAACCGTAGGCATTTTGTAATATGATGTAGCTGGGTTGTCTCTCCCGTGAACATAAAATTCTTCCAACCGTAGTTCTGTAAACTGAGCTAAGTACGAAATCAACAATTTTTTTTAAAAATTCTTTGTTTAATACAAGCTTCTTGACTGTAGGTACTTTTTTCCCCGGTTACTAAATCACTCGTCAAGACTAACCAAACGAGCCCAAACGCCATGCGGTCGTGTCGTTTTATTACAAAGTTCCTATGGCCACCTTCCAACTCCAACATCTGATCAGCTCCATGTCATAATAATATTGGATTGTCATCCGATTTACACATGTATGTAAAATTTCAGCTCAATCGGCAATCGACAAGTGGGTCAAATTTTACTTGCAAGATTTTTTTTTTTTTATTTGGGGACAATCTTACACAAATCGACCTAGTCCCAAACTAAGCAAAGCTTGTACTATGGGTACTAGACGACGATAAACATACTTATATAGATAAATAAATACTTAAATACATAGAAAACATCCAAAACTCAGGAACAAATATTCGTGCTCATCACACAAATAAATGCCCTTACCGGGATTTGAACCCAGGACCTCTTGCTTCGTAGGCAGGGTCACTACCAACTAGGCTAAAGCGGTCGTTAAATTTGATGAGATGACACAAAGACAAGGGGACTGGTGAAGGTAAATAAAAGCTTGTTCTTTTTTTAATTAGTATTACATCCGTGCGAAGCCGAGGCGGCAGCTAGTTGTTTATAAATCATAGGTAAGTGATATCAAGTAAGTAAGTATACCTATCAAGTAAGTAAACGTTGGATTTCCTCAAAATGCAGATGGTAAATAGAGTGGGCTAACTTAATCTCGACGCTGTCTTTTCGAAGCCAATAAAAAGCGTCTCAAGTGCCAGGAGATTCTGGCACATGGCAACCCTGAGAGCGGAGGCGTGCTATAGTCGTACCACTATTACGAGAGAAATGTCTGAAAACTGTCGCCCGCTTTCGTAGGAGCCGTCGATATAGGAAACAGTTCCTATTAAGGAGCGTCGGTACGCGGGTCGGTTCTGTCGTGTAGCGGCCCTGTGCATAATTGAAACATCTTTTTTGCCTCTGAGCCGTACCTACAATTCATGCTTCGTACACTTTAATAAATGGAAGAAATGAGAGCTACCGTGATTTCAGAAAAGAGTTTTATTCGGCCCTTTATTATTTAATTTCAAATAGTAGAAATTTACTTAAGCAAAGTGTTTTCCAAGAATTCTAATGCTAGACATTATAAAGGCAAATGCGGAGTGATAAATGACTTAGTTAGGTTCTAAATGAAAGCGCCGGTTCAAGGTAAAAAAATCTAAGTTCTTTGCAATGTTTAACATCTCAAATACAGTAGCTGGGTTCTGTCAAAACAGCAGAAACTTGAGTTGTTTAACAAACTTGCAGAGTAACATTTCACTCAGCCCGAAATCAAAATTCCTTCTACAATGCATTTCCTACGAAAACTTTATGAACCTTTCCTCTCAAATACGTGAGTACGTGGTAACGTACGAGTATAAGTAGTATGAGCACGTACTTCGCATAGTGGTGTGATAAGGCTTATATGTACCTACAAAACATAAGCTTCGTATGAGAAATAGGTACACTGTTTCCAAAACATTTTTCTACTTTGATTTGATTCCTACCCCGGTACCGCGTAAAAATGTAGCCCGATTACCATTTTACAGTACAAGTAAAAAAATGTTATGAAAAGATTCATTTCGTCAATGGAAATCTGTACATCTACGAAATTTCAAGTCAGTCACACTATTAAACTGGGTAGGTAAATATCGAGTTGCAAAATTCGTTTATATTGTTTCTTAGTCAGTTTATTTAGCCAGTACTTTTTACATCACGTTGATTTGAACTTGTGAAGTCAAAACTCAGACCGAAGATACTTACCTACTATCGACAAACTTACTCGACTTACTAATTCCTCCCACCACTATTTACTAATAGCCCTAGCAAACTCTAGAGTTGAAAGTTGAGGAAAGCAATATTTTATCCGTTTAATTCCCAACGCGTCGACCTGAATTCGTGTAATTTGTTTGTAAGGTCTTTTTTAGCAAAAGACGGATTACCCCTTACTTAGGGCACGGATATTCTGAAGTGCCTTATCGTAATTACAACCTAATCTCAGTTACGTCGTCGTGTTGTACCTATTGTGCTTTGGAAATGTTTTTCTGGGTTAGTAGGGATCTTATGTAACATAATATCGATGAGTGTTATTTTCGTGAACATGGCAGAATTTGATGAAAGAAAGAAAAAGAAATAAAAATATTTATTCGTGCTGACATAATCTTAAATTAACATGAGAAAAATGGTGAGATTATACTGTCATGAAAAGGTCCCAACTCAGCATGATGTCGGCCGTGCAGCTGACGCTGGTCTTCCGTTGGAACTATTTTACCCACAATTCAAACGTTAACTATGACTATGTGACTATGTGATATGGCCTAATAATGCCGTATTTGAGCAATTATGTTAGATACTATACTGCGGATCCGTACTCTTTATTTAAATCTTTAATTTTGCTTGCCAATATTGTCCCATCCGAGACTTGATTGCTTCGGTTGAGAATACAATGAGGCATAAGTATAGTTTGTAAAATATTACACAGTAATACGCGTTTTTTTTCGCGCTAAAACGTCAAATCAACTGTCAAGTCTCGTGCGATATACCAGCATGGTCGTATTCGTATCTAAACATACGATAGCACATGGTTTGAAAATAAATTAAGTATGCAAAGGGGGGGCTTTTGTTTAGCAGGCAGATCATGTCAAGTCCGCATAAGTCGTTAGCGACCGTTCATCGGCCGATCGATACGGCATCGTCTGTACTCAATGAAGGACGAATTATCTCGGACGTGGTTCTGGAAGTCGGTAACCTAATTTAAATATTGTGTTGGTTTAACGTCTGGTTGTATCTAGAGAGAAAGCATTGCCATTTAAGTAAAAGGTTTAAGTATAGATAATAAAAATTAAATAATGGCATGCAAACCATAAAACTAGTTTCTCAAGGCGAAATACGATACGTTAATAAATACAAAAGTCTGAATTTTTCATAAAAAAAATTTTAGTAGACTAAATGCCGTTACTCAAACGCAAACCAGTAGAAAATCACTATACTTAGACGGATTCGATTCGTGAAGAGTATAACGGTAGGTTTTATTCCTTTACTGACTAATCCAATTTTTTTTATTAAATAAGCCAATGTCAATTTAAATTCGTAATTTTTTTAAAAATTACCGTTAGGTACAAAATAGAAGATGACTGTTTTTACACTCATTCAATATACTTAGTTATTCCTTCAGATTTTATTTTCTTTAAAAGCTACGTACGAATATTTTACTTTCGTACTGCGTTAACGTAGTTGACGATACTTTTTACACATTAACAATCAAATAGTTTATTTGCAAGAATACAGTTAATTAGATGTTAATAAATACATTTGGGCGTACAGTGTATTCAGGCCTTTAGAAAGAATAAGATATCTAAAACATTTATTATGGAATCATGCAACATATCCGTAGCTGGTTACTAGCAAAATAATTTGCGCTGGCATAATTATTGTAATAACCATCGAGTGCAGGGATGAGCGGTAAAACCTCCGACCTCTATTAGCTTGAGTGTCCCGCATTATATCAGCACAGTGCACAGAAAAGCATAGTAAAGTAACCATAAAATATTGTAACAATTTACAATTTCTCACAATCTTTTTAAGACATGTATTATTTTTAAGATTGACACGAGCGAATTTATTTAATTCAAACTACGTTATTATTTCTTATACATTTGACTACCTTCAACCCGCGGCTTTTCACGTGTTACAAATCCATGAAAAAAGGTTACGGTAAAGTTTTTAAAGCAAAACAGTCGCTCGAACAACGCTATCTATTGATAGCAAAGTCGAGAGAATTAAACGTTTTTGGACAGCACCCTCTATTCCTGATTAAGTTAAAATATTATCCCACGGGAACTCATTAGCGGGATATTAAGTATAAGATACAAACATCGAAACATTCAAATATCTTCACATACTTTCTCATTTATAATTATACATCGGCATCAACGTTCAAATTTCATGGCAATGTATGGTCGGCAGCAAAACAAATGTACAAACAAATACCTTAGTATTTTTAACCTTTATTTTGCATAAATAAAAAAGGACTCTAAAAATATTCTAAGAGTTAGAATAGATTACTAACATTTGTTCCATGGATTTTTCTGTCAGTCTTTGACGTCTGCAAGAATATATCCATTTTAAATAACTAAAAGACCTTTCCACACTGACTGAGGTTACAGGAAACTATTATTTGACTTTACAGATTATTTTGCATGACAGTTAAATTGATATTCGTTGGGAAATTTAGCATGTATTATTTTTCGAATGCAAAATGAGTATTAAGTTTTATGACGTATTTAGAATATAAACCTCTTTTAGTATATGTACAGTTTACCGCAGTATAGTTGAGTGTGAAAACACAAAAATAAATTAAACATTATTATTCAAATATTACCCCCTTACCGGGTGCCATGAAATTAAAACACTGATACCGATGTTTATTTATAATATTAGTCGGATAAGATTTAATACTTAAACGAGAAACAATAGCATAAAATATTCTCACGAGATATGGCGATAGATCAAGAAAAATACAATTTAACTTAAATTTCGGAGTTCCACAGTAAAGTTTCTTATTTTAAAGTCCTTTTTTCAGTTAGCTATAAAGGCTTCACTTCCTTGTTTAGTTGATACACTGGCATTATTAGCGAAAATAGCCGCGGACATAGGCTAGTCCGAATAAAACCTATTAATACTACTAAAAACTAATTCTTTACTTAGATGTCTGTGTCTATAGATAAATCAAACACGGGTGATAATCTGTGTGCCAGGCTACTGTGACATGCCGTAGCCTGGCTAACGACAGTTTTGTCATATTGCAGTCCACGTACAGTACACGCAAATTAGCTCAAACACTAAACATGCAAATCCAGTCGTAGCTCTCAGTTAGACCGGCTTTTTGCGACGCGTGGCAAATGGGAAATTATGATACGACTTCAATTATAACGCTGACTGGATATCATTTTCCGTCTTATTACTTTCCATTTTGCGAAAGCGATTCAACTTTATGACATTTATTGTCTAAATATTTTAGAAGTACTGGCGTGTGATATTGTTTACGCTTCAAAAGAGCTTTTGAATTTGCTTAAATATATCATAGATTTAGCATTGTTACCATACGATTGATTCCGAAGTAATTCAGACGAAGCTAATACATTTTAAAGTTATTAGCGCGTGTCCAAGAATAGTATGTTTTAAGCCATTTCTTTAAGAATGTCAGTAGGTCATGAAGTTCATAGCATGGATAAAAATCGTCTCGTCTATCTATCTCGTTTACGCGTAGGTATACGGACGCTCTTTCTCTTGCATCGTCGACTATTGTAGTAAATTCTAGATTAACAATGATGAGTTATGTACCTACTTATCTATATATATAAAAGAAGAAACTGACTGACTGACTGACTGACTGACTGACATATCAACGCACAGCACCACTGGGCCTAGAGATTCCAAATTTGGCATGTAGGTTCCTTGTAAGGTCTAGGGGTGCACTAAGAAAGGATTTTTCAAAATTCACTCCCTAAGGGGGTGAAACGGGGGTCCAAAGTTTGTATGGGGAAACAAGATTAGTCCGACTATTTTATTCGAAACTTCACAGAAGTACTCCTAATGATAAATGAGTAAACACGTGTTTCAGGTTTTTTGAGAATTCAACTCCTAAAAAGGGGGAAAGGGGTAACAAAGTCTGAAAATCAACATGGGTGTTGTTTCTATGGTTTATCGGGTCGCTGGTTATGAAAACAACAACGGTTTTAAAATCCGACGTGGCAGACGTAAAATACCATATCCCTGGATGGGGTGCGATGGGGTTAAAATGTCTAAATAAACTAAATGACTGTTGATATATCAACGCACAGCCCTAACCACTGGACCTAGAGACTTGAAATTTTGCACAAAGATACCTTATACAATGTAGGCATCCACTAAGGAAGGATTTTTGGGAATTCCCACGGGAACGGGAAAAAACGGGATTTATATATTCGATTCCGAGTGTCCCTATCTCAGTAACTATAATAACTAGACTCTTCAAATTTGATACACAAGTAGGTATTACATTAGTTAAAACATTAATATCAGGATTTTTCAAAATTCGCACGGGATAAGGAAAAAACGGGATTTATATATTCAGTTCAACGGGATCCTATGAACTATAATTACTAGACTCTTCAAATTTGGCATAGAAGTAGGTAATTATAATAGTAAAAAAACAGTTTTAAGGATTTTCGAAAATTCCCACGGGATAAGGAAGAAACGGGATTTTTCGTTTTACTGGTCGTAGAAAGCTGAAATTCGGCATGTAGGTTGCTTGGGGAGTGTAGAGCAGGATTGAGAGAGGACTTTCCAAAACTCCCACGGGAACGGGAAAAAACAGGATTTTTCGTTTTACTGGTCGTAGAAAGCTGAAATTCGGCATGTAGGTTGCTTGGGGAGTGTAGAGGAGCATTGAGAGAGGACTTTTCCAAATTGCTACGGGAACGGGAAAAAACGGGATTTTTCGTTTTACTGGTCGTAGCCAGCTGAAATTCGGCATGTAGGTTGTTTGGGGAGTGTAGAGGAGCATTGAGAGTGGACTTTTCAAAATTCCCACGGGAACGGGAAAACCGGGATCTTTTGTTTTACTGGTCATAGAAAGCTGAAATTTGGCAGGTGGGTTCCTTGGGGAGTGTAGGGGAGCATTAAGAAAACATTTCCCGAAATTCTTACGGGAACGGGAAAAAAACGGGATTTTGCGTTTTACTGGTTGTAAAAAGCTAAAATTTCAAAATGCATAAGTTTATACTGTAAATAGGCCGCAAAGGGCTCTTTAACCGACTTCTAAAAAGGAGGAGGTTATGCATTCCACTTAATGTATTTTTTTATGTAGGTATGTTCACCGATTTCTCGGTCAATTGTGGACCTGCTTGCTTGCTTGCCTGTATGCTTGCTTGCTTGATATCTTGGTTCTTTGGAATACTTATGGTACACGCGAGCGAAGCCGCGGGCAAAAGCTAGTAACCTATAAAAGAGTAATACAACGTGACTAACTGACTCACAGACAACGCACAGGCTAAACTACATTTGAAATTTGACAAAGCAAAGATTAAAGAGGTGCACAAAGAAGAGATTTTTCATAATTTCTTCGGTTTTGAGAGCCTGTTTTATTTTTCCGTAGTAGCAAAGCGTGGGACGGTAGACTTAATTGCTCGTTAAAAGTAGAGTCAAAAAAGGAAATTGTTTTTTACAAGTCTACCAAAGTTTTGATAGGTACCTAACTACCGTTAATAGTTTATTAACGGTAGACCAGAGAGACCCTGACTATGAAGCTTGAGGTCCCGGGTTCGATTCCCGTGTCGGGGCAGATATTTGTATGAAAAAATACGAATGTTTGTTCTCGGGTCTTGGGTGTTTAATATGTATTTAAGTATGTATCTATCTATATAAGTATGTTTATCCGTTGCCTAGTACCCATAACACAAGCTTTGCTAAGCTTACTTTGGGACTAGGTCAATTGGTGTGAATTGTCCCGTGATATTTATTTATTTATTTTATTTTATTGGTACAGACAATTTAGCTACACTGTTTGCGTTAGTGTAAATTTGCTCGTGCAGTTAATTTGCTCGGCCGCACCCTTAAACTAGAATAATATACAGAAGGAAATATGTAAAACAGAAACGCAATTGCCAACAGCAACATAGCCATCACTTAAATTGGGGTCAGTAAATACAGGAGCGCTTTAACTACAGAACTACAATACCTACATCAGTTCTGTCCTGAATAATATGTCCCAGAATAAGAATGTCAACGAACCATAGCCTTGCTATTCTGCATCGAACGATTACAAGCAAAGCAAAATAAAAAAAAAGTAGCTCATTGATATAATAATAATGTCCATTGAAATGCTCGAATGTGAGCGTGTTCTTTTGCTCTACAAAAAACTCCGAAAAAACCATCAGGGTCTGTACACGTTCCTGATTTAACTGTTACCTACCAATAATTATAATTCAGACTAACTATTTACGTTCAACTGTTTGGCATAAGCATTCTCTCAACACAAAACCGCTAGGACTGTCCTACACGGGCCTAACTCAGATTAGAAAATTCATAAACATTGAGTCGCTTGAAAGTGATGTGTTCCTTATAATGTTTTCCTTCACTGAAAAGCACATGCTAATTTTTAAATATTATTTTTCAGAAATAATCTTGGAAACTTAGATGTGCGAATCTGGACTCAGACACATGACCATTCTGTTTCCTTAACTTCCATGGTTTTTTTAACTAGTAATTTTAAAAAAAAAATCATCTTTCTCAATCAATCAGCTATTCTCATTACTAATTCATACGCAACACACATTTATACAGTACAAACACTACAGTGTAGCCGTGATATTGTTAGCACATGCAAATTAGCCTAATAAGGCAATCGGGCTAACCGCCCAACTATATAAACGTTTGGCAAACATGAATTCATTCATGAATGGTTACAGAAATATCAGTCATGACTTCATTGCTTGATACGCATTACAAATCACATTTATTTAAATGCTAAGCCCATTTAAACCCACTTTATCCATGCGAAAGTATAACATGGCGAGGCCGTAAAGCAAATAAATTTGAAGTGGTCAATCGATCCCCACAATGTAATGCAACATGCACGATTTTTCATTTTTGCGTTTGTGGGCTTTCTCTTCTTCTTCTTCTTCTTTTTCAGGCTTTTTCTATCCACTGCTGGATGTAACCCTCTCCTAATCTCCTCCACTTCGTCCTGATCTTCGTCTTCCTGAGCCAGTACGGTCCGGCGTAACTTTTTATGTCATCAGACCATCTCATCTGGGGTCTGCCTACACTTCTTCTTGTGGTCCTTAACGATGTAAAAACTCGTACTCGCAGTTTTTGTTGCCTAAGCATGCTGCAAGAGGCGCTGGCAATGTTTTGATAGTAATCGAAATATAAACGAGAACGCGATTGAGACGGATTTTCAACCGACTTCAAATTCTGTGATCATATAATTAAGGTACTAAGCATACTTAACTGGTGACACTAGCTAGTGATAGAGTCGCCAAACAATCTAAATGTAAACGGGTCTACTAGCGTTTTAACTGGTATCAGTATCCTGTCGATTAATAGCGAACAGTCTATTTTCAACCGAATTTAAAAAGGTGGAGGTTCTTAATTCATGGGATTTTTTTACAAAGGGCAAACTGCGTTAATAGGTAAGCTAGTATATTTATAAAGCTAGTATATGTATGTCAAACAGCCGCACCTATTCGGCTATTTTTTTTGCGTGTGTAGTTGTCAGGATAAGGTTTAAATGGAAGAAAATGTTTGAAAAATTGTACAGAAAATTTTGGAAAATTTCAGAGAATTTCATTACCTTTAAAACCCATAAAATAATAAATAAATAATAAATCGTGGGACAGTTTGTTGACACCAATTGACCTAGACCCAAACTAAGCAAAGCTTGTACTATGGGTATGTACTAGACAACGGATAAACATACTTATATAGATAAATACCTACCTATACATACTTAAATACATATTAAACATCCAAGACAAACATTTGTATTTTTCAAATAAATATCTACCCTGACCGGGAATCGAACCCGGGACCTCAAGCTTCATAGTCAGGTTCACTAACCACTTGGCCATCCGGTCGTCTAAAATGAGGTAAACCTAACCTTATACTTATCCGTAATATCCATCCCAATTCCATAACTCGCACGGTCAAAGACATATTCTTTTCATCTGCAACTACTTCGTTGTGATAGAACTAAACGACTTGCAAACACAAAGGCGGATTTCCCTTTGATCTCTGGTATTGCGCCGAAAGGGTTCTTGATGTTATGTTCGGTCAGCCTTTCCGATATAATTGGTACGTAGCAAAAGACAATCAAATCGTTATTTTCAGTATTTTCTTAGCATTAACGAAATGAATATTAAATATTGCGTTTAAACATTTCATTTTTTTCGGTAAGCAGTAACGTGTACCTAATTGGATTAGACATCAAAAATAGTAAATATTGATATTTTATTTCAAGTAAAGAAAAAACCTTGAGAACTGTGTGCCTGTAGCCTACCTAGTAGTTTGAGATATGGTAGGTCAAAAACTGGGCTCGCGTCTCTGAGTTTTTCGGAGTTGAAATATATGAGAAATTACATTTGATTTACCACGAGCTTTACAGTGAAAAAATACATCCTGAGGAAATCTGCACACACCTGCGATGAAATTCAATGGTGTGTATGATGTTCCCAATCCGCACTAGGCCTTCGTGGGATCTACAACCCACTCATTTGAGATGAGGTCTGTGCCCAGTATGAGATGAGATGAAAGTACACAAAAATGCTATCTATCTATTGTTTCTATAGTCTTTAGTAGTCGTCTTTTCGGTCTGAGTGGCAAATACGAGAGCATTATATTAATAAGTCACTGCAGTCGTCTGCAAAAGGCTATTTCCGTTCCAAACGTAAAGTATTGAAAACAAGAAGGGCCACTGAACCGATAACGAAGGTTCATTTGAAAATTTTAAAACACCCCGGAACAAAGCGTTAGTGAGAAAGTTGAAAGTTGGCGAGCAAATTATAAATTAATTAACAGTGAAAAGCTTTCAGTAGAGGTCCGGACTCCAACAATTACTTTAAGATTGCGCGACTCCGATTCCGCGCGGGCTCTTTGCCAACAAAGCCCAAGCGAACGCCCATTTTAATAATTATGACTTATTTCATTAATTCTAGAGTACATAGCACGTAGTTTAATTGTCTACTCTTGTGAATTAATGCGCGATGCTTCGCTTCATACCGAGTTAAGTTGCGTTCGAGTAATTTGTTGCAGTGCTTTACCGAGCAAGTTGTGTTCCTGTAATTTGTAGCAGCAATAAAAAAGTTTTCTTCAAGCGGAAATATAAGAGAGTACTCGTATATCATAACGTTCGTTAAACTGAACGCTTTGAATTGCATACTTCATAAACCGATCATAATCATTATTTCTCGTTATGAAGCTAACTATCATATTCTTTCCAACATAAATGTAGAATGCCCAATGGAAAAATCATCATCCCAGCCTCTCTCCCAGCCCAGGTCTCTCTCAAAATGAGAAGGCTCATGATTAGGAATCGGAAATAAAAATTGCATAAATAATTCCATTGTTTAAATATTAGTTTCAGAAATGACGCAATAAGCTAAAATAATACTGATCATAATAGTCATAACAACACAATAAAAACGTGGATGCGCGGCTCAGTAATGACCCAGGCCATAAAGCAATAAATACACATCCCACTCACCTATTCCAATTTACAGAAAAACAACTAGTAGTCAACATGAACTATATGTATAATAATAGACCAACTAAGTAATCAAAAACTAGACTGACTGACTGTTCGTTTGGTTCTTATTTCAGGTATGAACCATATAAAGGCAGAGCAGGCTAATACACCATGGAAATATTAAATACGATTGAAAGTCTCCCCTTACAAATAGCACGGAAGGCTGAAATCTTAATATATAAAAGAAGAAACTGACTGACTGACATATCAACGCACAGCCCAAACCACTGGGCCTAGAGATTCCAAATTTGGCACGTAGGTTCCTTATAAGGTCTAGGGGTGCACTAAGAAAGGATTTTTCAAAATTCACTCCCTAAGGGGGTGAAACGGGGGTCCAAAGTTTGTATGGGGAAACAAGATTAGTTCGACTATTTTAATCGAAACTTCACAGAAGTACTCCTGACGATAAATGATTAAACACGTGTTTCAGGTTTTTTGGGAATTCAACCCCTAAAAGGGGGAAATGTGGTGACAAAGTCTGAAAATCAACATGGCTATTGTTTCGATAGTTTAACGGGTCGCTGGTTAGGAAAACAACAACGGTTTTAAAATCCTACGTGGCGGACGTAAAATACCATCTCCCTGGATGGGGTGCGATGGGGTTGAAATGTCTAAATAAACTAAATGACTGTTGATATATCAACGCACAGCCCAAACCACTGGATCTAGAGACTTGAAATTTTGCACATAGATACCTTATACAATGTAGGCATCCACTAAGGAAGGATTTTTGGGAATTCCCACGGGAACGGGAAAAAACGGGATTTATAAATTCGATTCCGAGTGACCCTATCTCAGTAACTATAATAACTAGACTCTTCAAATTTGATACACAAGTAGGTATTATATTAGTTAAAACATTAATTTCAGGATTTTCTCAAAATTCCCACGTGATAAGGAAAAAACGGGATTTATATATTCAGTTCAACGGGATCCTATGAAGTATAATTACTAGACTCTTCAAGTTTGACATAGAAGTAGGTAATTATAATAGTAAAAAACTGTTTTAAGGATTTTCGGAAATTCCCACGGGATAAGGAAAACACGGGATTTTTCGTTTTACTGGTCGTAGGAAGCTGAAATTCGGCATGTAGGTTGCTTGGGGAGTGTAGAGGAGGATTGAGAGAGGACTTTACAAAATTCCCACGGGAACGGGAAAAAACGGGATTTTTCGTTTTGGTGATCGTAGAAAGCTGAAATTCGGCATGTATGTTGCTTAGGGAGTGTAGAGGAGCATTGAGAGAGGATTTTCCAAAAATCCCACGGGAACGGGAATAAACGGGATTTTTCGTTTTACTGGTTGTAGAAAGCTGAATTCGGCATGTAGGTTGCTTGGGGAGTGTAGAGGAGCATTGTGAGAGGACTTTCCAAAATTTCCACAGGAACGGAAAAAAACGGGATTTTTCGTTTTGCTGTAAGTTGCTTGGGGAGTGTAGAGGAGCATTGTAAGACGACTTTCCAAAATTCCCACAGGAACGGGAAAAAACGGGCTTTTTCGTTTTACTGGTCGTAGAAAGCTGAAATTCGGCATGTAGGTTGTTTGGGGAGTGTAGAGGAGCATTGAGAGAGGACTTTCCAAAATTCCCACGGGAACGGGAAAAAATAGGATTTTTCGTTTTACTGGTTGTAGAAAGCTGAATTCGGCATGTAGGTTGCTTGGGGAGTGTAGAAAAGCATTGTGAGAGGACTCTCCAAAATTCCCACAGGAACGGATAAAAACGGGATTTTTCGTTTTACTGGTCGTAGAAAGACGAAATTTGGCAAGTGGGTTCCTTGGGGAGTGTAGGGGAGCACTAAGAAAGCATTTCTCGAAATTCTTACGGGAACGGGAAAAAACGGGATTTTGCGTTTTACTGGTTGTAGAAAGCTAAAATTTCAAAATTCATAAGTTCACATTGTAAATAGGCCGCAAAGGGCTCTTTAACCGAGTTCAAAAAAGGAGGAGATTATGCATTCCACTTTATGTATTTTTTTATGTAGGTATGTTCGCCGATTTCTTGGTCAATTGTGGACCGATTATAAAAATTATTTTTTTATTCAAAAGAATACAATATACTCCTGTGATGGTTCCATTGTCACCAAATCAGGATCTGATGTCGGGATCTTAGGGAAATCGAGGGCAACCCTCAAATTTTGTAGGCACGCATTACGTTTTTCATATATTTTCTCAAGCTATTTAAGTGTTTGCGTCTGGTAGACATCATATCATGTAGATGAGCTGATGATGGAAGGTAAAACTCCTTAACGGTTAGGAGTTGAGGATATTTTTTCAAATATTATAGGTACATATAGACCGATAGTTGTATTCTTTCAGGTTATCCGGGTGAGCTGATGATGGAAGGTTAAACTCCTTAACGGTTAGGAGTTATAGGAAGTTTCTTTAAATATCATATGCACGTATAGACCTTTAGTTGTATTCTTTCTGGTTATTCAGATGAGCTGATGATGGAAGGTATAACTCCTTTACGGTTAGGTCACACAACACCTTAACAAAATACTATAATATGTATAATATCAATGCTAAGTACCTACTCAGAGCGCTTCCAGTTACTCAAGTTTCCGTAGAAGGTAAGAAAACATTGAATTATACTTAATGCAGGACAGGGGAAATTAATAATAGGTTTTATATTATTAACAAACCTGGTTATTTTAGTGCCCGCTTTCGAATAGTGAAAAACATTGTATATAAATAAATACTGTAATGGACCGTATCTACCTGAAGTTTAGTCGGGCTTGCTTGCTCGCTTACTTGCACGCTTGCTTGCTTGCGTGCATGCATGCTTGCTTGCATGCTTGCATGCTTGCTTGCTTGCCTGTATGCTTGCTTGCTTGATATCTTGGTTCTTTGGAATACTCATGGTACATGCGAGCGAAGCCGCGGGCAAAAGCTAGTTTATATATAAACTAACCCATGTGCAATTTACCTATCGTCAAAATACGCGGCGTGAGTAGCAGAAGTGCGCCGCAGAAATGAATTTCATGTTTTACACGGGCCAGATGTGGCAGTAAAAAGTGAAGCGTCACAATTTACTGAAATGGAAATGCTGTCACAAGTTCGCCGCGGTAAAAATGGACGCATGAAATATGGGTGTAATCAAACGTGTTACAGGGGCGGGTTGGGTCGACCCGCAGGAACATCTCGATCCAACTAGCGTTCCCGAAGCCTACTTGGATTAGGGTGGTTGAAAGTCATCCTGATTCACATAGATCACAGTTTTAAATGGAATGCCGTCACTTATCGAAATAAAGTGTAAATGTACCTGTGTTACATAGTTGACTCCTAAACTTGTTTTTTTCTTTAATGACACATTTCGACGTCTTTATTTCAGATATATATTATGTTAGTGAAAAGTACCGTCGCAAAAAATTTGTATTGAAGCTAAAATGCATGATGATTCGCCGGTGTCAAAAATCCGTGAAAAAGGTTACGGTATCATTTTTAAAGCACAGCGTTCGCTCGGACAACGCCGTCTATGGATTGCAAACGAAGTTCATCATCACACTCACACTCACACATCACACACACACACATCACACACATCATCTTGAAAGCCGAGGTACGTCAATGGTCTTGGACACAGCCCTCTTTTTTGTTTTAAGTAAACCAATATATTATCCCACGTGAATTAATTATCGGGATATTAAGTATCCTACACCTCAATCCTGATTTTTATCCATCTGTACGCCAAGTTTCATCTAAATCCGTTCGACCATTATTACGTGATTAGATTACTATCAAACATCCAAACATCTTCACCAACTTTCTATTTTATTAAATTTAAATATTATCTATATATATAAAAGAAGAAACTGACTGACTGACTGACTGACATATCAACGCACAGCCCAAACCACTGGGCCTAGAGATTCCAAATTTTGTAGGTTCCTTATAAAGTCTAGGGGTGCACTAAGAAAGGATTATTCAAAATTCACTCCCTAAGGGGGTGAAACGGGGGTCCAAAGTTTGTAAGGGGAAACAAGATTCGTTCGACTATTTTATTCGTAACTTCACAGAAGTACTCCTAATGATAAATGAGTAAACACGTGTTTCAGGTTTTTTGAGAATTCAACCCCTAAAATGGGGAAAAGGGGTAACAAAGTCTGAAAGTCAACATGGGTGTTGTTTCTATGGTTTATCGGGTCGCTTGTTATGAAAACTACAACGGTTTTAAAATCCGACGTGGCGGACGTAAAATACCATCTCCCTGGATGGGGTGCGATGGGGTTGAAATGTCTAATTAAACTAAATGACTGTTGATATATCAACGCACAGCCCAAACCACTGGACCTATAGAGACTTGAAATTTTGCACATAGATACCTTATACAATGTAGGCATCCACTATGGAAGGATAATTGAGAATTCCCACGGGGACGGGAAAAAACGGGATTTATATATTCGATTCCGAGTGACCCTATCTCAGTAACTATAATAACTAGACTCTTCAAACTTGATACACAAGTAGATATTACATTAGTTAAAACATCAATTTCAGGATTTTTGAAAATTTCCACGGGATAAGGAAAAATCGGGATTTATATATTCAGTTCTACGGGATCCTATGAAATATAATTACTAGACTCTTGAAATTTGGCACAGAAGTAGGTAATTATAATAGTAAAAAACGGTTTTAAGGATTTTTGGAAATTCCCATGGGATAAGGAAAAAACGGGATTTTTCGTTTTACTGGTCGTAGAAAGCTGAAATTCGGCATCTAGGTTGCTTGGAGAGTGTAGAGGAGGATAAAGAGAGGACTTTCTAAAATTCCCATGGGAACGGGGAAAAAAGGGATTTTGCGTTTTACTGGTCGTAGAAAGCTGAAATTCGGCATGTAGGTTGCTTGGGAAGTGTAGAGGAGCATTGAGAGAGGACTTTCCAAAATTCCAACGGGAACGGGAAAAACGGGATTTTTCGTTTTACTGGTCATAGAAAGCTGAAATTTGGCAAGTGGGTTCCTTGGGGAGTGTAGGGGAGCATTAAGAAAGCATTTCCCGAAATCTTACGGGAACGGGAAAAAACGGGATTTTGCGTTTTACTGGTTGTAGAAAGCTAAAATTTCAAAATTCATAAGTTTAAATACTGTATGTAGGCCGCAAAGGGCTCTTAAACCGACTTAAAAAAAAGGAGGTTATGCATTCCACTTTATGTATTTTTTTATGTAGGTATGTATGTTCACCGATTTCTCGGTCAATTGTGGACCGATTATAAAAATTATTTTTTTATTTGAAAGAATACAATATACTCCTGAGATGGTCCCATTGTCTCCAAATCAGGATCTGATGACGGGATCTTAAGGAAATCGAGGGCAACCCTCAAATTTTGTAGGCACGCATTACGTTTTTCATATATTTTCTCAAGCTATTTAAGTGTTTGCGTCTGGTAGACATCATCTTATGTTGATGAGCTGATGATGGAAGATAAATCTCCTTAACGGTTAGGAGTTGAGGATAATTTTTCAAATATTATAGGTACGTATAGACCGATTGTTGTATTCTTTCAGGTTATCCGGGTGAGCTGATGATGGAAGGTTAAACTCCTTAACGGTTAGGAGTTATAGGAAGTTTCCATAAATATCACATGCACGTATAGATCTTTAGTTGTATTCTTTCTGGTTATTCAGATGAGCTGATGATGGAAGGTATAACTCCTCAGCGGTTAGGTCACACAACACCTTTACAAAATACTATAATATGTATAATATCAATGCTAAGTAGGTACACAGCGCTTCCAGTTACTCAAGTTTCCGTAGAAGGTAAGAAAACATTTAATTATACCTAATGCAGGACAGGGGAAAGTAATAATAGGTTTCATATTATTAACAAGCCTGGCATATTTTAGTGTCCGTTTCCGAATTAGTGAAAAACATTGTATATAAAGAAATATTGTATTTATATTTGTATTGTATTTGTATATATTGTAAATATGTGCAGCCTCGAGCCTGTAACTATTATGGAAAAATAGTTACAGGCTAGAAAAGAAAAGCTAGAAAAGGTTGTAGAAAACGTATATTCAACAGCCTATTCTCGGAGGAAGAATGTAAAACTAAAAATTGTTTCAAAAAGAAGTTGAAAACTTGGTTGATAAACTCTTTCCATACAAAAAATTGTTAAGTAGTATAGTCAGTAGTTTTGTAAGATGTACTGTATCTATTGTGCACAAAAATTTTTGAATTGAGTGAATAGTGCGCCAACAAATTGTTTAGCAAATTGGCGAAATATTTCATAAGTATAAATGTGTATATAATACTTAGGTACAATAAATTAATAAAAAAAAATACTGTAAAGGACCGTATCTACCTGAAGTTTCGTCGGGCTTGCTTGCACGCTTACTTGCACGCTTTCTTGACGCATGCTTGCTTGCGTGCATGCTTGCCTGCTTGATATCTTAGTTCTTTGGAATACTCATGGTACACGCGAGCGAAGCCGCGGGCAAAAGCTAGTTAAATAATAAATAATATAATAAATATGACGGGACAATTCACACCAACTGACCTAGTCCCAAAGTAAGCTAAGCAAAGCTTGTGTTATGGGTACTAAGCAACGGATAATCATACTTATATAGATACATACTTAAATACATATTAAACACCCAAGACCCGAGAACAAAATATTCGTATTTTTCATACCTGTAAATATCTGCCCCGACACGGGAATCGAACCCGGGATCTCAAGCTTCGTAGTCAGGTTCTCTAAAAACTAGGCCATCTGGTCGTCTAAATTAATTATTATTTCTCATAATATTAGTAGGACAGGATATCACTGTAAGTCGTACAAATTATAAATATAAATACGAATAAGATCCTGCAATATTTACTTACATAACTAATTATTACACGAATAAAAAATGATGCACGAACTAAAAAGGAAAAGCGCTCATTATGCCTAAAAAGCCTATTTTCCCAGCTCAGTCTGTAATGAGGTTAACTGCTCACAAAATGGGTTATTCCAGAGATTATAGTTCAACAAGGATTACATTTCACTGGTGAATACCGTGATCTCTTTAAATGTAAGTAAACACAAAATAAACGTGTACCTACATATCCTCCTATTGCAGGAGAGGTGAAAATTCTGGAAGGAAATAGACTCGATAACATTTCTATTCGTCTTGTTATTAATTCTGTGGCAATACCCTTCCAAGCGATAACGTTGAAATTCAGAGAAATGTTAAGCAGTCTTAAAGTAGATAGGTACAATTACACGTAGACCTGCGAGTTCACCTACAATTATTCCCAGTCCTTCAACGAAGTGGATACAAGGACTTTCCGAGTTAATTAATTGCAATTAGCAGGAAGTCTCTTATCTTGAGACAAAGAAGACAGATACAGCAGGTGAGACAGCGTAACTGTGTACAAAAATCATAGGAATCAGTTGTTGTTGACCAGTTGTGGTGGTAGGGGTAAAAAGCTCGCAGCACAGTATGCTGAGGACCCGGGTTTTTCTGTGCATCCATGTTTCAGTTCGTGTGTTTATGAAATATAAAAAATCATAAACACACAATTACATCGCATATGTACTTGTCTCTAACCCACATTATACACGCCGGAAGACGAAATGATCCAAGAAAGTGTCAATGTAATAGTGGAAATCTTCCGGTTGAGTTGATTATTATTTTGTTGTTACAAAAGCTAGGTTTGGTTAGGTCTATACTTACATGGACAGGAGTGCATGACTAAAAATCTTGCAAAATAAAGTTATGAACGGGGGGTAACAATTTCTTTGTATTCTATAATATACCTAGTAAGTATACAAACATACTTTACATACTGAACTGGCACAGAGCTAGGGTAAGTGTGGCGATAATACGTGCCCCCCATATGTGCATCTGTGGCACAGGCACGGTTTTGATAGAGGCGCTATCCTCCCGCACATAATATGTTAGAAAATGTTGCTATTATACAACAATTAAATATACATAAACATATTTTAAAACACAAAAATAAAAAAAAAACTTAAATTTACTTAATCTAAACCTAAAAACCTGTATTTACAAATATCTCCCAGATCGCTGCTAATGGGCAGGGTGCCCATAATGCTGGCTGCGTTTCCTCGTTGTATGGCAACGCCAATACGTTGACCGAGGAAAGAGCCAGCCTTATGGTCACCTGTGGATCGGACAGCTATTATTATGTTTTGTATCACAAATCACGAAACATTGATCCTAAAAAAAATACAAATATGTTGGTAACATTCACTAATTTTAATCAAAAAGTGCGTAATGTAGTTTTCTTCTTGTAAAATGAACAAAGAAAATTTGTCGCTGCCATTTTTGCCTCGGAGCGTATTCCTACTGTTCCTTTTCATTTACATCATGGATAAATTACTTTGGAAGATATTTCCTTACGTTAATTCTGCCTCACGTTTATTTTTTATTAAAATATTAATTATCAGGATGATTGTGCGCTGAATATTTTAGATACACTACGAATATTAGAGTACAGGTTCCGTAAAAATTTGAATTAAATAGCGAGAATAAAAAATATTGTTAGATAAATGTTAAACCATCCCATGGTTGTACGTACCTACTCAGACTGAATTAAAGATGCGCTGTTCGAAACCTCCAGAATCACAAAGAGCTATCTTTTGTTTCATTTTTCTCAAGAATCCTTAAGAGGGCTTGAGTCCACAAAGTCCACTGAAAGGTACAATATACCTATAACTGGTTAAAGCCACCCGGCTCCCGAGTCTTCGGAAAATATTCATAAATTCGTTTTTAATTGCGAACATTCCTTAATTGTGAATTCGTCACGAGAATTTTACGACTTTGACAATTATCTAGATTTAATAAGAGAAATTCTCAAAAGCACGAACGCTAAGTAGTTTCTTTAATCAATCCTACGTTTTTGCGAGTTATGATACTTAAAATTCTGTCAACAAAACGTTTTAATTTAACATTTAAAATAATTTAACTACACCCAACTTAAAGTTAAATTAGGTACAAAGCACTAAAATGTTGTGTTCAAATTTTAACGCAAAATTTTCTTTTACACGTGCATCATCATAATAATAACTGTTGTATATTTAGTAATCGTACAAAATATTATGGTATTTAAAGAGAAAGTTTTATAGTATTCCTTTTGACAGTGATATTTTCTTTTTTTTTCAACGGTAATTAATTAATTTGAATTTCAGAATATTTATTTCCGCAGATCAGTAAAATAATCTAGAATAGGTGAGGTGATACAACCTTAATTTGAAGTAAGTGGCTCCGACAACGCATACCATTGGCCCGGCATAAAAATCACATTGAGCTCCCCTCGCCGATTTTATCACCCTATCAAATAGCTCGCAAACTCACTATGAAGTCTATTTCCTGACAATACGAGATTTAAAGAAAACGTTCCCGTTTTCCGAGAGAAAACGCCTGTGAATTGTTAACGGTACACAATACAATTCCGATATCGAACGACTTTTATGGATATGTATTTTTAGAAAAAGAGAAAGATAATTTTTGATTTTATTTTAATATTCATGCAAGTAGCGGTACCTGGTCGTGAGGCGTACAAAAAAAAAATATTGACAAGAGAACGCAATTCTGTCCCACACTCGCAAGTTATACACTTGAAAGTATTAAAGAGGTATGTTTCAAGCTTTAGGTTTCTTGTGGGAATCGAAATCATAATCACAAGCCTTACCATACGTTAATTGAGTCGGTGAATGCGATCGACTAATAATTTATTAGTTTATAAATTATTCACGACATAGCCTATGCATTACGCTACCAATTCAAGGATACTTCCAAAGAAATAAAATAGACGTTCACTGTAATTACATAGGCTTAACAATAGAATGCTATAAACGCGCAATGATTGTCCTAGAGTTATTTATTTAAATGATAAAATTATGTGTACCACCATTACAGGACACCCAATGCGACAGTGTACCAACTTAAGTATTAATGATAATATAATACATAATTATTATGCATTGGCTTAGACGTTACATAAGTGTTGTTAACTTAAAAAAAAAACATAATACCTAAGTCACTTTGTCACTTGTTTTTCTGTATTGTTTTCTTTGTGGTGTACAATAAAGTGTCATATATTGTATTGATTCAGGCGTTACTTCGCGGAGGTCCATGTTAAAATAAATGGAATACCTATCTTGCTCCTCCGCTAAGTAGTGAGGCTAGCTGTTTCGCATGACTTGGCCTCACTACTTAGCGGAGGAGCAAGATAGGTATTCCGTTTATTGTATTGTATTATCACTTTAATGAATTCGCACAGAGCACAATCAAAGAACAAGTCAATCTTTTCAGCCGCATCATTTAAGGCATGTGAAGCCCGAGTGTTCGCGTAGCGTTTTTATACCTATATTTTAACGTTTGTTCACTGACACCTAACCTACCCAGGTTATGAAGCATCCTTATTATAACAAATTACATATAACTTTGTATGGAAATTGACCTGTTATCTGTTGCAACCGTAAAAAAACGGCCTAACAATAAGTCTTCGTTTTATGTGAAACAGAACATGACGAAATTGGTAACAAAGCTATAGAAAATTGGCAGAAAAGCTGTTATATTTTGCGTCTATCTAAATCCCAAAATAACTCGCTAGGAATATAACTAAAACTTCAGTCGAATCACAAACACGCATACTACTTTTCAATTTATGTGAAGTGCGAATCGTTCTTTCTGAAACTATTAGGGTCTAAGCACACGACGTTTTTTAACGCGTCGACGCGCGATAGTATCGATACAAACGCAATACGCACGCGGGTTATATGGCTGTACCTCTACCATGAGTTACACTAGTTTACAGTGACCGTACTCGCTAGCGACGGCGTAAATGATTTGTATGGAGAATTGTGTACAGCGCCTCTAGCGGTCACTTACGGAAGTACAATTCTCCATACAAATCATTTACGCCGTCGCTAGCGAGTACGGTCACTGTAAACTAGTGTAACTCATGGTAGAGGTACTGTACGCTTAGTATAAGTTTAACTTCACCAAAATACTTCTCGATCGCGTTTTCGTAAAAAAAAAATTACTAGGGAAACATGGACAGCGCCTCCGCGCGCGCGCGTCCATGTTTCCATAGAATTGAATTTTTTACGTAAACGCGATCGAGAAGTATTTTAGTGAAGTAAAACTTATACTAAGCATACCGTACGCTTAGTATAAGTTTTACTTCACCAAAATACTTCTCGATCGCGTTTACGTAAAAAAATCAATTACTATGGAAACATGACAGCGCCTCCGCGCGCGCGCGTCCATGTTTCCATAGAATTGAATTTTTTACGTAAACGCGATCGAGAAGTATTTTAGTGAAGTAAAACTTGTACTAAGCATACCGTACGCTTAGTATAAGTTTTACTTCACCAAAATACTTCTCGATCGCGTTTACGTAAAAAAATCAATTACTATGGAAACATGACAGCGCCTCCGCGCGCGCGCGTCCATGTTTCCATAGAATTGAATTTTTTACGTAAACGCGATCGAGAAGTATTTTAGTGAAGTAAAACTTGTACTAAGCATACCGTACGCTTAGTATAAGTTTTACTTCACAAAAATACTTCTCGATCGCGTTTACGTAAAAATTTCAATTCTATGGAAACATGGACGTGCGCGCGCGGAGGCGCTGTCCATGTTTCCCTAGTAATTGATTTTTTTACGTAAACGCGATCGAGAAGTATTTTGGTGAAGTAAAACTTATACTTAGCGTACCTACTGTTCTATGGAATGAAAAACGCGCTGTAAACGCGCGTTCCTAAAACTCGCGTCGACGGCGCGTTAAAAAAACGCCGTGTGCTTAGGCCCTTATTGATGGCAGAACGAGAAATATTGTATAGAGCCAATGGTATAGGTCTCGCCACGAGAGTTGAGGCGCTTGATTACACACACAGCTACATAAAAGTACTGATTGCAAAAAAGTAGTGAATGAATGAAATGAGTAAGTGAATGAAAATGTGAGTTATACGATGTTATGATAAAATACCTACGCAATACTATGCATATTATAACCTTCCTTTTTTCATATAACCTATTTTTGAAATAAATCAATATTCGCAACAAAAGAATCGATATTTTATAAATAGCGTTAAATATGCTTACCTCATTTAAATAAAATAGATCGAAATGTTTTATTTTCTGTTTTATTTGAACTAGATTTATTTTCCTACATTCTTAACGAAATAGGTTGAAGAAATTTTTAGTCAATTTTGCAATTCACTGTTGAGTCTGTTGAACTTGCTATCGGTACGAATAAATGTCAAAATCGCGCTGTCATTACATGACATGTTGTTGTGTGCGTGACCTCAACTTTCGTGGCGATACCTATACCTAATTGGGACAGAAGTAATTAATGCTAAATTTTGCTAAATTTAAAGGGTATAGCCGGGTAAGCATATTAAAACTGCCCTTAGCAAAAAATGATTTTCCTTTTACCAGATTATTAACCTTCATATATGTAGTGATTTCACCAAAAATTAAGCCTCAAATGCTTCTGGTTTAAAAAAAATGCATAAAAAGAAATAAATCGGGTTAGTAGTTAGGCTAAAAAAAATTGTTTTTTCTTTTTATGCATTTTTTTTTAAACCAGAAGCATTTGAGGATTAATTTTTGGTGAAAGCACTACATATATGAAGGTTAATAATCTGGTAAAAGGAAAATCATTTTTTCGCTAAGGGCAGTTTTACTATGCTTACCCGGCTATACCCTTTAAGGTTAAAGTTTAATAGCATTTTTTATTACCTGTTCAAATATTTTATTTAGTAATCCGCTACGCGTCGGCTCACGAACTAACTCGTCCATCTATTGCGTACTTTCTAGCCTCTACAACAATGTACTATAGAACACATCTTTGTAGTATTGACATGGAACTTAAATGATTTTTCGGGTGTAACATCAATTTGTCTGCACAGATAGACTATTATTACATGCAAGAGGGCCTTTGCTTATTTTTTTCACTAATGAGACTCAGAATTGAGCGGCCATTATTCATTATCATTATCATTTTCAACCTTAGGATATCCACCGCTGGACATGGGGCTTTCTCATTGATACCCAATCATTACGGTTGGAAGCGGCTTACATCCGTCACGAACCTGCTGCTTTGATCAAATCATCTGTCTATCTCGTTGGTGGGCATCTCACGCTGTGCTTGCCAGTCCGAGGTCTCTATTCAAAAAGCTTCTCGACCCCAACGGCCATTTGTTCTGCATGCTATATAGCCTGCCAATTGCCATTTCAACGCGCTAATCCGCCAGTATTACTATTTTACTCGATGAGTAACAAATATGATAGTATAAAACGGTCCTTTTATAGTTACACAGCGCTCGTAAATACTTAAGTATGCGTTTGAAGTCATTTCAAATCGGGATGCCGTTAACGTGAATTTACTCCCTTTGAATTTATGCGGCAAAGTCACGAATCACGGCGCTCCTGAAATAATATTCATCACAGTTACACCTGCTCGGGCTCCGAATACATAAATTCGTACAACTACTGCAGACTCGGCATTGCAAAGATCGTGGAGGCAGTCATGATGCAGTTAATGGGTTTAAACTCTAATTACTGTAGCGTAAATAATGATAGCACAGATCGGTGAATAAATTAACGTTTCTTCACAACCATCTCGAAAATAATCATTGAAGCTTTTTAGGTATATAAATTTGTATTTTTATTTTTCAACTTGAGTATTCAGCAAGTACAACAAACAAAAATGCTCTTTGCCTAAGCTCACTTGACTCAAACCTGGATCGTAGTTAGTATTACTTACTTACTTACTGCGCTGGCTCAAGGACCCAAAGAGGATCTTGGCCTCCGACACCAGAAGACGCCACTCAGCACGGTCCTGCACCACTTCACGCCAGTCGGATCTTCTTAGGGCGTTCAGGTCCTTTGTGACTACCTCGCTCCAGCGATATCTGGGACGTCCAACCGGCCGCTTACCGATCGGGCGCCCCAAATATGCTCTCTTAGCGGCACGATCCTCCTCCATTCTCTCAACGTGGCCCAGCCAACGCAGTCGGGCAGATTTTGTTTCGCCGATAATATTGGGCTCAGCCACCAGGTCTTCGATTTCTTTAGTTTTAGTTAGTATTGCTGATCGCTAAAGCCCTCGGGGGTTTTAATGGTTTATGACGATGTGATAATTTGAAATTTTTTAAATATGGTTCCTTCGATGGATTTTAATGATGTCTCCCACATTTAGTTTGAAGAAAACACAGTTTTTACCATCATCCCACCCTATAGGTATGTATCCCACAGTAGGTCACAGACCAACTCTCAGATGTTTGCTTTCACAGTAAAGCCGTAAATTTCAAATGTAATTTAGCACATAAATTCCTAAAACTCAGAGGTGCGAGTCCGTTCTCGAACCCACGACCCTCTGCAAAAGGCCATGGGTCACATTGGACTACCACGGCCTTTTCCACTAAGGTTTATTCGTACATCCTATGCACATATCACGCCTTATGCCTATGCTATCTATGCATATGCGTACAAGCGTGGTGGCCTAGTGCAGGGCTCCGCAAAGTGCGTGCGGCACACTGGTGTACCGTGGTCATTAGTTAGTGTGCCTCGGAAAAATAAGATTACCTCATAAAGCTAAATAGACGGACGGAAGAAAAATATTTACACAGATGTAAACCACGCAAGCGCACGAGCGTGGCGTAGTGTCACAGAATATAATTATAGTACTAACGTACAGAATGGCCACGCTCCGCCCCGCACCGATTCGAGTTACCCCTCCCCCCAAGGCGCCATTGCTTGTCGCTGCTGTTCACCAGTATGGTGCGCGCGTGATGTATGTAGGCGTACACGTGTAAAGACGTCGTCGTGCTTATGTAGATTCAAGAACGCGTATTTTGTGCGTCGTGTCCGCCGTGTGGTAATGTTGATAATATTAACATACTTAAAAACTGATTTTTCATTTATGGTGTACCTCCAAAAATTGTCGTTGTCCTAGATGTACCTTGAACACAAAAAGTGTGCGGAACACTGGCCTAGTGGTTTGACCTGTTGCCTCGCAAGCAGAGGGTCGTGGGTTCAAATCCGGGCTCGCACCTCTGAGTTTTTCGGAATTTATGTGCGAAATTATATTTGAAATTTACCATGAGCTTTACGGTGAAAGAAAACATCGTGAGGAAACCTGCACACACCTGTGAAGAAATTCAATGGTGTGTGAAGTTTTCAATCCGCGCTGGGCCCGCGTGGGAACTACGCCCAAGCCCTTTCATTCTGAGAGGAGGTCTGTGCCCTGCAGTGGGAGTGGGACGCATATAGGCTGGTATGATGATGATGATGCACCTATAAAGGGTTATTCGATAAATACTGACACATCGCTTAGTAATCCCGTTACACGAATCCCGACTCGCTGGGAAAATTAGTTTCCAAACAGTGATACCTTCAGAACAATACACCAACTTCACTTAACTTGTTTTGCGCGTATTATATTTCTAGCCAACTTTCAAAGTCAAAGTCAAATTGTTTATTACCGAGAGTAAAAGCAATCAAATAATCGGGTTTTTTTTACAGTCTAGTTATAATTGCTTGAAAATTAATAAAGCAATATTTAAGGCTGATGTTCTACTAAATCTAGATCTTTAATTGACGTTATTTAGCTTTGAACCTATTCATAATATTTTTGAACTAGAATTCCATTTTAATGACCAGGTTGTTTTTTCAAGTCCCGCAGATTTTAGTGGTTGAAATTTCTATACTTTATCCTGATCCAGTGCAAATAGTATAAATTAATAGTAACATAATAATGTTATTTCCGAGATTCAGCTATCTACATACCAAATTTCATCCTAGTTTTTTCAGCGTGAAAGTGTAACAAACACGCACGCACACACGCGCACACACACGCACGCACGATATACATACGCAGACGCGCACACACACTCACAATTTCTCGCACTTATAATTAGTAGGATTTGATTAGCTGGGTCTTCACTGAGAGAGCCGCCTCGTGAGGCAAGCGCATGAGGCATGATTTTCTTCTACACAAAGCTCAAAATCGCACCGAAAATGGCTGCCTCGCGAGGCTGCTCGCTCAGTGGAGGCTTGAAAGGTATGTCATTTCATTTTACATTATGTATGACGCAAGTTTCTTCCTATATGGAATATCAGTCAGTTCCATCGCTATTCTCATCCGGTCTATTGCTAATTAAGTCATACGGCAACTGAACTTATGGGTATAACTTATGCTTTAAGTCTGAAAATAATGATTCTTAATACTAGCCTTTCACTACTAAACGTTAAACCTTCAGAGACATTTTTTTTATTTTATTTTAGTTGGAAAACCAGCAGTTTAAAATTACTATCACAGATTAATACGAAATAAGTAACAATAAAGCCAATTAAAGGTTTATTCCACAGATATGCACGAAGATATGAACAGATAAGCACAAAACAGGAGACAATAAAAGAAAGAATAATTAAAATCAAAATTTAAATAACATGAAATTAAAGAAGACATAATTAAGCCACGGAATGAGGAGTAAAGAAATTGGATTACATATGATTTCTAACTGCAGCAGGTTTTTTATGTTCTCAATTAACGCCAAAATGGATTTTTCAAACACCAATTCGGTAGAGTGAGGCACATCCCTAAATTCTCTTTGCACTAGGGGTAATGTCGCGGGCAGAAGTAGGTCACCGCAATTATGGTTCAGACGCAACGTGACACGGTTTAATGTATTTAACGAATTTAATCATTTATATGTTCACGCGTGTGAGTTGTAATTAGGAATGTAATTATCAGCGAAAATACACCTCAGGGTGATAAATTAAATGGGATCAATTAAAATAATAAATAATAAACACCCATAGTACGAATTAGTACCATTTTGACATAGTACCAAACTAAGGAAAGCTTGTACTATGGACGGATGGCAACGAATTCTACTAATAATATAAATGCGAGATTTTGTGAGTATGTGCGTGCGTGCGCGCGCGCGTGTGTGTTTATTACTTCTTTATTCTAAAACAGCTGGATAGATTTCGATGAAATTTGATGTGTAGATAGCTGGAGGTCTGGAATAACACACAAGCTACTTTTAATTCCGATATTCCCACGGAATCCTTCTCAAAATCTCAAAATCCTAACCGCCGAGTCTAGAGACATAAAATTTTGCACCGTTTTGTCATACAATATAAATAAAGGCCAAGATGTAAAATTCGAATTTTAAATGTAATGGTATAGGCGTGCACAGCCACGGGTATAGACTAGTAGTTAAATATATACTTAGATAAATCTTCTTCTAATAAATAAAAATGTCGTGTCACGGTGTTTGTTATCGAACTTCTCCGAAACGGCTTGACCGATTCTTATGTAGGTAGTAGGTATGAGAATAGGTCGTAGGCTATTTTTATACCCCTATTCTTCGCGGACAGAGTCGCAGGCAACAGCTAGTAAATAAATAAGAACTTAAGTACGAACTAAACACCCAAGAAACAAATCATATGTATATTTATTTATTTGTATTTTTCAAACGTCTTAAATCTGCCTCATTTCAAGCATCCTAATCAGGTTCTCTAACCACCATGGTATGGTCATATGGTCGTATGGTGGTGGTAGTCTTATAAGAATGAGTATTTGTTCATGTATAAGATTTCATGACAGTTCAGAACGCTATATTTCTTTGTATTTTCGTTATTTTTCTTTGTTTTCTGACCTTACTGAAACAGTAAGACTAGACGAACTTTGAAATGTATATTTCTATCATAAAAACTTGGCATTAGCTAACTGTTCGAAATCCGAATCGATTGAATTGTTTCTCAAAGTTAAACCCTCATTTTTATAAGGGTGATTCTTCAAGGTCGTGATTTTTGTTATATTCCTCTGTCGTATTTTTTTTTTACTTAGTTAAAGTAAAAGTAAAAGTAAAGTAAAATAGTATTTTATGCAACGGTTGTATAAGTGAGGTCTTAAAAGGCGAGTGACGTGAGTTGCGATACGAGCGAATGCGAGTATCGCAATGGAAGACGGCACGAGCCGTTAAGACCAAATTATACACCGTTGCATACAATATTTTTTCTACGACTCGACTGTACTGTACTGTACTGTACCCTACTGTAGGGTACAGTAGGGTAAAATAGGGTACAGTCGGATACAGTAGGGTACAGTCTGGTGAAATAGGGAACAGTAGGGTACAGTCGGGTACAGTAGGGTAAAATAGGGTACAGTTGGGTACAGTCGGGTACATAAGGGTAAAATGGGGTACAGTCGGGTACAGTCGGGTGAAATAGGGTACATTCGGGTACAGTAGGGCAAAATAGGGCACAGTAGGGTACAGTCGGGTACAGTAGGGTAAAATAGGGTACAATAGGGTATAGTTGGGTACAGTAGGGTAAAATAGGGTACAGTAGGGTACAGTCGGGTACAGTAGGGTAAAATAGGGTACAGTAGGGTACAGTCGGGTACAGTAGGGTAAAATGGGGTACAGTCGGGTAAATTAGGGTACAGTCGGGTACAGTAGGGTACAGTCGGGTACAGTAGGGTACAGTATGGTAAAATAAGGTACAGTAGGGTACAGTAGGGTACAGTCGGGTACAGTAGGGTAAAATAGGGTACAGTGGGGTACAGTCGGGTACAGTAGGGTAAAATAGGGTACAGTCAGGTACAGTAGGGTACAGTCGGGTAAAATAGGGTACAGTCGGGTACAGTAGGATAAAATAGGGTACAGTAGGGTACAGTCGGGTAAAGTCGGGTACAGTAGGGTAAAATAGGGTACTTCAGGGTGCAGTCGGGTACAGTAGGGTAAAATAGGGTACAGTAGGGTACAGTCGGGTACAGTAGGGTAAAATAGGGTACAGTAGAGTACAGTCGGGTACAGTAGGGTAAAATAGGGTACAGTAGGGTACAGTCGGGTACAGTCGGGTACAGTAGGGTAAAATACCCTATTTTACCCTACTGTACCCTACTTTACCCTACTGTACCTGACTGTACCCTACTGTACCCTATTTCACCCTACTGTACCCGACTGTACCCAACTGTACCCTATTTTACCCTACTGTACCCGACTGTACCTGACTGTACCCTACTGTACCCTATTTTACCATACTGTACCCGACTGTACCCAACTGTACCCTATTTTACCCTACTGTACCCGACTGTACCCTATTTAACCCTACTGTACCCGATTGTACCCGACTGTTCCCGACTGTACCCTATTTTACCCTACTGTACCCGACTGTACTCTACTGTACCCTATTTTACCCTTCTATACCCGACTGTACCCTACTGTACCCTATTTTACCCTACTGTACCCGACTGTACCCTACTGTACCCGATTGTACCCTACTGTACCCTATTTTACCCTACTGTACCCGACTGTACCCTACTGTACTCTATTTTACCCTACTGTACCCGACTGTACCCTACTCTACTCAACTCAGCAGGTCTAAACTGGGCTTTAGTGTTGAGTGTACCCTACATTTAATATTATGTGGCAGCTAGGTGTATCGTAATAACGACATTACGACACAAGTGCTGTTATGGCGAATAGATTAAGTATAGACTTTCTGAAGTCATATTATCTATGTTCTTATATATTTGTTCACGACCATGTAAAAAACAGATAAAAGTACAGGAGTAGGAAAAGTTCTTTATTAACAAAAAGGAGAGACAATTTAGAACAAAAATAATTCTGCGACACCCACACTAGGCAGAGCCTGTATCGTGGGAGTCAAAACATACAGGGTTGACAGAAAAAATCATGCTCATGAAAATAGATTTGTTCAGTAACATAAATTTATGTTACTATGACAAAGGAGGTAAAAATACGACAGAGGAATAAAACAAAAATCACGACCTTGAAGAATCACCCATAAATAGAACAAGCGCCCTTGACTAATTAATCTTTCCAACTAGTTAATAGACACGACACCCTTGACCCGCACGTTACGTTCGAAAGGACACCAACCAAAGTTTTTATGATAACACACAAGTATGAAGTCGGTTAAAAACTAGCATAAACTTTTTACAACCTCAATAATAACGCTTTCCAATTACACCGACACGGGAACACGAGTAAAACAAAAGCCGGTACTCACATAAAGGAAACTGTGGAAAGTACAAAGGGAGGTGGCGTGGCAATGCAAATGAAGTTAGTTTATGTGGCAATAATAAAAACAAATTAGGTAACAATCTCTAAAGGCGCTAGTTCACTTATGGCAGAGTCGGTTGATATGCTTTAAATTGTTAGTAACATAAATACTTTTTAGATCGCCCAACCTAAAATGACACTGGCTATCAACAACATCATAAAACACTTTAAAAATGCACTCTTCTTCAGTCATGAGAAAAGAATCGTCAGTTTATTTTTACAATAATTTAATTTAAACATAAATTAAAGTTTTGAATCGTGAGTAGCATTTAAGTATTATGATAAATTGACATTCTATACAGGGTGTCATGTACATACCCACCACCATAACTAACCACCTAATAATGTAATAAAATTGAATTTCAATGTTTACTTAACAAACGACCAATCGATAGTGTCTTTGCAATCTTGACATTGGCGGAATCATCTATAGTATCGATTGAGCTATATTTTAAAAAAAAAAACAATCTAAATGAATAACTGAATATGAATAAAATATGTATAGGTAACCTTTAAAGGATTTTTGGCTATTTTTAGACCATCGACGCAAATGAGGGTGTGTTACTTTCAGGAACTTATTTGTGGTTCCGTGAATGTTTATTTGTCGACGCTTATCCAAGAAAGTCGTTTTTTTGTACCTATTACTATTTATTACTATCGAACATTCCAAGTATAAAATATTCATATTTCATTATTCAGAAGCCTAAAATTTGTTATTTTATTTCTTTTGAATAAGTAGGTACACAAACACAACTATGTTTTTACCTAACTAACCTAACCTAACTAAAGGATATGATTACATTACTTAACAAGCAGATAACACACTTTTACATGGAAGAAGTACTTTTCTCAAAAATCAACAAAGTTAACTGCAAACAAAAATAAATGAAAATGTAATTGGCATAAAATAGGTATCAACTATGAACAAAACTATCCATCACCTTTTTTTATGTTGATATTGTTTTTCTAGCCAAAACACCTCAAGCTATTGCAGACACAAATAAAAACGATGTCATATTAACTTCATTTTAATTCGATGTAAGTATATCTACAATGTTGTGCCTTCATTATCTTTTGGTTTTTCACATTTTTAAAAACTTATTAACTATGCAACAATTTAATTCGTATGCAACATTGCTGGAAATTTCAGCGCTCAGGCAATAGTTTTTTTTATTTGTTTTTTTTTTAGATTTTAACAATGAAACTTCATGAGCCCATTATTCTACTTCGAAATTAAGCAAAGCTTGTCCTGATGACTATTAACCTTTTCGACGCCAACGACACATACATATATCAGCACCGCAGGTTCTACGCCAACGACTCATATATCAGTCACGTCGTGCAGAGCGATATCTACCTACATGCATTTCTGTAGGGTTCAACTTCGCGTTTGACATTCCGATGTCATTGCGTATGAGTGAGAGCTGTTGTATTTGACAGAGCGTTGAAAAGGTTAGACAGCAGATAATACTTATATAGATAAATACATATTAAAGGTCTAAGACTCGAGAGCAAACTTTCGTATTTTTCATACAAATGTCTGCCGAACCGAGGATCTAACCCGAGACCACAAGCTTCATAGGCAGGTTTCCAAACCACTCGGTTATCCGGTCGTAATTAACCGGCAACAATGCACTTCGCCTTCTGATGTAGTTAACAATGACGATTGACGATTTTTGTGAAAAATCTGTTAGTTTCATATCAATACACAAAAAGGTTAACTGGATATTCCCCCTAACACGCCCCCCATCTCCCCGCCACCCTTGCCACGTGAGTCATGCCACTTACTGAGAACCTTACAGTACTAAGAACACATTTTTCTTGTTTACGTCGTTCACTCCCTGCTTTATTCGCGATTGTTCGTTTATGCGATGAATAAAATCCCGGCGTCATATTACAGGATACCAGTTTCTACGAAATCTGTGAGTCAGCCAGTCTAAAACGTGTGACGGACCATTGATTTCTATGGTATTGGAAACGTTTATTTTTAAAATTAAAATAAATCTGAGTAACGATTGAGTTGTGATCCGATACACCCACCGTCTCTATGTAAAGTTGTATATCGACTCGTTTTCTTCTTGACATACGACTAAATGCTTCTAGTATAATCGCTACGAATCTCTACTTTTCTAAATACCTACTTCACATACTGATTTCACATACTTAATACCAACAAAGCAAGGCTATAAACAAAAAGAACCTCATTCAAATGGTTGATGCGAATCCCTAATTCCTATTCTTATTATAATAGTGAGTATGTGCATGCGTGCATGGGTACGTTCGTGCATATGCGTGCGTGTTTGTACTCCTTCACAATAAAACGGCAGAACAAAAATGAACGAAATTTGGTATCTATAGCTGAACGTCTATAATAAAATAACACATACATAGGCTGCATTTATTATCGATATTTCAAAGTGTTAACGAAGACTACGATGTATTTTTTGGGAATTTTCATGAGTAGTGAAATTCCTGAGTTTCAGATCAAGTGTCAGATCTAATGATTTATGCGGGAAAAACCGCGGGTAGCGTCCATTAATTTATAAACAAACGCGTGAATAGATACTTTTTTTAAATGTAGAATAGAAACTTTAATTATATTAAAAATAAAACTATTATACATTATAAGCTGGAATACTTACTAACTTCAAACAGAAATTTCCGTGAGAAAAGAATAATTTTTCTTACTTGGGCTGATGGACTTTTGTCTAGAAAAAAAATCAGTGCGATTTTTATACATTAAATGGTTTTAAAATCAAAAAGGAGCAAAAATATATTCGTGTATCATTTTTTATGATACGAAATTGCAGATAGCCAAAAAAGACTCCTAAATTTAACTAAACTAACTAGTACCGAATACGCTAAATTGTTTCAGCATCCCATCCTGCCAACAGTCCTGTGCTAACACTTCCTAGATAGTTATTAAATTCTACTCAAACTCGGCGGCTCTACCTGAAATAAGCGACTGCGTTAGTTAAGTACTCGTAGAACAAGCCAAAATACTACTCACAAAATAATGAGATATATCCTGTGATGGAAAAATTTAAATTAAATAAAATTACGTATTGAAAAAATTCATTAAAATAATAATATGTATGTTAATTATTATGAAGCTCGACGATGCCATAAAAAGGTAGATTAGACACAGGTATATTCTGCATTAGGAAATAAAGTAATTGAAAATGAAGTATAATAGCAATCCTAATTTTATAGGGTACACTATTGGAGGAGGCTAACAAAGGTTAAATACTTTTACCTAATCTGTATCTGGCCGTAATCGGACCTTGCAAATAAAGATAGATAGGTCAAAAGCAATTAAAACTGTCTCAGAACTTAAGCTCCCCTGAAACTCGGCCAGCCGAAAAGATGAAGTTAATTTTATTCTTATTCCCAAGTTTTATCAGTAAAATTATTCTCAAAGGATCATCAGAGGATTACCATCAAAGATGTTAAGCAGAGTTGAAATATAAGTATTTTCCGGTTATCTAAATAGTCCAATTAAGAGATGGAGACCACGCGGTTCGGTAACTAGAAGGAGAATTTTGATCAAGGCAATTTACTACTTTTAAGTGGCGAAAGAAGAGTCAACAACAGTCGATCTAAATTACAAAGGAGAAGTTTGTCATTCCAAAAGTTGTGGGCCAGAAGCCAGTGACCTAGAAACAACGAGACACTTCCCTCGCCGAGTTTTTCAATAAGAACTTTTGAACATGAGTTGATGAGAAAGTTTACCTTTCTTGCTCAGTGAACTATCTGCCACTATTCGCAAGTTTTGTAATTGATGGGCAATTCAACAGTTACAAACTGAAGTACAATATTTTTACCTTACTTCTCTGCTTTTGTTCTTCGTTGATTTGGACCTCGGAAAAGTAACACCTGAATATTGAGTACAATTACGTAGGTACTAAGTGCTCTAGGAACTAAAACGCACAAATAAATAAAGAAAAATATGTGACAAAAGAAAAATAACTTGACTTGTGATGAAATGAAAAAAAATACCTCGTAACAGAAACTACTAAGCTAAAGATTGGTTTTACCTGTGTCCCACTAGATAACCCACAAGCAATCTAAAATTGTCTCTAAAGTAAAACGTGTGAAGATTCCAAAACAATTATCATAATGTAGGTGTAAACACCAGAAACATCAAACACAAATATTTGCGGTTCCCATAAAACACAAACTCCAATATCGTAAGTATCTACTGTTCTCGAACTTTCTCGCTGTTCATCGATGCTTCGAGTCCGTCATCCCTCCCCGTACCTAGCCTTATTAATGAATGTTCTAAAAATACCGTGCTTAAAGAACATGACCACGCGAAATCACACAGTGTATTTTCGGCCATCTTATTACACATTGTCAGAGCAAAATTATCAATAAATATTTTAGATATGTTAGCCTAGTATTTAAAGTGCATTAAGGAGACACAGGGTGGTTTTTGTAGTTTATTTGACTGAGTCTTTCTTGTGTTTGCCAGTTTATAAAATTTATGAACTGTCTAGCTACTAGTTCCAAAAGTATGTAGTTTCCACTATATTCGCAAAGTGTTGTCAACAAAACTTTGATTGAAATTACCCTGTACACAACTTTCGGGAACATAACAGATACATATAATTAAGGCAAGCTAAGTTTAACTCGGTTTATGACCCAAGCGTGGGATAGCGACGAAATTCCCGATATTTAAACGAACTACTGACATGTCTGTTCTAGGAAATGTTATCCTAGACTTCAAGAAACGCAAACAGCTCTCATTCTATTCACTTCCTAAGCATTTTATACATTCCTTCATGTTTTCGTCCAACTGAACAATGGCAGATATTTTCAGTAAGTTTGAACTAAACTATCCTAGTTCTATCGTCGAGACGAAAGTACGACAGATATCCGTTTGGAGCAGAAGCCTTATGATTTCGCCGAGCGCCGCAGAGAGATGCTTACAGACAAGAGCCCAATCAATTCAAGCTTACGTGGCTTAGACAGCCGAATGGAAAAAGCGATCAAGTGGCAATCAGGACTCGTGTAATAAGACTTTTTGTACTCCAATTCACGTTCCCTACACATTCAATCTGACGAATTAGGCGCTATCACTATTGTTTAGTTTTTGTGGCAGTGGGCAAGGCACATCGCTCGTAGAGCGGATGTCCAAAGGGGCCAAAAGGTTCTCGAATGCGCGCAAGGACCAGTAGACGCAGTATAGGAAGGACTCCAACAAGATGGAGTGGCGTCCTGGTTAAGGTTGCGGGAGAGTGTAGGAGTGGATGGCGCAGAACAGGTATCATTGGCGAATCTTGAGGGATGCCTTTGTTTAGCAGTGGATGTCTTTAGCTGAAATGGTGACGAGCAAACCAAGTTTGGCATTAAAAAAATAAATCTCAATAATTGTATGCAGTAGAAATGCAATGCATTTTATTTAAGTTCCATTAATTCACAAACAAGCATTTGCATTCCAGTCAGTTCTACTAACCTAAAATTGTCTAATTTGTCGTAAACGAGAGCAGTTGCTGTAAATATAAAGTGGGTAGACAAAATTAGTGAACTTGTAAAAAGTAATTGGTGTAACATGCAAATCCGGGCTCGTGGGAGTGGTGCCCGGTCAGGGAGCGTAAACTGCTCTCAATGTAAATGAGGCCCGCTGTAAGGAATTTATCTTCGACCATTGCGAATACACTGTGTTTTCCTTTTACTTTGGTCCTTTCATTGACTGGAGAGTGATGGCTTCCGATGTTTATACATCGAACATCAATTTATCAGTGTACTTCATAGACATTGAGAGGTCATTTCACCGATTGTAAACAAACAACCGAACCGAAACGATTGTAGACAACAAGAATGTTCAATCTTATCATAACAACAATAATTAACTGACGCTTAACGCGTTTATCAGAGTAAGTACCTCATAATATGACTGCGATTAATAGCGTTGTTTGTTTACTTAATCATAAAGCAAAGGTCATATAATGAATGAAGCTTTATATTTATTAGCTATAGCTGCATTAGATGGATGAATTAATGCGTGGAGACGGTACTTGTGGAATCTTAATCTTCTCTAAAATCTAGGCAAAAAGACAGACACGATGTAGCCTAATTATACGAGTAGATTAAATATTTTTTGCCAAATAAACATGATTACCATAGTGTACATATTATATTACCATTCATTGAACAAAAATAAAAAAAATAAACACAATTGACAAACTTTGAAATAAGGTACCTACATGTACAAAGGCGAACTTAAAGGGATATTTAAAAGTCTACATTTTAATGGATGAAAAAAGAACATTAGCACGAGAAAGTTGTAGTATTTGAATATTCAGAATGTACTTCATATTTCTTAGGCCTCATGTGTTATGAAACAAAACACCACCGTTATTAGAATTAAGTAGGTACATGTTAATTAAAAGAAAATTAACATTTTTTTACTACGAGCACGTCACCTCGAAATAGTACATTACTGCAGAGGCCGTAATGTACTATTTCGAGGTAAGTAAGGCATTGATGGACGAGATTTGGGGTATACGGCCGAGTCGTAGACGAGGCCGGATAAAACGAGTACAGCAATCCCACTTCCGGCCGAGGATTGTATAGAGCTTTTCTCAAACATGCATCATCATCATCATCATCATCATCCATCCATCCATCCATCAATCCATCCATTCATCCATCCATCCATCCGTCCAACCATCCGTCCATCCAACCATACATCCATCCATACATCCATCCATACATCCATCCATACATCCATCCATACACCCATCCATACATCCATCCATACATCCACCCATACATCTATCCATACATCCATCCATACATCCATCCATACAACAATCCATACATCCATCCATCCATCCATACATCCATCCATACATCCATCCATCCATACATCCATCCATACATCCACCCATACATTCATCCATACATCCATCCATACATACATCCATCCATACATCCATCCATACATCCATCCATACATCCATCCATCCATCCGTCCATCTATCCATACATCCATACATCCATCCATCCATACATCCATCCATACATCCATCCATACATCCATCCAACCATACATCCATCCATCCATACATCCATCCATACATCCATCCATCCATAATACATCCATCCATACATCTATACATCCATCCATACATCCATCCATCCATACATCCATCCATACATCTATACATCCATCCATACATCCATCACCAGTAGTTTAGGCGGTTTTATAGAAATAAAAGAAGATAGATTTTTTTAATGTCGTAAGTTGGCTGTATGTAATTTTTCCTTTGTCAGTTTAATGTTAGTAAGCAAATTTAAAAAGTTACAGCAGCGGACAATAATGGTTTTTCATACTTACTTTTATGGCCTAGGCCAAGAAGTAATGTAGGGAGCCATAAACAACAAACTTCATGGCTTCATTTCGTGACATTAACGCATACATTTCAAAGCATGTTTGAGAAAAATTATATACCGACTAGTTGCCGAATTCGGGATTATTTTTAGGGTTATTTTATTACAAGATGTCTATAAATGCGGCTGAGGTTACTATCTGCAAAAGTAGTATCTTGATTTACCAAACAACAGCAGATTTTTCAGCCGTTATTTTACTAAACAACTTTTCCTAATTTAAAATTATTGAAAATTACTTATACAGGCAGTCAGTGTACTTACCTTCTGACAAAACTTGTCAAAAAAAAACGTTTTGACTAATCAAATACTGCGAATTGCCAACTCTCTCATCGTTTAGAAAAGTACGTTCCCGCATCCACGTTCTTAAATAAATCCACGTTTCATACATACGAACAAGTAGGCAGACAGTAAATCACGTTATAGTGAGCATAAAAGCCATTGTCTAGTTTCAGTGTTGCCGTTCTATTGGTGTAAATAATGTAGCGAGTCTGGCAACATTCGCCGGGCGGGGTTCGTTACCGCTCGCGTAAATTCGTCATCCGCTGCCGACCGAGTTACACCGATACAGTTTACGGCATGTCCACACTAAAAACAAGTTTGAAACATAGTTTTACGTTAGTCAAGCTGACTTTCTAATGCCAGCACCACACACTCGAGGAGAGACATGGGAAGTAGTGAGGAAGGAGGCAGAAACGTAATGTGCGACACATGACCAGTAAGACACTCATGTAGGAAAGCATTAGACGATAGATCAGTGTAACTGCTACATCCTACATAACGGCTTCGCGATGAGCAGAGCAAGGAGCAGTGCAAGGAATATAGCGTGTGGCCAGAGTTAGTTTAAGTATCGCAAAGTTTTGAAGAATGGCAGAACCTATTCATATATAGGTAGACCAAACACCACCACATTTCTTTCATTCTATAACTGGGGAAGTTGGTTCATTCAGAAACTAACACTATACACTTTGATCAATTATAACTGAAGATACACATTGCCGAACAAAATCCCCTTCAAAAAATGTCCGAACTTTTTTATTTGTTTGCATAACAATTAAAATCATCACCTACACAGAAATTTGAACCTAATCTTTACTTTATTACAGTCGAATTTCGGTTAACACTTAACAGCTAAACTTGACAATTTCACGCAACGTACTGAGAAAAAAGAAGGCCACTTTTATCAAAGTGGCGCTCATTTGGCTCGGACATTTTCGGGCGCGCGACTGTGGATCTACAGTTATAATTGATCAAAGACTATACACTAGTTCTCGTATGGACGCCGCCCTACAGCCCCGCTCGCTGTCATTTCCGAAAGCAGTCAGCAATATGAGAAGCTCGGGTAACTTAAATCGCGTCAATTTCCATTTATATGGCCGTCGTAAGCCATGTTCCGGTGTTTTAGTTAAGATATTTCAATACTAGAGCAGGAAGAGTACATTTTTCATTTTACGGATAAGGTAAGGTAGGTAACATAAATAAATAAATCACTTAAGGTGGAAGCGCACGCTCTAGGCGCGAAATTCAAACTTTTTACAGCTTTTAATTTATTGTGGGTAAACGGTGTAACTGTTTAACTTCATATGGTACTTGCGGTTGTAAAACTGTTTTCTTTATATTATTGTGTAAAGCTTTTTAAGAATAAAACTGTTAGCTTGATATAAAAGTTGTCAAACATAGAACGACGACCAGATGGCCTAGTGGTTAGAGACCCTGACAATGAAGCTTGAGGTCCCGGGTTCGATTCCCGTGTCGGGGCAGATATTTGTATGAATAATACGAATGTTTGTTCTCGGGTCTTGGGTGTTTAATATGTATTTAAGTATGTATCTATCTATATAAGTATGTTTATCCGTTGCCTAGTACCCATAACACAAGCTTTGCTAAGCTTACTTTGGGACTAGGTCAATTGGTGTGAATTGTCCCGTGATATTTATTATTTATTTATAGAAATTCGGACTCTCAACGTTTTGACAACTTTTATTTCAAGCTAATAGTTAGTTTTATTCTTAAAAAACTTTACACGATAATATAAAGAACACTGTTTTACAAGCGCAAATACCATATGAAGTTAAACAGTTACACCATTTACCCACAATAAATTAAAACTTGTAAAAATTTTGAATTTCGCGCCTAGAGCGTGCCGTTCCACCTTAAGTAGTTTTTCTGTCTATCAAATCGTGACACTCTTCTAAGTATCAAAATCTGTAAGGTACTTACTAGTACTTCCTACGAGTAATATTGACCTATAATCATGAAAGTTATCAGGAAAGATTTCACAGCACCAGTAATAGAAAAAGATTATACATAGTTAAGATTTATAGTTATTATTTACTATCACATTGCGACTTCACATGTACATTTATGCTGGTCGAGAATCGACTGACGTCTGTCGATGTATGATATTATAAAGATGATTAGAAGTACCTACCAGAGTTTTTTTTATAAGCAGTAAGTGAATTTCCCAATCCGCACTGCGCCCACGTGGGAACTACGACCCAAGCCCTCTCATTCTGAGAGGATGCCTGTGCCTTGCAGTGGGACATATGTAGGCTGGGATGATGAAGCAGTAAGTTTGCTCAACGAAATCTAAGCTTTTATAAAAATAAAAAATGCGGGTAATTTCGAGCGGGTATAGTCGGGGCGACGTGGTGTAGTTGGTAGCCAGGAGATTCAAATCCCGTCCGATGCACACGTAAAAAAAGACATTTTTAAAAATCTTTGTGTAAATAGTTCATGAAAACATACGTGTCGTAAAGACGTAGCAGTCATGCACGTGTGGTGACGAATAACAAGGTAAATTTTTGTAGTTCATTGTAATAGTTTAAGAGTTCGATTAATTTTAATGCAATTTGTCATTTGTCATTCTTGACTTATTTTTGCTGCTAGCCAAAGTCTGTTCGCATCTCATATCGAAGTTTTGCAATTTTGGAATGGAGTCTTCTGTTTTATTCATCAAATTATTTCCATTCTAAATATAGTACACAATTACAATAATATATAACATTCGGTCTTGTACGTAATTGGTAGATCAGGGACATCGTTTATTCCCAGTTTAAAATTGTCATATTTTGTTTCTTTGAATATTTTTATGGGTACCTAATGCTGTCTCTTCAAATTAATGTTCTCTTTGATTTTCCGCATTTTTACCCTTACATTTCTTTTCCGTTTCATAGCTTTGTACTTTTAGAAACGGCCGTAATAAATAAAGTGGCGACCTTTATTTCTTGCGATCACATTTTGAGATAAAGCCCTCTACTAACTGCTGTTGTGTATTGCTAGCCTGTCACATGTTTTTCTACCAAGGGAAAACAAAATGGGTAGTTTCTTTCTTTTTGCAAATTTATAGTTTTTTTCTGACATTGCTAAATATCAATGAAGAAAACTAATGCAATTCTTCCTAACGGACACCTAACAACGTATTTGTACCTAGTTTTGTAATTTGTTTTCTTTTGAAATACGAACAACACGTCGAAACCTTTTTGTGAATTGTTTAACTACATCGCAAGGGTAGCAAAAAGCTGGCAAAGCGCACGTTCTTTTCTTACCGCAATACTCTAAGAAAACATTTTCATTTTTTTTCTCAATCCAAAATAAAAGCGTACAAGAGAATTAACATACAAATAGTTGGTTCCGCGCACTTTTTGCGCGATGTAAGGTTACGCCAGCTTTTAGCCCGATTACTGCCGCGAAGCCACGAAATCCACAGACGTCGGTTTTTTTCCAAACTATTAAATATTGTTGGTACGACGGTGTATCACCCGACGTTATAGTTCCCAGGAGGCAGGCAATCAATTTTCTAAGCATGGTTTAAATTTACATCTACAGCGACTCATCATCATCATTTCAGCCGAAAGACATCCACTGCTGAACATAGGCCTCCCCCAAGGCTCGCCAAACAGATCGGTCCCGTGCTATCCGCATCCAACGCAATCCCGCAACCTTAACCAAGACTTCGACTGAACTGCAACTAAAGCGATGCAGATAGGGGAAACTATGACTGACTGTGCACCATGGAATGGACAGCAGAGTCAGAGGTTTCAATATAAGTAAAGCTTCTGCAATAGTAGTAGTATTATTTCATTCATTACCTTTCAGTGTAACTCAGAGAAAACTTTTCTTTTCTTCAATACCATAGACAATATTGGTAGGTATAGTACGTATTTTAGTCTCTTTCTTCAATACCATGGACAATATTGGTAGGTATAGTACGTATTTTAGTCTCTTAAACAATAAATTGAAACTTTTTCAGAATACACGAATTAGGTAGGTATTCATCATTATCAAATATACGAGATCTAAAAAATTTAAAATCTTGATTAACTTATAAGCTCGTTGAGTTAAAAGTTCCGCCTAAGAAAGGACGTTTTAAAGTTTGATTGCCTATTAAAAAGCGGCGACGGCAAGGAGCTAGTCTCCAGATACGTATGAATTTTCAATAAAGTTCCAAAGGGTATGCATACAAAATGAACATTTGTCAAGGAAACGTAATGGACCACAACAATAAACACTAAAACCAGAATATCTTTACAGCAACTCCTAAGTGTCAGTCGACTTTTAACTGCCTCTAGTATGACGAGAGGAGTAGAGCTAATACGTAATGCGAGTCTTTTAAGGGGTAAATGTAATACTGTTAAGGAGGATAGCCTGACCTTCGATCGAGGGTACAGACGTTAAGACTTAGCGATTAGAAGGTCAGCTGAATAAAGCGAATTGGAACGTTATCGAAAAGCAAGGTGTATGTAATTTATTGAATCAGGCGTTACTTAACATAACTAACATGTTAGTTTTAACATTTGGTAGCATAGCATACGGTTGTGGTAACTCCGAAGATGAGCTCTGGTTGAGTTCGAAACGCGTCAGTGTAGCTTGGTGGTGGTGATAGTTGTGTTTATGTGATTTGTGTGTGTTCGTACAGTGTGGAGGTGGAGGAACTGCATGAATACACATTTCTTGCATAAACGTAACTATTGTAAGGTCGCGGGTGTGCAAAGTAATTGTTTTAGTTCATTAAGGTGTATGTACTTACTACTGACATTTAGCTTGATCTTGAATAAAATTAGAAATCAATTCACAAACACGCTTAAACGAATACGTCACGTGTGCACAAATTCATTTTTTTTATGACTTGCAAAATAATTTTATTGTTTCGGTGCCAACTACTACACAACAAATACTTTTCATAAATTTAAAACCATAGAGTGTGCGAAAAGCCGAACTTAGTGGTTTGGAGTTTGGAGTAATGCCATAACAGCCACGCCAATACAAGCACGGCATGAGTCAAAGGTCACATTCAATGCGGCCACAGAACATCGATCCTACACTTTTCTATCATAGGCATAAAGTTTAATTTACATTACTCCGAATCCGAAGCAATGAAACTCAGACATAATACTTTACTCTTCAGCAAAAATCACTTATGAAAAATGTTAGTGTTTCTAGTAAATAGTCTGGCAAATAGTCTGGGAACTTCGTGACGCTCATAATGATTAATGTTTTTACTGTACCTATTTAGTTTTTGTATCGTAAAAGTCTTATCATCTTTTTCGTAGAACGTTGTCACAGAACCTTTAAATTGAGCTAAAGAAGCGAAAAGACAAAGAAAATGTTTCAGCTGCTTTTTCACGATACGTGTGTAGGTAGATAAAGCAATATCATATATTTTAACTGTCTTGTCATGTTCTGTGCAAGTCGTTGACGTTATATAGTCCTGAATATACTTCCCTAAGGGGTAGGTAACAAGTTTTTGGATGTTTTGTCTATTGCCTCTATCCTCTATGAATAAATAAGGACAATTACATTTAGGATTTCCCTCCATATTCATACGGCATTGTCCCGTTGAGATGAATTCGGAGTGCTATTCTACCTTTCTTTCGCCAGAAGTCTATTTTCAGTATTCAGCTTGACTTTCCAATTAGCAAGGTGTTTGGGATAAGGTTTTATTTTCATGATAATATTATACACGTATGAGTAAATCTGTCTGCCACAGTGTTTACCTTTTCTACTTCTCAATTTTTTTGTGTTTGCGGCTTATATTTCTCTATTAAATTATACAGCAAATAAAGATTCCCTCATTCCAAACTTACGTATATTATTTGTTTTACCAATATTTCAAATTGATAAAATATCGTATGTAGGTAGTTGCTCCAATAAACGACTTTCGCTAAAATCATAATAGGGCAGTTAAATCGTGCTCCAATTTTATTTTGTGGTGTTAATTTATCTATCGTTTGGCATGAAAACCGAGAGCGGTCAGCTTTTGTTACCTCTGTGACCGATTTTAGGTCAAGTAAAAAAAGGCGAAATACAAAACCGTACCCAGACTTCTTTTACAATAAAATATTCAGTTACAGCTTATCATGGGCCATTGTTTTGATAAAAGGGGAAATTGAGTTTGTAAATCTGTATACAAATTGCGTGATCTGTTAAATAAAGCCAATTATTGGAAAAATAAGGCCCACTTGGGAATCTCAGGATCCCTTGTAGAGCAACTAGAACCAATGCCACTTTCTACTTAAATTCCCCGAGCAAAATAAATACATAATAATTCATCATGTCATACATATTCCAGTAGTCTCTAAAGATAAATCTGAACAGATTTTCTTTTAGGCCGCCAGGACCATTTAAATATCCGTTGCAAAACTCTTTATTAATAGCGTGATAACTTGAAATTGAAATGTACCTTGGAAATACTTGTTTCACGGCATCTTAGACAATTGTTTTCAACATAAAACCATTTGGCTTACCGTCTTTCTGTTACTACAGTTGAATGAGTTTGTCAGATTAAAATGGGCTAAATTGTTTTGTGAATTGTCCCGTGGCCGTAGCTGCGGAACGAATGGAAAGTATTACGGTAGCAAATAATTGAGAAACTTTTATCCTGATACGATGTTTAAGGCTTCTGTTTCAAATTGTCATTTTCAATAAAACAGAAGGATACTCTCAAATATTATTAGAATACTAGCTGTTGCCGGCGACTCCGTCTGCGAAGAATAAAAAATATCCTGCGTCCTATTCTCAGACCTACCGAACACAGACAAAAAAGTTTCATAAAAATCGGTCAAGCCGTTTCGGAGGAGTTCGATAACAAACACCGTGACACGAGATTTTTATATATTAGAAGATTTCATTTAATATGGTAGCAAAATGCCTGTATGTAACTGACTCCCTTTGTTATGCTTCTGTATGAAAGTACTGAACGGATTTTCTTGCGGTTTTCGCAGATAGATGAAGCTTAAATTGGAGCAACATATAAGCTTTGTTTCATCAAAATTGGGTCACAATAAAAAATAGTTATCGTCGTTTAATCTATTCTGTTCGGCATTGTAATCTTTTAATATGAGGGTAAGTCACTATACTACGGTCGATAGGCGGCAGAAGAGCTATGACAGTTTGACAGTTCGAGGTAAACGAACATACGGATCACATGTGTTTTGGTGTGTACTGTTCTTTTAACCAAAGTACTGGTTTTTTTGGTGATATTATTTCGGTCATCGGGATACTAACATTTGAAAATTATTGTGTGTGTGACATTGTGGACTCTGTGTAATATAACAGCAGTGCCTGAGAGCAGGTCAAGGTGAGTGGCTTTCCTTATATTGAGAGAGTACAGTGCCTAAGGCCCTGGGGCTATCCTAATAGAAACCTAGGACCAGTGATCTCCAGCTATCGAAGGGTTCTTTACACGAGTATATACCTACTTATAAAACAGCAGCGTGACTAACTGACTGACTGACAGACAACGCACAGCCTTAACAACTGGTGCTACAGACTTGACATTACTAAATAAATTATTTTTCGAAATTCCCGTAGGATAGGAAAATATAGTCTAAACTTTGTTGGTTTTTGTCCGTGGGGTAGAAATAAATGAATCCAACTTCGGGCTTGATTTTAAAAATTCTTTCACTAATAAGTATTACATTACCTAATGCTCCACATACCTAACTTGTTTTGTACTAATATAGTAAGACATAAAACTTACGAGTCATACAAAACCATAATTATAAATGCTATACCTACTAAAGCAGACATCGGCAAACCGCAGTTTGCGTGGGGTATGTAAAGATTTAGATTTTTTTTGCCAAAATGTTGAAGAAACCGGCCAAGTGCGAGTCGGACTCGCGCACGAAGGGTTCCGTACCATTATCTATAAAAACGGCAAAAAATCATGTTTTTGTATGGGAGCCCGGCCCCCTTAACTATTGGTTTTGTTCTAATTGAATAATTTATTTTCAAAGTGAATGTGTATAACTGAATATTCTGTGAATACCTAAGTATTTCAAGCGTCTACCTGTTGCCGTTATCAATATCGAGCAACAAAAAAATGATAGATTTGTTGAAATTCCCACGGGATAGGGAATAAACGGGATTTATTATATTCACTAAGTAATACCAATGATGGACGATGGATGTTGCCGGATTTTTGTTTTATTTAATGAAAGAAATGAAGAAGCTTTACTGCGCGGACGAAGTCGCGGGCACCAGCTAGTGTTTTACTAAGAATAGTTGAAAACTAATTACACAGCACAGCCATGCAAATAATGTCATAGTGTTGTTTAATTGTATAAAAAGAGGAAAAATAGTATAACATAAAACTAGTATTTTGATTTAATAAATTTCAAAGTAAAGGCCAGCGTCTTCTAATATATAAAAATCTCGGGAGCTGTTCAATCGTCATACAAACTTTTGCTTAATTCATCATTTGTCCGAAATGATCATTTTGCCTAATCGCTTTTTACTCTGAATCCATTAATTATTCAGGAATTTAGAAATGGTTATCCTGTAGGACTCTACAGGTTAGGTTAGGTTTGTTTTATAACAATTCTGAATAATTAATGGATTCAGAGTAAAAAGCGATTATGCAAAATGATGAAATTTTTTCTCTGTATTTGGTAGGTCTGAGAATAGGTTTTATACCCCTATTCTTCACAGATGGAGGCGCGGGCAACAGTTAGTTTTTTTATAAAGTATTACTGAATCTCATTTTCCTTTCCACCAGTTTATCATGCATGTCGTTTAAAATCCTTTAAATATTTCATAATAACGTAATAAACGTAATTTTAAATATTAATGAATAAATCAACTAAACTAAAATGAAAGATCTCATTCTGTAACTGAACGTTCCTCTGTCTATGTCGTTTTCCTCCTTAAATACCTATAATTTCTTAATCAATTGGGGTTCAAATTATGTTCAACCTGAGCACTAATTACTAACCATCATTTCGATAATCAGTGTTGGGATAACAATATAATTAATTTCCCTCGCCTATCCATTTTGTTAAGGTCTAATCTGTCACTCGAATTGTACTTATAATTAGTGACCAGAAAACACTACCAGGTCACAGGAATAAATAAACGGAACAGAATAAAAGATACAAACAACGCCGCGCACGCATTACACTACTACACGCACAATATATGTGTGCGTGACCTGTCACAGACAAGACGGGGGGGGCGTGCACCGGCGCCCGCTCGGAAACAAACCGGTTTGAACTAGCTCAGTGAGTAGACAAAGTTCAGGTGTGCCGCCAGCGACGACGCGACCGTTTAGCGTTTAGCTACATGGTTCGGGTGTTCGGTTGTTTTTAAAGATGCCTACCTGTTGTAGTGTTGTAGATATACAGATATTACATACTTAAGTACTTGTTTGAATAAAATATTTTGATTTTTGATTTTTTTTTTTACCGGGGAACAACCCTATGATAATAGGTAAGAATTTCGAGCTCTGTTCGGAAGCTTTTCTTCTGTTCCGTTTATTTATTCCTGTGACACTACTTAGGTGAAGATATTAGTAGATTAGTATTATTTAAATTCGCGCATTTATTTACACGTCCACCCGATCATGGAAAAAGGTTATATCTATAATCTATAGAACATACGTAAAAAGTCAAGAAAAGATTTAATGACAATTCGATGCGTTATGGTTGCGCTTTTTTATTTGTCTTGGCCAGGACGTACGACGACATTAATTGACGAGATTTCATTTTTTTGACAACTGTTAATTAAAAATATATCTGAATTTACCAATACTACCACAGAATAGACATGTTTCCTTTGCCTTTTTCACCAGAAAAAAGAGCTTTAATAATTTTAAATTTGATAACAACCTCAACATCAGATTAACGTCATCACTTTTTTTTTAATAGAGACTAGACAAAAGTAATGGATCTATTGTGTGGTAGTTTTGGAGTTATTACGCCATTTTAGAATAAACACATCTTTAAAAAATTGTAATAAATTAATTAATAATCCTATAGTGAAAATTTAAAACTATCAGCGTCTTTCTCTTCCCAAACAGAATACAGAGAACGTATCAAATTATACTCTTAAAAAAAACCAAATGTTGTCAATTCTATTAACTTAGCACTGCATTTGTTTATCTTCCCTTAAAGTTTTTAATTACTGATATAAACTAATATGTATGCTGTTAGTAAAAGGTTTTGAATTTTAATGCTTCCATTTGTTTTTTTTATGTACTACGAAACTTTATCAATTTTCCAGACTTCAAACTGTTGTCTAGCATAGCCAGTAATGCTCTTTGAAGTAACCTTTAGTTTGTTTAAGTATGGATCTGTGCAAATTCTATGGATAACTATTTAAGATAAACAAGACATGAATGCAGTTTTTATACTTCCCGCTTACGAAGGGTTAAATTTGTGCGTTTTTTTGTATAAAACTGACCCGTGATTGACCTCTAACTCGCCCGATGAAAAGTGCAGATGAGGCCAAAGGTGTATCTCACTGGTTCAGTAACAGCCTATTCACTCTTGCCTTAAATAACCCTGGGATGTATCACTCTGAAAATACTGACGACGGGAGCGGATTCCATTTCTTGGCAGTTCATATTACTTAGTAAAGATGAAGCAAACTACTTCTGGGCCAATGCTAACCACATATATGGATGTCTCCATCGCTCCCTCTGCCTGGAAGTCCGTTGGTGTACCTATAGAGATGGAGGAAATAAATCATAACAAACAAAACAATGCAAATAATAAAATAATCATGTATAATGCAACTTCCTCAGACTCGGTGGAGCGATGATCTTCGCAAGGTGGCTAGCAAGAGCTGGATGAGAGTGGCCGAGGATCGTGCCCAGTGGCGTGCCTTGGGAGAGGCCTATGTCCAGCAGTGGACGAACATAGGCTGATGATGATGATGATGATGATAATGCTAAGTGTTCGTAACTGAGATCACTTCAACAAACAATATCAACAACTTATACGACGTATTGAACTGAACCAGAACGAACGAGATTGATTGATCTAGATTTATTTATTTATAATAACAAATAACTTTCATCTAGATGAACTGACACACGCTGCATTATTAAGGCTTCATAGCTCAATAAACGGTAGGTAAAAGTAAATTAGGAGCTATAGCGACCGCACATTCATACGAGAAGCGTATAATTAGAGCGTTTGCCGCGGCTAGCAGTATATTCGTGCAGATGAACCGCACGAAGGTTAAATAGGGCTCCGGAGGCAACCAGCTGTACGAAATATTGCACCGAGGAGCTTTGCCTAAGTAACATGTTCTGTACAGCGCTCTACAAGTTTGCTTTTGTACCTAATAAAGATACATTTGAAGGAAGCACTGAATTCGCGTAACGCGTACATTTCAAATAATTTATCGAATCAGGCTTTACTTTGCGGAGGTCCATAATATTATATTAATGAACTGAAACAATTACCTACTTCATTTGCTCACCCGCGACCATACGATAGTTACGTTTATGTATAATTTCTATGCGTGTTCATGCAGTTCCTCCACCTCCACACTGTACGAACACACACAAATCACACAAACCCAACTATCGCTACCACCAAACTACACTGACGCGTTTCGAGCTCAACCAGAGCTCATCTTCAAAGTAGTTACGTACCACAACCGTACCCTATGCTACCAAATGTTAGATTTCATAAAAATAAATTTAAAAGGTATAGATATAGATATAGAGATAGGTATAGGTATAGATTAATTCTATTATCAATAAGCGTCTGCACTTATGAAGATATCAAAGATTGACTTATGATTATTTTTAATCATTTATAAGTACTGTTGTGCTAACGGTACTCTCGAATCCCGTTGTTATTTTGATTTTATAATACCAAAATACTCGCCAAAACGAACGTACTAAACTCGACGGACTTATGTCGTTTTACTACGGAGTTCCTATGGTCACCTTCCAGTTCCATCGTAAGACCCTGTTTACTATCTAGGATCAAATTTCTCGTTAAGACGAATCAAATTACCTAACAAATAATTCACAAAACAGTAAACAAATAATAAAATCAATGATGTTAGCCAAATGCAGCAATGTGTGTTCTTTGCGAAACCATAGAATGACACCTCAATGCTAAATAGGCATTTTGGCATTTATTCCAGCTAGATGATGACGATGCATTGTAAGCGTACGTGCGTGATGTGTCAGCGATATCGCGCGACGATTCGCGATTTTTGCTCGCTGTTAATAATTATTTTTACGTACCTATGCCTACTTAATATTTTTTTCTTAAATAAAAAAAAGAGCCCAAAATCGATGCGGTCGTATCGTTTTATTACAGAGTTCCTATGGCTATGGAATGATCTGCATCATTATCAACTCCATCATCATCATTTCAGCCGAAAGACGTCCACTGCTGAACATAGGCTCGTCAAACAGATCGGTCCCGTGCCATCCGCATCCAACGCGATCCCGCAAACTTAACCAGGTCGTCGCTCCATCTTGTTGGAGGCCTACCTACACTGCGTCTTCCAACTCAACTCCATGTCATAATAATATTGCATTGTATACATGCATGCAAAATTACAGCTCAATCGGAAACCGGAAAGTGGGTCAAATTTAACTTGCAAGATTTGACCCGTATACATACACAACAACGACACTGACACGACACTGACACTGACACTGACATTGTTGTTACGGGTATAGGTACACGATGATTTGTAATCGGTGATCAGGAGTTGAAAAAAGTTGACCCCTAGCCAAAATGGAATTTAATAGACTAGGTCTAAAAGCAATGAAGTTTCTGTTTCATTAAAAAAATTAAATTTGTTGAAGTAGTTTCGTCAAGTGTCATCGTTTTAGCGGGGAATTTGACAGGGTATCGCGTCAAAGTTTGCTAAAGAAACTGACGTGTCAAAGTCGTTTTAAGCTCATAGATCATAGACTAAATCATGTGTAGGGTGACAATGATTTTAATTAAGAAGTGATTATCTAAATAATCATTATTTAATAAATAGACATTTTATTTCATGTAACTGCGACTTAAACGTGTTTGCCACCGAATACTAATCTAGAAAAATTAGTTCCTGATCACCATTTAAAATCATCGTGTAAGGATTCATACATAAATAAATAGATACATACTTTGCAGGTTAATAAAAGTTTGTAAAAAGTGATGGTATACTCGTAGAACAAATTGTGGTGTACTTTACCTAGGCTCAAACTCATGATAGACTGTACGCGTAGAATCACGTCATCTCAGGATCAATTGCAAGTCGACTGAGCGTCGAAGAAAATGCTCGAGAAACTTGAAACAAAAGCTATTGCGAGCGGAGTGCAATGCGCGGTTTGTTTCTTTGAAAAATACAACCCGACTCGCTATTTTTATTCTTTGTTTTATAAAACAAAGACAAACTATAGATAGGGTGAAAGAAGCGACCGCGCAATTCAAATCGCTTTTCTGCAGCAATAATTTGATTGCATTTGACTCAAGTTAGGGAACCGCAAACTTATTCGCTTGTTTGAGAAATATGTCACCGACAGATGTTTAGGAAAGTTGTTTGCGATGTAAGGTTGCAACTGTCCCCTCTGCGGATAAGTTGGCTATGGTTTGTTTGTTTGTGACCAAATGTTAAAACATACGCTGTGTTTAGTCTACTTTCGTTTATTTCGACCTTATTCCTAAGTACATTCCATAGAATACTCTAAACTAAGGTATTATTAGTGAAAATGGGTATGTATTACAATACCGAAGTACGAAAGACCGAATGTATTAAAACATCGAATGGGTCAAAAGACCGACACGATTTTTTTCTGAAACCGTTAACTTTTTAAGATTGTTATAAAACAAACCTAACTTAACCTAATGGGTTCTGTATGATGCCGTTTTAATAAATTCTGAGAAGTTTACAGTTTCAGAAAAAAATCGTGTCGGTCTTTTGACCCATTCGATGTTTTAATACATTCGGTCTTTCGTACTTTGGTATTGTAATACATACCCGTGAAAATACTAAAAATAAGAACAGTTAAAAACAAAACAGAACTGAACGGCATTTGATAGGACGCAGTTCTGCAGTAAATCTATACAATCATGTATATACCGCTAGGTTCGATTTATAAAAAATAAGAAATTAATCCAAAGGACACACACACAGACACGCACGCACGCATAATTCTGAAAGAGCGGGGTTTCCCAATACAGGCATTTTTGCTTAAATACGTTGTAAATTTTGGAAAAAATAATTTTAAATTTTTAGAGTTTTGTACTACTCATTAACACAGATTTGAGCCACGTTGGCTTCAACTTATTTCGATGTATGAACACAGATACTGTATAAAAATAAAGACGAGTACAATGTAACAGACAGGAAGGTACATAATATATAAAGACGTGATTGTATTCCAGAGATGTTTTTACAGTTAAACGAATTCAAAACGAAGGAATACCAATTAAAAGCGCCGTTATATCAAGCCGAAAAGTTCACGCTCAAATTCATTAGCGGTGCACAATTTATGTTTCCAAAACATTCACATCATGCAACTTTGCTAATTGCACAGGGAATATACGGCAAAGGGAAAATACTGCTGATGCACGCTTTATTCTCCTCAGGATTTATGTTACATGCACCGCGTCACAACACTCAATGGGAGGCACCATGCCAAATGATCTATGCACCAATTAGTTTATTCAATATGTGACGATTTTAAATTAACCGGATGGTTAACCAAGATAGCGAAGGATTGGTAGTTCTGGCTTAGTAAACGGTAATAATAGAAGTATTTACTTACGTTGTTTATTTATTTGTTTTATTTTTTGGTGTGAACAAAATTCGATGTAGTTTGGTGTTGTCATTGATAAGTGACTTGATTAAAGGTAAGTAGTTATTCACCATCGTCGCTCGCGCCTATGCAGAGGTGCTGACCAGACGAAGGCGCGCACGGACACACTCCACGACTAAGAATTTTAGTTGATTTAAAACTGACAGATGACCATCGGATATTTTAACATGTGAATGATCCGGCATTTAGCATGAATTATGACGGTTATCGAGTACGTACCAATGAGACAAGGTAAGTATTGAGATTCCAATGTAATCGCCGACCTACTTTCCATTCTTCTAAAAAGACATTTATAGCCAAAACATATTTATTATGTCATTTAATAACAATGTAGATCTGATTGAAAAAAATATACCTTGTTGAGTTTCTTGCCGGTTTCTTCTCAACAGGGTTTTTTCCGAACCGGTGGTAGATTTTTCAACGTTCATAGGAGCATCAGTTTGATGCCTAAATTGAATAAAGAATTTTGACTTTGACTTTTGACTTTGATATTTAATTTTCGTCGTCGGGTCGAGAAAGAAGTTATGACTTTTTCCTTGTTTACAAAAATGGTGTATTGTATCTTGATAATGACTCCCCCATTAAAAATGCTAGCGCTTTTTTCGTTTTCGAATATTTTTTACCTTATAAGCTCGACTTAATTAGCCAATTCATATGACGAGCTGTGTAAAAATGTTCATGTATACAGCGTAGAACATAACAATAAAAATCATTAACACTTATAGCAAGTTATTTACAGAAGAAATCATAAATTAAACGGAATGGCAAACAGAAATAGCATACACTCGGCCCGTAATGGATTGTAACCATGCGAGCACATTGTAACGGGGGCAATAACTATAATTCGCGAGGGTATGATGTAGAGGGTCCAGCAATTTAGACAGCCAGCGGCGTCTTTCTAGCCATTACGGAGGCATAAGCCATAGCGTGATAAGCTATAACGAGATAAATGCTGTTTCTTTCCCTAGTAATAGTTTATTTTCCCAATCAGAATAATACCTGTTATGGATATTGTCGAGATTTATTAATTTGAATAATTTGTATTTTTATAAATACAGCTTTTGTTTTAATTAAAAGAAAACAGATACCGTACCGTAGTATCAAAAATTTTACATCTTCGAAAGCTTTTGTTGGACTCAGAAAGCACATCGAATAGCCATTAAGACATTGCTCAAAAAATTCTCCTCTACCTTACCCTTGGCAATCACTGGATCGTAAATAATGGCATTACGAGAACCATTGCAGAACCAACTGAATCGTGACCGGTTGTGGAACTTTATGACATAAAGTCCTAGTGACACCTAATGGCTTGACAATGGAATTCGTTTTGAAACTTACTGTGAGAGCGATCTACAGTGGTTCAGGAATCAAACGGTTCGATCGAACACGCGAATAGTGCCGGTGGCAAATAACGGGTTGTTTACGACCCCATTACCGCTCTGTCACGCCGCGTTGCCTCGGCTTTATTAATTTCAGGAAAGAGTAGCCGAATTGCGAGAACACAGGCGCAAAGCTCTTAATGATTGTCGCCATTAAGAACATTCTATATTGTAAAACGAAACGGGGCGAACATTGTAGGTACTCGTAGCTTTTGAGTTCTAAAGCTACCTAGAATATTATTTAAGGTAGGGCAGTCTGATGTTTTTGTTATTTATTTATTTTTATGATAGGGGGTAAACGAGCAGGAGGGTCACCTGATGGAAAGCAAACACTGCCGCCCATGGACACTCATAACGTAAGTAGAGTTATGTATGCGTTGCCGACCTTTTGAGATGAGAGTAGGCTCTTTTTTCTGAGGATCCCAAGTTGTATACCTATCTACATACTAAGCAATTTTATGCAATAAATTTAACATTTTACACCGAATACTAATGGGTCAACTATGTATTTGATAATTCCCAAATGAAATTAAACAATAGTCTTCTTCATTTTAATTAACAAACCCGAAAACTAATAAATTAGGATATTTCAAACATTAACATTAATACATACATTAATTGTTAGGACTTTCTAGATTTCTTCTCAAAGTGACCGTAAGTAAGCTTAAACAGTTGACAAAACTAAACAGCCTTGTTTTTGCATTACCATGATAATTTAGTCAAAGGAGCCCTGCTTGAGAAGGTTTCATTTCCATGGAAAGGATTATGGTAAGGTTACGAGCACGAGCCAGACATTATGAAGCCACAAAATTCTTACTGGGTCATGAATGTAGCGCAAATGTTATAAAAACATTTCTATTTGGAAAGCAATAAGGGATAATAGCTGTAATTTTCGTTGGACTTAAAAGCATTCTTAGTAAAAATATTGTAACCCATCATTTACTAAGCTTTCACTTACTGTTTACGTGTTTTGTTTTATTGAATTGGCTCAGTAATTGATGGAAATAAAACTCCACTCACTGCCGTCACAAAATAACGAATAAGATTTGGATTCATTTTTAAAAGAACAATTGTAACCTAACCTAACCTTAAAGCCAACATGAACATCATACATAAGTGCCTGTCGCTGTGTGCGTTACTTGACAACTACGAGTAATATCGTAACAATTTTTTTGAAAATTACACCTTTGAGAATAACGGTACACAACATGATTTGACAGCCGTCCGATGTCGCCAACTGCATCGGTCATATATTACAAAGTTCGAAATTCAAACTTCATATTGTAACGTCCCACTCACGCTAATAGTATTTATTAGGAGAGTAAAACGGAGGATACGATACGAACCCCGAATTTCGAAGTAGCCCCTTAGCTGGCACACAATTATAGATTACTTTACTATACGAACTTGCTGAAGGCAAACCGAACGAAACTAACTTCATTAACTACAATACATTACTGTTTATGCGTATTTAGCTCGTCGAGAGTGAGTATAATTTATGAGACGATCACGATTTTTAATGGGTGACAACCCTATTTTGATACTCGAGAGTATTAAAAAATATTTTGCCCGCTCATTAAAGCGCATAAAATTCACCATTTTGATTTTTTTTAAAAAGGGCCCAGTGACTCACGTCATCAAGATGAATCTAATGACGTATCAGTATCAAAATCGGTTAAGCCGTTGAGTAGTTACAAGCTGACATAAGAACGGACATACTTTAAACTCTTTCGAAAATACATAAATTATGTCACACATTTAAGATGGACTGGCAATTTGTGACACGAGAACAAAATAATTACGATTTTTATCAGAGTTTAAAAAAAGGAGGAGGTTCTATGTTCGACTGTATGTATGTTTTTTTTATGGTAATAAATGTGACAAGAGACGTAAGTTTTGGATGGCCCCTAACCTTCCTTTTGGGCTCCGCCGCAGTCGATTAAAAATAAAAGTAAAGTTTTCTCAAAACGAAAGTTACGTAGCCCGATATTGGCGCAATTTTCAGCCGAGACCAAATGCTCGAACTGATGACCTAGAAAACTCAATTCTTAATCTCTTATACATAGCCTTCATAAATATTCAACGTAGTTATTTCACCTTGCCTAATGCAGAACCGATCTTGCGAAAGAGAGAACAAGGCTCTAAAATATTCTTTCTTTGATGATTCAATTATATAACTAAGAAATTATCCCAAGATACTAACTAAGCCCAGTGATAAACATGATAATAATAGGTATACTACAAATATCAACCAAATGTTTAGTCTGGTATATTATTTATTTAGACTCGGATTGCCTTGTCTCACAAATAGACATTGTTAGCATTTGAGAAACTCGAAAACTTAAACATTTTTGCTAGAATTACATGGGCTAAAATGGAGTGGAAATGGAAAAATGATAAAATAGACATTTAAAAATTGTAACGCTGAACACAATATTGTCCATAATTATGTAGATATAAGTAGGTATATATTTCTTTTTTGCGCTCGCTCTATCCTCGTGAATCGTAGCTTACTTTATAAAGAACAAATCAATTGTAAGAGTTACTGCCAAAAGTACAAATTATTCAATGAAATCTTAAATATGCTTAAATCATTTCCAATATTCCGAAACTTATGATTCTCATCTGGGTCTTAAGCACTACATAACTTAAAAATATCGGAACTCAAGTCTACACCATAATGCGACTTCCTCCATAAGTTCTTTATATTATACTGCACCACTTTATTCTATTGTTGGATCTTACGTTAAGACAATATACTGTCAACGTCATCAGCCGTTTCATGCATTCGTACCTCGCCATCTGTAAGGCCCGTGTTTATGTTTACAGGGCGGGCGGGGCGGGGGCGCCCAGCTGAGATCCCCCCCCCCCCCACGCGGCTGGGGGAAAATCGATAGCGCGGCCCCAAAGATCTCTGCGACGCTGCTACCTCGTCACGTGCCTCGAGAAAGCTTAATCACTCCTGTTTATTATACTGTCAGCTACATCATGCACGCACTGCAAATGTTGTAACTGGAGTATGTAGAATGTAGAACTCTTTACTGGATAGTGGACCAAGTAAGTCCTTTACCATTATCTGTGACAGTTCCTGCATCAAAAATAAAACAATAAGGCTGATTGTCACTTTAACGTGTTAATCTTAGGGTGGTGAAGGAATTTCTTGGACAAAATTATACATAATGTCCATGAAACACGTCAAACAGTATTGGGCGTAAAGGAAACTTTAGTTAGTTGTAATAAAAAACAAATACAATTTTTCTTAAATCGTACTGTGAAACCACAATTATCGATAGTTCAAAAACCCAAAAAACGGAAAAACCTCGATTTAAAGAAGAATGACCCAGGTACAGATGTACAAAGGTGAACGTATCCCTTAAAGGGAGATTTTCAATTTAACCTTTGGACGATTGACAGAACATCAGAAATAAAAGTAAACAAGCAATGAAAAATACTACTAACTAAATAATGCACAATAATAAACATACATACATACTAGGTACATACTAATACGTATCAAGATGAGCAGACTATGAATAAACCGTATATACAATGTACGCCTACACACAATGCAGCAATGCAATGAACACATAACATGTCTTTAAAAGAAGAACTGTCTGTGTATGTATGTATATTTATGTATCTGTGTAGTCATTCCACACAAAGAAATTAGTTCAGATAAGAAATCTAATACCTTTAAACGAGCAATTCTTGTATATATATATACTAGCCTTCCGTCCGCAGCTTCGCCCGCGATAAATTAATTTTCCCGTAGGAAAAGGTATTTTCCTCCGGTAAAAAGTAGCCTATGTCACTCAGTGATAATGTAGCTTTCTAACGGCAAAAGAATTTTTGAAATCGGTCCAGTAGTTTCGGAGCCTATTCAATGCAAACAAACAAGCAAACAATCAAATCTTTCCTCTTTATAATATTAGTATAGATAGTATAGATAATCAAAATCTCAGAAACGGCTCCAACGATTTCGATGAATTTTGGGTTTTCGGGGATGAAAAATTGATCTAGCTTAGTCTTATCTCTGAGAAAACGCTCGGTACCGAGTTTCAGCCCGAGCGGAGCTCTGCGGCCCAGGTACTGTAGAATAATAGAAGCAGTTATTATAATATTTAAGGTATATTTTTGGATAATAGTAGAGGATGGTGGTATTGTTTCGCAGATAAGAACTAGGTGAATGTATCTACTGCTTCTATTTTACAGAGGAGCTTAAAATCTATGATATTTTCGCCTCTTGAACTTTGTAAACTTCTTACTAGGAAAATTTATTACACTGAGTGTAGAGAACTATGATCATTTAAATATTCATTATTAGGTGTGGCTGGCTGTATTTGAAATGAACCTTACGTGATTTTATTTTTATTGAATTCCTGAAATATTGACTGCTTACATCAATGCGTAGGCGTAGGTTTGACACTTCATACAGGACCACGATCAAAACAGTTTCGCGTAAAACACTTTTTGCTTTTGTTAGATAAGTACGTTCTTTTTTGTCTAAAGTAAATTTTCGCTAGAAATCTTCGTAGATTTTGATTTCCGATCCTAGATTTCAATTCAAGTTACGAACTATAGCTCAGTTGGAAACTAGGTTATCATTTTCCTTCTGGCGGTTGAATTTCTGTAATCCGTTCTTAGCGACCGCTTTCATTATAAAAGGCATATGCTTGGAAAATTTCGAGAGCTTTGCTTCAGCGGTTTCGGCCATGCATTAATGAGTTCGCATGGACACTTCCCTTTGCATAAGTACATAAAGGGAGGGCATCTGTCTTCCATTATTTAACACGGCATCATCATCTTCCCAATGCGGATTGGGAACTTCACTCACACCATCAAATTTCTTAGCAGGTGTGCGCAAGATTACTAACGATGTTTGCCTTCACTGTAAACCTCTTAGTAAATTCCTAGTGAAATTTTGCACATAAATTTCAAAAAACACAACGATGCGAGCCCGGATTCGAACTCACGGCCCTCTACTTGAGAGGCCATTTAGGTCAACCCACTGGAAGTAACTGTTAAGTAATCTGTGCTACTGGGCTACAGTGAGGTTTTTGTGAACAACTTAAGTGTTTACTTTTTTGGGTTTAATTGATGTGAGAGGTTATTCTTTATGAATAAATTAGCAAAAGTATAAAGAACAGCGCGGTAAATAATTAAAAATCTAGCGCTTAGTATGCTACAGACAGTAAATGGAGCGTCTTAGCTAGAGCAGCTTCGTTGGAAATAGGTCGCGAAAATTTAATAATTTGCCTGTCTTTTACCTTCGGTAACGTACACCTCTATCTCAAAGCGTCCCTAGCAATTAACATAATTTCCATCATCTTTAACAATGTTAATTTGTACTGTCGTACCTCGTATATAATAGGGAAGACAAGAATGTACGAATGTACGCTTCATGCTAATCGAGTTTAAACTTTCAACATTCCAACTTTTCGCATTATGATTTTGATGGGGGGTGGTAAAAAGTTATCGCTTTTTTAAGTATTTGAATACAGTTTATATTTAACTAGCATTTACCCACGGCTTTGCTTTCGTAAAATATGGGATCTAACAGTCGAACTTTTCAGGGATTTCACTGAATACCCAAAATTTACATCGTGGTCTGCAATTAGGTACATTGTATGCAGAACACCCATGAAAAAATTTCATGTCACATTTATACATAGATCCCGTTAAAATATCGGGATAAAAAGTACCTTGAGTATTATTTCAAATGGACAGCTATCTACTTACTTAGCGTCAAGTACTAATAAAAACCGGCCAAGTTTGAGTCGGACTCGCGCACGAAGGGTTCCGTACCATTATTTATAAAAACGGCAAAAAAATCACGTTTGTTGTATGGGAGCCCCCTTAAATATTTATTTTATCCTGTTTTGTAGTATTTGCTTGTATAGGGGCAATCGACATACATCATCGGTGAAAAATTCAACTGTCTAGCTATCACAGTTCATGAGATATAGCCTGGTGACAGACGGACAGACAGACAGACAGACAGACGGACGGACAGCGAAGTCTCAATAATAGGGTCCCGTTTTTACCCTTTGGGTACGGAACCCTAAAAACCACACGCTCACGCATAGCATTTATAATACTATTAGGATAAAACATATCTGTTCTATTTGTTTGATTCCCTCTAAACATTATTTATTTATTTAGATTTTAGTGCGCGTAGGTAGCTGAAATTAATCCGGTTCTGAATAATGGTGCAAAGTTAATTACTATTTCACTCACTAGTCAGTGGTTCGACTCAGTTACGGTGTACTTCTGTTAGATACCAGTCTATCTGTCATGGCTCCATAACATTGAAATTCGTATTTTGTCGTGGCTTAGGTAGGTACAGTCAAGGAAACTGAATCACGTACCAGGGTGGAACCTTTGTACTACTAATGTCATGTTGACATCCCATACGTCTTCCAAACAAATCATAGCGAAATTGGTTACGAAAAGGTTCCACCCTGGTACGTGATTCAGTTTCCTCGACTGTACTGTAAACTCCACGGTCATTCGATTGATGCTGGCACTCTAGTGCTATATTTGAATTTAAATTTAGAACGGATCGAATGTCTGTATTGTGAAATATGAGAGTTGTGATCTTACTGCAAATGAATAAACATCTTAAAGAGTACCACGAGTTTTATCTAAAATATATTAGTGAAGCTACACCCCAGGACCTGAGCAAGGTCCTACAGTACCTACTGCAATGCGGCCGACTGCCTTTACTAACTGGCTTCGTACTAAAAAGCCACCAACAGAAAAAGGAAGTGAACAGTTGTAGTTGTTGATTTTTATCATCACAAGCAACGATGCCTACTAAATATATTGATAATTTCTAAAATTACACATTGAGTACATTCATAATACAGTACTGATTTGACATTAAAAATTTATTATTACAAAGTATAACGCTCTTCATGAGGACTCGCTAAATTTAAACCCTACTAGTATTATAAATACGTAGGTTTTTGCGTGCATGCGTGTGTTTCTTACGGGATCCCTTAGTTTTCCATAATTTAATAAGTTATAATTGTTATAATGTACAATTTTCCATAATTATAATTAGTCATAAAGTAATTTATTTCTGAAACAATACTGTTTCTGAAAATACTTTCTTCAGGGTTTTTTGTAATGCCATCTTATATAATGCAGCAGGTTACGTTAAGTTAGTTTAAGAACAATTCCTAAGAAAACACTGTTTCAGAAATAAATCACTTTATGACTAATGATAATTATGAAAATGATACATTATGACTAGATCTCATTATCTCAGGGCAGTGACGTCAAAATAGGGAGACATGGGGGCAATTGGCACAGTTTGATATTTATTGTAATTAAAATAATTGCTATTTATAAAATGACAATACAAATTACTTACGTATTTAACTTACTTATTTAAGTTTTTCAGCTTTCGTTTCAATTATTTCACTGCAAAGTTTACACATTGTAGATAGTTCTATCTATAATAATAACTTAATTTTCTCGTTATTTATATTTATTATAATCTAATCTTTATAGGTATAGATTTCCTTGGTCAACGATGACCCGATAAATTTAAACTTATTTACTAGCTATGGAAAGTAGTGTTGACACCGTACTTAGTACGGACGTGAATTTACGGTTAGCATAATCTTGTTTTGTTACAATGGAAAATTTAAAGACAAATTTATATTGTCCAGACTGCTAAAAAGCTTAAAATGATATTTATTTTGTTTGTTCCTATTGGTCACATACTCCCCTATTTTGGCACTTCTGACATTTCACTGCCCTGAGATAACGAGGTCTAATTATGACTTATTAAATTATGGGAAACCATAGAGACCCTTTTGCTAAAATGCCTGGATGCTGTACAGCATTCAATACAGATAGCTAGATGTCTGGATTAACACAAAGGCTACTTTTTAACCCTATATTCCCACGGGATCCATGTAAAATCCCAAAATCTTAACCCCTAAGTCTAGAGATATGAAATTTTACACGAGTATTAAGATCACGATGTAATTTTTAAGACTTCCCATATGGGCCAATTATTATTTTGTAGTACATATGTTTCATTTTTATTTTATTTGGAAAATTGTAAGTGATTTCTGCTCATAATCACGAGCTTTTCGATCCTACTATGAGAAAAAAACTGTCCCCTAAACAGTTTTGGCAAAACTTCCATATGATTTTAGATTCTTCCATTTAGTTAAGGTCATATAAAGTCTATGAAAAATGGTAACTCAACGGAAAAAAAACTTGGGACACTTTTGTCCTCCTAGTAAGATTGAAAAAACTGTAATTCTGAGCAGAAATAAATTAAAATTTTCCAAATAAAAAAAAATCAAAGTAAAAAAATGGCCTATTTAACGAAATCCCGAAGTTTCAATTCAACTGCAATATATATAATAGTTTACATGTGCGAATACGTATAAACTAATATTTCAACAATCAGTTGGAGCATTATTTAGTGTGTTGCCCGCGATTCACTGGATAAACAATATTTCGGAGTCGACAACTGTTAGATTGAGTGACGAATTCACAGCATCACTGCCAACAATCAGTCTGGCAACACTTGAGCAATAATAATGACGCAGTAATATCATCCCAATTCGCCCCAAAGCCGCACCTGATGGTTAAATCCAAGAACAAAGGAAGAAAGGCCTCGTAAACCGAACGCGTGAGGCGGGCTTAAAAAGGTTAATTTAAATTTATGTACAATTGTTCATGTACAAAACTATACGTGTGCTTTACATATTTAAGTTTAATCATACTTCTAAATAAGCAAATTTCCTTAGTAACCTAATTATCTTAAATATTCAACTTGTACCTTTTTCTTTTCAGAAGTTTCCAGATAAAAATATCAAAGTGACAAAAGCAAAAGTTGTGCAAAATTAGATATCTATTTGAACATTATTATTCTTACCAAACAAAAAAGTATACTTTTTCTTTAATATTTGCATTTAGGGTGTTGTTTGTAATAGTTTATGTGAAAGTGGAGGAGGGCAGATTGTCTATAATTATGTAAACATAAACGTGGCTCTCATATACGTGTGGATAGGAGCAAGGTTGTAATTCATAACATTCATTGCGAAGTAACGTCAATCAATTCTATATTTTCCTTCCTTTGTAAAAGAACACTACCTTTATATAAACAATATTAAGTATTGGTTGTTCATTTTGCATGTTTTTGTTAAATACTTACCTATCCCATAAAGGTTAGAGCGCGTTCAGACAGAGCGCGGTCTGGAGTTCCGCGTCCCGCGTCCAGAGTTCTGCATTCTAAACGCTCGAGAGTTCCAACGCAAACAAGAGGCGGTCAAATTCATGCGTTCCATGTTTTTGTATGTGTAACTTATGTCGCCAGAAAGTTCATCTTTCGAAGAAGAAGCATTGATTTTGTGGAGCCCAGAAACTTCTAAAAAAGTAGAAGACATTGGGTGCATATAATTAACACAACACGAGAAGAATCCCTTGACGCGGCCATTTCAAGCGAAGTTTCTGCTTTTTTGTCACGATTTTTGTAGTGTACACGACTTAAATCATATAATAATCTCCTTTTTCTAATCAGTTTTTCTGTATTTGTAACTTCAGACATCGTGGTGAACGCGGCGTTCTCTGTCTCGGCGGCAAAAGAACGCAAGAACGCGGCGTTCCGGTTTGAACGCCGCGGTCTGACCGCCTGCTGTGTGCGTTGTTGTAAGGGACTCAGTACATTCGAAAGAACGCAGAACTCTGAACGCGGAACTCCAGACCGCGCTCTGTCTGCGCGCGCTCTTATACTCGAAGTATTACAGATATGTAGGTATCCACCGTTTCCACAATATATTCTATGAGTTTTCGAGCAATCCCAAATTAGTTCACAAAATAATGTATACTGTTGTATGTATCATACAAAGATCGATGATATTTTGAATTATAGTAGAATCCCATGAAATTAAGTGGTTTTAAAAATATGTATTAAATATTCCTGTGTTGCGTTCAATTTGAATCGAATTTAAATACTAACGCTCACTCTCTGATGCACTTGAGAAAAAATTGCAATGTATCTCGGGAAAATATCGGGACATTTAAAGCGCACATCGGCTATAAACTCGAGATTTTGTCCGATATAAATCTTTCAAGTGGAGATGAATTCCCGGGACTGCGAAATGATACATAAAGTATTCATCGCACTCAGAAATGCAAGCATCTGTTTTTCACTCCGCTAGATTTTCCGATCCTTTTCTCCCTTTCGATTTTTTACCTAAAATCTAGTTTCAATGTTTAATATTTCATGTTCATTTTCCGATGCATACTTATTTATTTATTCCATTTTCGAACTCTCGTAAAAAAAATAGTATTTTAAAACCCGTGTTACCAATTCTGTGCACTCTCCAATTTTTTAGATAGCATGGCCTTTGAGACGTACCTGAAACAAATTAAAACAATATATACTTTGACTGGCAAAATTTAAAAACAATTTGTAGATTTTGTTAAATGATTAAACTTGCTGCTATAAAGTCTACTACCACAGCCTGCTATGCAGCAGGAACGGTACAGATCGAATTCAGGATCGTATAGTAGTTACCAACTATATCGAAATACAGGGACCTACAATCCTTTTTTAGGGTTCCGTACCCAAAGGGTATAACCGGGACCCTATTACTGAGACTCCGCTGTCCGTCCGTGCGTCTGTCTGTCTGTCCGTCTGTCACCAGGCTGTATCTCATGAACCGTGATAGCTAGACAGTTGAAATTTTCACAGCTATAACAACAAAATACTAAAAAACAGAATAAAATAAATATTTAAGAAGCCCCATACGTTTCTATTATTATGTGGTTTTTGTATGGGCAACCCTCCATGGGGCCAAAGTACCCTGACCTTAAGACAAGTACTTTAAGTTGTTTAACTGTTGAAAAAAGCTCCCATTCACCAAGAATACTCCATATAATTATTCGAGTTCAACTTTTTAACTTAGTTCGGGTAGCAACCGCCTAACAGAGGCGTCGTCACACGGGGATTTCACGCAGAGGTGTATAAAATAAATAGCTATTTTAGGAAACTTCCAAAATAATAGGTCTGATTTTGTTTACTGTACCTACTAACTTTTGAACTTAATTTTTTTTTTTTTTTTTTTTTTTAATTATAATTATAAATAGATACTTGATTTAAAAACATAATGTATAAGACAAATAAATAATTTACTTAGGCAAATAAATCATCGAGCGTAGTTATTTACAAGGTTTTTAATATTTAAGTTACTCTGTTTGTTTAACTCGTTTTCAGTGGTCAGATTGACTTGACATTTTTTTTGAATGAGTCGCCAGAGGGGCCAAAGACGCAAAGTCTTTGCTGTTTTTTACTTTAAGGATTGGAAGGGTGACTTGTGCTCGGGAAAAATCCCTTCGGACGAACTGGGAATGGAGGGCCCAGACATTTTGGTATACTTATGTAAAAAATCAGTCAGCAAAAAAAACTTTTTCCAATTAGTACTATAAAATGTGAAGCTGTGGTGGCCTAGCGGTTTGACCTATGGTCTCTCAAGCAGAGGATCGTGGGTTCAAATCCCGGCTTGTACGATCAAGTGCAAAAATAAGTATCGATTTATTCCTCCCATCGTTATATACCTATACCTTAATTCGACGACATAAGAGCTATGGCACGCGGCGGACACGACGTACAAATACGCATTCTTGAATCTACATAAGCACGACGACGTCTGTACACGCGTACGCCTACATACATCACGCGCGCACTCTTCTGGATTCCGGCGGTTCCGGCAATCTGCGCCTTGAGGGCTGGGGTAACTCGAATCGGTGCGGGGTGGAGCGTGTCCATTCTGTACGTTAGTACTATTATATATTCTGTGGCTATGGGACATATTTATGAGCAAGTTGTGTGCACCCATATTTTTACACTTGAATGTTCCTCTGAGTTTTTCAGAATTTATGTGCGAAAATACATTTGCAATTTACCATGAGCTTTACGGTGAAGGAAAACATCATCCGTGAGGAAACCTGAATACACCTGCGAAGAAATTCAATGGTGTGTGTGAAGTTCCCAATCTGCACTGGGCCCGCGTGGGAACTACGGCCCAAGCCGTCTCATTCTGCTGCGCTGCAGTGGAACGTAGGTATATAGGTTTGGATGGTGATGAAAGCTCATAAGCCCAGGCCATGACTTTCTACATGTTGTTCGTTTTTGTATGTTGATAGTTACATGCACTATACGTGCCGATGTTTGGTAACGGTCCTAGTATGATACGGTCTAGTGGATGGAAAGCTTTAGCGGCAGCAATGCCTTTTTACCATCGGCGCTGATGTTATCTGGTCAGATAAGTTTATAATATCGTCCCCCGCTGACTGTCATAATATCTAACAGGGCATCATCATGCTAGTTGCGACAGTTTTAAGGGGTATGGTATTGGGTCGCCTCATTCGTTTTTGTCAAGTTTATGATTCGTCTAATTTTGCTTCACCCATTCACATAAATTCCGAAAAATTCAGACGTGGGAGCCCGGGCTCGATCCCACGACCCTCTGCTTGAGAGGATATAATAGGGCAAACCACTTTGCCCACCATGAGCTTTATTAAAATAATTTTTCAAAAAATATATTTTTTTGTTTTCATTTCTCTAGCCAAGTTTCTTAAGTACTAAGAATAGACAAACCCTTCATTACAAGAGCTACGAAACCGTATAGTTAAACCCGTTTAATGAATAGGCACTGAAAGCCGTATCGAGTATCTCGCGAGCCGTAACGGGGTAACTGACCTCCGCCCCTGAAAGGCTAAATTTACAGCTTCATCGAACTTGTATTTATCTCTTACGTAATAGTATGTTATTCAAGACCAAGGAAAGAGAAATAGTCAACGCAAAAAATAAACTTTTTTGTTAAAGACTAGCTATTACCTGCAACTTCGTCTGTCTCCCGTGGGGATTTGGCATTTTACCGGGATAAAACGTAGCCTATGTTAATTTGGAATATTGAAGCTTTTCAACGCTAAAAGAATTTTCAGAAACGGTTCTGTAGATTACCCCTACATACAAATAAAATAAACAAACCTACTACCTACTAATATGTATGTATAGACTCTAAATAAGCTCAACATCATCAACCGCAAAACGCATTCTCGTTTAGACAGGGTCCGTAACTGACTTCGAATTCGAGACAAGTCAGCGCTGACCCGAGAAATACCCAATGTAAATTGAAAGAAAGTCAGCGCTGACTTCCCACCGCTGTACTGACTTCAAATCGATTTAAGTACATTGGGTATTTCTCGGGTCAGCGCTGACTTGTCTCGAATTCGAAGTCAGTTACTGACCCTGTCTAAACCTGCCTTTAAATTCATACAAACTAATCGTGAAATCTGTGCCTGATTAAGTCGTCAGCAACAGTTACACTTGATAGCAGTTTATTAATACAGCATTTACTTAGTCCGCTAAAGTGAAAAGTAATTGATGACCTTTGCAAAAAATAAATAATCTTTAAAAGTTCAAAACGTAAAACAAAACACAGATAAAAACCACAGCTGGCGAACAATACGCAGCGCTCCTTGTGACGTCATGATTATGACGGCGTATTACGACTCTCTTTGACGATCTTTCTCACGGATTTATCACCAAGGTTTCCTTCGACACGGACTAAATGATGTAAAAGCTGAATGAATACCATACCTTATTATCTCACTTCTAAATATTACGGATCATATGCAGACGGAGGAAACGACTCAAAAGCTACCTATACATATAACGGCTATAACGTCACGCCTTATCGCGTCTAGTCTAGAAACCTATAAGGTAAACGTTCCTATGCTCGACACTGACCCAATACATCAATTGAAATCTTATGTCATAGTAAGAGAGGTGACAGATGGGTGTCATCTACTGGGCGTTGAGGTGTCGAGCATTGGTACGTTTACGTTACAGGCTAAATAGACGATCATGACAAATTGTTTCTAATGTTATTTTGCTAAGAACACGAGTAATATCTAAACGTATCTGTTACGGTATAGGTACTTTCGTTGGTTTGCCTATCTAATTTTGAACTACAAAAACTTTACTGACCTTTCACGTTGTCCTTCACGTTGCCTTCACGTGATCAACGCCTACTGACGGGTAAAAATAGTGAGTCACATTCCATACAGCATTGTACGGGCAGTGCCATCGTAAAAGGAATGAAAAGTAAATACTAGATACATGTTTTAGTTCTTCATGGATAGTCGATATTGAAGGTGCTCTATTTGTACCACATAACTGTCAAATCAGACTAATGGGCATTGAACATTATATATTTTTTCACCTCACTAGCTCGGAAAGCCCTTTTTGTTTGTTTGACATCTATTGAGAAAATCGCTTTTTATCCACATGTGAAGAAAGAGTTTTGACATTTGAAGGCAGTTTACGTGATATTTGACAGCTAACAAAACGTAAAACGTTAAAAGTGCTGAATTTTGAACATCACAATTAATGAATTGCATCGAGTAAAAAACACTAAATACAGTCTTACAACTTTATTTTAATTCATAAATATCAGCATTCAACATTAACCTTCATTCTTGTTGCAAAAACGGATAAAATGTTCTGACAGTCCAAGTAAGTCGATGTGCGAACAAAACGCATCCGAAATAATAAAAAAAAACTTAAGTCAAAACTTTTCAATTAATTATTTTGAGTGAATAAATGAATAATAATTGATAGTACAAACCCTTTTTCTTATTTTCCTCGCTGTAGTGAGGTGAAAAGTTTTGTGTTATACACGGGTGAAAAGTTATTTTACGTCTCGTGTGTTGAAACACTCGCTATCGAAAGGATTCTATTTTTGAACCACTCGCTTCGCTCGTGGTCAATCATAAAATCCTTTCGATAGCTTGTGTTTCAAATGGACACTCGCAGGTAAAATACAACTTTCTCCCCTTGTATAACAAATAACTATTGCTTGCTTATCTTAACCATGCAACATTCACACGTACTTATGTGTTTCATTCACATCCAGTAATCGAATTGACTTGAAATTTGGTACGACGTTTGGTAAGCGTGCCACGATGGCCATTTTTCTGCATAAATTAATAGTGAACATCAACAATACGTTAACTTCTTATCGTCTTCTTCTAATATATCAAAATTTCAAACACGGTGTTTGTTATCGACAACCTCCAAAACTTTATTTTCTATATTTGGCAGGTCTGAGAATAGGTCGTAGGCAATTTTTTATACCCCTAGGTGATATATTATGGCAAAACAACGTTTGCCGGGTCAGCTAGTTATTAATATTTATTTAAGAAAATTAACAATTATTTCGAACACTTAAAATCCCCAATTCTGGTTTTAATTATTCCAAGGGGTATCCATGCTGTGATCCTGATCACCACATTTTCATTAAAGTAAAAATTATTAGTAAATTGAAAAAAGGAATAATACACTAGACTTGAAAACATCTCCATTGTAAGTCTTAGTCGAAATCAAAGCAGCAATCAATAACCGGCAAATGTTGTAATCTCCAATTACTTCGGTCAGTGTCTCGAGAAGACGTATCGGGTACATTACAGGGCATCCTTTCTTGGCATCTCTTGGGCATCGCACTCATGCATTTGATGTGGATTTATGACGGCCCAACTCACGCGAATGGCCCATCTCTTCTCGTTCTATACTGCGATACTGTATCTTGCACAATACTCTAAATCATATGGCATGGGTATGGGTACGCATTCAGTGTGTTTTAATCTGTTCTCGGCATTGAATCTCGGAGGTTTACGAGCTATGAAACACGAAGCCGCATGATAAATAGATAGGTTTGAAGATTAAAGCCGCTTTTTTCGGCTTTAATGGCGAATTGCGAATAGATTTACATTTATAGTGGCTGTTTTGGTGACTTGGACGCTCTTGACTTTTAAGTTATTCTGGTCGAATTTTGAACGCTTAAAAGTTTAATAAAAATAGTCTGAACTTACATAAAAAAACGATGTTTATATAACACACGTTCTGGATAGAAAAAATTAAGCGTATGTAAGCCAATGCACCATTTTTTTATGAGACAAAGGAATAAAGGGGACATTTGGTAGTTAAGAAGCAGCATATATTTAAAATGTGATAATAGAGCGACAATGCAAGATAGAGACAAAGAGTGATTTAATACGCGTATTTTAAAGTGAGATAGACGAGAACCTTTTTCTCACAGTCTACTCGTATTATCTTATGAAAACCTACCTACGAGTATTATAGTGTTATCCAAGTACTCTTTATGAATTGAATGAAACTTTGTTTTTCTTAGGCACGCGCCAAAAGCTGTCAAATATTTTGGTCTCGTTTCAGTTACTTCAGCGATCCAAGCTAATGGTAAGTAGTGTATCCATGGTATACTATGAAAAACGTTAGTGCCCATAAACGCCCGCAACCCAAAAATAAATAAATAAAATAAATAAATAAATATTAGGGGACAATCTTACACAAATCGACCTAGTCCCAAACTAAGCAAAGCTTGTACTATGGGTACTAGACGACGATAAACATACTTATATAGATAAATAAATACTTAAATACATAGAAAACATCCATAACTCAGAAACAAATATTCGTGCTCATCACACAAATAAATGCCCTTACCGGGATTTGAACCCAGGACCTCTTGCTTCGTAGGCAGGGTCACTACCAACTAGGCTAAAGCGGTCGTTAAAAGGAATTGCAGTTGTGTCACATTTCGAGGCTAAGATTGAACGTCATAAATTTACCCGGATGTCTAACTCTCTATACCGAAACACAGCAGTGCAAGTACCTAAGTTTTTCCGTATTTGTCAAAAATTACATATAAACACGACAAAATAATTTTTCAAACCCTTTTTGCAGTTTCTTATCAGATTGTATGCTCGCGCAAAATTTCGTAGTAATTTTCTAGTGTAAAACCTAGAAAATGTTAAAGCGTGTCGTTCGTCCGCAAAGCTATATTGCGCTAGATTTAAAACCCTGTTAATTTCAAAGAGTGCTGGGTTCCAAGGATCTAAGTCACGTCGTCGGGTAAGCTGCGAGTTATCTCAACTCGCTTACATTTCGCAAACTTATGAAACGACGCCGCCGCACCCGGCATTGTAATGCGGATCTGAAGCTAAATTACTTTAATTTTGACAATTGACTGGCGGGAAGTCAGTTACGGTGATAATTATTGGGTAATAAAAGGGGCACACAGGTAAATAAAATTTGCTGATGGTGTTTGGTATTCTAAAATCAAGGAACGTGTTATTTTTATCAACCGACTTCAAAAAAAGGAGGAGGTTCTCAATTCGGAACTATGTTATTTTTTATCTTGCCTCTCAAAACTGCAATCGTGGAACCTATTTGCGCATTGAAATTATAATTAAACTACATTTATACAAAACTGGAATTTTACACTATGCAATAATATTGTGCAGGTTCTAAAGCCGAGTTTAGACCTGCAAGAAAAGACATGCAAGTTGCATTACACAGCGAGGCCGTAAAGCGAACGAGATTGAAGTGGCCATCGAGCACCGCAATGTAATGCGACTTGCACCTTTTTTTACAGGTCTTAAAGGCTTAAAGTTATTGACTACGTACCATCGCCCCAGACGTCAGATACCCATTTTCAAAACAAATTTGCTTGCAGCCGTTGATGTTTATTGCTATGGATTGTTATGGACAGATGTCTAGCCACTGCACGCAAACTGGGCCTTTAAGGTGGTTATCTGGCGCTTGGGGCGTTAGTACTTATACCGAAACCTTTTTGAACATTGGATTTTAAAATGCGAAATTTCTGCTACATCTATGGAAATAAAAAGATTCAACATAATTATTCTTCTTAAATCATTTTAACACAAAGGATACAAGTTTTAAATAGTAAGCTTATCTACATGATTTCGGGAAAAAAACTTCACTAAAGATATCAAAATGCATGCCCCGAAGATCTTTTTAGGATTCCGTACCTCAAAAGGAAAAAACGGAACCCTTATAGGATCACTTTGTTGTCCGTCCGTCCGTGTGTCCATCCGTCTGTCTGTCCGTTCGTCTGTCTGTCAAGACCCTTTTTCTCAGGAACGCGTGAAGGTATCAAGCTGAAATTTATATCAAATACTCAAGTCTACTGCCCCTTGGAGCTGTGAAAAAATTAAACTTCTAAGCCAACGCAATCAATAGATACAGCCGTTTATGCCGCAAATTTGCGCATATTTTCGAAACTCGCAAGGGAATCAAAACCTACAGGGTACTTCCCGTGAACTCAGAATGTTGAAATTTGGTACGAAGCAAGGTCTTATAGCACAGATAAATGAAAAATTGCGAAAAGCATAAATATTTTTGCCTGTCTGTCTATATCAGTAACCAATCTATTTATGCCGCAAATTTTCGACACTCGCAAGGGAATCAAAACCTACAGGGTACTTCCCGTGAACTCAGAATCTTGAAATTTGGTACGAAGCAAGGTCCTATAGCAAAAATAAAGGAAAAATTGCGAAGAACATAATTTTTTTTGTCTGTCTGTCTATATCACTATATCAATAACCAATCTATTTATGCCGCAATTTTTCGACACTTGCAAGAGAATCAAAACCTACAGGGTACTTCCCGTGAATTCAGAATCTTGAAATTTGGTACGAAGCAAGATCTTATAGCATAGATAAAGGAAAAATTGCGAAAAGCATAACTTTTTGTCTGTCTGTCTATACCAGTAACCAATATATTTATGCCGAAAATTTTCAACACTCGCAAGGGAATCAAAACCTACAGGGTACTTCCCGTGAACTCAGAATCTTGAAATTTGGTACGAAGCAAGGTCCTATAGCAAAAATAAAGGAAAAATTGCGAAAAACATAATTTTTTTTGTCTGTCTGTCTATATCACTATATCAATAACCAATCTATTTATGCCGCAATTTTTCGACACTTGCAAGAGAATCAAAACCTACAGGGTACTTCCCGTGAATTCAGAATCTTGAAATTTGGTACGAAGCAAGATCTTATAGCATAGATAAAGGAAAAATTGCGAAAAGCATAACTTTTTGTCTGTCTGTCTATACCAGTAACCAATATATTTATGCCGAAAATTTTCAACACTCGCAAGGGAATCAAAACTTACAGGGTACTTCCCATAAACTCAGAATCTTGAAATTTGGTACGAAGCAACGTCTCATAGCACAGATAAAGGAAAAATTGCGAAAACCGTAAATTTTCAGTTACATCATACAATAAAAATATTTTTAATAATTTTAAAGTTACTACCCCTTTCCTCATGAACGCGTAGAGGTATTAAATTGAAATTCATATCAAATACTCGGGTCTATAATACCTTTAAGCTATAACAAAATCAAACTTCTATGTCGACGCAATCAAAAGAAACAGCAATTTAAGCCGCATATTTTCAAACTCGCAACTACTCGCAAGGGAATCAAAACCTACAGGGTACTTCCCATAAACTCAGAATCTTGAAATTTGGTACGAAGCAACGTCTCATAGCAAAGATAAAGGAAAAATTGCGAAAATCGTAAATTTTCAGTTACATCATACAATAAAAATATTTTTAATAATTTTAAAGTTACTACCCTTTTCCTCATGAACGCGTAGAGGTATTAAATTAAAATTCATATCAAATACTCAGGTCTATAATACCTTTAAGCTGTAACAAAATCAAATTTCTATGTCAACGCAATCAAAAGAAACAGCAATTTAAGCCGCATATTTTCAAACTCGCAACTATACTCGCAAGGGAATCAAATCCTACAGGGTACTTCCCGTGAACTCAGAATCTTGAAATTTGGTACGAAGCAAAGTCTTATAGCACAGATAAAGGAAAAATTGCGAAAAGCCTAATTTTTTTTCTCTGTCTGCCTAATTCAGTTACCAATCTATAATGATCCCATACTGCGCACATTTTGCTTAGGAGCAGGGGTCTGCTAAGACTGGATGTTCATAGATACATATATAAATTTGTACGGAACCCTCGGTGCGCGAGTCTGACTCGCACTTGGCCGGTTTTTTTCTTTAATCTACCAGCGTATTCGAAAAGACTATCATTTTCAAGCAGAATGCACCGCAAGAAACTTGGAAGGCAGTCGCATAGGTCGTTAGTTAGCTATTAGTCTTACGCGTATGGCCACATCCGCTACGTACAAATACAGCCTAAGTTAACAATAAGTTAATTAGTGTTATGCTACGATTATATATCCCAGCCACATTATATACGTAAGTAAACATGGAAAAGGGAGAAGCCACTGAAAACTTATCGATTATATGCCAACAAGTGTACCTCTTGATTAATGACTCTCCCAAACATTTTATCCCGAATTTCTCCAAACATCTAAAAATCGGTGAAGCACGCATTCGCGTAGGCGATGGCATGTTTATCAAATTTAGGTATCTATGTTTAGAAGGAGTATAATTTAGTTATTAACATTAACCGTCGTTTTTAATGTCATGACATGACAAGGTTCTAAGGTTCTACCTAACATAATCAGTTAACTGATACCTAACATATTTTTTGTGATGGATTAGTTGCAGCTACCATTTCTCATAAGAACTCTATCGTTTTTAGGGTTCCGTACCCAAAGGGTAAAAACGGGACCCTATTACAGAGACTTCGCTGTCCGTCCATACGTCTGTCCGTTTGTCACCAGGCTGTATCTCATGTACCGTGATAGCTAGACAGTTGAAATTTTCACAGATGATGTATTTCGGTTGCCGCTATAATAACAAATACTTAAAAATAGAATAAAATAAATATTTAAGGGGGCTCCCATACAACAAAAGTGATTTTTTTTGCTCGTTTTTGCTCGATATTGATAACGGCAACAGGTAGACACTTGAAATATTCACAGAATATTTAGTTATAATATTCACTTTAAAAAAAAATAATTAAATTTAAAAAAACCAATATTTAATGGGGCCTCCCATACAATAAACGTGATTTTTTTGCCGTTTTTATAGATAATGGTACGGTACCCTTCGTGCGCGAGTCCGTGGCCGGTTTTATTTCAGCTAGTTACTTGTATGTGTGAACATAAGTCGAAAGTAAAAGTGAAGTCATAACAATGATTTTATATATAAAGATACGTCACAATAAGATAACAAACAAACATAAGAAAAACATGTTCCCAACGCAGAGCAGAGGTAACACACACTATTTTTGCTCCAGTTATAAAAGGCATATAGTTTTTCTTTTCTCCAACGTCACTTCAGCATGGCAGAGACTACAGCTCGCCTGCTTCATTTTCGGCGCTTTAATTACATTAAATTAGTAGGATAGAAGGTAAGATAGGATAGGATCATTGAGTTACTTTACAACCTCTAGTTTAAATCGTAAGTCATAACGACGTAACACCAAATCATTAAACTATTTTCTCGATTAAAAAGTCTACAAATGTTTCTTGAAGTTATGGGTCAATCAACTTTTTTTTGTAAACGATTTTCTGCTACTTTCTATGAAAACCGAAATAATTAAAAAACTGATTATTTTTCCTTATTTAAAGTATACTTTTCAAAACCCTAGATTCTTGTAGTCAATAATGGTATAATTGCCATATTTATTTTATTTCGTTTAGCTTCTATTTCGTGGGTGACCCAGGGGACAATGATGTCCCCGAGATTTGTATGAAAATAGTGGTATGTCCCCTGGGTGACCGGATTTTTTCATAGAAATACTTATTTTTTTGGTTTTCACATACGCACTATGATAAACAGTTTATCTAATTACTACAAAATCATGGTTTCACTAACCAGATATTACAGAGTTACTTGTAAAGGAGTAAATAGAAATTTGGGCCAATCAACTTTTAAACCGACTATAATCTGTCCGCGACATTTTTCAAACAATTGCAGATTTTTGTAAGTAAACATGTTTTTTCTGTAATTTAATAGATGAATAGCATGAATACATGCCGTCCTACGTAAGTTTAACCTATTAAACCGTGAAATATCTTGTTGGAAGTACGATTTTTTGGTAACGCCAGAGACAATTTTGGTAACGCAGGAGACGCCAAAAACGTCGGTTTAAAAGTTGATTGGCCCATTTACAAAAAAAAGTTATTGACCCATTTTCAAAAATATTTTGTTTGATTTGTAATTCGAATTTCTAAATACATATTATGTATTTAAGTTGTCTATTTATAATTATTCAGTTTCTTCAGTACAACATCATTAGTATCGTAGACGAAATTTAAACAGGTGTTAATCTATTTGTGTCATGTTTTAGAACAAAATTTAAAGCCGATAATTGGAGCTCAATCAGTCAGCGATATCAAATTTAATTACTAGGGAGTGAAATAACATTTTTAGCACAAAAAAAATGTTTAATTTGCCAAATATAAAATTACTTCGGTATATATTATTTTAAGAATCACAACATTCACAACCATTTACTTTACAAGAAAAATACCAAAGGCGTTCCATCAAATTATTACGAATTATTTTCCGATTCCGAATGAATCTAAGACGTCCTTCGAAGTCCCAGACGCCTTTACCGAATCAGGGTGACACTATTAAGCGATTATTTATACAGGGTTATTTGTAATTGACTAGCATCCTTTTAACCCTAAACTCCTACCACTTAAACAAATGTATTTTTCACGACACTGCTCGAAAATGTGGCCATAGATAACCTAAATCCAGTACACAAAACTGCCTATATATGTACATTTAAAAGCTGACTCATTTATTTAACAATGTTACACTAATCGAAAACAGGACGTATCAGTATATGTATTTCATAATACGATACGACTTTTTGAAAGATAATTTCTGAATTTCATTCCTGGCGTGCTGAAACGACACTATTGGACCAATCAAAAGTAATCGTCTGCTCCATGTGATGGATGGATGGATGGACGGACGAACGGACGGACGGACGGACGGACGGACGGACGGACGGACGGACGGACGGACGGACGGACTGGATGGACGGATGGACGGATGGACGGTTGAACGGACGGACGGACTGGATAGACGGGATGGACGGGATGGACGAATGGACGGATGGACGGGATGGACTGGATGGACGGGATGGACGGGATGGACTGGATAGACGGGATGAACGTATGACGGATGGACGGAATGGACGGGATGGACGGGATGGACTGGATAGACTGGATGGACGGGATGGACGGAATGGACGGGATGGACGGGATGGACGGATGGACGGGATGGAGTGGATGGACGGGATGGACGGATGGACGGAATGGACGTGATGGACGGATGGACGGGATGGACGGATGGAAAGATGGACGGATGGATGGATGGACGGGATGGACGGATGGACGGGATGGACGGGATGGACGGGATGGACTGGATGGACGGGATGGAAGGGATGGATGGGATGGACGGATGGACGGGATGGACGGGATGGACGGATGGAAAGATGGACGGATGGACGGATGGACGGGATGGACGGGATAGACGGATGGACGGGATGGACGGGATGGATGTTTATGATGATGATGATGATGATGATTTCCTCGCATTAGTCGTGAAAAGCACAATGTTTAGTCTCGGCCAAAAGTGCAATAGATGGACTCGTACTTTCGAGGGCCTCCGCTACGCGTCGGCCCTCAAACAAACTCGTCCATCTATTGCTTACTTTCCAGCCTCTACAACAATGTACTATTTTTATATTAAACATTCAAGTTTCATTTCTCATACATTTCCGTGGAGCGAACCCGGGATCTCAAGCATCGTAGTCAGATTCTCGAACCACTAGCCAAGCTATATATATATATATTTATTGATAAAGGGGGAAACAAGTATGCGGGTCACCCTGTCGATGTACCTAATCACCGCCGTCCATGAAAACTAGCAACCCCATGAGAGCCGCTAGTCCGTACCCACCCTTTAAGGGAACAATTTGCTATTTTCTTTAACAAATATACAAACAGATATACATTACGGTAGACGACATTACCCATACTTCGATACTTTAATATTATAAATATGAAAGTGGGTATTTATTCGAGCGTTTCAACCGCCTCATTTTATCTGGCCACATTTTTTAAGAAATGGCAGAAGATTCTGATACAGCTCCCAGTTATATGGTAGACGTACAGAACCTCCAATATATAACTGAAAGCCCCATCAAAATCTTCACCCATTTCTTAAAATATGTGACCAGATAAAATGAGGCGGTTGAAACGCTTGAATAAATGCCCAAGTGTGTTTGTTTGTCCTTCTTTCACGTCGAAATTGAGCGACGGATTGCCGTTATTTTTTGTATGGACATAGTTGAAGAGCTGGAGAGTGACATAGGCTACTTTTCACTATGGGAAAATATCTTATTCCTACGAGAACACACGTTTTAATCTACTTCAGCGGGGCGAAGACGCGGACATCAGCTAGTAAAACAATTATTCCAGGACGCTACTCTAGTAAAACACACTTTATTTTAGCCCTGAAAATCAGATCAAGTTTCAATCAACTGCAAAAATAGTACATTACTGCAGAGTCCGTGAAGTAAGGGATTGATGGACGAGATTTGGGGTATACGGCCGAGTCGTAGACGAGGCCGGATAAAACGAGTCCAGCAATCCCTCTTCCGGCCGAGGATTGTATAGAGCTTTTCTCAAACATGCATCATCATCATCATCATCATCACACACACAGCACAGCACACCAGTTCATAAGTCTACATAGAGTAACATATTGGAATATTGCATACGGCTCGCATTGACAACTTCTTTTTAATTTGGTTAAAAAATAGATAGGAATATCGTTTATCTACAACTGTAAATTAAAAAATTTAAAACCCCCAACGCAATTGGGTACACGTATGTATGTTTGAAAATAAAGTTAATGCCCATTATGCGTCTAAGGCGGGCTTGCGCGGACCTGGGTTAGCAACTTAACCCCGTGTTAACTGCTAACCCGGGGTTAACAAGTGTCAAAATATATGGAACTGTAATTCTTAACCCAGGGTTACCGATTTAATTTTTTAACCCTGAACTGTGCAAGTGGCCCTCAGATCCCTTCCGCAGCTAGCAAAAGAGCTGACAACTTTAAAACGGCTGAACCACTTTTGATGAAACATATCCAAATACCATCGCCATGAAAACCTGCTTTCAAATATAAAAACTGCATCCAAATCGGTTTACCTGTTTAAGAGCTATGCCACAGACAGACAGATACACACACACACACACACACACACACACACACACACACACACACACACACACACACACGCACGCACGCACGCACGCACGCACGCACGCACGCACGCACACACACACACACACACACACACACACACACACACACACACACACACACACACACACACACACACACACACACACACGCACGCGCGCGCGCGCGCACACACATAGCGGTCAAACTTATATGTCGGGGGTTAGAAAATGAGCTTTTTTTATATCCCGTTTTATCAGCTTGAATAAACAGTTTAAATTCCGAACGATTAGTATTCTCTATCGAGCCCACACTCCACGGAGTCCGACCCCGCGCTCCATTTTGCCAGAAGAATGTTATCGATCAGGCGACAGGCCTATCCCGTATTTATCTTACCATCTAGTCTATATTGCTACACTAGTCCCTCACTGACTCTTATAGCCATTTACTTATAATTATAATAATGTTAGACTTATTTCATTACTTGTAATAACTTTGCGTTGGCAATTTCATATCACTTTAGTAAAAGTAACATAGAAAATATTACCTTTTTTATTTCAGCTTTTTTATAAAAGATCCATTCTCAATCTCAGTGTATTGTAAAGTCATTACCATCATCATATCACTCAAAAGTTCTGTCGGACAATGTCCTCCCCACCTCTATAGGGTCTTTCCCACGCTATGTCTTCTGGTACTTCAAAGTGTACAACCGAATACATTTAGGCAAGGTTTAATCTACAATGACCACGACGTCCAGGCAGGGGGAGCGTAACCACAATGTGGTTAGTATTCCATTGGTCCGCCGCGAAGCTGTTCGCTAGTTCGCTACACCTTTTCTAATACGAATAGCTAAGGAATGGAATTCACTCTAGTAGTCTGTATTTCCAGATAGACACAACGTAGGGTTCTTCTAGTCTAGGGCGAGCATGGCAGGCTATTACTGAACAAGTTAAAAACACCTTTGGCCAGTGTATACTTTTCATCTGGTGAGTTAAAGGTAAATCACAGATCAGTTTTATGTATGTAGACGACTCGAGTTAGTTTTATATAATTAGAAATACTTTATTTGTTTTAAAATGTTAAGGTGTTCCTAGTAACGCCATCTCTTATTGATCTATGTCACTATTTTCTGTTTTGTAATAAATCTGTACGAAGGCGCTGTATCGTATGAGTAAGTCGAATTTACCTTAAAATGTCTTGTCTTATGAGTCTTACTATCGTTTTCTCACAAGTGCCACGCGAACTCTCTCGGTTTGTAATCAAAAATTTTCGTTTTATTTCCTTTTCGAACTTATTACGTTACATTCTAAAAAAAAATAGCTGTCATCAAACTATCGACTTTGCGACTACCATGTTTCTATCACGGAATTTAAAAAAGAACTGTCGTGCAGTAACGGAAACCACTATCTGAAAATCAATCACTCACTAAACATCAACCAGTTTGACCACCACGAGCTGTTTGTATCAACGTATCAAAATAAGAATTACAATTCATCTTAAACCAAACAAACTACTTCGAAGTACCTATATTCGATAAGTGGTGTATGTACAAGGTCACGAATGTTTCCTGTAACCACGATCGATATATACTAAACAAAAGGAAGGCTCTCGAATATTGTAGAACGTTAGTATCCGCCAACCCTATTTCCTCAAAGCACCTACTTGCGTTTTCAGCCACTTTGTTAAATAGAATTGAAAAGGCTTTTAAAATTTGGTTTAAGGGCCAGGAAACCGTCTAAAACGTCATAATCGGTTGGCGAGGTTCAAGTGTTTCTCGTTGGGAAAGATTAAATGTAGACTTTTAGAGAGTCTTTAGAATAATTGAGATTTTTTTTAGGGTTCCGTTCCAATGTGGCCAAGGGTACCCTGAATATTAGTAAACTTCCGCTGTCTGTCTGTGTGTCCGTCCGTCTGTCTCAGGGCTGTATCTTTTAAACCGTAATACATTGGCTCACCGAGTATATACACATCCGTTAATACGAAGTAAGGTATAATTTACATATCAGTGTAAATTGGACAGTGAAAAACATTACGGAAACAAGTTGATCATAGAACACTTCGAGATAGTAGCCATAAATGTTACTACAAAATCCAGCAATGTTAACAGCTTTGAAATACATTAGAAATACAATTAAATTAAATTAAAACATTAGTGCCTTCCTTTTAAATTTAACAAAGAGACAAAGGAAAACGGAATTCGTTTGTTTTTAAATAATCTCAGAATAAACCAAAATTAACGTCTATTCCGTCGTACTTTGGTCGTACTGGTTTCAATAGAATTGCAAAAGAACTAGCTAAATACTTTACATATTTATGTCTTATGTTCTTCTTATTGTTTATTCTTGTCGGTGACTTATTTTTCTGAGATTATTACCGAAATGTTTGTACGCGCATAACTCCCGATGACTGCACCAAATTGGATAATTCGTTTGTTATTGTCAGGAGAAGGTTTTTATGAAAGAAATTCTTGAAAAAATACAACGGGGGCGAAGCCTCGGGCATCAGCTAGTTTATAATAAAGACCAATATTTTACATTTTACCACGCAAGTTTTAATTGCAGTTCCTAACTACTGATTAATCTGTGAATCGTTAAGATTAGGAATAAAATGAATGACGAACAGACATGACTAAAACAGCCTAGTTTAGTATAATCAGTAGTGTAATTCAGCAAACCGAATTAAGGGGAAACTCCTACGGAATAATCAAGTACGGCAGGCCCTAACCAGCTAGCTAGCTAGCTAAGTGTTGTTGGTGTAAGAACGAACAATTTGAATTCCTATTATGTATGAACAAGGTACCTATATATGCTTTGTTTCCAGAAAAATTAGAAACAATATTTTGTAGTTGAGTATTTATAAGTTTTTGTGAAAGTTCATTTTTTAATGAGAGCTTTTTATGGAATGTACTTTTGGTTGACTGTACTTGCATTGTCATCCAAACTACATAAGTTATGTACACGGTAGGTTTCAAATCAACCCGATCACTAGATTTCAGTATCATTTGAAACCGGACCTATTTCCAAGTCGAACCTTCGCTATTGAGATATTTTTTTTTTCATTATTTTATTGTAATTTGTGCCAACTGATCTCTAGTAATTTCACCAATTGTCTACGATATTTAGTTAGTGAATTTACAAATCAATTCTTACGTATATGAAAATTATTGTTTTTCTAGACATTTTTTCACGTGGTACTAAATTAATTCATAAAAAAGTTCAGCTAATGCAAGACAATAATGTGCCGATTTTAAATAATTTATTGAATCAGGCGTTACTTTGCGTAGGTCCATATTAATGAACTAAAACAATTACTTTGCTCACCCGCGTGGTTGCGTGTTTGCATGGTCGCGGGTGAGCAAAGTAATTGTTTTAGTTCATTAATAATGTGCCGTATAATTATTTTTTCATACTTTTACTTTTTTGTTTAAATTCAACAAAATATGAACATGCTAAGTTTAATCAAATCAATTTAAACAAATAAGTTAACGCAATATTTTGTCCAGTATTAACTGAGTTAGATACCCTAATTTTCTGTCACGTAAAAAAACACTATTTATAACTAAGGTTCAATAATAAGTATCAATGCATATAGTAAATAAATAAAATCATCATTTAACAATTTGGATACTAAAACAAACAGATTAAACTGAAACAAATTGAGATGTAAAAATGCCTGTTAATAAAGAAAGGTATTTAAAAGAAGTATCTAATATTAAAATGATAATTTTGTATTTGCGCTTTTCCCTACACAAAACGAGTATTCTTCACAATACATAGTTAATTAGCAGACTATCTAACTACCCGTAGTTACCTACGAATAAGATTCGTTGACCTCTGACCGCGCCAAGCTCAAAGAGCGAAACTGAGAGGATCAAAGAAAACTCGTTCATGATTTCATCGAAATTAGGGGATCCATGTCACCGTAGGTTGTTCAGAGACGGTATATCTGATATTTTCTTATCGCAAAGATTTCATAAACAAATAATTTAACATCACAGAGGATAGGAAATACAAATGTAGATTTATAATTTGAATGTTGTTCGGGGCCGCTGGGCGTTTCAAGCGCCATCCGCCGTGATATTGCTAGTGATGAAAAAGACCAGAACAGCCGGTATGGTAAACGTCCCTGTGCTCGACACTGACCCAGTACATGGCACCTTCAATCTTAGGTCATAGTAAGACAGGTGACAGATGGGTGACAGATGCGTTGAGGCATCGAGCATTGGTACGTTTACATTATTTAAGTTTAAAATTCTCGTAAAAAGTAAGTAGCTACAAAAAAGCATTTGAAACCAAATTTACAAAACTCTGAAACTCAGTTCAATTGAAGCACAATTAAGAAAATACACAGTTTGAAACTCAAGCTGCCGTTTTTAAATGTTTTCAAAAACCGCGAGCCGCCATTAACAAAATAAATACAGAATGTGCTGGTTTCATTTTTGCGAGCGGGGCAGTTCGCGAGACTGCTTTCGTATTCAACGAGAGTACCTCCCGTGCTATTGTGGAGGTCGATGCACCGTTAGAGGCTGACTAGAGGAGGGTGCATAGCTTAGAGAGAAAGCGGACGCATTCGCTGAAGAATCTGGGCAACGAACAAAAGTAACCTAACTCAAAACCATATCACTATCGCAAACTGTTCTCACATGAACATGAACACCATATTGTAATCTGTAATCACCATTGGTATTTAATCACTGATGGACGAATCTACAGTCTGTCCTTTAAAAAAAAAAGTATGAACAACTTCACAATATTTCAGCGTTAACATTAGAATTAATGAACTGAATAAATTAATTAATAAATTAGAATAATTCAATAAATTAGAATTAAGCAGGTGTGTCTCTGTATTAGTGTCGGTCAACCATTTAAACTATTTGAATGACTGACATTTTTACTTAAATATGAAGTACTTATAATATTTTGATTCAGAAATTAAATTCGAGATGAATCAGTAACAAAAAAGTATAAGTACCGCTCTATTTTTTTTTATTATTTATATATGACACCGCAATCAACCTACTCCCATAATACCACTTAAGCAAAGATCGTATTATTTATGAGTACAAGGCAACGGTCAAACATACTTAAATATTCAGATACAAACTTAAATATACATATTAAACATCTAATCCAATAGTCGAGAACAAACATTTGTATTTTTCAAAAATAATATCTGCCTCGAACGGGGATCGAACCCTACACCTCAAGCTGCATAATCAGGTTATTTAGCCACTGGGCTATCTGGTTGTCAAACTTAATTTACTTAATCCCGACTGAATAGAAAAATCCAACGCGGTGTTACAATTTAAAATCGCTCGCCACGATACAGTTCCGCTCGGACCGTCCCTCGCCTAACAAAACTAAAACGCTTGCACATCGCTTTCCGCTTTTCTTTCGTCTATGTACCCTCCACTATTTCTCACAGAAGAAACTCTCCGGACGGAGAAAAACAAGCTAATACCCTACGCTTTGTTGTTTTTTGCGCAATATCTGTAACTACCATCGACATACGTTTGGTGACTCGAGTACATGCGAGCTCCCTTGTTTTAAGCAGACTAACTTCACGGTTCGACGTATTCAACATCTAAAAATTACACCGAAATTCGTGTACAGTAGGTACAATGTTTGCTGTGTCATCTCGCTTTGTTTGTTTATCACAATGACACATTTAATGATGGTCGTTTGGTAATTGATTACCTAATTATTTACATAAAAGAAAGCGCCTGAAATGGAGATCCAAGCTAAATTCACTGTCGTACCGAATTATTATGTTAAGGTTGAATGTAGGTATTTAGACGTTAGCGTTTTGACTTCAGACGTTTTATTTAGCGGCATGGTGGGTGTCCTCAATTAGATGGCTCGCGCGTTTTGTCTTATTCTTACACAGGCATTTTGGAAATAAGACCCATTTACCTATTTATAGGTAGAAGTAAGTAAATGTAATAAAAATAATTTGTCAGCATGACAATTTAAGGAACCCTTTTCAACTTCAATAAAAACGTTTACCTTAAGTGTTATATTAAAGTTAAAAAGCGTATACGGATAAAGTATAGACTGTCCAAATATGTTATGCTAAAGATGTTTGGCACTTTTGCTTGCGAAGTTGCTATTGCAGAGCTTGTTAGCTATCTACTTAACATTTTGTAAAGCACTTATGAATTCTCTCTCAAACAACACATCCATTTGTTTATGCCGCCGGTTTCCATTTTGAATATGTCAGAAATTTTAGGATGTTGCAGTGAATATTAAGTGTTATCTTAACAGTTTGATGGTTTTAGCATGAGACTCATATGATATATAATATATAAAAGTTAAATATTTACATTTACTAGGCGTTCGAAGTGAAAAATTGTTAAAAGATTACCGAAAAACTTAGTGATAGGAATACTCGGCCAGATCTACCTAAGTATTACGAAATTAAACACTGTTTTAACTTTTATTAGATAACTAGCGTTTACCCGCAATTTTGCTCGCGTTAACCATTGAATCTGGCATTTGATTCCAAATTCGAACCGAGAGTTCCGTACACATTTTTAGATATGTCAAAATATACGCCGTAAACAGACGTAACTATAATAATCCAGTGTTAGCAGAGCCCTGCTTCTAAGTAAAATGTTAGCCGTGTGGGATCATTTCATGTTGGTCAGTCGGGACCTCCTTATTGTACAAATTTATTTTTTTATTATTTGTTGTTGTAGCGGTTTCAGTAATACATAATCGGTGAAAATTTTAACTACCTAGCTAATGTAATTAATTTATAAAGATATACTTAGTTAAAAACGCTGAACAAAAATACATTTCTTGTATAACTACCTCCTTCAATTTTTAACTTTATTTTATTTTTAGTATTTATTGTTATAGCGGCAAGGCAACAGAAATACATCATCTGTAAAAATTTCAACTGTCTAGCTATCACGGTTCATGAGATACAGCCTGGTGACAGACAGACGGACGGTGGAGTCTTAGTAATAGGGTCCCGTTTTTATTCTTTGGGTACGGAACTCTAAAAAGTAGCCAATGTGTTATTTAAGAGATTTTAGCGCGAAATAATAAGTTAGGTATAGTATTAAATTAATACAACAAGACGTATACCAATTACAATCAGAATCTTTTATACATAAACAAAGTAAACGTCCCTCGACACTGACCCAATACATGGCACCTTCAATCTTATGTCATAGTAAGAGAGGTGGCAAATGAGTGTCATCTACTGGGCGTTGAGGTGTCGAACATTGGTACGTTTACCTTACACGAGAGCATAAACTGTTGGCGATGAAGGAAAAGATTAGCATCTCAACGTGACACATGAAAAAGCATTTTGTATAAAGAATCAACCGATCATTATTTTCATTCAACGCATTCATCGTACCTATTTACATCCAATACCTACACAATTCACGGACAAAATATTCGTCGCACAACTATTACAATAATAATGGCGTCGTTGCGAAAGCGTTTCGTTTCGGCAAATCATACATTATGACTGTAACAGGACGGGCGTTCTGTTCGTTGGAAACTGCAGAAAAAAACCACTGTCCTATTTCACGTCCTCGCTGCATAAATTTGAACCGAAATGAACTGGACATTACTATTATATCTATGAAAAACTACATTCCACATCACTGGATATTAATCCTAACATTTTCCTCGCATGCAATTTAACTGATATTATTTCTAATATATTTTTTGAAGTGAAACTTCTAATGCGACTTCCAACAAGGTCGCGTTAAACGTTTAACGCTACCATATGTACTGCCGAAGCAAGTACACTTAGTACACATCTCGCATTGTATATATACTAACGGATGTTAAAAACTTCGATAGTGCGATTCAGAACTCATACTGTCTGTGCAAAATGTATGAGACTTGATAAAAGCGCCATCTAGTGAGTAATTTAAACACATAGATGCATAAGTAAATTTAGTTCTTTAAGTTATTGCAATAAGGTTCATATTGATGTATAAGTGCCTTTTTCATTTCCACATTACGAAGTTTCACTTCTTCCGCGCGGAGGAACCTAAATAAATAAATAAATAAGTATGTGTTCCATTGACAGCCAATGCCTTTATTTTTTTTTAATTCATATCTTCCCTAGGGAAGAAAATAACAGTTATCCTCCCGTATGTCAGATATGATTTGCCTCACTTTCCGAGTATGAGAGATGAAAAGAAATATTCTTGAGCTAGTGAGGTGAAAACAAATTTATCTATACTATTTACTTATTTAATTCTTTTCACTTACCATTACTGAGTGTGCCACAGCAAGACTTAAGACTTAAGTTAACTTTCCTCGACTCGAAGTACAGTTAATCTCAGTCTGAATTTATCAATGGACTTACCAGCGTCCTCCGATGGCCAGTTCGACTTAACTTAGTATGCATTTAATACTTGGCAATTTGTCTGAAGGTTTTGACTTAGAGATTGATTAAGGATCGTGTTCGAGAAAGTTCAGTCCCTACCGCCCACATGAAATCGAATATGCCTTACAACCAACTATAGATCATCATCATCTCTTCCTCTATCTATACGTCCCACTACCAGGCACAGGCCTCCTCTCAGAATCAGAGGCCTTGGGCTGTAGTTCTCGCTAGGGTCTGTTTGCAGGTTTCCTTGGGATGTTTTCCTTCACCGTAAAGTTCGTGGTAATATAATTTCGCACAGGAATTCTAAAAAACTGAAAGGCGCGAGCCCGGATTTGAACCCACGATCGATCTTGAAAGGTCATAGGTCTAACTACTAGGCATAGCACTAGGCCATTATGCTGGGCATCAGGAATTATAAGATATTGAAAATTAAGATATAGAAACAAAAGATAAAAACTTTATAAGAATGTTAAAAGATTTCTTACTCCAAAAATGCTACTACACTATAAACGAATATCTAGAAGAATAAGTAATATTTTTAATTATTGTCATGTTATGTATTTAGTCAAAGGATGATTTCCTTACAATGCACAGTGTGTCGCCTAGAACAAGCTAGCTGGACAAAATTATTAGTCGATGCCATTAAGTTCAATCGCGTTTATTATGAATATTCATAAACATTTTAACTACTTTCAGTGAATGGTTTCACCTAGAATTCAATAAAATAAAAGTTTAGCAAAAATATATATCATATTTATTATTACCACACACAAATCAAATTAAATTAATTTTAAAATTGTTTAAATAAAACCAAAATTCTAAACCACTATGCACTAGCTGATTACCTAGCTTAGGTAATATGTAGGCACATCATTAACCTAATTGGGACTTAAAACTAAAATAACTAACTTAATACAATCCAATGTAGGTACATCATTAATCTAATTGGGACTTAAGACTAAAATGACTAAATAAATACAAGAAATACAACTGAACATTAATAAATTACGTATTTCATTTACAACACAATATAACAAAACATACTCGTAAATTAATAATAATCAATTCTACTTATTCATAATCACTTAATTCTTCTTCAGAAGAATCCTGTTGTATATAATCATTAGATGCTATACTTAACCTACGAACTGTATTTCTATTAACATTACTAAGAGGCTCTAATACTAAATCTAAAACCTCAGAAGGAAGAGAACCGGTCTTTTTTTTAGGAACCTCCCTGAGATTGTTAATAATAGGATCAGACGTAATAAGCAGCATGTTAAGCAAGTCTCTATTCGTGGCAGTACGTGACAGCTTTCGGGTGTTATGCTCTCGGAATCTTCTGCAATCTTTATCGGAAGCTTCCTGAGCTTCCTCAGAAAGCTGCCTGATTGGCAGAAGAGCGTTTGGTCTTTGAACTGGCATCTGCGAAGTGTACCCACAATTTTCGGTCTTCCAGGGCCAGCCAGTGGGGGCTGAGATGATGTTGATGGCTCTACAGGATCGAGTAATGTATGGAATGTGATATCACCCCCTAGCCATGTCTTATTGGATGCTAGAAAGCGGTCTCGACTTCTGTTCGAATTCTCCCAATCTTCCAACAATTTCGCAGAAAATCGTGAAATAACTGCCTTAATCTTCTTCAACGATGGCTCTATTACGCCGCTCAGGTTATTTTTTGATGCGACAAACTTGAAAAGTGAAGCATTTTTGGCACTTTTCGGAGCTTTGACCCATTCCTCAAAACATTCCATTTTTGAGATAGTAAAAAAATAATCTGAAAATAATATCCAAAAAAAGTTAGAGCAAATTCGGGCAAGAAATTTTAAGTTGATTATAAACTAGAATAATGTGTCTTTTATTTGGCAAAAAAAGTAGCTCGGGGAAAACGGGGGATTTTTACTTCTAGTCTTTTAAATTCTAAATATAAGATTTTTTTACTGATTTCTTTTAAATAACGAAATCTTTCTAACGAACAGATTAAATCATATTGAATTTAACAGTACAAAAAATATATACTTACCCTTGGTTATCGAATCCATCACAAATTCACCACACAACTTTAAATAACAACAGACGCAAAGTATTCGTATTAGTAACCAATATGCAACTAATTTTATGCATTTGACGCAACTATTACTATACTTACCCTCCTGATCGTAAATGTTTTAACTTAAAATCTAAACAATACCTGTTTTTGTGATAAGCAACTAATGCTCTAATAACCCTCATTAACAAACTTTAGAACTGTTAATGTTGTTATTGTCCAGCTAGCTTGTTCTACGCGACACACTGTGCAATGTGCCACAAGTTATTAGTTTGTAATTTAAAATTGTTTGATATTTTTTATTTAATTGTTCGAAATTGTTTATTAGTTTATAATGTAAAAATTTTATTTTTGTTTTTTAATAATTTTAAATAATAATTTTATTTTTTAAAGTGTCACTTACACGGACACTAACATTACGTGTTGTATAAATAAGTACAAACTAATGCATAAATTTAGTTTAAAAGTTATATGTACTGAAATATGTACCTACTGCTTAATTTTAAGGTTAATTGCTACGCCGCAACAGGGCATCATTTTTGTACAATTTTTTGTAAGAAATATTGCGATTTAATAAATACTGAAATACTGAAATTATGTGCAAAACGTAAAGCTTCATATATAGTGACTACGCTCATTGAATATGCACAGAATTTTTTCAAATGCGTAACGAGACGTAGTGGCACAAAGTTTCTTTGAAGCGGCCAAATGACACGTTAACAATGTAAACGAGGGATTCGGGCACAGTGTTATAAAGGTCACTTAGTATGATATTCTTTCGCTATTGTTGTAAAGGGCGCACAGTAATAAAATAAGGATCCCATGTTAAAGCGGTTGTCATTCTAACACATCACTGGGTAAAGCTCGTAATGTCAAAAATTGTGCTGACAAGTACCACGTCGTATTTATTTTATTGTCGCGCTAGTTTCGTATAAGTCTGTTGTAATGAAAGTCTAGCTAGAGCAAAGTAGATTTTGCGCCGAACTTTGTCCGGTTCATCTTGTTTGTTGTGTCGTTGTGGACTTTTTATGACCTTGCTGAAACTTGTTTTACAGATTTAGGAGCCATTACTAAATCTACAGTAACTGTTTACAATGTTATATAGCCTTTTTAGGGTTCCGTAGTTGTAACAAAGATCCCATACACTTTCGGCATGTCCGTCTCATGTCTGTCAGTTGTAAATAACTCCCCTACATGTAAAGTGGGAATGATTTTTTTTCTCGTTTAAACTCAGAGTGGGATATCGTTGGACATCTCTTTTAAAAACATTGTACTTATTAGATTTGCTAAGATCACTCTAATATATAAAAAAAAAATTAAAAGTTTGTAACGTGAAAAATTGATATCAGCGCCCTCTCGCGGCGAACTGTAACATCGTGCTTAAACTGTCGGTAACAACTGTCAGCTCATTTATCCGTCAAATGACTCGAATGAAATAGTTCCCTAAACCGCCGCATAAATACAGCACCACCACACAATTTGGTAATTTCAAGAGCGGCCGTTAAGAACAAAAAAGTTTAGAATACCATCTACTTACCGATTTAATTAAAAATAGAAATTAGTAATATTTCTTAGGGCAAACAGTAGCCCATGTTTAAATAATTATTAAAAATAACCGGATGGCAGATATTTAGTGAAATTCCTCAAACCCAGCAAATGTAAGTAGCCCTTTGTCTTAATATGGTATGTGTCCGTTTGGCACACCATGGCCATTGGTATCTTCAACCGATTTTTTATTGTTTTCTTAGGGGTCGCACCGTATCGCACCGTATCGCACCGTATCGCATCGTATCGCACCGTATCGCACCGTATCGCACCGTATCGCATCGTATCGCATCGTATCGCGTAGCATTGCATCGTATCGTATAGCATCGCATTAAAAAGGCGGGTCCTCAAGCTCGATGCTGGCTTGTCTCTTTGGCTTCATTAACCTGAACTGCAGAGGGGAACTCGAGTGGAAAGTGACTCCAGGACAAGACACCTGAAGTAGGCTGCTTCCTCAACAGTCTCGCGGATTGCTGCTACAAATTCAGTGTAAGAGTGTGATTTAACAGTGAAAAAGGTCAGTCCCGAACTTTATTCTAGTGTTAACCTTGAAAGACTTAATTTTAATAAAGTGTTTGCCATCTAGTAATTTTTTTATTTACTATAATCAGCAACAGGCGCCCTGAGGTACAAAAATAGTCTTTTGCCACCGTTGTGCGAAGCCGGTGAGTAACAGCTGATTTTTATCTGTTACAAGCTAATTTCCGTTAAAGTCAAGTGTCCCGTCCTCTACACGCTAAAACGTTAAGCTCGAAAATATGAAAAATTTAATAATGGTTGTAGGTATATACAACGGATTCAAAAGAAAAACTATCACAGCTTAATACTAGGTTTAACAAGTCAACTTAAATCTTAATATGGAATATTTGTCGCATGTTAAATAGATAATTATGTTTCCTGGCACTAACGGTATAATAAAACTTACACTATAAACAGTTCCATCAATCATTAACCATCAAAGTTGCTACAGGTCATTAGCTCCCGATAAAAAAAATATAAAACGCGTATAAAAGTAGTATACACATATGCAGAGAAAAAGGCTACGACTTAAGAAATCGAGAATGTGAATTTAACCTACCCTGAGCAACAAGGAATACAAAAACTGGCATAACAAATTACTTATTTATTACTAATGACGTCCTTATATTTTCTTAGAGACATGCTAAGTATATAAATTTCAGAGAAATTGTGATGAGAAATGTTAGTGCGGAACTCTACACCGTATGTACATACGAGGGCCGAGACGTAATTAGCTGTTTATTTTTTCTTTACAAAGCGTGTACATGAAAGTGTTTTATAGGAGATTTTATATCAATCTTAATAACTGTTCTGACAGTTGTACGTTTAGTGCTAGTTCAGTATGCTTAGTATAAGTTTTCCTTCACTTCAATACTTCTCGATCGCGTTTACGTAAAAAAATCAATTACTAGGGAAACATGGACAGCGCCTCCGCGCGCGCGCGTCTATGTTTCCATAGAATTGAAATTTTTACGTAAACGCGATCGAGAAGTATTGAAGTGAAGGAAAACTTATACTAAGCATACAGTATGCTTAGTATAAGTTTTACTTCACCAAAATACTTCTCGATCGCGTTTACGTAAAAATTTCAATTCTATGGAAACATGGAAGCGCGCGCGCGGAGACGCTGTCCATGTTTCCCTAGTAATTGATTTTTTTACGAAAACGCGATCGAGAAGTATTTTGGTGAAGTAAAACATATACTAAGCGTACAGTACGCTTAGTATAAGTTTAACTTCACCAAAATACTTCTCGATCGCGTTTTCGTAAAAATTTCAATTCTATGGAAACATGGACGCGTGCGCGCGGAGGCGCTGTCCATGTTTCCCTAGTAATTGAATTTTTTACGTAAACGCGATCGAGAAGTATTGAAGTGAAGGAAAACTTATACTAAGCCTACAGAACTCTTTGTGTGCGAACCCGACTCGCACTCAGCTGGTTTTCCTTGAACACTCAGTATTGTTGTAGTTTATTTGACTAATAATTGTAAGTCTGACTAGCAAAGCACCAGAGTCGCATCAACTTGCAGAGCAAACGAAGTTATGTAGATATACACTCAGCAATATCCCGATGGACGTCTTTAGAGATCATGTTCTTTGAAAGTCAAGAAATCTAGTCCATTCGAGACCACGAACTCAAACGCAACTGCTATTACTTATGATTATGTATGACTTATAAAATAAAATTGAAATGAAAATTTTAGTAAAATCTAAACCAAGGTTATTGAACTACTGATCTGTGCGTAGGTACATCCGAAGTTAGAGTTTCACTAAAGCGGTTCACTTTGCGGTCTCGTTTTAAACTGACGGCAAAGGAATCAAATTACCGGAAAAAGGCATTTAAACAAACCTAACAATGGTTATTATTTCCCAGAAACATCTGGAAAATCAATTCATCGAAAAAGTAATACTAATCGGGGCTTTCTATCAATTTACCGTTTTTGCGAACATTTCATTTCATATTTACTTGGAAACCTATCTATGTAATTATACGAAAATTATTATAAGCATCTTTTTTATCATCTACATCAGAAAAAAATTGTTTATTTTGCTCAATAAATTCCTGTGACACATTATACGTTATATTATGTATTCGATGTTCTAAGAAAACATACTTTAAACAAGTTAGCTATGCTATGAAGTATCTTTTTGTATTTATTTTTCCAACTTCATTTCTTATTACTTTTACGGTCATCCCGTGAAATCATATATTTCATACTAAATACAAACTGAAATATAGGTGTAGGGGTTTAGCACGCAGCACGGAATGCTGAGGACCTGGGTTCGATTCCCAGCATTGGTCTTTTTTCTGGGGTTTTTTCTGTGCATCTATATTTCAGTTTGTATTTAGTATGAAATAAAACATACTTTGTAACGAGATTTCTTATAGTCTTGTTATGAATCTCTATAATTAGAGCTAAATTAGCTTTCAGTTTGTAATCTTGCCGCGTTCATTTCATTAATAATTCCATTTTTACCCTGACTACGACCCGGGTGTAGGTACACCCATAAGGATGGCTATTAACGCCCGCTTAATATGGCGCGGGCCTCGTCCCCGTTTGACACCTTTTAAAACGTAATTAGCTCATATCATAGATTCTTTTCTGCTTTTAAATCCCACTGCGACGTGAGGGTATTCAACTTCCACGTATATGAAGGTTGTGAGTGTGTTCAGCGAGAAGGAAGGCAAATTAATTAACAACGTAAAACCCTATTAATTACAGAAGTTCGTGAGTGACTAAAAACCAGCAAATGGCGCTTTTAAATGCATGACGGTGGTTTATTAGATTGCTACTATTAAATGCAATTTGGTACCTGATTACAAATGAAATGGTTGCTGTTTAAAATGACGCGGACTTTCAGTACACAGAGTAGTCCGATAAATGTAATAAATGTGTAAAACCCTACTATTTTTATTTTACTGAAATAACGTAGAGTTACTATTGATAGAAGCGGAAAGATCACAGTTCAAAGCGTTACTTTAGCGGAACCGTCAATAGCAAACATCAGAAGCTTTCACATCTAAAGTATGCGTCCGATTCAATAGGCTGGCGTAGTTTAAGACAGAAACACTTTAGAAGATATTTAAAGAAAATTGGTTTCGGTAGCTTGGCATACTTGATTTTAATCATGCTCGCATTCAAATTAAGTAACATCAAGTCTAGTGTCACTTGCGGCATGTATCTTAATTAAGTTTAGCTCAATTTTAAAGTGGAACGTCTTGCTTGCTCCAATTACCAATCTAAAGCAAGAGAAATGCATTTATATGACGCTAATAAATTGAAATAACCAGCCTCGCATTTCGCTTAAAGAGCTAGTGTTTCAACGCCAGCAGCCAGGTCCAGGTCCCAATATTTTGTCTATTACGCAAGTTTCACAACAGTAAAATAGTACACTTTTGTTATAGGCTCCAAGAAGACACTTAAAAGGAAGTCGTTACAATGTTATATGGACCATCGAAACAGTCGGAGTCTCGTATTTTTAATGGCTTTCTATATTGACGTAGGAAATACATATCATTTTTAACGGCGCGACAATATTCATTATAAACTTGCGAGCTAACTGTTCGATACCTCCTACGTATACTGGTATATCTGCATAATGGAGATTTTACAGTAAAGACCATATAGTTTAACAATACGGTCTTTTTTTGTAAAACCACCATTATGCAGTTATACCAGTATACGTAGGAGGTATCGTGTTGTAAAGACCCTCGTCGGGCGTGATTCATGGCGGATGGGGCATCGTTGTTTCGTATGCGTATTGCTTACACCTATGCAATGTATAATGCAGACAGCACTGTGCAGATCGAGTCCAAATAAATGTTGTATGATTCTATTGTGATTATGAAAATAAAAAGTTGCCTAAAAAAGAGAAACAAGCATTGAATATCTACTTAAAATAGTTTCCTTTTAATAAGTACCTAAGTCTACCTGGATACAACAGGGAATAATATTTGTTTCGCTATAAAATTGAGTTATTTGTACAAACGAAGAAACGGCAGGAAAAGACACGATCGAACGCAACGCAATAAAATTAGGCTTTATCCCGAGCAACGGACGCAGTGAAAGCGAGGACAAGGAGGGGGTCGCCGGCCGACCTACTTCCCTCCTGCGCGAGGCCGACGCCGCCGCCCCGCGCATTACTATCGCCGCATTTATACGGGCTTCAGACAGCTGCGACGAAGTTCGCACTTCGATGTAAAGCTCGCAAAGTGGAAAGAAAAGCGAGTTGCGAGAGCGATAGTGGCGGGTCGAGGGTGGAATCGATCGCGAGCGAGTGCCGGCACCCGTTCCTTAGTCGCGAGAAACGGGATCACAATTAGTGGCGACGTAACGCGGTTACCGGCCGGGTGATTGATGCCACCGGCGAACACATACCCGCCTAATCAGACCACTTTACATCGCGGGATTGCATGATACTTCCCCATTTTATCACTCACCCTCTTGTGTAGGTACGTCTCGCACCTTAGCTGCAAGTACGTACATATACTTAATGTATCAAAATATCCCGATCGTTCTACTCTTGTGTTGCATGACGTAAATTATAGACTTTGTTGCTTAAATAGTAAAATTCGAGCTTATGCTAAAGTAGTTATTAAGTAAAATCTGTCTCAAATAAACCAATTTCTCGGCTTCCAGGATGCACAATCCACTATATAAGCTTAGAATCACGTTCAGACTCGAGACTAATAACGACTTGCTCTTTGCATACAAATCGGTGCCCGTCCAATGCTGAAATTTGCCACCGAATCGATCACATCAAACAACTACTTCATGAATTTTACGAGGGCATTGACTCGATCCCTTACCAGACTACACTTCATGTTGTTAAACTCTTGAAAGCAACTGACTCCAGATAGAACTGTTGGAATTTGTGGTCCCTATTTGTAAGACGTACGATCTGAAACACAGGTAGTTTAGCTAATCGTTGTTCGGTTTATTTAGTATTCTGTCCTCCTGCAAACTCTAACTTCAGAGAAGAGAAACTTCTTCGAGTTACTTGAAGACAAAGAGTGCACTCGTCCGAGGTAATTCACCTCCAGTGCTCAGAGATTGAAGAACTCCCAAGAAACCGTTTAGTTCGTACTCGATTGTTATTACGTGATCGAACTCGGGCGCATTGTAACTCATACGTTTAAGCTTTACCGGGTTATTATTATCTTTCGTTGCTGTAAGACCCATTGGCTGTTACGAACTATACGCAAAGGGATAGTAATCTAATCTTCTTCTATTTTCTTTCTAATATATAAAAATCTCGTGTCACGGTGTTTGTTATCGAACTCCTCCGAAACGGCTTGACCGATATTTATGAAACTTTTTTCACCATACTCGGTAGGTCTGAGAATAGGTCGTAGGCTATTTTTTTATACCCTAAATAGAGCAAAACAACGCTAGCTAGTATTGTTTATGAAAGCTTCAAATAACACACTTATTTGAAACCGCGTTTCTGAGTTAGCCATTAAAGGGAAGTATCGTCTTTACGAAACATTTTCCTGGCTCTCCAGCATGCAACGAACTCTGTCATAATTAGTAACTTATTGCACCGCAACTTTAGTAAAGTGTCCGAAAGCATTGTTATTGCGCCCATTTGAATCCATAAAGCACGTGTTACGCAACGTGCCATCGCCACCGGTTACGCAGTCGAACCAGCCCTCGTTTACCTAATCAAAACTCAATTTGGTTGTCCTTAGTTCGTCGGTTTGGAAACAAGACCTTTCGGGGAGAAAACTTTATGTCTTCGTGATTAATTATCAGCGAACTGAAACTTTTAGGCAACGTGCTGTATAAATGGGCATAGCTCTAGTGTCAAGTAAACGCAATTAGACGATTAATTCGAGCCACTCACTCTGCCATTGCTATTGAGACTAGAAGATCTACGGGATCAAAATAAAATTTGCATCCTTTTTGAAGTACCTATATATTTTTGTGGTTTGTGTTTTCAGATTTTACTAATAAACGAGCTACCTAAGCATCCTTAGGTAGACCTACTCGAAGGCACTCTTACGCATGGACTGGACTTGGGCAAACTGTAAATACAGTTAGGTAGTTTTAAGGATATTTTTTTATTTAAATTGTACCTTAGTATAAAATAAAATTGTATACATAGAGATCTGGAAGTTGATGCGCATATTATGTGTTTCGCCAGATCACCACAGATAGTTGGTAATAAATCTGAGATTATATTATCGTTCATTATAAGAAATATGCATTATACTTACAGTAAATTATGTTTAATGCGACTAGATCAAAAGTTAATTACAAAAAATAATAATAGTACCTATTAAAAAAAGATATTGCGACTAATATTATATTATTTTAATATTTTTATAGGCATCATTACACACACACCCTTACTTTTATAATTCTTGTCTTTAGAGAGAGAACTCTCAGAACCTAGCTCGTCACTACATTTACAAAATTATTTCAAATCTTATTAAATGTTTAATCGTTCAACTTAATTCCCTTGTGAATCTAACTAGAAAATTAAAATTCAACTGGAGAAGGGTTTGCACAGCTCATCAAAGATGCAAGACATAACGCCGTACCTACGTATTCTTAATAGTTTTATTTTATGAGGTGAAACTCTGGGTTAGAAATAAAGTGCTAAATGTAAAGCAGTCGTGTGTGATTGTGAGTAGTTAGTTATTATTGCTATCTCAGTGTTCAAAGGGTTTAGAGTGAAATCAGTAGGTACCAAGCTTGTCAAATTCCAGGTCTCTTTTAGCAGTCCCTTCCGTCCTAGGACTGTTAAATTATCCAGGTTAGGCCTTATCTTTGTACAGTTAGTACAGCCTGTGTAGCCTATCACGAAACCCTGTTATATGTAGAATGTTAATTGCCAAGTTTACGTTCCCAACCAAACAATGTTACGAGTGTAATAATAATAATCAACGGAATATTACGTAATTATAACACGTACCTGAAGATGATACTTAATTAACTTGAAGCATTTAGTACAATCAGCAACAAAAACACAAATAGGTATCTATAAAATAATGTTCTCAAATTTTAAATATTTTTTTATAGATTTCTGTGTTACCTTACCGCAAACATTTGGACTGTTGTTGAAAATGTGTTTAACACATTATTTATGTTTCCTATCAAACTGATTTAGGCATGTCTAAGACGTGATTAAGTTTTTTGCGGCAAGGCCGTTTATGTTCAATTTGTGGTTACTACTAATGTAGAAATACAGCAATGAAAATACCGACGAAGAAGAGAAATAATAAATATAGAAATCGTAACTTGTTTTTAGTACAAATTACTTTGTACTAATTTTTTTTCGGCGCATTCATAATGACAATGATAGCAATGGTAGCCTAAACAAAGACATAAAATAGAATTTCCTAGGCGCGTGAATAGAAACAAGTTTAAATTTACCTACTACTGCTTCAGGATATGGCAAAATAGAATTTACTAGAATCTGCTTAGCAAACAGGCGCCCGTATTGTAATTATAATTACAATCATAGCTAGTTAAGTAAAGTTAGGTTCTACTTTACTCCTGTTAATCACAAATCCAATCCAATGTATACGGATAGAATTAACGACATAACAAACTCGCAAGATAATCAAACATCGTCTTCATTTCTCCGTAACAGAAACGTCTTCATTTTAATTTCTATTTAAGTAACAAAGTTCTCCGCTTATTGCTTTTAACATTTTGCCAGAAACGGCTATCTGGTAAGTGGGTACGGCGTGCTTTTGGCTGCCAAGTCTGCAGGCTGGGAGCCAGCCAAGCTGCAGCCAGGCCCGCTAAACGCGGCCTATCGTGATCGTGAAGGAGATAGGTGCGCTGCTTCGCAGACACTCTTGAGTGATTTTAAATTAGGTTGCATTTACTGCTACGTGTTCATGATTTCCTGGTGATGCGGTTAGACACTTTTTTGGCTGCTTAGAGCGTTTTATATCAGTTCTAATATTAAATCACGCTCTAAACTCTAAGTTAACACTCGTTGGAAGACGGGCTTAGTCTTATCTCAAAAACCTACGAGTATGCAACGCCAAACTATGAATTCGTAGTTTCTCTTCAGCGTTGATAGCAAACATAAATTAATTTTTAGTTTGCTTACATTATGTATTAGCGTTAAAAATACGTGACCACTTTTGTACCTTGTCGTATCCACTGTGTCTATCTTTTACGACATTACGTACGTAAGTGGATGTAAAGTGACAAGGCACAGAAGCAAACTACTTTTGATACTATCTGTACTTATACTCGTAACGTACCACCTTGAATTTATTATTTTTTGATAACTCAATGAGTATTACACAAAACCCTCAGAATATATTAATTATATTTTAAACCATGTTTACCTATACCTACACATGAGCGCGGTTTTCATTTCCCGTGTATCATACACAAAGTCGTAAAAACCTATTCGCGTTGACGTTCAATTGCTTGTAAACTTACTTATTGCTGATCCAGAGTTGAATCACGGGAAACGGAAGCCATCGGAGGCGTTTAGACCCGGCCCGAGACGAGCGATTTAACTCGACGAATTACGACCTATGTAAATACATAGTAGGTACCTATTACATGTCTTTATTCCCATGACTTTGAAAAACTTATATTTCATAGCGCAACTTTTAGTAAAATTACAAATTAGGGGAAAGATATACACGCTAAATATAATAACGAGACCTTGGAATTGTCGTAAACGCCATTTTGACTAAAATGAGATTTAAATGCAGTCTTATTCAGTTTTTTCGGTCGATCGAAAAAACGCCAAATACGACCTAGTTTTTCTGGTGTCCTGGGCATGAACATGGGAAAAAATCGGCATAATAAGAGGTTATACCACACGTAAAACTATGTAGTTATTGTTGTTGATCGAAGAGTTATTGCCTAAAGTAAGAGCAAGTTCGTATCACACAGGCAAAATATATGGAAAAGATTGATAACGGCAACGGGGAGGGACTTAAATGCGAAATGGATAGGTAGTATTTAAGTTTTTAAAATGAAAAAATTACTGCAGGGAATGAAGTCTAGAAACCTAGAAAAACAGCAACTACTTATTTGATAACAAAACATAATATATTAAGTAAGGAAGCGAAACTTAATAATAATATATCGAATGAAGTTTTTTTATTCAAAATTAGTGATAAGTCTAATTTAATTTTGGTTGTAGCTTGAGTTGGTTTTTTAATTTCACCCTACCTTTGTGATTGAATATTTTTGCTGTTTTTATAAATTTATAGGGTTCATTTTCAGCATCATTGATAATGGTCACCTGGCCAGCACAGGAAAAACAGAATTCACATCTGTATCTGCTCGACTGGAGTAAGTCGTGATAATCCTATCACGTTGTAAAAACGTCTTTTAAAAAAGAAAACATAGAGTTTTGGCTTAGTTTTGTATTAGATCACACACTCAGATTAATTCTCCAGAAAATGATAAAAGCATAACTACAAAAAACATACATAAAATCTACGATAATTTCTTTAAAAGATTTTCTAACAAGCCCCGCTCTCCTACTACTGACGTATGTATAACTAACACCAACCTACATAAAATTTGGGATGTGTTCCCACTTTAATTGCCTTGGCATAAATCTTTACATTCTTAAATAATGTCCTCCTTGTTTAGCACGAAGCCTTCTCCATCTATCTCTGTTGTCAAGCACAGATGTTGTTGATTGGTGGTAATTTGGGATTGGTACGCACACACACGTAATCTAATTCACACACGCCGTGCAAGCACTTCTGGGAGTGCGATTAGGGGCTCGGGACAGCACACATGACGCTCTAGCGTCGAGTTAAGGGACGGCGTCCACTGCCACAGAATATACATAGTACAAGTCCACTGCACTAGTACAGTTAAACAGCTTGGTATATTCTAGCAAACAGTTTAACAGCTGTAATACACAGATGCGTGTGTTGCGTGCGTTTTAAAATGGATCAAAATCAGCTTTGCGGATTTTTATGTTTCTTAAAGACCGCAAGTCTTGTTTCTGTCGGTACCATATTTTCCCAGGTACTTATACATATCTTTTATCGCTTAATTAAATAAATAAACGATTGGCACCAATTGTTCTAGTCCCAAACTAAGCAAATCTTGTACTATGGGTACTAGACAACGGATAAACATACTTATATAGATAGATATTTACATACTCATACTACTGCACATATTAAACACCCAAGACTCGAGAACAAACATTCGTATTTTTCTGCCCCGACCAGGAATCGAACCCGAGGCCTCAAGCTTCGTAGTAAGGGTCTAACTAACCTAACCTAACCACTAGGCCATTCGGTCGTTAAAAAGGTGAGATGGTTTTTTTTCCTTTTTTTTCCAGATCTGGTATAACTTGAACTCTCGCCCGTTACCAGGTTATTGTTATGATATAGTCATGCAAAACCCGCCAAACAAGCACTTATCCGATACCTAATTACACAACTAACTGTCCTCATTCAATAGCTGATACTTAGTTCTGTCATTTCCTCCACATATAAGGGTGACATTATTCACATGACGTATTTATATTTAGATTTAAGGAACGAAGAGCTACCCGCTCTAAATTCAACTACCCACATGGTTAAAATGTCACGCGCATTAGTTGAGCAACTGTACCCTTAACTTCACCATAATTCAGTAGCGTCATGAAAATTGTGGTTTTACGTAATGAGGTCATTCAGCACGACCGCAATTGCAATTTTTATAAACGGTAGCTCGACAGTGCTCTGAAATGAATAATAAACGTGCCGCGGCGAGCACGGTGTTCGAGTCCTCGCACGCGATACCAGTTTCTTCAGTCACGATAAATTGCTATGTCATAGCGAATTGTTTTTTTTAACGTACAGGGTGTCCAAGAACTCAACGATAACCCGCTATCAGGCGAGAGGCCCAGTAACAGTGCTGGAATAAATAAGAAAAAAAATCATGTCACTTAGTTAAATGATGAAATATCTAATACTAAAAGTGATAGTCGGTGAAAGTGGGAACTACGGCTCAAGCCCTCTCGTTCTAAGAGTATGTGGGTTGAGATAGTTTAAACAAAACTCCTCAATGACGTTTTATTTAACACTTCGTGCAAGAAGATTTTTACCCACTTTCAATAGTTCGATTGAGTTGATATTTATTTTGGTATATTTATAGAGCTCCAATGACAATGCACCAATCAATCAAAAAAAGTTATATAAAAAAGTAATTTTTCACAAAAACTTATTTGATCCGTAAAATTTTGAAGTTTTTGCTAAACTATATTTACTTAAAATGACGTACTTGGCAAAAAGTGCCAGCCAACATTAAACAACTTCGCTCAAGTACCTCAACCTATTTCAAACTTCAACTCATTGCAGAATCCTTAGCGCAGAAAGAATTGCGCGCATTCAGACTGGTTCAAATATTCGAATCAAAGAACTGGAAATATTGATAAACCTTTAAGAGGACTCAGGGCAATGGAGTGCACACAAAAACAAATGCCGGCTCCTCAATGCAACAGAAAAGGGAACAGAGCCGAGTTCTCCGATAACGCTATGACAATGCGCCTTATCGGTTTCGGAGCTATTGTATTAAATAAAATTCAAGCATAGATGAAATTACAGCGAGATTGAAAATTGCTTTGGGTAAGTCTTGAATAACGACCAGTCTACAACATTTTAAGTTTTAATTACAGCTAATCTAATTTTGTTTTCAAAAGTAAAATTTCTAATACTAATCCCTTGGTTTCAGTTGTAACGAAATTAAAACAAATATTAAAATAAGTTTATTAAACGCAAAACTTTCTTCAAAAAGCAAATAATCTTAGAAACAGCTATAATAAACGATGTGACGATAAAGAGAAGAGATTTGTTTTATTAGAACAATACAATGACTCTTTATTAAATAATTACATAATAAACAACTCAGAAAATCTACAAGGTAAACAAGCAATGGGTGGAATAACTCTACAGAGCGATCTCTACAAGAATCAGCAATAGAATTTTGTTAATTTGAATATAGAGGGTAATCTTTGGAACTATTGAACTGATTTTTAAAATATATCGCTTACAGAAAACTGTTCTATCGCTGGTTAATACAGACTACATTTTATCTCGGGAAATTGCAAAGTACCCGTGGGACACAGACGTAATTGCTGACAACAGCTAGTATCTAAACTTCAAATAGACGCCCTGGGCAACGTTTGCACTCGTAACTGCAAGTGCTATGTAAGGCAGCCGTTGTCAGCATATCGACGCCTGACAACTGGGTCGGCCCTCGACCCGAAATCGCCTTTCGGGGTTAAGAACACGTGGGCATACTAGGGAACGAGCCGAATGCCCCTCCAGTGACTTTATCAACGAAAAACTACATATTTTTACAGTTGTTTCAATTCCGGCACCGACTGTCGCAATGTGAAACAATCCACACACGTATGAGAGTATTACAAAATCGGTTTTAGGAATGCTAGTTCTGTACTATAGCGACCTTCAGCGCCGTCTAGTCGACTTGTCGAGTTTGTCTAGACTCTATTAAAAAAAAGTGATAACGTAAATTTGACGTTAAGGCATGGAAGTAATAAGTACTACGTACAACGGGAATGAAGTTGTCGCAAAATTGAAGCCGAACGAGAGCTCAGTAACTGTACCTCTTATCCCTCTCTGGCGATGGTTGATTGGTTGGATGGTTCATGTGGGGTTATCAGTAGCGTTGAAAAAGTCCGGAAAAATTCCCGTTTTTTTCGGATATTTATGGAAAAAACCACGAAACTTTCCGCTCTTACTTTTCCGAAAAAAACGATTAAAACCGAAAAAAATGAAATGGAAAAAAACGAATGAAGTTTTCTATATGAATGAATGTTGTTAATTAGAATTGGTAAGTAAGTACATACTTTTTTAAGACGACCAGCAGGGGGTACTTTGACACGTTTAGGTTAATTTCATCCACATTCCCACTTCGTCCACATTCCCATCTCGTCCACATTCCCATTTCGTCCTTTTCCCACTTCGTCCACATTCCCATCTCGTCCACATTCCCATTTCGTCCACATTCCCGCTTAGTCAACATTCATTTTAGAAGTAAATGTTTTTACTTCATTACATTACATCAATCGCATATTGTTCTACAAAAAACGAAAGAATTGAAATCAACTTAACTCTGGCAACTCTAAGGCACTGTTAGAACGGGACACAGCTTTCACTGGTTGCCCTCTCACTCGGCTAAACTCAGCTTCATTTTTATTTTGCGCGCAAGAAGACTCTTACGACCTTTGCATAAGGTTTAATTTTCTTTATTTTCGGAGACACTTTTTGTCGCAGTACTTAGTCCAGTTTATGTAGTAGGTCCATGCGTTAAGGTTGTTATCTATACATATAAAATCCTTTGTCCTGACTGACGGATCAACGCACAGCCTAAACCGCTGATCGTAGAGACCTGAAACTTGGAGGGTGTGTCCTTTGTATGACGTAGGCATCCGATAAGAAAGGATTTTTCGTAGTTCTACTCCTAAGGGGGTAAAAAAGGGGGGCAAAGTTTGTATGGGACAACGTGATTGAAGATTGGACAATCTACATCAAATTTTGCATAAACATTCTTTAACAGAATTGATGGAAGACGTGTTTCGTATTTTATTGAAATTCATCCCTTGACGGGGTCAAAAAGTAGTAGAAAGTTATTTTGGGGGTGATTTGCTTCGAAGTTGATATCAATACTCCTTAGTGCTTTTGATTTAAATTACATTTTATTTTGACACATTGTAAACGAAACGAAACTTCAAATATTGCAAACCATTTTTGTCTACGTTTGTCAACCACGTCTTGATCTGATCTCTGATAATAGCTAATTATATGTATTAAGTATTTGCATTTCACCAAGCTTTTGCTTTTACAAGCGCAGCGTGGGACGTCCACCAACGAGATGGACGGACGTTTTGGTGAAGGCCGCAGGTTCAGGGTGGATGCAAGTCGCTTCCAACCGTAATGATTGGACGTCAATGAGGGAGGCCTATGTCCAGCAGTGGACGTCCTACGGCTGAAATGATGATGATGATGAAGCTTTTATGCGAGTTCAACCTTTTTCGAATAAAATCGAATTGAGTATTCAAATATCATTGTTGAACTCGCATAAAAGCTTGGTGCAATCACAAAATTGGTGTAAATGACTGACTGCCGGATTAACGCACAGCCTAAACCGCTGTATGTAGAGACCTAAAACGTGGAGGGTGTGTTCATTGTATGACGAAGGCATCCGATAAGAAAGGATTTTCCGAAATTTCCACGGGATAAGGAATAATCGGGATTTATATATTTCATCAAGAGTGACCCTATGCCCATAACGAAGATTACTAAACTGTACAAATTGGGCATGCAATTAGACTATTAGAATATAAAGCGAATATAAATAATTTTGAAAATTTCCACGGGATAAAGTTAAATTAGGATTTATATATATATATATATGTAGGTACTCAAATCAACTGACCATAACAACAAAAAAACTTATTGCAGGATTTTTGGAAATTCCTGTGGGATAGATAATCTCTGAAACTTCCGAGCCGATTAAAAAAAAAAACTTTTACCAGTAAGAAGTTACACTATCCTTTACTGACATAGGCTACTTTTTTCCGGGGAAATGCAAAATTCCCGCGGTATAGAAAATAGTAAAATTAACTTCGGGGCTGAGTTTAAAAAAAAATCACCAATAGAAAGCTTCACTATCCTTTATTGGTATAGGCTACCTACTATTTAATCGGTAAAATGCAAAATTCCCCTGGGATAATAAGAAGTGAATTTCACTTCAGGGCTGATTTGAAAATTTCTTTCACCTATTAGTGAGTAGCTACACTAACCCTTACTTACATAGACTATTTTCTCCGTGAAAAATCAAAATTCCCACGGGAAAAAAATAAGTGAACTCAACTACGCGGCTGATTTTAAAAGTTCTTTTATCGGTAGAAAGCTTTAAGGACATAGGCTACTTTTCTCGGGGAAAATGCAAAATACCCGCGGGATAAAAATAAGTGTAATTTTGCAAAGAATAAGGACAAATTTGTTGAAATTCCCGCGGGATAGGGAATAAACGGGATTTATAATATTCACTAACTGATACTCATGATGAAATGATAATAATGATGGATGTTGCCGGTGCCGGATTTTTGTTTTATACAATGAAAGAGATGAAGAAGCTTTACCACAAATTGGAATTCTACGCGGACGAAGTCGCGGGCAAAAGCTAGTCAAATATAAAATTATGACAGCTCTTTTTTCTAGTGAAAAGGGTAAAGGAAACATATCTAACCTGTGGCAATATTTAATATACATTATGTTTTTTAAATATGTTGTATTTTTTAAATATGGAGAAATAAAATTATAATAAATATTTTTCCGTGTTCCAGGAGGCGAAACTCTTTCGATTCCTGTAGTAATTTTCAGGAGTTAAAAAAATTAAAGGTTGTCAATTAAAGAAACCGCTATGTTCTACATCGCGCTATCAAAGTTTCTCAACTCGGCTGCATTAATACAACTTTCAACTTTCCTACATTGAACTTCGGTCCCCAGGCATAACATCTTCCTGGAGAGAGATCTTTATATTGTAGCCTCGCCCCACAGTTCCATACATTTAGACACTTCTCAACCCTGGGTTAGCAGTAAACTCATAAATAGTAAACTTCAGAGAGCACAAACCCGCTTGCGGCTATGCAGCCAAAAACCAGAAAATGAAGGAACACATAAATAATAAAAATTCATCACAACTCTTTGTGCACTCCCATTGCTAGGCATTGTCTGACGTAATGTCGTGGCGGTCTTTTAAATACGCTTCTGACTTGTCACCGCTGGCCACTTTTGGTACCCACCAAGTGGTTATGAGCTCAGCTCTAAGGGAGAATGCGATAGACATGTCCAGCCCTGTCGCATTGCACCTTAAATTACTGACTTTTATTTTAATCTTACAAATGATCAGTAAAAACTGTAGCACTTCAAGTGAAAACTTTGACCTGCCTTTTCTTATATACCTATTTACTTAGCAAGTATTCCTTAAGCTCCCTGCAGAATGCTCGAACCATTTATCTAGTTGGTAAATCCTTAAATACTTTTAATGCTGTGTATAAGTAAAACTCTTGTTATAGCCAACTTCGTAGGTACTTTTTGCTACTGGTTCTAGGCTTGGCAGCACTGAATATTGAAATGAATTGCGGAACTTCGCAGACAAACTTAGAACTTAAATAATAAGAACCTGTGCTACAGAAACTGCTGCAATTGTATTCAGTAAAATAGCATCTTCTAGAAAGTTGGCACTTATATAGTAATATACGGTAACTCTTTAACTTCGAAGCTTAATTTTATTTAGTTTTGAATACGATTTAGAAAAACCAGACTAAATATTTTTAGGTTGGATGGATATTATTCGGGTAATGAATGGCATTCTTTGGCGATTGTAAATTTTAATATACCTACCGACGTATAACGAAAGGGGTAAAAATATTTGTTTTTCCCGTCAGAAAAATTAACAACGTTACGCTTGAGATATTAACTTAGGTACGTCGATTACCTGCAAGGTTATAATTGCTATGAATTATATCGTTTACGTAATCAACCCAACGAATCGACGCAATCCGGATCCTCTAAAATATGAAGCGAATGAAAATTGAAACGTTGTTAAAAGCGAAGCAAAATGTAGCGCAGACACCTCGAATGACGCAGGACCTTTGTCTGGATTCGCATAATTTGAGTTTCTAACACAAACTTGCGCGTCCTTGAACTAATTCCGCCCTTTCTCCCTTTTTGTTACGTTATCCATTCGACCTCAGGCTCAATGGGTAATCTCTTTTTCCATAGCGGCTGAGGAAAGTTTGGTTCAGCTTTAGTTAGGGGGGGGGGGACAATCTTACACAAATCGACCTAGTCCCAAACTAAGCAAAGCTTGTACTATGGGTACTAGACGACGATAAACATACTTATATAGATAAATAAATACTTAAATACATAGAAAACATCCATAACTCAGGAACAAATATTCGTGCTCATCACACAAATAAATGCCCTTACCGGGATTTGAACCCAGGACCTCTTGCTTCGTAGGCAGGGTCACTACCAACTAGGCTAAAGCGGTCGTTTTAACATTGTTATAAACTTTACTATGTCAATGAGTGTGTGTTACTTAGTAGATTATTACAGACAGCCAAAATACCACCTACTACACCACCTACACAGTCTAGCTACCTACACTGGTAGGTACCATTTACTACAACTTAATGCTGAGTCAAATTCCTGTTTGGCAAAAGTGTTTTGGAAATTTATTGTATTAGTTTAAGAGTAGTCAGTGTATTTTGTGATGTCGAAAAAAGTAATGTCTATATGTACGAGTATGTCTATGTCTGTGAGACTCACTGGACTAACACCATTTCTAACACGAACATCTAGTGGGCATCTCCACTAAGATCCATCGATCTACGAGTATGGATAGAATCCACTAGACTACAACAATGGATCCTAGTGGACATCCCGCCTCTAAAAAAGTGAGTTTACGAATTTGGAGAGTTACGCTTCCAGTACCTATTTGTATATTTGTTTGTGTAACTATAATCTGACAGTAAAGTTTTGTATTTTTATTATTTTTTACGCTTTACACTAAGAAAAGAGACGGCTACCTGTAAACCATGGACTTAATACCTAACCAGGACTGAGTACTAACTTTTATTATTCAATCAAAAGTGACCCATATTACCAAGCCATACAGTTTAATAATGGCAACTAGAGACAGCGGTCCGAGAGATTACATACAAACTAGAGAAACTAGTGTATTGTGTCCCACTCGCACCATTACTTGATCACCCTAATTAGAACGAGATGCAAACCAATAGTTATTTTTTTACGGCCTTACTTTTTTGTCGCAGTACTCAGTCCTGGTTAGGAATTAAGTCCATGCTGTAAACTAATTCACTGACAGACCGCATTTAATGTTTTAAGTTTTAACGTTTTTAACCCGTAATTAAAATATCCCCATATAGTTTAAATCGTGATGATTTATTTGTAAAACAAACAAAAGGAAAAAACATCGATAAAAAAGAAATACCTACTTGAAAGTCTTTGTGGCATCTTCCCAACTTCACTCAGCATAAACAGATAGTAAAATTAGTAAGAAAGGAAATTTCTCACATAAATTCTGAACACTCAAGAGGTGAAAGCCCTGACTCAAACCAACGACTGTCTATGAGAAGTTATAGGTTAGGCTACCACGCTTTTGTAATTTCATCATGAGTTTTTGGGTTAAGGAAAAAATCGTGAGGAATCCTGCAAACACCTGTGAAGAAATCTTATATTAGTGGTACTAGTAATGTGTGAAGCTGAAGCTCCCAAGACTCATGGATTCGCGTTGGATTTACAGCCGAAGCTCTCTCATTCTAAGAGAAGGCCTGTGCCAAGCAATGGGACATATATAGGACGATGATAATGACGAACATAAACTATTCAAACTTCATTTAATTTGGTGAGAATAATGGCAGTGTAGGTAGACTTGGTTAAGGTTGCGGGAATGCGTTGGATGCGGATGGCGCAGGACCGGTCTCTTTAGTGAACCTTGGGGGAGACCTATGCTCAGCCGTGGACGTCTTTCGGCTGAAATGATGATGATGATGAATTAAAAAGGTGAGTTTTAATTGTTAACCAAATAAAGTACATTAATTCAATTATAATTACTACGAACAGAGTTCATCGCAGTTAAATAAATTAAATTATACGCTTTAATTACTTTTGCACTACATTCAATCAAGCCACGAGTGAAATAATACCTAGCACAGTACAGTGACTTCACAAACAATCACTGATTTCACGCCTCGTCTCACCACTACGCTATAAAAGCAATCCTTGTTGCCTTTTTGAATCCAATTACACAATCCATAATTTTTTGACAAAGTCCTACAAGGAACCCTTATAATTTCATAATGTCCTTCTATCAGTCTTAGTCCGCGGTTTATCTTAAGGACTGTTAATGAAGAATAGAAGGCTGTAATTTTGCACGAGTATACATATTAACCACACAGACAAAGCGGTAAACATTTTTTTTTGGGATATTATACTACCTACTCGAAAAGTCGGATGATTTTTTTCCCGTCTCAAATCATAGTGTGGGAGATTGTTGGATAGGTCTTTCAGGAACATAATAGGTTTGCTGAGATAATTTTTCGATTAAGGAATCCGTTTGCAAGATATCTAACTTTAAAATAAGAGTGAAGCGTCACCCCCTCCCCCTCTAAAACTAAACCGTTGGCTTGAACAAACTGAAAAAAAATCATAATATATGTATAACGAATTTAAAAGAAACACTATCAGAGCTTCGACTTTTACTGTACAAGAAGGTACAGTAAAAGTCGATCAAAACTTAATATTGAATATTAATATTTGTCGCGTGTTAATACGGAGCTCTACTACTGCGCGTGGCCCGACACACGCTTGGCCGGTTTTCAGTAATAGGACGAAGCCACTGGCTTAATCTTGTATTAAATAGAATTCAGAAGTAGGTACTTCCACTCTATTAAACTTTCATGAACATCATCATTGTGATAGGCAGGATAGCCAATCTTCGTTCTAATCTGAAGCTTCAGCCGATCTTATACTAAGCACCCACCTTACCCAAATTCAATATAAACTTAGCCAGTAGAGTAACTTCTCAGATTCATTAGACAAAATGCGATTGAAGCAGGCTACGGAACTTAATATCTCGCCGCCAACTTTAATACTTGCCTAATTAAATATTCCAGTGTTACGCTGTACAATTGTACCATTTATGATGCAATTAAATAGCTACCTCTCCTATAATGTTAGTACTATTGCTACATATTTAAGCAAGTGCATGTATACAACCAAAGCCACTCTTGAATAATTTCAAGCTTCCACGCGACTAGCGATCGAACACAAATTAATAATAGCTCAAGTATAGTAACGAAACAAGTTGAAAGGAACCTGGATGGCGGCCGATGAACCCAATTATAAAGGGCAGGGAGTATTCATTTGATGTTTAATTAAGTGATAATGAATGAGCTAGCGTTAACCGCCAGTTAAGATGTCATCATTAAGAGGCTAGCCGTCAGCTGCCAAGGCCACAAGACGATTTGGGAGCCAGCCAACACCGCCCTCCAGGCCTGAACGAACTTCGTACGTGCGCGCAACTTAGAAAGGCGATATTAAATATGTTACTATCTACATTCTATCTCTGGCTGTATTCGGTAAATTTTGTTAAGGAAGCTATAAGCATAACAATGCTATCCTATTAACTACGCGAAAGTTTTATCCATCTTTTGAACTGTTTCCTGATAATTACCACTCCAGTTCCACGAATGGATACAGATTGCGGGAAATATAGCAATTAATCATTTTCAATTTTTAAAATACTTTGGTGCATTTGTACCTTTCCGAGTTCCGAGTTCAATAATCTAACATCTGTCAAGGAGGAAATTTGGTTTGTCCCCGTCATTTGTTATCTAGAAAATGAAGGGACAAGCCTCCCCTCGCAACCCTTTTCCACTTCGCCTTTGAAGTTCCCCGACAACCCAACACGGCCTAAAGGGCAGTGATTAAACTTTTTTTACTCGGTTTTTCGCTTATATTTTAATTTAAGGCACCCGCGTCTAAAACAACCTACGACATTCTCGACTTTAACATTAACTTATGTGACGCAAAAACCTTTGGAAACTTTATCAAAAATGCCTCAATTATGCGTCGTCAGGATATTTTTTTGCTCGTTTGTGTTAAAAGTATTTCAATTTGGATTTCTTCGTCGAGAAATATTACATGAATAAATTTCATGTAAGTAATTTTATATATACCCATTTCAGCTTTAAAGGCGATTATAGTGAAACGAGTAATGTACCTAACATAAACGTGAAGCAAAAGAAATCACTAGACACGAAAAATATCCGTTAAAAAACTACAATAATCTAATCTTAATCTTGTAAGTGATTTTACGGATGTCATGGAGTCGCGAGTGTCTATGGGCGGCGGAGATTACCCGCATACTCGTTTGTTTACTATGCTAAAAAAAAAGTTCAATATGAAATGTAAAAATCAAAAAGGTTTCACTAGAGACGCAAATTCTTATGAAAACATTTAAATGTAGAGCCAAGGTTTTGTTAATTCTCCTGAATAACAATGTTTATTCAGGAGAGCAAACCAAAACAATCGCTTTCAGAGAGAAACGACGCAATTTAGCGTAGCTACACGAAACAGATCTGACATACTTTCTCAAACATTGAAACCAGGGACTAATTTGTATTGTCTGATCAGAAACCATCAACCGAACCATTATCTATCACCTTATGTTAACCGTTCGTACCGAACGATCGTATCGATTTAAGCCTGATGAGGGCTCGTACTGAGACGAAATGAGTTTAGGCTGTGGAAAAGTGGAGATACCTACGTTGACTCAATAGTGGAATCGTTGATTCTTGTTGAGGCAGACTGAGGGAGGTGGGTTTGGGATTTAATGACACAAACACATTTGTATTGCGCATGTGCAAAAGAAACTGTTCTTCATCCCTTTAGACTGGTGCACCCTGAGCAACAACAGTTTAAAAATTTATAAATAAATTGGTCAGCGTTGGCTAAAAAATCAACTTTTGGTTTTTAGGTTAGGCCATAGGTTTCTAACCTTTTGGACTTGGTAGTCTTGAACTACCACCCACCCCCCCCCCCCCCCCCTTTTACCTACAAGAAAAAAAAACAACGTCCTCCAACTGTATATTTCTATCTATCTATTATTACTTTTCTTTCTCTCGCTCGTGCTATTTATGACCCGCTAGCGCCCCCACGAAGAGCTCCAGCGCCCACTAGGGGGCGGAACTGCCCCCGTTGGGAACCTATGGTTTAAGCCATCAAGTCTAGCCTAACTAACTACAACGAATAATAGTTTAAAACTTCTATTACCTTCTTCAACCTCAATTTGGTAAATTAATCGATACGTTAACTACGTTCTTAAACTCTCGATGAAAACATGAGAAAAAAATTGGAAGGCATTGAAATTACTAATCAAAGTACAAATTATATTACAATTCAAGAAGCCTTTTTAACCTGATTTACAATATTATTAGCGTACTATTTCACATTTGCATTTGTGGACTACTGTCGTCATAGAAAGAAAAACAATTGATCATGCCAATAGATTTTTTCACCTAACAATGGATCGATGTGATGGATAAATATAACACGATTGAAAATGTCGCAAGCTATACCGAAACAGATTTTCAAGAATTCTAGGCTTTTTAAGGGTAACACATAGGTGGACTGACCTTTATCTCTTTTACTGAGGGGGGTAATTAAAGAAGATTATTGAAGAGCTATTGGTATAATGTAGTGGTACGGAAGCCAAAGTGTGGGATGTGGACGAGATAAAAATGCTACTTCAATATGTCTTAAGTAATGCCAGACGGAAAAAGATCTTAGTGGATAGAAAATAATTTTATCCTACATCATTTTAGTGATATTATAAACGCAAATTTGTGAGGATGAATGAATGGATGTATTTGTTTGTCACTCTTTCACGTGAAAACTACTTTCACGAATTGAAATGCTGTATGCTTAGTATAAGTTTTACTTCACCAAAATACTTCTCGATCGCGTTTGTTTACGTAATAAATTCAATTCTATGGAAACATGGACGCGCGCGCGCGGAGACGCTGTCCATGTTTCCATAGTAATTGATTTTTATACGAAAACGCGATCGAGAAGTATTTTGGTGAAGTAAAACTTATACTAAGCGTACTGCTTATACTGTAATTGTAGATAAGATACTTTGGACGGCACGCACGTGTTCCATAAATACTAGCTGTTACAATTGACTTTCTCTTCTAAGTATTCGTTTGATAATGTGCGGCATTTATGCAATTTTGCCGGATAAAAAGTGTTCTGTGCGTAAAATGTATCCAAGCTTTTTATTTCATTTAAATCCGTTCATTTTTAGCTTGAAAGAGTAACGTACATATATATGTACACACACGGAAACACTCACAAACATTCGCGCTTATAATATTATATTAATAGGATTAGGTATTACGTTTTGTTTCAGATCAAAACGTATCAAATAAAGACTGTCGAACATTGAGCGTCAAACTGTTGTATACAACTAAAAGCAGAGACTTGTACTATCTCTATTGAACAATTACAGAAAGTCCAGGAATTCTCCCAATTAAGTGTAAGAAACAACCTGCAATGGATCCGACGTTCAACAGAAGTTTAATTGGAGTATTTTGTACGTAGCACTCACATCAACAGTTAATTCGGTGTAAATTGAATCGCTTTTTGTATTTAGAATTACATACATATATATAGTTTTGAGTTTGTTTTATTAATAAGAGTAAATTATTCAGTATCAACATGATCTCGGATTATACATACACGGTGTGCAAAGGTGTGAAAGCAAAGTATGTATCTGGAATAACTAAAGATTTTTTTTTCCAAAATTATGCGACTCTATTATTGTGACGTGAGTGGTGGATTTTTCTTATTTTTTCCAGAACTGGTATACCTTGAACTCAATCGGTAACAGGTTATTGTTGAGCATTGGGACAACCTGTGTATCTAAACACTGTATATCTACATATCCAAGGACATCCATAAATCTTTTTTCACTTCTCATGCTCTTAAAATGTTACTTTAGTCTCTGCATATCGGGACTAAAGCTCTTTTTTGATCTCAAGGGATTAAAGTAATTTTTTTTTAAATTACTTTGGAAACCCCTAAACTGCCAATCACGGTGTTTGTGGATGGAGGATTATTGCCATTTTCAGTGACTGGGCATAGACAATTTTAACGCTTTCCACAGACCGCAGCGCGCTGCGGACGCTCCGAAGCGCTCCGTAGCGCCCGCTCCGTAGCGCTCCGTAGCGCCCTGCGCTTCGGTCTGTGAAAGCCTTTAGGGCGTGGAAATAACCTCAAAATGACAACTGTATAAAAAATATTTTGAAAAATAATATTTTTTTTTATGTTAGAGAGGCCAGACGAACGAACTAGTGGGTCACCTGATGTTAAATGATCACCACTGTCCATAGACACCCGCAGCACTTTACGCGATGCCAGTGCATTGTCGGTCCTAAAAGGGAGAGGAAAAAGGAAAGGGAATAGAGGAGGGGGAGAGGTATTGGGCCCCCGGCGCTCTCACTGACCGTACGAAACGCAGCAGGAGTACTGCTGCTTCACGCCGGTGTTCTGTGAGAGGGTGGTACTGCCCCGGACGAGCCGGCCCATTCGTGATGCAGCGGTTAGCTACAACATGGCTCTACCACTACGAAAACACCATGAATAATTACGAATATTAATCTATTTAATTATATTAAAGATGAATTCATTTTTTTATGCATACTTAGTCCAATTAGCTATGAAATAATTTTCAAGTGTGAATCTGTTGGCTATTTGGCATATTTATGCAAACATTTAAAGCGTCACTCAACAAAAAAAAAACCGCGGAACAAATTTTAATTGCTATTTGAATTCTGAACAGACGTCTATTGCTCGTATTGAGCGTACGTTGTATAAAAGTAATATTGTAGATTAGTATACCTAAAACATCGATTTTTTCCTCGCATTCAAAGTGAAAAGTAGAGTAAACTGAACGCGAGACTAAACTGCCATAATGACACGCGAATTATAGCCACCCTCGCTCTGCTCGGGTGGCTAAATATCTTGTGTCATTATGGCATGTTTTAGTCCCTTGTTGAACAATCTACTATTATAACATGATAAATGAAATAATGCAAATTTTAATATGTAAGAGAGGGACGTAGGTATAAAATTAATTATTTTTATAAAGCAAAGTAATTTTATGAAGCTTTTAGAAGTAATCACGAGGAATGTTTCCAATTATTGCATTTAATTTAACCGTATAGATCTCAAGGAAGCAGTTGAGTCACGATTAATGATAATGTTAATTAAAGACTCCGTCTGAAATTGTAAATGAGACCCTATTAATTAGTCAAGAAATTTAACATCAATGCAAAGGGCGGCTTGATGGTATATCTGTTAATTTCAATATTTTGTAAGATATTTCGTATAGCACAATCCAAGCTAATTAGACTCTCTATCGCTCTCAGAATTGTTGATGCCTTCCGGGTCGCTGAATCCTAATTTCAAAAGTTAATTAGCTTTTCTATAGTATATTGCTTTGCTTTGCCACAAGTACAGTACAAGTAGTAAATGATCATTCACCCCTAGACTTGAAAACGGCCAAATTGTATTGTTCAGGGAACACAGTCGCAGGTAGGGAATAATCCGAAATTTTTCAACAGATGATTGGGTAAATAAGTTTGATCGTGTGCCTAATGCTTTTAGTATTTTTCACTTCTCATGCTCTTAAAATGTTACTTTAGTCTCTGCATATCGGGATCTGCAGAAAGCTCTTTTTTAATCTCTGGGAACTAAAGTATTTTTTTTAATTTACTTTGGAAACCCCTAAACTGCCAACCACGGTGTTTGTGAATGGAGGCTTATGAGTGTTTAACGCGAGACTAAACAACCATAATAACAACTCGAAGTATAGCCACCCTCGCTCTCGCTCGGGTGGCTAAACATCTCGTGTCATTATAGCTTGTTTTAGTCCCTAGTTGAACCATCTACTATTTTATTGTGGTTAACAAATTAATGTTTCTATTATATGTAGGTCGATATTCAAAGTGAACAGCGTCAAAGGCGTGAGTCCTTAATAGAAAATTCCGAGGAAAAACCTTTACAGGAATGTTCCGTCAAGCTAACCCAACCTTAAATATTCTGGATCAATTTTAAAACATTTCTCAAAGTAGTCAAGGAAATGATAGCGTGACGTTTACCAAGGTTTTTACTATTCATATTTTACAAGTCGACCTGGACAAGTGGACATATTCAGAGCATGGGGCCTTGACCCATCAAAGCGGTCTAATGCCTAATTTACACGCTAGGATACATATTTAGCGTATACAGTCCACTATAAAAACATGTGTCCACTTTTTCGCCTTATTTCCTGACTGCAAGGACAAAGGATTATGTTTTTGAATTAGAATTTAAAGCGTAAACTGCAAAATTGTCTAAACGTAGGCAGTTCCAAAAGTATTCATCATCATCATCATCATCATCATCATCATCATTTTAGCCGAAAGAAGTCGAACATAGGCCTCCCCCAAGGCTCGCCAAATAGATCGGTCCCGCGCCATCCGCATCCAATGCGATCCCGCAACCTAAACCAGGTTGTCGCTCCATCTTGTTGGAGGCCTACCTACACTGCGTCTTTCGGTCCGTGGACGCTACTCGAGAACCTTTTTGCCCCATCGGCCATCAATTTGGTGATAAAACACGGCAGTGAACGAGACACGACTGTGAACGCGCAATGCTAAGTAACTTGGTTAGATGATTAGTTGATTATCTATCACGTAGAAATTTAACTAAAATTAATTTCTTATTGATTACCACTATAGTAAAGATCTTGCTTGCAGCCATGATAAACTATTAATTTGTATACAGCAACTATTCTGAAACTTTGGTTCAGCTAATGCAAGCCCTTCAATATTCAATTAATGCCTATCGACCAGCTGCGGCTGGGAACGGCTAAGTATCTAGTTTACTCATTACTTTGGATTACCATGCTACGTAAGGGTTTTCGCATCTGGGAATACAAGGGCTTAAGAATATATGATAAAGTTTCCAGTATAATGCGTCTGAGTGGAGACTAAACAGTGGAACCACGTTAAATACCCATAGTAGTAAGTATACAAAATAATTGACTGGAACAGTTTTATTTGTGACACCAAAATTTCCCGTAATTGTATGGTTAAGACAGAAAAAATCTTACAAATTTTAACTACCAGCGTTAAGGTATCCAAATTTTAGAACTCTACCTAGAAAGAAAGAAAGAAAGAAGACATTTATTCACTTTTACAAGACACACAAATACAAGAAAGTACACACAAATTCATACAAATAAACAAAGTTCACAAAACAACGAAGTAATAAATACACAAAAAAAAATGATACAATACAATGATACACACACCTGTCTATCAATTTGCAAAATAATAATAAAAAACTGACAAATTCTAACTTTTAAAAAGTATTTAATACAGCGAGTATATTAAAAAACCGTGGCTTCCCACAGTTAAGTCACTTCCCGAAAAATAATCATTGTAGGTTAAATATCCTACTTGGGAAGAGGGGTAGATTAGATTAGGCAGGGCACTGTATAATCACGTAATAAAAACTGTAATCATCAATTGTATCAATGAAACCATATCAAAATCGAATTGAGCGCATCTTTTGAATATTAGATCCAGTAAACCATGGCAATCGTGCGCATATGGGCTGGGAACAAAGAAACACGCAGATTAGAGAAAAAAATATGGTTGCCATTCAAGGACGATTTGCGGGTGAGTACTGAGGGCTCATCGCATCACTTTCAGTTGTACCCGATCCCCCGAAAGATAGATTGAATAACGGGCTACAAGTTATTGACGGCAGTCAGAACGCTCGAGATAGCGACCTTCTGGGAATAAAGCAAACTAATCTAAAATGATAACAAAATTCCATGTAAACTCGCTCAATAATTTCTGTGTATTTAAAAAAGTATGGTATGTAGAGCGAACCCAATCTCACTAATAACTTTCATTCAATAAAGTCAAACAAACAGCGAAAACTGTTCAAACATACAAACCCAGAGCTTATTAACGATTTATAAGTTTTATTGACCGGTCAAAATCGCGGTCGCTTCGATGTAAGTCCCCCCCGAAGGGCAATGGATGTGCTCAAAATGAAAGTAATTCATTTATCTTCCTTATTCGCTTGTTTTGCTTCGGCGGTACTTTTTCAGTGGACCTATCAATAAATCACGCACCTTGCTTCCTTACTTAGGATAATTTCTTTTACCTCCACTGCCTTTCTCGAAAAACCATTTGTATTCTTTTGTATGTCTAGATAATATTTATTTTTTGCTGGCACGCTAAAAGTTTTTGTTTTGAACATTAACGACGTACTTTTTGTTGCCAGTTAATTTGATTTAGAAACTTAACTTTAAGTTGATTGCGTGTTAGTAAAAACACGCAATGAGGTATAAACTTTTGTAATTGGAACATAATTTTCTAAAATCCTAAAGCTCTTAACACTTCTGGATTCATTTTCTTAGATTACGGTTAAAACTAACGTTTAACTAACTTTTTTTTCAACTCCGCTCTTCACTGCGGGAGAACTCCAAAGGCGTGGAACGAGAGCTTGGTTGTTTTGATTTTTAAGAAGGGAGACAAAACCCTTCGTAAAAATTACAGACCTATCTCGCTGTTAAGCCATGTATATAAGCTGTTCTCTAGAGTTATTACGAATCGTCTCACCAGGAAACTTGACGAGTTTCAGCCACCGGAACAGGTCGGGTTTCGAGGAGGATTTGGCACCATGGACCACATACACACAGTACGGCAGATTATACAGAAGTCCGAAGAGTATAATCAGCCTCTATGTCTGGCATTTGTGGACTACGAGAAGGCTTTTGACTCTGTTGAAACCTGGGCTGTCCTGGAGTCCTTACAGCGATGCCAAGTTGACTATCGTTATATCGAAGTGTTGAGATGTCTGTACGTTGCCGCCACAATGAGTGTCCAAGTACAGGATCAGAAGTCCAAACCCATCCAACTGCGCAGAGGAGTGAGACAAGGCGATGTCATATCACCGAAATTGTTCTCAAGCGCGTTGGAGGATATGTTTAAGACGCTGAACTGGAAAGGTATGGGCATAAACATAAACGGCGAGTACATCTCACACTTACGATTCGCAGATGACATAGTCTTAATGGCGGAGTCGTTGGAGGAGCTGAAACAAATGTTGGACGACCTAGCATCAGCCTCACGTCGGATAGGCCTCGGTATGAATGTGGATAAGACCAAAATTATGGTCAACGACCGCATTGATCCAGGGCCCGTCATCGTCAATGGAAACCTTCTTGAAGTTGTTTCCGAGTACACATACCTCGGGAAGATTTTGCAGCTAGATAGAAACAATTTTGAGAAGGAAGCCAAGCGGAGGATTCAGCTGGGCTGGGCAGCATTCGGAAAATTGCATCAAGTTTTCTCGTCATCCATACCGCAATGTCTGAAAACGAAAGTTTTCAACCAGTGCGTCCTACCCGTCATGACATAAGGAGCTGAAACGTGGACACTCACAGTACGGCTAATTCACCAGTTCAAGGTCACTCAGCGAGCTATGGAACGAGCTATGCTCGGAGTTTCTCTGAAAGATAGAATCCGCAACGAGGATATCCGACACAGAACTAAGGTCATCGACATAGCTCAGAGAATTAGCAAGTTGAAGTGGCAGTGGGCTGGTCATATCTGTCGAATAACCGACAACCGTTGGAGTAAACGAGTTCTTGAGTGGAGACCGCGTCTTGGCAAACGTAGTGTAGGACGCCCTCCGGCCAGGTGGAGTGACGATCTGCGAAAGGCTGCTGGTGGAAGCTGGATGCGTCTAGCCGAGGACAGGGCGCAATGGCGCTCATTGGGGGAGGCCTATGTCCAGCAGTGGACTGTTATAGGCTGATGATGATGATGATGATGACGGTTAAAACTAACGCCTGTTAGGCTGCGTATCCACCGGAGCTGTGCGAGGATGCGTTGCGAGGGATGTGTTTGCCATGAACCAATAGAAACACTTCATTTAAAAGGTCCTAAGTGAATGAAGTGTTTCTATTGGCTCATGACAAACACATCCCTCGCAACGCATCCTCGCACAGCTCCGGTGGTAACGCAGCCTTAAGCTTATGATAATAACTTAACACATCTGTCATCTTGACATTTGCGTTTGCCGGGCATAGACAAAACTTAAACTTTGCTATATGCTATATGTATAACAGACTTGTAACTTGGAAGCGTCGGCGCAGCGGCGATTTCTCTGTTCTTTCTTTGTACGGCCAAGACGCTCGCCGCGCAGTGGCTACCAAGCAGTAAACGCAATGGACAGATAAAACGCTCACTGAGCTGCCGGTTGCAAGTAATCGTGGCCGAGCCATATGGTGGGATGCGCAGACCAGATTTAACTATTATAACTCCAAGTTAACTGATAACACAGGGTTACGGTATGGAACTGTCAAATTTAACCCAAATTGAAAGATTCCATCTTTAACTCTGAAGCTATTCTAAGGCAAGCGGTTCTAAGGGGTAAGTCAGAGACGTAGACGTAACCTAACCTAATCGCATTATGGAGAGTACAACTTAAAAATAATAATGTAAATCTTGAGACGATACATGTTAAACATCCAAGACTCGAGCACAAACATTCGTATTATTTACACAAATATCTGCCTCGACCTAGAATCGAACCCGAGACCTCAAGCTTCGTAGTCAGGTTCTCTGACCACTGGGCTATCCGGTCGTTAAGTAGAAATGTAATGCAAGAACCATCTTCTTTGTAACTGTCGTTATGGAAGATTGTTAGCTGGGGGTTAGTTCGTAAGATGTATGTTATGTTACTTATGCCGCAACATAGTGATACCGAAAATAACCTGTCATATATTATACCTATGTCCATACTTTTTACCCATGTTTGACAAATAAACGTTTTTGAATTTGAATCAGTCACTTTTTGACGTAAAATGCGTGATCATAGCAATAATTTCGTATTTTCGTCTGTTTCCTACTATTTTGTGTTGTGCTCTACCTACCTCTAAAAGGAATATCTACTTAATAATACAGAGATGGTTATGCATAATACACCGCCAAGACCCTCACAAATCAAGGGAATTGGCTAAAAACGAAAATTTATTTCAAGCAGAATTAGACAAAAAAATATCCGACGGACGTCAGCTCATTTCAAACGACCTGATTTTATCTGGTGTTTTCATTTTTGAACCAATGTCATTAGCTTAATAAAAATGTCCAATGATTACAGGAGACTGAAAAAATAATTAACGGTACAAAACATTCATGATTGAATTTGATTACGATCGGCGAAGATTTGAAGTGTTTTGCCTTTATTTCATTTCAGGTTTTTTCATGTGGTGCTATTTTTAGCAGAAAAAAATAAATTTAAAAACATTCATGTAAATTTAAGGCCAAGTCATAGATCACGTAATAGCAAATTCGTGACAAATTCGATATTCGCGTTTGACAGCCGGCTCACCGCCTACTAGCAGTATACCTAGTAGCAGTCAAAGAGTCCATTTTCAAAGAATCACTACTTATCAACGATATCACTGGGTATATACTCCATAGCGTGGAGTGAATAAATAGGTACTCAGCCAAGTATTCTAATTTACTACTACCAAATACTGCCAGACGCGAAAGCTTCAATTATTATTACTTAAAGTTTAAAGGATCTGAAAATATGCATTAAGTAGTTGCTTTGTCTACGTTGTAAAACTTACTTCGTTGCCAATTTTCAGAATTCCGCCTAACGAGCAAATTTGTCTAGTTAGCGAGTCAATGTCTAAACAAACAATTTTCAGAAGCACATAACGTAACTTTTTAATGGGTTAAGTTAGAAAGGTTTGGTTTTAACAAGATTTATGGACCCATAGACCATGGTATTAAATAATACTTACTTGGTAGGTTTTAGACACAAATATAAAATACGTTTATTGTAGTGTGTATGACTTATGTGTACATTGTTACTGAACAGAAAATGTGCATGACTAACAGAGCTGTGACCACTAGTAAGTAAGTAAGTAAGTAAGTAAATCTTTATTTGCTAGAATACGGTTACAAGGTCTTAAGAGTAATAAATAAGTACAGTCACAGTATTCAGCCGACAGCTCGACATGCAAATTTTTAAATTAGTGTTTCAATCAAATAATTATCATTGAATAAAAATAACAAAAACAACAAAAATAACAAAATTTAATAATATCGATCAAAATTAAAATCAAAATTAAAATTAAAATCAAAATCAAAATTAAAATTAAAATCAAAATTAACATAAAATCAAACTTAAAATCAAAATCAAAGTCAAAATAAAAATCAAACCTAAATCAATATTAAAATTAAAATAAAGCCAAAATTAAAATCTAAATCAACATCGATAAAATACTAGTAGGTTTACAAAACCATTTGCGTCAGCACGACATGTAAATTGTCTTGGAAAACCAAATAGACTGTCAAAAACATGTCGCACCAACGCAGCTATTTGACACTTGTGTGCTCACGAAGCATTATAATTTTTCGCAATACTTATATGTATGCTAGACTAGTAGATCTGATATTAAATATTACGAGTCCAGATTTCCAGAATGATAAATATTACGGGGAGCATCGCGTTGGTGTGGTGAATATCATGCATATAATTCAAATATGTGTAGCTTTTGTGACACATCTCAGGTCAAAAATTAATCTTTAATTTGTTTTACCACAAGGTTGTCTAAACAACGGCCTGGAGCTGCATGGGGCCGTCAGCACACACAAAAAAAGCATTTAATAAATGACACCCCTAATATTTGTGTTCCTCTTAAATGCTGCTAAATATTTGATTACCCCTGGTGGACTCTGACTTGGACATTCCCGATCTTAATATGTATTTTTTTTGTAATTATGTCTTATTTTGAATAGACTACCTATCGAAAGTGAAGTCGAAAGTCAAGTCATAATACGCAGACTGCAAATTAAAATAAAAATCAACAATAATTACACTATGAAAATGTAATGTAAAGCGATTACAATCTAAATAAAAATCTCACACACTGTCACTTACTTTTTGTGCATAACCTCCAAAATAAAATCCGTACCGGAGGAGATTGCCTTTGTTATCACTTGTCATTCGTCACCCAAAATATTTACTTAACACTCACTACACACAGCAAATTTTAAGTCTACATGGCACTATGGTCAATTTTGTAGAGCAGCGTACACAAACATCCACTTTTGCTGTATTCTCCCAGTCACACCCAACCCGACTCACTGGCTCAATTAGATATTTCCAACCTCTATCACTATTGTTTACATTAACGCCTACGTTACAGTCTTCTTGTTACATGGAGTTATCAATGCGAGTAATGTAATACAACCTCTTATCAGATCCGATAAAGATAAAAATTCATATGGTACCTATCACTGAGCTAGCATTGAGCTAATCGCATTAAATGCCATATCTATCATATTGAATGTGTTTGCAGTTTGATAAATTGGGGTTAATGGTAGAATTTACGGTAAAAGTACACCTATAGTATCTAGTGCTAGTATGAAATTATACAATTGGAATGGGACCAAGAAAAATTTTGTGAATAAAGTAATAGAGTTTTCTCATCTATCTCGAATAAAATTCTCCAATTCAGATGGGTCAAATCGAGTATTTTCATTCGTTTTACATCTTGAAGTTTTCAGGTCTTTGTAGATCATTACATTAGTCATAAATTGACAAGTGAGAAAATATTGAACATTAAAAATTTAATGACATTTAGTTTTGTTTAAACATTTTAAATGGCTGCATTATCACGTAAAATTTTTTCTAAAATAGCAAGATTAGTTAAGAGGATCATTACTCGACACAAAGGCTGAAAGAATACTTTATAAAGTGAGTGTAATTTAAATCTCTGGTTTCTTTAATGTCGCGCGTCATAGGCACCCTTTAGGGCGGCCTTTATTCAAGGGCTAGGTAGCTTTAAACCTATTAGTGTGCTAATATGGCCGATGAGACCTTTTTAGTCGGTAATTCCAGCCTTCGAGATTAGGGTAATTTTCACTATTTTCGTCACTTTCCCTACGTAAGCAAGATAAGATTTCTAAGTAGTGAAAGACTGAATGAAATGTAGCATCAAGTGAAGTCAAAATATCCTTATTTAATTTAGGTTACAACAAGCACTTCTGAATGCCGAAGAATCTACACCGATTCGGAAAAGTCCTGTTGAGAAGAATCCGGCAAGAAACTCAACAAGATATTATGTTTAAAAACAGTTCGAAATATTACTTATTTAACAGCATACATCCATCTAAACTATATTAAATTTAATAGAGAAGATACGCTATTTGAAATTAGGGATAGGTGATGTAGATTGGAATTATTTCCAAACATCCCTCCTGTCCATGATATACCTAGTAGTCATGATTTTAAAGTATGCCTAAGATCTAAATGTCTTCTTGACGTTAGATTTTGATTTTTTTATCTATTTGATCGGTTATAATTTTTGGAATATGATTGTAAAAACGTACGCAATTTTCCAGAAATTATTTTTTCGACATTAGTGGAAAAATCACGTACCTACGTACGTACGTATATTTTTTCTCACAGACATGAGATGAGAATCAGGTTCAATATCAGTGTGGATACCGTCAGAAGTGGCAACTACTACTCTAACTACTCTGGTTAAAATTAGATCTGCCTTGAGTAACAATACATCTGCATTTGTTTTATTGTATAACTTCAGTTATCATTGCTGTTGATCATCTGCACTGTAAATATTGTACTTCGATCGCCGAAGCCGGAGATACTCAAAATTAGTCCCCCAAGACAGGTCTTTACCTAGTTTGGGGGGTCAGATTGTATGACAACTCTTGTGACTTCTCTGTACAAACCTACTTTATGTATTGAGCACTGTAACTAATTTGATGTTGATTGTACAATAAATCATTTTTATTATTATTATTATCTAGCTCGAACAATAACCCTAGGTAGAGTTAACCTCGGTAGGTAGAGTTGCGACATTTGACAGTAGCACGTAACATTGTAGTGCTCAAAATTTTTTGTTCATTGGTCATGTTACTGCTGGGCCTATGATTCACATTGTAATAATTATCAAAGACAATGTTACTGATTATATATCCCATGCAGATGACGTTACAAAAATAAGAGCAATTTAAGACTCGTTCCAAATCCACCTCTAAACACGGGTAGGTCGTATTTAAAAGAAAACTTTTTCACCAACAAAAATCCCATTATTTTTCCACTTTGGTCACTGCGTATGTTCATACACAATTTAAAATAGATAGCTGTTCCATTCCATTATCGTCAGAAACCAATCAAAACCGTCACTTTTTTATAAAAATGGCCAAACCGAGCATTGACGCGAGCGTAATAAGTTTGTTTGGAACGTCAGTCATTTTGCGACGTCGCCGATCGTTAACCGCCAATGCCATAAATCACACGTTATCAATCCCATCCACGAAATTTTAGCCAATTACGCCATAACAGCTCATCCCTGACGTCACGCCATCCCAGCGCTACCCCGCCATAGCTTATCGGGTGCTTCTAAATTCATCACTAATTTATATGCACGCTCGTCCCACCAGTTTTTCAAACGTTAAGGATCTGTTTTTAGTTGTTTAACCTCATTATTATAAGTATACTAAAGGCCAATTGCACAGTACAGGGTTAAAAAATTAAATCGGTAAACCTGGGTTAAGAATGACAGTTCCATACATTTTGACACTTGTTAACCCTGGGTTAGCAGTTAACTCTGAATTAAGTAGCTAACCCAGGTCCGCGCAAGCCCGCCTAACGTAGGTTTTTTTGTGATAGGAACAACAATAGTTTAAGTTCTATGCATCTGTTGTGATAATTCCAAGAAATGAAACAACGGAGCCGAGATCAACGAAGAATGATGACCAAGCTGCGTAATCACTTTTAGGTACCAAAAGCTTATATAAAACTTAATGCTTTTTGAAAAGGCAAAGGTTTCGATTTGACAGCAGCGATGCTATAATTCTATTGAGGATAATATCACGAGGTCAAGGAAACAATTAATCGAGGGAATGTTTGGTTTAACGAAAGCCTTTTCCGATCGTTCTGGGACTGTTGGGCAGAGTGAGAGAGAAACCATAACAACATCTATTTAGTAGGTACTTACCAATCATGTGGAGGTTGTGGTCGCCTGCGGGCTTGGACACAACAGGGTGGCTCCTGAGGCTCGCAGGGCAGTTGAAGCGCAGGCGGTGGAGGTGGTGGCGGCGTGCAGGCCAGGCGACGAGCGGCGGCGGCGCCGACGTACTCCACGTAGCGCGTCGGCGGCGGCGAGCCACCGATGTCCTCGCGGCAGGCCGGGCCGCAGCACTTGCGCGACGAGGGCGGCGGCGGCCGACACGACAGCCCGCAGTAGACCGGCGGTGGGGGCCGCAGCGGGGCCGGCGGCCGCGGCACGTACCGCTCCACGGGCACGTGCGCCGCCGGGGGCACATAGCGCGGCCGCCGAGCGCGCTCCGCCTCCGCGCAGCGGCGCACCCGCCGAGGCGAAGCCGAGAAGCGGTCCGGCAGCGGCGCGGGCGGCGGCGGGCTGAGCCTCTCCGGCGGCGCCACGCTGAACGCGCCCGCCGCCGGGAAGCGCTCGCAGGGGGACCGCGGGTACTCCTCGCCCATGGCGCGCGGTCAGCCGGGCCCGCCGCCGCCCGCGCGCCCTCCCAACCACGCAGGCACGCGGACTCACATGCCGCGCCACCACTCTAGCACTATCACTCGCCGGACGCGCCGCTCGCGTGCGGGGGCTGCGGCACGGTCCCGATGTCCGCATTCACTCCACGAGCGCCATAGCGCTCGAGACGATCGATAGCCGCGTCGTGCAGGCAGGCTCAGTGACCGCCCGCCGCGGAGCCTCGCCCACCGCACATCGCTGACCCCCTTCGACCCTGCTCAGGGTTTCAGCTCAGGCTGTGAAGCTGGGGCGAGGCGAAAGTGCGTCTTCGGCCAAGATGGCCGACCTCGACATGTCCGCGTGCGGCGCGCTTGCGCGAATAACACTGCGATGTGTTTGTTTTCACCAGACTAGGTTGAGGCATAAATCGCTAGCACTGAACAGCTACGGGTGGGTTTGTATCACGTCAAACTGAACTATCACTGAATATAATGTTGGGTAGCGCGCCGCTCCGAGAGCGTATATCCTCGGTGGAAAGTTAGGGTTGTCGCTTAACGTGGCGACGGCGGCGGCGGTCCGTCGCGAGGCCGAAGTGCCGCGGAGTGCGCCGGCCCGCGGCCCGCGGCGACGTCAGGCCGGTGCGCGGCGCGTATCGACGCCGCGCCGCGCCGCTGCGTTGCGCCGCTGCCCTACGCCTCGCTTCACGTCGAACCTACAAAAACATTCAATGCGAAACAACCTTCGCATTCGGACCATTCTTATTTCGCAGAATTCTGATGAGATATTTAAATTCGATCCTGTTGAATTCACACGAATCCTCGTCGACTAAAGCTGTAGCAGATCATTTGAATTTCTATTTACGCACCTTTCCGTTTCCAATGAAGAATAAATCGAGATAAATGCATAGAATTTGCGTTTAAAGAACTCTTATAAACAACTGTGAGGATAGAGATAAAGATGACATTGGCTTTGCTTAAAGACTCGCTTGTTAAATGCTATTATAGTTTTTCGAACTTAACCCCTATCTCTTTCACAGCAAAGTTTAACGAGTCGAATTTAAAGCTTTAGGTTATTGGGGTTAGTGCGGGGCAAGTTACGTAACCGCATGTTTATCCGGGCCATCCCTCACCTGGAAGTCATTATCCGCGAGGCTCCGGCTCGCGAAGACATCGCATCACATCTTCACTTGACATGCAAACTGGTTATGTATTATTCAACACGTGTTAAGGATAACACGCATCGCCGCAATGACATCTGACTGAAATGAGAAATGCTCTGTGATGGAGCTTGCGGAACTATCTCCAGACGCAATATACCCGACGCTCCCACTTAACGTCTTAACATAGCTACGCTTTGTTAAGTTACGGATTTCAATTTAGCCGAGGCTTAGTCGAGGTGGCATGATTGATACTCTTCATATGCCAAGGAACAGGAGTTAATTTAAATTAAATACTGGTTAAATAAGCACAGGAAGGACAAGCTAATTTTACACACGCCACATCACATGACCTACTAAAGCATACGACAAAAATGTGTCAGAGTTAAGTGGCTATTACATTATTTTCGTTAAAATCATGGCACAACAGAACAGAAAAATTATTTACAAATTCGGGAAAACCTTTGAACAGGGAAATCCTATAAGTACCTACAAAGTAAAGTAAACACAGGAAACTTTGAGGAAAATGGAGTGAAGTTTCTAGTTAACGTAATGTAGGATAATGCACTGAGTAGAGAATCAATGAAAGTTTTGGACGTCCCTGGGGCTCGCAGGCCATAACGAGGTTAAATCACACTTTGTACTATTCCTCTTATACCTAGCACTTACACATCAGTACAGTTAGCAACCTAGATATTTCATGGTTTTCGAGATTATTTTGAGACATTGAAATAAAACGAAACGTCGCGTAGGGATTTGCAAACGCAATCTTATCCATTTAAGTTAAATAATTAAATTGTTCATTAATACACAATAGTTAGAAAGAAAGAAAGAAAGAAAAACATTTATTCGTGACATAAAAACTTCAGAAATAATAAAGAAAAGAAATTCAGTTAGAATAGTGAACGTGAGTCTGCTGCCAGCATTATCTGCATACACCTACCCCTATTCAACTTTAATCACTAAAAAGAAAAACAAATGAAATAATCATCAAAATACCTATATTAGATGACCAGATGGCCTAGTGGTTAGAGAACCTGACTATGAAGCTTGAGTCCTGGGTTCGATTCCCGTGTCGGGGCAGATATTTGTATGAAAAATACGATTGTTTGTTCTCGGTTCTTGGGTGTTTAATATGTATTTAAGTATGTATCTATCTATATAAGTATGTTTATCCGTTGCCTAGTACCCATAACACAAGCTTTGCCTAGCTTACTTTGGGACTAGGTCAATTGGTGTGAATTGTCCTGTGATATTTATTTATTTTATTTAGTTATATTCCCAAACGGTAGCTTTCTCACCAAAAAAATTATTAATCACAAAAAAAACATAATGTTCACTAAAATTAATGTTTAATTTCAGCCATTTCTGAATCCAAAGGCCAAATTAATTAAAAGTATTACCAAGTTTATGAAATTATCACTAAATTGATGAAATGACCACCAAATCTCAACGAACTAATTAATGCGCATTGATTTTGATGGGTTTGTGTTGCGCAAATTACGTAGAATAGGAGCTCTGCGAAGCGGTGATCGCAATTAGCAACATTACTTATCGAATGTTGGTGGTAAAAAGTATTGTTTGGTGTTCATTTTATAATCTTTGGTGATCCGTTAATAAGTACTGCCATTATTAAGTTCATATTTGCGCCCCCGACTTCACTTTCGGTGCAGGACTCTATCCCGAGAAAATTTCGCAAGATCGGCCTTTATTACTTGTCTGAATCATTAAATTCCGGGGCAGACCAGATGCGTGTGCGTGTCACGTCATGCACACGCGCCAGTTGTAATAAATGAAACTGTAAGAAAGATTGCACACTTGATGCGTGCACATGGTGTGGCATCTTTCTTACAGTTTCATTCATTACAACTGGTACGTGGCACGGACAGGCATCTGGTCTGCGCCGGCCTTAACAGTTATCATATATCACGGGACAATTCGCACCAACTACTACTAAGTACTATGTACTAGTATTAGACAATCGATAAACATACTTAAATAATACTTACTTAACTAGGTAGGTACTGTAGGCACAGCTCTATACCGCTACTGTCATGTTAGTCTGATTTTGTTCTGTATAAATTTAAACATAATTTCTAGAACTTGATTTTAAATAAATAGAATTGTCAACGAGCCAGGGTAGATTGCTCCGGATAGCCGAAGGGGCTGGTCATAATATTGTAATACTTAGTTATACTGATCTCAGGGAATAAATCCACGTATGAAGAAAATTGAATAACCTATTATTTGTTAGTTTAGCATCACGCGCGAATCCCCGTACTTATATACCTAAATTCGAACTCAGTCCCACAGTACCTACATAATGAAAATTCAAGACTCGAGAATGAACATTCCTATAGTTTATAGGTAAGTATACAAATGCTGAATGTGTGCAAAGTTTCAGTCATATATGTATGTCCAAGGATTCGTTGCCTGCCGTAAACTAAAGTCCCAATACTTACCATGGTTCGAAAACCTTATCATTTATCTCACCATCTTCATTATTTTTCTCCTAAGACATGACTTTATCGACTAATAAAGAAAGTGTTCACTTTCGTCACTAGTCGAAACTATTATATTTGTGAATAATCTGTGTAAAATAAGACAGCTACAGTTATAAAATTAAATCTATTAATCCAACGAACACCACCGTCGAACTTGACCATGTTAAATGAATAAACCGGAAATTATCGATTCGTGCGATAATGATTTCACTCCAGACAGACTTTCTCTTAAACATAGTGGTTACTATCGTATCTAAATCATACCCTCTTTACTAAACAAAAATAAAATTTAAGTGGAGGAGGAAAGCAATCAGCATATACCATTTCATTGATATGTCCCTTGAATAGGGAATTGAGTAAGCACCCATGAGGCTGACATCATCAGGAGTGTTCAAAGCATTAACAAAAATTGTTCACATAATGTAGGGACATCTGTAGTGATTTGGGTATATTTTGTAGTAACTTGTGCATTTGCTCTTGGAAATCATCATTGGAATCTATGACGAAGACCAGAATTATCCACTGGAACTATTTAATAACAAGTATTTCACGGTACACGTTTCGATTACTTTAACATAGCTCCTAAGCAATTTATGCTTTTTCAATTCATATGGTGAACACAAGGAGGACTCTACAACAATTAAAGTCTTTTGATTTGGGAAAAAGCAATATTTTGTAAAAGATGACAAGCAGTTGACATTAAGCTATTGGAACTTACATTAGTCACGTTAAAAAGCCAGAAAAAAAAAGTGATAGAAGCCCAATATAAAGTACGTAAGCCAGATGACTAAGTCTACTCCTGCTGGCTCTTCCGAAGCACTGACTTCAAACAGATCAGTAGAAAGTTATTTTCGTGTTTTTTTTTGTCGTTTAAATTTTTCTTTTAGTACTAACTGTTGCCTGCGACTCGGTCTGCTAAGAATTCATTTATCACTATCCCGCAGGAACTACGCAATTTTTCGGGATAAAACTATCCTATGTCCTTCCCAGGGTCTCAAACTATCTCCATAACAAATTCCATCTCAGTCGGTTCAGCAGTTTAAGCGTGAAAAGGTAACAGACAGACAGACACACTTTTGCATTTATAACATTGGTATGGAATATGGATTGATATGGATATGAAGTAAGTATACTAAGTACGGATTTTTTATTTGTTGAATTTTTCAATTTGAAACTTTTAATAATTCCCATGGCAACACTAGCCAAGGCAGACGTAGGTATTCTATTCCCAGTACACAGAACACATGCTCAATCAAAACAATTAAATAAGCTAATGAAGGCCCGGCTAACGAACTGACATTTAGCCTGAATGCATTATCCTCTTCATAGGCTTGCTTCTAACCTGGTTAAGGCTGGAGCAGAACTTCTGGATTGTCGTGTTAGTTAAGTTTACCGATGGTCTTTGAGATATCAAATAACTTTAATAGATATTTGGGTATTTAAATAGGCGCGTTTGTAAAAGTAGACTGGCATTAAAGTGGATAGAATATGAAATATTAATCAAGTATTTATAGAGCGCTTATATTCTTAACAGCTGTATTTATGTATAACTTAAATTTCAGATTCTTCATTTCATTGCTTAAAAGCGTTTTTAAAATGGATATAAAAAATTTTGCTCTTTACCGGAGTAAAGAGCAACGATTCAGCGAATTATGCTTTACAAATTTCTAGATCAGGTAGACACTGATATTTTATAGACATTGTATATGTACTTATGTATAACACTTTGTTGTATTAAAAATGCAAAATAACGTTATTTTTTATTGTATTCTTATTCATAAGCTGACGTTTTAAATATAGCTTTTGCCCGCGACTTCGTCTGCGTGGAATTAGTAATTTGGATAGCTTATTTTTAACCAATCTTATTTTTCATTAATCTGCTTAACTGTTTTATAGCCTACCTCACAACTCAAACTATCTCCTTACCATATTTACCATATTTCATCTAAATCGGTTCAGCGGCTATTTATTCCCCATACAAACTTTCACCTCCCCTTTCACCCCCATCAAGGGTGATTTCCGAGATAAAACTATCCTATGTCCTTTCCCGGGACGAAACTATCTGTATGTATACATCTAAATCTGTTCAGCGGTTTAAGCATGAAAAGGTAACAGACAGACGGACAGACACACTTTTGCATTTACAATACTAGTATGGAGAAGTTTTCAATCAAATATGAGATACCATAATTAACCAAAACTTTAATAGTTAATCGAAGTTTTTGCGAAATCAATAACGATTCTTCCGAAACTTTTTGATACAGATTTATTTAAATTGACATATCTTTTTTATTTGTAAACCGATTTAAATGAAATAAACACTTAATGTTAACCCAAAAAAAGGACAACACATCAGTGAAAACCGCATTCCTCTAGGTTAATCCGTTCCTGAGATTATCGTGCACAAGTGCACAGACAATCAAACAAACAGTTAAAAAGACAAACAGACAATAATTCTAAAAAAATCGTTGTTTTGTGTTGTATTACGCACCCGTGACAGTTTTTCTCAAATATCTTCAATGTACAGACACCGACTTGTTACAGACTTATTATATTATGAATAGAAGAAGATATAGATAGAAGAATAGATAAATAAAAATAATTGAATATTAATTCCGAAAAATATTAGTTATGAAATAATTGATTCATATACGAGTATGTCTATCTTGTAATGGGAATCATAAATTTCAATTAGTGCATGATTCAAAAACTACTAAATTCATGTCATTATTTTGTTTATTGAAATAAAATGGCATTCAGCATTTTTGGAATAGCAAGGTAATAAAATTTAGATTGTTAATTTATTATTGCTAAGTATTGCCACTCTTAGGTATTTACGACTGACCTCGATTCCAATAATTTGTGACGTCTGCAGACGCTGACTTTTAAATGTAACTAAATATCAATAACATTATGTCAAAATACTTACCAACCAGTGGCGTGGCCCCGTAACGACTCTACCTCTATTAATACCAGGGGCCTGTTGCATAACAAAGTACAACTAAAATTACAAGCGGAACTCTCACTTCAGTTATATTAACTAGAAAGGGAGTTCCGCTTGTAATATAAGTTGTACTTTGTTATGCAACAGGCCCCAGGTTGCAGGTTGCAGGCTGCAGGCTGCCAGGCTGCAGGTTGCTTCCTATTGTATGCCTGAATATTTATTTTTGTAATGTCACTGTACTGTTTTTGGTGTTCAATAAAGAATATTTGTATTGTATGTATTGTTGCCTAATTTTTAGGTGACGTCGGTAATGACAAGTGTGGCAAAGGATCTGTACGTTGTGTACAGTCAAGGAATGATGATGATGATTTCTTTGGCAGACGTAGGGAATGTCAACATGACATTTATTTGCAACAAAAAGTTTCCGCCCTGTACCTCTACCATGAGTTACACTAGTTTACAGTGACCGTACTCGCTAGCGACGGCGTAAATGATTTGTATAGAGAATTGTATACAGCGCCTCTAGCGGTCACTTACGGAAGTACAATTCTCCATACAAATCATTTACGCCGTCGCTAGCGAGTACGGTCACTGTAAACTAGTGTAACTCATGGTAGAGGTACAGGGCGGAAACTTTTTGTTGCAAATGTCATGTTGACATTCCCTACGTCTGCTGAGAATTATATACAGCGCCTCTAGCGGTCACTTACGGAAGTACAATTCTCCATACAAATCATTTACGCCGTCGCTAGCGAGTACGGTTACTGCAAACTAGTGTAACTCATGGTGGAGCTACTGGTACGCCATTCAGTTTCCTCGACTGTACACCGACTGCGAGGTATTTCATCCAAAGACGTCACTCGCGTTTCTCTGAGTCTCTGGGTCATCATCATCGTTCCAGCCTTTATACTTGCCACTGCAGGGCACAGGCTAGCGTTGCCAACAACAGATCGAACTATCGATTGTATCGGCAATACTATCGTGACCTCAAAAAATAGTACCAATATCGATTGGCCTATCGATAGTATCGATAGTAATTTCAGACCAATACTATTGATAGACATCAATACTATCGATACTGTTGATCTTTATCAATAGTATCGATACTATTGAAAAGCAATACTATCGATAGTATCGATAGTATCGATACTATTGAAAGCAATACTATCGATAGTATTGATGTCTATCAATAGTATTGGTCTGAAATTACTATCGATACTATCGATAGGCCTATCGATATTGTGACTATTTTTCAAGATCGACTATCGATAGTCAAACTATCGATAGTTATGCAACGCTAGCACAGGCCTCCTCTCGTAATGACAGCGCATGGACCGTAGTTCCCACGCGGGCCCTATGCGAATTTCGTCGCATGTGTGTGCGGGTTACCTCACGATGTTTTCTTACACCGTAAAAGCCACATGGTAATTTCAAATGTAATTTCGCACATAAATTCCGAAAAAATCAGAGGCGTGAGCCTGGAGTAGAACCCACGACTCTCTGCTTGAGAGACGACGACGTAACAACGTTACTCTTTGGGTAACCTCGAAAATATTCACTCCACGCCACTGTTTACCCTTTTTCGAGAATTTTCAATTTAAAATTTACCTACCGATATATTTTTTATTAGAGGAAATTTTGGGATTTTCTTATTTAAAACTAGCTGTTGCCCGCGACTCCGTCTGCGAAGAATTTGTTTATCGCTATCCCTCGGGATCTATGGAATTTTCGGGGATAAAAATTATCCTATGTGTTAATCTAGGTTAAAAACTAAATATGTGCCAAATTTCATCAGAATCTGTCTAACCGTTTTAGCGTGAAAGAGTAACAAACATCCATACATACAAACTTTCGCTTTTATAATATTTATTAGTAAGATTACGAGTACCATAAAGAAAAAAGTGTCCTTGTTGTTTTAGTCAGTTTTGTGACTTTTTTCATAAAGTTTATAGACTCGTCAGAAGACAGATACAATAGTAGATTGTTCAACAAGGGACTAAAGCAAGCCATAATGACACAAGATATTTAGCCACCCGAGCAGAGCGAGGGTGGCAATAATTCGCGTGTCATTATGGTAGTTTAGTCTCGCGTTAAACACTCTACTTTTCACTTTGAATGCGAGGAAAAAAACGATGTTTTAGGTATACTAATCTACAATATTACTTTTATACAATGTAGGTACGCTCAATACGAGCAATGGACGTCTGTTCAGAATTCAAATAGCAATTTTTAATTTGTTCCGCGGTCTTTTTTTGTTGAGTGACGCTTTAAATGTTTGCATATTTAGCCAACAGATTCAAACTTGAAAATTATTTCATAGCTAATTGGACTAAGTATGCATAATAAAATGAATTCATCTTTAATATTATTAAACAAATTAATATTCGTAATTATTCATGGTGTTTCACGAAATTATTATTTTTTCTTCTTCTTCTGAAAGTGCCACTCCATTACTGGAGGTTGGCCGTTAGCTCTGAAAACTTCTCCCTGTCTTGAGCCATCCGGAATAGTTGCTGTGCACTTCTGATCCCGGTCCACTCCCTAATATTCCGCAGCCATGATTTCTTCCGTCTTCCAGAGCGCCGTTTTCCCTGTATTTTGCCCATCAATATTAGTTGAAGCAGCTGATATCTTTCATGGCGTAACACGTGCCCCAGATATTCGATTTTGCGCTTTTTGACGGTGTGCAATAATTTTCGGGTCATACCAGCACGCTGAAGCACCTTGTCGTTGCTGACTTTCTGGGTCCAGCTTATACGGACCATGCGACGATAGCACCACATCTCAAACGCATCTAAGCGCCGCCTGGTGACTTCCTTTATGGTCCACGATTCGCTGCCGTACATAACCACAGGCCAAATGTAGCAATGTAGGATCCGAGTTCTGAGTCTTAGGTTGATTTGCCGGCAACACAAATCTTCCTCATTTTGGTAAACGAGGCACGGGCAATTTCAATGCGGGTCTATTATTTTTTAAAATATTTTTATACAGTTGTCATTTTGAGGTTATTTCCACGCCTTATAGGCTTCCACAGACCGAAGCGCAGGGCACTACGGAGCGCTACGGAGCGCTTCGAAGCGTCCGCAGCGCGCTGCGGTCTGTGGAAAGCTTTAAAATTGTCTATGCCCAGTCACTGAAAATGGCAATAAACCTCCATCCGCAAACACCGTGATTTGCAGTTTAGGGGTTTCCAAAGTAAATTAAAAAAAATTTACTTTAATCCCTAGAGATCAAAAAAGAGCTTTAGTCCCGATATGCGGAGACTAAAGTAACATTTTAAGAGCATGAGAAGTGAAAAAAAAATTAAGTATGGAAATTAGGGACATTTTTTTAATCATCAAAATCAATAGCGCTCTTGATTCTGGTTAAGAAAACCACAAAACTACATAAGTATTAATTCTGAAAAAAAGAGATGTAGGTAGTTTACGAGTAGTAAAATTATGAGACTACTTACTCGTAACTTACGAATTATCTGTGAGCTTCTACTTTTTAAAACTTGTCGGAGCTCTTAGATAATTATAATATGGAAATGTTCCGTAGTAAAATAAATCAAGGAACCAAATAATTTCGAAATCATGTATTTCGAATACTTCATCAAAATCGTTCAAGCCGTTCAAGAGAATCATTAATTTTTAGTTAGGTACGTGTATGTATAGAAAAACCGGCCAAGTGCGAGTCCGACACGCGCACGAAGGGTCCGTACCATTATATATAAAAACGGTAAAAAAAAACACGTTTGTTGTATGGGAGCTCCCTTAAATGTTTTTTAGTATGTATTTGTTGTTATAGCGGCAACCAAAATACATCATCTGTGAAAATTTCAACTGTCTAGCTATCACGGTTCGTGAGATACAGCCTGGTGACAGACGGACAGACGGACGGACGGACAGCGAAGTCTCAGTAATAGGGTCCCGTTTTTACCCTTTGGGTACGGAACCCTAAAAATGGATCTTGATTATTTCATTTCATTTCATTTATTACATTATAATTATGTCGTAAATTTAGGTCTTACAAATAGGTACTGATTCCAGACATAGACCCTGATAGGGCACAGCAATTTTCAATGTCTAACTAAATTTCTATTACTACTACTACAACTATTAAATATAGAAATTAAAATTAAAAAGTGCAAAAATAATTAAGTTCATTTTCAATTTCGTAGTGACATGTCATTTAAGAAATTCATCTATTGAGTAATAACATTTTTCAATTAATAATTGTCTTAGCTTCCGTTTAAATATGTCATCTTTTGCTTCATTTTTTATATACTCTGGTATTTGATTTGTTATTCTTATGCTACGGTAATAAGGTCCATTTTTATACATTTTTAACATTATTAAACGTTTCTATTGGCAATACACCTCTGGTTTCTTTTATATTACCCACGCATATTCATAAGCAGCGAATCAAGAAGAGACGGATAAAATAAGCCACAAAAAGTCTACTTCTCAAACCTATTGTTTTTGTCTTTTCCGATGTCCGAAAATCTGTATAATTATAAAAGAAATAAAGACGAAAGGAAACAATTTATTTACCAAGATATTATAAAGTACCTACATTACGTAAGTGTTTCCATAGCTACTTAACTTATACCTAGGAACTTGAGTTTCTGCGGTTCTCACACTAGGTCGGGCATGTATCGTATGAGGCCACTCTTAAACCATTTTACAAAAAGCTTCGTTTTAAAAATAAATATCCTGTTTTTTTTTGTAACACAGCACAGATCTACTATATTCTTCTAGGTACATAAACGCTGAGAATAATCTCTTTGAATAAAAACGTCATGAAAGCTTACTTTGCCATAATGATTTCAATGGCGACTCAATTAGGTGAATACGCCTCAATCTTATTGAGTAAGATGTCTCTGCAAAGGGCCTGCGTCCTCTATCTACTACCCAATTAGGCTTCTCCTAACGAATGCAGACACCTGTCGCCTTATCGCATAATATGCCTTCTTGAGCGACACACTGCCGTCTACGCTCGAGCCTTAAATACTATACGTTACCAATTAGTCCGTGCAAGTCGGACACTGTCTGGGCCCTCCATGCCCAGTTCGTCCGAAGGGATTTTTCCCGAGCACAAGTCACCCTTCCTACTCTAAAGTAAAAAACAGCAAAGACTTCAAAGACTTTGCCAGCGACTCATTCAAAAAAAAAATACCACGTTCCCAAAATACCATATTTTTTAAATCACCACATTACCTATTTCCACATTTCTAGCTTACCATATTACAATATTGAAGATTACTTAAGGAGGTATTTTTTTGGCGGAATGTCTTAGTTTGGAGCCTGGTTTAATAATAGGTCAAACCACTAGGCTGCCACGGCAGTTTGCAAAATCAGTTCGGCGTTTAAAAATGTTTCAGATAAAATTCATAGATAATTTTACCGTATAAAATTTCATAGAAGATTAAAATGTAAATAAATAAATAAATAAACATCACGGGACAATTCACACCAAAACAAAACCAAAACCTAGTCCCAAACTAAGCAAAGCTTGTACTATGGGTACTAGACAACGGATAATAACATGCTTATATAGATAAATACATACTTAAATACATATTAAACATCCAAGACTCGAGCACACGCATTCGTATTATTCACACAAAATATGTGCCCCGACCAGGAATCGAACCCGGGACCTCAAGCTTCGTGGTCAGGTTCTCTGACAACTAGGCTATCCAGCCGTCATAAAAATCATAAGATACGAAATATTAATAACGAAAGAAAAGATTTTCCTGACCTTTTACCTTCAAATACGAGATTTTATGAAACTTTTAAGACAATTTTTAAAATGCCACATATTTTTTACGGTTCCGCACCTCGAAAGGAAAAAGCGGAACCCTTTTAGGATCACTTTGTTGTCCGTCCGTCCGTCCGTCCGTCTGTCAATACCCTTTTTCTCACTAATGCGTGGAGATATCAAGCTGAAATTTATATCAAATACTCAGGTCTACTGTCCCTTGGAGCTGTGAAAAAATCAAACTTCTAAGCCAACTCAATCAAAAGATACAGCCATTTATGCCGCAAATTTTCGACACTCGCAAGGGAATCAAAACCTACAGGGTACTTTCCGTGAACTCAGAATCTTGAAATTTGGTACGAAGCAGGTCTTATAGCACAGATAAAGGAAAAATTGCGAAAAGCATATTTTTTTTTGTCTGTCTGTCTATATCAGTAACCAATCTACAATGATCCCACACTGCGCTCATTTTGCTTAGAGCAGGGGTCTGCTGAGACTGGATGTTCATAGATGCATATAAATTTGTACGGAACCCTCGGTGCGCGAGTCCAACTCGCACTTGGCCGGTTTTTATATCTCATTCAGAGGTTTGTAAATCTTACACTGCTAGTGCGACTGTGTTATTGTATATTATGTTATGGACCAAATAATAAATCGGGCATTTTTCATAATGACCGGGCACTCAGAAAAATTGAGGGCAATTTGATAATAATTATTCAAATTGACTGGGCATTATACATAATGTCCGTCACCTTTTGGGCAGAGTAATACAAACATATTTAATTAAGTACTATTTTTTTATTATTGCAGTCATTTAACTTAAAATAAACTAAATGTTAAACAATTTAAATAATCAGACTCATTATTTGGATTGTATATTTATTAATTAATTGTATTTAACGGGTGGATGACCACCCGGAAAATACAATTTTTTTATGAAAAAAAAAATAACTAACACCAAAGGCTATGGCTGCGTATCCACCGGAGCTGCGCGAGGATGCGTTGCGAGGGATGTGTTTGTCATGAACCAATAGAAACACTTCATTTAAAAGGTCCTAAGTGAATGAAGTGTTTCTATTGGTTCATGACAAACACATCCCTCGCAACGCATCCTCGCACATCTCTGATGGAAACGCAGCCTAAGCGTCAAACTTAGCTTTATTATCAAATTGCCCATTTGTCACGTAGCGATATATGTAATAATGACCGGGCAATATGATAACTAATGAAGTTTAGATAGTAATTAATCACTTTGCCCGATAGAGCTAGAAATTATTAATAATGCCCGAGAATTATTAATGGGAACCTACAGCGATTGGTGACATGAAATAAAATTCACTGATATTTTCATACTTTTTAATATACAAATCACCTACAAACATTTTCTTATTGCGTAAGATTAATTTCAGTCTTAAATTAAAAAATAACTGCCATTGGAATAAATTATATAAAAAACTGGGTTGTCAAAAAACATTTTAAAATTATCTGTATGTGTTATAGTTATAACTGGGAGAGTAGTTAGGTGCTTGATACACTGGCTTAGTAGGTATTGAAGGATAACTATAGCTTGGTTTATGATAAATTGGTTTATGATAAACCGGCTGAGGACAATCCTCCTCCCATAGCCACCACATAGTTATTAACACTTCTAAATTTATCAAAACTAAGGCAATCAGTGGAATACTAACCTTACTTATTATTTTTTTTAAACCACCTTTAGCAGTTAGGAGAGGCTTAATTATTCCATTTATAACAATATCTTTGAAACCTGTTAACTCCAGGCCTCCTGAGCCATGTCCAGAGAATAATGCGAGGACCAGCTCGATAAGGCTACTGATCTTGAAGGCAGCTCTCCCAGCTACCGGCTTCGCCAGATACTCTGATTTCAAAAGCGACAGTTTTGGCTGTGAAGAATGATCTTGCATTTGTTGTCCAGGGGTATAATTCTCAGGTACATAGGGTCCGTTGTTAGCCGGCTTCGAAGGGTTGTCGTAGACGTGGACAGGAGGGAGAGGGTACGGGTTCCCATAGTTATCCCGTTCAGCCGCGCGGGATTCCTGATGATTACCAGCTCTGCTCTCACTCAACTGATTCAAGGCTTCTATGACTTCGTTTATTTCGTCGTTTAAGTTATTAGAGACAGGTGATGTATCCGTTGGCACTTTCGTTGGAGAAGGCTGCAGCTGCCTCACATTTCGTTCCTCTGGTAACTGTCGTGCCACTTTCGCTGCTTTTGGACTTACTTGATACAATAGCGGGTTCGACTCAGGAAATGATATCCAACTGTTGTCCGGTACGTAAGGGCCCACTTCATACTGGTACAAATTTGGATTCGCAAGTGCACATAAGGTGCATTTAATATAAAATGATGTCAGAAGCAACGCTGCTGCCAGCTTCATCGTAATTTAATTAACTAAAGTTATTCACAATGCATATTCAATCTATATAATGAAAAATTGCAACTAGGCATATCTTGGCGTTAAATTATCTGGGTTATTTTACAAGAAGCAGTGTTGCATTTTTTATTTTAACTGTCAGCTAATGTTAACTCCGGAACCGCAATCCAATGACATACATTGCGCAACCTTATCACCAGCTAAGACGCTAAGCAAAACCCTTGCTAATGGGGCGTCTTCATCGACATCGTTGATTAAGGAAAACGTAGCAGCTGCACCCAGGTGACTGGCCCATCCTGTCCGCGACGACCTTTGAATCACACAGGCAACCCTTTCCGAACAATCCGTTATCATTCTAGATTTTTGACCCTTTTTCTTTTTCTTCTTGAAATACTTAATCATCTTCGACAGCATCGGCCAAAGTAACACCGCCTTAAAACCAACCTTAGCGAGTACCATTACTGTGAATGGTAACAGCATCAATTTTCCAACTGCAACTTTAAGAAATACTATAACAGCGGCTGACATCATTATTTTAGCGGCACTTCCGAGAATACTTGCAAATGATGACAGAGAGTCTGACTTAGGGCACGACACATGATATGAATAACCAGGATCGGAATACGTCTTTCGTATCTGGTCTGGGTAGTAATTTGATGCACCAGTAAATAAGTCCATGAACGGTAGAGGCAATGCGTTTGTAGACGTAGCCGGGCTCAAAGCTTGATTCTCTTGAGCCCCGACATGAAACGCAACAAAAAGAAGTGCTACTATGACAAACATAGCAAAGAAACTGTTCCGCTTCAAATAAAGCATTTTACTTAAAACCTCTGCCATGAAATTTTAATTTCTAATTCCAAAATGCGTGAACAGACATCCGTTTAACGGGATCAATGTCAGCCGGTCACTGTAATTCGTTCACTTGATTGAATGTCACTCTAAACTATGAATAATTAAATACCTACCTAGGATAAAAACTTCAATTTGTTACAAACCTGCCAGAATTATTTTAAATTCTGTGTATAAAACAAAAAAAGAAAACAAACGACATACGCGTTTCATTAAATTATTAATAAAAAAAATACGTGGCTGACTGGCTCTATTTCTCAAGCTTCACATAGTAAAATAAAAACATAAAATGGCGGGAATATTGCAGAAAGTTTTTGACGTTTTAATTACTTGTTATTCATGAATGAACATTACAGTTTTTTAGGAAAATAGTTACAATTGTTAGCATACATAGGTACATAACAAATATTGTATTGTTTTGTAGCTGTGCTCTTAAAAATGGCCGTTTGTAAACGCAAAACCATATCTATAAATTTTGATACCAGCGACGCATCATTTAAACACAATTTTGGTGCTTCTAGAATTTCTCGACACCCTGCAGTCGGTAAGTATTAAATTTCAATAATATTTATCTTAGATACCTATCTAAATAAGGTCAAAGTACATTAGCAAAAAGTTAAAACTTGTAATGTAATTTATCATAGAAAAAAAACAAATAACTGACTCTTACATGTCGTAAAGCCGTTATTTTTCCTTGGCACCCATTACGTTTGTTACTTATTACTGATTTACTAGAAACTTTTGCGATAATAAACCATTTAAACTATTTATTATTAGTTAATAAGTTCGAAGTTAGTAGTAGTAGTTAGTTAGTTAAGTTTAAAGATTGTACTAAAAATATTAATAATTATTTGTATTCTTTGAAAGTAATAAACAGTTTAAATTTTTTTTTTTTTACAAATTTCCAATTAATATAAATAAACACATACTTACTTGAATAGGTAGATAGAGCTACCTAAAACTTAGAAACCAAATGTTGTAATTAGCTTCCTCACTTGGCTTAGTTATTATTTTTAAATAAAAAGAGCGTAGGTACACCTATATGCGTAGGTAGGTATATCAAATCAGCTGATTTCAATTACTTTCTATTTACCTACATCGGTAGAAAGAAATGCATTTTGTAATCGTATGATTTTTAACATACGTAGAGTATTTTCAATTTTATTCATTATGCAATATCCAAGATCAGGAAGCGTATTTATAATTAATTGCAACATACTTCCCAGTGGAAAATACTGACGATAATATTTGGAGCACGCGGGCAGGCCAGCGCGACCGTTCGGTCAGCGGTTCGCCCTGCCTGACCCGCGAGCGGTGTCATCAAATAAACAAGCTGCTAAGAATGTTATACGAGCTCCACTTGACAACCGCCATATTGCCTTCATAAATAATCTACCCCTTTTAATAAAAACAGTGGTCAATTCATCGGATGTCGTAATAGATTAGGATAGGAAGACAGATACCGCGAATTCTGTAAGCCAATGGATGGTCTTTAGTATGAGAAATCATAATTAGGTTATACCTAAGTATTAAAAATATAATAATCAGAAGAATGCGTGGGCAATGGGAGGGATCTCGTAGAAACTTTCTTAATAAGACATGAAACATCGACATAATCCAGCAAAAGTTTCCATGTTCCCTGTCTTTTGTAAACGAACGACTTTCAAGCTGGTAAGAAGACAGCGCCCGAAACAATATTGTTATAAAACGTGTACTTGGCTATAAGGCAGTAAAGTTATCGCCATCCCTTGGTTATTAAAGTGGAGCCCTGAATACAGTATAAGGCATTTAGAATCTATTTCAGTGTGATCCTAGACTCGTAAACATGTAAGGCTAGGCATAATAGTAAAAGCCGCAAACGCTAATAATGTTTAGCGTTGCGTTGAAATCCACCGTAAACGTTGCGTACGAAATGTAGCTGTAGCCTTGTTCAAACGAAAATCTGAATAATTTGACCTAAACCTTTTGTTTGTATGATAAGTTCTGGCTCTATACTACGAAGCGCGAAATTCGAACTTCGTTTCATGCCGTTCCGCTCACGCTAATGGTATTTATTACGAGAGTGAGAGGGACCACACGATCCGAACTTCGAACTTCGAATTTCGTAGTAACCCCCCTGTACTAGAAAGTTTAGGTATTTAACTAAATGTAAACAAACTTCAGCTGTCAACAACACCGACAGTTATGGAGTCAGGTTAACCAGCCAAATGCAATATTTGTAAATGATTTTCACACGTCGCATTATCGACGTCCTCTTAGTTTAGTCGCATAATAATTTATTATGCGACGTAAGTGCGACGTCTATAATTATTATGCGACTAAACTTAAGAGTACGTCGATAATCCGACGCGTAAAAGTCAATTACAAATATTGCATTCGGCTGGTTAACCCGACGTCATAACTGGTTATTGAAAGCTGAAGTTTGTTTACATTTAGTTAAATACTTAAACCTTTCTAGTATAGGATTAGATTTTTTTATCTATTTTATAGGTTTTAAATGATATTCCAACTGGGTACCTACCTAAGGTATGATAAAAAAAATGAACAGAAGGCTTTAATTAAATTGTCTTCCAGGTACATATTACGTACATATACCAACCTTCGTTTGTATGTTTAATAACTTGAGTTTGCAGTACCTATCAAAATTAAATGCTTGGAGTTTCTCTGCGGGATCGCATTAGAAATGATGAGATTCGCGCAAGAACTAAAGTCACGAACATAGTTCACGAACGAACTGACGGCCGATGGGGCCGAAAGGTAGGCCTCCAACAAGATGGAGCGACGACCTGGTGAAGGTAGCGGGAACGCTTTGGATGCGGATGGCGCAATTGGCGCAGAGCCGATCTGTTAGGCGAGCCTTGGGGAGGCCTATATTCAGCAGTGGACGTCTTTCGGCTGAAATGATGATGATGATTTATCAAAATTAAAATTAACTAAGTAGGCTATTCAAGAATGTTACATATTTTTAAATATTTACATGAACTCCACCATTCGAAGCATACTTATTTAATGCTGACTGATTCAAATGCGGCGCAAGCAAACAACAAGTTAATTAACATTAAATACACTCAAGTAGTGCATCTGAAAAGCTTTTTCAATTTATTGGAATAACGTTCGAGTGTAAAGTGTTCAATTTTCTCTTGTAAACAGTTCAACTGAAGCAGAATTAGAATATTAGCTATATCTGTTTCGGCCCTAATTTGCACGACCCAAAAACCGAATCGTAGCGAGCGAGCGACTTAATATAATGCAATTGGAGCATGCTGCCACCTGCTTCTATGAATAATGATGCACATTTACCTACAAACGACAAATACCTAATGATGATACTGTAAATAAGCTCATTTAACACGTAATGAGCCAAACCAACATTATGACTGTCTTTTTGATTCGTAATCCCGTATTGTGATTGCGCACCATTTTTGTATTAAGTAACTAGATGGGAGTTTTCAGAAAAAAATGTACCCGTTTTCCTTAATTTTTCCATACAAAATTTATTAGGGTGAGTGGGGGTAAGATGAAAAGCAGTGTAAGATGAAAACACTTGGGTGCTACGAGTAGTTTTTAGGGTTCTGTACCCAAAGGGTAAAAACGGAAACCCTATTACTGAGGCTCCACTGTCCGTCCGTCCGTCCGTCCGTCCGTCTGTCACCAGGCTGTATCTCGGGAACCGTGATAGCTAGAGAGTTGAAATTTTCACAGATGATGTATTTCGGTTGCCGCTATAACAACAAATACTAAAAAATGGAATAAAATAAATATTTAAGGGGGCTCCGATACAACAAACATGATTTTTTTGCTCGTTTTTGCTCGATATTGATAACGGCAACAGGTAGACACTTGAAATATTCACAGAATATTTAATTATATATTTACTTTAAAAATAAATCATTAAATTAAAATAAAAAATATTTAAGGGGGGCTCCCATACAACAAACGTGATTTTTATAGATAATTGTACGGAACCCTTCGTGCGCGAGTCCGACCCGCACTTGGCCGGTTTTTCATCTTACACTGCTTTTCATCTTACCCCCACTCACTATACTTAGTCTAGTCAGTTTTGTGACGGTCCGTGGACGGTCCATACAACATGTATGGTTAACTGCGTCACAAAACTGAAAATTAAAAGAGGGACACTTTTTTATTGCTTAAATCGATAGTGCTTGTGATTCTGAGTAGAAATAACCCAAAATTTGTTAGGTTTTTAAAAAAAAGTACTGGGTACACATTTTTCTGAAAATGCCCAGATTACTGATTTTATCAAAACTTATATTTACGTAGAGTATGTTTGTGTATCTTTTCGTTAAGGTAAATATGATGTTTCTATTTTAGTACCTTATTTACTTTATTGAGCGAAGGACACTATTTTGGGTCAAATTATGACAGGTCAAAATATTTTTTTCACATAGTCAGGTCAGAACTCAGTCATTATAATGTGCATTGACATCTCAGCGCGCCACTTTTAATATTGCAGTACCTGGGCGACCGAGCTCTGCTTGGGCAGAAACTCGGTACCAAGCGTTTTCCCAGAGATAAAACCAAGCTAGATCAATGTTTCATCCCCGAAAACCCCCAAATACCAAATTTCATCGAAATCGTGGAGCCGTTTCCGAGATCCTGATTATATATGTGCGGGGGAGGGGGGGGCGGGGGAGGGGGTTCAGGGGGTTTCAAAGGGGGGATGAAAATTTCATTGATTTTGCCGTAGGATGCATCGTTTTCAAGATATTTGACAAAAACACCGGAGGGGGTGGGGGGGGGGGGGTGAGTCACGTTAAACTATCGTCCGTAAACCGACTTTACAGACAACCGGCTTTTCCTGTTCTGTGCTCCCAATAGGGAACGTGCACATAGACGGTGCTGCCAACTGGTGCCATAAGGGTGCCATCAATTTGAATGTTTTACCTTGATAAGTTTGTTTTACTTTCGCATTAGTGCTGCCGCCTATAGTTACTGCACGTTCCCTATAATACTTTTTCTCACAAAAAAGTAACTTTTTCTCACAAAAAGTAACTTTTTCTCACAAAAGAAGAAACTTGACGTTTTCTCATGAAAAATAAACATAAAAAAAAAAAAATCTTGAAAAAAAACGTGTAATCGAACCGAGGTCGGCTGGATCCGCGACCACCCGATTTCTACTGTGCTATTTTGATGTGGTCGAAGCCGGCGAAATTTAGCTTTGTATTCTAATGCAAACAAAAATAGCCAGAAAACACGAGTAAAAGCGGTTTTCTGAAAATGAAACATAGCTAGATCAGTTTTTCATCCCCGAAAACCCCCACATACCAAATTTCATCGAAATCGTTGGAGCCGTTTCCGAGATCCTGATTATATATATATACATATATACAAGAATTGCTCGTTTAAAGGTATTAGATAGATTCAATTAACTTTTTCGGACCTTTATCTACAACTATCTGTTTATGTCCGTTCCAGTTAGACTCTGTGTCGAATCTAAGGTCACTGTGACTTTTTTTACTCACGCTTTCTTTCCTCGTAATTATTGCGACACGCATTATCTGAGATGGACTCGGAATATTAGAGTGCGGCCAACCTTTCTGGCGGCACTCATTAAGCGTGAAAGCGTTTCAAACGAGAAGTAAATTACAGTGCTCAGGTAACCGTCCATTTGGCCCATATTTTCCCCAGGAAAAGTTTACGAAAGGAACAAACCACGCAAAGTTCCGTCACCGACGTGGGAAATACGATCCGCCTATCCTTTGCGGCAAAACATCTGGGAATATCTAAATGAAGATAAGAGCGAAGAAAACTTTAACTGTAGTTCTAAAAGACGGACTAGAGGAACGTGTTGTAAACAAACGGACGGGCGGGGAAAAGCTGCGCCGAATAATAAGATCTGGCTCTTTTTATTTTTGGCCCTTATTTGTTTCATGATAGGTAAGTATTTTCGCGAATCTATTTGTAACTTCATGCTCTTAAAATGACCGTAGAGACCAACTTGTAACCGTTTTTCTTGTCATCTAGTCACCCTTGTCAATAACCAAAACATTAATATTTGTGTACCTAAGAGACTTAACTGTGTCAATAACACCTAAATCATAAAGGAATATCACTGTATACCGTGTTTTAAAAATAAACATAAAATAAGGTCTTCATAATATTATTTGTTTTTAGTCAGTTACTCAAGGCTGTCCGACTTCGTCCTACAATCGAAATTTATAACCAAAGTTGTTCCGAAAACAAGGTTAATCTCTCTGAGTAAGTACTCATGTAATACTCCTTAATTTATATTGTGACCGAGGTTACACATTAAATGTTTGGCAAATTGTGGTAACTCGTAGACAAACCTCGAAACATTACGTAGTACCTATCAATTCGCTTTCTGGAGTGAATTCTAGCGGAAATGAAATGAATTGAAATGAAATTATTTATGAAATTATTTATTCTGCTTTAGACATGGTGTACAAAATATGTTGTAGAGGAGTTTTACTGTGCCGTGACATGTCTAGCCAGATATATTGGCATGCAAAAATCTTATTCTATAATCTACAGTAAATCGATAATCTAACAAATTATTACACAAAATTATAATGATTAAAATTACTATTAAATTATTGAATAAATTATACAGTATTAAACTAGTACAATATAATTATTATTTCTATTAGGCTTAAATGTCAATCAATTTATATATTACCAAATGTCATATTTTAGTCTCCTAAATTATTTACTTGCATAATAAATATTCCTTAATTGAATAAAACGATTTATCTTTAAGCCACTGGAATAGTTTGGACCTAAACTTACTCCGGGGCAACTCGGCAATATTTTTTGGCAGCTTATTAAAAATACGTATTTAAAATTAAAAATACGTACGGATTTAGTTAACATGCAGTTGAACTACCTACTTATAATTATTAAAGAGGCAGAATAAATCACAGGTCATAAAGACTTAAAATGACTAGATACCCATCTGCATTGTTTAAATTGTGTCCTTACTAATCAATCAGTAAATGTCTTAAAAGCAAAGTAGGTAACCAGTTTTTAGGTAGGTACCTACATCACCATCAAAAGCTTTTCGTAACATCTTAGTAGAAACTTGTGTAGTAACAAATGGTACCTTTTAAAGACAGTCTTATATTATAGTTCATTCGGAGCCTTCAGTTGAGGAAGAATGTTGCCATGTGATGAAGAGTCTAGCTGCTTCACTGTTGAGAGCGGAACAAGCTTTGAGGTTGGTCATAAGCTTTAATCACTTATTAGATTATACTCGGACTTAGATCTACATTTGGTCGTCGTTTGCAAAACTTAGTTAAATCACAGCACAAAACCACAACGCGAGAAAATTCCCTATACTACTAAGTAGGTACTACTCAGCTTCAGTTCAGATTTGAGAGGGAGGGGTCACTGCAGTCAGGAGTAAGTACCTACCTAGGGGAGTTACACTGGGAACTATGAGGAGAATTTTTTCTGATGAGCAGTGTTGCCAGGTCTCCTGATTTCTCAGGAGATCTACTGAATTCCAGGTATGGCTACTGATCTACTGAATTTCCACAAGAATCTACTGATTTTCTACTTCGGGAATTTCGGTTAGCGAAATTAATTATTATATGGAAAAGATACCCATGACTATTGGCATTATTGGAAACTGGTCAACTTTTTGAATCAAACAAACTTCAATCAATTCAGAATATCGAATGAGTAAAATTAAACGTATCGTCAATCAATAAAATGTGAAACATAATGTTTATACATATAGTGTGCACTACAGCCAAACCCAAATAATATACATGGAGGCACCTTATGTCAATATTGTTAATGTTTTGGCGGGAGGGAGCCCGAAATGAATAGATTAAGCAATTAAAAAATATATCGATGAATAAAAAAATAAAGATTAAACTCTTGTAAAGAAAAAACTAAACTGGAAAGCATTAAGAACTTATTATAAGGTCTACTGATTTTTTTTTCAATCTCCTGATTTTTAGTGCTCATATGTTCTGACTTTTTCAAATTGGACCTGGCAACACTGCTGATGAGAAACAGAAATTCGTCATCAAACTTAGCGAAAGTTAATTTTTTTAAAGTTAACAATGAATACATTCTCACCACATGTTGAACGCCGATAACTTTAAGTAAGTAGGTACGTGAATTCGCATAAGATTTAACTTCGCGCCTTAAGAGGAAATGCCTGGCGTGTGAGTGACGACCTCTGTATTTGACGTCGCTCTTATAAGCACTCATAAACATAATCCGTCTCAAGTTTATACCATTTAATAATAAGTATGCTTAACTCCAGAGTTCTATTAAATAAAAATAGTTTCACTAAGTGTAGCCAAAAGTCTTCAAAATTTCCGTTTCATGGCCATTTAAGTGTGATTAATCAGGCTTGAGTTTTTCTGGTAACACAGTAGTACTGTGTCCAAATATTATGTTCTATATAGGGAACGTGCACATAGACGGAGCTGCCATCATTTTGAAAGATTAACCCTGATAAGTTTCTTTTACTGTCCGCACCGCATAGTGTCTCTTCTGTCGCATTAGTGCTGCCGCCTATAGTTTCTGCACGTTCCCTATTATGCAGAACAGACAGCAAAATTAGAGCAGTTAAAAAAATTGTAACAAAGTACATAACTTCATCGCAAACTCAGTGTAGCTAGAGTCAAGCACGTTTTAATCCTAAAATTAACTTTAGGTAACACTTGCAAGGAAATATGCACGCGGTTGCGGATTAGCAGGGTAACTGATTTATGTTTCTGGATATGAATCTCCGCAAAGTAACTCTTGACCACTCTTTGATTTGAGAAATATACTATGAAGATACAATAACAATCAATTCTAATTTCATAAGTAAATATGTAGGTATCACATATATGAAAGTAAACTACCTCTAATTAACTATGTACTGGTATTAGATATAGTCGTTATGTAGATAGATACCTACTGTGTAGTGTACGTATTGCTTCACCAAATTCGTTTGCCTACAGAAACACTCAGCGTATTCGACGCCTGATGATAATATCGTCACGGACATCGAAAACAGGTAACATCGGAATAAACACCATTTTAATTGGGGCATTCGGCCGCGCCTATGAATGAAAATTCACAAAGCGAAATGTTGTGTATTCGACTTGTTAAAACAACCACAGCTCCGGAGTTATACCTACTTATATAGCTCTCGGTAGGAAAAAATGCGCTTGTTATATCCATCTACTAGCTTTTGCCCGCGGCTTCGCTCGCGTGTTCCATGAGTTTTCCAAAGAACCAAAATATCAAGCATGCAAGCATACAGGCAAGCAAGAAAGCATGCAAGCATGCAAGCATACATGCACGCAACCAAGCAAGCGTGCAAGCAAGCACGACTAAACTTCAGGTAGATACGGTCCTTTACAATATTTCTTTGTATACAATGTTTTTCACTAACTCGGAAGCGGGCACTAAAAATCTGAATTACCAGAAAGAATACAACTAAAGGTCTATACCTAAGTGCATATGATATTTAAAGAAACTTCCTATAACTCCTAACCGTTAAGGAGTTTAACCTTCCATCATCAGCTCACCTGGATAACCTGAAAAAATACAACTAATGGTCTATACGTACCTATAATATTTGAAAAAATATCCTCAACTCCTAATCGTTAAGGAGTTTTACCTTCCATCATCAGCTCATCAACATAAGATGATGTCTACCAGACGCAAACACTTAAATAGCTTGAGAAAATATATGAAAAACGTAATGCGTGCCTACAAAATTTGAAGTTTGCCCTCGATTTCCCTGAGATCCCGTCATCAGAACCTGATTTGGTGACAATGGGACCATCTCAGGAGTATATTATATTCTTTCGATTAAAAAAATAATTTTTAAAATCGGTCCACAATTGACCGAAAAATCGGTACATAAAAAAAAAAATACAGTGGAATGCATAACCTCCACCTTTTTTGAAGTCGGTTAAAGAGCCCTTTGTGGCCTACTTACAGTATAAACTTTTGAATTTTGAAATTTTACCTTTCTATAACCAGTAAAACGCAAAATCCCGTTTTTTCTCGTTCCCGTAAGAATTTCGGGAAATGCTTTATTAATGCTCCCCTACACTCCCCAAGGAACCCACTTGCCAAATTTCAGCTTTCTACGACCAGTAAAACGAAAAATCCTGTTTTTTCCCGTTCCCGTGGGAATTTCAGAAAGTCCTCTCTCAATGCTCCTCTACACTCCCAAGCAACCTATATGCCGAATTTCAGCTTTCTACGGCCACTGAAACGAAAAATCCCGTTTTTCCTTATCCCGTGGGAATTTCAGAAAACTCTTATAATTACCTACTTCTATGCCAAATTTGAAGAGTCTAGTAATTATAGTTCATAGGATTCCGTTGAACTGAATATATAAATCCCGTTTTTTCTCGTTCCCGTGGGAATTTCGGAAAGTCCTCTCTCAATGCTCCTCTACACTCCCCAAGCAACCTACATGCCGAATTTCAGCTTTCTACGACCAGTAAAACAAAAATTCCCGTTTTTTCCTTATCCCGTGGGAATCTACTAAAATCCTTAAAACTGTTTTTTACTATTATAATTTTCTACTTTTATGCCAAATTTGAAGAGTCTAGTAATTATAGTTCATAGGATTCCGTTGAACTGAATATATAATTCCCGTTTTTTCCTTATCCCGTGGGAATTTTGAAAAATCCTGATATAAATGTTTTAACTAATGTAATACCTACTTGTGTATCAAATTTGAAGAGTCTAGTTATTATAGTTACTGAGATAGGGTCACTCGGAATCGAATATATAAATCCCGTTTTTTCCCGTTCCCGTGGGAATTCCCAAAAATTATTCCTTAGTGGATGCCTACATTGTATAAGGTATGTGCAAAATTTCAAGTCTCTAGGTCCAGTGGTTTGGGCAAAACCTTAAAAACGACATCCATATTGATATTTAGACATTTCAACCCCATCGCACCCCATCCAGGGAGATGGTATTTTACGTATGGCCACATCGGATTTTAAAACCGTTGTTGTTTTCATAACCAGCGACCCGATAAACCATAGAAACAATACCCATGTTGATTTTCAGACTTTGTCACGCCATTTCCCCCTTTTAGGGGTTGGATTCCCAAAAAACTTGAAACACGTGTTTAATCATTTATCGTTAGGAGTACTTCTGTGAAGTTTCGAATAAAATAGTCGAACTAATCTTGTTTCCCCATACAAACTTTGTACCCCCGTTTCACCCCCTTAGGGAGTGAATTTTGAAAAATCCTTTCTTAATGCACCATCTTATAAGGAACCTACGTGCCAAATTTGGAATCTCTAGGCCCAGTGGTTTGGGCTGTGCGTTGATATGTCAGTCAGTCAGTCAGTCAGTCAGTCAGTCAGTTTCTTCTTTTATATATATAGTTTAATCTTACTAATACCTATTATATTATAAACGAGAAAGTTTGTATAGATAGATGTATGGAAGGTTGTTGTGTCAGATTCTGATGAATTATGGCACACAAATAGTTTATAACCTGGATTAATAAAAAGGATACTTTTATCCCGGAAAATGGCGTAGTTTCTGCGAGATAGTGATAAACTATCAGTGATAATCGAATTATTATTTGCTGACGGAGTTATGGGCAGCGGCTAGTTAGTAATAATTAAATAACTCTTCAAACTCTACAAAAACTTGTAGAGTTACGGGCTAGGCTCTTGTGATGTCTGATAACATTTACAAAAAAAAATTACGAGCTTGTGAGTCTTGGCATGAAATGTTTTTGATGGGATTAAATACTCGTACTTTTGAATTATGTAAATTATTTTCCCAAGGTGTATCTTCCTCGACTGTCGTGTAATTTCTCACCTGCCCGGTAAGAAAACAATGAGGAAGCTAGACAAATCTATTCAGTTGTGTTGTGTCAGAGAAATTGCTACTTAGAAATAACATTACAAACTGATTCCTCTTACCTACTGCTAGTAGTACTACCCCTTTTGGCTCTTGTTAGGGTTGGAATGTGATATAATATTATGTAAGAAGCTATGGTTAAAATATTTTTCCATAATACTTATTAAAATAATTAACATATGTGCTTTTAGTAGGTACTTCAGTTACCCAATAGCCTAGTCAGCATAAAACTATAACAATGGCAGTGTTTTGTAGATCATCAGCATTACCTACATTTAAAGTAGGTAGCTATGAACAACGATGACACACATAAGCGGGAAACATTAATCTGGACCAGATATCGTGTAGAGGTAAAAAGAATGATAATGTCAAAGTCCCTTTCTTATAAAAACTTTTATATTTATTTAAGCATCGCTCGGAGCTTTTATTATGTTATTCGGAGTCCCAGAACGTTACGAGTCAGAGATTTTACTCGGCGAACTTTTAATAATAATTCGAGAGAAAGACAAGCAAAATGTACAAGAAAAGCTTTCACAACTGCATCAGCATTAAGTGTTTCGTCCAGCGGTTTTTTTTTCTTCAATGTTTGCAACAATCGATATCGAATTTCTGCCAATAGTACCACGGTACGTAATGGCAACGGAAGCAATACACCTCAAAACAGATCATGTCTTCCATATGAAATCAAAAGAAATAAATTAAAGTAATGGGTCAATGTTGTCGCGAAGAAACAAGATACCTAATTGATCTTAATTTATCATTATTAGGTACTTGGCGTGTATCAACCGAGTCTCAGTACAATAACAGATGACTACTAGTTTCGCTCAATCTCATTACACAACCAGTAAATACATACAACGTAACCCTAACTTTTCTCTTTTTATCTCAGATGCTCCGAGTTCGCCGTACGAAAGAGATTATATAGGAGATGCAACGGTAATGAGGGGTACGGACACTAAGGAATGGGGTGGGCGCGTTGCCCTGTGGGGGATACTACCTCTGTGGCGCGCCAGCCCTCCCCCTAGCACCGTGCTTGCTTTACGAAAACCTGTGCCATCTGACTGTTGGCCTTTTAGGTAGGTTTTGAACTTGTCAAGCTTGACCAAAAATAATGGGTCAATATCAAAATCCTAGCCTATATAATATGTACCACTGGGCACATGCCTCAGAATGAGAGGACTTGGTCCTTATTTCCCACGCGGGCAAAGGGTGAATTGGAAACTTTAGACACACCATTGAATTTCTTCTCAGGCCCCAATTACATAACAAATTACAAGCTAATAGTATTAGTGAATTTCAATACAAAATTGCTATTAGCTTGTAATTTGTTATGCAATTGGGCCCAGGTGTGTGCAGGTTTCCTTGAGATGCTTTCCTTTACTGTAAAGCTCATGGTAAATTTCAAATGTAATTTCCCACATACATTCCGAAAAACTCAGAGCTGGCCCACAACCCTCGGCTCTAGAAACTACTACTAGGCCACCACGTCTTTTTTTTATTAATAGGCAGATAATATCAAAAAATTCTACCGGTGAACCATTTCCACGAGGTCTGTAAAGTGTGTGCATTACTTTGCGGAGCCGCGCGACTAACAAGTTGTAAGTGATCAATCGAGTGCCGCAATGTACCTAATACTTACCTACTACTGGCACGATTTTACTTGCCTTGTAAAACTAGGTTTTTAGGGACATGCAACGTAACCAAACTACTTTCAAATAAAAAAAACCGCACCAAAATCGAGCTATGATGCCTCAGACAGACATACAGACAGACACACACACACACACACGCATAGCGGTCAAACTTATAACACCCTTCTTTTAGTGTAGGGGGTTAATAAATATTATGCACGGTTTTTCATAAACTTCTTCAGTTAAACAACAAATAAATAATAACAATGAGCGGTCTTATTTTATTGCGTAGAAAATCTAGAGTTATGGAAGAAATGTGCCGCAAAAATCACGCAGACCGATATCACAGGACATCTATGCAGGGCATGACGTTTGATAGATCGAGTGGCATTGCCGCGGGGATGTCTCGAAGATTAATAGTCGTCATTATAACATTTACTGTCGGACTCAGAGACGTCACTTAATAACACTTGATCGTAATAACCTACAGCAACCGGTTGCCACAAACAAAATTTACTTTAAACTATTTTCCATAAAAATAACAACTTTACAAGTAGGCACCTGACTTACCGCCTTACTCGGAGACAAATTATGTAATCTAGCATACCTAGTAGCTAGTTGCTTTTCAATTTTTGAATGAAAGGTCTAATTTAATGTTTACGTTTAAATACTAATTAATTAACGCCTTGTGATTAACAGAGCAAAGAATCGAGTACTTGTGTTTCAATTTCAGTGGTTCCCGTGGAGAAATGACTATAAGACTGGAACGGCAAACAAAAGTGCGATGCATCAGCATAGAGCATGTACGACCCGATACTGCGAAAAGTGCTCCTAAGGACTTCATACTTTATGTAAGCAATTTTTAAACTTTTCAACGCTCTGTCAAATAGAACAGCTCTCACTCATACGCCATGACATCGGAATATCAAACGCGAAGTTGAACCCTACAGAAATGCATGTAGGTAGATATCGCTTTGCACGCCGTGACTGATATATCAGTCGTTGGCGTAGAACCTACGGTGCTGATATATGTGTTGTTGGCGTCGAAAAGATTAAATAACTAGCAGTTACCCGCGACTCCGTCCGCGAAGAATATCACAAGTCACAAGTCGTCACTTCGTTTTGGACTATCCCGCGGGAACTATGCAATTTTCCGGAGTAAAAACTACCCGAGACACAACTATCTCTATACCAAATTTCATCTAAATCGGTTCAGCGGTTTAAGGAGAGAGAACATACATACCGACAAACACTTTTTCGCATTTATAATATTAGTATGGATTGGCTGCCAATTAGTCATGTTGCCATTGCACTAATCATTTAAACAAGTCTTCGTCTGAAGTAGTACAGTCGATTACAAAGATATACATTTATGCATCCAATTAAGTAACCCTTCCTAGCGTTGTCTCGATCTTGGCCGCAACAGAGGTTGCAGTCTGTACAAATGAACTGCATACAATTTCATCATATAACTGTTTGGTCTCATTCACACAATCTCATCAGGGCATTGAAGAAAACGGAACATGGGTGAAGTCGATAGAAGCGGAATACAAGAACCATGGACCTGCGAAACAATTCTTCGAATTGATGCCAAATAATGCAACATTGCAACGATTTGTTTTAAGAATTCTTACCAACCAGGGCAATCCAAAATATACTTGTGTATATAGAGTTCATATGTATAAGAATGTGGAGTCTTGAAGTTTCACCACCCATTGATTAATTTTAACTGACGGATAAATGTGATGCCGTCTCCTTCTATTCGAACAAAACAGAGACGGCGTCACATTTATCCGTCAAATAAATTTGATCAATGGATGGTGAAACAGGGGGTAAGTCTATTTTTAACGTCTCTTAGTAGTTACTTCCCCTGTTAGCTGAATACTGACCGGACTAGCCGCTTCATGGCGGGTATGTCCCATTTATTGTCCTAATAGAACTGTGAAATTGTGAAGAAGTAACAAAGTTCAAAATCGTACCAAATATATCAGTTCTATAGAAATGGGACCTTCCCTTAATGGCTGCTCATTTTGGCGCAGTTTTGAACTATGAGCGTAACATATTGCCCTTAGGGCCGGCGCTCACTGACGGCATGGCACGGCATGGCATTTTATTACTATCAAGTTATTTTGAATCTTATTTCAATGAATTTAGAATTCATGTCACTTTATTGGTTATGCGTTGCGTCATCCCTCGGCACGTCGCGGCATCGTGGTATCGAAATAAAGTAACATGAATTCGAAACTCATTGAAATAAGATTCAAAATAACTTGATAGTAATAAAATGCTATGCCGTGCCATGCCGTCAGTGAGCGCCGGCCCTTAAACGGCTGCTTTGCGAAGCGGCTTATCCAGACAGTAACAGACTCGTCTGTTCGTGTTAAGTTATAATTAAAATAAAACGAGTAAAGTACCATTTTCTGTTTATTTCTCTAACCGATGGAAACGTATCGTTTAGGACGCGGTCCAGTCTTGGCCGGATCCACCCCAGGATGGGGTCGGGGCGGGCGGGGCGGGTGCGGGCGCGCCGGTGGCGGCAGAGCCCCACTCGTCTTGTACCTGTTGGCAATTATTCCACTGTTAATATCGAATTTCACGCAAACAAAGAAGTACTATAAAAAGAGAATTTTCAGGTCTTAGATTATTTATACACTAGATAGTGTCAGTAGCAAACACTGCAATACAAAACGTCCAAAAACCCATTTGACAGCTTCATCTTACGATCGCGTTACGTCATTCAAACTGAAGGGGGTAAATGATATAAAATAAGCCAACAGTTGGCTTATATTTTTCGTGGATATTTTCCACTATAAAATAAACGAAATATAAAATAAACGTAACTTGCTTGTCTTATCTTTTTCTCTGTATTTTTTATTATTTTTATCTGTTTACCAGTGTATGCAGGTAAAAGTAATAATAATTACTAATATTTTATCAACCTCTTTTATTAAATAGTATGAATGGTATTAAGTAAGCAGTACTAAATGTCTTGACTGATACCAAACTTATAGATAGCGAACATTTTCATTTTGTTTATTTAGTTTAACCCTCGACAAAAGTTATTAATTTTTAACATGAACATTAACCCATTTCCCAAAATCCCGGGAAATCCCGAGTCACATCCATGTTAAGCATAACGTTTGAGGTTGTTCACCCCAAATTGCATCCTAGATCCGATCACTGACCATAACACTCAAAATTTCAAATTTAATTTCGCACATAAATTCCGAAAAACTCAATAGGTGCAAGCCCAGGCTCGAAACTCACAACCCTTTGCAAGGCCATACGTTTTGACGTATACCACCACCCACCACCGACGGATGACCACGTGACGGATGCCACTAGGCCACCAGACTTCAAGAGAGAAGTTGAGAGAAAAAAACAATTGCTATTAAATAGCACAATCAAGAAAACATGAAGTGAAATAAACTGACCTGAGCAGCCCAGTCTTCTTGCGCGGGCGCGGCGCCGAAGGCAGGCGCGGCGGCACCGGTGCCCGCGGCGGCGGGAGCGGCGTCATCAGCCCAGGAAGTCACGGGCTCGACGGGCTCGATCCAGTCCTCGTGGACGGGAGGTGCCACCTCAGGCTTAGCAGCAACCACAGCCTATAAATATGGACAAAGTATTTAAATGCTGACCTTTCATAGATAAAACCTGCTTTGACTGGTTTGTTTCAAATAGTACTAAAATTTACCAATGGCATAAGTAGAAAATAGATAGCTAAGGGTTTTGCATTGATCCATGCCTAAGCATAAGTTAATGTTAATCTTGTAAGCAATAATTGGTACTTCAATCAACACCATTAAGATGGTTTTATGAAATTTATTAGACTAATCCTTACCCTGACTTTTTACTACATTATAAGAGTAAGCACAAGATTTAGATGATGTTTTTTCAAAACAACTAAGCAAAAACAAGAATTACACCTTGTGTTAAGTTTATCAATAATGATCATAAAAATCTAAGCATTACATGCTTACTTATGTGCGTACTTCTGCACTCTTCACAATTTTAAGAAGTAAAACTTTTCATTGGTAATTTACCTTATAAAGCTCATCACATTTATGTTTTGACCCTTACTAACCTCTTTTACCATGAAAGACTATGCTCAATTCATGAAAGAATAAAAGTTACAAAACATTTCTCAATATCTCACCTGCTCCTTAGCCTGTTGCTCTTCCTTCTCGCTTTCTTCAGGGTCTCTGTAAAAGAACAGGTCAACCACAACGTCCCAGCGCGTGTCGCGGGACAGGGATCCGCGCAGACGGAGCACCTCACGGGCAAGCAGCCACCACATCAAACCAATGCTGTGGGACGACTGCAAAAAATTTCATCTAAGTTAAATAAAGTTACTTACTAGTTAAACACTGTTGTTTGCTAAAATATATAAAATAAAAATAGTCATTTATTGCCACAACCATAAAAAAAAAAACACAATTAACATAACAGAGACACAGAAAAAAACACGCAAGACACATAAACACAAAAAAGAACAAACATGTTACAAATGGTTGTGGCAATATTATGCTGCCGGTTGAGGAAGCCTTGTTGAGGTTGGTAAGTTGGTCCAGTTTGATATATTTGGGTGAACCAACTTTTGTGTTGTTTACTCTTTCCTCAGTTGTTCAAGTGACATCTTCGTACTGTTTCATAGAAAAATGCTTAGGTTGTCCAGGAGACAACATTTTTGTAACCATAGCAACGGGTGGCAAGAAAAAGTTGATTTACCCATTTACTTGAGGTTGAGGTTCAAGATACAAATATGTATTATGGCAGAATCCCACTGTGGCACAGTATTCAGGAACTATGCTTGGGTGGGTCTAACTTAAAATAGAGTAGTAGGAAACTATCAGCTATCACTCTCATCCCATATTTAATTTGCATCTTTGCATTGCATTTAATTTCATTAACACATTTTAGGATAGCATGAACTGTAAAGTAAATCTGTATTCTTACCTTTGTGTTGCATGGGATAGCAATATCAACAAATCGGAGTGGAGAGTCAGTGTTGCAGAAAGCAATGACTGGAATGTTGACATAGGAAGCCTCGGTGATAGGCTGGTGGTCCTGAGCGGGGTCCAAGACAATCAGGAGACGAGGCTCACGAAAAGCAGCTTGGATCTGTTGAAAAATAGTTACTTTACTGCACAAGACTAAATTAGATTTGTCTGATAATTGTGTTTTAATGTAGATAGAGATCAGAAAAACTTTAATCATAGCCTGCAAATGCAGTCAGTGGTTCCTTAGTTATATTATCATCATTCAAGTTTTCCCAGCCATTAAATTAGCATTACACCAAACTCCTAAGTTTTAAGCTTTGAATATCACTACTGTAATACCTAATGTACTATTTAGAAATATGTCTTACAGGAAAGCACTGAATATCTTAAACTGACCTGATTGGTGAAGGCACCAGGGGTGAATCGTCCAGCAATAGGTGTGGCGCCAGTGTGCGCAGCGAACTTCAGCACTGCACGCTGTCCAAAGGGACGCGACGAGATGACGAACACATCAGCAGGGTTCTCGATGGCAACCACGGCACGAGCAGCCAGCACGAGCTTCTCCCAAGTGCGACGCAGGTTAATTACGTGGGTACCATCAGCACGACGCTTGTACACATAGGTTTCCATCTGAAAGCGAGAAGAGTGTAAGTCGTGGTAGGAGATTCACCTGTCAATTAGCTTAATAGGTTAACATCAGTTGGGAGAATTATTCGTCAATATGCATCAGACAATGTATGGAACGGATTCTTAGCTCATCATATTCATATAGTCAAGTGAAAACATGCAAAAGTTAGGTTATGATACCGCTTACCTGGAAGTGGACGTTGTCCGCCCCAAGATGGGTTGTTGCCGCCAACATCTTGGTGACATCTTCCTCGTTGAGGGCCAAAATGTCTAATCCTCCCGACATCGTTGCGTTTATTAGAGTTACGACTAAACCTGAGGAAACAAATCATACACTTCAGCCGAATATTCAAAAGCAAACACTTCATCAAACAAAATACCGAAATAACGTTTTCGTTCACTTATTAGAGTTGTAAGTCGCAAAGTTTACACACATTTTGATAACTTGTTCCTAAGATTCTTCAAATAATTCAAGATTTATAGAATTTAACTTACGCGTGTAATGCCACTGGGAGCGAAATGGACTTAAAAGAACTGTCAAAGTTGACAGCAAAGCAAACAGAATTATATTGCGGTCCGAAATTCACATGTTAGTCTCAATCCCGTCTTAACTACTTTTCCGCGCTCTTTGTATAATTTGGACCGCATTGGTATTTTCACGTTGGTCACACTTAGTCCGAGCTTTCATCCATACTAATATTATAATAAATATGAAAGTGTGTTTGTTTGTTCGTCCTTCTTTCACGTCGAAACAGAGCGACGGATTGCCGATTTTTTTTTGTTTGGACATAGTTGAAGGACTGCAAAAAAAAGGATGAAAGAGTCTCTAAAAATTTTTCCTTGAGCTAAAAATGTATACACACGAAATGGTTCATGTTTAAGCAGTGAGTCAGAACATGATTTTACGTCAAACGTATGACTTATAAATTATGAAGAAGGGAAGCGATTTTACTTGAGGTATAGGTAACGCCACCAGAGTTGAGGCCACGCACACAACCACGTTTAACGACAACACAACGTAAAAATCCCGCTGTCATTACATGAGATGTGGTTGTGTGCGTGGCCTCAACTCTGGTGGCGTTACCTATAATATAATCAGGATAGCCATGGGATAGTCCTGGCCAGCCCTGGGTATAGGTAACTAACTGTTCCCTGCGACTTCGTCTGCGAAAAATGGTTTTATAGCTATCCCACGAAAATCATCCATTATCCGGGATAAACTATATCCATCTATATCGTATCTGATGATCCGAATTGTAAACCACTTGTGCGTCAAATTTAAATAAAATCCGTGTATCTATTTCAGAGTAAAAGAGTTACAAACATTTCTCATTTACTAAAACACAATTTGGGATATTAAATGACTTTCATAGCAAAATAGTTTGTTTGTTTCTGCACTAATTGAATTGTAAATATAATTATAAAAATCTTGATCAATACCAAACGCAATTTTTTTTAAATCAATATCGATACATTATTGTATTTTTCTACTGTCTATGTCTCTAGCACAAATGACACTGCTACATTTCTCATATTGGCCATATTGTTTTTTTTTGTGAAATATTTGATTGAGTACAAACAATTTGCTTCGAAAGCAATTTAATACAGTCCCAAATTTTAAAATAATGATTATATTATTTTTATTTCTGTCTTCACTATCGTATTCCAGAAGCCATATAAATAGGTGCATCTTCCAATGGAAAACTTGAGAAAACAATGGCTTGCCTATAAAGAGTAAATTCCTTGAAATAGTGAATAAAATGTCATCTGAAATATACTAAAGTACATAAAAATATAGAAGATTATTTTTCATCACTTTACTTTTACGAAATAAAAGTACTTTAAAATTCATTTCAATTAATTCAATTTAGTTTTCTTGCCGTCGTTAAGTTGGCTATAATTTAACATAGCAACATTAGTTTTTGATGTGTGGCTGTGGGTGAAGATCGAACGAAAGAATAAATTATTTATTCTACGTATTTTTACAGTAACTTATTATTTTAAATCATTATTATAAGATAATACGTACATTATGATTACCCTACTGCCTTGACCCCAAATACTGTTATTATATCGTATACTTTGTGAGTTATTTTAGTAATCGGTGACATTTCAGTGAAGTGCCTAATTTGATCATGGAGGCTATAGCAAAACACGATTTTACTGCAACTGCTGATGATGAACTGAGTTTTAGGAAAAACCAAGTCCTCAAAGTAAGTTTGGCATAGATCGAACTGATTTTCAAATGATTATGTAAAGTTTCGATACAGATTTTATCAGGAATTTCATGCTTGCAGATACTAAACATGGAGGAAGACATGAATTGGTACAGGGCTGAATTAGACGGCAGAGAAGGACTAATACCTAGCAACTATATTCAAATGAAAAACCACAGGTTGGAGACATTCGTTTTCAGCTCGTTTATCTAGAGATTCATGAATTTCACTTATTGTGCATTGTTAATAAATTCCCATACAACTTTTCTCATTTCTAACTGTTATGCATACTTCAATATGTAAGTTTCTAGAAACTTATTTACAATATTTGTGTAATGCCTCCTTTTCACATTTGAGAAAAAAATAACTTGTCCCAATATGCAAAATCTTCAAATGTTGGCATTAGACACCACCTCATTCAATAAACACAATACCCCTAGATGCATTTTCTAGCTATACCTAATAAGTTAGGGTTCTTTTACATGTCTCCTTTTTTATACTGCCATCATTACATCATTACATTATATTCCAGTTGGTATTATGGAAGGATCACAAGAGCAGATGCAGAGAGATTATTAGCAAATAAGCCAGAAGGTGGATTCCTCATAAGAATCAGTGAATCAAGCCCTGGTGACTTCTCCTTATCTGTCAAGTAAGTACTGTTCCTAGAAATTGTCCATAAATCATTATACAACAAAGTTTGTTTATCTAACAGTTATTTTTTATTTGTTGTCAGTAAAATGGATTAGTCATTGCTGCTAGTTATCACATTGTGCATGATTTATAAATTGATTATAGTTGTGCAAAAGCCCTGTATTAATTACATTTGAAATTCAGCTTTATGGTGAAGGAAAACTTTGCGAGGAAACCTGCACACACATGTGTAGAAATTTAATGAGTGGGAACTACATCCCAAGCTCTCTCATTCTGAGAGGAGGCCTGCTCCCTGCTGTAGGAGCCCCCACCATACATAGTATTTGTCTTTGTTTAGTTTTTAAATGGGTCCCACTGAAAACCAGTGTTGCGGCTTGCCACAACATTATGCTGATTGGAGCCCAATTCATGCTATTTGATTTTTTCTTTTGTATCTTTTTCTGCTAATTGTATTTTTTATCCTATGTATTGAATATGTATAAATAAATCTCTCTCTCATACAAGCAAATATGCCAGTGAAATATGAGTCAACTTTAAATAGGAATAAGACTTTAATTTGTTTTCTTTTCAAACGGAACAGAACAAAACAAATGCAATATAGAATAATATCAATGATACAAATTCCTTTGATATGGTGATGTCCTTAATTAAGCACATTGGCCAGGACGAGGATAGGAAAGGATGATGATGACGAAAAGCCCTTTACTTGTTTAAATACTACTTACTACAGATATTTACCATTTTATAAGCCAGTGGAACAATAATAAATTATTACTATTAATATGAAGTTGCAATGTGAAACCAAAAGGTTTCTCTTCCCATGAATTGCACATTTAACCTGTTTTAAAAGCTTTTAAAGTTTTTGTAAATACAGTCAAAACCGTTTATAACAACATTCAAGGGACAGCAATATTTGGTTGTTAAACACGGTTGGTCTTTGTAACCAGTGTTACTTTGGTATATAAGATTGTGTTGGGTTTTTTTTATTGATTGTTACATCCAATATGTTGTTATAATTGGTGTCGCTATAAAAGGTTTTGACTGTAGTTAACTTTTGCCCACACATTTATTAGCCCTATAATAGCAATTAACAAACAGAAAATCACAATAGTTTGAACAGGAAGGAAGTTTGAATAAGGAAAAAATAGTTCCAAACGTATATAATTTGTTAAAAGAAAGTGTCTACACTTCATTTCAGTTGAATCTGATTTTCTCAAAGACACTTCTAGCCAATTGACATGGACCATAATTTGTCTAGTGATATGATTAAAATCTTTTTCTTCATTTCATTAGTTTTCAATTATAATAACAAAATTTTAGGAACCTAAACAATCAAGTGTCCATATCATAAAATCTTTTTCTTTATTAGTTTTCAATTATAACCATATTTTAAGAACCTAAACAATCAATTGTCCATATCATAAAATCTTTTTCTTTATAGTTTTCAATTATAACCATATTTTAAGAACCAAAACAATCAAGTGTCCATATCATAAAATCTTTTTCTTCATTAGTTTTCAATTATAACCATATTTTAGCAGTGGCGTAGCGTCCCTTGGAGGGGCCCTGTATCAAAATTAGTAAGTTGGGGGGCCCAAATAAAGGGTAAAGATACACGTTTGGGGTCTCTGTAACCCGGGGGCCTCGTATCATTGATACGGCTGATACGGCGGTAGCTACGCCCCTGTATTTTAATAACCTAAACAATCAAGTATCTTAGAGATTTGTCAGATTCTATTGAAATGAACTTTACTGAATTTATGTTGTATTCACTATATCAGTTCTCTGAATCAATATGTGACTCATTGTATTCTATCACAGGGTACAAGTATGAGCTTACATTTATTACTTAGTCACACAACTTAACCACCATCCACCACCAGCTATCTACAAAAAGGCGGAATTTTAAACCCGATACAAAATAATATGTGTGTATTACTATTACACACATATTATAATATGGTTAAGTTGCCTTTTACTGCACTTTAAATGAACTAACCACTTTAAACATTTTACATTAAGTGTTAATGACAAGAGCAATTGAGTAGTAGATAGCCTACTGACCATCATAATTCTGTAGCCACTGCAATGTTATGTTACTTGCAGATTTTTACTTGCTTAGGGCTACTACTTGCAGAATCTTGGGTTAGAGAAATAAATTGTTATCCCTGGGTTAGGGATGAGATTTCCATACATTTTGACAGTACTTAACTCTGGGTTAGCACTTTACTCAGAGTTATATAGTCTGGTCACACAAGCCCGCGTAGTGTAATCATCATTTGATTAGTGACTAGCTGTTGCCCCTGACTCCGTCTGTGAATTATAATCCAGGTTATAAACTGTGTGCCAAATTTCATCAGAATCTGTCAAACCGTTTTAGCATGAAAGAGTGACAAACATTCCACACATCCATACAAACTTTCGCATTTATAAATTACTTCTAGCTTTTGCCCGCGACTCCGTCCGCGTGGAATTAGTAATTTGGGCAGCTTATTTTTTTTATCCAATTCGCTTTTTCATCAAATTATGGCTCTCCTTAGTTCCTCGATAAAAAAAATTACCCGCAACCCCTTCGCACCCTCCAATCCGCTCCCCCCCCGCACAGCAACCCGCACCCCCCACACCCCCCCACACCCCAAGAACCCACACCCTCCACCTTCCCTCACCGCTCCGCACCCCCCACACACACCCCCACACAGCACCCCCCGCACACCCGCGTTCGTCCCAAGTCAAGCGTGCCTATAGAAGTTTTACTTCAAAAACCCCCGCACCTCCTCCCCCTCAACCCCCCCCCCGCCCCACCGGTGTTTTTGTCAAATATCTTGAAAACGGTGCATCCTACGGCAAAATCGATGTAATTTTCATCCCCCCTTTGAAGCCCCCGCACCCTCGCCCCCGTGTGGAGCGTAATGAAGATGATATATAGCCTATAGCCATCCTCGATAAATGGGCTATCTAACACTGAAAGAATTTTTCAAATCGGAGCAGTAGTTCCTGAGATTAGCGCGTTCAAACAAACAAACAAACAAACTCTTCAGCTTTATAATATTAGTATACATTAGTTATATTGTCTCTCAAAGGGCCATTATAGACAGACAGACTGACTGCCAATTGTAAGGTAACTGCCAATACATTTTTCATTGCATACAGTAAAATTGCACACAAACTGCATGCTAGAGGTAACGCCACCAGAGTTGAGGCCACGCACATAACCACATCTCATGTAATGACAGTGGGATTTTGACGTTGTGTTGACGTTTAACGACAACACAACGTCAAAATCCCGCTGTCATTACATGAGATGTGGTTGTGTGCATGACCTCAACTCTGGTGGCGTTACCTATAGCTGCAATTGCAGATGGATTGCCGTTTGTTTGTAATGGCCTAAAGCATTGAGTTTTTAGGTACCACCCATACCATTTTTCCTAAAAAACTGTCTGACCAAAAGTTTTGACTTGAAACTATGTAATTGTTTAGTCATGCAGGTTAAACCAATACTTTTAAATTGCATTTACCTTTAAGGGTCGTTCTACCATTTCGTCCGGATTTGGCTTTTTTTAGAGAATTTTTTTTTTTAGAGCTTTTGTGTTTATATTGATATTGCGTGTGTGCATACTCAGTCTTTATATTATTTAGTAAAAGGCACCCATATATTAATGTTATTTAAAAATAAATGAGATGGAATGTAATGAAGGCGTAGATGGAAATGAAATTCGACTGGACGGAAATGAAACTTAAACGGATGGGAATGAAATATGCACGAAAAGTTAAGAAATTGTACTGGATGGAAATAAATCGTAAAAGGATAGAAATTAATTAGATAAATGGCAATGTGACAGCCCTGGAATGAAACAAAAATGACACATTTTCGTATATTTCTTTAATTAACTTTGCAATTTAGATTTCCACAATCATAACAGAAATCGACACTTTATTTCAGACTCAATCTTCAGTCTTATTATTTGGCAAGAACTAGAACACTAATGTAATGATATGAGATCTTGAATTTCTCAACATTCACAAATTAAATTAAAAAAATCTAGAGACTTCAAATAAAAAGAAAAGAAAAGTAAAGCATTACAAACATAATAATGTTCAAAACAAAAAACGTCTTTAAAAAAATGTTAAACATAAACTATCAAATATGCCTGCCTAATAATAAGGCACTTAAGACTGTCACAACATTATTTTTCAAGATAGAAACCTGCTGTAAGGTTAATTTTAATAATTATCTGTACGTAGTTTTGCTTATAATTAACTTTAGGTAAACTTGCAAAAGACATCTGTCCTCGCCTATTTTCCTGAGGATCATCCAAACGTTGTACGATAATTTATCCGATATAGAACTGTGAAGTTTTTTTGAGTTTATTATATTCTACAACAACCCACATATCAATGTCATATTTCAAATCAAACTCGACGTCATTAGGATTTGCTACCTGCTGGTCACATTCAGGAGCTTTATTGGTGGGAGGTAAATTCAAAAATTTCTCAAACTCCGTTTGATCAATAGAGCTACATCCTGTTGAATGATGACGGGCAGAAAATATTTGATAATTGTAGGGTACGTTGATATAATATTCAGACTTTATTTCAGATGATTTTCAGAGTCTTGTATCGAGTCGGAAAAATCTTCCTCATGAGTGATCCCGTTAAAAGTAGGTTTTATGATGATATTTCTCAACTTTCTCAAATTGTTTCTTAGAGCCGGGGTATCAATTTGCGGTGGTGACACAGCTCCAACATAATTGTCAAGATCATAATTCGAAAATTGATCAATTTGCTTATCAGATTTGTTAATGGTGGTCTCCAAACCATTATTTAGGGTTAAGTCAGGGAACACTAATGAATTCAATAGTGGACTAAAGTTTCCTTCCAGGCCACATTCATGTTCAGCACTGTGTACATTTTCTTTTAGTCCTGAGTCACATTGGCTACTATAATGAGCAATTGGACTTGATAAACCAGGCTGTATACGTGTATCAATTATATTTTGTTTGGTATGTTGTGCAATATCAATATATGTTGTGATTATTCTTTATTTCAGCATATTTCAACTTTTTGCGTAACCTATCCTTTGCTAATTTTTCCTCTTTAGTTAATTTTTTCTTTGTCTTCACCATTCTTACCACTGTAACTACCTAGAAGATACGATGAAAAAAATTAAATAAAGCCACAACAGCCAACCACACCAATAGTCACCATGAAACATAAAAGGTGACCTTAGCCTCTGGACAAATAATGAAACCATGGATAAGACTGCTTAATTAGACAAGAAAACAAAAAAAAATCTATGAAATCAGATCATCCAAATAAACAGGCTGCTCCAAAGTGATACATTGAAAACTGTTAATTTTTCGGTAAATATTGGACTGATTGTTATGATACTTTGCAGTTTGGTTTTAAATATCTTGCTAAACCAGTTGTATTCGTATTTGTCCAGAAGCTAAGGGCACCCAGCACTGCGGTGCATCACTTGTAATAGCGGGATAAATTAAGTCATATCCTTCCAAATCCATTCATTTCCTTCCACGAAAATATTGGAAGGAACGGATAGAAATGAATAGGAGAGGAATGAATTATCAACACTTAAATCCAAATTATTTCACTATTCTTCGTGCTTCCAGGTCATCAAGCAAACTGAATGATAGTCCACCCAAATGTAAATAAATATCGTGCCAGGGAAATTATTTGCATAATAGAGTTTCGAAATACAACCCGGATAGTAATGAGTACATACCTGTGACAAAATCGATTTTGAACGGAGAGAACACAAATATTTTCCAAACCACGTGCGCGAGACCATCCTCGTTGAGTTGTTTCGGCAGACGGAGGTGGGGAAGACAAGCGGGGATCATGGTTCTTCGTGAATAAGGGCGTGTTTAGATTTGAAATGAATTTCAATTCTCGCGGAAGGAAATGAAGTTATTTATTTGACAAAAGGAAAAACTGCGTTCTCTCCATAATAATTTAACTCTAGAAGTAAGGATGCACTAACATAATATTTAATGTGTGTTTTACTCATAAACAACAAAAACACAACAGGTTTTCCTGCAAAAAGAAAGTTTTTTTTAATCATCAATCCAATGGAGCACTATTTTACATAGGAAAGAAATGAAATTTTGATAAGTTTATGTACAATATTTTAAAGATTTCAAGGCTTGGCCAAATTATATCAAATACTCCTTTTGCGTCATTTGTGAAGAAAACATTATACATTAGCCATGTTTGAAAAATATGTTTTTTTACACTTGATTCGGGTCCGGACACCAAATCCGACCGAAATGGTAGAACGACCCTTAAATAATTTGTAATTGATTTCCTATTTACCTTTTCACCATACATTTAACATCATAACATAACATTAAATGAACATTAGTAAATATTATAAATGCAAAAGTTTGTGGGTATGCGTGTGTGTGTACGTGTTTCTTGCTAAAATGGTTGGATAAATTTGGATGACATTTGATATGAAACTAGCTGGAGGTCTGGAATAACACAGGCTCAGGATCGGATTAACCCTTTCAACGCCAACGACACATATAGGTGTCACAAAGTACAGTGTCAAAGTGATCTTTACAAAATGACATAAGATTCAAAGCAGGTTTACGTTTTGTCGAGGCGCGGCGTTGTAAAGGTTAACAATGTTGGGGCCTCCAGGCAATACAATTTTCGGGGCCGCACATTAAACCGCACTTTTCAAGAACTCAAATTAAATCAACTGGTAGCATGCATCGAAAAATAGCAAGAATAGTCTTGAGGATAAAAAGATCCAGTTAAATTTTTACACCGAAACCTTTTTAATTTCTTTGTTGCGCTCAGGGGGCACTTTGGCGATGCGGGGCCCCTAGGCAGCTGCCTACTCTGCTAAAATTGTTAATCCGGCCCTGCACAGGCTACTACTACGGCTCAGGCCTGAAATGTCCGTTTTCCTAAAATGTATATTTCCTAAAATGTCTGCTTTTCCATAATATGTGACGTCTTTTTAAAACCCTTGCCTTGTAGGCCTGAGCCACTACTACTACTACTACTTTTGATCCCGATATTCCCATAGAATCCATGTCAAATCCCAAAAACTTGAGCACTAAGTCTAGAAACATTACATTTTACATGGTTAAGACCACAATGTAATTATTGGGAATTACCATGGGAATTCATTTAATAAAATTCCGCAATTTCAATCGGACTGCCAGATCCAATGGATTAGGTACACAAGCAAAACCATGATTATGTATGTCATACTTTTCCTCAGGAAAATCAATCTAATATACTCTCGTCATACACAAACCGTTCAGCCGGGATTTGCCGGAATGTGATTCAATATGTGACGTCAAAGTACACTTGACATTTTGTTATCAGTATTCAGTAATTTATGTATATAATAGCGTGGTTCTGGAAGCGATTTAGAGGCCTTGGTTATTTTTATCTATCTCAACACTTATCAATTACCACAACCCCAGCATAGTTTAATGTTCATAAACTACTTTCTGACTTGTAACTTATTGTTTCTTTATCATAATGGAATGCAAAGTTCACTCGGGTATAAACTATCTTTGTGAGTGGTTAAAGTAATTTCTATTAAAATACGTACTTAATAAAATAGTGCTGATGGTTATGTTTTGTGTCCTGCCTATATATCTCACACTACTGGGCGCACGACCCTCAGGACGAAAGAGCTTGGCCTGTAGTTCCAACATGGGCCACATGGGTCCAGTGTGGCTTGGAAACTTGACCCATTGTATTGCTTTGTAGGTGTATGCAGGTTTCCACACGATGTTTTCCTTCACTGAAAAGCTCATGGTACATTTGAAGTGTAATTCGAGACATAAGTTCCGTAAAAGTCACGAGGTACCAGGGGTTTGAACCCATGACCCTGCATGCATGTATGGCTTAGTCAAGAATAATGAGTATGTGATCATTTTTTTTTATTAGCCTGACATAGAGTCCCACTGCTGGGCAAAGGCCTGTTCTTTTGACCTCCACAACTCCCGGTCTGGCGCAATATCAGGCCAGTCTTTTGCATACACGTCCAAGTTGTACCGCCATCTCCTTCTTGGTCTGCCTCGTCGTCGCTGGCCGTTCGTGAACATTCTGAAACTTAAATAAATTCTTATAGCGTTTCGTGGGCTCAGCCTAACCCCTTTGGGATATGGGCGTGATAAAAATGTATATGTATGTGAACTTTCGTAATTAAATTCCTTAAAATTTCTTCTACCTCTTATTTTTAGGATTCCATACCCATAAGTTGCCAATAGAACCCCCCAATGAAGACACAAGACAGTAAATTAATTTATCGCGGGCAAAGCTGCGGACGGAAGGCTAGTTGTAAATAAAAAGATTCCGTGTAAAGGCCAAAACTCACAATAAGTCTTTGGTCGCAACGAAAAAATTCACACGCGCATTCATATGGGCAATGAATGCATTATGTATGAGATTGCAAAATGAAAAAAATCCCGAAGTAGGTAGTTCACAGCTCTTCAAATCCATCTTGTTACCAGATTTTAAGCAAACGGCAACCTTCGGACTTTTTAAAGTTTTCAATTTCATTACATTGAAATTCGGATCGAATCCGATCCGATTCGGATGGGCATGTTTCTCTATTCACATTGCGTCAATTACAAACTACACCTGATCGAAACCCAAAGTTTGACGAAGGATATTAAGAGAATAGAAGCACTGAAAACGCTCCGACTGTTGCTCGTGGTATAGAAAAAAAGTTTCGCCTCTGCGTGTGAGTCATGCGTTGGATGCAGTGTAGTAGCTTTATTTTGTTGTAGATTCGTCTCGGCTTGTTGTGTTAGTCATAATAAATTACTCTCTGAGTATTCTCGATAACGCTCGCGTTTAGACGTAACCAACGTTATTTTTATAATTTTCCACGTTAGTAACATCATAATGCTCAATGCCATTGTTTCTGGTCCCCTGTTATAACAAAACGTTATTATTTTTTGTCGTTAAAATTACTACACTGTTTTTACATGCATAAGTTTTTCTACGTTTCACTTAAACCAGTTCTCCATCGATAATCATGAGTCAGCCTACGTAAAGAGATCGAAATAAAACCCGTTCCAACTATTTCCTCCTAATATAGATTGGGCCTATGTGAGAATTAGTCATTGAGTGTTGATTACTCATTATAGCTTATTAACACCGAGATCTCTGTGTTAAGTGGTTGAAATGAGAGTTAAATTGAGTGCACAGAGCAGAGGTTTAAAATAGTATCATCAGATGGGAATGGTATAAAAGTGAAGCGCGAATCTTGATAACCGATCATCGTTTCTTACAAGAAACCGCTTGAACTTAAATGAATATCTTGCTGAATGCTGGCTTTTAACAGTCTTGAATTTTTGAGCTTACGATCTTTTTTTTAACCCCACGAGTTGAATAGAATTCCGCCAGTGTCGTGCAGCGATTTCGCTTGTAGAGTTACGCACTATGATGCCTACGTATACGTACGTGCCTTAGGGCACGTCAAAAGCACCACTTGCACGGTGATACTAATACAAGAAGGACTCAGAAACATCTCATTTAATGTCATTATCTTCTGTATGGCAGCAATCATTCTCAATTGTCTGAAACGGAAAACACAATTTGTTTACTGTTTTCAATCCAAACTGAATTAGTATCTGTGACAAACAAAGATCGTTGTTTGCAAACACGACGCGTCTTTTGAAGCGATTCCCTTTTGTAAAGACTGATTATTTTAAAAATGGACTTTAAGGAAGGTTACAATGTAGATAGATAGTGTCAGTCATAAATAAAAACGTAGTATTGATATAATTGTTTAGTTGCCGAAATTGATAACCCCTTGAATAGCGCCGAGCCCCTGTTCTGAACGGTCTATTAAATATCTACTGATTTTTTGTCTATTCGATGTTACCCATAAAACGTTCTGTTCAACAGACTCGTCAACATTCGTTGAATAGGTATCTTATGTTCGGATGTTAGGTGGTGAAATTTGCCGTCCGTTTAGGCCAACTTACGGAAATCATGTCTGTGACTCGAACGAAATGTTATACTGTATAGATTTTTATAAGCTGACCTTTTACGTTCTCAAGTGGTAAACGGCCTGCATATAAAATTTCAACTATACTTGATTTAAAGCCACTTTTCTAACCTCGTATTCTATCTACCGCAGGCTGAATGACAATATACCTAGGTAATCACTAATCAATCATACGTTGTCAATACATAAACATCAGTGCCCTACTTCTGATGGTTCCCAGAACGATTCCCTTGCAAAAAATCTAACATTGTTTACGTTTCTCAACAGATGTCCAGATGGCGTTCAGCATTTCAAAGTTCTAAGAGACGCGTCGAGCAAATTCTTCCTGTGGGTAGTGAAGTTCAATTCTCTCAACGAGCTGGTGGATTACCATCGCACCGCGTCCGTCAGTCGCCTGCAGGATGTCAAACTCAAGGATGTCGTTCCAGAAGAGGTTAGTGTATTTAGATAACACTACACTTGCCTATAAATGACCTAAAGTTACCATCTTACCTAATCAGGAAGGCGTCAGTAAAATATTACATTAACTCAAAATAGGCATCAGATCCTTGTTTGCGTGTGTAACCCTGGCGTAAGAACGACTCTTTCATTAAACTTTAATAATATTTCCAAAAACAAAATATGTTGTTTGTAGGAATGCAATTTGGGCTTTATTTATTAATGATCGCTTCCTACCTCGTAATATTTGGCAACTATGGAAGACTTACTTCGCATATCTTCGTGGTGTATTAGGGGTAATAGTTATATGTCCATACTTACGCCTATCTTACGTAGTTTCTATGATACCGAAGGCCTCTTCATTTTGGCTTCGGCCTTTTTATATACCTTTCAAGGCCGTGATTGGAAAACTGAACAAAAATAATAATACGTATTAAACTTGTAATACATAACTATTTAGTGCATTTTCGATATAGACCTCACAATTTTTTTTCTGTCGCCTGACACTCAAGAATGTAGCCACTTACAAGCTGTAAACAATCAACAAAGGCGTGGGAACAACGAAATATTTTACCCATTTGCTCTTGACTAGGATGTTGTCCTGGACTTCCCATTCTGAAATGTAAACAACAATCAAAAACATAACACTGTGCGTTCCTTGTCTATCATACAACTGTCATTTTATCATCCAGAAAGTTCGATTTAATCAATATGTTTGTCCATGGGTAAGGCGCGCCGATGTCAGTGTAAATAGTGCCGACGCGTTGACCCTGATAAACCAACGAAAATAACCCGGTCAGCTTTGTTGCTATTACTATAATCTCTGGTTGCAAATGCTGCTTCGACTCGGGAACACATGCTACGATCTTTATTATTTGTTTGTATTTCGGTTGCGTAATTTAAGGAAAGGCAAAGGCAAAGGCCCGCGGAGACTTCTAGTAATGCTGTTATGTCGCGTTAACGTTGATTTTCTCGAACATCGATCTGGATTTACTGGTGCAATAAATGGCACGACTAGTTTTGCCGTACAAAAGTAGTCGATAATGTAGGATAAAATTATTTGGGAATTTACAATTACATTTGGCATGTATTTAGAACTTGTAAAAGCTTGTGTTTACTGTTATTATTCCGAGTAGTCGTACATAACACCTGCGCGAAACTTGAATCATGATCGAAAATTAATTGGAATGCCCATGTTGAATAGATGAGAATATTTGATGAATTTAAATAAAATGTGGATATAATTAATGCATAATTCATGAGATTGTATGGTGTGTTTTCTGTTTGGGTAAGGTCCAACGTAAAATAGGCTTTTTCTAGTCATTTCTTACATGTTTCGAATACTATTCTTTTATATGTAGGTAATATACTTAGTTTAATGCGTAGCTAAATAAAAATTCAGATTGATTGCCATTTACTACTGTTTCCCGTATTCTGTATAATTTCATTATTTAATTAATTAATCCCAATTTTGTACGCACTGCGTGCTCATGATTAGCTTTTTAAATTGAACAATCTGGCCACTAAGTAGTTTAATTGTAATAAAATCTATTCCACTTTGATTCTGAACTAGCTTGAACGGTAATATGACAAGTAAACGGTTTTATTGGAATCAAAACCTAAAACGATCGCTTTAAAATTTTCGAATGCAATAAAAATATACCTTCAATTATATTATCCTCGTAAAGATCTAAATAAAATAAATAATAACGGTAGTCTTTAGTACTTACATGCGACGGAGGAGGAATTGGTGTTTTCGATTTATTAGCGAACTAATACCTCTACACTCTTTAAACTTTAACCAATGAAGGCGAATATGACTTTCTTCACTTCCGTAGATATATGTCACAACAGCTCTTCTTGAAAGTTCTCCCAAATCTTACGAGATTGTTCACGTTTTGATGGAAAAGATCGCATAATAAGATATAGAGAAACTCAACTTAGATGTATCCTGTGCCACAAAAAAAACTAATTTTTTCTGTCCAATATACAATGTAGCTTTACCTCATAAGCTTCGCTTTGAAAAGTTTCACACTATTGAATAAACATGTAATAAAGTAATTAATATGTATTACTTTATTTTTAATTTTAATCAATACTTGTTGACTGCCAGTTATCATACATTCATGGAATACATTTTGCTAATGTCCTTTCAAAACGACACCATTTTCCCAGTTTTCCAACAGACATGCATTCTTTTATTATTTTTCTCGTACTGATATGTATTTTTAAAAGTATGTAAGGTAAAATCTTTGAAATTAGAAGAGTTTTATATGTTCAGGAACAAGTGGGTTAAGATATTATAACAATCGTGCAATCTCATTTTGACGCTATTAGTTTTCTTTGGATATATTTCGCGACACACTCTCTCAAACACAGAGGCCGTATTATCTACCGCGCGGTCACTTACGATCGCATTCAACATCTCTTTCTACCATTATCCTCTATCGTTTGACAGAATGAAGTGGTGAAAGCGATTGTGGTTCCAAGTGATTTAGACAATAAGGCCTTAGATATTGTAAATTTCTCGACCTAAACTGCTTCAAACATGACAATAATTTCGGTATGATTTTTTTTTAGGGTTCTGTTCTCAAAGGGTAAAAACGGGACCCTATTACTAAGACTCCACTGGCCGTCTGTCTGTCTGTCACCAGGTTGTATCATAATGAACCGTGATAGCTAGACAGTGGTAATTTTCATTGATGATGTATTTCTGTTGCCACTATAACAAAAAATACTAAAAATAAAATAAAGTTATTAAAGGCGGTCGTCAACAAGAAACGTGTTTTTTTTTCAACGTTTTTTACTCGATCTCTATTTATAATGGCTCTACTTATAATGGCGTTAACTTAACTAGACACTTGAAATGTTCACTGATCATGTATTAATGTGGCCGGTACAACAACAAATATTAAATTATATTAAACATTAAGGGGGGTCCCGACTAACCGATATAAAATGATCTCACACTTCTGCTAATACTGAATTATTATAGTCACGGCTATTTACGGGTTATATTTTGTCATACCTAAAAATTTGCACGGAACCCTCGGTACGCGTGTCCGACTCACACTTGGCCGGTTTTTTCTTGTTGATCTGCCCTCTGTACTTTTTGTCAGTATTTGTACATTAAAAGAATGTCGTACTTTATTTCCAGACATTGGTGCAGGCCTTGTATGACTTCACGCCGCAAGAGGCGGGCGAGCTCGAGTTCAGACGTGGTGACGTCATCACTGTCACGGATCGCTCAGACCAGCATTGGTGGCAGGTAAGGAGACGTCAACTTGTACTTAGTGTGTTTGACAAGAACGTGACTGATATAAACATTATTTTTAATCAGCCAGAGAACAGCTAATAAAAAAACTAAACTGACTGGACTGAAAGGCTAAACTGCTCTTTTTACTTAACTTGATTTTTTGAATTTTATGTCAGCAACGACATTGCAAAAATAAGTGCCGTCAAAATAAAGGTTATATTTAAAAATAAGTTCATCATGCCAGTGTAATACGTCTCACTACAAGGCACAGGCCTCACAGAATGAGATGGTTTGGGCCGTTGTTCCCACGCAGGCCTAATGCGGATTAGGAACTTCACATATACCATTGAATTTCTTCGCAAGTGTGTGCCGCTTTCGCACATAATTCGCGCATTCTTTTTCATAAATTTCTGTATTTCCAGGGAGAAATCGCCCATCGCCGCGGTCTGTTCCCGGCTTCGTACGTGACCGCCTACCACTCATAGTGCAGCGAGACGGTTCGCCGGCCGCGGCGCGCGTCTCCTGAAACGGAGCAACGTTGAACACCACACCGGTAATTATCCTCATCCAGTATACCAACGAGCTCGCACACTTCAATGTCTACGTGCGAACTTACCTCAGGTGTGGCTTTTTGCCTGGATATCCACTACCAGTTGACCGCTAAAATTGTTAGTATTCCCGAAAGTAAACGCCAGATGCTTTTGATTTAGTCTAGTGGGTCTAACCTGTTTAGTCTACATGCTACAAAAGGGAAGGGTTCTAAATAAGACCGACGAGAACGGAACTGAGAGTCTAGTCGCCACGAATGAAACTTTAAACAACATATTTTCAGAATAGGGTAGTGTCCTGGGTAAAAAAAAACACTATTACAATTAGTCCGACATTTAAATTATCAAAAAATATTGAACACATTTTTTTTCTTTTGTCAATTGAACAAAAAACGACAAAGATAAAGCGCGACAAAGTTCGGGAGTGGGGGCTCGTGACGTCACGGTTCGCTAAAAAGTGTAGCGAATCGTGACGTCACGCGGAACTTCAACATACAATATCTCCGTCATTTTTTGTTCAATTGACAAAAGAAAAAATACGTGTCCAATATTTTTTGATAATTTAAATGACGAACTAATTAGATTTTTTTAGGAAACTAGCCTATTGTAGTTATGTGCATAACTGTATAAAATCAGGTATGTTTTGAATCCGGAAATAAGCATGGTAAATAGTTCGTCATGCTGGATTCCGGCTAAAAAGTTAAATCAAGCCCAATGTAAATGTTCAAGCGCGTGTAATTGGGGTCATCTATTTCTGTTACTTTCGGTTTTGATCTAAATACTACCATTATGTGCTACGACTCTTATTTTTTAGGTGTCATTCCTGATCATTTCCTCAAGATTTATTGCAACCTTTGAATATTATCGATGGAAATTGACACAGTTTTATAAAGCAAGTTTTCCAGATAATTGGAATGTCTGCGGTTTACTTTCGGTGTACTGTGGTCTCGGCCAAGTTTACACTAAATTATTTCCTAACAATTGCAATGGGATTAACCCCACTTTTTTAAATATTAATGTCTAAGAAATCTCAGCCTAAATTAGCAAATGTTATTTAATAATTTAGTGTTTAAATTTGGCTTCTAACTATATTGACGTTCTTTTAGAGCGTAAGATGTAAAAAAAAAATTATCTAGTTTCGTATTTATCACTTCTATCTTTGTGGACCTGTAAACTAGTCTTAATCTTAAATAGCTACATCTTATCCTAAACAAATAGCTTCAAATCATTTTGTAATTGGTAAAGTTCAAAATAGACTTAATCCTCACTTAATCCTTCCTGCAAAAGGAAACAAGCCTATTTAAGATTTTGCTGAACTACAGCCGACAGAAGTGATATTTATCGTGTAACCTTGCCATATGCAAAAATAATGTGACTATGGGAAATTTAGCTGAAAAATATTAGGACATCATTGTATAAGGCATAAGGTTAGATTGTCGCTAAGTAGAGTCGTTTCCTAATGTACTAATGTTCCGTAACTAAGAATAAAGGCAGGGAAGTATCGTCGTGGTCCACAGCGTTTGATTTGTATACTGTTTGAACATGGTGCTTCATGTTACACAGCTGTTCAGGGAGTGGATGAACAATACAAATAATTAGCTCCTGTAGTAATTGTTAACGTAATTGCCTGTGTCTGTCCAATGAACTCCTGTCGAGTTAACAACTGCCTTATGTTTCGCAATACTAAGTATGTAGGACTAAATGTCATCGGGAGTACAAAACTACGTTTCGTGTCGTGATTTATCTGTGTAATGTTTCTGTGTGACGAATTTATTGATTTCTTTCCATTTTAATTATGTGACAATTTGAAGGATGAATAACTGTTTTTGTCCTATAATACGTGCCAGAATGTTATTTGTAGTATTTTAAATGCCTGTGTTTAGTAATGTAACGGTAATAGGGATCAACTCTGTTATTGCTGAGTCCTACCCGCGTTTGATTATATTATTTGATTTTAAAGTACATATGACCATTATTTATCCTTTTATTGGTATATTGCTCATTTTAAATATTTACCATTTACATGTTAAGTAATAGCATTTAAGTTCTCTTTTCACGTTTTGATCTTAATTTTATCATTACCTATACAAAAATATATAATCTGGTACCATAGTCATGTAGGATATAAAATTGTAGCGTCCTCCAAAAGCTTAGCTCTCCTTAGATATAGGGTCAGACTATAGTTTGTGTTACGCACAAATTGTAATGCCGCATACTTTATAATTATGATTATTATCCACGAATTAGTTTTACAATGTTTTGATAGACGGATGTACAGCGAGGATTTTATAACAATATACAATAACTACGCTTTTAATCGCTTTTGATGTGTTTATTTCATTAAAATTTTGTTACCCATCTTAGTGTTTGAATAAATGAGATGTGAATGAAATTTTAATAATATCTAAATTAATTCGACTTAATCATAAAAAAAAAGTAAAATAGCTTATCGTCGTGGCTACTGCAGGGGAGCGATACGATTTCCGGCGCTGTGAGGTGGCACCGTGGCACTCGGGGTGTCATTGTACTTACTTAGCGTTAACATTAGTCAAGACTTTGAAATTTATAAAACTTTGAGTGCTCGTTGATCCAATGTAGATATTTATTTTTGTTGTTGAAATATACCCAAAATAACTATATTTAGGGAAGCATACTTTTTACTGTTTTATAATTAAAACGTTCGAGAGCTATCTGCGACCCGATCATTAGGAGTAAGATATCGCAACGTTGATATTTTGATTTCCCCGCATGTTTTGTGTTTCGGAGTTTCCCCTTGAGCAAAGCATTTAACTGTGTAAGATAAGCTGATACAGGACAGCGCGTGAGTCCTACTCGAGGCGAGGCCCGGAGCTTCTCGCTCTAGGACTAGTGCATGGCGGCAAATTAAGAAATCGGAAGTGCTATAATCTATGATAATCAAATATTTAAATAATTAAGTTATGATTCTCCAATATTGTGGAAGATGTATAATATTTTTACTAATAAATTTAATATTGTAATCGGAGTCTTTTATTTTGTAATTTATTATTCTGCCCTGCAGAAACTAAAACGCAGTAAGAGCAAAAAAGCGATTAGACCATTATGTTCCTTACGATGTGCTTGTTATAGTTCAATATTGAACAAACGTAAAAACTCTATTACTGCGTTTTAGCGTCTGCAGGGCAGTATTTGTTCATGATGTGGTCTAAATTTATCGAAACAGTTTTTGGATTCAATAGTATATAAATGTTTTATTTTTCTTTCTTTTGGAATATTTCGTAGAGATGATTAAAACAACAATACAATGCATTCAACAATCAATAATTTATTATATCTAAACCTAAATAACATCACATTCATTAACAGGATTAAAAAAATAACATAGTATGTAGTTTAAAAATGATTATTATTTATTTAGTCAAAATAATTCTAACAAATTTAGAACAGTTTTATTAAAAAAAGGTACTATTAGAAAGCAATAAAAATGCTTTATCTACTATAATAAATAATAATAATTCCTTTGGCATAAAAAATATCTAGCTGATAGTAATAGATACAATCACATAAATATACGATTGGCCTTATGTTTTTAATTAAATATAACATTTAAAATAGCACCTTGCTCTATTATCAGAAATCTAAATTGCTCCAATACAAAAACAGGCTCTACTTAAGTACCTACTTCATTCTACTAAGTCGCTCGCACCACATTGTGTCTTACACTACTTGGTCTATATAGTTACCGATTCATTCATAATTAACCAAAAGAAAAACTAAAGCTCTTTGTGATATTATTTTTGTCTTTCTACATTTTCCCTGAAAACTAATTACTAGAACATTGCCCATTTAAATGGCGATTACGCATCATATTTATTATTTATTTAACGTTATTTCATTAACGTTGTAACATCACAATTTACTACTCGCCACTGGCCGCCTATAAATATTTTCAGTAATAGGGGTAAGATTCTACCGTAAAATTCGGCATAGGTATTACAAGTCTGCGGCGTAACATAGCATCGTGTGAAACCCTTTTTTAAAGTCTTATTGCGATCAAAGAATAGATAAGTAGGTACAGAATTTTACGATGGAATCTTAGTCTACAAGATCAGAAATTAGTTGACAACCTATGAGATACGTATTAAACTTAACAACATCACGATTTATTTGTTCAGTTTCAAAAGTGTCCTATTGTATAGCTTGATTGGGAAGAACATTGTTTCCATTCTGGCACTACTTTAGTACTGTTTATGTTATCCAACTTTTTAATTTTCAGATTTTTTTAACTGTGGATACAAACTTGTCCACATGTTGTATAATTGACCAAATAATTTATTTATATACCATCCTAAAGTTCAATGTCATTTGTAGGACTTAAAACATTAAAGAATATCTTCATTTACAAGTCAATGTAACCATTAGCTTTTATTTCTTTACATACTTGGTCAATTAGTACATCTGTAAAAAAACGTCGTCCTGCTGTCTAATACAACGCTAACGACGGATTTATGCGTCACAAAGTACAACGTCAAAGCGATCTTCATACAATGACATAAAGTTCAAAGTAGTTTTACGTTTGGTCGAGGCTTTGCGTTGAAAAAACTACTACTTTATTCATTTAGATTCAGTGAACTAAACGGTTTTACCTTGCTCAGGGTGTCCACTTTCTGGAAAGTCAGGGAAAAGTCAGGGAAGCTCAAGGTGGTCAGGGAAAGTCAGGGAAAATCAGGGAAATTTGCTAGAAATCCAAAAAGTCAGGGAAAAACTCGTACTTTCCCAATGATGTAAAATGAGGGAAATATTTCATGCTCTAGTTTGACCCTTTAACCAGACTATTGAAGCAATTTTTTTATGAAAAATACATTTGCAGTGAATTCCCATCATCGGGTCTAGCTTAGTATCTCGGGCAGTAAAAAAAACATATAACCTGCTTTGAAATGTACATGTTGAGTCGGGGAAATTTAGAAATGTGGTCAGGGAAAAGTCAGGGATTTTTTTTAGGATTTGTAGTGGACACCCTGTTGCTCTTCCCCTGCCAGCCTTACTTTTATTGGCATCGTCCGCATACTAACGCCTGTATCAATCACTCAACTCATATTCAACAAGCACAAGTACTATTATCTAAGTTAGCCAAAATTGTGAGGATTCATGTCCTAGAACGTTTTCCCTCCTAAAGCAAGCATAATGTTTTCGAAAGCTATCCAGTTGATGAGAGCCCACGGGCCCAGACGCATCCACAGTGGTAGAAAACCTTTGTATAATGACAGGATGCCTTCGTTCTTCACTGATTGCTGGAGGCAGTCTATCATGCCGCGATAGAGGACACCCCTGGAAAGAATGAAAAAACAGTAAGCAAGGTGACGACTTTCTTGAAAAAAAAAAAGTATATATTTCTTTCCCGTGACTTATACAGGGTTATTTTTAATTCACTGACATCCTCTTAACCCTGAATTCCTATCACTCAAACAAATGTTTTTTGTTTTACGACTTTTTAAAATGAAGCACTTTTTTTCCCATACAAATACACAGAGTATCGTAAAAATAAGAGGAAATCTCAAATTTTCAAAACGTTATTACACCAAAAATATTAAGTTATGACAAAAGCCGTAAAACAAAAAACATTTGTTTAAGTGGTAGGAGTTTAGGGTTAAAAGGATGCTAGTGAATTACAAATAACCCTGTAGATGAAAATTAATAATAATAATAATAATTTTTATTTCGACCTTCAGGTATCATAGTTTAAATTAAACATTACATTATAGATTAAGAAATTTATTAAATTAAAAACAAAAATAAAATCAATTTGTGTTAATAAGGTAAACATAATAAACTATAGTCCGACAAGCTCGTGCGCGGCTCTCCGCGGAACCCTGTCGCAGTCAGCATTTGCCGCACTTATTGAAAACAATCTCGTTAAGGACAGCAGAGGCTCCCTGCGACAAAGTTCCGCCGAGCGCCGCGCACGGGCTTGTCAAGGTATAATCCTAGTGTTAGTAAGCAAACATTAAATCTGTTCCACAACACGTTACGTAGGTTGTCAGTACATGTATCATGTGACAGTGATTCAAATACTGACTATTAAGAAAATTCCAGAAAGCCCAAGGGCAAGGGCTTATTGCAGCTCTATGGTCCGATCGAAAGGATGATTATGTCTGCCAAGTATCCAATTTCTATAACAGTTAAAAACAATCTTCTTTATGTCTTACCAAGTGGGAATTTTAACAAAGCCGTGCCTTTATAATGAAGACTACCTCTAAGCAAAATTTCAGCCTTCTACGGCTAAGGGTTTGGACTGGGCGTGGATGAATCAGTTAGTGAGTCAAGTCAATTAGTCAACCAATCAGGACTTTTCTTTTTATATGTATCGATGTAGATGAGTTTAGTTTTCGGCTGCCGACAATTTTTTCTTCGATCGAACTTCCGTCAGGTGCCCGACTTCGCTATGTACGTTCAAACGTATGTAAGCGTTCACTTGACTTTCACCCAGTGTCGAAAAAGCATGTAGTACCCTTTGTAGTACCTATAGTTAAGTTATAGGTTCAAGACTGGCGAAGTTCTCAAAAAGTATTAACTCTTATATGCAAGACACTGAATGCGTTAGTATACGCATTTTTACAAGCTTCTATTTAATTTGAAATGTTTGTGCGACATGTGGTGGTCTCGCAAAAGGTATGTCAGAAATCTTAACAAGAATGCAATGTGATAGTTTCAAACCTGTCGTTTTTCAATAAAATTTGTTTATGTAGATTAAAAAATGTCGAATGATTTCTGTTTTAGCTTAAATAAGCGCATTGCAATAGACATAAAACAAAACAAAAGCACTCAACAAACCACAGCGTAAACGACTACGTATACAAATTATTTGACCGAGCAACGACTTTGACCGCGTTCGGTCGACCTCGTCCGATTTGACTTTACCAAAGTAACTTCGTGCGTTGTAATTGGAGTTTAGTAGTACCTTTGTACACAACATTGAGTACGTTTTAAAAAAAAAAACCGGCTTAGTGCGAGTCGGACTCGCGCACGAAGGGTTCCGTACCATTATCTATAAAAACGGCAAAAAAATCGCGTTTGTTGTATGGGAATGGGCCCCCTTAAATACTTGTTTTATTTTAATTTAATTATTTATTTTTAAAGTGAATATATAACTAAAAATTCTGTGAATATTTCAAGCGTCTATACCTGTTGCCGTTATCAATATCGAGCAAAAACGAGCAAAAAAATCACGTTTGTTGTATGAGAGCCCCCTAAATACTTATTTTATTCTATTTTTTAGTATTTGTTGTTATAGCGGCAACCAAAATAAGTACATCATCTGTGGAAATTTCAACTGTCTAGCTATCACAGTTCATGAGATACAGCCTGGTGGCAGACGGACGGACAGCGAAGTGTCAGTAATAGGGTCCGGTTTTTACCCTTTGGGTACAGAACCCTAAAAAATGGCGTTGCGAGCCATATTCTTACTCACTTCGGAGAAAGGTTCGCCGTTGATGGATAAGTAGGTACCTACGTAACGGAGGAGATCAATACATCATACATAAAAGATGTTACTGAACTTGTAGTAGACATGCGATTGGACAACAGTATAAATAAAATACTTATCAAACATCGATGTATTCCCAATATGACTACTAATTGTGTGCGTATGCCACTTACTTTATGCATATTTTTACCAATTAGTAGTTGGAATACTCGTAATACACATACTAGCACAGTACGACGAAGATCTAAAGTTTTATTGCATCACCTAGTTAGGTATAATCCAAATTGGACGCGCAACTTGATTAAAGAAACCCTTTAAACTAATCGATATGACCGTGCAAAGCCTTTGAAGTTTAATTAAATTACAAGCTTAATTAGACTTGGACATCAATTGGAATCTGTTGAAAGTTGACCAATTGGGATAACATGTCTACCTAAATAGATAACTGTCAGTGCTATTAAGACTTAGAACATATAATTATAACTGCTAATTAATTGGCTAATTTAAGCACCTCTTGTTAATTCTTACTATACTCCTTACACTGCAGCATGGTGCAGGTGGCAGGTGTCAAAATCCACAGACTAGTGAAATGAAAGCTTTAAAACTCGAATCGATAAAACTATAAATTTATAACTTTAATTAGGTATGTGTAATTAAATTAATAAGATAAATTTACGATTATTTCATGAAATCAAGTAAAGTAAACTAAGTACGGGATTTCTTTATAATGCAAAAAAAGAAAAGTCGAGGGTTCCGTACATATTTTTAGGTATATCAAAAATAGGCCGTAACATAAAGCAAAACTATAATTAAACAAAACTAAAGCAGTAACCATAATGTGGTGGTTAATGATGTCTCTGTGATAGATAAGATGGAAACCGGCAGTGATCACTTAATAGTCAGAGGCACATGGATAATTTAATACTGCCTGTATAAAAGATGCTATAGAGCGGAATAAATGCCTCAAAGTGTTCGTAAAAGATAGGTCTACATTTATGTCATTGCTAGCTGGCTGGTTGGAGCTGAAAAGTTCTCGAGTGAGACCACGGAATGGCAAGCGCAGCGTGGGATGTCCACCAATAAGGTGGAAGAATGATTTAGTAAGAGCTACAGGTTTAAGGTGGATGCTATCCGCTTCCAACCGTAATGTTTGGGTATCAATAAGGGAGGCCTATGTCCAGCAGTGGACGTCCTATGGCTGAAATGATGATGATGATGACCTACTTGTATCTTTTATTTTAACAGAATTTTATTGAATAAAATAAGCCATTATTTTTGAAGCATTATTTATATCACGTAGGTAAAGTGTCACTCATAAACTTACGTATTTGTCGGACATACCAACCTGTTCTGTTACCACGGCATGGATTTATTTTTAAAGCGCATCGTTATTAACATTAAAAATTAATAAGTATCGATAAACTCGTAGTAGATTGTGTCCCATCATTAAATGTTTTGTTACACGCATATTACGTTTCTTAACTTAATCGTATTTTTTTTTATTGATAATAAAAAATAATTAGGTTAAATTTATTTTGTGCACGATAGTTTTTTCGAAGTTTAAATGTTTAACTCAAGACAAATTCAGACTGGAATTTAAATAATTCGACATGAAATACACCGCAGCAATTTTGTCTAAGTGTAACCGAACGGTGTGTCAAGTGTCACCTGCACCATGCTACAGTGAAAGGAGTATAATTTCATACTTATAAATACGAAATTAACTCTGTCTGTAACAACCTCTTCACGATTAAACCACTGAACCAGTTTAGATGAAATTTGGTATGGAGATAGTTTGAGGGTCTGGCCTGGGAAGGACATAGGATAGATTTCAACCCAGAAAATGCAAAGCATTTGAGACCGTAGTCGCGGTACCAGCATCGTCGCATTTATAGTTCTTGTAATAAGCGCATTCCAAAAGGAAGGTTTTAGCGTAATGGATGAGAACTAATATGATAAAATATACAGTAACACGATACTATGAAGAGCTTTAAACTCCAGAGCGTGAGAGCTTAGTTTCATGAGTTGCGAGTCACGTAATTTGTTTTAAAATAAAGCACAAGTAAAAAGTAGATAAAGCGATTTTCAAATTCACAAGTAATGGTAACGCCACCAGAGTTGAGGCCACGCACACAACCACATCTCGTGTAACGACAGCGGGATTTTGACGTTGTGTTGACGTTGTGTGCGTGGCCTCAACTCTGGTGGCGTTACCTATACTTATCTATCACTTTATTTTGCAACTAGGCCCAGGATTTGTTGGAAACCGAATGAAGTGTAAATTATGTGACTCAGAACTCAAAATTTATGCTCCACTGGTGTGAACTTGAGAAAAGACGACAGTCAGCGCAGCTCGGCGGGCTGAACAGAGCCAAACCGTCTTTTCGCAAGCTCGGAAACTTTTTCACTCTTATTGCGTGGACATACTTATAGCTTTTGTGATCGGCTGAACACTTTTACTGTCTCCATACAAAATGATTTGACAAATTCACACGTCCAAGTGTGCTTCTACTTTGAAGTTGCACCCATAGTGGAAGCACGGACTCCTGAAAATAAGTTTCATGGCCCACATTGGGGGCACCCGCACACGGAAGGTGTTAGTCGTAACTACCTATAGGTAAGATTCCACGTGTATCGACACGAAGTGGGGAGATCCGTTAAGATTCATATTCCGCAACCCAAACCAAAATTATTATTATTAGCCTGTATAAATGTCACACTGCTGGGCAAAGACCTCTCCCTTAGACTTCCAACTCGCCCTGTCTGCATTTATGTCCGGCCAGTCGCCCGAGAACGTGTCTAGGTCATCATCTCAAATGGGACTGGGCTGGCCACGTCTGTCGCATGCACCCAGAAAGGTGGGCGCGGGTTACCACTGAATGGATGCCCCAAGATGGTTATCGGTGCCGCGGTAGACCAAGGCAAACCAAAATAAATAAATAAAAACAAAACCCACCTTCCATCTGGGCCCACGGGTTGGTTCATGAGTCTCGTCTTCATGACGTCTGCTGGCGTGCCCATGACGGCGGCAACGAAGCCAGCGGTGAAGGCCGCACAGGCGTGGACAGCGGCGTTGTCCGCCATGCCGAACTCGCGTATTAGGAGCTGTTTGGTGTAGTCGTATGCGGCAAGGTCGCCCATGTTGACTAGAGCTGCGCGCTGCACGTTTGGGATCGCACCTAGGACAAAAATTAAGCAAAAGTCAGGCAAAGTAATCTAACTTGCATTATTATTTTTATCTTTTATCTCTTTTATCTTATCACTTTTAGTTTGCCTAAGTCAAATCATGGACACAACTTAATTGATACTTGGTTATTAAACAGTGACACTACTGGAACATAACTTTTTTTCGTATCGTTATAGCGCAAATATCGATAAAAATATCGATATTTTACCTTCGATATTATCGATATTATCGGTTTTCCGATATATCGTTGCAACCCTAGACTCACCTCTCCAAAAGCCAAGAATCCCGCTCTCCTTGTACAGCAGCTTGTAAGTTTGCGTGCAGCTGGTGAAACGCGGCGCCTTGCCTTGCAGCACCCTTCGGCCTTCAGCCTGCATTTGTACTTTCACCAGGTCGGTGGGCGACGCGATCAGCTGGGCGAGTGAGCCCGCAGCCAGGCCGCCTAGACTTCGGAACAAGGGGATGTTTTAGTAGTTTCTCCAAGTTTTAAGGTAGAGATGATGGTTTAGAAAGAGACACAAAGTTTTCGTAACAATATAATTTTTTCACTTCTCATGCTCTTAAAATGTTACTTTAGTCTCTGCATATCGGGACTAAAGCTCTTTTTTGATCTCAAGGGATTAAAGTAAAATTTTTTTAATTGACTATGGAAACCCCTAAACTACCAATCACGGTGTTTGTGAATGGAGGATTATCGCCATTTTCAGTAACTGGGTATAGACAATTTTAAAGCTTTCCACAAACCGAAGCGCGCTGCGGACGCACTGTAGCGCCCTGCGCTTCGGTCTGTGGAAGCCTTTAGGGCGTGGAAATAACATCAAAATGACAACTGTATAAAAAATATTTAAAAAATAATAATTTCGTGAAACACATTGAATAATTACGAATATTAATCTATTTAATTATAAAATATTAAAGAAGAATTCATTTTATTTTGCACGTAAAGAAAGATTTCCTTTAGCTTAGGTGTTTTTAATTTGTTTTTTTTTTAAAACGCTGTCGGCAAAGCAGTTCCCTGCTCTGTCGATAAAATAGCAATCCGCACTGTCGGCAAAGCAGTGCTGGAGTGTACGGTAGATAGAGCAGTTACGTTTGAATGTTAATATGGCGTGACTTCAAAATAATGCGATGTCAGTTGCATTTAATAGTAAATAGAAAGTATAATTAGATATAATTTAACAAAGAATTGGCATATAGAAAATAAACTTAAACAGTCGTTTCTTTATTCACGGGTAAGTGTTTCAGTCAACAATATATTTTGTGTGTGAACTTAGATCAATTAGGTTAATTTATTTGCCGATTCTAATGAATGAACAATTATCATTCTTACATGCATAGTCCAATTAGTTTTAACATAGCCTTTAAGTTAGAATCTGTTGGCTAATTATGCAAGCATTTAAAGCGTCACTTTACAAAAAAATATAAAAGAAAAGAAAAGACAGCGGTATTTTTTTTGCTATTTGAATTTTGAACAGATGTCCATTGCTCGTATTGAGCATACGTTGTAAAAAAGTAATTTTGTACGTCGTTTTTTTCCTCGCATTCAAAGTGAAAAGTAGAGTGTTTAACGCGGGACTAAACTACCATAATGACAACTCGAATTATAGCCTCCCTCGCTATCGCTCGGGTGGCTAAATATCTCGTGTCATTATGGCTTGTTTTAGTCCCTTGTTGAACAATCTACTATTAATACAAGCTTTTTTTGCTTTTTGTTGACTGTAGATACTTGCGTGCGTTGTTATCAAAATTATCTACACGTCTTTACCAAAATATAAAGTTAATCCGATCACTTTATAGTTAGTGGTCAATAAATGGATTGTAAATTTTAGTATTAACCCTTCGTATGCCTTGTACCGGATCCGTACCCAATTTAAGGCATTCTTTTTGTATTTTTTTTTTAAATCTGTATCATTGGATTTATATGAAACTGTTGAGACTAGAATGCACGACTTTTTTTTTTTACTTCCGACATACGAAAGGTTAAGGTTTGGGGGTTGTTAAGAGGACAATAATGTGCTTAATTTAGATTTTAATGAGAATGCCAGACAATGGTATTTGAGATTACGACAAATGTTTATTAATACATCGAACGCCAGTTCATGTAATAAGTTACATCGGCAGTTTGGGTCTTACACAGCCGCGCTCTTTGTTTTCTAATTCTGAAGACATACTTAAGTCGAAGTTTTAGGTAGCAACTGTACCTACCTATAGCTAAATTACATCTCACCCAAAGATGCCGAGCCCAGTGAAGTCTTTCCGTTTTCATCTTTAAGCGCATTTCTGAACTTCTCGTAAAAGATGAGTCGGCTTCCGGAATAGATGACGTGGCGCTGGAACATGGGCATCAAGCCGCTCCAGAGCTTAAATATTCCTTCCTGCTTGGCTATGCCCACGGCTGTTCTGATCATGCCATGGTTTTCAAGCTGGAAGTAGAAAAAAGTACTCGTCAAGACGAATCCAGCGAGCCCAGACTCGATCCGGTCATATCGTTTTATTACAGAGTTCCTATGGTGACCTTCCAGTTCCAGCATCAGATTAGCTCCCTGTCTTGATAATATTGCGTTGTCATCCGATTTATACATGCATTCAAAATTTCAGCTTAACCGGAAACTGGTCAAATTTAACTTTCAAGATTTGACCCGTACCTACATAATAAAAAGAAAGTTTTTGTTAAAAATTTCATTTTTAAAGCAAGCGTTTTAGCTGACTGTACTTGCGTACTTGTATACTAAATTTCAAGTGAATCCGACCACACCACGAGATTTGACCCGTACATACATAGGTACATTGTAAGTTAAATAAAAACTTGTAAAAATGAAAAATATTGCCATTAAATCTCCCTGGTTTTAAGAGTGCAATGATGGTTTATTAGTGAGACTGCAATGTTGGTTTAGAATTTTTGTTGAGAAATTAAATATCCAAAATATTTGTTTATGGAGGGAGAGAATCGTTTCAGAACCAACAGGGCGGTTGTTCGCGACCGACAAGAGGGTCGCAATCGTTGAAAAAACAACCGTAGTGAGATTTTTTAGGGAGACCCAACATAAGAGTTACGTAGACTGTGTAGTCCCGAGAGAACTTTTATACCTCCTTTGTTTTCCCGATCGTGTTCTATTGTTCTTTCTTGTGTACCGGAAAGATGTAGTTTAATATAAACTATCTGATTCCCGCTAGTACTTACCTAAATTATTGTCTCTTATGCCTACAAAAATATGAAAATGTTTGTCAATATTGAAATAATTCACTATCGCAACTTGATTTTATTTGTTTACTATACCATCATACATAGAAGTCAGAAACCTTGCGCTTGTTTGTTAACACGTTCGCTGCGGCAATTAGTTTAACTTGCAATTAACCATATTTGTATCGGGTCATATCGACCCGATACCGCAGCGAAGGTGTACACGCAGCAAGATTGGCATAATTAGGTATGATTTAATAAAAATGTTTTCTTATTAAAAGTCAATGATTTAATCCCATGTACAGAATATTACCCCATTTGCACAAAATAACACAAAAAAGTTTCAATTCCCAGCCGGTTTAGCAGTTCCAAAGATAGAAAACACAGTTTCCACGCAGCTCAAAGAGTTTATCACCAAAAAATTTGCTTAAGCATTGGAAAAATCGCTGTAGGTACGATAAAAAAAATGTGATTAAGTTATTATGCTTCTTTTTTAAATGGAGAAAAATGCTTTTATTATAATTAGGTAAGTATTTTTCGAATTCTGGTAGGCACACATTACACAGAGTTATGAACGCTGAGCTTGAGAAAATGGCTAGGATATCATACACAAGGCTAGTTTTTAAAGCTGGGATAGTAAGCTGGTGTAATTCGTAGTAAGCTACTTAGGGAACTCTGGCTTCATGCGAATAGAACTGTTTCTAGTTAGTTCTGTATACACTAATTGTACGCCAGAGTTGCTCGTCTGGGGTACTATGAACGACCTGATAATTAAAACCCTTATGGCGATAACAGGATCATAAACGTGAGTTATCCGTATTTTTTGTGCGCGTTTGGCAGCCGCCGTGACGTTTGGCTCCGAGAAGAAGGGCTACGGATTAGCGGATGCGGATGGCACGGAACCGATCTGTTTGGCGGAGCCTTGGGGGAGGCCTATGGTCAGCAGTGGACGTCTGTCGGCTGAAATGTGATAGACGTGAGTTATCCGTATTTTTTCATTATAACAGGAGGGTCTAAATTATCAGGTCATGCGTGATTATTGTCATCCATTCCGGGTCAACAATTACAGGTCGTGTTTAAACCGCACTAGCTCGCTAAAAAACTAGCCTTATGTATCACAAGCGGAACTCCCTTTCTAGTTAATAGATTAGTGGTAGATTTTTCGACGTTCATAGGAGCATCAATTTGATGCCTAAATTGAATAAAGAATTTTGACTTTGACTTTGACTTTGAATATAACTGAAGCGAGAGTTCCGCTTGTAATATTAGTTGTACTTTGTTATGCAATTGGGCCCTGGTCTTATACTACGAAGTTATTAATTCGTGTTCGTATTGGGCCGTCCCGCTCCCGCTAATGGTATTTAATACGAGAGTAAGCGATCGGTCCGCTGTAACCTCGATTTTCGGAGCAGCCCCCCAGAGATTATTAGATAATTCGTAATATTACCTTGTAACCTTCCTTGGTCGCGGCGACTTCCGACTGTATTTGGAGCCGCGTCTTCGTCAGGTCGAAAGGGTAGGTGGCTGCAATTTAAATTGCGACGTTAATTTATGATGATGGATGCAGGGGCGGATTGACGTGGATTTAAGGGTTGAATAATGGAAGCGTTCGCGTATAGAATGCTTAGTAGGGAGATGAGTGGGGAAATACTTATGCCTACACTCTACTAATAAGTATAATAAATAAAAAAGTTTGTGAAGATGTTTGGATCATACACAGCTAAAACTAAAAGTTATCTTTCCTGTAGACATAAAATTAGTGACTCCGATTAGTCAGCAAACTTAAGATTTATTTATTATGAGCCGACAGTTGGCCAGGCGTCCCATACGCCGATGTAGAATTGTCTAAAAAATATTGGCTATGGACTCTTAATTTTTGCCGTGTCAACAGGAAAGACGCAATCAAAAAAAGTATAATCCGTTTGTTAGTTAATCACACAATAACGGCTCAACGGATTTAGATGAAACTTGGCGTAAAGATATATAAAGATCTGAATCGAGACATAGTATACTTAATGTCCCGGTAATGCGTTCCCCTGGAATAATATTTTAACTTTAAACAATTAATACAGAGTGCTGTCCATAAACGTTGAAAATCACCCTCAGAAGTCGCTGAACATTTTAGTAGGTACCTACTTTGTCGCAATAACTAGTTATACTTATACTGTGAAGTTTGAAATTTGTCACGTCACGTCAGTGAAAGTGGCAAAGTACTAGTGTTCATCGACTTCTGAGGCCGATCGAACCTCGCGGCTTTCAAAATAACGTGCTTCGTACGTATACATGTACCTAATTAATGAATGCGTTGTCCGAGCGATAGGTGTGCTTTAAAAATGATACCTTAATCTTTTTTCATGTATTTATTTCTAACACGGGCGACGCCACGGTTTGAAGCTAGTTATTTTATAAAGATTAGTAAAGAAACTTTTTCTCAAACATGCAATGAAAATATTATATGTTATGTAACTATGTTCCTTGTAATTGACCGCGAAGTATACGTTGCAGGTGCGGCTAAAGGGAGAGGTAAGGTAGTAAAGGTAAAGGGCCGGCAAAGTAATCCTTTTTTTTAATTTCCATTCCACACGGAGTGATTCGGCATCATGGCGTTCAGCGATTAAAAAAACCGGCCAAGTGCGAGTCGGACTCGCGCACCTAGGGTTCCGTACAAATTTATATGTATCTATGAACATATCTAGTCTTAGCAGACCCCTGCTCCTAAGCAAAGTGTGCGCAGTGTGGAATCATTTTACATTGGTTACTGATATAGACAGACAGACAAACTAGATCTCGTTCAAACCAATTTTCGGTGGAAGTTTACATGATAATGTACATCATACAATTTTTTTAGTTTTATCATTCTCTTATTTTAGAAGTTACAGGGGGGGATACACATTTTACCACTTTGGAAGTGTCACTCGCGCAAACTATTAAGTTTTAAAAAAAAATGATATTAGAAACCTCAATATAATTTTTGATGACCTATCCATAGATACCCCACACGTATGGGTTTGATGAAAAAAAAATTTTTTAGTTTCAGTTCTAAGTATGGGGAACGCCCAAAAATTTTTTTTTTCTATTTTTGTGTGAAAATCTTAATGCGGTTCACAGAATACACCTACTTACCAAGTTTCAACAGCATAGCTTATAGTTTCGGAAAAAAGTGGCTGTGACATACGGACGGACAGACAGACAGACAGACATGACGAATCTATAAGGGTTCCGTTTTTTGCCATTTGGCTACGGAACCCTAAAAACAATAAGCAATATTTGTTTTTTGGTTCATTATGACATTCTGCCACTACGCTTATTAAAAATAAATATTTATGAATTATCTCCGTTTTCTATTAAATCCAAGTTGGAATTAAAATAAAATAAATAGTAATAAATGTGTTAGTTATATATTTTTAATCTAGTTTACTTATAATTTCTCTAGAAATGAACCTTTGACTTTTTTGGAGTTTTTTTTATTTATTTTATTGTATGTTTGAGAAAAGCTCTATACATACAGCCTCTGCCTCGAACAGGGATTGTCGGCCTCGTATAGGTATCTAGATGGCCGAGTGTTAAGGAGCTATAACTACTCTGCCGGCATTCCGCTATTTCGCGGCCTCTGCAGTAATGTACTATTAATGCCAGTTTTTTTGCTGACTGAAATTGCAATACCACCTGCCTGCACCTGCTGACCTGCTGACTGTACCTGCATATGTTTGTACCTACATTACCTACATAGTAATTACTATACCTATACTAACCACATTTCCAGTCAATCCGACAACTGGAAGTGTGCCAATTCAAATGGGCAAGATTTGACCCACACATATAACACGGCATGTTAAATAAAAGCTTATGAAAACTTCCGAGCACACTTGCCACATCGACAAGACAGCCCTAGACGGCTTATGTTAGACTGTTTGCAAGGAAATCGTTCTGGCAACATCCTGAGGGGCGGTGATGTTTGTGTCGACAAGACAAGTAAAGATACGTAATGTAATGTTAGAGTTGTTGCAAGAAAATTGTTCTGGAACATCCTCAGGTAGGGCACTGATGTTTATGGCAAGGATTGGTTGGAACTGAACGGATGTTGTCGTGCGGCAGGGCACTTAGATTTTCGCCAGATGTGTTGACAGGGAAAGCATTTGTTTGACATACATAAGGTTGTCTAGGGCTTTTCTGTCGATGCTTTGGTGTACTATTCTCACGCCCGCCATGAGACAGAAGTACCTAGGTAGGCACTTAAGAGAAATAAGCGCTGTACCTACACAACGTAGACAATTTTTTGTCTTGTGTGTGTGAAGGAAAATATCGTGAGGAAACCTGCACACGTCTGCGAAGAAATTCAGTGGTGTGCGTGAAGTTCCCGATCCACACTGGGCCCTACACGGAGATTTCTAATCGGTGATCAGGAGTTGAAACAATACTAATCCCTAGCCAAAATCAAACTTAATCCATGAGGTCTCAAGCAATAAAGACTCTGTTTAGCTAAAAAAGAATACGTTATTGCTAAAACTTCCTCCTACATTCGTTGAAGTTAATAAGTAGGTAGTTTCGTCAAGTGTCATCGCTTTGGCGGGAAGATCGGTCTCATGTCAAAGTTTGTTTAAGAAACTGGCTTGTTCAAGAGGTTTTAGGCTCAAAAACTAAACCATGGGTAGGGTGACAAGATTTTAATTAAAATTTCGTGTAACTGCGACCTAAAAGTGGTCGCCACCAAATCTAGGAAAATTAGTTCCTGATCACTGATTTAGAACCATCTTGTACATGATGATGATGATGATGATGACGATAAATCAAGTGTCGTACCGCCTTCGGCAGCCCAAGCGGCGAGCACGGCCACCGCATACCGCGTGTACACGGAGTCGGTCGCCTGCGATGCGGGGTGGTCAACGTTGCGTAGAACCGGCATGCTTGCTCACGCGCATGCGTCCGCCCATACCTGACGAAATAAGATAGGGCTGAGTAAGGCTGTATTATAGGTAAGTATGTACTATCGCCCCAAGCGCCAGATAACCACCTTAAAGGCCCAGTTAGCGTGCAGTGGCTAGACATCTGTCCATAACAATCCATAGCAATAAACATCAACGGCTGCAAGCAAATTTGTTTTGAAAATGGGTATCTGACGTCTGGGGCGATGGTACCTACTAAATGTTACAATTCTATCAAATGTTGTTAGGTATATAAAATTTACACACCCCAAAGATACACGACATAATTATTATACTAAACGAGACTATCACGCGAACAATATTTACGGGTGAAGACCAAAAAGTTGCACATCTGTTAAAACTGCATTAGAAGGTGTAGACGACGCCGCTCTGCATCTGAAACATAGAACCTAACATAATTAGTTATTTTTGTAAAACACGTTATTTGTATATTATATACTTACCCGCATTATTTGTTCCATTTGTTTATATGTATTTGTGAAATAAACGATGTACGTACGGGTGACGCGCATGTGTGTGTGACCAAGGCGCAAGCATTAGTTTCGCATTAAAAATGCACTTCAGTTGACCTCTGATCGCCGTCGCTAACACCCGCATGTCAATTGCCCCAAAAACGTCATCAATACGAGTCGAATTGTTGTCTCTTCTTTGTCGCTGAACACCAGCACCGACACCCAGCGCTTACAAGTTTTGGTCCTTCGAGCCGGATCGTCGAGGATTACGAAGTTGAAGACAGCCGACGACTACCGCAAAATGTTTGCACGCACACCGCCGCGCACGAACGTAAAAACGCGCGGCGCTGTCGAACGAGAAAAACTGATGCAATCTGCACACGTTGATGATGATGGCAGTGATGCACGCTCGCTAAGAGTAAGATCAGAAATAGTGGATCCAAATATAATGAAGAACGAACTGAGTAAAATTACCGAACAGCTGCCTCATAAATCAGGTAGTTTGAAACTCGAACTCGGTGTTTTTAAATCCGTTCCATCGAAGAAAAGCTCCAATAGATCTTCATTGTCGGCACGCAGAAAGCAATTGGAATTGGAGGCAGCTGAAGCCAAAGCTAAAATAGAAAAAGATTTAATAGATATGAGGTTGGCTGCAGAAGTAGCCGCACTAGAAAACGAGTCTTCACACGGTTCCCGTTGTAGTAAGCAAGACTCGCTCCATGCGATTTCAAATAAAGTTGAAGATTGGCTAGAGAAGAGCCAGCACGAGTCACAATATCGGAACGCGGGTACCCCGCCGCCGCCGCCGCCGTCAGCGCCAAAGATAAGTGAATTGGACCTACCTATTCAAAATCTATCAAAGGTAAACGTCGATATGTACGAACATCTACGCAATTTGAAAGACTATTTGTGCTACAGTGATGTAAAACCAAAGTTATTGATCGGACAAGACAATTTTCATTTACTTCGGACATTAAAAACTATATATCGTGGTAAAAATGAACCGTGCGCAACCCTCAGTCCGCTCGGTTGGTCCGTGAGCGGAATCGTACCCGCACGCGGCCGAGCTTTAACCACTGAGCCTGAGCTCGCGTTGACTACAACGTTATGCGCGGCCGCCGCTGCTCCGGCGCCCGACTGCACCACCTGCACCCCGCTCTCCGCCGCCACCCCCGCGGACACCTCTGCCGCTCGGCGGGAGACGCACACTTGCGCAGGCGCACCTACGTACTCAACGCAACAATGGGGCAGCGACGCACACACCGACGACCTAGCTAGTAAACAACTGCACGAACTCGTCCGACGGTCATTTGCTTTCGATGCGATCGGGGTGACCCTTAAGCCTCGTGTAAATAAAGACGAACTTCGCGCGATCGAGATGATTGATAAATCCGCACAATTAATCGATGGAAGATGGGAGGTCGGTCTCCCGTGGAAAAATGATACGAAGATGCCAAATTCTTATTCGAATGCATATAAACGATATTTGGGCGTCGAACGAAAAATGACATTCAATGAAAACTACGCTTCGAGATACCTGGAACGAATAAATCATTTGTTTGAAAACGACTACGCTAGAAAGTTAACTGACGACGAAGTTTCGATGCCTCATAACCATGAATGGTACTTACCTCATTTTGGAGTCGACAACCCCAACAAAAACAAATTAAGGCTGGTGTTTGACGCTGCCGCTACCACCGCTGGCCGGTCGCTGAACGACTATCTACTACAAGGGCCTGATCTGCTGCAGTCACTGTTGGGAATCATGCTGCGATTCCGAGAGAAGCCTGTGGCATTTGTAGGTGACATAAAGGATATGTTTTTGAGAATAAAGATACGAAAGGAAGACCAACATGCCTTAAGATTTTTATGGCGTGAAGATAAAAATTGTGACGTTGAAAAGTTCGCCATGACGTCATTGATCTTTGGCGCAAACTGCTCACCTTTTATTGCGCAGCATATTAAAAATAAAAATGCACTGAGGTTTAAAGAAGAGATGCCTGAAGCTGTGGAAGCCATTTTGAAATCTCACTACATGGACGATTATTTAGAAAGTGTGAACGATGAACAGACGGCTATAAAAATGATAAAAAATGTCACCGAAATTCATCGACAAGGCGGATTTCAAATGAGAAACTGGATCTGTAACAAACCACAAGTTTTAAAATGCGCGCCAACAGAATTCGTCAGCGAAAAAGCAATAACAATGAAAACCGGCTACAATGACTTACCCGAACGAACCCTAGGACTGCTTTGGTTCCCGTCAAGCGACACTTTTGGTTTCGATTTATCTCTCAAGCGCATTCCATCAGAAATTACCACCTTTCAAAGAAATCCCACGAAGAGAGAATTATTACGCATACTTATGTCGATATTCGACATTTTCGGTTTTCTTGCCCCATTTACTGTAAAGGCAAAAATTATATTGCAAAACACCTGGAAAAAAGAGATTAAATGGGATGACGTCATACCTGAAAGTGAAAATGTTATATTTCGAGACTGGATTACAGCGCTGAAAAAGTTACAAAACTTACGTATACCAAGATGCGTTTTCCCCTCGTCATCAGCTGAGAGCGAGCGGGACGACGCTAACCCTACGACGCGCGGACATTACGATCCCATGAGCCAGAAAGAGACAACCATACAGTTACATGTGTTCTGCGACGCGGCTCCTACTGCATTTACTGCTGTCGCATATTGGCGTAAGGAAACGAAAACAAACGACTCGGTGTGCGTGAGCGCCTCATTCATCGCTTGCAAGTGCCGAGCATCGAATATAAACAAATATACATCTATACCTAAGCTCGAACTGCAGTCAGCTGTTATCGCTTGCCGACTCGCCGACACCATCGCGCGCGAAAGCCGCGTTATTCCCGATAAGAGATTCTTCTGGACTGATTCATTGATTGTGTTGCATCAGATAAAGAACGACACACGAAATTATAAAGTTTTTGTCGCTAACCGACTTGGCGAGATTGACGATTTATCACAGTCGAACGAATGGCAGTACGTACCTAGTAAAATGAACATAGCCGATAAAGCGACGAAGTTAAATACTTACGAGTTAACTGAAGAGTGCGAATGGCTCCGAGGTCCGGATTTTTTGTATACACCGCACCAAAACTGGCCGAAGTATGAACCTGAAAAGGAGGAAAAATTTGGTGATGAGATTTTACAAGTAAATACCGTATATAAAATTGAAAACCTGGACTTACCTGTTCCTGACGCGACTAAGTTTTCTTCGTGGCTTCGTTTGTGGAGATGCACAGCAAATGTATTGCTATTTATTGAGAAGTGCAGAAGTCACGGCACTGCTGAACATCACCACGAAACACATGGCCCAAAGGGTTGATAGTAGACGTGCACCCAGGGGCGGACGGACGAGTACGCGTTGTTGACATAAAGACAAAGAGTGGAATACTTACTAGACCCGCCACACGCCTTGCCGTTCTCCCTAGAGCCGATGATGATTGCCCTTGACAGGCAATGGGGGGGAGGATGTAGACGACGCCGCTCTGCATCTGAAACATAGAACCTAACATAATTAGTTATTTTTGTAAAACACGTTATTTGTATATTATATACTTACCCGCATTATTTGTTCCATTTGTTTATATGTATTTGTGAAATAAACGATGTACGTACGGGTGACGCGCATGTGTGTGTGACCAAGGCGCAAGCATTAGTTTCGCATTAAAAATGCACTTCAGTTGACCTCTGATCGCCGTCGCTAACACCCGCATGTCAATTGCCCCAAAAACGTCATCAATACGAGTCGAATTGTTGTCTCTTCTTTGTCGCTGAACACCAGCACCGACACCCAGCGCTTACAGAAGGTGTTTATAATTTACTATTATTTTTTCCATTGTGACACGAAAGTTAACCATACATTTGTATGGATAATTTTCGTGTCACAATGGAAAAAGTTAATGGTAATTTTAACTACCTGCTAATGCAGCTTTAACAGTGTGCAACTTTTTGGTCTTCACCCTTACCTCGACGTTTCGGCCGCATTGTAGAAGCCGTGGTCACGAGTTGACTGAGTTGGTTGAGTGTTCGTGATTGAGTTGAGTCGTGGTTGAGTTGAGTTGTTTGCGTGATAAGTCCCTTTTAGTATAATAATTACCTATGAGTGAAAATCACGAAAGTTTAAAACAGGACACATGACATTTACGTATTTGTGTAATAGGTAAAGCTAGGTATGTGTTTCGTACGGAGCCGTCGAAACGCGAATCTGACTTATATACTTGACCGCTAATTCAGCTATCAAAAGTTTATTTATAATTCGTCAGTAAGTACTTAAGCATCGTTACTGAACATGAAAGTCGTCCCATCCTATTAAATATCGATCATTTAGTCAAGCAGGTTGATTGATTACCCAGTCATTACTCATTACACTACTTTTGATATAAAAAATAATGCCTACGCGATGTAAATCCGATTTATAAAATGGATATATTCAATGACATTTTACTTTCTTGAATACCTAATTGGAATTTTATTATAAATTTTACGAAAATATATAGGTACTTATGTATAAATAAAATTATAAAAAGAAAAGTCCGTCCAAAAGATCTTACTGCGGCACAAACCGCACGAACCGCAAGGGCCAAGCCGCTGGGATAATTACGGAATGAAAATTTCGTCACTTTTCGACTCTATGTCAAAGAGTTAAGATCGAAAAGTGACGAATCTTCATTCCGCGAAATGCCAGCTCTTGGTTCCCCTGAAGCGTCGATCAACCAGGTGATGCGAGCCCTTATAAATGTCTTCATGTCCCTTAATGTCTGTCTCTACCGCAAGCGCCAGAAACTCATATCTAGTCCTTTAGTAAGCTGGAGTAGAGTATTCGCGACGCTTGCGGATTTGGGCGGTTTGGGCGTGATCGGCTGCGGCGCTGGGTTGAGAGCTGGTTGCCTGGATGTGATGGGACAGGCCCTTATAAATGTCTTCATGTCCCTTAATGTCTGTCTCTACCGCAAACGCCAGAAACTCATATCTAGTCCTTTAGTAAGCTAGAGTAGAGTATTCGTGACGCTTGAGGATTTGGGCGGTTTGGGCGTGATCGGCTGCGGCGCTGGGTTGAGAGCTGGTTGCCTGGATGTGATGGGACAGGCCCTTATAAATGTCTTCATGTCCCTTAATGTCTGTCTCTACCGCAAACGCCAGAAACTCATATCTAGTCCTTTAGTAAGCTGGAGTAGAGTATTCGCGACGCTTGCGGATTTGGGCGGTTTGGGCGTGATCGGCTGCGGCGCTGGGTTGAGAGCTGGTTGCCTGGATGTGATGGGACAGGCCCTTATAAATGTCTTCATGTCCCTTAATGTCTGTCTCTACCGCAAACGCCAGAAACTCATATCTAGTCCTTTAGTAAGCTAGAGTAGAGTATTCGTGACGCTTGAGGATTTGGGCGGTTTGGGCGTGATCGGCTGCGGCGCTGGGTTGAGAGCTGGTTGCCTGGATGTGATGGGACAGGCCCTTATAAATGTCTTCATGTCCCTTAATGTCTGTCTCTACCGCAAACGCCAGAAACTCATATCTAGTCCTTTAGTAAGCTGGAGTAGAGTATTCGCGACGCTTGAGGATTTGGGCGGTTTGGGCGTGATCGGCTGCGGCGCTGGGTTGTGAGCTGGTTGCCTGGATGTGATGGGACAGGCCCTTATAAATGTCTTCATGTCCCTTAATGTCTGTCTCTACCGCAAACGCCAGAAACTCATATCTAGTCCTTTAGTAAGCTGGAGTAGAGTATTCGCGACGCTTGAGGATTTGGGCGGTTTGGGCGTGATCGGCTGCGGCGCTGGGTTGAGAGCTGGTTGCCTGGATGTGATGGGACAGGCCCTTATAAATGTCTTCATGTCCCTTAATGTCTGTCTCTACCGCAAGCGCCAGAAACTCATATCTAGTCCTTTAGTAAGCTGGAGTAGAGTATTCGCGACGCTTGAGGATTTGGGCGGTTTGGGCGTGATCGGCTGCGGCGCTGGGTTGAGAGCTGGTTGCCTGGATGTGATGGGACAGGCCCTTATAAATGTCTTCATGTCCCTTAATGTCTGTCTCTACCGCAAACGCCAGAAACTCATATCTAGTCCTTTAGTAAGCTGGAGTAGAGTATTCGCGACGCTTGAGGATTTGGGCGGTTTGGGCGTGATCGGCTGCGGCGCTGGGTTGAGAGCTGGTTGCCTGGATGTGATGGGACAGGCCCTTATAAATGTCTTCATGTCCCTTAATGTCTGTCTCTACCGCAAACGCCAGAAACTCATATCTAGTCCTTTAGTAAGCTGAAGTAGAGTATTCGCGACGCTTGAGGATTTGGGCGGTTTGGGCGTGATCGGCTGCGGCGCTGGGTTGAGAGCTGGTTGCCTGGATGTGATGGGACAGGCCCTTATAAATGTCTTCATGTCCCTTAATGTCTGTCTCTACCGCAAACGCCAGAAACTCATATCTAGTCCTTTAGTAAGCTGGAGTAGAGTATTCGCGACGCTTGAGGATTTGGGCGGTTTGGGCGTGATCGGCTGCGGCGCTGGGTTGTGAGCTGGTTGCCTGGATGTGATGGGACAGGCCCTTATAAATGTCTTCATGTCCCTTAATGTCTGTCTCTACCGCAAACGCCAGAAACTCATATCTAGTCCTTTAGTAAGCTGGAGTAGAGTATTCGCGACGCTTGAGGATTTGGGCGGTTTGGGCGTGATCGGCTGCGGCGCTGGGTTGTGAGCTAGTTGCCTGGATGTGATGGGACAGGCCCTTATAAATGTCTTCATGTCCCTTAATGTCTGTCTCTACCGCAAACGCCAGAAACTCATATCTAGTCCTTTAGTAAGCTGGAGTAGAGTATTCGCGACGCTTGAGGATTTGGGCGGTTTGGGCGTGATCGGCTGCGGCGCTGGGTTGAGAGCTGGTTGCCTGGATGTGATGGGACAGGCCCTTATAAATGTCTTCATGTCCCTTAATGTCTGTCTCTACCGCAAACGCCAGAAACTCATATCTAGTCCTTTAGTAAGCTGGAGTAGAGTATTCGCGACGCTTGAGGATTTGGGCGGTTTGGGCGTGATCGGCTGCGGCGCTGGGTTGAGAGCTGGTTGCCTGGATGTGATGGGACAGGCCCTTATAAATGTCTTCATGTCCCTTAATGTCTGTCTCTACCGCAAACGCCAGAAACTCATATCTAGTCCTTTAGTAAGCTAGAGTAGAGTATTCGCGACGCTTGAGGATTTGGGCGGTTTGGGCGTGATCGGCTGCGGCGCTGGGTTGAGAGCTGGTTGCCTGGATGTGATGGGACAGGCCCTTATAAATGTCTTCATGTCCCTTAATGTCTGTCTCTACCGCAAACGCCAGAAACTCATATCTAGTCCTTTAGTAAGCTAGAGTAGAGTATTCGCGACGCTTGAGGATTTGGGCGGTTTGGGCGTGATCGGCTGCGGCGCTGGGTTGAGAGCTGGTTGCCTGGATGTGATGGGACAGGCCCTTATAAATGTCTTCATGTCCCTTAATGTCTGTCTCTACCGCAAGCGCCAGAAACTCATATCTAGTCCTTTAGTAAGCTGGAGTAGAGTATTCGCGACGCTTGAGGATTTGGGCGGTTTGGGCGTGATCGGCTGCGGCGCTGGGTTGTGAGCTGGTTGCCTGGATGTGATGGGACAGAGCGAATGCTTCACGATCTAGATCGAGTCACTCACGATGACGAGTTTCATAGTTCTTATTGCAATCTCTTCGGGTGCTTGTGCACTGCAAGGAATTTTACTGTCCGGCAGTCCGATATTTTTACGGTCTGAAATGGCACACCTTAAATTTATATGCTAGCTTGTGCACTACACGTTATTTTACCGTCCGATATTTTACTTTTCCACATTCCGGACCGTTTTTTTTTCCACTTCGAAATGACAACAATGAAAACTTAAGGGGTAAGCATAGCAAAAAATCATAAATAAATAAGTACTTGTATGCATCCGATAGTACTTAGTTAGAAAATAAACTTTCGTCTTGCCTCAATTTATTATGGTTTATTCGCACGTAGAGTAAGTAAGTAATAAAGCAAGCAACTGCCGACGTTCCAGGAAGCTCGTCGTTCCTAGCGTAATTACGCGTGCGTGGCGTGTAGTTTTTAAAGAGAGCTATCCCTTAACAGCGCCGCACCTCCGAGAAAAGACGGGCAAGCGCACAAACCAACCATCCGTTTTTTTCATGCCACATCAGACTGTGAAAAACGGAACTTCTAGACAGTAAAATTCCTTGTAATTAGTGCACAAGCGCTCTACGTGAATGGCACTAAGCTTTAACGCTTGTAGGACAAAATAAAAAGTGCTTGTAGTGTCCCACACCAGGACCCTAGATAGGTACAGATTTTCCGCGGCACCAGAGTGATCCCGTCTGGACGCTTTGCGATCGTCCCTCGCCATTCCAGCTGGCTCTAAATATTTACTTACACGTACATTCGACCAAGTAAGTGGTTCACTATTTTTTATGACAATTCATACATCAGAATAAAAACGATAAGTGAAAATGGCCTTTATTGTTTTAAGCCGTACAACTGACATCGAACCTTAGGGTGGTAAAGGAATATCTTGGTCGACTATAGGTACGTTACTAAAATTGCCAGCTAAAATTGGTCCACGTAACAATCTAGGACAAAATTGCCGTATTTACTTAGCTAACAGGAAAACTTACTGGGATTGCACTGGCAGGTTAACCTTCGCAGGAAACGAGACTAATAATAACTATTATTTTATTACTTTGCGATGTAAATATTCCCTACCAACTTAAAACGTCATTAATGCATTTGTTTAAAATGTATTTTTCATGGCGCCTCGTGCACACCAACTAGATTTTTACAGACATAAAATAAAATTGAGTGGTTCTTCGTGCGTACAAATGTTTGTAAGTATTTTAGAGATCAATGGGTAAGTACATACATATTATGTACCACCCAAAGTTAATTAGAGGCACCGTGGAACCTTTTCACAGTAAATGTCGTATTGACTTCCTTGAATGGCATTTACACGTCATTATGGCATTAAGGATATGTAAGTAGTAATTCACACCAAATATGAATTCATCTTAAAGTAAAAATTATGTACACCTAAACAACTATCCTAACCTAAACTAAAAGTTGGTAGGTACATTAAGAAAAAAAATAACTAAAACATATTGAAAAGCAGTCCCCATAAGCAAGGTTCCGAAGATACTGGCAGCGTTCCCCCTTTGAAAAGCTAAGCTGATTCTTTGTCAGAGGTAGCGTCCATCTCTTTGGTCTCCATTGATATCGACTAACTTTTTTTCTATTCCATTTCCTTATGTAGCCTCTTAGCACTATAGCAAGATAACCTCGAAAGAATTTACAATAGTATTAAGTTCCTAAAAATAAAATTTTAGTACCGGTAACTTCCAATCGCCGTGTAGAGCCAGGTGGTGAAAGTAAAGGCTTTGAAAGACAACAAGTACTTAAATAGGTTAGGTACTTTTGTTACGTTGCCAAATTTTTTAGTCAATTTAATGCTGTATATCTGGATATTTTTTTTTCTAATAGTGATCGAAAAAATCCTTATTAAGTACTTAAATAGTTTTCACTTACACACGTATTGCCTTAAAATCGAGCTACACTCGACTCCGACGCGTTACCGACTGAGCTAACTATACATTACACAAATCGATAATCGGTACATTTCTGTCCCATAAGTTACCACTGTCAACAAGTTCCGCATGATATGGACAAGTACAACAAACATTGCGGCGGTCGTGACGTACGGTTCATTATTACGGTGGCCTTCCAAGACTCTAATTTTCGTGGAATATTAAAACTGACAAGTTTATTGTCTACCCGTATATTGTTTCCGAGTTTTAACATAGCTCATTATACAATTATTATTGCGTTTATACATAGTTATCGTTTTTACTTCTCTATGTAGGTAGGTACCTCTTGCAGATATACCCAACATAGCTTTTACCCATGGCATCGCTTGCGTCAACCATTAGTTCTGGCAATCGAAAGTACAGGATTTTAACAAATAAGCAGCCACAAACTACTTTTTCAAAAGTTTCATCGTGGTCTTGCACTAATCCAGTCTAAGTAAAGTAAATCCTGTTTCCGTAGGAATATTGGGAACCCTTGTGGTATAGGTACCAGAGAATCCAGCTACCTGGATATCAAATTTCGTCCAAATCCTTCCAGCGTGAGACGGCAACAAACAGACACATGCAATGACTGACTTGACACACAAACAAAGAAACGCACACAAACACACAAACGTTCAAATTTATAATATTAGTATTACTAGTAAAAACTTGCATTACTGAATGAAACTTTTAGGTATAATTTCACTTTTTTTCAGAAACTGGCAACCCGCATACTTAAGAACCTCCACGGATCCAGTTGAGTGTGTTCATGAATAGCTTCATTGTGGCTTGAATACTTATGTTATGTATGTGCAAACTTGTGAATTGACGTAATCACGTACGTCACATGATTGTTTCTGACTGAAACGGCGCTGATGACTGAGATTGAAGTGCAGCTCAGCACTCAGCTTTAGCTTTTGTGTTAAGGGGTTGATGGGGGTTGCTCCAAATGACATCAATTTCTTCTGCTTAAACAATGTTGCCAGATACAACTTAACAAAAGTTGGAAATTATGCTAAACACGAGACACGAGTATAAAATAAGGGATATATATTTAAAATAAGATTGAGTAAATTCAAAAGCGAAACTCTGCCCAACGCCGCCAAACTCTACCAAAATAACGACATTTTTAAGAAAGTTAATAAATTAACCCACGCATGCTGCGTAAGTAGCCATAAGCGTACGATAGGTTTTCAAAAATATTATTACTTTCAGCTAGAGAATTCTTAGTACCTCAAGTAACTAAGTAAGTAAAAAAAAATCAAATAATGCAAAACGGTTTTAATGTGAAGCAAAGAAATTTAAAAAACTCACGCGCGACGATAAAATTGTCTATCTTCATTTTGGTGAGTATCAATTGGCACGCACCAGAGTTAACTTTTATACGAAAAATCGTGCAATAGCTGCTCTTTAATGCTGGTCTGTGGAACCAGCAAGTAGTAAGTTATCGATCGAGCTCAGCAATGTAAAGCATTCCGAGCGAATTTTCTTCGACGAGTAAATAGGGTTTAAAATGTCGAGAGTAGAAAATACGTTCTGGAAATATTCGGCGTAAGATATACAATTTGGGAGATGGCCAGTTCGATAATGCCAGCATCGTTAGTGAGCTGTCATAGATAGAGTCAACTGTTTAAACTCAACAAAATGTAACGGGTTTTAAAAGAAATGGTTTATTTAAGTTGACGTTTTAACATATTTTTTATCATAAACACAACGTTTAATTATTAAGTTAGTGTTGGGTCACCCCAACGTGACGTGTGGTGCTAGTTTATGGCGGTTTCCTGTTTTTTGCCATACAAAATCGTTGTGGTTGCAATAATTAATAAACATTATTTATTGTGATGTAAGGCTAATTGTTTTTATTTGTAACTAGCTGAAGCCCGCGGCTTCGTTCCCGCTGTAGTTTTTTTCATAAAACCCTTGTCCTGACAAATACGAACACAAGACACAAAGAATTATCCAATTTGGTGCAATTGATCCTCAAGTTTTGCGCTTAGAAACACATTTGGCGATTCATTTTTATTTATATGTATAGATTAAGGTAAATGTGCTAGTGTTCAAAGATGACACCCTAAGGTCATCTCTACGTTACGTTACGAGTACATTAAAAATGGCAAATAATGGGACAGTAGTACTTTGACCTCTACCTTATATAAGTAAGTACTATAAACTGTAATTCATTGTAACTGAATAGCATTTAGACAAAAAATAACCTCTTCCTTTTTTAAAGTTGTGATATAGACGTTAATATCCATTCGAGCCGCAGGCGAGAGTTGATAGTGAATCGAGAGTAATATGGGTTTTATAAATTTTAGTAATAATCTAATAAAATAGCATTTGGAAACTTAATATGTTCAATAAAGAATGCAGATACCTACCTACAGCTATTTCGCAAAATCACTCGTTCAAAAATTCAATTTAGAATTACCGCCGAATCACAACACGTCTTTTATTTATCAAGAAAATTGCTTAATGCAACATTGATTGTTATCTAAAAGCAATGAACCGCAAACAGTCGATAATATTGTCGATAAAAATAATCGGAATAAAAATAAAGCAATAACCTTGTTTGACTAACAGAGATCACCGGTCGTCCCGAACGCACTGCCGCAACTGATAGTGACACAGTGCTACTAATTCCTCATGTCACGCTTTTATACGTATATAGTAATAATAATAGTACATAGGCATGACCATATCGGTTCCTATATAGGCAATTAAGAGTGGTGTAAAGTCCAATTGGGCCAGGTGGCATTATTACGACAGAGTTTCGTTTTTGTTTGTTTTCTTTAAAGAATAAGGAATACTCACCTATATTATTTGAAAATTTAATAGCATGCAAAATGCTCTAATGATTTAAATAAGGCCAACACGGACAGTTTTGTAATATGTTATGTACTTTATACTTACTCGTATGACGTACAATACTCGTATTCAACATTGAGTTCAGTGAATCTTATAAATGGCTATCTTGGATTCTTACTAGACTTGTCTAAACAAAAGTTTTCATTTTAACATACATATATGTCTATCAGTCTAAGACGCTTAGGTACTTGGGTAGTTCTACTAGCGTTTCAAGCGCTATCACTTTCATGTCGCATATACGTAAGAAATAAGCTACAGCTAGAGTGAAATTTCAACAAATTGAAATTATACCACAAGCACGCTGTATCGTTATATAAAAACCTTCCGCCTTAGCGGACACCTATGTCGCTCATTTACTTATTATATGCGACAGGAGAGTGATAGCAGTTGAAACGCTTGTAGAACTAGCCACTTAATTGTTCCAGAAAGAAGCTTGTAGGTACCCCTTGTAAAAATTATGTAAAATTCCAGGATATCTACTTAAAATACACGTAATGCACATACTATAAATAAGATAGATACCTGGACAAAACACAAGCCCAATTCCCTATTAGAAAAAAAAGATTGATTCCAATTGCCCACTCACATCTAATAGGTAGGTACATATTATTATGTACCTAGTTTACAATTTTACTAAATTCTCAGTTAGCCAACTTTACACGCTCAATCATTGCATTAATGAGGAAGATCTCAATTAACTACGGCATATGGACTCCGGACCGCGCAAAGGTTAAATATATGTAAATTGAGAGAATGATGTTCAATCAGTCAATAAACTATTTGTTGTGGATCATTGCGTGCAAAATATATAATATATTGTATGGCAAAATATCAGAGCAAAAAGTCACTTTATTAAAGGTATTTAACGGTAGCCTAAAACATCAACAATATTTTGAGTTTTTCGGCTCTACATTTAAAATAAACCGAGTTAAAGTATTTGTCATTTTCGTCCTTACAAGGCAAATTTAATTTTGTTAATTAAAGCTTGCATTTACATGATAAATTTTAAGACGGCGCTGGGTATCTGCTGACATCTATTTAAAACGCAATTTATCGCAAGTTAAATGGCAACAAACTTTGTTTTTACTTTTATCTGATAAGCGTAAGTATTGTTTTTGAAGGAGGTGACACACCTCCTTATAATATATTTGCCGAGTAAGTATACCTAGTGATAATTAGGAATGTATACCTACGAGTTAATACAATAAATAATTTGTAATCAATACGGTTTTATGACATGGCAATGAAAAAAATTTAAGCCATCGGATAAATCCATTCCCATTGTTGAACACGTTACAATTTAGTTATTCTAGTCATATTTGGAGCTTGCTTACGTTTTAAAATACACTGTCATTGACCTCCAACTGGAAAAGTCCTTATAGTCAACGGTCGCTAAGAAGTAGGTAAATGATGACACAATGCAGAACTATGAATTTTCTTAATAATTGGCTACTTTCCTAACTAGTCAGTCTTTTAGATTATCAAAAAATATTGGACACGTATTTTTTATTTTGTCAATTAAACAAAAAATTACGAAGATATGGCGCGTTGAAGTTTCGCGTGACGTCGCTTGTTCCTACACTTTGTATGAGCGTTTTAGGAACAAGACAAGTGACGTCACGCGGAACTTCAACGCGCCATATCTTCGTCATTTTTTGTTTAATTGTCAAAAAAAAAATAAGGCCGATTGTCACATTGACTACATACAAGTCAAGTGAAAATGGTCTTTAATGTTTCTGAAACTCGTCGAACGAACCAAGTGATTCTAACTCATCATAGAACGTTGTCACAGTAATATTTTCTGTGAAAAGGTTTCACAGGTAACGATTCAGATGATTCGATAATATCTATACCTCGTCCTCCACAAAATAGTGGCAGAAAAATGTAGTGCTGAGATAAATCAGAAGCACTCTTATTATATAAGTTCTATGTGGAATGAAGTAAAGGCCTGCCACTACTTTGTGAGTATTTTTATATCTAACAATAAAATCTATGCACGTATCTGATCTAACTCGTATTCGTACAGATACGTAGTCGCAAGTAAGTACGTTATCAACAACTTATCATGCGATACCGCATGATTACCTGCATTATTACGATTAACCTGTCAAATTTATGAGTATTGAAAAGCTGCGGCAAAGATATAAACAAACGCTCATAGTAACAACGCAGTTACAACCTTACAAACAGAATCCATACTATATTAAATAATACGTACTAATATCCAAATTAATATTATAAATTATGCGAAACTGTGTCTGTCTATTTGTTACCTCTTCACGCTTAAACCGCTGAACTGATTCAGATGAAATTTGAAGCAAATAGTTTCAGACCCTAGGGCACAGTTTTTATCACGGAAAATTACATAGTTTCCGGCGGGATAGCGATAAACGAATTATTTGCAGGCGGAGTCGCGGGGTTAAGCTAGTAACTAATAGTACAATAAGTAACTCTACATGTAGCATGACTCTACCATATGCGCTGACTAGTAGAGCCTGAGGTATACACACGTCAAGTCTTGGTATTTAGTTAGCATTAAGAGTCTTTATTAATCAGACATGTCGTGGATTTAAGTCTATTTGTTAATTTGGTATTATTACCTATATCTGTATGTGTATGTGTATAATATGTGTATATGAATATGTGTATCTTGGTCAGGAGGTCGTAATGGGAAAGGACAATCAGGCTAACGAAATTGACAGGCGCATAAGACTGGCTCCAACTGAAGTTCGCGTTCAACATGAAGCTCAGTGCCGAACAAAAAGCTCGTATTCACGACCAGTGCATCTTGCCTGTGCTTACGTATGGGGCTGAGACTTGGGTTTTTACTAAGGAGATCCTCCACAAACTTCAAGTGGCTCAAAGAGCGATTGAGAGAAAACTGGTAGGAGTTACGCTGAGAGACCGTAAATAGTACATTACTGCAGCGGCCGCGAAATAGGGGATTGCCGGCCGAGTAGTTATAGATGGCCGAGTGTTAACGAGGCCATCTAGAGATACGAGGCCGGCAATCCCTGTTCGTAGCCAAGGCTTGTATAGAGTTTTTCTCAAACATGCATCACCATCACCACCATCATCATCATCACCATCATGATCATCATCAACATCATCATCAACATCATCGTCATCACCATCATCATCATAATCATCATCACTATCATCATCATCATCATCATCAACATCATCATCTCATCATCACCATCATCATCATCATCATCATCAACATCATCATCACCATCTCATCATCACCATCATCATCAACACCATCTCATCATCACCATCATCATCATCATCATCATCATCATCATCACCATCATCATCATCATCATCATCATCACCATCATCATCATCATCACCATCATCATCACACCATCATCATCATCATCATCATCTTACCTTACCTTAAATAAGCGTAGTGGCAGAATGTCTTAATGAACCAAAACGCAAATATTGCTTATAGTTTTTTTTTTAATGGCTAAATGCTATGATGCCATAGACCTATAAACGTCATGGTATGAAACAATAGACGATCACTTTGCTGGCCCTGGCCAGCAAAGTTGTATGAAATTCCATTATTGACCTCTCGTCTAGGCGGTCCCCCACCACCGGCTGCACCTGCACCTGCAACGTGACACTTCGTGGCGTATTATAAGGAACATAACGTCAATATTTCATAGCATGTTTGAGAAAAGAAATGAATGGTTCAGAGAGCAAAGCAAAATGAGCGATGTAACTAAACGGGTTGCGAAATTGAAATGGGAATGGGCTGGTCATATCGCCCGCAAGCATGGCTCGTGGTGCAGGGCAGTGGTAGAGTGGAGACCGTGGGGTGAGAAACGCCCGAGAGGAAGACCGCAGATGCGTTGGTACGACGATATCAAAAGACTGGCGGGAACTAAGTGGTTGGAAACTGCTCAAAACCGGAACAGATGGCATAAACTGAAGGAGGCCTACACCTTAGAGGTTGAGAATGGCTAAAGAAGAAGAAGAAGACCTATATCTGTATGATTTTTAGCTGCCAGCATTGGCAAAACATTTTTCCCGAATTTTATTTGGCCACAGAACCGTAATTATACTTTCTTTTGCGGAACCCTGGCGGGCTATTTTGATAGCAAAAGAAATCTGCTTGCTCAACTGTAGTCATCATCATCATCATTTCAGCCGAAAGACGTCCACTGCTGAACATAGCAGGCCTCCCCCAAGGCTCGCCAAACAGATCGGCCCTGCGCCATCCGCATCCATTGCGTTCCCGCTACCTTCACCAGGTCGTCGCTACATCTTGTTGGAGGCCTACCTACACTGCGTCTTCCGGTCCGCGGACGCCACTCGAGAACCTTTCGGCCCCATCGGCCGTCAGTTCTACGGGCGATGTGCCCTGCCCACTGCCACTTAAGTCTAGCGATTCTTCGAGCTATGTCCGTGACTTTAGTTCTTGCGCGGATTTCATCATTTCTAATGCGATCCCCGCATAGCCCTCTCCATCGCCCTCTGAGTGACCTTGAGCTTCCTTATAAGACCCATCGTTAGCGGCCACGTCTCAGTGCCATAAGTCATTACTGGCAATACACACTGGTCAAAGACTTTTGACTTGAGACACTGCGGTATATCGGATGACAAGATATTGCGGAGCTTCCCGAACGCTGCCCAGCCGAGTCTAATTCGTCGATTGACCTCTTTCTCGAAGTTGCACCTACCCAATTGGATTGTATGTCCCAGATAGATATAGTCGTCAACAACTTCGTCTCTCTGACAATCTCCGATTACGACGGGAGTTGGTACAACATGGGCGTTCGACATGACCTTCGTCTTGTCCATGTTCAATTTAAGACCAACTCTCTCGGAGACTCTTCCGAGGTCAGCGAGCATCGCACTGAGGTCCTCCAAGGTCTCAGCCATAAGCACCACGTCGTCGGCAAATCGAAGGTGAGTGAAGTATTCGCCATTTACATTGATGCCACGCCCTTCCCAGTTCAGAGTCTTGAACGCATCCTCTAGTGCAGCGGTGAACAGTTTCGGAGAGATAACATCTCCTTGTCTGACTCCCCGCTGCAACAGAATGGGCTTCGACATCTGATCCTGAAGTTGGACGGACATTGTGGCGTTATTATACAGACACTTCAACACTTCGATGTACCGGTAGTCTACTTGGCACCGTTGGAGAGACTGCAGTACAGCCCAAGTCTCGATCGAATCGAAGGCCTTCTCGTAGTCCACAAATGCCAGGCAAAGGGGGCGGTTATACTCCTCGGTTTTCTGTATAACCTGCCGCAACGCATGTATGTAGTCCACGGTGCTAAAGCCTTTTCGAAATCCGGCAACTGTAGTACTTTGTCGTAACAATCGCCGCAGTGATTTAGCGATTTGACAAAAATAAATTATGTGAAATGTTGTTTTATCATTATCTGTGGATACTGTAATTGTCTCAGTGTTGCTATAAGTACTCGTTACTTACCTAGATTCTATTTTATTTTTAACCCCCGACATAAAAAGAGGGGTGTTATAAGTTTTACCGCTATGTGTGTGTGTCTGTCTGTCTGTCTGTGGCATCATAGCTCTTCAACGGGTGATTCGACTTGGATGCGTTTTTTTCATTAGAAAGCAGGTTTCTTGGCGATGGTTCTTAGATATGTTTCATCAAAATCGGTTCAGCCGTTCCAAAGTTATCAGCTCTTTTGTTAGCTGTGGAAGGGATCTTAGACGCATAATGGGCATTTACTTTATGTTGATGTATGACATAATTGCGTTGGGGGTTTTTAAAATTTCTAGTTTATTAAGCAGTTGGTTCTCCTTAAATAAATAAGCCATTTGTTTTTGTGTTCTTAATTTAAATTGGTTATACTTCTGGCATCTCACCTTCATCTTGACATTGCGAAGTGACATTATCACCGCTCTTTATCTGTGAAGGCACGATTTGCAAATAAAGTTTGTAAATAGCGCTACTGGTCATATCAGTATCAGTAACGAAACGACTAGTCATGAACATTAATTAATAATAGTGTTGCTGACAAGTTAAAAATGGTGTTATAATAATGGTCGTAAAAATATGAGCAATGGCTCTTTCTATTCGGAATAACGTCTGGAAAATGTATCAAAATTATTTTGTAGCAGATAATAAATTATAAAAGAAAGGGTAAAATAGTGGTTCTGTGTGCTGTAGAACTGGCTGAAATATGATATTTTTGCGTTTTCAAACCCTAAATCGACAAAAAGTCCAACTATCGAACCTGCTCACGAAATCTCATGAAAATCTGTTGAGAAATGCAATCTCTAGAGGAGAACGAATTTGACCTTTAATTTGTTCTATCCCGAAAAATAAAAAAATGAAAACAATAGAATTGATCGACGCAAATTTGCGTCAGCGGTAGACAAAAAGGCGTTGATTAGAAGCAAATTGGCTATGACAATTGAACAGACAGATATACACACGGTGATTCTACATACATATAAGAGTTCTATTTCTCCTTTATAGGTACGGAACCCTAAAAAGAACTTCGCTGTCAGGCCAACACCTGAAAAGTTGATCTTTCTAGACGGTAGGATCTGGTAGAGCCAAAATTTTAAACATGAAACTACCTTGAGACTCACTCATAGTGAAAATAAACGAATCACTCGCGTCTTATAACGAGTAAATAAAAAATATCAAAAAATATATATGTTAAATATCATCATAAACCATTAGCTCCTTTTTCCACATTCTGATATGTTCCTGAGATTTTATGAGACAGATATCGATACCTCAGCCCACAATTAGTATTAACTACAATTTAGCATTAGGACAAATAGTGCTATTTTCTATGTACAAGGTGACCAGGTTATAATAATATTTAACTGTACGTTTAGTGTTCGACTTTACGTAGCCGGTTACCTAACAAAGGTCGTCTCTATAGTCTAGTTATGATTTGGAGATGTGCCATATTTGGCTGCTATGCAAATAAGCTCTATTTTAGGTCGAATAATATATTATTACTAACTGTTGCCCGCGACTCCGTCTGCGAAGATAAAAAATAGTCTACGACCTATTAAATAGGTACTTACTAAGAAACCAATTAAAACTGCTTGGGACTAGGTCGATTTGTGTAAGATTGCCCCCTAATATTTATTTATTTATTCTCAGACCTACCGAATACAGAGAAAAAAGTTTAATAAAAATCGGTCAAGCCGTTTCGGAGGAGTTCGATAACAAACACCGTGACACGAGATTTTTATATGTATAACAGACCGATTTATTAGAAATAATTATGTTGCCACAGTTAAAAATATTTTCGGCTAATTTTGTTTATCTTCCATAAATTATTTTTGTTGTAATATTATTAAAATTATTGTCTACATTAAGTACCAGTGATATTAATTTTTGATCTAATTTTTAAATATTAGGTTAATTTTTAACTTAAGGTTGGTTAACCAAAACATTTGTGACGCCGTGTCTGTTTGTTTACTTAGATCGACTAAACAGATACTGCATCCATCACATGAAATACCATGTTCCATTTTTTTAAATTTTAACTAGTTTTAATAACAAATTGCGTTATATCAACCGATGTCTATGTGATTTAAACAGTTTTAATTGGTTTCTTAGTACGTATTTAATAGTCTCCCAATTATTAAATGATACTTTTTTATTTATTTTCTGTAGCCATTTTAGATATCAGTGTTGTTCTGTTAAGAGGGTTTATACCTGCTGAGCTGGCAACGTTGCATTTTTGTTAGTTTTTCTCGATTATTTCATAAAAACTGAATGAAATATAAAATGTTTTGTATACAAATTGTTCTAATATATAAGTTAATGTGTCTACTACAATAATATTTCGTGATAGACTTATATTTTCTTTAAAAACGAACAAATTATTACCTAACGGTTTTTAATGAAAATAAAAGTCTTATCACGAATTATTATTGCAGTAGACACATTAACTTATATATTAGAACAATTTGTATACAAAATATTTTTAATTTTCACACTCAGAGAAAAAACCGGCAATACCTTCTGAATTCTTCCTTCTAAGTGCTTTTCCTACCAAAAAAAAGACGTTTCCGTCCCACTAATTCCTTCAAATTAGGAAGGATGTCGATTACCTTCTAAAATTTAGAAGGTTTTTTTTTTTTTCCTTTTGAATCGGTAGGATATGTTAGACGGAAAGATTTTAGACGGTAAATATGTAGAAGGAACTGGTTTTTTTACCTACCGAAATTGGAAGGTTGCACGAATGGTAGGTTAATTTGGAAGGAATAATGAGTATCCTTCTGACTAGGTAGGTATTCAGCATAGTTTTTACCTTCCAAATTGTTAGGAATTCAAATTTGGTAGGATATTACCACATTACCTTCCAATCTAGTCGGAAAAATGAAAATATTTACCTTCCAAATAGGTGGGAAAAATAATAGGTAGGATGTATTAGACGGTAATATTTCAGAAGGTAAATAATAAGTAGGAATCGGTTAACTTTACCCACCGATTTTGGTAGGTATTAAAATGGAAGGTGAATTTGAAAGGAATAATTGGCTTTCCTTCTGACTTAGTGGGTATTCAACATAGTTTTTACCTTCAAAATTGGTAGGAATTAATATTTGGTAGGATATTACCACATTTCCTACCAATTCAGTCGGAAATTTAATTGGAAATAATTTAGAAGGAAATTATTTAGAAGGAAAAACATTTTTTTACCTACTGAATTTGGAAAGTGGCACGGATGGAAGGTAAATTTGGAAGGATTATTGAATATCCTTCTGACTAGGTGGGTATTCAACATAGTTTTTACCTTCCAAATCGATAGGAATTCAAATTTGGTAGGATATTACCACATTACCTAACAATTCAGTCGGAAATTTGATTGGGAAGATTTTAGAAGGAAATTATTTAGAGGGAAAAACATTTTTTTACTTTCCAAATTTGGAAGGTGGCACAATTGGAAGGTAAATTTGGAATTATTTATGAATATCCTTCTGACTTGGTGGGTATTCGACATAGTTTTAACCTTCCAAATTGGTAGGAATTAATATTTGGTAGGATGTTACCACATTTCCTACCAATTCAGTCGGAAATTTAATTGGAAAGATTTTAGAATGAAATCATTTAGAAAGAAAAACATTTTTTTACCTACTGAATTTGGAAAGTGGAACGAATGGAAGGTAAATTTTGAAGGATTATTGAATTTCCTTTTGACTAGGTGGGTATTCAACATAGTTCTTACCTTCCAAATTGATAGGAATTCAAAATTGGTAGGATATTACCACATTACCTACCAATTCAGTCGGAAATTTGATTGGGAAGTTTTTAGAAGGAAATTATTTAGAGGGAAAAACATATTTTTACTTTCCAAATTTGGAAGGTGACACGATTGGAAGGTAAATTTGGAATTATTTATGAATATCCTTTTGACTTGGTGGGTATTCAACATATATTTTACCTTCCAAATTGGTAGGAATTAATATTTGGTAGGATGTTACCACATTTCCTACCAATTCAGTCGGAAATTTAATTGGAAAGATTTTAGAAGAAAATCATTTAGAAGGAAAAACATTTTTTTACCTACTGAATTTGGAAAGTGGAACGAATGGAAGGTAAATTTTGAAGGATTACTGAATTTCCTTCTGACTAGGTGGGTATTCAACATAGTTCTTACCTTCCAAATTGATAGGAATTCAAAATTGGTAGGATATTACCACATTACCTACCATTTCAGTCGGAAATTTGATTGGGAAGATTTTAGAAGGAAATTATTCAGAGGGAAAAACATTTTTTTACTTTCCAAATTTGGAAGGTGACACGATTGGAAGGTAAATTTGGGATTATTTATGAATATCCTTCTGACTTGGTGGGTATTCGACATAGTTTTTACCTTCCAAATTGGTAGGAATTAATATTTGGTAGGATATTACCACATTTCCTACCAATCCAGTCGGAAATTTCAAGAAATATCTAAAAAGAAGGAAAAAAAAAATTTACCTACTGAATTTGGAAGGAACAATGATATCTTGAGTGGGTATTCAGCATTCTACAGAAGTGTTCTTCATCAGGCGCGGGGTGAAAACTCGTTGGTAAGTTGAATTACGGGTGCATTGCCGGCCCTTTGAGAAATAAGTAGGGTCGCTTTGAAGCATTTTAAATTTTCAATTTTTGTACGGTGTTTTTAACGACGATACGATGAAGAGATGTAACACAATGCAACAAAAGTTATTGGAGCGTCGCAGCGCCTATACAAAACCGGACAGCAACTCTTACTACTGCACTAAAGTAGGCATAGTAATTTAACAGGCATTTGCGCATTGTATAGGAGAGTGAGCTATACTAAAACATAATGACTTAATAGTTTGTCATAAATATACGATTTAGCACATCTATTGTAACTATAAGTGCAATAAAAAAGATAATCCTAATCCTAACTAATATTATAAATGCGAAAGTAACTCTGTATGTCTGTCTGTCTCGCTTTCACGCTAAAACTACTGAACCGATTTAAATAAAATTTGGTACACAGATAGTCTAGAGCCTGACAAAGGATATAGGCTATATATTATCACGCTAACACCAATAGGAGCGGAGGGGAGCGGAAGAATGTTTCAAAATCGGGGGGTTTTGAAGTAAAACTTCTCTAGGCGCGCTTGACTTGGGAGTACGGTAGTGAATGTGAACGGGCTCTGGAGTGGGGGGTGGGGGGGGGGGGGTGCAGGGGCGGGTAATTTTTTTATATCGAGGAACTAAGGGGAGCCATAATTGATGAAAAAGCAAATTGGATAAAAAAATAAGCTGGGCAAATTACTATTTCCACGCGGACGGAGTCGCGGGCAAAAGCTAGTTATAAATATTTGTAAATATTTCATTGCGGTACACAACTATTTTAAAATACGATTACCTTCTAAAATTTAGAACGTTATTTTTTTTTCCTTTTGAATTGGTAGGATATGTTAGACGGAAAGATTTTAGACGGTAAATATGTAGAAGGAACTGTCCTTTTTTACCTACCGAATTCGGACGGTTGCACGAATGGTAGGTTAATTTGGAAGGAATAATGAGTATCCTTCTGACTAGGTAGGTATTCGACATAGTTTTTAAGTTAAGTTGAATTACAAGTGCATTGCCGGGCCGGCGCTTTGAGAAATAAGTAGGGTCGCTTTTTACTTTTGCTGAATAAACTCTGCGCGATCTACTAATTACATAAGTAATTAATAAGTATTTTTTCATCACACTTGCTCGTCAATGGTGTTATTCCATGCCTGTATACTAAATGACAATGGTCTAAATTGTTCTTGAGGGAGTTATGGATTTACGTACAGTTTTTCTACCCAAGGGAGTTCTAACTTTAGTTTTAAAATTTGCAAAGAAGTCATTTCAGACTAAGGAGGTTTCAAGTCAGCCAACGTTTTATTTATTATCTTTAAAACTTAGCTATAAACCAAATTTTACAACACAAAAGTTATCTACGCTTCATAAAAATTCGTTATTTTTATATTTTAAATTTATATCAAATAGTTTTGCAATAATTTTAGTAAAAATATTTTTTAAAACATGTTGGCAGAATCTGGCCGTATTATGTTTCGAATTCTAAACTGAACACAGTTTACATTATCTATGGTAGATGACTCGAAAAAGTGACAATCTGTATTGGCGGGTAGCCATTATTTTATTGAATTTAGGATCGTTTCCAAAAAATTTGTACATAGTTAACGGCTTACTCAAAACAAAAATCACGATCGCTAATTTTGTGTAACGAAAGTTAGTCATACAAAGTATATGGGTAACTCCATTACACAAAAATAATTAATTAAATTTTGTTTTTAATTAATCCCTTAATTGTGTACACATTTTTTGAAAACGACTCTAAGTGTTAAGAGACAAAATAATTTTCTTTTTGGATTTTTTTTCTCGCAATGTGATGAAAATGATTGTGTGTATCACGGGCAGTAAGGGGATTACAAACTCGAGTCATTAAAAAACCTCCGCCTTCGGCGTCGGGCTTCTAATAAACTCTCGTTAGTAATCCCTTACTTACGGCCCTAGATGCACAATGTACTATTTCATACTCATAGTTCTGCATGAACATGTATTTTTCTGCCTTGGCACAATCAACTGAATCAATAGCCGCGATCGACATGAATGAATTAAATTTTGCGAGTAGGTGGGTGTCTTTTGTAAATTGGTAGGTAGGTACATATTTCTATAGTCAAAATACGAACAAAAATTTGTTCCTCCCAGCCGATCCATTAAAACTAGTGTCCGACCGAAGTTTCGGTTTCGGTTTCGGTTCCGTTCCGGCCGAAATCAGAAAAAAAACGAATATTCGGTTTCGGTTTCAGTTTCGGCTAAAAATCGTGTTTCGGTCGGACACTAATTAAAACATTGTTAAATAATTAGATAATTCTAGGTATTTTTTTTTTTCAATTAACCTGATTGTAATGTCTCTGTATATTAATCCACCACAAAATGACGCATTTTTATTATGACGTTTGAAAGTTTGGGCAAATATGTTTCTTTGCTGCACTTGTATACATAACTAAAAAACTCAAAAGGAAAAAACGTAACCCTTATGCCTTATAGGATCACTTTGTTGTCTGTCTGTCTGTCAAGACCCTTTTTCTCAGGAACGCGTGGAGGTATCAAGCTGAAATTCATATCAAATACTCACGTCTACTGTCCCTTGGAGCTGTGAAAAAATCAAAGTCCTAAGCCAACGCAATCAAAAGATACAGCCGTTTATGCTGCAAATTTTCGAAACTCGCAAGGGAATCAAACAAAACCTACAGGGTACTCTTCCCGTGAACTCAGAATCATGAAATTTAGTACGAAGCAACGTCTTATACAGGGTTATTTGTAATTCACTAGCATCCTTTTAACCCTAAACTCCTACGACTTAAACAAATGTTTTTTGTTTTACGGCTTTTGTCATAACTTAATATTTTTGGTGTAATAACGTTTTGAAAATTTGAGATTACCTCTTATTTTTACGATACTCTGTGTATTTGTATGGGAAAAAAGTGCTTCATTTTAAAAAGTCGTAAAACAAAAAACATTTATTTGAGTGATAGGAATTCAGGGTTAAGAGAATTACAAATAGCCCTGTATTATAGCACAGATAAAGGAAAAATTGCGAAAAGCATACACTTTTTGTCTGTCTGTCTATATCAGTAACCAATCTACAATGACCTCACATTGCATGCTTTTGCGTAATTTTGCTTAGGCGCAGGGGTCTACTAACACTGGATGTTCATAGATAGGTACATATGAATTTGTACGGAACCCTCGGTGCGCGAGTCCGACTCGCACTTGGCCGGTTTTTTACTTACCAAGTGGGAATTTTAAAAAATCCGGTCGTGGTTTTTTTACTGATTCGAGACTTAAACATGGGTCTCGTTCGTGATCCATAATATTAATCCATCCATTCCTATAGTCAAATGCCATGTATAGGTAAACAGTTTTGACAATCATTAAGTACCTAATTGGTTTTATACCTATCATATACTATACCAATTTCATTTTAAAATGAATGTTTTTCACTTTTCCATTTCATGTTGTTTGCTATACAGCGAGGGAATGCTGCCAGCATTAATTTAAGCTACCGAATTTCGGCCGATATTCGGCAGATCTAATCGAAATTCGGCCGGAGACGAAATTCGGTAAAAGCTGCCGAACTTCGGTAATACCGAATGTGAAACGAATTTCGGTGCATCTCTACTACGAACCATTGCTAGAAAACCTGCTTTCAAATAATAAAAAAACTGCATTCAAATCGGTTCACTCGTTTGAGAGAGCTACGGTGCGGTAGGTGCACACAGACAGACATTCAGAAAGACAGACAGACACACATTACACAGCGGTCAAACTTAAAACACCCCTCTTTTTGCGTCGGGGTTTAAAAATATAATTAGTGCATTACGTTATTTTGGCATGCAGTCTTAGGTCTTAGTCTTAGGACATGTAACTTAGGACATTATATAGAAGATAATAAGACATACCTACTTAATACAATATTAAAACAGGTCAAGTGAGAGTGGAACTCGCACACTGAGGGTTTTTTACTACGATACATACGACCACTAGAAAGGTAGGTATTATTTATTATACTTAAGTATACCGACACAAATTACATCATCACTTCCGTTACTTGTGACTACAGAAGGAAACATGATCATGATTCCTACTAAGTAGAAGGAATACACCTAATTTTCCTTCCATCTAGTTGTATACATGAACATTGCGCGTTATACGAATTTAGTTTCATACCTTCTCTCTCCCTCGAGCGAGTCTGTGACATCTATAGTGCGAAAGTGATGCAACGCCACGAAGTTTGAACCTAGCATTTCGGTGTCTGTGTCTGTGTGTGTGAAAAGCAAACCAAAACTCAGTGCTCACTGCTCATTCATTACTTATTAAGTAGTTGAGTAACTAGTCGTGCAGATTATTAATGTTAGCGAGCTATACTTATAGTAAGCTCTACTGTACCTAGTATCTACCTATTATAATATTATCTAATATAAAAGAAAGTATACATATAACTAAGTGAATGTGAATAAACTAAAAAATGTCTATAGAAGACATTTTAATTAAACTGGGAGCTGATAATGAGACGGTGAAAAGTTTTTCTGGTGAGTGCTTTTAATTGTACTTAGGTATCGTCAAAATTGTTGTTTACGTGTGTTATTGTGATCAATTTACTTTATAATGAAATTAAATGAAAATAGTGAATAATAATTGGCACAAATAATTAAATAAAAACATTGGTTTGTTCCATATATAAACATTACATATATAAACAAAATAAGCAAAAATATAAAATATTTTCTACATCCTTCATCTTTGAATGCAACTAATGAGTCCCGGGCATAATAGAACAGCAATAAAAAGTTGATTGACCCATTTTCACTTACAAGTCAATGTGAGCTTTGTGTGAGCCATATTGTATTCTTTTTGATTTAAAAAAATGATGAAGCACTTACTTGGTTGACTATACTTGCAAACTATTTTAAATGCATGATTGGTGTGGTTATGTGTGATTTTCTTTTCAGATAATGGTTATACGAATGTAGACCACCTTAGAAGTATTACCGACCATGAACTCAAGAATGTTATACCACAAATGCTTCCAAGAAAACGCTTTGCATTCGGTCTTGTCTCTTGGCTCGTCGATAATAATCAAGATATTGAAGAAAATCACCACACCACAAAAACTAACTAGGGCTTCCTGCCTTAGACCTGTAGGTCAAGAGGAAAGTAAAGTACCATATTTGGCTCCAGGTATGTATGTTAGTCTAGCTAGCCTAGTCATTATACATATACATTGTTGATTCATGGTCTAACTCTAACGTAATTTTTCTATTTGCAGAACCGGACAGTGAAAAACTTAAATCTGTGCTGATCGATTTAAGAAATAATGTGCCTACACATGTGTCTGCTGAATTATTACAAGCCTGGTCAGATACTCACGAAATTCGCATGAAAGAATTGAAAGAAACTGAAGGCACTCTGTGGCAGTATATAACGTCATATAAAGGCCTAGCCCTACCAAATATTGGACCCTCATTAGTAAGTATGGTATATTGTTGTAGACACCGTGTGCGTGAGCGATCCGACAAACTTTAACCACGCATGCTTGAGGTCATATGGATTAATAAATGTTATATGAACCTAGGTCGAATTATGCTTTTTAACTTTTTATTTTTTCATACATTATAATAAATACATTATGTTTGGACCACTTTCATGTTGATCGAAGACTTTCTTTCATACTCGTAGTAACTTTTTTACATAAAAAAAATACATACAGTCGAACATTTTCTCCTCCTCCTTTTTTTGAAGTCGGTTAAAAATGGCAATATCTCAAAACTAAGCATAATTCGATCTAGGTTCATATAACATTTATTACCAGAGCCCGGAATTTTGGTAGCATTTTTTGTCTTCGGTTTTTGATATTTCGAGTTCAGTTGCTAACGTTTATTTCTTATTTGCAGATAAAAAAGGATTTCCAGTTATTGTTCGGTGATTTGGAATCTAGCAGCAAACTGAAAGATTTCCTAATATCGAAGAAGGAAAATATATTAAAGCTTGCTAACGAAGTGCAAAGTAAAATAACGACTCAAATTCAAAAAGAAAAAGTTTCTGTTTTACTGGAATTAGCCAAAGGTTAGTTGTGCCGCATACCTAGGAGTTGTGGGTTCGAATACCGCCGGCGCACCCGAAAAACTTTTTCGCTTAATTTATATAATCTTAGATTTCGTTGAGCAAACGTACTGTTGATAAAAACAAATAATAGTTATGTTTTTATCACGGCAATTGAGTTTCGAACGTAACGTTCAGCGCAAGTTTATAACAAGGAGTCTTTTCGTTCTTGATATAAATATTTTTTAGCCGACGTAGGTATTTGAACAATTTTATTTATATTTCAGAAGAGAGTGTTGGACTTCAAACTACTGGACTGCTTTTGCTGCTTCCGTTTCTGTTCCCTGGTGTATATCAAGTCAGCAAAAATTGGAAGCCCTTGTTTTCTAAAAATCCATAAAGTATTTTCAAAAGATATCAAGTTTGGACTCTTGTAGCAACCTGCTGAATTATTTTTATAAAACATACGCCAAGTAACTCGAAATATCCTCATTTTTAACGCCATGTAAGCAATATTGAAAATATCAACATTTACTTTTTTCTTTTCGTTTTCTACCTGCAGGAGTCCAAACTTGGTATGTTTTGAATGAATGAATGAATCGTTTATTCATTTATGGTAAGTGCAAACAGGATGGTTACATATTATTATTAGTGATCCATGATTTTTATGTTCGGCCATCAGGCATGTGAAAGTTAATGTAAAATCAGAATCGTATATAGAATAGACATCAGTCAATATTTAAATTATACAATAATTTTGCATGTCAATTATGTTAGAATTATAATTAGAAAGTAATTTGAATGTTCATTATTACTACAATATAATTATTACAGTTACATTTCACATACAATACAATTAGATTACAATTACTTTTGTATTTCAAGTGGTCAAAAGGTAATATTGAAGTAAATTTTTGGAACCGGCTCATGATGCCCTTTCATTAGATACCCCACACTATAGGTTTCTGAAGTAAAATCCCGTACAAAATATTGAGGACGTCATGCATGACCTCCTCCTTCTTCCTATACCAAAAATCGCGATAAGTCACCTTCTTAAATCCATATTTGAATCGTAAGGATCAACTCAGCAAAAGGAAATCTCTCGATCACCAAAGGCAGTAAATTATAGCCAACATTATGTGACTTAATATAATATTAAGTACAACCTACTAAGGTGTAAACAAGTAAGGTGAGAAAATAAACAATATATTATTATGTGTAAGGTAAAATGTAAACAATGGGTCACTCACGTAAGGTGTTTCGGTTTGTATTTAAAAGATAAAAATATGAATAAACGTTTTTTCTCTGAATTATTTACATGTTTTTTTTTATATCCTAATTATTATTACTTATATATATCCATTTTCAATTGACAGAGTTAAATATTAGTTTGAAATCAAAAATTTATGAGTACTGATTAATTTCTTGTTTTCAGGCTTGGTACGAATAATGAACCTGCTACATAGAAGATGAATACACGGGATACCTGGCTACCTTCATCCCTCGCCAGTGGGAAACTGGCTTGTACCGTCCGTTGTAGGAAGGAGTTTCCTAACATGTATGTTTATAATACCTACTACAATAGAAGGTGAACGTAGTGGGAAAAGTGGCATGTACCATCTATTGTATGAAGGATATTCCTACCAAATGGAGATAACCTATCCAAATGGTAGGAAAATCCTTCCCATTATGGAAGGTGCATATCAGGATTCCTACTGGATTTACCTTCCTCTATAGTAGGTAACCTAAACATTAGTATATGTTACCTACTACAATAGAAGGTAAACCCAGTGGGAAGCCTGGTATATTCCTTCCATCACGGGAAGGATTTTCCTACCATTTGGATAGATTACCCCATTTGGCAGGAAAATCCTTCCCATAATGGAAGGTACATACCAGGCTTCCCAATGGGTTTACCTTCCATTGTAGTAGGTTATATATACCAATGTTTAGGTTACCTACTATAGAGGAAGGTAAATCCAGTAGGAATCCTGATATGCACCTTCCGTAATGGGAAGGATTTTCCTACCATTTGGATAGGTTATCTCCATTTGGTAGGAATATCCTTCCTACAATAGAAGGTACATGCCACTTTTCCCACTACGTTCACCTTCCAAATTAGAAGGTATTATAAGCATATGGTAGGAAATTCCTTCCTCCAACGGACGGTACCAGCCAGTTTTCCCATTGTATTCACCTTCTATTGTAGAAGGAATTTCAACATATGGTAGGAAAATCCTTCCTACTATGGAAGGTATATGCCAGTTTTCCTACCGCATTCACCTTCCATTTTAGGAGGAATTATAACATATGGAAGGAAAATCCTTCCTACTATGGAAGGTATTTGCCAGGTTTCCCACTGCATTCACCTTCCATTTTAGAAGGAGTTATAACATATGGAAGGAAAATCCTTCCTACTATGGAAGGTATATGCCAGTTTTCCTACCGCATTCACCTTCCATTTTAGGAGGAATTATAACATATGGAAGGAAAATCCTTCCTATTATGGAAGGTATTTGCCAGGTTTCCCACTGCATTCACCTTCCATTTTAAAAGGAATTATAACATATGGAAGGAAAATCCTTCCTACTATGGAAGGTATATGCCAGTTTTCCTACCGCATTCACCTTCCATTATAGAAGGAGTTATAACATATGGAAGGAAAATCCTTCCTACTATGGAAGGTATATGCCAGTTTTCCTACCGCATTCACCTTCCATTATAGAAGGAAGTATAACATATGGAAGGAAAATCCTTCCTACTATGGAAGGTATATGCCAGTTTTCCTACCGCATTCACCTTCCATTTTAGGAGGAATTATAACATATGGAAGGAAAATCCTTCCTACTATGGAAGGTATTTGCCAGGTTTCCCACTGCGTTTACCTTCCATTACGGTAGGTATAAATCTGTTGGTATTTCCTTCTATTTTTTAGTCAGTAGGAAAAATATGGAAGGTATTAATCGGTCGGAATTTATTAGAAGGTAATCTCAGTTGCGTTTACCTTCCGTTTAATTACCTTCTATTATGACTCAGTAGGAAAAATATGGAAGGTATTAATCGGGCGGAATTTATTAGAAGGTAATCTCAGTTGCGTTTACCTTCCGTTTAATTACCTTCTATTATGACTCAGTAGGAAAAATATGGAAGGTATTAATCGGTCGGAATTTATTAGAAGGTAATCTCAGTTGCGTTTACCTTCCGTTTAATTACCTTCTATTATGACTCAGTAGGAAAAAAAAGGAAGGTAATAAATCAGAAGGAAGCTGAACATTTGGAAGGTAGTATTGTTCCATTTTTCCTATCAAAAAAGAAGGAAAGTTCAGAAGGAAATCAAGTGGAAGGAAAGTTTGGACGGTAAAAACTTGGTCAAATATCCTTCCACACTAGACGGTAAAATTCCTACTGAGTCATAATAGAAGGAAAATCCTTCCGATATTGGACGGTTATTTCTCTCAGTGCATTCAATTTTTATGGAATATTCGAGAAAAACTAACAAAAATGCAATGTTGCCAGCTCAGCAGGTATAAACCCTCTTAATGATAGATAATGTCCTTACACGACGTCCCATTATTTGCTGATTAAGTACCTTCCTAGATAATAATTGTGTGTACAATTTCTAATTTTTAGTATAATCGAAGTTTGAATCGAAGTTTGTTAACTCATGTGAGTTATATTATAACTATACGTATGTATTGATACAATTATTTTATCGACAGAGTAGATCAGACACTATGGTGAAGGAAATTATATAAATTAAAGCAACTCTATCTCACGAGACACTGGTTTTTATGTTATTTTTGACAGTTTTTGTGGCAACCCTGTACAATTAATAGTTTGTTAAGTTGGTTGACGTAAAAAGGTACGTAGGTTAGGTACGTTTATTGTTAATGGCGATACTTAACTTAACTAAGAATTATGTTCTACTGGGTAGGTAGGTATAGTCGGGGTAAGAAAAGGTTCGTCACTTTTCGACTCTTATGTCAACGAGATAAGGTCGAAAAGTGACGAACCTTTTCTTACCCCGACTATACTTTGTAGATATATAACTTGATGAACATTATCCATTAAAGTATTACGTTACATAATCTAATATTTGTAAGGTATTTAACCTAACGTATTTTAATGACACAAAAGGGTATTTTGACGGTTACCAAAATACGGAAATGATTTAATTGTTGATACGTGAATATCGACAAATGTGGAGTTAAGTATATATAAAATAACGGATAGTTTACCAAGGCAATCCGTGTATTCGTTGTTATAATTAAAGCGAGGACTGCTAACGTACCTAACTCAGCATGTGGCCAATGAAGGCACGATACTAAAATAATTGTACCTATTTGTCATTGATTCATCGTCATTCATTGTTAACACTACATCAATAGTCTTCGCTTGATACCTACATAAACAGTAACACGAAGGCTTCTCTATCACCATTCAAAACACAGTGAAATTTCATCACCTGATAATACGTAAACATTGAACTGATTACATCAATGAAAGTAGCACTCGGAGAAAGAGACAGAGCGGTACTTCTAGCCGGTTTAGAGAGAGAAACACTGAGTTAAGCTTGGCCTAATTCGCGGTAGGTCGGCCGCGGCCGAAAGAGCGCGAAGGCAAGCGAAAGAGCGTGGCGTCCGGCTCACATCGCTACCGACTTGTGACTAATTCGTGTTCATTTTGAACAGAATATCTGACGCCAGAAAGAACTCAATCTAACTATAAGTATAATCCTACATTACAATAGGCGTACGTATAGTATCATCGTAGTGACGTCAGTTCATTCAAGAAATCGCATCGCGGAACCTTTTCATTGAACGGTTTCGTGAGCCACACCACGCAGCTCAGTTATGTTATTGCAATGCACCCGCTATTCACGTGAACAGCTGTTATAAACACGCGGTTTCTGAGAAACTTAAAAATCGCGAATTTTGCTGACCCACTAAGATGTGTAGATACAACTGTACGTGAGACCAATAGGTACGACACGCACACGCATGCCACCAAGTTGTTTCCTACGAGTCTACGACGTCGCTATCTCACCCCACAGGAACTATGTAATTTTCCTCCTAGGCGTCTAAACTCTGTGTAAGTACTTGCCGAATTTCATCAAAACCAGTTAAGTAATTCTTCATGAAACGAAAGACGCGTGTAAGGCCTCCAACAAGATGGAGCGAACGACCTGTTTAAGGTTGTAGGAACACTTTGGATCCGGATAGACAATCCGGATAGAAAATAATATTTAAAAGCATATGATATTTTTAAGCAATGGAGACTAGCAAAGGGTAGTACAAACAATTTTTCGGAGACTGAATTGTTACTTACAATATGGAGTATTTACTCAATATAATTCATACTAAGTAAATACAAACTGAAACATGGAAGCACAGAAAAAAACCCCAGAAAAAAAGACCAGCGCTGGGAATCGAACCCAGGTCCTCAGCATTCCGTGCCGCGTGCTATTCCCCTACACCACTAACTACTGGTCAGGAGTTTAGACACAAATTTTTCCTATACATCGCACATCTCAGTCTGCTAAATAATCATATTCTGCAGTGACACAGCGCCATAACAATATGGACTATACACGGTGAATTTTAATTGATATCCAGGAACAATTTTTTTTTACTAACTAACTACCTACTAACTACTTTTGCAGGCTATTGCGATTAAATGATTGTTAAGTACTTGAAATAAACATTATTTATTTCTTCCAAATTCTTAATTTAGAATTTAAATTTTAATGCAAAAATAAAAGAAAAGAATTCTTAACATCATGTTTGTTTTACGAACTTCTAACTGAAACGTAATTGCCATCGATTACTGAGTAAGAAATAATGGTTCCTTTATACCAATTAAAAATCACCGTGTATATAATTATATGGATTTCACGGGATGACCGTAAAAGTAATAAAAATGAAGTTGAAAAAAATAAAAGTACAAAAAGATACTTCATACCAAAACTTGTTATTTACTCAACGTTGAAAGCTACAATAAAGACAAAAAAGCGACGTGCATATATATACTGCACCTTTAATAATTATTATGTTCTCGCTGCTGAGGTGAAAAGTTGTATGTGTCACACTAGACCAAAGTTTTTTTGCATCTCGTGTATTTGAATTCCTCGCGCACTCAGGATTCTAATAACTTAGAAACACTCACTCACGCTCGTGATTCAATTTTTTATAGAACCCTTCGCTTACTTGTGATTCAAAATCAACACTCGCAGAAAAAACTAACTTGGCTCTCTTGTTGCACAAATAACTATTGCAATTTACCATGAGCTATACGGTGAAGGAAAACATCGTGAGGAAACCTGCATAAACCTGAGAAGAAATTCAATGAAGTTCCCCATCCGCACTGGGGTACCAGAAGTGGGATTGAGGTCAACAAAGCCTCTGAGATAGACTCCGGAGTCGTTCAACTGGCAAATAACGGGTCCCAACAGCCATTCAAATCCGTTTCTATTCTACTAGGCGTCATAACGAATAGATACTTGTAAGACAAGCTGATAAAAATCATCATCCCAGCCTACATAAGTGCCACTCTCAGAATGAGAGGGATTGGGCCGTAGTTCCCACGCGGGCCCAGTGCGGATTGGGAACTTCACACACACACACACACACACACACACCATTGAATTTCTTCGCAGGTGTATGCATGTTTTCTCACGACAAAATTATTTTGTTTTTACGTTCTCTCCCTCCTATAAATAGAATAATGAGATAAGGAATAACAACCCCCTATTCTGTGAATATTTGAAGCGTCTACCTTACCGTTATAAATATCGAGCAAAAACGAGCAAAAAATCACGTTTCTTGTATGGGAGCCCCCGTAAATATTTATTTTATTCTGTTTTTTAATATTTGTTGTTATAGCGGCAATCGAAATACATCATCTGTGAAAATTTCAACTGTTTAGCTATCACGGGTGCATGAGATACAGCCTGGTGACAGACGCACAGACGGACGGACAGTGAAGTCTCAGTAATAGGGTCCCGTTGTTACCCTTTGGATACGGAACCCTAAAAATAGCATCTCTTGCTTCTCCATAATTTGAGTGACTATATAATTATAGCCCCCCTGTTAATGTCGCTACACTGTCCGTCCGTCGTCTGTTCGGCACATCTTTCCATGTATGTATTGCAGCTACAACAACTTTGAAAGAAAAATTAGGGTTTCACAAATAACCAATATAAAATGACCTCACACTGCGTATATTTTGATTGGTAGCAGGGCTCTGCTAATACTGGATTTTTATAGATAGAGTCGTTTGTAGTGTATATTTTGTTTGACATAATGTACAGTCAGCTGCAGAAGTGGATGAACGGTTATGGTGCGCACAGACTTTACTTACTGCCAAGTTAATAAGAGGGTGCAATTAGATCATTTTGAGCACCACAGCCGCTCATTACACTTCTGCTGCTGACTATACCCATCTACAATTTTCTTTGAACCTTCAGTGCGCGGGCTCGACTCGTACTTGACCGCATTTTTAAAAAAGTATATCTGTAGCAACTCATTCATTATTTAAAAGAATGAAGTACTTAACCATCTAGTTTCCCATTTTTAGGGTTCCGGAGCCAAAACGGCAAAACGGAACCTTTATAGTTTCGTCATGTCTGTCTGTCCGTCCTTCTGTCTATCTGTTTGTCCGCGGCTTAGCGCAATGGCTGTTAGTGCTAGAAAGCTGTAATTTTGCATGGATATATGTAGCAATTAATTAACTACTCCGACAACACTCATCTGTGTGAGTGCTCTCATCTGTGGGCGGGGGCTCCCCAGTTCCAGCTTCTCCCTCTGGATCGCTTAAAACGGAGAGCGACTCGAATAGTCGGCTGCCAACGAATTTCTGATCGAGTTGACTCCTTGGCGCTGCGTAGAGATGTGACTTCACTGTGCATCTTCTATCGCATGTACAACGGAGAGTGCTCCGAGGAGTTTATTCGGGTTGATCCCTGCCGCATCCTTCCGCCACCGCCCTATACGCGACAACACTTCCATCCTCACGATCTGGATGGTTGGCTGTCTTCTACTGTGCGTTTTTCCAGAAATTTCCTGCCTCGCACAGCAAAGCTCTGGAATGAAGTGCCTGCTGCGGTGTTCCCGGATCAATATGACCTTCAAGCTTTCAAAAAAAGAGCGTACTCCTACCTAAAAGGCCGGCAACGCACTTGTGACTCTTCTGGTGTCGCAGGTGTCCATGGGCGACGGTAATTGTTTACCATCAGGCGATCCGTCTGCTCGTTTGCTACCTATACCATAAAAAAGTGATAAAATAAAATGTAAAAAAATATTTTTTTTCTCGTCTAAATTTGTAGCGTGGGGTATCGTTGGATAAGTCTTTTAAAATTATTACGGGGTTGTGAAGACGATTTTTCGATACAGTGATTCGTTTGCGAAATATTCAACTTTATAGTGATTTTTTTGTTAAAATCGAGCGTCCCCCCCCTCTCCCCCCCCCCCCTCTAAAAGCTAAACTGTTGGTAGGTATAAACATTTTGAAAAAATCAGGATGGGAGGAAATATCTCAAATTGATTAGTTTTGCTTGAGAATTATTAGTAGTTTAAGAGTAAATAGCAGCCTGACCTACAAAATATTGCTTGTTTAATAAACCGAAACGTTGAAATGTATTAAAAAAAATTATACTGGACTGAAATTTTTTGTCAACCCACTTGCAATATACCATTTCTATTTATTAACATATTTAATTTATCATAGGCAAAATAAATACTTTTCATCCATTAACCAGTTCGATGAAGGTCGTTGTATATTCGGATCGATGACTTTGTATTTTTTTATTTTGAAAAAAACCACTAACTTTTATTATCTATTGCCGTACGAGGTCGCTATACTCGCTTCGCTTATGATATGAACATGATAGTCCGTTAGAACTCTAACAGATGGCGCTGGGAGTACTACGAAACAAAATAAAATTATCCGCCTTCTCGGTATCGCTTCGCTGCCGCATTCTGATTAGCTATCGCAACTCGCCGACCTTGACGCAAAAACGAGGAACAATTTTAATTCCCTCAGCGATAGTCGCATATTTCTTGCTTGATATAATAATAAGGGGTTTTTGGATGCTTTGAATGAATAGGTAGCAATGTTGTGGTTGGGTTTGGAGTAACTAGATAAGTTGATTGCCTATATGGAAAAGGAAATCTAGGATAAAAAAGTCGTATTATTTTAGTGTCTAAATAAGCAAAGTTTGATTTTTGTCCAAGTTATCAATTGAACCACTACGAATACACGGACATATTTTAAGCGTACAAATGTTTCAAGCATGCCTGATTCATTTTTGCCAGTTTAGAAGCACGCTTAATTTTTCAATCTAAACATTCGCTTGCAATCGGGTCCCGGCAGACAGGCCGTTTGTTTGAGCCGTTTGGGTCTCGGATAAAAAAATCAACCTTACTCAACCGGGCGGTTCGAACCCTCGGCACGTTTGTTCCCTTCATACTTTTTTGTGCATTCGTCCCTCGAAACGAAACTTTACATCTTTTAGGGGCTGGGCTCAGGCCCCGCACCCTTTTGAAGCCATAATAATTTCGTCGGATATCCCGGTTTTAAAGCAACACAAATATCTATTTCGTTTGAACAAGGTACACGTCGCTCGCTAGTATACTTCGTTATGAATATGGAACAGTGACAGATTTGATTTAAGTACCTACTTGAGATTTAAGCTTGGGTGGGAGTCAGTGTTATATTAATTTTTTTACTCCTCTGTTAAACTTTGGGACGATAGAATATTTTGTTTCGTCCATAGTTTATAGGTAGGTACCGTCGTGAAATAAAATTACGAAATGCTGTTTGAATATCATTATTAATACCTACTGTAAGACATTGAAACTTCCTAATTAAATAACGCTAAAAATTAAAAAATAATCCTTGAAATTGTGGTTTTCTTTATCGAAATAATCAACACTACAAAATGGAAATGGTGGATATCAAACAAATACATAAATTTAATTTTTAGGCCATCAATGTAGTTCTCCTTACAATCTTTTTCAAATTTGGCGCTAAAAGAATATACATTCCTTTCGCTTCGCTTCTCGTTCCGATTGGATGCCGAATATTGCCGAGCAGAGCAAGTGACGTCACTAGACGTGGTCATTTCGGTTCATACCTACACCTACGTGCCGTTGCCTCTTGGTAACTAACTAAACAACTTCAGTTCAATGTGTGATTGTGCGGTGCACTGACTTAACGATATTTTATTTCACTAAGTTCTTTACGTTCATTCTTGTAAAATAAGTACCTATCTACCTACAAGTAATGTCGGAAAAAAGAACTCTGTTTTATAAGTATTGTATTGTACCTGGATGCACAAATACTACTTTTACCACTCCGAAGAAAATCTTTATAAGCGTTCCTCGAGTCGAAAGTTTACGAAAAAACTGGTTTGAAGCAATGGGGAAAAATCTGAAAACGAAGAATAATGTTCCATTTTCCTCTAAAAGCAGCAAATTTTGCTGCGAAGATCATTTTGATGTAAGTACTTCTTAGGTACCTCCCTTTTAATTTATTGAATCTTTATTCAGGACTTGCTTACTCCAAATTCTTGAAGTACCTACGTAGCTTACTTACCTAGGTACAATACGTTTACTTTTAGTTTACCACTGACAGATGGCTTGCCTTCATTTCATTTCTAACTTTAAACCCATACCAATAAAGTAGCTATTACAAAATCTGCAAACGTGGGTAACAGTATTCTAAAATTGGCTTTATTTGTAGGTCGTTAAAGTTGAATATGAAATGAAGGCAAACCATCTGTCAGTGGTAAACTTTATGTAATTTTACTGTAACTGACTGACCTGTCTATACATATACCAAACTAAAGATTTTATGTCATGTCACAAGATAAGTAGGTATACCTACTCAATCCATAATCGTAATATCACGTGAAGTTTATGAATCATATTTGTCATAATTAATAACGACGTTTATTTATTTATACTTACCTACCACATTTTTTGACTAAAATCCATATGTGTACCTACCTATATGAAGGTCAGACCGATAGAGATGACAAAACTAAACTTGTTCCGTTTTTCATTCAGCTATCTAAAAAATTTATTCATACTAAGTAGCTGACCCGGCAATCTTTATTCTACCATATAAATTATCTAAGAAATCAAACTTAATTGGGGTAGGAGGGTGAACAATACTTCACGCACGACTTATTCTCATAAATACCAAAATCGGTCGACCCGTATAGGAGTACGACCACAAACACAGTGACAAGAGATTTTTATACTTATGATAGAAGACAGGTACCTATCTATGTATCTACGTTTATTTAGTATCGTTAAGTTATTGAATTGACATTTTATGCCAGTAAGCATAATAAAGATTCAATGTGAATGCTATTACAGTCAATAAAAATTACCGCGTACGTACTTTAACATCCTACTGTTATCTTTGTTTTAGTTAGAAAACGACATGCTAAATTACCGCAAATGGAAACTGATGGGTGGAAACATCTTAATGAAAGACAACGTGGTTCCACATATTTTCGACTGCAGAAAATCAACTATGTCCACCAAAGAGCGAATGGCGGAAAAATCAACAGTATGGAAACTGATGGGTGGAAAAACCGAGCGAATAGTTGAAAAATCAACAGCATTAGGTCATATACCTCTCTTGAACGATATCAATAATTTCGAAAATAAAGTTCAACCCATTACTTTGAAGAGAAGTCCAAGTTGTGAAGTTATCACTTTGACATTAGCCTGTGATGGTGGTGATGGTGATATAGGTGCAAGTACAGATTTTAAACCGTTACGAGTTTATGGCAACAAAAACAAAGCACTTAGAAGAGATTCAGTGGACTCGCAACATACAGAGAGTAAATTAAGAAGAGTAAATTCTCCTATAGAACATTCATCTTCAAGTATTTTGTCACCGCCACCAAAGTTGAGTGATGCAAACCTAAACAAAGCACGTAGAAGAGATTCAGTGGACTCGCAACAGTCGCAACATACAGAGAGTAAATTAAGAAGAGTAAATTCTCCTATAGAACATTCATCTTCAAGTATTATGTCACCGCCACCAAAGTTGAGTGATGCAAACCTAAACAAAGCACGTAGAAGAGATTCAGTGGACTCGCAACATACAGAGAGTAAATTAAGAAGAGTAAATTCTCCTATAGCACATTCATCTTCAAGTATTTTGTCACCGCCACCAAAGTTGAGTGATGCAAACCTAAACAAATCACGTAGAAGAGATTCAGTGGACTCGCAACATACAGAGAGTAAATTAAGAAGAGTAAATTCTCCTATAGAACATTCATCTTCAAGTATTTTGTCACCGCCACCAAAGTTGAGTGATGCAAACCTCGCCCCGGAAACGGCAAATGACCATACGTGCTTGAATTATTCAGCAAGAAAAGAACACAGCCTATCAGAGCATAAAAACGATTTGAAAGCTGATCCGGAAACTCAGTTTGAAGATATTATGCTAAGGGGAACAATGATATCTATTGAGAAAGACCCAAAATTGTACCTCGGTATTTCACAAGAAATGTATTGTCGTTTAGACATTCTGTGTCAAATAATACCATGCGATCACAAAGATATTCTAATTACCCTAAAAAAGATTAGACTAAATGAGCCGTGCACCATATTAGCTACGCAGTTTGCTGCATCTCAAACCGACATAGAACAAGTTTTTCAAAGGACGGTAACTTTGATGTCGAAGTGCTTTAAAGAATTAATTCACTGGCCTACTTCCACGAATGTGCTCAAGCATTTACCATTAATTTTCCGATCCAAATATTCCAAAGTCTATTGTATGATAGACATTCTTGAGGTCGAAATACAGAAAATGGACAATCCGGTACATCAACGTTTAACTTGGTCTACAGCTAAAAACTGCTTCTCAGTCAAATATATCATTTCTTGCACACCAGATGGGCTAATTACGTATACTTCAAGCGGATTTGGTGGCAGTACTTCTGACGCAGATATATTGAAAAACTGTGGGTTAATGGATTTATTACCTTGTATGAACACTACGGTTTTAGCTGAACGAAATTTTAAAGATGTAGAACATATTTTAGCGCAACGGTCGTGCAAAATTATCAGTCTTCCGACTCTTCGTGATCTTACAACCACGGAAAAGGTGTTGGAAACAAAAAGAATAGAAGCACTCCGGATTCTTCTGCAGAGCGTTATAGATCGATTACGGGATTTCAAAATGCTAACTCTCCCTAACGTTGATACAACAGTTATATCAAAGCTGGATGACGTTGTTGTTATAGTCAGTGGATTAATAAACCTTCAGGGTTCTTTCCATTTATGTATGCACAACACAAGTGAAAAGTGTTGTCACTTAAATTTTCTATTTTCATAATATATATACGAAATAAATATTTTTTAAAGTTGAAGTATCATCGTGTTAATTTACTTTCATCCAAAGCGCAACAAAGCTAACTCAAGCTAGATGAAAATAAATGAGTTCTATTAGTTTATATTGTTTTAAATTTGCACAAAAAAATATTTAATATAGGTAGTAAAAATTTTATAAGCTGGGGGTTTAGGACTGCAGAACTCATCTGGTAAAGATAACATTGTTCTCGTTTGTTGAAGCCTGCCGCTAATAACAAATCAGAACAAGTAACAAAAAATGCAAACAAATAGCTACCATCTTCTCTAAGTTACAAGGTTGAAATTGCAAAAGCTTAACTCATAAAGATAGACCTTTCGTCATTGTAAGCGGTACTCAGGTGGATCGTCGGCGTTGTAGTGCGTCCATAATAGAACAAACGAGAACAATGTTATCTTTACCAGATGAGTTCTGCATTCCTAAACCCCCAGCTTATAAAATTTTAACTAGTAGGAATTTTATAAGCTGGGGGTTTAGGACTGCAGAACTCACCTGGTAAAGATAACACTGTTCTCGTTTGTTGAAGCCTACCGCTAATAACAAATCAGAAAAAGTAACATAAAATGCAAACAAATAGCTACCGTCTTCTCTAAGTTACAAGGTTGAAATTGCAAAAGCTTAACTCGTTAAGACAGGCCTTTCGTCATTGTAAGCGGTACTCAGGAGGATCGTCGGCGTTGTAGTGCGTCCATAATAGAACAAACGAGAACAATGTTATCTTTACCAGATGAGGTCTGCAGTCCTAAACCCCCAACTTATAAAATTCCTACTATACTCTGAAATTTGAAAATTAAATCTATACTAATATTATAAAGCTGAAGTTTGTTTGTTTGTTTGTTTGAACGCGCTAATCTCAGGAACTACTGCTTCGATTTAAAAAATTCTTTCAGTGTTAGATAGCCCATTATCGAGGAAGGCTATAGGCTATATATCATCACGCTAACACCAATAGGAGCGGAGCGGAGCGGAGCGGAGCGGAGCGGAGCGGAGCGGAGCGGAAGAATGATTCAAAATCGGGGGTTTTTGAAGTAAAACTTCTATAGGCGCTAATCTCAAGAACTACTGCTCCGATTTAAAAAATTCTTTCAGTGTTAGATAGCCCATTTATCGAGGAAGGCTATAGGCTATATATCATCACGCTAACACCAATAGGAGTGGAGCGGAGCGGAAGAATGTTTCAAAATCGGGGGTTTTTGAAGTAAAACTTCTATAGGCGCTAATCTCAAGAACTACTGCTCCGATTTAAAAAATTCTTTCAGTGTTAGATAGCCCATTTATCGAGGAAGGCTATAGGCTATATATCATCACGCTAACACCAATAGGAGCGGAGCGGAGCGGAAGAATGATGCAAAATCGGGGGTTTTTGAAGTAAAACTTCTATAGGCGCTAATCTCAAGAACTACTGCTCCGATTTAAAAAATTCTTTCAGTGTTAGATAGCCCATTTATCGAAGAAGGCTATAGGCTATATATCATCACGCTAACACTAATAGGAGCGGAAGAATGTTTCAAAATCGGGGGTTTTTGAAGTAAAACTTCTATAGGCGCTAATCTCAAGAACTACTGCTCCGATTTAAAAAATTCTTTCAGTGTTAGATAGCCCATTTATCGAAGAAGGCTATAGGCTATATATCATCACGCTAACACTAATAGGAGCGGAAGAATGTTTCAAAATCGGGGGTTTTTGAAGTAAAACTTCTATCTATAGGCGCTAATCTCAGGAACTACTGCTCCGATTTGAAAAATTCTTTCAGTGTTAGATAGCCTATTTATTGAGGAAGGCTATAGGCGCTAGGGTGCGGGGGAGGGGCTGCGGGGGCGGGGCTGCGGGGGCTTTAAATGGGGGATGAAAATTTCATTGATATTGCCGTAGGATGCACCGTTTTCAAGATATTTGACAAAAACACCGAGGGGTGGGGGAAGAGGGTGTGGGGGTATTAAAGGGGGGATGAAAATTTCATTGATTTTGCCGTAGGATGCACCGTTTTCAAGATATTTGAGGTGCGGAGATTTTTAGAAGTAAAACTTCTATAGGCACGCTTGACTTGGGACGAACGCGGGTGTGCGGGGGAGGGGTTGTGGGATTGCTGTGGGGGGGGGGGGGTGCGAGGGGGAGCGGGTTGGAGGGTACGGGTACGTGGGGGTTGCGGGGGGGGCTTTTATATCGAGGAACTAAGGAGAGTCATAATTGATGAAAAAGCAAATTGGATAAAAAAATAACCTGCCCAAATTACTAATTCCACGCGGAGTCGCGGGCAAAAGCTAGTAATATATTAATTACACACGGCTTCGCCAGTTCCTTTTGTTTGAACTTTGCTTGACACGCTGCCAGCGTGTCTAGATTATTGTGAACGGAATAGAATAAATAGAATAAGGCCCCTTATACTACGAAATTCGATTTTGAACTTCATATCGTGTCGTTTCCGTTTCCGCTAGTAGTATTAAACAGAAGAGTGAAAGTTACGACACAATGCGAACTTCAAATTACGAATTTCGTAGTAGCCCCCCTGTGTCTGACCTAACTTTCGGTTTCGGCTTTTACAAGTTTCGGCGTTTAATTGGTATTTCGGTTTGGGCAGAAAATTCGCCGAGATTCGGACTCAATGCGAAACTGGGTTAGTGGGCTTTCGTGCGGCGGTTGAGAGCAATCGGTGTAGTGTAGGCAAGTGGCTCTACCACCCGCGTATAGGTAACGCCACCAGAGTTGAGGCCACGCACACAACCACATCTCTTGTAATGACAGCGGGATTTTGACGTTGTGTTGTCGTTAAACGTCAACACAACGTCAAAATCCCGCTGTCATTACATGAGATATGGTTGTGTGCGTGGCCTCAACTCTGGTGGCGTTACCTCTACCTACCTGAACATTTCACAAAAACTTTGCATCAGTGTGTTATCCAACACGAACCACATAATTTTAAATTGGTTTCCATACAAAAGAATCGGGGATTTGGGACATATTAGGAAGCTGTGTCAATTAAGCTCTGTTGTATTCACGCTACTTACTTACCTATAAATTTCTATGCAAGTCGAAGTCCAAAATTAAATGTAATAAAGTTTTTGAGAAATGCTCACCCGCTGATTTGTCGTGGCTACGTTGTTATAATTACACTCACTTTTTTCAGAGCCGTTTAATAAAATTACTAAACTAACAATTTATCGAATAATTGTTTGTATGAACACAGACATATTATTATATTTACAAAAGTATTATGTGGTTCTAAAGCTGCGCCCGTAACATGCTGACTATGGTCCCGCGGCGAACCTGTGCATGAGCTGTTGACCATGCACCTTGCAGCGGCCGGCCGCGAATAACCCGTTCCTTTTATTTCAGTAAAAATTTAATACATGGGCTATTTCTCATCAGAATTTGTAAAAGCTTGCTTTAAAAAAAAAAAGTTTTTTTTTTTATTTTTTTTAGGGCTGTAGGTATTTGTTCTTTTAGACTTATTTTTTATTTAATGTACCTTAAGAACATATTAACTGAAATACCCGCTCCCAACCGTGTACTTGAGCTACGTCTGTGGGACACATTATATGCGGAGGAAATTTATCTGGAGGGCTACTACGAAATTCGAAGTTCGTATCGTCCCAACCCTTTCACTCTTCTGTTTAATGAAAACATTGAAAGCGTAAACGAAACGGCACGACATGAAGTTCGAAAATCGAATTTCGTTTGACAGTTGAAGTATTCTATTAATTGTTTATGCTAAGTACTTTATTTGTAGTATTTAATTTAGCGAGCGCGCTTAGCTTTGCTTTTTTTAAAGTTATCGGTTTTAGCGTATTTTTTATAATTTTGAATTTAATTTACTAATTTCGAATTCAATTGAATCGCAATTAAGCTTTTAAACTGTAATGAATTTAACTAATTTAAAAAGAAAATAAATCGATTCTCAGTGCACCAAGCACATTCCTTCAATTTCAAGTTAGTTTTGTATGCTTTTGATCCACCAAATACGTTCAGTCGAGTATTGCTCCTCCAAAGCCTCCAACTCTTATAAATACATAATTATGACTTTATGGCCCTATCGCACACAACACACCATACAAAATGTTAGTAACGCGTTGCGTTATTGTTTTATGCGGAAGAGGAAGGTGGGTTCTACTCAACATGTTGCACTAATATTATTATATTATGTGTCGCGCAGACGTAGCTCTAGCGTGCGGCTGGTAGCGGAGAAGCAAAGTAAAAATATTGTACTTTTTTACTTACCCAGTTTGATATTTGGGTAGGAAAGTTTTTATTTGGTATAGTATGACTTGATTAGCTACCTACTCACCTATTAAAGACCTATTAAAGATGGTTTGATTAAACAACATAAATTTTGGTTTAGGTAGGTATAGTGAGTGGGGGTAAGATGAAAAGCAGTGTAAGATGAAAAACTACTCGTAGCACCCAAGTGTTTTTCATCTTACACTGCTTTTCATCTACCCCCACTCACCCTACAATAGTTTCTGCCATCTAATAATTTAAACCTAACGGAAATAAATAGTGAATGATGGGGTAGTACGATTACCTATCAATCCTATCTTAAAAAAGGGAACAATAATAATATTTAATCACCAGAGACCCATTAATTGTATGTATGTAACATGTAGTTACAAGTTAAACCAGCTGACGTATTCATAGCGCCAAATCGAGTAGCTTCTCAATAGACGTAATCCACCTTAATTTGTAAGAGAGAGTAGAGCACATGGCGATCTATAAACAAAACAACAAAGCCGATTGGTGTGGTGACGTTCCACCCCGGTGATATGTACGTCCTACTACCTAAATGCCTTATGTACACGGCTAGTTACTACTTCATGACTACTCGGAGCTCAGTGTGTACTGCAATGCAACGGAAAATATGCGTGTTTACCAAAGTCGTTTCGGTGAACGGTGTCGTGTGTTGCGTCACGTTTAAGGAAATTGTGATAAAGCCCGAGGTCGACGTGACTAAATTGTGAACATAGTGTTCATTTCAGTTCGTGGTTTTGATATAAGTGCTTGATATTTAATCCAGTGTTGTGATTAGAAAACAAAATGGAGTTTATTTTTTCCTTTCCCGATGTTCCCCGGGGGCAGGCAACGTCCGCTGCCACGACTTGGATGTGTAGTCGATATGACCTTGTAATGTCGAGTAAGTATATCTACGCCTTTAAATTAGTGTTTCTGAACTATATCGCTTTTATAAGTCTCGAGTATTAGTTATTTGCCAACTAAATAAAATATCCTACAAGGATTAAACAAACAAATTTTATAAATTGTATGGAGAAAAAGCTATTTGAAATAATAATATTGAACGTCATTGCGAGGTTCAGTCGACAAGATGGCGTCGAGTGGGGAGAGGGCGCCCAGTTTGCCAGGTGCTGCCGCCGCGTCGAGTTCGGCGCTATAGCTAACTAAATAACGCAGTGTTGTACATTTAGAACGTTCACAATGGCTACCGCGAAAGACACGTCCACTTTCTTTCTGGAGGCAGATGCAAAACAGTTTGACACTATTTTGAAGTTGTACCCACAAGCGATGAAACTAAAAGCTGAACAGAAAACTAAGAAACCTGAGGAGCTCATAAAATTAGACAACTGGTAAGTGTATTCGTCTTTGAGAGGAGAAAATGCGGCCGTGGCGTGTCAATGAACTTGTATTGTGTGTGTATCCGTGCAAACTGATTTGATAGCTACTACCTCCCTCGCGGACTGCATCTCTAGTTCGCGGACCGCTCATTAAAATCACTGCGTCACGTGGGATCGATGTCAAATTGACACTATCGTTTTTCCTGAAGCAGTGCGAGGAAAAATATCTCCGTGCTCAGGCGTTATAAAATGGTGGCTGCCTTTATAACATGACGAGCAATTAACTCTATGTTAAGGAGATTTGATGTTAATTCAATGAAGTCTTAAGCTAATTAAGACTTCAGATAATTCCTTTAATCATATTACTGTGGTAATAACCGCTTACCTAAGTTATATTCTCATTTTACAATGCTTTGTTTGATACGCTAACATCCGCTCAAAATGGTGACTTGCCTTTTGGCTCGGTTCTCATTTGATGTTATTTCTACATTATTTCATGAAGTCTTTTATTTTACGACTGAAAACGTTAATGAGATGACTGAAAACTGGTTTGGTTCATGTCATAGATTTAATTTTGTGCGAAGTGTGAGTCATCATTTTATTTTTGATTTACACTTTTGTTTTAAAGTTAATATAGGTTTTCTTATTTTTGATTATATTTTAGACAGTTTTCTGCATCTGCAGCTGCATTATATTATATATGACATTAGGTGTCAAGGTCAAATAAAATAGATGTCTATCACATCACAACAAAACCTAAAAAACCTAATTTTATTGAATTTTCTTAAGCTACTTCATTATATGGAATCGGCAATCAAAATGTCTGTTTTAAAAAATCTGTCTTGTTAATCTTATTTTATGAATAACCTATTTAAAACCTAGAATTTTATTGTCATAATTACAGAATGTACCTAAGTAATAAAAATTTAAAGGAAATACATATTAATACACCTATTTATTACCTTTTTTCTACTGTATTTCTTGTTGATATTTAAGTAAACCAGATTTCATAATGATCACTTCCAGTGCAAGTTAAATAAAAGCTTGTAAATATCAATAATGACTGGACACCCTTCAAACTAATAATCTATACCTATAAAATAAATTTATTTATAAATTGAATGTACGTATTTGTAAACATTTCATGATCATGAATCATTGCAAAGACTGAATCTGAATCAGGCTGAGACATTAATAGTGAACAAATAATCCTTACCAATATTATAAATGCAAAAGTAACTGTCTGTCTGTTGCCTCTTCACGGTTAACCTGCTGAACCGATATAGGTGAAATTTGGTATGGAGATAGTTTGAGATGCTGTAATGGACATAAGAATGGCATACTTACTATGGCATAGCAATAAACAAATTCTTCGCAGACTGAGATTTTGGCAACAGCTAGTTGCCCAAATCTCAACAATGAATGTTTTTCAACATTCCAAACAATCCTAGCATAGACATACATAGGCCTGTTCCTCATTAATAGGCAGAAGTCTTTATTCACAGTTCTATAATTACATATTTTAAATATTTTTATGTATAAATAAATAAATAAATTGTGATCAAAGTTATGTTAGTAACTGATACACAGAAGTCCATGTATCCAAAAGGATACATACATAATCCAATAAACAATATTCAATAAATATTGTAGTGGACTTGAGGAGCAAATTTTACCCTTTTGTATGGGGGACAGGGAATGAGTTAATAATAGATTTGTAAGATAACATTTAATTTAATTAAAATTTTTGCAAGTTTACCCATTATGTATCTTGGTATATAGAATTTAAGAAACATAAGTTTGCTCTTATTAAGTTATTATGTTATCTCATTCTTCACTAGCATACAAGGGTGCAGTTGAGAGAGAGAGATAGAGAGAGAGATGTTTATTTACACATATTCGATACAAACACAGAAAAAAAAAATACATTTGACAGGAAATATACAAATAAAAAATATTGAATAGTATAAATTGGGCCCCACTCAGCATAATGTTGTGGCAAGCCACAACGCTGTTTTTCAGTGGGACCCAGTTAACCTCCTGAGTCCCAAACTATTTTTAGGACGTTTTTATAGGCACTTATACGGGTATGGGTAGCCCAGGAGTTCAATTATTACAAAATCATTATATTATTAAACCCTTTATAAGGCCCCATTTATTGGAGCATACTACAACAGAATCAAAAGCAGCTATCAAATAATGCATACCTGACAAACAATATTTTTAAAGCTAGTTGTATTTTCAATAATTACAATGGAAATTGTGATGTATAATGTAATCAATAAAGTTGAAATTCCAACTCAATGCATGTGGTCGCTAAATCGCCTCTGCCTTATAAAGGGTTAATATATTTTAGACAATATTGTAATTGCTAATTAGTGTGTGTCCTTATTTTGGGACATTGGGACGCTGTTTGATGAATTTTAACATTTACTTGGGCTGAAAGGACTACAATTTACAGTCCTGAAAATAGGATGTTGGGCCTCAGGAGGTTAAAACACGATCACATATGTTTCGCCCTAAATGAATGTCAATAATGCATGACCGGACAATTCTATCCCTTCTGACGATAACATAAGGGTTTGAATTGTCATTATTGTTGTTCATTCCGGGTCTACTATAATTACAGGTTGCGTTTTAACCACACCCGCATACAATATTAAATAAATATAAAACAATTATTTTTAACTACTAACTAATTTCTGTGTAGTGAAATCTCAGTGCAAGAAATTGTTAACTTAATGTTGTATTTTACTTAATAAACATTGTGAATCAGATAAACCTCTCCTCTGATATTTATTAAAAACAATCAGTGACTGGAATCATGTCTTTTTCATTTCAGGTACCAGAATGAATTACCAAAGAAGATCAAGTCGAGGGGCAAAGATGCACACTTGATACATGAAGAGTTGGTGCAGCTCATGAAATGGAAACAAGGGGTGAGTGTTTATAAATTAGCTGCCTACATTATAATTCATAAAATCATAATAATATATTCCAGTTGAGTATAAAGCAGGGTTGCCAACTTTTTTTACAAGAAATAAAGTGTATTTAGGTCTGAGAAGGAAAACAAACAGTATTTTAGTTTTGTTTTTTTAATTTTTTAAGGATGTTTGTTTTAGTGCTTCTCGCATAACTTATTAATTTAGTGTTATATTTAAAACCCTCATACTGCCCTCGTAATGAAAAATGCAGTAATCGACAAAAAAATCGATTTTGACTTTTTACGCAAAATGGCACCGGTGAATTTGTCCGGTGCCATTTTGCGTAAAAACTCAAAATCGATTTTTTTGTCGATTACTGCATTCTTCATTACGAGGGCAGCATAGGTCTCCCCACATATAAAATAAATGAGGCAACTTAGTGTGTGCTTAGTTTTAGGCATTTTGATGCTGAAAACAGTATTTTGTATACTTTACTTTTGTTGAACAGTAAAAAGTATAATGTAGTGAAAATAGTATAATACTGTTTTTAACAGTATAGTTGGTACCTAGTATAAAGACCACTACATAAAACAACTAGTGATGAACTCTCTACACTCTGCCATCTATTGGGGCCATGGGGTACTTACTAACAAAATATAGGGTTCTGTTCTGTTGGAACATAAAAAAGTGAATGTCATTAACAGCTAAAACTTATTTTCTTTTTTATATACTTAACTTAATCATTAATCAAGAAGCAAAAATCAATACTTAAATCTGTGCAATGCATAAAATAAGGGCTGAAAATAACTTGAAATTGTTACTGGAAATAACTCTTCAACTTGTTTTAATACATGACCAATTGATTTTATACCACAAAGCCATAACTCAGCATTGTAGCACATTCAATGGGCATACTTGTAAATACAATAACATTATTCCCATAGTCACAATACAATGCATGACTTAACAAAACTAATTTTATACGTTTACAGAGAGGGAAGGCTTATCCACAATTATCGTACCTCATCAAAGTGAATACACCACGCGCCGTGATGGCAGAGACTAAGAAAGCATTCCGTAAACTTCCTAACATCGAGTCTGCGATGACGGCACTAAGCAACTTAAAAGGAGTCGGAACAGCTACAGCATCAGCGCTATTGGCTGCAGCATCACCAGAGATAGCGCCGTTCATGGCCGACGAATGCCTACAAGCCATCCCCGAAATGGAGGGAAGCGACTACACTGCCCGAGAATACCTCAATTTTGTTACGCATATACGGAACGTCTGTGATAGGTTAAATAAGGTAAGAAATTTTATAATATTTTGTTTCTTAAATAGTTTACATTAAAGGCACATGTTGGTAGGATCCTAGCCACAGTTTCGATAGGCAGTTGCCAGTTGAATGAGTAATGTACTCGTTAAAGTAAAAAGAATATTGTTAGCAGAACATTTACTGCTACTGCAACAGCTAGACAGATAAATGCATACTACACATTTTTTTTGTAAATTAACTAACTAATAAATATTTTTAAGGAAACAAATGGCTGTGGCACAAAATGGCACCCACACATGGTTGAAATGGCGATATGGACACACAACGTCCTGTCAGATCTTCAGCCAGAGCTCCTGGGGAAATCTCCTAACTCCACACCTGTGCCCACAAATGGAGGTTCCCCGCTACCACCCAGTGATGAAAGCAATCTCGAACCACCCACCAATGGTAATGGTAAGTAGAAAGATTTAGCATTTATTTTTCCACATCCATAAAAAGACTGAATATGCCAGGATCAGCCAGCATAAGGGGATTTAAGTCGTGGATAACCAATCAAAAACTGTGTTAGGTATTTTTGATTAAATTTTCTGAAACAAAATAACTGCTAAACCCTTTTGTAATTAATTTCCATCAAATAATTGTATTATATACCTTCATTCAACCAATCATTAAAAATCATTATCTCTTCAAATAAGATTTGTTGGCTTGTCTTGCCTAGCATTGTATGAAATTGACAGTATATCTCGTCACTTCAACAGTAAATATAAATAATACAGACATAATGGTTTTACAAGCCATAAAAATCATTGTATTTAATGTCAGCATAAAAATAAAAAATCCTGTATCTGAACATTTCAGTCAATGCGCTTATCTTTATTTGGAAAATTATCTATTTTTAATACATTTCATAAAACCAATCCTTCTCCTTAGCGACAAAGCTCTTGCTGGATACTTGGTTTTAGAATAATTTCCATTCAATATAAGTGCGATTAAAAGATGACTCCATATTTGTCGACCCTGACTAAACTAAACCGGAATGAACAACATTAATGCATGACCTAATAATTCAAACCCTTATAATACCAAAATAATATGAGGAATGATCAGTTCATATTATCAATTCCGTGTTGACTATTATGTCATGTTTTAATTGTACCCTTCGCATTAAACTGGATCAAATTAGAATTAGCTCAAAATGTGTGAAACCAAACCCCTGTCGCAAAACGTTACAAATTATGTGTGTACGTAACACATTGTCTGCTGATTTCATTAATGTTAAATAAGGAACTTTACCAATAAATTTGTGTTTATTAATTAGTGTCTCGTGTCTTTGTACGAGTTTGTACGACTTTGTACGAGTCGACAGTACAATCACATTAGAAAACACTGCAATAGAACAAGTGAAGTCGTTTAGATACCTAGGCAGCATTATTACAGAAGACTCTAGATGTACACCAGATATTATTATCAGGATAGCCATGGCGAAAAAGGTGTTCAACACTAAAAGAAGCCTACTTTCAGCTAAAATATCAAGCTCCGTCAGGAAGAAACTGGTGAAAGTCTACATCTGGAGTATAGCTCTCTACGGCTGCGAAACGTGGACCATGACCCAAAGAGACAGAGAGAGATTGGAAGCGTTCGAAATGTGGTGTTGGAGGAGGATGGAAAAGATCAGCTGGACAGAAAAGAAAAGTAATGAGGAAGTTTTAAATATGGTTAGCGAAAAAAGATCGTTGTTGAAAATAATTGAGAACAGGAGAGGGAAGATGTTGGGTCATCTATTACGGCACGATAATTACATTAAGACTATAATAGAAGGAAAGATAGAAGGGAAAAGGAAAAGGGGAAGACCAAGAAGGACATATATGGAGCAAATAAAAGAAAAAATAAATGTTTCATTATATAAAGAAGTGAAGGAAAGAGCGGAATGTAGAATAAGCTGGAAATTACTCCACCGACAAGAGCCTAGCTCTTAAATATATGATGATGATGTGTCTTTGTACGCCGATCGCGGATAGTCAGTCCATGCAACCATTGGTTCTGGTTGAAGCACACCATACATAAAACTGACTAAAACCAACCCGTTAAAAGTAGCTTTACAACTGCACTTTATAAACGGTAAACCAGAGATGAGATCCCCAAAGTTTTGTATCTCTTAGACACCTGGCCATATTTTTAAATTTTTGGTAGACCCCCTGCTTACTTAATATTGGTTATCCCAAAGTAATCGTCGACATCAAATGTGTTTTTTTTCGCGTAGCTATACCCCTCGCAGATCTTCGTCGACCCCTGGGGGTCGATATAGACAACTTGTTATCACTGCTGTAAAACAATGGCCAAAAACAGCTTTTATTTTTGTAGGCAAACTGGGCGTAGATTCAGTGAATGAGGACACAACGACGTCGTGCACAGAGGACTCGATGGACGCCAAGGCCGCGTCGCCAGCCACTCCCGCCACCCCTGCCTCTCCCTCGGACAACTCAGATTCCGCCTTCAGTACACCACGCGCCAAACGGTAAGATTTACTAATGATTTTTGATTGTTTGTTTTGCAGTGTAGGTAGGCCTCCAACAAGATAGAGCCGACGACTTGGTTAACCCTTTCACCGCCGCGCCTCGACAAAACGTAAACCTGCTTTGAATCTTATGTCATTGTGTCAAGGTCACTTTGACACTTTACTTTGTGACCTATATATGTGTCGTTGGCGTTGAAAAGGTTAAGGTTGAGGAAACGCGTTGGATGCGGATAACGCAGGACCGATCTTGGGGAGGCCTATTTTCAGCAGTGGACGTCTTTCGGTTGAAATAACGATGCTGATATGATTTTGTATTCTACTACATATTATGAATGTGATGTGATGAACCTATGGGATGACAGTTTGTTGATGACCCGATTGTGATGATGATGACGTTTAGTCTATACTCTGAAGTTGCACCGTAGGAGCTGGTTTTTGTAGACAATGTACTTTCTTATCCTTTTCGACGCCAACGGCACATATATCAGCATCGCAGGTTCTACGCCAACGACTGATATATCGGTCACGGCATGTAGAGCGATATCTACCTACATACATTCCTGTAGGGTTCAATTTCGCGTTGGACATTCCGATGTCATGAGTCATGGCGTATGAGTGAGTGCTGTAGTATTTGACAGAGCGTTGAAAAGGTTAAACACACTACTGTTAATTAGTGTGTCGGCATGGGATGGATGGTTAAAAAGCTTCTGACTGAGCACATGCATCTAAGAATTTTGTGCAGTTTGTGGATTTTTGCGACGTATTTTTCTTTGCTGAATAACTAGTTAACAATAGAGAGAGCGAGAGCGAGAGAATAGCTAGTTAACAATATTTATGTAAATCGCAGGCAACATATCAAACCTGGTGAAAAATACTTCCACCGAATTACCCGTTATTTTTATACTTAATCAAAATTTTATTGTGATTGAGAAAACCTTCGCTTAGCCAAAGCTAACATGAAGTACCAAAGCATTCGCCCACTGGAACAAGAAGATACAACAAAACGTTTAAATAACGACATCCGCCTACAAACAAAGCTGCAAAGCCAGCGGCCCACCTACGCAGCGCAAATATAAATTATGTTGTTGGGTAACGAATCACGATCGGCCGCTTAAACACCCGCCTATTCCTAATAGTTGCGCACGTGCGGGTGGCACGTAAAGCGGAGAAACTACTATGTCGCCGATTTCTAGAATGCTCTGTAGGTCAACAATGCTTACGTAAAAGAAAATACATTTAAAACAGCATGATCTTTTGTGACTCCATTTTGAAAACCATACTGAGGATCTATTCTATGTAAAATCAGCCATCCTAATCTCAATTATCTATAAGTACTTCGTTTATTTTTGCATTAGAAAAAGGGTAACAGTCTTGACATTTTTTTATTGAAAAACATCTTTGAAAAATAAGTCATAGCTAATATAATATGTAACAAATACCAAGGACAATATGGTCATTTACATTCTTTTGGTTTCTTCAGTAATAGTTACTATTGTTTTTAATGCATTTTTGAATAAAAAGGCTCGTCAAGATCTTTTAACCTTTCTTTAATGCTAAAATAAACGAAAGTATATGGTGTCAGTAGTTTTGCTAGATGTTACGCTAACACATTTATTTTCGTTGCTGCAGACAAATAGAGGAAGCGAGTTCAGCAGAAGAGAACTCGCTCGGGGACAGCCTGGACGCCAGCGCGCCGGCGGCGAAGAAGCTGCGAGAAGCCACGCACTGACACCCGCGCCCCCACCAAACATCCCTCGTGCGCCTATAAATAACTCTTTAGACTAAGATATTGTACCTAGGTAATTTATTTTCAATTCCGTTTAATTTTAACTTAGCGTTAAGTTTAAGATTACCGGTCGGTTTTGTAAGTTTTATAGGGTATTGATATTTTGGATGCGTATCGACGGACTTTGCCGGGCGCACTCGAGATTGTAAGATATCGACGTGAGTGTTCGGAGCGGCTCGGTTCTCGGAGCCTAGTGTTAGGTTTTGTTTTGTAATAATTTTAATGTTTGAAAGTTCGCATCCCGCGTGACATTCCAATAATTGTAAAAGTACGTTTAGCGGCGGCACCTGCCGCCGGACCGGACCAGATGCCTTGACGACGCCGCACGGCCGTCAACTCACCATTGCCTTATGACACAGTCTGCCCGCAGAGTTTATATGCAACAAGATAATACAAAGGTCGTGTTACCCGGGCGCCGGGTTCTACACGGGCCCACAATGTAGTTTTTATTGAACAAATATAAAATATTAATTTTATAATGTCGCATTTTCATTTCAACCCTACCACGCTCACGCTTCAGATTTCCATATTTGCATTCTGATGACATAGTCGTAAGTTCCTTTATAGGCGTCGACCTAAACCATTCAAGTAACCAAATGGACCATTAGGATTGGCAGTCTTAATTGAAATTCCGGGATTTCCTAAAATTCATTGTCCTTGTCTAAACAACACTCGTGCCAAATTTCATTTCTCCAAACCTAGCGTTTGAAATTTCGGAATTTTATCCCGATCCCGTAGGAACATCTGGATAAAAAGTAACTACATATCAGATTTCATCCAAATCAGTCTAGCCGTTTTAGCGTGAAGGACTAACATACTGCATATGAAAATATCTTTGCCGATCTTGTAATCAAAATTTTTAACACTAATTGAAAGTATAAGGGCTACAGAACATTTAAACATTACTACCTACAGAATATGCTTACTTTTTCTGTTCAATGGTATAGCAAAGTTACCAGGTAAATATAAAGTAAAATGTTTAGGTAAACAGCATTGAACAATTTTCTTTAGGCAATTGGGATGCACCAAAAAAAATAACCTATAGTTTTTATATTTTTTTTGGAAAGAATAGGATATTTTAAGACACTATTTTCATCGATTTTGAATTTGGTTGAGTATTTAATTTTTTATATTTTTTTTTAGAAATACGTTGGATGACGTCACAGTGAGAGAGCCACGTTCCATAGCCTAGAAAAATTCAAGTCGTACATAACATAATCTATGGCACTACCACGGCACTACTGAGACCCTACTACGAAGTGCATAATTCGAACTTCGTTTCATGCCGTCCCGCTCACGCTAATATGATTTGACACGAGAGTGAGAGGGATGATACGATACGAACTTCGAATTTTGTAGTAGTGCCCCTGATTTGTCTTGTCACTGTCAATATTACAAGCACGGCTTAGGGTCCTAAATGAACCATGACAAAATAGTTTTATTTATTTCTCTTCTTTTAGCTTCGATTATTCCTGTTTGTTTAATGGTGTGATAGTAAATAGATATTTTTTATTAAAATCTGATATTTAAATCCTTTCATATTTACTTGTAACGTAGTAATTTAATAATTAAATTTGTAAAAATACATTGCGAGTATTGTATACATTTCGGACTTTATGATAAATGACAACTGTTTAAAGCCAGGTGTGCATCATGTGATTAAAGTTCTGTCTTTGTCACTCTTTGCGATTATAAGCAGGACAGCAACATTTCAAACTGTCAATTTGCTTTAGAGTGTAGACCTGCTTTATATCGGCCTTTGTGACGATTCACTGCAGGGGTCAAATGAAGGTCATTACTTAAATTTTCTTTATTTAATTCAGATTATCATATTTTTGGAATCTGATTTCTGAAAACGCTTCACAAAGCCTATTTCTCCAAACGGTTTTCGATTTATTATACGTTGCCAAAAATTGGGACATCCCAATTCATCAACTTTACGTTTGTTAGTATATTTTATTTCATAAAAAATAATTCACTCGGTTACTTGATCGGTGCCGGTAGACTACACCTGTAACGTATCTTTTACATCAGTCATTTACCTAAAAACGTGCATTTCCAATATGGCGAAGTGAACTGCCAACTGATAGATAACACAGATCTAAGCATCATAACCGATAACTTACAAAAGTAGGGTGGCGTATGAATAAACAAAGATCGTGACAAAAATAAATGTATTACAGGTTTATTCTTTGCATAGTTTCATTTTAAAATCAAGTGAACCATACCACGCTGTCATAGTGTTTACTTGTTTTACAATGTCTTTTTTCTATGCGATAACAATATCCATTGTCAATAAATTTCCACACCATTGTAGAATAATCAACGACAAAAAATCCTTAAGCGCAAATCACAACTCTTGGAGAAAACAGTATCAACGCGTTAGAATAACAAAATTGAGTAAGTATATGCAGTGCAATACTTACCTCGCATCAACCATGTTCAAAAGCTGTTGATTTTTAAAGATGTATGTTATCTTATCAGCAGAACTCTGACAGGTCATCGCAGATTCGCAAAATTAAACAGATACGGAAATAGAACAAGATTCAATAGAGTCGTAATATTATGATATGACTATCCAAAGCAAATATATTAACGTTAGACCTTTTTAACCCCAAACACAAAAAGAGGGGTGTTATAAGTTTGACCGCTATGTGTCTGTGGTGCTATAGCTCTTAAACAGGTGAACCAATTTAGGGGCGGTTTTTTTATTGAAAATATTTAAGTTATTTAGTTGCATTTCTGTAAGTTTTTCATAATGGTATTCCTGAAACAGTTTTATGATAACAGAAATTAGTAAAATTATTGTTATTACTGAATATTTTAAATATGATGAAAAATTGCTTACAAACATAAAATATGGACAAAACAACATTTGATCAATTTACTTAATAACGAATACAAATTAGTATTTTATACAATCGTTGCATAATGAAGGCTCTTAAAGTCGAGTACCGTGTTTAGGCCACGAGGCTTGCCGAGTGGCCTAAGTAAAGTACGAGATTTTAAGAGCTAATTATGTAACTATTGTATACAATACTTTTTCTACGAGTCATCATCATCATCGTCTATCGAGGTACATACATAACCTTTTTTCGTCCGCCATTCCATGAAGTTAGCATAACTCCTGTTGTATAGCTTTTTGATTTTTCTGGCAACAAGGTAAGCGTTGCTTCCTCTGTAATAGTAGTTATCACCTCTGGAGTAGCGGCGAAACTAATCTCGTCACTGTCACTCATGTTTAATTCGAATTAGGGATTATTTATATAACACCATCGATTTCGCGTCAAATAACAAACAAAACTTTTAAATTTTCGTAGCACAAAAAAGAACTAATGAGTCGTCGTTATAAGACTGTTTCTGATTGGCCAATTACTTTAATTACTAACCAATCACGTAACAGAAGAAAAAAGTTTGTGTGTTCAAATGGAAGCAAATTTGCCAGATATTTCCAACTTTACATTGGGTGCGTTCCACTAAGCGCTCACGACGCTCAATCGAAGTACACACGATTGCCTCACTTAAGTAACCACGTTGAATAAGAGGTATTGAACGCGCACTACTACTATTACTACTATTACCCTACTTTATTTCGCTAAAAAGTAGTTCTACAAACAGCATTTCGTCAATACTTTTAAAAAAGCTCGTATCTCAAATTCGATAATCTGGCGAAGTGAACTTTACTTAGTGTGCATCAAGGTTCAGTTTGGTTTACATATTGAATTGAGATACGAGCTTTTTTCACAGCAGTGACGATTTCATTCATGAAATACCTTGCATTCGAGACTCAGGACGAATTGTCTTTTTTGTTGCAGTGTATTTTTTTTTGTTTACTTTGAATGTTAAAAATAATATGTATGAATGTTGTTATGGAATTTAAACAAATTAATAGGTATATGTAATTTGATAAAATTTTGTAGTTCTGTATTTTCGTTCCTATTTTAATTTTTTTGTAAATCGATAATATTAGCTTTTTTCAAAGTAGTGACGATTTTCACTATTAAAAAGAAAACAATTGTTTTATTTTTAATAGTATTACTCAAAATTAAAATCATTGCGCAACCTACTGTGAATATAGTCACTACTTTGAAAAAAGCTCGTATCTCAAAATCAATAATCTGGCTAATTGAACTTTACTGAGTGTGCAATAAAGTTCAGTTTGGTTTACGTATTGAATTGAGATACGAGATTTTTATAAAGTAGTGGCGATATTATTAACCGCCCTTCTTACCTACATACATACATACATAGATGGCACAGCACAGTTGGTCACTATCACCATTCAAATAGTTAAATCAAAGTGTAGACTTGCAAGAATGTGAAAGTTGCATTACATAGCAGCGCTGGATTGGCAACTTCAATCTCGTTCGCTTTGCTGCCTCGCAATGTATGCAACTTGCGCGTTTTTTCTCGCAGGTCTTAGTCTTAGGTCTAAACTCGGCTTATTATTCCGTTCGTGTCAGTTTTTTTGCTTTCATTTATTGCCACTACTAGATGGCAGCACTGCGCTACTTAACGTCAGAATCAATTCACTTTATTATTATTTATTCCTGTTGTCACACTCGTATAAGATTTTGTGTGCTAGTTTATTCCTCGCTTCTTGAAATTTTAGAAGCTGGAAAATCAAAAAACTTCAATTAGTATGCTGGGAATCGATCCGTCAACCTCGTGCGTCAAAGCCGGCATCCAGACCACTGGACCAAACGATAGCTTAATTTACACTACGAAAATTAAAACTGGTTGTTGCAAACTGACGTCATTAGAAATGTTTCATCATCATTCGTTCTCAACTTAAAACGATTTACCCGCAATTAAGATTATTTACTCGTCAATTTTCTACCGCAATATAGATTTTTCTTAAGCGATTCGTTTTTTGCCATCGGACCAACCACAGTGTCACTACGCTAAATAAATACATACCAACCTAATTTATTTCTACGATGTCATCCATTCATTTTACTACTTATATGAAGGAAAAAATAGTCGTGTTATTTGAGCATAACACTTCTATTGGTGAAATAGCTCGTCAGCTCAATTTAATACGGTAAGTTAAAATATTATGCAAATCTTGTAAAGTTTAAACCTTTAACCGTTGTATAATAGTTTCGTTATGTTGTTTGTATAAATTTGCATTATGATAAAAAAGTAGATAGGTAATAAAATAAACATTAGACTTAGTATAATTTTCTTTTACAGAGAGAAACCTTCAAGCTGTGGGTAAAACGGTATGGAGATTCTGGCGACATAGAAAGGAAGCGGCCAGTTTTTCAACCTATTATGTTTACACCTCAATCTGCACGTTATCAAGACATTGATGCAAGACATACTGCAAACCCTTTGCTATCAACCTAGCAACTGCTCACGGTAAAGCAGTAAAGACAGTGCTGAAACACACTCTGCTGGGTTTAAAAAATACTGACCAGAAAATAAATCGCACTGTCCTACGTTCACCGAAAACAAAGGGTTCGTCTTGCTGAAGAATATTTAAATTTTGTTTGGTGTGACAATATAATTATATGTATTCACTGACGAAAAGTCGTTTATGTCTGACATAGATGATCGCAAGATACTAAATATGGCGGAAACACGCAGATTATGTTTAATTAATGTTGTGGGACTTGTGGGTTACTAACCAGAACTAGCGGCAGAAAAACCTTAGCTTATTGGGGATAGATGTCAACTATGGGGCCTGGTGAAATTGTGGAAGTTGGTGGTCGCAAAATATTTGGATGTTTTGGGCGATTTTATTATTATTATTAACTGGCCGTCAAAAATTCCAGATCTAAACGTTATCGAATATTTATGGGGTCTAACGTATCCATCAAACGTAAAGATAACGCAATACCTCAGGGAACTAGTTTATTCAACTTGGGAATCTTCCTTTTTCTTTGAATTTTCGCATAGATATGCGAGGTAGTGACTTAAGTTTAACACTAGTAAATAGTATGAGAAGCCGCCTTCAACAAATAATCAGCAATGAAGGTAGATCCTTGAGGTATTGAAAATTAAATAACTAAGTTTCTTCTGCCCGCTTGAAACTGCTAAGCTTATTTTTGTAAATATTTAAGTAAGATGGCCAAGTGATGGTATTGTAGTTTAGATAAAACATAACGCATGTTTCTGTCTAAATATTTACATGATGATTCACTATGTGCCTATCTGCTTTTATAAAATAAGTTAAATTATAAGTAGCAATTATGTTTAACACTCACTTTCCTAACTCATTAGTAGTTTTAAATTACGAAATGTTATAGTTTGTTTACAGGTTTTGTCAGAATAAATAATGTTAATCGAATTAAACAAAATGTGTTTTTCTGTAAGAAAATAAAAATCTTTTTTTAAAACCTATTTTATTTTTTCATTTACACTAATTCTGTATTAGATTCAAATTGAAATAAAACTTGTAAACTTATTAAACAACCTACTTAATTCGAAAAGCAAATAAAAAAAAACGCAAAAAGAAATTAACTGCAGAAATCATCTTTGAGACTCGAACCCTAGGCCTCACGTTTTGTAAGCCAGCACTGGACCGAAAAGCCACGAAGTATGTTAATAGCATGAGCAAAAATAAGCACCTATTGGTATTAGAAACGGTAGTTTATTCAACTAGGCATGCATTGATCTTATACCATACAAACATTTACCCACATTTATGTTTATAATATTCATTCAACTCCAGTGCGCATTCAAATCCACGTATCTGAGTGGATACTTAAGTGAGGGCAACGACTGTACAAAGTTCTAATTTTGAAATTATTATAGTCGTCTAGAGCGTTGGATAATAATCATTATAGTTGAGTCCGAAGTGCCATAGACTATCCAAGATTAAAAAGTATGTGATTGCAATTTTGTCTATAAACACATAATTGACAGATTAAAATCAACGAGTAGAAAAAATTAAATAAAAGCTTTGGTTTGTCCCAGAAAATGACATATCAGATTTTGATGGTTGCAATATGTTCAATTCAACCATCAGAATCTAAAAAAATAAAAACAAACATATGGACAATTTTGAGTTACCGTTATAAATGTAATTGTAAAAAGAATTAAATAATACTGTACATAATACGACTCTATTAATCCTGTTCTATTACCGTGTTGCGATCGTTTGGCGATGACCTGTTCGATCGAGCTATGGCTATCTTATCACATATCATTCAGATTATCTTACTCAGTGCCCTATTCAGTTCACGAAGATATTCTGAAATGCATCCAGTCCTTCCGCTTCAGTGTCTATACGACTTGATCTTATATTAAGAACTTCAATGCTGTGCTTCAACGTCCTGCTGTAAGTGCGCGTACAGTGTGGCCGGACGATTGCCGGCGGCCATTCGTCCGGCGAAGTCTGGCCGGCGGCTCGGCCGGGCCGGGCCCAGTAGAGCGTCTAGAACGTTCCGGGGCGCCCATACGTCCGCCGCGCCGTTGCCTGATCCTACTGGCGATAGGGGAGAGTCCGTTGTAGCTCGGATCACTGAGGCCCGGTTGTCGCCTGCAAAAGAAGTACACATTTTCTTTATTAAAAATAAATATTCGTGAATTATCTCTGTTTTGAAGACCGGATAGTCTAGTTGTTAGAGAACCTGACTACGAAGCTTGAGGTCTTGGAATCGATTCCCGGTCGGGGCAGATATTTGTGAGAAAAATACGAATGTTTATGCGAGTCTTGGGTGTATATACTTAATATAATCTAATCTATCTAATACCTTTAAACGAGCAATTCTTGTATATATGTATTATATATAATCAGAATCACAGAAACGGCTCCAACGATTTCGATGAAATTTGGTATGTGGGGGTTTTCGGGGATGAAAAAATTGACCTAGCTTGGTCTTATCTCTGGGAAAACGCTTGGTAACGAGTTTCAGCCCGAGCGGAGCTCGGTCGCCCAGGTACTGTGTATTTAATATATGTATTTATCTATGTATATACTCGTAAGTATGTTTATCCGTTGTCTAGTACCCATAGTAAAAGCTTTGCTTAGTTTGGGACTAGGTCAATGAGGGTTTTCTGACAGGTGGAATATCGCTAGATGGCGTTAGTATCGTAAGGTCTATTTGACTTTACACCCATACAACAAATGTCAAAGTTGTCAAACGGACCTGACGATACTAGCGCCAAATAGCCTCTGATAGAAAACCCTCATTGGTGTGAAGTGTCCCGTGATTTTTATTTATTTTTGTATTAAATCAGAGTTGGAAATAGAATGAAATAAATAGTAACCACCAAAAATATAAATATGAAAAATGTTAGCCAAGTTCAATACTAATAAATAATAGTTAAAAAAAACTAAAAAACACGCTTAAAAAAAATAAAAATAAAAAAGTTTTTAATAAATTTCAATTCACTATTCTTATAGTGCAGTACAAAATCTTAATAAGCAATTATTATATTGTTATATCCAGATCAAAATTTGTAAACAATTCTAAATATTGATAAAATAAATAATAATAGTTTAAAATATTTTATTGTAAAAAAAGCGTGGAGTGCATGGTGTTAATTGTCAAGGATTATCATTTTGATAACATCTTAAAAAGCACCCCACGCTTTTTTTACAATAAAATATTTTAAACTATTATTATTTATTTTATCAATATTTAGAATTGTTTACAAATTTTGATCTGGATATAACAATATAATAATTGCTTATTAAGATTTTGTACTGCACTATAAGAATAGTGAATTGAAATTAATTTTTTTTTTTTATTTTTTATTTTTTTAAAGCGTGTTTTTTAGTTTTTTTAAACTATTATTTATTTTCTATTTTTTAGTTGCATTTTTTCACAGTGAGAGTTTCCATGTGCTAAAAAGAGACACAAAACGGTTTTTTGCTCGTCTTAAATAGAATCAGTCTATCTTATACTTGGTCTTTGGTGCGCGCGCACTGCTCTACACTACTAAACGTAAACCTCTTTCTTTCTAACTTTAACTCCCTCACCTACAACCCCCCAACCCTGTAAACCCAACCCCCTAACATCCCCCAACCCATTTCCTCAACCCCCCCAACCCCTAACCCCATCCCCCACACCCTTACCCCCAACCCTCTAAACCCAACCCCCCTAACCCCGGACCCCCACCCCATTTCCTCAAACTTCCCCCAAACCCCTAACCCCAACCCCCTTACCCTCCAACCCCCTTACCCCCTCCCCATTTCCCACAACCCCCCAACCTCCCTAACCCCCGAACTCCCCCAAAACCCTACACCCTCACCCCAACCCCCTAAACCCCCTTCCCCTCCCATTTCCCCCCCCCCACCCCTCCACATACCCCCCTTCCAGCTCCATCATCAAACCCTTGTTACCATCAAGGCCTCTTACCCCCTCCCCATTTCCCACAACCCCCCAAAATCCCTAACCCCGAACCCCCCAACACCCCCACCCTATTTCCCCCAACCCCCCCCACCCCCTAACCCCAACCGCCACACCCATACCCCCAACCCTCTAAACCCCCGAACCCCCCCCCCATCCCCCCACCCCGCCACCTACCCCCCTTCCAGCTCCATCATCAGACCCTTGTTACCATCTAGGACCAAATTACTCGTCAAAACGAATCGAACGAGCCCAAACTCGATGGGGTTGTTTCGTTTTATTGTGGAGTGCCTTTGGCCATCTTCCAGCTCCATCATCAGACCCTGGTTACCATATGGGATCAAAGTGCTCGTCAAGACGAAACAAACGAGCCCAAACTCGATGGGGTTGTAGCGTTTTATTATGGAGTGCCTTTGGCCATCTTCCAGCTCCATCACCAGACCCTGGTTACCATCTGAAATCAAAGTACTCGACAAGACGAATCAAAAGAGCCCAAACTCGACGGGGTTGTGACGTTTTATTACAGAGTTCCTATGGCCACCATCCAGCTCCATCATCAGATCAGCTCCATGTTACAATAATATTGCATTGTCATCCAATTTACACATACGTGCAAAATTTCAGCTCAATCGGAAACCGGGAAGTGGGTCAAAATCGCGCCCTAAGGAGTCGGTTACAAACATACATACATACAAACATACATACAAACAAACAAACAAACAAACATACAGGTGAAGCTAATATAAAGCGTGTAAAAATATGCTTGGTTGTGGACTTCACCGACAAAAAACAAACACCGTGACACGAGATTTTTATGTATTAAATAAATAAATTTAACTATCGGATAATTTACACAAAGTAGTTAACTTATGTTAAATTGAAGCTTAAGATTTGACTTGGCTACTTTTCGCATACAAGTCATCTTATATTTGGCTAATCAACTTATCTTCTACATTCGATTTGCTGGTAAAAACTAACCAAATCAAATATATAGGGTGTTTGGTAGCTACGTGCAAAGCTTTAAGGGGGTGATAGCCCAGGTATTTTTGAACATTTTTAGCCATATATGTCTTAGCCGAAATTTGTTTTTTTTTTTTAAATTGAAGACTTGGAAATTTTAGGAAAATACCCAGAATTTGATAGTCACGAGTCAATATTGCCCCAATGAGCGTTAATTTGGAAATTTTAAATATGGCACAGAAAAATGACGCAGACTTGTCTTTTTCACATGCTATTTACTGGTTAAATTTCAAGACTAGTGCATTCTTAGCGAGTGCTCCCTGAGTTTGGTTTTTACTTTTTATCTCAAATTCAGCAAGCAATGTCAATGAGTGATACCTTAAAAGAAAGAACAATAAACAGGCATGTTTCTAAAAATGTTTGAACATTTCAAGGATTTTTTTTTAATTTTTTTTATGGTACAGAAAAATGACTCTGTTCCAACCTAAGACATTTTTAGTAATTTCGAATGCCTCTATTTTGTTTTTGTGGCAAGAAAGACACTTAAAAATTATTTCATTTGGTCCAATACACATTAAACTATCCGAAATAAAAGATTTGGTTTCCAAATTAACGCTCATTGGGGCAATATTGACTTGTGACTATCAAATTCTGGGTATTTTCCTAAAATTCCTAAGTCTTCAATTTAAAAAAAAATATCAAATTTCGGCTAAGACATATATGGCTAAAAATGTTCAAAAATACCTTGGCTATCACCCCCTTAAAGCTTTGTACGTAGCTACCAAACACCCTGTATATTAAATTTCAATTTAACATAAGTTAATAATATATCTACTTTGTGTATATTACCAAGGATGATATAGACTGGATTAGCAATCGCCATGGTACAGATCGGCCGCGGAAAAATGGTTCGATTATTAAATCTAGATGGCGCTGACATATAGCCCGAGGGTTTGAAAGCAAAACAATAAGACTACAGATATTTCATATTACTGCAAATGTATTATTATGCAATATTTTTGAAAAATAATACAATTGTAGTAATATGAAACATCTGTAGTCTTGTTTTGCTTTCAAAGCCTCGGGCTATATTTCAGCGCCATCTAGATTTAATAATCGAACTATTTTTCTTCGGACGATCTGTACTATGGCGATTGCTAATCCAGTCTATATCATCCTTGATCTTACTGAAAAAAAAAAACTGTTTCTGAAACAAATCACTGTATGACTAACGTTGATTATGAAGAATGATACATTAGGACTTATTAAATTATGGGAAACCAAGGGATCCCCCGCCCCCCACTTACTGTCGGAGGGATGGTTATTGTGCGCGCGACACTCGAGAAGCGTGCGCAGGAGTGCGCGGTGCGCGGGCGACGCGGAGTGCGCCCGGATCAGAGCCTCCAGTTCGCTCCACACCTGCCGCCATTGCTCCTCGCGGCGGCTGCTTGACTTGCCCCTAGTTATGTTTTAATGTTTATTTGGGCACTAACGGTACAATTTTACTTATATCTAATATGCTTAGGTACATCTAACACTAAGGGCCTAAGCACACGGCGTATTTTTAACGCGCCGTCGACGCGCGTTTGTAGCCATAGAAACGCGCGTCGACGGCGCGTTATTTAAAAAACGCCGTGTGCTAGGGGCCTTAAGGCTGTTCTAATGGAATGAAAAACGCGCTGTAAACGCGCGTTCCTAAAACGCGCGTCGACGGCGCGTTCAAAAAACGCCGTGTGCTTAGGTCCTAACCAATAAAGATGCCACCATTATTGGTGAATTGGTGTTCTTAGACTTATCTAACACAACATACACGACAATCTAATAAAGTTCGTGTTCATGAAAGAGAAAAAAAAAATATATACTTAAAGAGGACAAAAGTTAAGCCACCAAAAACCTAAACCTAACGATTAATTAAATCTAAGAGCGAAGCCTTAAAAAATAAAAAAAATATCAAGTTCTGTTCTGTGCGTGAGGCAAAGGATATTAAGGCTGCCTGTCCATTGGAGCGGAGCAAGGCAGCGGACAAGATGGAGCGACGACCTGGTTAAGGTTGCGGGAACGCGTCGTATGCGGATAGCACGGGACCGATCTGTTTGGCGAGCCTTGGGGGAAGCCTATGTTCAGCAGTGGAGGTCTTTTGGCTGAAATGATGATGATGATAATGAAATGAAGGCAGCGGAGCGGTGAGCGAGATAAAAATCCACTAATGAAATTGCCAATCGATCGATAACCGTTGGGGTAGACGAGTTCTTGAGTGGAGACCACAGATCGGCAAACATAGTGTAGGACGGACCTCCTCAGACTCGGTGGAGCGATAATCTTCGCAAGGCCGAGGATCGTGCTCAGTGGCGTGCCATGGCAGAGGCCTATGTTCAGCAGTGGACGAGCATAGGCTGATGATGATGATGAATGAAATTGCATAAAATTTCCGACTGTCTCCAGTAGACAGGGAGTTGCAAAAGTAGTTTAATGGGTATGTTTTTAGTTTTTCATCACACTTGCTCGTCAATGGTGTTATTCCATGCTTGTATACTAAATGACAATGGCCTAAATTGTTCTTAAGGGAGTTATAGATTTACGTACAGTTTTTCTACCCAAGGGAGTTCTAACTTTAGTTTTAAAATTTGCAAACAAGTCATTTCAGACTAAGGAGGTTACAAGTCAGCCAACGTTTTATTTATTATCTTTAAAACTTAGCTATAACCCAAATTTTACAACACAAAACTTATCTAAGCTTCATGAAAATTCGTTATTTTTATATTTTAAGTTTATATCAAATAGTTTTGCAATAATTTTAGTAAAAATATTTTTTTAAACATGTTGGCAGAATCTGGCCGTATGACCTTTCGAATTCTAAACTAAACACAGTTTACATTATCTATGGTAGGTGACTCGAAAAAAGTGACAATCTATATTGGCGGGTAGCCATTATTTTATTCAATTTAAGTGTTTAGAAACAAATTAATTTTATTTTTGGATTTTTTTTTCTCGCAATGTGATGAAAATCATTGTGTGTATCACGGGCAGTAAGGGGATTACAAACTAGAGTCATTAAAAGCCCTCCGCCTTCGGCGTCAGGCTTCTAATAGACTCTCATTAGTAATCCCCTACTTACGGCCCTAGATGCACAATGTACTATTTTTTCACACCCCGCCTCTGCAGTCCACAACTCTATTCTGCATTAAATACCCCCTCGCACCGCTCCAGTGGACAGGCAGCCTATAGGACTCCAGGGGGAGAAGAGCAGCTGGTAAGGGCAAATCGCGAGAGTGCAAGGATCATTTGGTCAAAGTGTAACAAACAGTATACGTACAAATTGTTTATAAATGAACAAAGCCCGGACGACGGGAGCAAAAATGCACTTTTCACTAGTGCTTAATTAAATATCGACTATTCTATCGACATCCAAAATGGATGTCCACAATAATGTGTCAATAATACCTAGTACCATAAAACAGTTACAAAACCAAAACTTAAGCCTGGAAACCAGGTTGAATATCGTTCAAAAATTGAAAGTGCACTTGTCAAGATTACGTATACATCCTCAAGGCAAAGTTATTCACAATAAATATCAGAATGTGTTGAAGAAAAACGTTGGCGTTCCTACTTTAAAATCTTAAATAATTTGATATCTGGAAAAGAAGTGGAACTGTGTAGTGCAGAAGTAATTCATAACCACTACGAATTATTTAAATTTGCCCCGATTACTACAGTAGATTTAGAACGATCCTTTAGTTGGCTGAAATGGATTTTATCACCTAGGCGAAGGAGTTTAAAATCGGAAAATGTAGAAAAAATACTAACTGTTTATTACGAAAATTATATAAAATACTAGCTTTTGCCCGCGACTCCGTCCGCGTGGAATTAGTAATTTGGGCAGCTTATTTTTTTATGCCCCCGCCAACCCCCCCGCGCACCCTCGTTCACATTCACCACCGTACTCCAAGTCCCAAGTTTTACTTCAAAAACCCCCGATTTTGAAACATTCTTCCGCTCCGCTCCGCTCCTATTAGTGTTAGCGTGATGATATATAGCCTATAGCCTTCCTCGATAAATGGGCTATCTAACACTGAAAGAATTTTTCAAATCGGAGCAGTAGTTCCTGAGATTAGCGCGTTCAAACAAACAAACAAACTCTTCAGCTTTATAATATTACTAGCTGTTGCCCGCGACTCCGTCCGCGGAGAATAGTATTGGTTTGTAGTACATGCTATGTATCAGAGATGGCGCTGTATGTGAAAAAAGATTTTCCCGTTTTTCTGTTGAAATTTTTCCTGAATTTTCTTTGCTATAAACCTCACGGAGCCCGAGACCTTTCCAACGAATGCATAACCGTGGAAATCGGTTCGTGCGTTCTGGAGTTATAGCGTCAGGAAGGAAAACCCGACTTATTTTTATATAGTAGATTTAAAAAAAATACAAACAGCTCATTTTAATCTTGTTTACAACTACCTATAATTTTTCTGAATTTCGTAACGGTGGTCCAGTACATCGTGCTTTTTATCGACATTTTATCGACTTATGAAATGTGTGTCCTCTCGCACTATTGAGACGTCAACACATAATTTCTGCCGTCATCCGAGCTTTGTAAATGAATCAATAAACTGTGTAGGTTACCTAAGATTAGAGGGCAGCTGGGCCGTGGGGAACTCATGTCGCGATTCCATGCCGAGCAGCGACAGTAGCACGTCGCGACAAGTGTTCACTTCTTCGTCCGTCAACGTCTCTTGCACCACCAAACGGGTCAGCGGTTCCATCACCTAAATACAACATGAAAATGGGTTAAATCATACTAAATACGAACTGAAACATGGATGCACAGAAACACCCAAAAAAAGGACAGCTCTGGGAATCGAACCCAGGGCCTCAGCATTCCGTGCTGCGTGCTATACCCCTACACCACAACTGGTCGGGATATAGACACCGTTTATTTATAATTAAATTAATAATACGTAATTAAAAAAAAAACTACTACTTAGAAGCTCGGCTCACGTAGTAACTAACAGCCTTTTTATTAATTGGATGACCATTCCTGTGATAGATAACTTATAGTTCGACCAACATCTTAATTGGGTCAAGTAAAATGTTAGCTAAAGTTTTAAACATTTAGGTACATTTTTTGAAATATTTAAATTAATGTCACAAACAGAAGTGTGTATTGTATACATATCACGGCATCTTGGTATTTATAAACCAGTTCCCGGTACTATTTCTAAATTTACCAATAATAGATTTCTGCATTTTCAATTAGTACTTAAACGAAATTGGAACACTATAAAAGTACTAACCAAAGGTCATCAGATTAACGTCCAGTACCTGCATAACATGATAAGTTTACGACAATCTAATTTAATTTTAGGTAGTGTCGATAACTGAGAAGTCACTATGACAGGTCAAAGGTGTCACCAAATTTCCGGGCTCTAGAATAGTCTCAACTCACCGATCCCAAATTAAAGACGAGCGTGGATGATATGGTGAGGGGCCAATAGGTGGTGTGTCTCTGGAGGCGCGCCTTCGCCCGCGCATTGGCCCCCGCGCCCCGCAGTGGGAACAAACGGTTCTGCTGCATCAGAGCGCCGAACTCCTTTATCCTACAACAGCGAAGAGATATTGAGTGATATTTAGTCGTATAGTCGACCAAGTGCTTTACTATTTTTTAGTGTGAGGTGTTATGAGAATCGTCTCAGTTCTGAGAGTGACATAGGGTTTACATTTTCTCGGAATTCCCATGGCAACGAGAATTATACAGGCGGTTTTTTTTCATCTAGTATTGCAATTAAAGTTTTTTCATCACTTAAGCTCTGAAAGCATGCATCTCTGCATTTAACTTGAAATCCGTGTTGTAAATTCGATTTACATCTTTAGGGATGTAAGTAAATTTAAAAATCGAATGGTGCTCCTTTGTATTCACGAACTGGTAAACAAGGAGATTGTAATGCGTATACTTACCTCCAAACTTCCATGCTGGCATAATGCTTCTGGCCAGTGCTGGCTGAATGTGCCAAAGCCAAAGAGCGCGAGGCCATTAAAAAAAAACAAAAGACGGTTTGGCGCGATTAATTTTCTTCCGCTCTGTTACAAATTGCGTTTACATTTTTAACATAACGGTTTTTCTATACTTCCTCGCATTTGTGATGAAAAGTAGAGTGTTCAACTCGAGTGTAAATGATCAATTACGACCCTTGTTTATCAATCTACTATTAAGAGGTTTTATACCTGCTGAGCTGGCAACGTTGCATTTTTGTTAGTTTTTCTCGATTATTCCATAAAAATTGAATGAAAATTAAAAATGTTTTAAATGCAAATTGTTCTAATATATAAGTTAATATGTCTACTACAATAATAATTCGTGATAGACTTTTATTTTCTTTAAAAACGAACACATTATTACCTATGGGTTTTTAAAGAAAATAAAAGTCTTATCACGAATTATTATTGCAGTAGACACATTAACTTATATACAGGGTTATTTTTAATTCACTGACATCCTCTTAACCCTGAATTCCTATCACTCAAACAAATGTTTTTTGTTTTACGACTTTTAAAAATGAAGCACTTTTTTCCATACAAATACACAGAGTATCGTAAAAATAAGAGGAAATCTCAAATTTTCAAAACGTTATTACACCAAAAATATTAAGTTATGACAAAAGCCGTAAAACAAAAAACATTTGTTTAAGTGGTAGGAGTTTAGGGTTAAAAGGATATTAGTGAATTACAAATAACCCTGTATTAGAACAATTAGTATTTAAAACATTTTTAATTTTCATTCAATTTTTATGGAATAATCGAGAAAAACTAACAAAAATGCAACGTTGCCAGCTCAGCAGGTATAAACCCTCTTAAACTTGCCTGTAGTCGGTGACGCGACCGCCGGTGCCTTCGGAGAGCGCGGGCGGCTCGTCGTAGGGCGCGCGGCCGCCCAACGCGCCCACCCAAAGCTCCCCGCCCTGCGCCGCCAGCACGTGGGAGGCCGACCGCCCGCCGCCCTTCCTGCGACACAAGCCATTGCTCGATTCAGGTGGTGATTTACTTTGTGGGGGGGTAAGTAACACGCGATTCTTTAAGATCATTTTTTAAAGAAATAGGTATCCTAACCCTGCCGTCGTTGTATATATTTGAAATAATCATGTATGTAAGAAAAAACATATGTGATTTTCCCACTAACGTTGATAAGCCAAAGGCTATTAGAAACACAGGGAAGCTTAAAGTTCCATCTTACAGACTGGCTAAAACTAAAAAGTCGTTTCTGGGAAGATGCATACGTTTTTATAATAAAATTCCGAAAACAATAACCGAACAAACTGATACAAAATTCAAATCCATTGTGAAGAAGACATTAATATCTAAAGCGTACTATAAAATTAATGACTATATCATGGACAGGGATGTTTGGAAATAATTCCGATCCGCATTGGCGATCCCTAGTCTCAAATAGCGTATCTACTGTGTTAAAAAATTTAATTGTATTAAATACTTTAGATGTATGTCATTTAATAACAATGTAGATCTGATTGAAAAAAATATACCTTGTTGAGTTTCTTGCCGGTTTCTTCTCAACAGGGAACCGAACCGGTGGTAGATTTTTCGACGTTCCTAGGAGCATCAATTGATGCCTAAATTGAATAATGAATTTTGACTTTGACTTTGACAAGATATAACAACCTATTATCTAATATTCATAATATATACGCTCACTTTATATAAACTCTTTTAGTATAACGTTCACTGGATATAATGAACGAAAAGTATAAGTATAAAATATCTTATTTTGTAATGTATAACGTTGTTTATATATAATATCAATTGATATAAAGATCAAAGCGTATAATGTTCATAACACCTAAGATTTAAAACGTATAAATTCATTAAAAACTTTGATGCAAGCAAAAATCAAACAATCCATTCTTTTTTCCGCTCTGTTACAAAAAAAAACCTAACATCTTTCTTTCTGAACCTAACCTATCCAAGTCGCTTCTGCCCCGTATTATTATATTATATCATGACTGTAATACCTAATGTATGTTATGTTAAAAGAAATTAGTCCATATAAATCTTATACAAATTGAAGTTATACATATAAAAATAACGTTATATAATTTAAGCGTTATACGTTAAAAAATTATACTTTTTGCTGTTATAGCTAACGTTCATTATATCTTGTGAACGTTATTAATATGAAATTAGATATTTTGTAGTTATATCTTGTGGGACGCAACCACTTTGTGGAGGTCCATATTAATGAACTAGCTTTTGCCAGTATTAGTTTGGAGGTTAGGGAGGCGGAAGTAAACACACGCGCACTCTGTTACAATTACAGTTCCTGTATTCGACTGCATGCATCCAGTGGCGTAGCTAGGTAACCAATGGCCCTGGGGCAAAAAGTAAACTAGGGCCACAACCCGTGTTTGTTTATATGATAAGACAAGTAAGGATGAATGCACATTAAATTCACTAGACTCGCGCGATTGTGAATTCACTAGTAGCGTTTTTTTATAGTCACACTGTTGAAGAGGTCCGCGTTTATAGTTGGTAAGTCAGAGTCCAAGGGGCCCCCTGAGCTTGAGGGCCCCGGTGCACTGCCCCGGCTTGCCATACGGTAGCTACGCCACTGCATGCATCGCGCTGGACGCAGCCAGCGCCAACGTCATCTCTCAATATAACTAAAGCTATAACAGCCAGCTAGTTCGTTCGCGCACAAATAAAATTTACGATCAACTCCTGATTCAGTCCCGCAGTAAATTCTAAAAATTCATTTTTACTGCACCTCTATGATAATAAATAGTTATGGAAATAGTGTTCGATTGATTAACTATAATGTATAAATTCCATTTTAACCGTGGGATTTACCTACAATTTTTAAATTGGTTTTTATTCATCATCATCATCATTTCAGCTGAAAGACGTCCACTGCTGAACATAGGCCTCCCCAAGAATCGCCAAACAGATCGGCCCTGCGCCATCAGCATCCAATGCGTTCCCGCCACCTTAACCAGGTCGTCGTTCCATCTTGTTTTTATTGTTGTAATCTAATCACCCATTTGCACACCAAATTTTAAGTCTTTTATAAATTATAGTTACGGAGATAGGGCATAAGAATAAATAATAACAGAGTAGAAGGGAAACTCCCGCTCCGGCCGGACTCAAGGTCACGATATTAGAGTACTCTCTAAGAGAGAACTGTGTCACGGCCGGCGTCGTCGCACGCGCGTTTGGCTGTTAATTGTTTACGCGTTCGTTTTATTGGAAACAAAAATAACAATGACGTCAAGTTATTTGGGTGTATAAACAATTCAAAAACGATGCCAAATCACCTTAAATGGCTTCATTTGGTATGGCACTTGTAATAACTTCTTACTTAGAAGTACCTACCTACAATATGTAGGTACGTACAGGCAAGGATTTTAATTGTTAGGCCACTTGCCACTGTTCGTATTTTAGCCGTGTAATGCAAATCAGCAAATACGAGTAAATATAAGCGGCTTCACCCGATTTGCATTACACGGCTAAGATACGAACAGTGGCAAATGGCCTAACAATTAAAATCCTTGACTGTACAGTCAACAGCATAAATAAGTGATCATTATGTACCTTGTCACTTTAACGTCATGTTTGAAATGTCATACAAAATTGTCAAACGATTGAAAACGACAAGGTACAGAAATGACCACTTATTTATGCTGTTGACTGTACCTAATGATTTATAAATCTCATATTTTGTAAAACTAGAATAAAATAATGATTTCAAAGTAAATAAAAACTTATATTTTAGCGATATTATCTTAAGACGTAAGTAATATTTAACAGTAAGCAACCCTAGCAACACGCCTGGGCGACAGAGGGGTGTAACGACGTGAGGGGGAAGTAGGTATATAAATGGCGGCGTTTTGGACGCGGTCAAAAGAGATTCCCTTCTACTCTGTTATTATTTATTCTTATGGATAGGGCCACTTTTGAACGAATATATAAATAGTTACCATTTATTCCCTATCCCTAGGAATTCCGAAAAATCCCTTCTTAGTGCACCTCTTTGACACTCAAGGTTTTAGGTTCCAAGACTTTAGGTTCAGCGATTTGAGCTGTGCGACTGCGTTGATACATCAATCAGTCAATCAGGACAGGACTTTGAATTTGGACATAAACAAAAGAGAAGCGGCGCCACAACGTAGCTAACGCAATCATAGAGGACATATTTTTTTTAATGTGGAGCTCTAAAAGTTATTGAAGGCTTTATCGGGGCTACTGCGCCAGCCAAAGGTCACTGTCAAAATTACCGCAAAACAAGCCGACTTATAAAAAAAAAATTTGGGCTACTTTGATAGTATTGAAATTGCTACAAAATCTCTTTTCTCAAACATGCTATGTAATGTTTACGTTGTGTTCGTTAAAACAGGCTTCAAAATACACCGTTGCAGGCCTAGGCCGGCAATGCGATCGTCTATTGTTTCATGTCACACAGCACCATCATGTTTATAGGTCTATGGCATCAAAGCATTCAGCCATTTAAAAAAAAAACTATAAGCAATATTTGCGTTTTGGTTCATTATGAAATTCTGCCACTACGCTTATTTAAGGTAAGGTAAGATGGTGATGGTGATGGTAATGGTGATCTGCCTAGAGAAATATTCCACCATCAACATCATCATCACCATCATCACCATTATCATCATCATCATCATCGTCATCATCATCATCACCATTATCATCATCATCATTCATCACCATCACCATCATCATCAATCACCATCATTATCATCACCATCATCATCATCACCACCATCATAATCATCATCATCATCACCATCATCATCATCATCACCACCACCATCATCATCATCACCACCATCATCATCATCATCATCACCATCACCATCATGATGACGACGACGATGATGATGATGGTGATGATGATGGTGATGGTGCATGTTTGAGAAAAGCACTATACAAGCCTCGGCCGGAACAGGGGTTGCCGGCCTCGTATCATGCCGGCCTCGTGTACCACTCGGCCGTCAACTTAGATACTCGGCCGGCAACCCCTTAAGTCCCGGCCTCTGCAGTAATGTACTAAAAGTATGGTCTACAAGGCACAAATCCATTTACCTCGGCATTTCGAGAGTGACGGAGCGTCCGTTGAGGAGGAAGTTGACGAGACAGGCGGAGGGGCGCGAGGCCACGTCCGCGGGCGTCACGCGCCACAGCGGCCCGGCGCAGCCCCCCGCGCCGCCCTCCGCGCCCCGCGGAGTCCACCACCGGAGCACCACCTCAACAATATAACCATTGGAGCACAAGACATTTTTACACCACTACGGCAAAGCCAAAGGAAGTGTAATGATTCTTTAGCCATTGAGTAGGTTAGACCTATTGTCCAGGCGTCATTCATTTATTACGCAAGACGATTTTTGCCAGTTTTGACCCCCTCCCCCCCCGTATGTAAGAAAAATAAGAATTGGCTGATCCCCTCCTCCCTGTTTTATATTTATCACGTAAGAATCTAAGGAAAAAACATGTTTAGTTTGTTTAAATTTTTATTTTCAAAGAAACAATTTTTAGGAACGTGAAAATTAGAAATGTTTAGGTACTTAAGTAAATGTAAACAAACATGAATAACTATGGTGTCGGTCTAACCAGCCAAATGCAATATTTGTAACTAACTTTCACGCGTCGCGTTATCGACGTACTCTTTAGTTTAGTCGCATGATAAATTACTATCGATAATGCGACGCGTGAAAGTCAATTACAAATATTGCATTTGGCTGGTTAACCCGACGCAATAACAGTTGGTTGTACATGTTTGTTTACATTTAGTTAAGTACCTAAACATTTCTAGTATAGACCGCGCGAGGGTGGCCAAATGCCCCGCATTTTACAGGTTACCCCGTTTTTCGCACTACAAACATTTGGAAACCAGTCATTAGCAAAATTAAATACAGGGTAAACAAAGCTCCTCCACTATTTTTACAAATTCCGTCAAGACCAGCGTCAAGTCAAAGCGGAGCTTCAAATAAAATGTATTTTTTTTGCTGCACAAATGAAGACATGTTAAAAGTTGGTCCCTTTACTAAACATACAGATTTAAAAATTAAAGGTTGTTTTATAAAATGTCGTTTTTATTACCACCCGTTAATGCTGGTAACCCTTCAATTAAGAAGTGGCAGGTGGCCCTAATATAAGTAGGATAAGTAGTATGATCCTGTCATGCTAAATTTAAAACTCCCTTTTCTAGACCAACTAAAACCCGTCCAATAAACCGAAAACATCATCAATCCTCATCATGAAGCCTGAAACATGTTAGATTCAACGTCACCATTATGTCAAAGACTTACGGATTCTGTAGCTTCCGCCGCAGTCTGAGCAGCCCTGAGACCCGCGTGGGCCTCTGCAGAATGTATAATTTCTACATCGTAATTCGCACTAGAACTTGCATTTTGTTCTTCCTGCAAAAAAAAACATTTGTTCAATACGAAGTGCCCGTAGGGGGTGGATTGAAAGACAATGCTGTGCAGGTGGAGGCTTTAGCTGGAGAGCTCATGACGAATTTAGGGAAGGTGTTTTAGGCACGTTGAAATAATAAAAAAAATATATTTTATCAATGTGCAAATCTAGGTTTTTAGGTTTAGATTAAGTTAATTTAAGTTTTTTTTATTTTTGTGTTTTAAAATATGTTTTTGTAAATATGTATATTTTGTGTAAATAAATCAAGTGACAAATCTAGAATGTCGAGTCTGGCAGAGGGCTAGTGGTTATTTCGCCACTGCGCAGTATATGACTTTGCAAAATTAAGCTCAAAAAATATGTTCTAGGCAACTTGGAATTTTATTAAAATCTCAGTTTAGGATGTATATAAGCATGATTTCATTTATTTCATAGCGAAAAAATACGGATAACTCCCGTCTATGATCGAGTTGGTCCTTTAGCTCGACATGTTTCGTTTTTTTTTTCGCTAACAATTGCTATGGTAACCATTTCTTTAACCCTATTTAATACAATGGTAAGTTATACTACTTTGCGAGCTCTACAAACCTTACCTAACCTTTTAACCTTCATTATCTTCATTGCTTTCTTTGGTATCTCGGTTGCTGTGGTTGTAACTACATAGTTTGTAGTGTACCAACACTAGGTGTAATTAAATAATAGTGTGTAATTTTCATTACCTTCATTGGTATCCCGGTGACTGTGGTTGTAACTAGTTTATAGTGTGGCAACACTAGACGCCCGAGCAGTGTGGCGAGGGCACTAGCTCGCGACACTATCACTTCAACGCCCATCAAACCATTGCCCATCTGAAAAATTTGTTGAAATGTGAATAGATCGGATTATACTACTGGGTAGAGATAGGCCTAGAGCTTAGTGACCCTGACTATTATGGAGCATTGAGGTGTACTATTATTAATTATAAAAGCTTTATTTGTCCATGCAGTACAATAATGTTCTATTTTACTGTATGACTCAAAAGCCATATTTGTATTATTTTGTACATCTTAGTTTTACTGGTAAGTACATCTTAAGATCTATCAATCACCATGTTGCCAATATCAATAGGGATGTTGACACCATCAATCAACTGACGTACTTTTAATGAGCTGTCAAAACACAATTCTCCCATAGAGTTTGAATGACAGTAGCAACTTATGACGTCACTTGTTCGCCAACTCAATCTACTAACTATTTATTTGTTTTAATGTAACAAAAAAAACTAATTTTGCAATTAATCTGGTTTTCAGGGCTAAAATAAAGCGTTTTTTTACTGGAGTCGTGTCTTCGAATTATTTTTTAATGTCGTCAACATCTCTATTGTAATGTAAAATACAGATAAATTTCCGAGATTTTCCCACTACAGTTTAGTTGGTGGGGTGAGGTAAAACCTAAAATTTATTGAGATAGGTGGTAAAAGTTCGAAATGAACAATAATCACAGAAAAGTTCGGGCTTTTACCATTAGGAGTTGGGTCAATTTTAGGTTTTATTGGAAAATCTTAAGATCTACCAAACCTCTGACTTGCATGGTAACATACATATTCATATCGTCACTACTTGGAAAAAAGCTCATATCTTCAATAAATTAGGTAATTTAAACTGAACCTTGAATCGCAACATTTAAAGTTCACTCCAAAAGATTATAGCTTTCAAGATACGAGCTCTTTCAAAGGACCACGCATTATAATTACGCATATTTCTTACCTCTGTTAAAGGTTGATTGTTGACCCTAGTCTCAGCTTTTTCTGGAGTGACATTTATAATAACTAGATGGCAATACTGGATGGGATATGCCCTAAAAAAGACAAAAGAATCATGAATATTTTTCAATGAGAAAAAGTAAAGGAAGTAATGACAATGACTTACTGTGTTTGAGGTGCACTGGTTGACTCAGATGTTGAAGGTTGTGAGGAAGCCTTCTTGTTTTGCTGTATTAAGGCATTTAAAGCTATTTCAGCCAAACTCCTGATTGAATCATCATCCCTGGCACTAGTGATGCAGATGATTCGACCCCTGGAATGATACAGAATAAAATCAGTCAGTTACAGTATAGTGAGTGCGAGTGCTGTGCGCGCGGTGCGCGTGTGTTACTACTTCACACCAAAACAGCTTGATGAATTTGGAAGTTTGTTACGTACGGTCAGCTGCAGAGAAAAGGTACCCCTCCCATTGAGGTTACCGCCGTTCCAGAGGGGTACCTTTTCGTTGTAGTTGACCGTACATGAACTAAAACAATTACTTTGCTCACCCGCGACCTTACAATAGTTACGTTTATGCAAGAAATGTGTGTTCATGCAGTTCCTCCACCTCCACACTGTACGAACACACACAAATCACATAAACACAACTATCACCACCACCAAGCTACACTGACGAAAGTGAGCTGGGTGAGCAAAGTAATTGTTTTAGTTCATTAATATGGACCTCCGCAAAGTAACGCCTGATTCAATAAATTATTGACCGTACATAGCAGGATCTCGGGATACCATAGCCTACTTTTTATCCCAATATTCTCATGGGATCGAAATGTAGGATGTATGCTTATAAAATTCCGAAATCTCAACTGCTTGGTCTACTCATGCAAAGGGTTCGAAGTTTTCATAGCACGCGAGACGAAGGTGAACTATGGTGTCAAGAGGGAAAGTTCCTCAGTACCTAAAAAAATATGGATAAAATTAGAATTCTATTTTATTACAAACTCATAACACTATACTACCATACATTTTACACATTTTACACTATTATTCATACATTTTACAACTATATTGGCGGAATAGATAATATTTATGACATGCCTTGTCAAGATTTTGAAACTCTTATTCCTGTATAGCTACATGTTCCATAGGTACTGCAGACTAATGTTACTTAATTATTTTTATGTTATTATAATATAGGTAATTAATCCACAATACAGGTAATTAAAATGGTGGTGACAGTTACTAAATTAATTTTGCATATATAACTAAATTTTAAAACTGAATAATTGAATGAGTATGAATAAGAATAAGAGTCAAATTTTAATGTTAATATTATTTAATATCTACTCCATGGTTTGTTTTGTATTAGTGTGCTACGAAATCTCTGAACCCTGGTCATGAAGTTTTGTATGTAAATAAACAACACTACAACTTAATTTTTGGAAATTCTCAGGGGTAGTTAATAAATCCTGGAATTAAAATTAAACAGCAAGACTTAATGGTTCACAAAAAAAATTACCTATTTTGAAACAGTGCTTCAGAATTAGGCCTAGAGGATTGTGTGGGGGATGGTTCACTCAGTGCCTCTATCGCAGCACACAGGCCGACCACATCACCACCGGCGCCGCGGCGTACCACGCCAACCAGGCATAGTCCATTTAATATCTGAAAAAAAAAAAACGGTAACAGGTCATTTTGGCCTAAATGCATAAAATGTTTACATGTAAAATTGCCAAAATGTACAAAATGTTTGTGCCACCAAGTCATTTTGTCTGAATATTTTAGGGGCAGAACATGCTTTGGCCAACATGATCTTTAAGTCAGAGTGTTTCCAGGGCAGCATTCATTGTAGTCTAAATGTTCTTTTATCTAGAAGTTTTTACAACAGAATACTCTGGGGTCAAAATGTACAAAATGCGATTGACTGAATGGGCTTGAATGGGGAATGTCAATGCATTAAGAGGGTTTATACCTGCTGAGCTGGCAACGTTGCATTTTTGTTAGTTTTTCTCGATTATTCCATAAAAATTGAATGAAAATTAAAAATGTTTTGAATACAAATTGTTCTAATATATAAGTTAATGTGTCTACTGCAATAATAATTCGTGATAAGACTTTTATTTTCTTTAAAAACCGTTAGGTAATAATTTGTTCGTTTTTAAAGAAAATAAAAGTCTATCACGAATTATTATTGCAGTAGACACATTAACTTATACAGTTGTGGCCATATAATTAAGAACGATTATTTATTGAGATGATTTTTTCAAAGTAACAAGTATAACTAATTGCCCGTATTTTTTTTATTTCTCTCGGTATTGCGAAACTTTTCCGTACTACCGGTACATTCATTTATGCAACATAGTTGGTTAAAAAATTAATAGAGAAACTTTATACATTCGATCTGAACCTAGTATTAGTACTTACTGGCTGGTCACGTAATTAAGAACGCTGAATAGTTTATTATTTTTTCAAATTTAAATAGAGAACACTGTGTGGCTCTGTGGTTGTAGATTATTATTCGTATAATTTTGGCGCCATTTCGTGCTGTTAAAGTCTTAAAAGTGATTACTTCGTATAAAAACAATGGGGAAAAATAAAAGTTGTGATAAATCTACAAGAGAAGTAATAATAAAACTTCGCGAGAAGAATTGGTCGTATAAAAAGATAGCCGACTATCTGCAATGTTCAAAAACAATGGTTTTCCATGCCGTAAAGCATTTTTCCACGTATCAAACTACTTCAAACGTTCCACGTGGACCTAGACAGAGAAAGTCATCTCGTCGAGATGATCGAAATATCGTTCGTTTGGCAAAACAAAATCCTTTTAAAGGGTCTAATGAGTTGAGAAAAGAATATTTTGGCGAAAACAACCCTTCAGCAATCTCTGCACGCACTATTCGAAGGCGTTTGGTAGAAAATAAGTTGAACGGAAGGATAGCAAGGAAGGTGCCTATGTTGAAACGATGTCATAGGCAAGCCCGACTTGCATTTGCAAGAAGGTATGAAAACTGGACAGTCAGACAGTGGAAAAACGTTCTTTTTTCTGACGAGACAAAAATAAATAGGGTATGTTCTGATGGAAAACGATATGTACGACGCCCTCCGAATAAAGCATTCGACCCAAAGTACACAAAAGTGACATTAAAGCATGGCGGGGGAAATGTGAAAATTTGGGGGTGCTTTTCTGGACATGGCGTTGGACCTGTTAGGCTGATAGAAGGAAACATGGATCAATTCCAATACAAAAATATACTGCAAGAAACAATGTTACCATATGCCGAAGACGTGCTTCCGGTTATTTGGACATTCCAGCACGACAATGATCCAAAGCATACTGCACGCACCGTTAAGGAATTCCTCACATCACAATCAGTTTCTGTCTTAGATTGGCCAGCCAACAGCCCAGATCTTAACCCAATAGAGCATCTTTGGTGCGAAGTCAAGAAAAAGGTTTCATATCGACAGTGTGGCAATTTGAGAGAGCTGTACGACGTTTTCTTAGAAGAATGGAACTCTATTTCTCCTGCGAAATGTCAAAAATTGATAGATTCAATGCCTCGCCGGTGTAAAGCCGTAATTAAAAGCCGTGGACATGCTACTAACTATTAATTTTAATTCAAATGTATTAAATTGCTTTTTTTTCTATACCAACTTCACATTAATATTATTTATTTAATCTAAGTTTCATATAAAACAACTCTCGAGCAGTTTAATAAATCGTTCTTAATTATTTGTCCAGCTTCATTACTATTTGAATTTATTAGTATAGAGAACAAATAAAATTTGTAAAAAAAAATGTTAGCAATTATACACTATTATTCTTAATCCCGTTTGCTCTATCCATGTGGCTATTTTATAACATAACTTGTTACTTCTAAGAAGGAACACAACTAGACATATGACATGATTTAGATAAAAAAAAATCGGAAACTTCAAATCGTTCTTAATTGTATGACCACCACTGTATATTAGAACAATTTGTATTCAAAACATTTTTAATTTTCATTCAATTTTTATGGGATAATCGACAAAAACTAGCAAAAATGCGACGTTGCCAGCTCAGCAGGTATAAACCCTCTTAATATACTAGTTTGACTTTTGTACATTTTGACAAAGGGATTTTCAAACCCATTGAGCATTTTCGGATCTTGGCCATTTATCTTCTGTTTGTTTTTTCTATTATATAATTAGGCTCTTAGCTTTTTGTGGCATCTAATTATTTTGTCTTTTGTTCATTATAACATGTTTACATTTACATACTTTTTGACCATTGTACATTTTGATAGTGAGACATTTTAAACCATTGTATATTTAGACATTTGTACCAAAATGACCTGTTACCAAAAAAACAATAACTGAAGTTGGTTGAAGTGTTATATTCAGTAACAGAGGCGCATAGGGTTCCCAGATGGCTGAGACATCCGGGATTGTCCCAGAATTACCATCTTTGTCCCGCGTCCAGGAATTATACTTTATAGTCCTGGATCACAAATACTACTTTTTTCATTATGTTATGAGTAACTACTAAGTTGCTCAAAAAAAAAACAGCAATCTAAATTTTTGTTGTTTAGTTTTGTTTTTAAGTGTAATGATAAGAGCCAGTGTTGTTCTCATACCAAATGAACAATATTTGTTATATTTATGTGGATTTTTTACCAAAGTTTTATTTCATGAATAAGAAAATCCAGAAGCAGCACTAAATTTGAGTTTCAATGTTTTAAAAATACACAGTAATGTATTACTAATGTAGGTAGGTCAGTTTCTTTTTACCACATAGAATAGTGGTTGTAAAACATTAGAAGTAGAGTAATTTACGAAAATATTTAACTATTTTTGTATATTTTCCTAACAACTGAATGTGACTTTCGGATTGTCCTGGAAATGAAATGTCTGAATCTGGCAACCCTACATGGTAGTCAAGAGGTTTGTACTATATATTTTATATAGCCTCTAAAGCTGCAATACTCAACCTGTGGCCCTGGGCCGCATGTGGCTCTTCGAGATTCCGCGTCTGGCCCGCCTGGTATAAAATTTGTTTTGATTTTGACCATTTCAATTTTTACTGCCATTAACAATCAATTCTGCGGCCCGCTTCACCATTGCTACAACACATTTGTGGCGCACACAGAAAAAAGGTTGAGTATGGCTGCTCTAAAGCATAGATCACAATCATAATCCCAGTTTCGGTTTTCATCTTAGTTTGGGCAAATGTTACAAGTAACAGGAGACTATTTTTCGCCAATCACTACTTGTCAGCTATCAGCTCTCTTAGTTTTAGCGCTGGTTTAAGAGATGTTTGTATTGGTATGACAAATTTCAGATGAAATAAAAAACTTTCAAACATTTACATTCCTAACCTGATACTATATATACATAAGACTAAAAGCAGGTACAATAAGAAAAATAAAACAATATTGGTAGGATTTGATACTGTGGCCTTTAAATAATATTTTTTTTTTTGTATCAGATAGCTTACTTACATGAGTTAAGTTCTGTTGTGATGCTGCCCAAGTATTAAGAATGTGCGCAGCTGAATCGCTGACGACAAAACGGACCTAAAACAAAAATAATTTAGAATACAATGTAAAATCAAACATAAGCTGTATACTCAAAACTTTAGCTGTTGTTTACCAGTTTTCCTTCAGGAAACAAATCCCAGACAATACGGCAGTACTCTACTGCTGCTTCTACACTGCATGTCCACAATGATTTGCAAACAGGAGGCAAAGGGACGTAGCCAGGACCCCGGCTTTTGGATACATCGAAGTCTATTGGATTGTCTGATGATATGCCGAAGTATGGTGTATGGTCAAGCACAAAAATAGTTTTATGATTTGTTGGGAACATCTTAATTCTTAAAAAAAAATCAGCACCATGAGCGTAGAGGGTATTACCGCATGTTTTAAAACAGTTTTTACAGGTTTGGAAATGTTTACCTACAATACAATATAAAAGTGAAGTGACAGATCTGATACATTGTGACAGATCTAATTTTATGTTGTCATACTACAAATTCCAGAACTCCTAAAAGTTACGTCGGATTGCAGTTTGAGGTTATTATTTTATAATTTTTCACATCTTGAATAAACAATTTTTTCAAAAGTATTGAATAAAGTTTATAATTTTACATGCTTCCTTACATAAGAGAGCTCAGAAATATTCCAAAACAATGTAAATTTAATTTCAACTCACGTTGTTGACCTTTATAAACCTTTATTTTACTGGGTTTTGTTTCTTAATGGCAACATCAAAACATCTCAAGCTATTTGAGGAACATGTTAAAACGCACTTCTGTGGTTAAGGTGTCTTTACACGCCTTTAATTTTATCGTCTATGTTTTGTTAGCCTTTCTCTTTCTATTTTCAAAGGAATGAGGGAGACCTACCTTAAAGTTTGACCATAAAGGACCTATCGTGTATATTCCCTGAACAATCGAAAGACATCGGACATGGACATCCCTACGGTGAATGTGAGAGAATGAGAAAATGGTGCATTCGTCGATCAAACCGGGCCACACATCCGAAGCCAGAAATTAAATTAACCACCATTTTGTTTATTTTCGCGTAAATAATTCTAATACTGGATACGATAGTGAATATTGTTACTACTCAGTCGCATACTACAGTAATCGATCAACTCTGGCAATGATTATAATATTAGGAATGTGCTATTAGCGTACCAGCGATCGGGCCCTTGTTGATTTTTGCAGACGGCTGCGCCGCTTATATACGTTAAGTTTGCAGCGAAGGGTATTGATATCGCAAAATAGCAGTGCCAGATAGAAGGATTGAGAGCAGAAGAAGTGGCCCGTTGCGATTCTGTCAACGACTCCTCAGGAAATCCAAAGGGAGCGATCCCCTGGTAGGTAGGTGTAGTGCAAATTTCGGTGATCGTGGGTTGTGTAATGAGCGTCGTGCGTCGAGTTTCTTGAATAACGGAGTGTCTGTCCAGGAAATATCGAAGAGTCGTGGGCGAGAGTCCCCAGTGGCGCGCCCGGCTAACATGAACCACACGTCTGCTGCGGATAGGCAGCACGACACTAATGTGAACCAGGTTGAAGAGATGGAGACACAGGACGGTCAGTATAGCTGCTTATTTTTTCATCGCTACCCTACGATATTCATCTGACATGTAAATGACGTATGTAGCCAATTTATTATTCTAATGCATTTTTATTATTCAGTGGCTAATGATCGAATCAACGTCATTGTTAGTTTCGAGTCGGTTGTTTTGTTCCGTTTACTTGTTTTAGACATTAGACAGGGGTCATTTTATCCAAATAGACATGAAATGTTAATATTTACACTGTACTTAACCTCAAATATAGTTCATATATGATTAAGATAATAGTAGCAAGCTATTTGTTTAGATGGAGTCTGTGTGCTATCTTATGACTTAGCATCAATAATTTTATTGTTTATTTGCATCTGGTGAATGCATTAAGAGGCCCATCTTTCTTTGTTCTAAAAGTGCAAGTCGTGCTCTGAGTACAATACCTTCTAATTTTAGAATGCTTTGTGTTGGAATTTGGTGAATTATCCTAATTACATTTGTGTAGGCATGATTTGTATGTGTTACCATCCTTGTGATGTTGTATTTGCTTTTTATTATGGTCACCCTGCCATTTTTACTATAGGATACAACTTGCAGTGTTTGAATTAGTCATTATGATGATTCCAAACTCATATAGTGCTATGTTAATTGTTCAGTTGGTAACACTGATTTTAATTTGAGTATAACATTTCAATTTTAAAACAACACTATTCTAGTAAGCATTATAAGTAAGTTACTACTACTTATCCACATTGCATTTGCATTCTAGTATGAATGAATTGGATTAATTTTCCCCCTCCCGTCCACCAAGTACTAATCCAAGGTTTCCTGACAGCTATGACACATACATGGCACATAGATACATCTAGTTTTAGTTCTATTAATTTAAATGCAATGTATTTATAGTAGGGCATTCATCACATTCAAGGTGCATGCACCTTTAGTGTCTGTGTTATACAAATAAAAATGTATATATAGTAATGAAATGACATCAGTTCATAATAAAACTACATCATTAGATAATAAACTTCACCTTTAATCAATAGTACGTACTCCATAGAAATAATAGTCTTTGACATTACCAAAACAATAACTGAAACCAGCAGGTTTCTGCTATGAGGGTGAAGAAGCATCTTCACCCTCATAGCAGAATTCCCTAGTCTATGAGAATATCACAAAATATTTGTTTTAGAAGTCCTGGGATTTGTGCTTGGAGTTGATGAGTCAGTCAGTTAGTCAGGACATATCTGTTTATAGTAATTAAGATAATTTGAAGGATAGGCATATTTAACATATGGACTTATACTTATCTGATTAAGTATGGCTTAAGTAGTTGATCGCTTTACTGGAGTGTTGCCGGCTCACCTATAAGAAATGCTCATATTTATGGCAATTGCTAACCAAACACTTATAATAATAGTGATCTTTTTGATACTTCATGTCTAAGGTTAGATAAAGGTACCCAATTTTATTAAAGATCTATTTTGCTGTATGTACCTAAATTACACTTAAGACTTCATTAAGTGAAGATTAGATTTAGAGGTTGTGGTAAGTGGATGTGAGATCACTAACCTATATAAAATGAGATAGTGCTGCTTCATAGCAGGCTATTTACCTGTCCACATAATACAACACTTTTTGTTTTGTAATTTCTAGTTGCATTATAATTGTAAACATAGATGAACTTTGAGAGTGTTGTCAATACACTTATTTTATTGTTATCTGTGAAGAGATTTAGTACATAGTAATGTTATACAAAAGTTCTCAAATAAACAGACAATAAGGTTGCTTTCATAATGTTTATCAACATTAAAACTAGTTGTTATCATAATAGGATGAGGAAATTACTACACCTAATTGGAAACCTACACTGAAAGGAAACTACACCTAGTTGTAAACTTAGTTAAAATAAATAAATCATGGTAGAATTGACACCAATTGACCTAGTCCCAAAATAAGTTAAGCTAGTATTATGGGTACTAGACAAGGGATAAACATACTTATATAGATAAATACTTACCTAAATACGTATTAAACATCCAAGACTTAAGATTAAAGGAATATTGCTCACACAAGGAATTATTGAGCATCTTGGGTATTAATTCAAGCATTTCAACCGCCTCATTTATCTGATCACATTTTTAAGAAATGGGTGCAGATTTTGATAGGACTTTCAGTTATATTATATATTAGAGGTCATGTACCTCTACCATATAACTGAAAACTATATCAAAATCTTCTGCCATTTCTCAAAAATGTGACCAGATAAATGAGGCAGTTAAAACGCTCCAATAAATGCCCTCAAATTCAAATTCAAATTAACTTTATTTGTAAGAATACAGTAAAAAATACATTGGCCATACATAATTATAAGTTTTGTCCTTGTATTCAGCTTGTTATTTGAACCTATTCAGTTACTTCTCACTTCATTATTAGAGATGATTATTTCAAATGGCTATTTACAAACTCTTTTTCATCTTAACCTACTGGCTGATATTAGAACTTTGATGTAATTGGCTTCTGTCAATACATGTCATTAAGAAAATGATCACTTGATCAGAACTTTCTTGTCAAATAAATAAGCAAAATATTTTATCAAAGGAATATAAGTTTTAACTCTTGCAAAATTGTGCAATAAGTTAAGTTATTGTTTGAATGTAATTTGAGCAGCAATTGGAGTTTTTGAATACAGGTGTCAAAACAATTTGTTTGTGCTCAATCTAAGTTAGTGCTGTTATGTATTTTATTTCTACATGCAGCACATTTTTTTATGATTTAGGTCTGGTAAGGTAACCTAACTATTTAGAGACAGACTAGTTTGTTAATAGTTGAAATATACAAGATAATGGCTGCTTGACGGACATGAGAAAATGCTTTAATGTTTTACTTCTGTAAAGAAGATCCTTCAGTTTTAAGCTATTATTTTTCTTTGTGTGTTTTGTAGCAGAGTAAGGTCCACAGATGCACTAATTTTGTTTGAAGTGCTTATCCTGTGATATTTATTCTGCATAGTTTAATCCAAGCAGACTTAGTCCAATCCAAGTACCTTGAAGCAGCTAACTGTTCATACTAAGTATCAGGAGCAAGCTAACAAAATAATAAAGAAACATAGCAGTCTTAATAAATAATAACTTTTTGTTTTTCATTTTTGATTCAATCTGTCTTTGCTGACTGTACTCTTTTGTTAACTATTTATACTGTACTAAATATCAAGTCTAGTCTGATCACTAGATCTGGGTGACTTGCACAATTTGAATGAAACAGATAAGTTCTTTGTCATATTTAAATATACCTATGTGGATATAGCAAGACCAACTCATCAACACATAGCCCAAACCTCTCGACTTAAGAGTTTAATTTTGTATAGAAGTTTCCTTGATGATTTAACCTAAATCATCAAGGAAAAAAGGAAAGGAAGGAATAAGAACAGATTTTGCGCCTTTCTCTTGGGATAGGCTACCATAATGGGGGTGAAGTCGCGATCGCAAGCTAGTTGCGAATACATATCGACGGTGGAAAGGAGAAACCACATAAAGTCCAAAAAAAAGTTAAAGTTAAGTTAAAGGGTGTCTCCTTTCCACCTTCCATATAATAGTTAACTCCAACCACACAATTCATTATTCAAAGCCTAGGTTTTCCTCACCTGCTTCATGACCTCATGACTAACAAATATGCACATGTAGATAAGCCATGTGTCAGCATAAATCCTGAATACCGTTGTCACCTATTATTATTTACTCTTTTTATCACAGGCTATCTGACTGATCTGATAAACAAAAAATGCTTCAGTGTGTAATGATATTATTGTAATGTTTTTACAGTGGAAACTGTAGATACTGCCACGGATAAGGAGTGCGACGAAACTCTTCTTATGAAATGGTCCAACGGAGAGGTAGGAGTTATGAGTGAGGTTACGAAGAACCAGGAGACCACATCAACTGCAATGGTTGTAAGTATTTTTACACTTTTTCGTCGCCCTATTCTCATATATTCTTGAAAGGGGGGGGGGGGGCGGGTTTGACAAAAATCACGAATTATCACAAGGGGGGAGGGGGGTCTAGCAAGATATAACGTGTGCTTTTTCGTCTAACACATTATAATTTTGATTAAAATGTTACATATATAGGTAACTATATTAATTAATAAATCTTCGTGATTTTAATACGCGCGATTTAAACGGATTTCTTTGTAGGTACTAAAAATACACGTGATGTTGGATGGGGGAGGGGGGGGGGGGGGTAGTCTTAAATCGCACCACATATCACCAAAGGGGAGGGGGGGTTAAAAAATGCACTAAACGGAACTTTCTGTCCCTTTATTCCTATTAATAGGACTGATTGGTAGACCAAAATGGACTATATCAACGTGCAGCACTTGTGCGTAAAGAACATGCAACATGCATAGACCATCATATCTTTTATTCTACTAGTTTGAGCTGTTTATCACACACCTCCCGCGTCTGTATCTTAGGCGCATTTCATTAACTGATTGGTTTACAAAGAACGTGAGAACGTCTTTATATATTTTTTACAACTGATTACTAGATTAGCTATGGAATTGCTTATAGTTTTTGCAAAGCTCTTGAATAAAGAACATTTTTATGCAGAATAAACATTACACAAAAGTTCCCACAGTGTTTACTGTATGTTAGTGCAGTGATGTTGGCTTCAAATCTTTTTTTTCGACATTTAATTTTTCTAGTTTTATTTATTACCTGTTATCCGTACCTTCGTCTACGTACTGCGAGAAAAAACTTTCCAGAGATAAAAAGTATCTCATGTTAATCAGGGGTAGTGTAGCTTTTTGTTTTTTTAATTAGTTCAGGAAATAAAGTGTGTACAGTCAGCAACGAAAGTCGCCGAACAAAATAAGATTTTAAAAGTTACTAGACACATTCATTGTACATAAGTTACTGAACAGAAGTACAAACAAAATTACATTTACATCTTAAAACGCCAATAATAGCTAAACAATATAATTTCAAAAGTTGCTGAACTGTATACCTTCAGAAGTAACTGGACAGTATAAATCAAAAAGTGACTAGACATTATAATTTAAAAAGTGGCTGAACAGAATACTTTCAAAAGTAGTTGGACATTATAATTAATTACAAATGTCAAAGGAAATTATAATTCACAAAGTATTTGGTCAGATTGATTATTTTTGCATTCAATTCAAACTAAAGAGGTTGTTTTACCTAAAATAAACAAGAAACACTGGCCGGTGTAAAAAAAGACAACAACAATGTCATATACATACCCATAATGAAAGAAAGAGATGAAATGACGTGACAGGTTGGCACTCTTCTCGATGATAGTCAAAATTGAACTGAAGTTAAGAAGTACCTACGTAATCTAATAAACATGTTCAACAACTTTTGAAAAAATAGTGTAAGTACACCATTTTCTGTTATTTGCAAGTGTCCAATCGATATTTGTATTACATCATGTTCAGTAACATATGAAACTTTATAGCGTGCAGGTGTTATGAAAATTTGGATGTGTTCATGGACATTCGTTGCTGACTGTACCCCTACATACGAACGCGCAAACAAACATACAATGATTACACAGTGGAGGACGAAGCTCGTCAGAGGCTCAGAGCGGCAAACCTGAACTCAAATTATTACAAGCTGTTCAATTCATAATCACGAGTACGAGTGTGTAATTTATTTACTCAAATCTTGCAAGTGAAATTTATAGATGAAATTCCTACACACTGCGCAAGTAGAGCAAAAGCTTTCTCATTAATTTAAATCTTTTTGAAACTTTGCTCAATGGCCACCAGTCGCTTGTTGATGATGGTGATGGTTGAAAATACTTTCTTGGCATAAGTATTACAGATTAGTTTAGGAATCCAAAAAAATATACCTAGATAAGATTTCTGTAAATATTTGCGTTCTTCAGTAACAGTAACTAAATATGGAGGAAGGTAGCTCTAATTAAACCTCGAGTAGTAAGTATGAATTGTTGCCAGTTAATTTAAAATTTACTTGCCTGTTTTTTTAACTAGAAAATGAGTCTGTTTTATTTAAAAATTAACGGATTTAATTAAAAAAAAAACAATTAAAACATCTTAATTGATTCCTTTGTGTAACGAAAGTTACTCATATAGTTTGTATGACTAACTTTCGTTACACGAAGGACGCGATCGTGATTTTGTTTCCAATAAGCCCTTAATTTTGTACAATTTTTTTGAAAACAACCCAAATATGATTTCACTATGACTGATTTTTATCAATTTAATTTCGGATTATTTAAACCATCACGCGTAGTTTATTTAAAAGGCTAGCGTAAACAACTTGCCTTGACCTTACTGAATCTTTGTAAACATGTATTGAAATTTGTGGGTAGTTTCAACAGGTACTTGTATAATTAACAAATTAAACTCAAATGTCAGAATACTCTTAAATTGAACTATGAAAACGTAGTGACATGTTGTTTGTCTTACACTAATAACGACCGTTGGACCTGTCGGCTTTTAAAATGATACAAGTAAGTCGTTGTAAGGTATTTTTGTGAAATGTTGCCAGTTGTCACAGTCATGGCCGGACATACCATTTGCAATGTTTAATTATTATTTATATCTGACGCCTTGCTGTTTCGCAAAAAGATGTTATAATTTTTTAAGACGAAGTGTTTTATCCTATTACTATCGTTTAGATAGTATTGCGAGGAGTGCTTATATAGAATTAGAGAAGATAAATCCGCCAGTAATGGGCATTTTGCTGAAGAAATGTTCATGCATGTTATTTGAAAATGTAATCGTTATTTTATTGGGGACGTCTTCCTGCTTGTTATTCATGAAGAATGTTAGTAATAGTGCTATATCTTGGTAATTAAGCCTTTTATTTTTTTTGTCCAAACAGCAAGACACCGAAATGGAAGACGACGAGGCGCGGTCGGAGGCGACTTTCCGCTTCACCGTGACGAACTTTCGTAACCTCAAAGATTCTGTGTTGTCTCCGCCGTGCTATGTGCGGAACTTGCCGTGGAAGATAATGGTGATGCCTCGCCAGGCGCCTTCACCTGACCGCCAGCAGCAGAAGTCCTTAGGGTTCTTCTTGCAGTGCAACGGCGAGAGCGAATCTTCCAGCTGGTCTTGTTATGCCATGGCCGAGTTGAGGCTGATCTCACACAAGCCCGATAGTGAGCCGTTTTTTAGAAAGATACAACACCTGTTCTATAGGTATGTTTGTGGCCGTTATTTTTATTTAAATTAAGTATTTTCTGATCCGAATTTTATTCGGAACTAGCTGTTGCCCGGGACTCCGTCTTCGAAAAATCTACCCTATGACCATCCCAGGGTCTCAAACTACCTCCATACCACGTTTCATCTAAATAATAATAATAATAGATGAAATTTGGTATGGAGGTAATTGGACACTCTGGGATGGTCATAGATAGATTTTTCGAGGATGGAGTCGCGGGCAGCAGCTAGTTCTGAATAAAATTCGAATTACTATTAAATCAATTACCGTTTAATAGTTTAAATGTAAAGAGACAGACCAGCAGACAGTCACACCTTCGCATTTATAGCATTAGTATGGAAGTATGGTCTTGACTCTTGTGGGAGCCATAGGCAACATATCAATACCTCCTAATAAGGAGAGCCTTGTAAAAATTCAATGGCTCGTAACTCGTTCAAGCTTTAAATATTTCCATATATATTTTTATACGTTTTATAAGGAATGTATTCTGCTTCAAACTGCAAATATAGAATTTTAAAATAAACAATAGGTTTTGAAAAAAATAGTAGATACTCCAGCTTGCGCGTATTTCGCTTGTTCTCTGTGTTTACACTAAGGCCACTGCCACATGATCCAATACACGTTGTAACTTGTGATACAATTATACATACGAATTGATGGGCTAATTATATTACATGTAATATAAGCTAATAAGTAAAGTCAAAGCTAGTACTTGGTTGCCCTTTATCGTTATTTTTTATATTTGGTACATTAAACGTATACCGTGTCGATATTCTCCCGGCCATACTGAGGCATCGTTCGCATGCATCCATAAAAAGCGAGCATACTGAGCCAACTGCATGTTACACCGCTCGTACCCCGCCCGTCCTCGATAGTTGTGCCGCGTATAATGGTGGATGGAAGTGACTTATTTCAGTAGTCAGTACAATACAGTAGTAGGCAAATAAATTGATTTGATTGACTGATTGGACACATTGTTCAGATTTAAAGATTTATGTTACTTGCATCAATATGCGTCAGTTTATTTCATTAACTAAACATAATCTGTTATACGTTAGTAATAAATATGCGAAAAAACAAAAATCTAAAAAATTACACTTGCCTCAGTATAGTTATAGTTATAGTTTCTTTATTGCAAGTCACATAGTAGTAGTGTAGGGTAGGGTAGGGTGTGGTGTGTGTGTGTAGTGTAGTATAATTAGGAGGTATCGATATGTAATGTGTATTGTTCTTAAGTAAACAATATTAAATAATAAATAAATAAATATCACAGGACAATTCACACCAATTGACCTAGTCCCAAAGTAAGCTTAGCAAAGCTTGTGTTATGGGTACTAGGCAACGGATAAACATACTTATATAGATAGATACATACTTAAATACATATTAAACACCCAAGACCCGAGAACAAACATTCGTATTTTGATACAAATATCTGCCTCGACACGGGAATCGAACCCGGGACCTCAAGCTTCATAGTCAGGGTCTCTAACCACTAGGCCATCTGGTCGTCTAAATCATATTGATGGTATACTGTTTTAAACTTGACTAAACGTGACTTATCACGCAACAAATATTTATTTATTTACCTCGACGTTTCGGCCACATTGCAGCAACCGTGGTCACTAGTTAACTGAAGTGTAGGGTGTCAAGTTCGTTTAGCCGCACGAGTCTATTTAGTTTTATTGGAGTCAGGACCAAACCACTGGATTGAACTGCACAATCCCAGAATTCTCTCAACGGATCGTCATTTCTACTCTAGAATGGTGCGTGAAGCGGTTGAAATTAAAAAACACAAAAATTTCAACCGGGAGGATGGATATAAGCTTTCGTCTTCGTGGAATCCTGTTATAAACAAATGTTGGCGTCGGCAGGAGTGTTTGGAGAGATCGTCGGATGTTGTGAGTGTTGTGTGGCGGTGAGATGGGGTGCCGTTAAAAAATCTTGATCAAGTGCGGGTAGTTCGAGATACGGGTGCTGATTCTAATCGGGATCAAGTGCGGGTAGTTCGAAAGACTCGTGCGGCTAAACGAACTTGACACCCTACACTTCAGTTAACTCGTGACCACGGTTGCTGCAATGTGGCCGAAACGTCGAGGTAAATAAATAAATATTTGTTGCGTGATAAGTCCCGTTTAGTTTAGTAATTATGAATATTGATGGTGTCTTCATACAAATCTCAAAGTTGACGCGGGCTGGCTATTGGGATACGTATTGATAATATATCGTTTGTTATACATTTCAACAGAGAAAATGTTTTTATTTGCTACAATGAAGCTTGATGAAACTTAATGCCTTGAATTCGGGAACTGCGTTAAGTCGCCGAAGAGCCATTTATAGACCATAATATTATGTTCACAATTGCATTAAATCAAATGCAACTCATGCGATCTTTGAATGAGTAAACAAATAAGGTTTTACATATGAAATTAAGTCTGCATAAGCTGTTTTATTTATTGTATTCTACGAAAGTTGCGACATTTCATAGCAAGTAAAGTAAGTAAATAATTGTTTTTTTTTTCAACAGCAAGGAGAATGATTGGGGGTTCTCACACTTCATGGCCTGGAACGATGTTCTAGATCCCGAGAAAGGATATATCAAGGATGATGCGATCACTCTTGAGGTACATGTCACTGCCGAAGCACCCCACGGTGTTTCATGGGACTCTAAGAAGCATACAGGCTATGTTGGTAAGTTAAACCCACTTTATGCGGGCAGTATGACCTTGTACGAGGTCTATTAATGACGTATGCTATCAAAGACAGAAAATAAATACCATCAACAATAAATTCTGGAAATAAAGCCTAGTTTACTTTGATCAATTATAACTGTAGATGCACAGTCGCGCGCCCGAATATGTCCGAGCCAAATGAGCTCCACTTTGATAAAAGTGGTCGACTTTTTTCTCAGTACGTTGTTGTCAATGCAAGCGTAACGATGCCCACGTGCGTCTTTAAAAAGTGCAAAAATCACTCGAAAAAACGGAACAAATCTAAAGGAATATCATACTTTCGGTGAGTATCTGTTGTTTTTTCTATTAAATTCTTAGAATCAGAGAGAAATATTGATTTAAATTAATTTTAAAGCCATTTCTAAATTGCTAATTAAAAGATTAACGTTGTCAGAATTCCACAACATTGACATATGCCTTGTCTTTGTCACACGCACAGGAAAGCTTATCAGTAAAACGAAACAGATAAACAACAGAACATAGAACAAAAGTGTAGTGAAGTTGCCATCACCCTATTTTTTTATTTCTAGAATTTTATGTGTTTTTGTGTGAAGTTTTGATTTCCTGGATGTGTATACGTATGTCATGTATGTGTGTATGTGTTACTGGTAAACGTGTGCGATAGTTTGACAAATTGAAAATAAAAATTAATAAAGTTATTATATTAAAAACAAATTTTATTCATAAATAATGAAATTTGTTTGATTTTTTTTTGTTTTATTATAATACTACCCACCATTACAAAAAAAAATATACAATGTGACTTCAAATACATAATATTAGGGAGAAAATTATACTACAATATTTTAGACTATCGCGGTCATTACTAATTTCACGAGTTAAAATCGGGTTTTGTTCCGCGTACCTTGATTTTGAAGAAGCCCGATATTTCGGCACAGTTGCATGCGCCATGATCACGAGACGACACTGTGTCAAGGTACGCGGAACAAAACCCGATTTTAACTCATGAAAATTATACTTTCTGGATCTTCTCATGATTACGAACAACTTTAAGTACTCCCCTACACTCCCCAAGGAACCTAAATGGCAAATTTCAGCTTTCTACGACCAGTAAAACAAATAATCGATCCTGTTGAACTGAATAATATAAATCCCGTTTTTCCATATCCCGTGGGAATATCCAAAAATCCTAAAAATATTTTTTCACTATTATAATTACCTACTTTTATGCCCAATTTGAAGAGTAGTAATTATAATATACATAGTTACGGAGATACATAGGAATCCCGTTGAACTGAATATATAAATCCCGTATTTTCCTTATCCCGTGGGAATTTCCAAAAATCCTTCCTTGTTGGATGCCTACATTGTATAAGGTACACATTTGCAAAATTTCAAGTCTCTAGATGCAGCGTTTTGGGCTGTGCGTTATATACAACAGTCAGTTAGTCAGTTTATCATTTTATACTTATATCTCGAAAACGGTAAACATTTGCAGTAAAAAAAATTAGCTTCAAAATTATCTAAATGACGTCCCCATTCATCCTGTAAAGTGTTGGCGTTAACCTTAATTTCACCCTGTTTTTTATTGCATTAATTGACAGAAACTTTTTATAAAGAAAGTCCTCTCCTAAAGTCGGAATGCATTCTTTGTTCTACAACATCATTTCGTCCGCCAAACAAACGTCAAACTCGTCAAAGCAATCTTACAACGTCGCCTTCAATGTAGCAAGTGAAATTAATCACTCTGCCGTTTCTGATAAGGCTTACATTCATATCCGACCAAACGTGTGGAAATTGTGGAGTTTAGCTGTCAAGTGTCAAGCGTTGTGGAGTTTTGCCGCTACCGAAATTCGACTGTAATGAAGTATAGACTAGGTTCAAATTTCGTGACGTATTCACGTATTTGGGATCAGTTTTCTCTACGCACACGTAAATAAATTTTTAACTGTGAAGTAGCGAAATTCAATTGTAATTAAGTAAAGACTAGGTTCAAATTTCGTCACTTATTCTTTTCACACAAAGTAATTACTTTGTGTAGGTGATGATTTTATTTGTTACGCAAACAAATAAATAGTTCGGACATTCTTTCAAGGGGATTTTGTTCGGCAATGTGTATCTTCAGTTATAATTGATCAAAGCTAGTTTATCTTATCGCAGCAAAATGACGTTGTCCCGTAACTAGTAGTATATAGTGACTTGTGTCATGACACAACAAAATCGATTAAGTTAATGTCCGATAAACATAACCCTGTCCTTGCAGTCGGGTAAAAATAAAGGTTTACGTCGGTGGTATCTTGCAAACGGCGCTGATCTTCCTTTGGGACCATCACGTCATCCGTCCATTGAAAAAATAATTAGTGTTCCTCTGCTAGGTACAGGTTTCTACTTCGTTCTGCCACTCTAATTTCTACAGCTAATTGTAGACAAGCAAGGCGATAACATATGAACATCATTTTTACAGGGTTGAAGAATCAAGGAGCAACTTGTTATATGAACTCGCTGTTGCAAACTCTGTACTTCACCAATCAGCTAAGAAAAGCAGTGTATAAAATGCCAACAGAGTCCGATGATAGTACTAGGTAAAGGAGAATATTTAGATTTTACATTGCATTTTTAATATACGAATAGTGATCTCTATAATGAGTTATAAAAAAATAAAGCTTTTCTGTCTGACGCGCGTGCAATTCATATTCACCGTTTCTTTCTTTTAACGTTTATTAGAAGAAGATGGTGAATGGTACCCCAATATCGTGCGGGTTATGGAAATTGTTATCTCTATTCTATTATTTCAAAAATTAGCTCTGATTGTGTATTTTATTTATCATGTCTGTCATTTTCCAGATCGGTTGCCTTGGCATTGCAGAGAGTTTTTTATGAATTGCAATTTTCGGACAAGCCCGTTGGCACCAAGAAATTAACGAAGAGTTTTGGATGGGAAACACTAGATTCCTTCATGCAGCATGATGTCCAGGAGTTCCTTAGGGTTAGTATATTTAAACTTATGATGGTAATTTCTTTTAGCGGTTTTTTCATCCGTCTTAGAAAGAAGGGAGGACAATTATATTAAATTACATTTGAATTGGATTTGCTGACAACTTTATTTGCTATCTGTCAACTGTGTAAATGTATAATGTTCTAAAACAAACATATGGCAAACAGTATTCTAAGCAAGTGTTGTATAGTCGTAATAAATGAATAAGTTTGTTACTGAATTTCTATTTTTTTAACATACTTAAAAAGGTGGTTCTTAATTCGTCTGTATGTTTTCATTTCCAAGAAACAACTCTGATACATTTGTCAAGTAAACAATATATCGCAGAGTTAAAGGTAAAACAGACTATTTCGTCAAATAAAAAGTAGATAGTCGGTTTTGCTTTTAACCCGGCGATATTTACTAGAATGATACATTTTTATTTACTAAAATCTACATTGATTGTTACTTCATTATTTTAACCTTTCGTATTAAAAAAAAAAAGTCGTGCATGCTAGCCTCAACAGTTTCATATAAATCCAATGATACAGATTTAAAAAAAAATACAAAAAGAAAGCCTTAAATTGGGTACGGATCCGGTACAAAGCATACAAAGGGTTAAATCGAGTTCATACGCAGATGTTTTTTTTTAAAATTTGATGTAACAAAAAAAATTCAAAGGATAATGATAGCAAAACAGATAAAGGTTACAAAAATTTTACGAAGTGACAAGACAACATTTGACATTGGCAGCGAATGAATTTGACAGCAAATCCAATCTTAACCCTTTGGATGCCTTGTACCGGATCCGTACCCAATTTAAGGCTTTCTTTTTGTATTTTTTTTAAAATCTGTATCATTGGATTTATATGAACTGTTGTTGTTGTATGCACGACTTTTTTTTTTTTTACTTCCGGCATACGAAAGGTTAATATTCATTATCCGGGTCTCCACTGAGCGAACTGCCAGCCATTTTCTGCGCGATTTTGAACCTTGTGTTGAACAAAATTATGCCTCATGCGCTAGCAAAAATTATTCCTCATGCGCTGGCAGCTCGCTCAGTAGATCCCAGCTATTGAATAACATAGAACTTAATTTTAATTGTTGTCACAATGTGGTGCAATTTACCTATAATATCTCACGTGTTTCATATCTTGTCAACGCCGACTTGTACGTATAGTTATAAACAACTATTTGTCCCGTCATGTCATACACGTAAAAATGCGCAATGGATTACAAGATAAACTTTTCAAGATTCTCCTTCTTGCTGCTTCCTCTTAACCTCTAAACAAGTAAAATTATAATATTAGTGTGCAGTTTATCTATCTATATAGCGATCCGGGTATCACCAACGGTGCAGGCTGAAATTCAGCGCTTGGGTGCTATGAACGCCTCAGTATTATGCTGAGCTAGTGTCCAATTTACAACCGCAATCTTTGTGCTGTCCTTTTTGTAAAAATATTTGTGTGTTTGTAAAAATGTACCTATTTTCTTTATTTCTTTAATTTTAAACTGGGCTTTAGGCTGTATTTTATATAAAGCGTGATTGATGTGAAACACGCAAGCCTATTTTTAAGCCGCTTTCACATTTAGGGCGTTAAGAAGCGCGTGTGAATGCGAATGTGAAAGCGGCGGTGAATTATTACTTTATGCAGGTATTTTCAATTTAAAATGTACCTACCTGCTACTTTTTTTTTTAAAATTGTGTTGTTACGCGGTTTTCTTAAGAAAGTTTAAACCTGCAAGAAAAATCGTGCAAGTTGCATTAAATTGCGGCGCTTGATTGACCAATTCAAACACGTTCGCCGTACGGCCTAGCAATGTAACGCATCTTGCGTAATTTTTCTTGCTGGTCTAAACGTGGCTTTATTTAGATTCAAAAGTGCTATTGATTTGATGATTAAAAAAAATACACTAATTTTCCATATTTTTTTGTCAGTTTTGTGACGAGCCATCTAAAATGTATGAAAAGCAATCGCAAAACTGACTCGAAAAATAACAATATTTTTTACTGTTTTAATCTTTCGTGATTTTCACTCATAATTACTATACTAAACGGAACGCATGCAATTAATATTTTGTAATATAGTAATTAAGAATATTTTTTCCTTATGAAAATTAAGTACTTACTCGTGATTTCAAATACGAAAACCCCAAAATTTTACTCATTAAAAAATGGCACACTATAAATTGGAAACTAAATAGATACATAATGATAATTCTTTTATATCAGGTTCTGTTGGACAAATTGGAGAGTAAAATGAAGGGCACATGTGTGGAAGGCACTGTGCCGAGATTGTTTGAAGGGAAAATGACGTCGTACATAAAATGCAAGAACGTCAACGTTTCGAGCACTCGCGTCGAAACGTTCTACGATATACAACTTAACATAAAGGGAAAGAAAAATAGTAAGTACTAGTTGTATCCGTATGAGGTTCGGTGGGATAAGTAATACAGGGAAAAAAGAAACAGTAGATTTAAAAACAATGACCGTGGGCACGCGGCGGACACGACGTACAAATACGCGTTCTTGAATCTACATAAGCACGACGACGTCTCTACACGCGTACGCCTACATACATCGCGCGCGCACTCTTCTGGATTCCGGCGGGGTCCGGCAATGTGCGCCTTGACGGGTGGGGTAACTCGAATCGGTGCGGGGTGGAGCGTGTCCATTCTGTACGTTAGTACTATTTTATATTCTGTGCCGTGGGCAGAAGCTTCATGATTGCTTCAAGTCATCATAGGACCTGCGTTACTTTTTCTGTAGTTTTATTTAGATATTCCACCTACACTTGGGTTTGAACCCGAGCTCGAACCTTTGAGTTTTCGGAATTCACGTGCGAAATTACGTTGAAAATTTACCATGCGCTTTGTGGTGATGGAAAACATAGCGAGGAAACCTGAGAAGAAATTCCATGGTGTGTGTGAGTTTGAAGTTGGCAATCCGCACTGAGCACACTGGGTGGGACCACGGCCTAAGCCTTCTCATTCTGAGAGGAGGCCTGTGACTTGCAGTGGGACGAATGTAGGCTGGGATGATGATGATGCTAACTCCATCTAAACTTGTAGTTTTTTTTTATTGTAAGACGGCGTGCCAATATCATGATTATTTTGCATTTTGATTAATTTGTTAAGTGTCACGTGAGGCTTGAAAGGGGGGAGGGGTTTGACAAAAATCACGAAATATCACAAGGGGGAGGGGGGGTCTAGTAAGATATCACGTGTATTTATTTTTTCGTCAAACACATTATAATTTTGATTAAAATGCCATCAAAAACAACCTGCAACCTTTGTGTCTAGACATTTTTATCATGGTCCTTAATTTCATAATAAAATAAGTTTATACTTTATACCTGTATTTAAAGATAATATTCGAAAAATTTTATGATTCTTTGTAGGTACTAAAAATACACGTGATGTTGGATGGGGGAGGGGGGGGGGGGGGGGTAGTCTTAAATCTCACCACATATCACCAGAGGGGAGGGGGGGTTAAAAAATGCTAAATAAAAGATCACCAGGGTGTCCACTTTCTGGAAAGTCAGGGAAGCTCAAGGTGGTCAGGGAAAGTCAGGGAAAATCAGGGAAATTTGCTAGAAATCCAAAAAGTCAGGGATAAACTCGTACTTTCCTAATGATGTAAAATGAGGGAAATATTTCATGCTCTAGTTTGACCCTTTAACCAGACTATTGAAGCAATTTTTTCAGGTTTGGAGTGATCTACATTATGACAAATACATTTGTAGTGAATTCCCATCATCGGGTCTAGCTTAGTATCTCGGGCAGTAAAAAAAATCATATAACCTGCTTTGAAATGTACATGATTAGTCGGGGAAATTTAGAAATGTGGTCAGGGAAAGTCAGGGATTTTTTTTTGGATTTGTAGTGGACACCCTGATCACGTGATTAATGGACGGCCGCTAAGTTAGGATTTTATGTAGCTACATTATACATCAATATGTAATGAAGTGGCAAATTCACTTGCTTCTTTTCAACTGAGGACTTGAAGCATGCAACGACACATCCCTAATTTTATTGCGCCGTATGTAAAACGTAAATACAGATTTTAAACAGTCATACATAACGCTACTCCAGCGTGTTTACAATTCGTTCGCCTATTTGTTTAGATGACTAATACTATCACTGATTCTTTGAACTCAAATTTCTGCTCCACAGTCGATGAGTCATTCAAAGACTACATCAGCACGGAGACTCTCGACGGGGAAAATAAGTATGATGCGGGCGAGCACGGCCTCCAAGAGGCGGAGAAGGGCGTCATCTTTGCCTCGTTTCCTCCGGTGCTGCATTTACACCTCATGCGGTTTCAGTACGACCCAATCACTGACAGCTCCGTCAAGTTCAATGACCGGTAAGCGTCATGCCTTTTAATTGATTGTTTAAAGATATTAGTGTAATTTATTGAATCAGGCGGTACTTTGCGGAGGTCCATATTAATGAACTGAAACAGTTACTTTGCTCACCCGCGCCCTTATGAGAGTTACGTCTGTGCTAGAAATGTGTGATCATGCAGTTCTCCACCTCCACACTGTAAGAACACACAAATCACACAAACCCAACTATCACCACCACCAAACTATACTGACGCGTTTCGAACTCAACCAGAGCTCATCCTCGGAGTATCGCAACCGTTCACTATGCTACCAAATGCTAGACTATCAAACCAAAACGTTTATTTCCATGCATTCCAGCCAGCCGTGGTGGCCTAGTGGTTTGACCTATGGCCTCTCAAGTAGAGGGTTGTGGGTTCAAATCCCAGCTCGCACCTCTTGAGTATTTCTGAATTTATGTGCGAAATTACATTTGTAATTTACCATGAGCTTTACGGTGAAGGAAAACATCGTGAGGAAACCTGCCGAAGAAATTCAATGGTGTGTGTGAAGTTCCCAATCCGCACTGGGCCCGCGTGGGAAGTACGGCCCAAGCCCCTTCATTCTGCAGTGGGACATACAGTGGTGGTCATACAATTAAGAACGATTTGAAGTTTCCGATTTTTTTTTATCTACATCATGTCATATGTCTAGTTGTGTTCCTTCTTAGAAGTAACAAGTTATGTTATAAAATAGCCACATGGATAGAGCAAACGGGATTAATAATAATAGTGTATAATTGCTAACATTTTTTTTTACAAATTTTATTTGTTCTCTATACTAATAAATTCAAATAGTAATGTAGCTGGACAAATAATTAAGAACGATTTATTAAACTGCTCGAGAGTTGTTTTATATGAAACTTAGATTAAATAAATCATATTAATGTGAAGTTGGTATAGAAAAAAAAGCAAATTAATACATTTGAACTAAAATTAATAGTTAGTTGCATGTCCACGGCTTTTAATTACGGCTTTACACCGGCGAGGCATTGAATCTATCAATTTTTGACATTTCGCAAGAGAAATAAGAGTTCCATTCTTCTAAGAAAACGTCGTACAGCTCTCTCAAATTGCCACACTGTCGATTTGAAACCTTTTTCTTGACTTCGCACCAAAGATGCTCTATTGGGTTAAGATCTGGGCTGTTGGCTGGCCAATCTAAGACTGAAACTGATTGTGATGTGAGGAATTCCTTAACGGTGCGTGCAGTATGCTTTGGATCATTGTCGTGCTGGAATGTCCAAATAACCGGAAGCACGTCTTCGGCATATGGTAACATTGTTTCTTGCAGTATATTTTTGTATTGGAATTGATCCATGTTTCCTTCTATCAGCCTAACAGGTCCAACGCCATGTCCAGAAAAGCACCCCCAAATTTTCACATTTCCCCCGCCATGCTTTAATGTCACTTTTGTGTACTTTGGGTCGAATGCTTTATTCGGAGGGCGTCGTACATATCGTTTTCCATCAGAACATACCCTATTTATTTTTGTCTCGTCAGAAAAAAAGAACGTTTTTCCACTGTCTGACTGTCCAGTTTTCATACCTTCTTGCAAATGCAAGTCGGGCTTGCCTATGACATCGTTTCAACATAGGCACCTTCCTTGCTATCCTTCCGTTCAACTTATTTTCTACCAAACGCCTTCGAATAGTGCGTGCAGAGATTGCTGAAGGGTTGTTTTCGCCAAAATATTCTTTTCTCAACTCATTAGACCCTTTAAAAGGATTTTGTTTTGCCAAACGAACGATATTTCGATCATCTCGACGAGATGACTTTCTCTGTCTAGGTCCACGCGGAACGTTTGAAGTAGTTTGATACGTGGAAAAATGCTTTACGGCATGGAAAACCATTGTTTTTGAACATTGCAGATGGTCGGCTATCATTTTATACGACCAATTCTTCTCGCGAAGTTTTATTATTACTTTTCTTGTAGATTTATCACAACTTTTATTTTTCCCCATTGTTTTTATACGAAGTAATCACTTTTAAGACTTTAACAGCACGAAATGGCGCCAAAATTATACGAATAATAATCTACAACCACAGAGCCACACAGTGTTCTCTATTTAAATTTGAAAAAACAATAAACTATTCAGCGTTCTTAATTACGTGACCAGCCAGTAAGTACTAATACTAGGTTCAGATCGAATGTATAAAGTTTCTCTATTAATTTTTTAACCAACTATGTTGCATAAATGAATGTACCGGTAGTACGGAAAAGTTTTGCAATACCGAGAGAAATAAAAAAAATACGGGCAATTAGTTATACTTGTTACTTTGAAAAAATCATCTCAATAAATAATCGTTCTTAATTATATGGCCACAACTGTATATAGGCTGGGATGATGATGATGATTCCAGCCAAAGCATCCAGACGCAACCCCTTGCCGCAATAATGTAACGTCACTCGTTATTAGACTCTGATTCTTATGAAATGTTACATTATTGCGGCAAGGGGTTGCGTCTGGATGCCCTGGAATGCATGGAAATAATTAGGTAAGTACAACAGTATGGGGTGTATTATTAGCAGTGATCGGAACTCTGGGTGCAAAACTTTAACAAAACTTGTAAAGCTGACAATGCTGACATTAAGGAGAATTTACAACCAAGTAAAATAAGAATATTATTGGCAGATTAGTGTTCAATTTAACTCTATATCGAAATCACAGATTTTCAGTAGTTTATTAATATTTTCATGCCTGTAAGCACTGTTTCATGCCCGCTTGGCAAGTTTTGTTAAAGTTTTGCACCCAGAGATCCGATCACTGATTATTAGTGAACAGGTAAATTTGGTATCTTATCCCTCATACTACGGCTTGGGTCTAATTTGAGCAATAATTATTAATAAATAATGCCTTAACAGTACAGTAAGATTATTTCCACTTTGACACTCTCGGTATGTCTTAGTTTTAACCGTAAAGTTTCGTGTTTTCTCATAGGGTACTTATATAAAATCCTAGAATTTAATCACATAAAATATCCAAACATATTTAATGTAATTAATAACAAAACCTCAGCCTAAGTATTGCACTTCTGATCTCTCTCGATGTATGTCGAGAATTGCCTAGTGCCAAAGTGGAAATAATCTTACTGTAAATAAACAAAAATTCAAGTTATGTGTAAATTACAGTTCATTAATTTTAGTGGGTAGTTTGTTTGAGAAAAATAGAGTGGGTACTTGAAAAGTTATTGTGACAAATTAAAACATTTGTTTTGATTTGTTAGTCTAACATTTGGTAGCATAGTGAATGGTTGCGATACTCCGAGGATAAGCTCAGTTTGAGTTCGAAGTGCTTAATGAAAAACCAAACCTGATTACGGCACATGACTGCCCTCAAGGGGGTATTCTACTGCCGATTCTGGACGCATTGTCGCAAAGTCCTTTTTATGTACGGATATAATGAAAATAATGCTTCTAGGTTCGAGTTCTACGAACACATTAACTTGGATGCATACTTGCAAGAGAAACCTGAAGTACCCGCCGACTACACGCTTCACGCGGTGCTAGTTCATTCGGGAGACAACCACGGTGGACATTACGTCGTGTTCATCAACCCCAAAGGCGACGGAAAGGTAGCTAGATGACAAAGTACCGTCACACACGTTCCGCCCCAAAAGCTTGAAGCTTCAAACCTCAGGAAATCATATAGTGTTGGGTGCATACAATCTTGGTGTCTGAACTTATTCGATTATATCCATACATCGTTATCGCGGGGGCAAAAACGATTTGACAGTACTGAAAGATTATGACAATTAGCAATAACAGAAGCGACACTGATATCGAGCAACATTTATGACCAAGAGTTCAAAATTTATCAACTATATTACTAATATCAGACCTCCATACTTGACTTGATTACTAATACAAACATAAAAAAGATTAATTACGCAATCGCAGCGTCAAACTCTTCAGCCACTTTTCTTGCTCGGCATTGTCATTTATTAATTATTCGTAATAATAACTGTGTTTACAACATAATTATTTGTGATCTATTACGAAATCCAAATAAAATCTGAGTAAATATTGGACGCGATTCTAGAGCGGTCGCTAAAATTCCTAATTTTATTTAGGCGTTGTTAAATCACTTTGCTATTCTATGAGCAGCTATCATAATCAAATGACAACGCCAATTTGAATCTGACGTTTCTTATTTTAGGCGGTCTGTTCAATTTAGGTTTAGCTGCTTAAATGCTATTCTTTGCATGTCCTTTTTAAGCAAAAGTCAAGCTAAACTGGCTAATTTTAGCGGAGACTAAAATAGTCCCATTTAAAATAAGATTACGAAAAGTCAAACTGTGCAGGATCAATTCTGTAAACGTATTTAATTTATATTAGTTTCTTTAGTAATTGGTTGTCTAGAAGAGATCGCTTTTAAGCGATAAGACCGCCTAATTGTCTCTGATTTGTGGTGTGCAATAAAAATATTTGTATTGTATTGTATTACCTATCCATTAGAAATGGATGAAGAATATGTGATAGCTGCTCACCTTAGTAAATAAACATGCTTGCCTCTCGCTAAACCCAAACTGGAGTGCAGGTGCTCCACGAGTAAATCCTGCTGGATTTTATTAATTCGTTTTCGCGACATTTTAATTTAAAAGTCATGCACAGCTGCCTTTTTTCTTAAATGTTGCCCACTCAAATTTTAGTAAATAATTTGAGAAAATCCTATACTTTTTACAGATTTCATTCATTAATTCGCTCACTTATTTTTTCCAAGTAGCAACACTCTCAATTTAACTTTGAAATTTTAGAATACGGATAAAATCCGGCTAAATTTAGTCAGCATGACTTTCTAGAATAGCACTTGTAAAATCCGCCATCTAAATTATAATTAAAATTTAGAAAATTTAGGTTTAGACTATTTAGCCGACGTGCACGTAGAATCGCGTCCATACATTAGTAAAAATTACACACATTGCTGGCTTATTATTCAAGTAGACACATTGACTTCTATGTATGTAAATGTTTAAACAGTAAGTATAAGACAAATTTGATTGACCTTTTCCAGAGAAAACTTTAGTGTTACTAAAACTTCTTAGATGCTTAGAACTTGTAGGCAGAATATATCCGTATACTAAACAGACATTCTGTTATATATGTTCTTTAACTGATTTGTTCTTGCTCCCGCGATAACGATGTATGATTATATCTGCTCATCACCATAGTTACCTTCTTGCGAGACGCAAATGTATGTGGGTGAAACAACTTTTTTGTGTTGTTTACTCTGTCCCCGGTTGTCCAAGTAACACTTCATAATGTTGCATAGAAAAATGCTTAGGTTGTCCAAGGGACAAAATTTTTGTAACCATAGCAACGGGTGGCACTAAAAAGTTAATTCACCCATGTATGTACCTTTTGACGGTCGATGACCACCTCTGATTTGGACCAGTTCTTGTTTTGACCACTTTTGGATATTATGACCACTCCGGATTTGTCCTTCTTTTTGTACATTGACTTGCAAAGAGGCCCAAATTGTTTGTATTTATTGCTTTGCATTGTTATAATTACTAATAAAAATTGTCAATCTAATCAAAACAGACAGTGTTTTTTTTAAATCACTGTCTGTACAAAGGCAGTAGTAGAAGTAGCCATATCCAGAAGTGGTCACCGACTGTCAAAAGGTAAATGTAAACACATCATAAGTAAAATAATATTGGTTCCACATTGATTTGGTGCTTTTGGCTTATTGGGCTTGTGCATAATTTGACTGTAAATATTTGGTGAGAAGTTGTATAATTAGGTAGTAGTCATATTTTTCTTCCAAAGGCTCGCGAGAATTTAATGTACATCACACTGAAAATGTATTTATCTAAGATTTTTTTTTGCCCAGTGGTGCAAGTTTGATGACGACGTGGTGTCCCGCTGTACAAAGCAAGAAGCCATCGAGTACAATTACGGAGGACACGACGAAGACATGGCCCTGACAGTGCGCCACTGTACTAACGCCTACATGTTGGTGTATATTAGGTAACTGTTACTGCTATTACTATTACTCAAGTTTAGAATCCGGAGTTGAGTCAGCTTGAAGTTGAATGGCAAATCGTCCCTTTCTACTTAACACGTTCACTGTCCACATATAAAATGATTTCACAAAGTCACATGTCCAAGTAAGCTTTCACTTTGAAGTTGTGAATCCATAGTGGAAAAAGCTTCATGACTCCACATTGGGGGCACCCGGACAGGGAAGGTGTTAAGAATAGGGATGTTGACACCACCAATCAACTGACGTACTTTTTATGAGCTGTCAAAACACAATTCTCCCATAGAGTTTGAATGGCAATAGCAACTTATGACGTCACTTGTTCGCCAACTCAATCAACTAACTATTTATTTGTTTTAAAGCAACAAAAAATCTAATTTGGCCGTTAATCGAAAATTAATCTGGTTTTCAGGGCTAAAATAAAGCGTTTCTTTACTGGAGTCGTATCTTCGAATTATTTTTTAATGGCGTCAACATCCCTATTGTTTATAGGATACAATTACTCGTCTGATAACCCAATTTTGCCACCGCAGTTGGAGCATTTGGATTATTGATTTAGTTAGCCGATAGGAGCATATACATAAAGCTTTTATATTGTCTTTAAATTACGAATATAATTGCAGGGATTCTCAACTGAAAACGGTGCTGCAAGAGGTGACGCAACCAGACATTCCGTCTGAATTGAGTGAAAGGCTCGCTGAAGAAAAGAGGATTGAGACGGTAAGTACTGTGGCCCGTACCGACCGTATAGTCAATCGCGTACGTGCATGTTCAGATATTTTTGAGCACCTTGCTCCGATATTTATGATGGCGATTGTGCCATTCTACTCATAAACGCTCAGACACAATACAATAAATACAATGACTTTTTATATTTACGTAACACTTTGATCAATGATACTGACCGAGCGATTTTTTAAAATTCCTTCGGGATATCAAATTCTGCAACTGAGGCGATACCTCGAGCGCAAACAAATCATTCAGTTTTGTAACTTTTTATATAGGTCGTCACGAAACTGACACAAAATAATTGTATGAAAAATTGGGACATTTTTAATCAATAACGCTCTTGATTCTGACTATAGGGATGTTGACACCACCAAACAACTGACGTACTTTTTATGAGCCGTCAAAACAATTCACCTATCATGGACTTATACCTACCCTGGACTGATTACTAACTTTTATTAGTCAATCAAAAGTGACCCATATTACCAAGCCATACAGTTTAATAATGGCAACTAGAGACAGCGGTCCGAGAGAGAACAACAAACTAGAGAATTGTGTCCCACTCGCACCAGTTGCCAGTGGAAAAAAAGATAATGAAATAGTGGTATTAATTAGTACTGAAAATATTTAATTACCTTCTTAGAGGTAACGCCACCAGAGTTGAGGCCATGCACACAAACACATCTCATGTAATGACAGCGGGATTTTGACGTTGTGTTGACGTTTAACGACAACACAACGTCAAAATCCCGCTGTCACTACAAGAGATGTGGTTGTGTGCGTGGCCTCAACTCTGGTGGCGTTACCTATATAATAAATTACCTTTTACCTAATTTGTAAATGAAAGATTGCAACATTATGTACTGATTAAAACACGGTAATCCATTAAATATTGTGATGATCAAGTGGTAATTGTAAATTTTAACTGGTATTAGGGCGTTTCTATTTTTCGTTGTACCCAATTAAGGAATTGTTAACAGGGAGTTAAAATTAGTCCGTTTGGTTACGCACTTTTTCAAGTCTTTACAATAAAAAAAAACGTAACAAACCAGAAAATTCTCCACTTCTTGTGTAGTACATTGTTGAACTTATCCGATTTGTTACTTTTTTTTTTAAAGGCTTGAAAAAGTGCGTAACCAAACGGACTAATTTTAACTCCCTGTTAACAATTTCTTAATTGGGTACAACGAAAAATAGAAATGCCCATTACCGAAGTTGACAAATTTGTTTAATGGCGTCGTTAAGCTCTTGTTATCTTGTTGGCTTGTCACCGTTCACACGCATACGCCACACTGATTTGTTTGTTTCGTATCTACCTATCTTCACTATGAATAATAAGTGTAATGTTTGTAAAAAATCGGTTACTAAAAAGTCTCCAGCCATAACGTGCAGTAGATGTGATGGAATTGGTCACGAGAAACTAGAGTGCAGTGGTCTGAACAATAAGCAGCGCACTGCCCTTCACGCTGCAGAAATGTTAGAGTGGGTGTGCAAGGATTGCTGTCTCTCCTCGACCAGAAGAACGTCGTTCCTATCGGCAGCAGAGGATGACGATGAAGATGAACTGGGAGAAGGTATCCACGCCGCAGTACCGGCTTTCGATTTGAAGAAACTCCTAAATAACATATCGAAGGAAGTACATAAGATTGTGTTACGTGAGCTGCAGGAAGTCACGAAAGCAGCTCAATACGACGAGATCGCTCAAGCCACTAAGGCGAAGATAAAAGCTTTTGAAAAACAAAATACTAGCCTTAAAAATCAAAATACCCACCTGGAGATGAGAATAACCGCTCTTGAGCAACGACTCGACGCGGCGGAATTGAGGATTGAGCTCACAGATATCCTATCCAAATATAAAGAGGAGAACGTAGCGCAAATAGCCCAAAAGGTAGGCTCCTTGTTAAGGATAATATTCATAATGTATGATCGGCTCGACGACTACCCACTACCCTCCAGGGAGGGCAAAATAGGAAGTATACTTGTGCAACTTAATAATCCAGCTACCAAACTGCAATGGCTTGCAGCTGGACGCGAGGTGCAGATCCCAGTTGCTAAAGTGCTGCCTGACCAGCCTAACCTGAATGAACAAGAACAGGCCAGCTTAGGAAGAATTGTAGTGAGGGAGGCGCTGACCAGTCGAAATAAATATCTGCTATTCCAAGCTAAAACTAAACTTAAGGATACGCTAATATTATTAATTTTGAATGATTACGCAATCTACCTAATGTTGACACATGTCATCGTCGATGCATTATAAATAGGTTTATTACAAGAGATTATATATCTACATATTAACTTATCTACACTCTGCACTAGTACTTTATTTAAGTACTTAATAAGTGTAGATAAGTTAATATGTAGATATATAATCTCTTGTAATAAACCTATTTATAATGCATCGACGATGACATGTGTCAACATTAGGTAGATTGCGTAATCATTCAAAATTAATAATATTAGCGTATCCTTAAGTTTAGTTTTAGCTTGGAATAGCAGATATTTATTTCGACTGGTCAGCGGCTTCAAACACCGTGACAGGAGATTTTTATATAATATTAGATAGACTACAGTTAAGTTGGAAGTGCTACTTCAATGTTCGAACTGATGCAACCAGCACTGATTAAAATGTTGTGCGATCCGTGGCTTTTTAGCCGACATAGTGAATTAATGATAATTTCACTCATTCGGAAATACAGGGTGACATCTAAGACGTAATACAAAATTAACGTTTCGGGCTCAGTTAATGACGGAGAATTCACTAAACTAACTCATTTGTAAAGATTAGCCTTCTTTAATTTTTCATTATTTTCAAACAAAAAAAATAATAAAAATCTCGGAGTGTGGTCACCGTACATTCATTAATCGAATGTCATAAAGTTCTTGTCAAGTTTACGAATGTTATCACTGTTATCAGCTATCAATCTTAAACCGACTGTTATCATTACAAGAGACATAACTAGACTCTTGAGTACGTACTGCTAAGTGCAGTACGGTTAAGGACTTTAATTCATGAGCCACCATAGAACCATTTCACAGTAAACGTCATAGCGACATCGCATTACTTAACAAGGAAAATCGTAATGCCTTTTCCTTTGACAATGTTCCATGGCAGCTCATGAATTAAAGGCATTGACCGTACCTACTTACTCTGATACATTAAATCGAATAATAAGAGATAACAATTTAAAAAAAGTAAATTTATTGTTACCTATCTTATACATAGAAATTACTTAATCACACGTATTTTAGCTTATGTTCAATATGACCCATAACTGCCTTCATGTACACATAACTCTGCCCGTCTTCTAAGGTTGTCCTTAAGTCTGTCGAGAACAAACTCATTGGCTTTTACAGAGTTAAAAGCCTCTATTATTTTTTGGCGAAGTTCCTCAATGGTATTTGTTTCTCGTGTGTAGACACGTCTTTTCACCTCGCCCCACAAAAAAAAATCGAGCGGAGTAAGATCGGGGCTGCGAGGCGGCCAAGCGACAGGGCCATTGCGTCCTATCCATCGTTCAGGGAAACATTCGTCCAAGTAATTTCGAACATGTAGTGAAAAATGTGCGGGAGCCCCATCTTGTTGATAGTACAAATTATGTATGTTTTCTTGTGGTACCTCCTGTAGTAGTGTTGGTAATATGTTTCTTAGGAAGTCTTCATACTTTGGTCCATTTAAGTTTCCATCAATAAAATGCGGTCCTATTATTTGATTATTCAGAATACCCGCCCAAACGTTAACCGAAAACCGACTCTGGAAGGAGTCTCTGCGAGTTGCATAAAGGTTTGCTTCACACCACAAGTGTTCATTATGAACGTTAAACAAGCCTACTCTTGTAAACGTTGCTTCGTCAGACCATAAAATATTTAAATGTAGGTTTTGTAACACCCAGCGACAAAACTGAACTCTTCGGGGGTAGTCGGCTAGCACAATATCTTGTACCTTTTGGAAATGAAATGGATGTAATCCTGCGGCATTTAATAGCTTCCAAATAAAAAATTGGCTCGTACCAAATCTTGCAGCTGCGTCTCTTGTGCTTGCTTCAGGGTGGCGACTAAAATACCGAAAGATTCGTGTCCGAAACGCTTCTGAGTGCCGCGGCCATCGGTTTCTATCTTGGGCATGCATTGGGACTGAGAACTGTCCATAATCTCTTAAATTTTGGACAGTTCTGTTTATCAATGCACGAGTAGGGGTTGGACAGTCCGGATAACGTTCGTGAAAGAGTGTTTGCGTCTGCACTGTACTCTGAGAGGTAAAATAGAACACTACCATATCCGTCCGCTGGACAGACGTGTACGGATAGGCATGACCACGAGGCATTTTATTATTTTACATAAACTTACGATTTGTTGTTCGATACTAACAAGACAACTAACGTCAAAAATAATCAAAATGAGTTTTCTTCATAAATTATTTGTCAGATGTTCAAAGACAAATGGGGTTATTTACATAAGAACTTTTTACTGTAAAAATAATGGTAAGGTGACCACATTAAACCGAAAAAATTAGGAACAATTGAAACAAAAAAAAAGAATACTAATAATCGTTTTAACAACATGAGACCTAGCTAAGAATTTTAGTTTATGGGAGACGTATTTAAAACATTGGTTTTGTATTACGTCTTAGAGGTCACCCTGTATAGTGTACTACACTCTTTAAATACGGATGAACAAAACAAAACAAATAATGGCGATGGCGTACAATAGACGTTCATTACTAAATGACATGTCTTGGGAAATATCCGACTCGCTGTTACTGTTAGGGCGAAAATAGACTACCAAATTTCGCAACGACACACTGCAGGCACACTGTCACTAGATTCGTAACGATAACAAATGTCGTATAAAGTGGTATTTTTCCAGTAATAAATAGATATAGCCTATGTTACTCGGAACTACGTAGTCGGTCCCAAAGTTCTGTCACAGGCACATTATTTTTAAATTTAGAACACGATTTTAAGAAAATTTTATTGAATTCCATTTTTGAATGTTTGACAATTATTTTAAAACAAAAAACAGTCATTCGCTGCAATTTCTCACGATGGAGTGGACATTGAAAGAAAACCGAATAGCTGTTTTAGCATTGTACCGCTGTGGGCACTCGCCAAGTACCATTTTCAAGTTGCTCGAAAATTTAAATATAACGCTTAGGTTTGTGTACCGTACTATTGATAGGTACAGTGTTGAGGACAAGAAAAGAAATTGGCCGGGCTCGCTCCTTACGAACACTACCAGTGATCAAAGCGATCAAGGCGCGCATAGCAAGAAATCCTGTCCGAAAACAGAAGTTGATGGCTTTGCAGATGGGTGTCAGTAGAAAAACCGTCAAAAAGGTTTTAAACGAAGATCTTAGTCTACGAGCATACAAAAAAAAGAGTGGACACTTACTTAATGCCCGTCTAAAAACAATAAGGCTTAAAAGATCCCGGAAGTTGTTAAAGCGGTACGCGAAAAATCGACACGGTGATATCCTCTTTACAGACGAAAAGATTTTCGATATTGAAGAGAAGTACAATAAACAGAATGATAGAGTGTACGCTACGAGCTCTGAAGAAGCAGGCAAAAGAGTTCTGCGGGTGCAACATGGGCATCATCCATCATCAGTGATGGTCTGGTTGGGTGTATCTTATTACGGACCAACTGAGGTTCATTTTTGCGAAAAAGGGGTCAAAATCAGTGCGAAAGTGTACCAAGAGACGGTTTTGGATAAGCTTGTTAAAGATCTGCCCAACACGCTATATTCAGGACATAATTTTGTGTTCCAGCAGGATTCTGCGCCAGCACACAAAGCCAAGACCACTCAAGCCTGGTTTGACCGTCAAAAAATCGACTTTATAAGACATGAAGATTGGCCTTCCTCCAGTCCGGACCTTAATCCTTTGGACTATAAAATTTGGCAGGTCTTAGAGGGGAAGGTCTGTGCTTAACCCCATAAAAATTTGGAGAGCCTGAAGTCATCTTTAAGAAAAGCAGTCGCTGAAATAGACATGAAAATGGTGCGTGCTGCGATAGACGACTGGCTGCGCTGATTAAGGGCCTGTATTAAAAACAAAGGAAATCATTTTGAATAATTTTAATTCTTTATTAAATGTACTTTAAATTTGGTATATAATTTATTAAAAACTGCATGATACTTTTGTTTTTATCATTATTTTCATTTGTGACAGAACTTTGGGACCGACTACGTAATGTAGCATTCTATTGGTGAAAGAATTTTTGGAATCGGTATAGTAGTTTTAGAGTTCATTCGTTACAAACATACAAAAATACAAATCTTTCCTCTTTATAACATTAATAAAAATAAATGAAATAATTGGCAATGTCTAAAAAAAATACCACTGGTTTTTATATTTTTTTTGTATAGAAAAGTCAATTATAAGAAACTAATTTCAATATTTTGTCATTTAGTTCACTACTTTTTTCAAAATTAATTACTGAAACTATTTTGGTTGATGACGTCAGATTGTAATTGAGAGCTCCCACACTGTCAAATTTCTAAATGTATCTAAATGCGTACGATAAGGCAACCCCTTTAATTATTTTTTGCGTAGTGGTACACTTTCACTTCTGTCACTTTACTGGCGCTGTCAAAGTGCTAGATGTCAGACAGCAGGTCCAAATCAAACTCCGTAGTATAATAATCCACGCGTAAAATTTTGAAGAATTCTAACCGCACAGAATAAAGTACGACTTGGACCAGTCACGCAATTTACACCAATGTCAATTGAAGGTCATTTCTTATTTGGTATGTAATAAAGTCATAACATAATATTAAAATTAACCTTTCGTATGCCGGAATTTAAAAAAAAAAAAAGTTGTGCATTCTAGCCTCAACAGTTTCATATAAATCCAATGATACAGATTTAAAAAAAAATACAAAAAGAAAGCCTTAAATTGGGTACGGATCCGGTACAAGGCATACGAAGGGTTAAATAACTACAGAAAACGGGTTAGAAAGCATTTATCTCGAAACGGTTTTCGATTTACTACACATTGCAAAAAAATAGACATCCCCAATTGTAATATAAATATAAGATCAGTGTAGCCTTACATTATTTCTTTCTAATTATGAATTGACACGTTTATACTTTTTAAAGAAAAATCTTGATAATTATCCGCAGGTGTGTGGTCACCCTAATTAGAACGAGATGCAACTCTCTGGTATGGTTTCTCTATCGGCCTCACTTTTTTGTCGCAGTACTCAGTCCAGGTTAGGTATAAGTCCATGTCTCCCATAGAGTTTGAATGGCAATAGCAACTTATGACGTCACTTGTTCGCCCACTCAATCAACTAACTATTTATTTGTTTTAAAGCAATAAAAAATCTAATTTTGCAGTTAATCGAAAATTAATCTGGTTTTCAGGGCTAAAATAAAGCGTTTCTTTACTGGAGTCGTATCTTCGAATTATTTTTTAATGGCGTCAACATCCCTATTCTGAAAAAATAGTAGCCGGTACATTTTTAGGGCTTGTCACATTGAATGAAACAGTGAAAAAAAAGGTGCTGGCCGGAACACAGGACGCAAAACCCTTCTTGCGTGGCAAATTCCTTAAATTTACTAGTCCCTCAGTAAGAAAATAACAAAAATTGAATGGTCAGAATACCTCTATCTTTATCTGTATCTTTATTCTAGATCCGTCGCAAGGAGCGCAACGAGGCTCACCTGTACATGACAGTGAACGTAGTTCTTGAGGACGACTTCGACGGCCACCAGGGCAACGACCTCTACGACCCGGAGCGCGCGCACTACCGCGCGTTCCGCGTGCGCAAGCAGGCGACCGTCGCCGAACTCATGGAGATGCTGGCGGAGAACTTCCGCTATCCGCAGAAGCATCTGCGCCCGTGGCCCTTCAGTGCGCGCTCTAATCAGGTGAGACCCCCCCCCCCCCCCCCCCCCTGTGACTCCAGTACAAAATGAGCAATGCACAAAAGCCACAGGTCTGATTTTTTCGTCGTCGAAAAACGTATACACGGAATGGGTGCACGGCTGAAAATGGATCTAAAAAGTCAGCAGTCTGACGATCTGAACAATGGGAGACTACAGTATTGGCCCACGATTTCTTTGCTGTGTGAAAATTGACATCGTCGCCATTGCGGGCTCCATTGCTCACTGGTATTGTCAGCCATCATGCAACATTATCCTATGTAAAAAATGTTGATGGCCTGTATGGCCGTGGCTATTTTGGACTTAGCATTTTATGTATTATCAATATCATACATGGTACTTGCGGCAAACTACCTATATACTTCGCTCATTTTAGCATTAGAAAGAGGATTAGCAATCTTGATGTATATTCTTGTTGAAAAACACTTTTGAAAAAAGTTACATCAAATATGTAACAATTAGCAAGGACACATATGGTCATTTGCATTCTTTTGTTCCCATAAGTAATAGTTATTTATTATTTTATTAAAAGCGGTTGTCAATAAAGACTTGTCAAGATTGTTTACTCTTTTCCTAATGCTAAAATAAACGAAGTATAGTCGGGGTAAGAAAAGGTTCGTCACTTTTCGACCTTAACTCGTTGACATAGAGTCGAAAAGTGACGAACCTTTTCTTACCCTGACTATACATGGACTGCAAGTTACCATTTTTAGTACATTTTTATTTCAATTTCTCAATGATCCCTTTAAATTATAGCATTCTTATTGCTAACCGTATTCTCTACAACCTATAACGCCCATCATTTTGCCCAACAGACTTGCAGGCCAACCTGCCTGGACATAATCAATGACCAATTGAAGACCGTAGCAGATGTGTCGGAGAACACAAACCCGTGGAACATTTTCTTAGAAATGCTGCCCCCCGACTCTGGTTTAAGTACACTGCCGACTTTCGATAAGGATAACGATGTGGTTCTGTTCTTCAAGTTCTACGACCCCAAACAAAAGCGCATACATTATTGCGGACACCACTACCTGCCCATCGCTAGCAAGCTGCCAGATCTCATTCCGATACTTAACAAACGTGCAGGTAAGAAGTCAAGTGTAGTTTTTTTTACAGATATGGATAGACAAAGACTTTGAGGGTAATAATAAAACACAAAAAATTTACTGAAGTTACTCATGAAAATAAAACACGATATAAAAGTTTACTAAGTCCATTGTTTTTCAATCTTTTCGAATAAGCAACCTCTTTACTAGTGAAGATATCTCACGAACGATTATCAGCTGATTTAGGGCTAGCGAGCACTAGTGACCTTTTGCCAGCGTGACAGTATGTCTGTCTCTTTTGCACGTTCGAAATGTAAAAAAAAGAGAGATGTACAGTCGTGGAATGAAAAGGTTCGTCACTTTCGACTATGTTAACGAATTATGATCGTAAAGTGACAAACCTTTTCATTCCGCTACTACACTGTCACGGTGACAAAAGTAACTCGTCCGCGCAAGCCTTATAAAACCGTAAATATGACCGAAATGGATTTTTTAGGCACAAAATAGGCGAAACCGAAACTAAAATCTGTCCATAATTGTTATGTTTCGTAAAGCGTGTCCTAATAATGTATGTTTGTTTGTATTGGCAGGTTTCCCGTCCGACACGCCGCTTGTCCTCTACGAGGAGATAAAGCCAGACTTCGTGGAGAAGATTAACAACTACAATGATCCCCTCGAAAAGGTATTATTAATCATTAATCAGTTACCCGTAGTTCTGTTTGGCTGCAACAGAAATAGGCCCCGTAATGTTTTAAGGTTTATTATTGATACTGAAATTTCTTATTGAAGTAGTAGAGAAGAGATATTTGTTGAGGATTTAAATTGTTTAAGACTTTACTGAATTAGTTTGGGAGGATTCCTTTTTTTTTATTTCTAAAGCATGCCTTGTCTGAAGCATATTATTTTGAAGTATGTTATTTTAGGCAGTTTTAAACAGAATACTCTTAAACCATGAAAAAAAATAAAATTTTATAGATGCGAAAGTTGTATGTGCGCCTTTACGCTAAAACGGCTGGGCGGAATTGGATGAAATTTGGTGTGTAGATAGCTGGATATCTGGAATATCACAGTCTTTTATGAAGATCACAATATAATATTTGGGAAATACCAAGGCAATTTAGTAAAATCCCGGAGTTTCAACTGCTAGATCTAATGGTTTACGCAAGCGACACCGCGGGTTAATCCTAGTGTTATTACTTCCGATTAAAATCATTTTTAAAGTAGTGAGATCCTCCCATTATTCAAGTTAATTCTTGGTACTTGGACAACGAATTCATTTATAGTTACCATGTATGGCCGGTACAGGTATGGTACGTGTCACTATGATTTAGTGTCATTAAGTGCAAATGGAAAATCGTTCATTGGAAATTATACGTCAAATCAGAAAAATTACAATTTTAAATATGCACAACAAGGAAAGTTGTCCACCCAGAATATTGTCTAAAATGGAATTGAAAAAAAAATATGACAAATTCAATTAATGATTCATTCAATTCAGGCTTAATTCATTTATGACGAAATGAAATTTGATTATAATTATTTTACAGCACAATAAATTTTTTGTCAAAATTAATTTTGATCTGTATTATTTTTGTTCAAAATTTAAAGTGGTCAATTCAAGTGGACGATTTTCCATTTGTAGTTAATTTGTAGTTAATGACAGTAAATCATCACTGAATTATACGTCGTAATCACAATCGAGCTTAGACAATAATTATGCTTTGTAGCTGCCACCTACGTACCAATTTTCTTGAGAAGGCCGAGTAGGGCGAGTGCATTTGCGCTTTTTGGCTCGGTCATTATTGACAGTTTAGTTTTTGTTCAAAAGCAACTCGTAGAAAAGGGCCATACACAGCGTAAAGCAGAGTTTAGACCTGCAAGAAAAATAGTGCAAGTTGCATTACATTGCGAGGTCGTAAAGCGAACGAGTTTGCAGTGGTCCATCGATCGCCGCAATGTAAAGCAACTTGCACAATTTTTATCGCAGATCTAAACTGGGCTCTAGAAGCAAAAGTTGTCTCTCCTGTGGACATAAAATTAGCGACTCTGATTCAGCAAACTTAACCCTTCGTAAGCGGGAAGTGAAAAAAACATGCATTCTAGTCTCAAAAGTTTCATATACTTACTTAAAGCCAATTTTATAGATATAAATAAAAATGGAAAAAGAATGCCTTAAAGAATTTGGCACGGGTCCATGTCTTAACCCCTCGTATGCGGGAAATGAAAAAAAAACGTGCATTCTAGTATCAATTGTTTCATATAAAGTTAATTTTACAGATTAAGAATAAAAAAAACAAAAATAATGCCTTAAATTTGGCACGGATCCGTGTTTAAGCACGTGAGGGGTTAAGATTTATTTAAATGGGCCGAAAGTAGGCCAGGCGTCCCAAACGACGATGTAGACTTGACCTAAAAAATAATGGCTATAGACCCTGAACTTTTGCCATGTCCACACCACAGGAGGGATGCGAAAAAAAAAGTGTATGACCCAAAAGTTAACTATGAATAGTTTCTCTTTTCTCTCACTCAACTCAATGTAGTGCTTAATCATAATAAATAATTGCTAAAACTTGTCTAAATTAATGTTTAGTGCTGATTTGTTTTAAAACGATCGGTTTCTCTGTAATATGTTTAAAATAATGTATTATTTAATGAGATATAATTGAAAGGAAACTGTTCAGAAAACGAATCTGCATAAATACGAGTAGGGCGTGCAATTATTCTTCTTACACATAATAACGGTAGATAAATTAAGTTTCACAGTACTCATTCCTCACGATCACGTTCCTAAATGAGTTCAAAAAAATTTACTATAGACTAAAATACAAGAAAAATCATTTTCTAGGCGGTTTTGCTCAATACGGTACAGTACGGTACAGTCGAGCCATTTGATTTCTGTACCATCGTAAAACGTTTTCGCAGTAAGCGTCATAATGATTTTCCTTGTCGAGCATTGCGATGTCACTGACATTTTCTGTGAAAGGGTTCCACAGTGGGCCACGATTCAGTTGGTTCGACAGTACGTGCGTAATTCTGAATCTCATTTAGCCGTTCAAATTTCGCTATCCTGTTTGATACTCCATTATTTTCCACTACATTTGAATTTATCGTAACCTGCCCAACACCCAATAATCTAATAGCTTTTATCCCAGCCTATATACGTCCCACTGTAGGGCACAGGCTCGTCTCAGAATGAGAGGGCTTGGGCCGTAGTTCCCACGCGGCATTGGAAACTTCACACACACCATTGAATTTCTTCGATGTTTTCCTTCACCGTAAAGCTCATGCTAAATCTAATAGCTTTAAATTAAATAGTTGTATCACTCGTCCCTCTACGTATCAATTGCACGCCCTATAACGTAATCGTGTGGCGGCGGCGGCCTTAAGGCGGCCGCCGCTCGGGTTGAGTCGTGTGCACGCGGCCAGGCTTTGGACGAACTGATGGATGGCGACATCATCGTGTTCGAGCGAGCCGACCATCGGCACGAGGACCTGGAGCTGCCCACCTGCCAGGACTACTTCAAGTACATCTTCTACAAGGTCGAAGTGCAGTTTGTGGACAAGACCCTGCCTAACGATCCTGGGTGAGTATTGACTCTATAGTTCACGAGAACGTTTGAGGCACGAGGGGCTATGAAACGTAGTAGTAATGCACCTGGGTAGTTCTACTAGCGTTTCAATAGATATCAGTCTCCTGTCGCATATACATAAGAAATAAGCTACAGTTAGCGTGAAATTTCAAAAAATTGAAATTACACCACAAGCACGCTGTATCGTTATATAAAAATCTTCCGCTAGGTGTTGCTCATTTCTTTAATATATGCGACAGGAGACTGATAGCGGTGGAAACTCTAGTAGAACTACCACCTATACATGGGCGAGGCTCTGAAGCGTTTCTAGCGCCGCATCCTGTGTGTGTTACGAAAATCTAAGGATCATCATCATCATCATTTCAGCCGAAAGACGTCCACTGCTGAACATAGGCCTCCCCCAAAAAAAGCCTAAGGATACTGTCCATAAACTTAAATCAATTGCAATTGGCGACCACACACCACATCACGCGTCGCGTGGTCGTGGTCACTGACGTTTTCATAACTAGGACAACGTCACTTATTTACCAACTAAATCTCGTAAAAATCTGTAGTTGCATTTTGGATTTATTGTTTTATAATGTCACCTACGCCATTCTGGAGTACGTAATTGGCATTTCAGATCACATCTACATTCTGTTAGCACAATATGTGCTACTCGGTCCCACGCTTTGTGTCATCGCGTGCCTCGAACGTTCTTATTGTCTATACTAATGGTTGACGTCATGTACAAATTTTACAACAAAGTCATTTCGTGTGGATACGATTCTAATTAAACAGCTTGTAGAATTGTGCATGTGGTGCACACTCTAAACTCACTGTCTAAGTAGGTGTAATCTTTGCATTACGAGAGAGTTAGTAGCAACTAATAAGTTGGTCTATAATGGCAGCTCATTAACACGTTCACTGTCCCCATACAAACGATTGTGACGTCGAAATGTACTTCCACCTTGAAGTTGTGAACCCATAGTGGAAGCACAGACTCCTGAAAAAAAGCTTAATGACCTCACATTAGGGGCACCTGGACAGGGAAGGTGTTAAAGGTAATTGCGGTCTACATCCTGTAGAAAATATGTCCAATCAGTCTGTAAGCAATGCCACTAACACATGTGAAGTAAATTGTTTTTATTTTTTTTAGATTTACAATGGAATTATCAATGCAAATGCGCTACGAGCAGATGGCGAGGGCGGTCGGCTTGCGACTTAACGTCGACCCTTACTTAATACAGTTCTTCAAGTGTCAGAAGTAAGTTAAATCATGCTTCTTTATTTAATAGGGGACTACCATATCACGCCACTCCTTCCTTGTGGCCCTATATAATGTACCGGGCGGCTGCTACAGAGATAGGTAGCGCAGATATCGTCGATAATTTTGGGGCTCTCAATCAATAATTCAGTCAATTGTATGTTGACTATCAATCCTTAACCTGGCCACTTTTCATTTCATTTTATTAAGACCGAATTTTTATCGTATGTAGCTGTTAAAGCTAACTATGAAATGCATGCAGAAGTCATTATGACGTTCAGATTGTACCAAAACCAAGGATCATATAGTCTGGATTAGCAATCGCCATAGTACAGATCATCCGCAGAAAAATAGTTCGATTATTAAATCTAGATGGCGCTGAAATATAGCCTAAAGCTTTGAAAGCAAAACAATGAGACTACAGATGTTTCATATTACTACAAATGTATTATTTTTCAAAAATATTGCATAATAATACATTTGTAGTAATATGAAATATCTGTAGTCTTTTTGTTTTGCTTTCATACTCGGGCTATATGTCAGCGCCATCTAGATTTAATAATCGAATGACCAAAACTCAACGGTATCCAGGTACCGTGCGAGAGGCAACGTCATAATAGTTCTGGAAAAATGAGAAAAAATCCATGTCACTGTAAGGTTCAGCGATAATGGACATTTTTTCGAAAAAAAATAAGACTAAAAGTTTCCATTCGGCCCGCGTAGCCGAACCGATGGGCATCTTTTTTGCTCTTATTGCGTTGACGTAAAAGGTTTTTCCGTCGATAGATTTGGGGAGACCCTTAGCCTGTTTATGGGCTAAGGTTATAGATGTGTAATTTGAGCTTTATTATATATTATTAATATCGTTTCGTTTACTATTGTTGTAGTTACAAGGACACCCCCGGGCTGCCGCTGCGGTATTCGTACGACGGCATACTGAAGGATCTGTTAGTGTACTGTAAACCAAAGTGCCCTAAGAAATTGTTCTATCAGATTTTATCTATTAAAGTTAACGAATTGGACAATAAGAAACAGTTCAAATGTTTATGGGTAAGTGGGAGTTTAATTTATTTATTTAGTAATTATTTTGTTATTATCTGTTGACGGAAATTTAAGCACAAAGGACAGGGTAAAGCTCAGAAGGGTCAGTTCACACCGAGACGGGTTGCGGCACATTTCAGCTATCGTTCCCACTGTCGCAAATATGGGTCATATTTTTCTCTAATTATTTTTTTACCGGCTAACGACCTTTAAAAAAATAGTGTCGCATCTTGGTCTGAACTGAATCTTATTTGCGATGTTACGACGTTTTGTGCTCAAGCTTTACCATTAAAAGAGTTTAATGTTAGATGATGTTCTAATAGTTTAATTCTTTTTGTTTTACAGGTTGGTCCAAATTATAAAGAAGATAAAGAATTAATTTTATATCCAAACAAAGGTGGCAAAGTCGCAGACATATTAGAAGAGGCAGCTAAAGTTGTCGAAATGTCACCCGATGGGTCTGGCAGGTGAGTTGAGTAAAGTGACTAATGTGAAGCTGCTTACTGTTCACATTAGCATGAATACGAGAATCAACAAGACATTTTAGGACGATATTCTCTCTCCTTTATATTACTTTTAGACTGAACAGTTAGTGCAGTGGTCTTAAAGTCTGTGCACGAGTTTATGGGTTGATCCCCAGGTTTGTTTGCGTGCGAACATTTATACGGGCATGTTTGTTACGTATTTGTGAAAGATATTTTTTATTTGCAAAATGTGTAAAACTACTCCCAAGACTCGCTTGTCGAGACTATTAGACTGCCTGTCCAGTGTAGCGGAGGGAGGCAGCGGAGCGGTGAGCGTTTTAAATATCCATCAATAGAATTGCGTAAAAAATCCGCAATAAAAATCATATAAATCCCGGAAGCAGGGCGGAGAAACGAGCGCGCGCTTGCTGCGCGTATGGAAAACAATCCGCAATACCGCTACGCTATCTATCTACATGGACAGACACAGGCCGCAACGCTCCAGTGTGATAAAGAAAGAAAAAACATTCATCTACTATATAAAAATAAGTCGGGTTTTCCTTCCTGACGCTATAACTCCAGAACGCACGAACCGATTTCCACGGTTTTGCATTCGTTGGAAAGGTCTCGGGCTCCGTGAGGTTTATAGCAAAGAAAATTCAGGAAAAATTTCAACAGAAAAGAGGGAAAATCTTTTTTCACATACAGCGCCATCTCTGATACGTAGCATGTACTACAAACCAATACTATTCTCCGCGGACGGAGTCGCGGGCAACAGCTAGTTTATCATAAGAATAACACATAAACAGGCTAGAAGTAGAAATATAAACATTCATATTAAATGTTGTTGTAGAAAGGTCCGGCTCAATTTGTCGCTGGTTAAAAACCAGCACTGGTCTTCCACATACACACACAAATTCAAATTATTTATTTCATTCCAACACACATACAGGTCGATTCACAAGAGTTGGCACGAATGGATCGAATGAGTGAATGAAAGTATCTATGTGTTACCCATTTGAATACACTTCACACAAATATGAAAATGTCATGCATCAGTCATTTTCCTACAAAAATGTCAAAATGACATTGCTTTCGTTCAATCCATTCGTGCCAACTCTTGTGAATCGACCTGTACTTGTTCAATCCATTCCTGCCAGTTCTTGTATAACGACCTGTGCTTTGGTATTCATTGGCATTGTTACGTGGTTCCAGGCTAAGGATCGTGGAGGTGTCGTGTCACAAGGTGCTGCCGGGCCCTGACCCCGAGCTGACTCTCGACCAGGTCATCATTTCGCCGCCGCGGCTCTACCGAATAGAGGAGATCCCTAGGGACGAACTCCATCTACAGGTAACAGTCATTCGGAACTTTTCCAATCATGTCGAATAGAATAGAAAAACGTTTATTCAGACAACACATCACAACAAAAAATAATTTTCAAAATGAGAAAGAATACAAAAACAAACAAATAAGGATGTGAAGCCGAAATGGTCTCCACTCAGCAATGCCGTTGGCACGACTAGCTTTGGCAACGGCGCTGGTTTTCTGTAGAGCCAGCGAGGTGTGCGGGACAGCATACTGCGCGATTTACGTCAGACAAATTAAATAAATATAATATAATAAAATATAAATATACTTAGTACCTACTCGTATTAATAAGGAAGGTAAATATAATAATTTAATTATCCGAATAGTGGAGAAGGGTACTAACAACTCGATTCCTCCCGGGTTGACTAAACTTTCGAAGATACCAAACGTTTCTCTTCCATTACTGCGCTTTCAAGAAGAGGAGAAATGGGTTTTAGGATTTTTTTTGCTCCGGCTTTAGTTGCAAAAATGTTGACGCTTCGCCACTCGATGGTTCCTCAGTTTTTAAAGTGTCCGCGAAGTGGTAATGTGTTTGCCAGGGGCGTAGCTACCGCCGTATCAGCTGTTTAAGGGCCGGCGCTCACTGCCGACACGGCACGGCGTGTCATGGCAAAGGATTTTATTACTAATCATGTTATTTTGAATATTATTTCAGTGAGTCTAGAATTCATGTTACTTTATTTCGATACCACGATGCCGCGACGTGCCGAGGGATGCTGCGGTATGACGCAACGCATAACCTGCCGTGCCATGCCGTTAGTGAGCGCCGGCCCTAACACGTTCACTGTCCCCATACAAAATGATTTGAAAGTCAATAGTCCAAGTTGGAAGCATGCTTGGACATTTGAAGTTGTGAACCCATAGTGGAAGCACCGACTACTGAAAAGGGAAGGTGTTAAGATACAAGGCAACGCCGCAAAATCCTGTGTTTTTAATGGATTGCGGTTGCGACGTTGCCTTGCCGTGCATTTCACGCGACGCGGCACTGCACCGTCAAGACGACACGTGTATCTGGGTCATACACATTTTTTCGTTCGCGTCTCTCTTGTGGACATGGCAAAAGTTAAGGGTCTACAGCCAATATTTTTTAGTCAAGTCTACGTCAGCGTGTGGGGGCTCCTGGCCAGCTTTCGACTTATTTAAATAAATCTTAAGTTTGCTAACTCGGAGTAGCTAATTTTATGTCCACAGAAGAGGCAACTTTTGTTTCTTATGCTGTGTACTTTGATCAATTATAACTGTAGATACACATTGCCGAACAAAATCCCCTTCAAAGAATGTCCGAACTTTTTTATTTGGTTGCGTAACAAATAAAATCATCACCTACACAGAAATTTGAACCTAGTCTTTACTTCATTACAGTCGAATTTCGGTAGCGGCAAAACTCCACTTGACAGCTAAACTTGACAATTTCACGCAACGTTCTGAGAAAAAAGAAGGCCACTTTTATCAAAGTGGCGCTCATTTGGCTCGGACATTTTCGGACGCGCAACTGTGGATCTACAGTTATAATTGATCAAAGGCTGTGTATGACCCATCTGCACGGCGCGGCAACGTGCCGCGTTCAGTAGCCGCACCGTTTCACGTTTACGACGCCGTACCGTGGTCATGTGGCCAGGTTCTAATCTAGAATGGAGTGTGAAAATGGTATCAAACATTTGACGATTTGATTTTGATGACTGGATGGCCTAGTGGTTTGAGAACCTGTCTACGAAGCTTGAGGTCCCGGGTTCGATTCCCGTGTTGGGGCAGATATTTGTATGAAAAATACGAATACTTGTTCTCGGGTCTTGGGTGTTTAATATGTATTTAAGTATATATCTATCTATCTATATAAGTATGTTTATCCGTTGCCTAGTGCCCATAACACAAGCTTTGCTTAGCTTACTTTGGGACTGGGTCAATTGGTGTGAATTGTCCGGTGATATTTATTATATTTATTTTATTATTAAACACGAATCGTTGTTTTCCAGGAGGACGAGGCGCTCGTGCCGTGCGCCCATTTCCACAAGCAGGTGTACGCGACGTTCGGCATCCCGTTCTACGCGCGCGTGAAGCACCTCGAGCCGTTCCAGGCCGTGCGGGACCGCCTCCAGGCCAAGCTCGACATACCCAACAAGGAGTGGGAAAAGGTAACTAAACGTAGACCCTTATGGTCCAAGATCCCAGACTCGCCAGATATAACTATACATCGGTGACTCGTTGGCATTTTAAGTATTATTTTTGACGTTTTTGACAGACTGGTGACACGACAGTGTTTTTCTGTACGAGTCGAGCAAAATAAATCAATTAGAAAAAAAAACTTTTCGATCATTTTAACCCTTAACTTTTCGTATGCAGGAAGTAAAAAAAAAAGTCGTGCATTCTAGTCTCAACAGTTTCATTTAAATCCAATGATACAGATTTTAAAAAAAATACAAAAAGAATGCCTTAAATTGGGTACGGATCCGGTACAAGGCATACGAAGGGTTAAACCATTTGACAACCCTGTCAAGACAAGATTTTGGACCGTTAATATTGCCAATTTGAATCGGCATTGATTTCTGTATGACGGCAAATATCTTGCCATTACTCACCAAAGGGTTAATACCTATGACAACTGATAGAAAATTTTATTAATTTCAAAATGCAATTCATTACCTATTTATTTATTTTATTTTATTAATTTGAGCAAATGCTCAAATTTTTTTATAAGTTTACTTACGTCTTTTTTTATTTGCGTGGAAAACAACGCTGAAATTAACGCTTTTCAGTGAAAGCTGAAAGCAAGTAGCGAAAAATCTTGTACGGTGATCCGTACACCCACCCGTACCCTGATGGGTATAATGCGTGTGAGTGTGTACTTTGGCAATTGTAACCCAAGTCATGTCATTGTGAAACATATGTGGCTAAAGGCGACAACATCACCGGGTTAAAGTTAAAATAGACTATTTCGTCCAAAAAAAGAACATCGCTTTTGCCTTTAATCCGGCTATATGTGAAAAATACACTAATATATTCTGCGTTTTGGACAACATTGGGTTAACTGAGGTTGTTCCTTTAACCCCTTTTACTGTAATTTTTATTGGAAACCTTTTCTATAGTATTTCCAATCATTTATTTTCTCGATGACAGCTCCCGTAGAATGTAACTTTGTTTAGTTACGCAAAAATTAACTTTTAAATACGAGGTATAAAAATACGACAACTGCCTAATTTTGTTCCTTGTTCCTGTATAATATTCATCTAAGACAAATTGAGTCCATATATGCAGTAGTTTTTTTTAAAGTACGATAAATAATAAACGTTTTAATAAAGTTACATTCTATGGCAATCATAACATGACATTTGTATTGCCATAGAATGTACCTAACTTTATTAAAACGTTTATTATTTATAGTACTTTAAAAAAATACTGCATATATGGACTCAATGTGTCTTAGATGAATCTTATATAGGATCAAGGAACAAAATTAGGCAGTTGTCGTATTTTTTATATCTCGCATTTAAAAGTTACTTTTTGCGTAACTAAACGCAGTTACATTCTACGGGAGCAGTCATCGAGAAAATAAATGATTGGAACTACTATAATGTTTTTTTTTTGTTACAGTACAATTTCGCTATAGTGACAAATGGCCGACCTAACTACATAAGTGAAGGAGCGACAATAAACATATTCGACTTTAGGCCAAGCAGTAACGCAAGTAACTATCAACTCTTTATTATATTTAATTTAAACGAATTGGCATTATATTGGTATTTGCTTATACATATTTCTTAGCCCATATCAGACGAAGGTATGGAGTGACATGGTTTTCAGTTAGGATCATTGCATAGTTGTACTTTTACGATCGAAAAATTAATCTAATTTTATTTGTTCGACGGAACCGAGACATTTTCTCGAATTTGGACTTTAATAATATAGTCATGCTATCAGTAGCAATGAAACTATTGGCAATGACCCCACTAAAACCTCTAGAACGAATCTCAACTGTTTTTTGTATAGCCACTTAAAACAAACAAATCTACAAACAGCGCGACCGTGTGGAACTGCTAATTCGGCACATAGGTTGTGAACTACTGATTTAAAAAGACTTTCTGTAAATGCATTTCAAAATTCAAAATTGCAACCATTGGCATTGCGATTATTCGTTGAGGGATGTGTGCTAAAATGTAAAAAGATGTGTCCCTTCCAGACGCGACGGGGCGGCCGTGGCTGGGGCTCGACCACATCAACAAGACGCCGAAGCGCTCGCGCGTCAACTATCTCGAGAAGGCCATCAAGATCTACAACTGAGGCCCGCACCCGCGCCACCGCACTAGGGCCCCGATACTTATGTAAATAACATTTCACTTTCGTTCACGTTTCTCTGTTATCTGTCTACGACATCAGAAGCAGATTTATTTCCATATTTTTGCAAAGAATGTGGTCGAGTCCATGTTTTATACATAAGTAGATTAGACCATGTTGTATGTACATAATTTTGTAATTTTAAAGACGCATATTTATACGGGCCCTAGACGTAGCCGTTTTTTTTTCAAGTGAAAGTAACTCAGTGCTGGATGAGATCGACTGAAACTACTCGAGATTTTGTAGATTTTTTTGATACTGATATACGACCTTGCAGCGGGTTCAGAGCTCGAGAACGCTTCGCGTACCTTTGGCACTCGGTATTGTTTAAATCGCTTTGTTACTGTCACTTGGACGTCAATACAAACACCAATTCGACTTCCTATACCGCGCTATTTATTACGTATTTATATATATTTGGACCATAGGTGACACTCATCGTAGTAAATAATTGGAAACAGTAGTCCTGCTAGCAGATGTACGTATCATTGTTTTTGTATTCAAAAGATTTGCAATTTAAAAGATTAATTCATTACATTAACGATTTTTCGAAAAATAATCACCCTGTAAACGTCTAAACTACAACGACGCGATGAATTTTCTCATCTAACACACCTACGTTAAGCGTGGTAAATATAATAACCGATAATAATTTACTCGAAATAAAGAATACAATCTTGGGGTATTTCGTCTCTTCATACCTATCTCAAAACCAAGGATGCTGATTTAGTTGATCGCGCTGCTAACTTAAGCTTCTTTTTTAATCTAATCTGAAATTTAATACCCATGAATTTTCTTATTTATAGATTAAAATTTTATTTCACGCCGTTATGTTTACTAAGTATATAGATCGTCTAATCTCTGCAATAATAAATGCATATCGAAGGGAAAAGTCGCGTCTTAGTAGTTTAGGATAATATTTTGTCAATCGAATCGGTTATGTTCAATTACATGTCAATTTGTTGATGCTTTTTAGCATTTCCAGTGTTGAAATCGTGTTTGGCCTCCCCTAATCCTTAGAATGTCGAATTTGAACTTTATTTATTCTTAAGCACGGACTAGTTGGTTGGTCGGAAGCGACTGGTTTCAGCATTTTTGGTGATTCGACTTGAGCATTTCTACAGAGTATACAGCATTATTTAGATACGAGTTTGTACTATGAGATATATTATAATGATGTTTTAAGGGTATTATTATATGTATATAGTCAAATGTGCCTGTGTGTGGTCGCTTGTCGGCATAGGGCGCAGAGTCGTCTTGCCGGCGCAACGCATTTTATTAACGAATTCTCGATGGTTAGAGGTTAGGTGTGTTTCATATCTCATTCGTAGGCGACCGTCCATCAAAGCCGACTGTAAGAAGGTTGCGCCGAATCAATCGTTCAATTATGATTATTAAAATATCTTTTAAGGTACTAGGATCGAGTAAGAACAAAATAATAAAATTTATGTTTTTTTTTTGTTGACAAAGTGGCTCATTATCAATGAAATGTTGTGATATATGTTGCGTATTAATTATTTTACTAGAAACTGATTGATTAGGTAATTTATTTAGTATATCTTAAGAGTGTGCCCTAACAAGGCTGATTTTAATCGAACCATGTAATAAAGTATTAAAATGGCGTTGACGAAATCTTACTGATGAACATTTTATGATATTTTTAGAACATTAAATTGGATTTGCTAGCTAGTGCCTGCACTGCATTGGTTGCCGTTGGTCGTAGCGCGGCGGGCGCCGAGCACCGGCTCGCGCTAACTTTGGTCGACAGTCGCCTACCGCCGCGCTTGCACTGTCCTCGCGCGCTGCACCCTGTACTTTTAACATAGAGTTAAATATATTGTTATCATTATACTATCCATAATACTTTTAGCTATCGCGTTATCATTTATCATGTGTTGAATCTTTACCAATAAATGCTTTCTTTTCATAGGACATCTTAATAAATTTATGTTGTAGCTCGTTTTGTATTAGCGTCATGGAATCAAATTTAATCCCATTGATAGTAACATTGTGATATAATAGCAACTATTAGTCGAGCCTGTACATACTTGCTACACATCTGGGGAGTGGGTCCCGAGTTAACAAGATCCTGCTTTTTCTAATAAATAAATAACGTAACGATATGTGGAATTCCTATGTAACCTGTTTTATAGAAAATATTGAAGTGTGGATAGAATAAAATGTTTTGACTGTCGAATCACCAAAAGACGGCGCGGCGGCGCCTTGCACACATCTAACTCTAGCACCTTATTGTTAATTCTGGCTGAAAGCCCTGAAACATCCGAACGTGTATATGTTACTATTTAATTTTTAACTAATTTTTTTGCCGGAAATAATAGTGGCAAATGGGATTATAGTTTCATAGTTGATTGATTCACTATTTACTTAGAACCGTGTGTAGGACTGAACCTCGGTTGGAGAGTTCTGACAGCTTGTACCTACAAACTATTGGAGAAGATCCGATGTTTGTTATGTTGGACGTGAACGTTTCACTGAATATAATCCTATATTTGTTTACGCTTGTTTATTTTGTACCTACCTTCCCCCATCGTTAATTCCGACGAATTATGAAAGATTAGTCCTCGTTTGTGGCTTCACTCATGTGGGAGACAAACCTTCATCACAGAAATTGGTGTTTTTCAAGATTTTATAGAGCATTCTGACTTTCGAGCTAAGAAGTATACATATGTATGTAAAAAACTTTTCTACAAATATGTCAGTTCGAGATAGCATATCTCTTTCTGCCTGGATACGGTAAAAGTTATAAAAAAAGTTAAGTAACCCTTATGAACCCCTTGTATGCGGGAAGTGAAAAAAATCGTGCATTCCAGTCTCAACTGTTTCATATAATCCAACAAATACAGATTTAAAGAAATAAAATAAAAAGATAGCCTTAAATCTTGTGTAGATCTGCACCAAGGCATACGAGAGGTTAAGGCAAGTATAATGGTAAGTCTGGGCGACCGAGCAAACCGAGCTTTGCTCGGACTAAAACACGAAAACTCGCTTTTTCTCCGAGATAAGACCAAGCTAGGTCGTTTTATCGTCCTCGAAATCCCCTGCATAGATGACACCTTTGAAGTGTTTAATGACGATGGTGATGATGTATTCATATTTGTTATGGTTCTGCCCGTCTGCCTGTCTGTCTGCCATAGGGCTTTAGCTCAAGAACCGGAAAAGATAAGAGCTGAAATTTATACATAGGAAATTTGTAATGTTGCTGCTACAACAAAATAATCAAAAAATACAATTCAAAATTAAGGACAGTTTGACAATTAGAGGAGTCGGAAACGTATCATTTTTGTTTTAGTTTAAACCGTAACGATAATAGAGATACATAGCCGTAGTTCCAGTCTTTTCCCACTAGTTCCATTATCCACTAAGGCTAGTTCTCAGTAGTTCTATTTTATTAAAAATTAATTTAGTTCCACTTAAACTGTTCATGATCAATGTGTTATTCACAGCACAAAACGATTTTACTTTTATATTAATAACAGATTGTTCATGAACAGATTTGGTGAGACTAAATTATTTTTTAATGAAATGGAACTATTGGCCATAAGGGTTTGAAGTATCGGGTCGTTCATTGTTGTTGTTACAGGGTCAACAAATACAGTTCGTGTTTTAACTGTACCGAAAAATATCGGATTTTCTCCGAATCTGTTGGTTATCTGATCTTTTATGGATATCTAATTGGCTGATGGACGGCCCGTTACGTCGCTACAGATTAAATGGATTGCTAGAATCAATCAAGCCGCCCACGTTCATTCATTTTAGGCGAAAGGTTATTAACCTGGCATACAGTCAGTGAAATTAACGAAGAGGTTAAAGGAAATATGCACACAAGAGCTTGTGTAGTTTTATTTTGAACTAGCTTTTGCCCGCGGCTTCGCCCGCGTGTACCATGAGTATTCCAAAGAACCAAGATATCAAGCAAGCAAGCATACAGGCAAGCAAGCAAGCATGCAAGCATGCAAGCAAGCATGCAAGCAAGATGCAAGCAAGATGCAAGCAAGCATGCATGTACGCAAGCAAGCAAGCGTGCAAGTAAGCGTGCAAGAAAAGTATAATTCAATGTTTTCTTACCTTCTACGGAAACTTGAGTAACTGGAAGCGCTGTGTACCTACTTAGCATTGATATTATATACATATTATAGTATCTTGTTAAGGTGTTGTGTGACCTTTTTTTTTTTTTTTTTTTTTTTTTTTTTTGGTGTGGAAAATGCACCTTATGCATCGTCACCGTTCGGGGAAACGGAGGTATGTGGGGCTCTCCTCTCAACAGGCATACCCACTAAAAACCACACGGATTCCCTCGTTTGCCATTGTGAACGCCACGGGAGCATAAGGAGTCACCGCAACGCCCACTGGCCGCCCCGGGATGGGGCTCCTCTGTCGACACCGTGCAATGCGGGCTCGGCACTCCCCGGCCTCCCCCGCTGGTGAAGGATTGTTTAAAGAGGTTTACTCCTCGTGGCTTCCGCAGATGCCCACGTTCCCGGCAAGCCGGGGTTACGTGCCCTCACGTTAGCTTCCGCGCCCTCATGTCCCGCTCTGAAAGCAGAGCGGAATCGAGGGCACGGTCGCCTCCGCCACCAGGCTCCCCCTCGCCTTTCCCTGTCTGCCGTGGCAGAGCAGGTACTCAGCTCGGGTTCGCCGACGTCAAAGGCGCCCGCCCAATGGCGAGACGCCGCCCTCACTGCGGACCCACGGATGGGCCCGCTGGCTCGGATCCCCCGCAACTAGTTGCGGGTTCACCTCACCACCCCTCCCCCCCAGTCGGATATTAGCCACCGGTAAGATAATGTACGAATACATTAGCTTACCGTTGTTGCCCAGGGTGCACCGTCCCAGGCGTTACCCTTCCCCACCCCATGAGGCCTACGCCTCGGATAGAAGGGAGTGGTAACGCCCGGGCACTCGAGGAGGTTTCCGACTTCGCACCCCAAGGTGTTGTGTGACCTAACCGTTAAAGAGTTATACCTTCCATCATCAGCTCATCTGAATAACCAGAAAGTATACAACTAAAGGTCTATACGTGCATATGATATTTAAACAAACTTCCTATAACTCCTAACCGTTAAGGAGTTTAACCTTCCATCATCAGCTCACCTGGATAACCTGAAAGAATACAACTATCGGTCTATACGTCCGTATAATATTTGAAAAAATATCCTCAACTCCTAACCGTTAAAGAGTTTTACCTTCCATTATCAGCTCATCAACATGAGATGATGTCTACCAGACGCAAACACTTAAATAGCTTGAGAAAATATATGAAAAACGTAATGCGTGTTCTCAAAATTTGAGGGTTGCCCTCGATTTCCCTGATATCCCGTCATCAGATCCGGATTTGGTGACAATGGAACCATCTAAGGAGTATATTATATTCTTTCGAATAAAAAAAGAATTTTTAAAATCGATCCACAATTGGCCGAGAAATCGGTGAACATACCTACATAAAAAAAAATACATACAGTGGAATGCATAACCTCCTTTTTTTGAAGTCTGTTAAAGAGCCCTTTGCGGCGTACTTACAGTATAAACTAATCAATTTTGAAATTGTAGCTTTCTACAACCAGTATAACGCAAAATCCCGGTTTTTCCCGTTCCCGTAAGAATTTCGGGAAATGCTTTTTTAATGCTCCCCTACACTCCCCAAGGAACCCACTTGCCAAATTTCAACTTTCTATGACCAGTAAAACGAAAAATCCCGTTTTTCCCGTTCCCGTGGGAATTTTAGAAAGTCCTTTCTCAATGCTCCTCTACACTCCCCAAACAACCTACATGCCGAATTTCAGCTTTCTACGACCAGTAAAAAGAAAAGTCCCGTTTTTTCCCGTTCCCGTGGGAATTTTGGAAAGTCCTCTCTCAATGCTCCTCTCCTCTACACTCCCCAAGCAACCTACATGCCGAATTTCAGCTTTCTACGACCAGTTTTTTTTTAATATTAATTAATTATGTACCTACCTAATAAGTTTTCTATGTTGTACTTTATGTTGTGGCAATAAATTAAATTCTATTCTATTCTATTCTATTCAGTAAAAAAAAACCCCGTTTTTTCCTTATCCCGTGGGAATTCCCGAAAATCCTTAAAACTGTTTTTCACTATTATAATAACCTACTTTTACGCCAAATTTGAAGAGTCTAATAATTATAGTTCATAGGATCCCGTTAAATCGAATATATAAATCCCGTTTTTTCCCGTTCCCGTGGTAATTTCCAAAAATCCTTCCTTAGTGGATGTAGGCACATTGTATAAGGTATCTATGTGCAAAATTTCAAGTCTCTAGGTTCAGTGGTTTGGGGTGTGCGTTGATATATCAACAGTCATTTAGTTTATTTAGACATTTCAACCCCATCGCACCCCATCTAGGGAGATGGTATTTTACGTCCGCCACGTCGGATTTTAAAACCGTTGTTGTTTTCGTAACCAGCGACCCGATAAACCGTAGAAACAATACCCATGTTGATTTTCAGACTTTGTCACCCCATTTCCACCTTTTAGGGGTTGAATTCCCAAAAAACCTGAAACACGTGTTTAATCATTTATCGTTAGGAGTATTTCTGTGAAGTTTCGAATAAAATAGTCGAACTAATCTAGTTTCCCCATACAAACTTTGGACCCCCGTTTCACCCCCTTAGGGAGTGGATTTTGAAAAATCCTTTCTTAGTGCACCCCTAGACCTTATAAGGAACCTACGTGCCAAATTTGGAATCTCTAGGCCCAGTGGTTTGGACTGTGCGTTGATATGTCAGTCAGTCAGTCAGTCAGTCAGTCAGTTTCTTCTTTTATATATATAGATTGGAAGACTGCATCATCATCATCTCTGCCTATTATTTGTGTCCCATGCTGGGAACAGGCCTTCTCTCAGAATGAAAGGGCTTTGGCTGTAGATACCACGTGGGCCTAGTGTGTTTGTATAAATGTACAGTACCTGGGCGGCCGAGCTCCGCTCGGGCTGAAACTCGGTACCATGCGTTTTTCCAGAGATAAGACCAAGCTAGATCAATTTTTCATCCCCGAAAACCCCCACATACCTACCAAATTTCATCGAAATCGTTGGATCCGTTTCTGAGACTCTGATTATATATATACAAGAATTGCTCGTTTAAACATCAAATTAAAGGTATTAGATTTACAGGTGGCGGCACGTAAGTCTAGCGGTGAACGAAACGAACGTGGAGGGAATAACTGCGCATAGGATCTGTTCTGAATTGATTACAATGATCTTTACTAATAAATATTATATACCTAAGCTAGTTTGTTTAAACTAGTATCATCACTTATCCCCCGTGATACCATATTTTTACTTCTGCGCATCAACGGTCAGCGCTAGAGTTTCGTGCCGCTACTTGTAAAGGTATTAGATTTAGCTCAGGCTTTGAACCCACCATTATCCTCTCCTAGAGGCCATAAGTCAAACCAAATGGGTTTGCAGCGAAACTTGTAGAGTTCGATCATTCGAGCCAACAGGAAATAAAAAAAATCGTGGTCCGATCGATCGGGTTAGGTTCGTAAGGACTAGATTGCATAACGACTCTATAAGCAAAACGTCTTAGTTACATAAGGTCTTGGTAAGCACAATGTCTTTTTTGCAGAATGCCCTAGTGAGTAGAATGTCTTAGTTGTTCGATCGACAACTATAGCATAACGCCCGAAGTTGCAAAATGACTAATAGAGTTTACGCCCAAGTTATTAATAAGTCTTGATTGTAAAACGACGCATAAGGAAAAGTGTCTGGATAGCATATGTTCTTGGTAGCAAAACGTCATGATTGCATACTGGCCAGCAACTCGACTTTGAAGTTTCTTTATCAAAGAGTTCCTTCACAAACTACGTTTGAATTTTTCTTGTCATTCAACCATCTAGTCGTTATGCCATTTAGACGTTATTAATGTTTGACGATATGCCTACCTAGTCGTTTTGCTATTAGGGCGTTATACAAACAAGACGTAATAGAACTAAGTCCAATCTTAAACCCGGGCATTCTACTATTAAGACGTTTGTACAATTAGACATTTAGCTACCAAGACCTTATGTAACTAAGACGTTTTGCTTATAGTCGTTATGTAATCTAGTCCTTACGAACCTAACCCGATCGATCGAACAAGCCGGTCGGACCACGTGGCTAAGGAGATGGCAACAACAAACCGGGAGCGCGGGGCGCCGTTGGAGCGTGCCCAGCGCGCTCTATAACACTGAATGAAATATACGGTCGCATGGGTCGCTCCCGGTTTGTTGTGGCTTTATGATAGAATAAAGGCCACAACAAACCGGGAGCGACCGTATATTTCATACCTACCACACACACACATCACATAGGTGAGAGTTTTAAAAGGCGAATAGGTAGGTACTTAATCAATCTGGTTTGGTCTTATCTCTAAAAAAAAACGCGTGTTGTAGAGTTTTAGCTGTATTTTATATCCATACTAATATTAAGTTATAACACAGATACAGCGTTTCTACCCTAGTGCAGGCACACGTGTTACCTACGTAGACTTTTGTAAAATATTGTATCTCTTGTTACTTTGTACTGCAAATTGAGTCCCCGCGGGATAGCGATACACGAATTCTTCGCGGATGGAGTCGCGGGCAACAGCTAGTTTCAAATATGTCTCAATCTCAGTTAAAAGCTGCAACGCTCTAGCAAAGAAACCCGTAATTAACACTGAACTTCTAACATTTCATTCAACTCTACCCTATGGCTTCCTGCGTAGGTACAGTCGCGAATGAAAAGATTCACCTAAAGTCGACTCGCTTGTTGGCAAGTTCTGACAACAAGGAATCACACAAAATTGCAAGAATGGTATTGACAGTAGCTGTTGGCATTTAGTTTTAATGAACTGAAACAGTTACTATGCTCACCCGCGACCTTATGATACTTAGCTAGAGTCTGGTAACATTACGGTTGCGATACTCTGAGGATGAGCTCGGATTGAGTTTGAAACGTGTCAGTCTAGTTTGGTGGTGGTGATAGTTAGGTTTGTGTTTTGTGTGATTTGTGTGTGTTCGTATAGTATGTTCCAGTTAAAATGACGAAAATGCACTTAACATGGGATTTTACAAGTTCTTTTTTTGCTGAATATGAAAGGAAAAGATGACAAAGAGACGTAGGTATTAAAACTGACCGAAGTATGGCCTACCGATACCTACAGCTGCATAACTGTTTTACAACCCCACTTGAAGATAACAATTAAACAATAGATGTTGGTTTTAAGTACTTTTCGTCATTTTAACTGGAACATACTATATAATGTGGGTGGAGGTGGAGGAACTGCATCAACATATATATTTCTTGCATAAAAGTAGCTATCATAAGGTCGCGGCGAGCAAAGTAATCGCTTCAGTTCATTGATAGCCTCCGCTAAGTAACGCCTGATTCAATAGGTAAATCATTTAGTTTTAATCATCGTAAGCGTAGGTTTCATGATTTCGTTTATCAGAGTATGGCAAGTCAAAGTAATGAAAAGATTTTAGTCCAACTACTTACCTACTCATAGCCATGGACATGGACCAAAACTTTAACCAAACAGAACAGACAGAACAGTTAGGGATAATTTTCTATACAACAGTCTAGTGTGTAGACACCGTCTAGTGTTTAGAAAGATAACTGTGCTTGAAATTTTTTAAATTAAACTATTTGAAAAAGCTGTGGTGGCCTAGTGGTTTGACCTATGGCTTCAAGCAAAGGCCCGTGCTTCTCTGAGTTTTTCGCAATTTACGTGCGAATCTACATTTGAAATTTACCATAAGCTTTATGGCGAAGGAAAACATCGTCAGGAAACCTGTGAAGAAATTCAAAGGTGTGAGTGATGTCCCAATCCGCACTGGGCTCGCGTGGGAACTGCCCAAACCCTCTCATTGTGAGAGGAAGTCTGTCTGAGTCCTACAGTGGGCTATATACAGGCAACGATGATGATGATGATGATGATGATGATGATGATTAACGACCGATTTAGCCTAGTTGGTAGTGACCCTGCCTACGAAGCAAGAGGTCCTGGGTTCAAATCCCGGTATGGGCATTTATTTGTATGATGAGCACGAATATTTGTTCCTGAGTTATGGATGTTTTCTGTGTGTTTAAGTATTTATTTATCTATATAAGTATGTCTATCGTCGTCTAGTACCCATAGTACAAGCTTTGCTTAGTTTGGGACTAGGTCGATTTGTGTGAGATTGTCCCCTAATATTATTTATTTATTTATTATTATTATTTGAAAACGACGAACCTTTTCGTTCCGCGACTGTCCTTGATGAGTGTCTCTAACGGTAAGACTGAAGCAATTTCCCGCCATGATTAGTTAATCGTCAACGGATCACCAGCTGGTAATCCGTTTTCTTACGACAGACTGGCTACTCCGAAATTCGGAATACGAAGTTCTTATCATGCCGTCCCTCTTGCTCTCCTATTAAATGTTATTAGCCTAAGCGGAAAGGCACGCTAGGTGTGATATTATAAAGGTTGTTTCGAGACGTTGGGTGAAGTAGATGTTGATATAGGTACAGGTAAGTATAAAGCTTAAGGCATTTACTACCTTAAACGTAGGTATTATCTTACTTCTTACTATTATAAACGCGACAGTTTGTATTGATTGGATGTATGGATGTTTGTCACTCTTTCACGCTAAAACTGTTTGATGGATTCTGCTAAAATTTGGCACACAGATAGTTTACAACCTGGATTAACATATAAGATTATATATTTTTTACCGCGGGATTGGAGCGCCGAGCTAAGAGGATCATAGGCAGTGACTCACTCGTGGGGGCAAATCTTCAGAGCCACGAACACTGTAGACGAGTAGCCTGCCTTTCGGTTTTTTATCGGTTACATTTTGGGGAGAGTGTGGAGGTTTTACATAACCTGATACCCCCTTCCCTTTTCCGTCACCGAACGACTAGGCGCGGCGAGCAGTTTCACCCTTATGTTGTAGACATTCCTCCATTACGCACGAAGCGGTTTGCCTCTTCTTTCATTATGCGGACGGCTAAGGAGTGGAACTCTCTGCCGAGGTCAGTTTTTCCGGAACGTTATAATTCTCATCTTCGCCTTCCATCAAGCAACATTGAGGCCAAACGTAAGCCTATTATTTATAAAAAAAAACGAATTCTTTGTAGACGGAGTCGCGGGCAACAGCTAGACTTAACGGGTGCGTCCCACAACATATAAGTACAAAATATCTAATTCCATGTTAGGGTGAATTTTTGAAATAATTTTTTTACGTAATTTCGCTGGGCAAATTTTTTTTTTTACTTTTGGTGAAATTGATCACTCGTTGAGTTACTCCTTTGGATTAAGATTTCAATGCTACAAAAGGCCCCAATTTAAAGTCAATAATTTAGTAGTTATTCGACATTGAAAAAAAAAGCACCACCGAAATTACGATAGTGACAGCGAAATTAAGTCTTTATTAATAACATAGGAAATAAGTTCCAAATTATAAACCATTACTATGATTTATGTATGTAATTATAATTAAATTTATGTACAGTTAACCAATTTGATTCCTAGGTCACTATAGAACCTTGTCTTTCTTCTAGATTAACTGCTAGACAATTAAAACGTCATGCAGTGCGAGTCAAAGCATTACCAACTTTCCGAACAAAATTTGCAATAAACGTAAATAGTTTATAAACGTTTTTGCTCTATGACATGAGATGAAAAAGAAGTTTTGATAGACGGTCAGTGACAATTCAAGTTATTAATACACAAGCAAACTACTTTCCTATTCAATATTGTTGACACACGTTCGCAAAGATCGAGTGTGTCATCATGATCATGACATACATCACCCAATAATCACTGTTGTAGAAGATAAACAAATTAATTCATTTTGACATGGTTCTATAGTGGCCTAGGAATCAAATTGATTGACTCTACGTGTACATATTCGTGTATAGTTAGATCAATAAAACAATAAATTAAAGTGGTAAATAATTTATTGAATCAGACGTTTCTTTACGGAGGTCCATATTAATGAACTAAAACAATTACTTTGCTCACCCGCGACCTTACAATAGTTACGTTTATGCAAGAAATGTGTGTTCATGCAGTTCCTCCACCTCCACACTGTACGAACACACACAAATCACATAAACACAACTATCACCACCACCAAGCTACACTGACGCGTTTCGAACTCAACCAGAGCTCATCCTCGGAGTTACCACAACCGTATGCTATGCTACCAACTGTTAAACTAACAAACCAAAACAAATGTTTTAACTTGTTACATTGAAGTTACAGTGACAAGTTAAAACATTTGTTTTGGTTTGTTAGTTTAACAGTTGGTAGCATAGCATACGGTTGTGGTAACTCCGAGGATGAGCTCTGGTTGAGTTCGAAACGCGTCAGTGTAGCTTGGTGGTGGTGATAGTTGTGTTTATGTGATTTGTGTGTGTTCGTACAGTGTGGAGGTGGAGGAACTGCATGAACACACATTTCTTGCATAAACGTAACTATTGTAAGGTCGCGGGTGAGCAAAGTAATTGTTTTAGTTCATTAAAGTGGTAAACTATTTATTTAAGTTTTTCTTCAAGAACAATAATACGTTGTCAAAACGTTAGAAATATTAAATAACAAAAGTACCTATGTATTTGCCTTCACAAATAAAAATAAACTAAATGTAGAAAATTCTAAAGGCTCATTTCGAATGTGTCATGATTAATATAAAATATCACAATCAACATCGTTGCTAGTATGCTTGCTTGCATGCTAATTGTTTGCTTACTTGCTAGTATGCTTGCAGGTTTGATTGCTTCCTTAAAATGCTTAAGATACAGATAGACATGCTAGTATAAAGCATCATTATTTAAAGCGAGCATGCCTTTTAGCTGAGAAACATTGGCTTGAAAAACGCATGTTCGTTTTAAGCATGTTCTTAAATTAGGTATAGTCATTTCAGGTAGTAATCGCTCATTAATAGCATGATTTTGTGCTAATAGGTAATGAAGATATCTATCTGTACCTATACAAGTATAGGTACATTATGCAAACGACGCAGCGGGTAACATCTAGTTATTAGTAGGTACCTATTTTTTAACATGAAACTATCCTTAGATTTAATCGTAGTGAATAGGTATATAATGTTTTAAACTTTCGTGATTTTCACTCATAGCTAATAAAATACCACAAACAAGACTTATCACGCTAAACACACGAATAATATTTACCTCGACTTTTCGACTACAATACAGTGGCCGTGGTCACGAGTAGACAGACTAGAGGTCTACTTGTGACCACGGCCACTGTAATGTGGTCGAAACGTCGAGGTGTACTCGTGTGTTTTGCGAGATAAGTCATGTTTATGGTATTTTAGCTATATAGTTAATATAGTTAGTAATTTCGCTGCTATATCTGTTATTTCGGTGGCCAAAAATGCCACCGAAATTACGCCACCGAGGATTACGACAATTAGGTATTTTTGGGATTACTGCTAAACTATATATATGATTAATATAAGCTCTTTACTGTGAAATAAGGACTAAGTCAACCAGTAAATAAAAATATAACCATTTAATTAAAACCATTATGTATCGCAAGACAGGAATCCACGGAAATTACTTTTAAGCGAACCAAAATACATCGCGCGAAAGAATCACCTTGGTAGCCACACAAAACTCAGTAGTAGGACGAACACTCCACGTGACAGCCGGAGCATAACTAACGTATTATTCCACAAAAATGTAATCCTTCTCCAATGAGATATTAGCAGGTATTTTTGTGATAGACGACCAGATAGCCTAGTTGTTAGAGAACCTGACTACGAAGCTTGAGGTCCTGGGTTCGATTCCCGGTCGGGGCAGATATTTGTATGAAAAATACGAATGTTTGTGCTCGAGTCTTGGATATTTTGGATAATCCTCATCATGTATTTATGTATTTAAGTATGTATTTATCTATTTAAGTAAGTTTATCCGTTGTCAGTACCCATAGTACAAGCTTTGCTTAGTTTGGGACTAGGTCAATTGGTGTGAATTGTCCTGTGATATTTATTTTATTATTTATTTATTTGCGCAAGGTAATATTGGTAGCTAGAAGTGGGACAAACACAAAATGGCCAACCTATTTTTATATAACATTGTATTTAGTATAATCGAATGCGTAATGTTATGTAATTAGCTTCATTTTGGTATATAACGCTTAAATTATATAACGTTATTTTTATATAACTGCAATTTGTATAAGATTTATATGGACTAATTTCTTTTAACATAACAAACATTAGGTATAACAGTCATGATATATAGTAACATGTGTAAATGTTAAATTATGTGGCGGCGAGCGAGCGAAGCGAGCGAGCTAGACTTTTCGGGGCAGAAGCGACTTGGATAGGTTAGGTTCAGTACGCTTAGTATAAGTTTTACTTCACTTCAATACTTCTCGATCGCGTTTACGTAAAAAAATCAATTACTAGGGAAACATGGACAGCGCCTCCGCGCGCGCGCGTCTATGTTTCCATAGAATTGATTTTTTTACGTAAACGCGATCGAGAAGTATTTTGGTGAAGTAAAATTTATACTAAGCATACAGAAGGCTAAGGCGGGAGCGAAGCGTAGCGTAGCTCCCGCCTTTAGCTTTCGATGTTAGGTTTTTTTTTTGTAACAGAGCGGAAAAAATGAATGGATTGCTTGATTGTTTGCTTGCATCAAAGTTTTTAATTAATTTATGCGTTTTAAATCTTAGGTGTTATGAACATTATACGCTTTGATCGTTATATCAATTGATATTATATATAAACAACGTTATACATTACAAAATTAGATATTTTATAATTATACTTTTCGTTCATCATATCCAGTGAACGTTATACTAAACGAGTTTATATAAAGTGAGCGTATATATTATGAATATTAGATAATAAGTTGTTATATCTTGTATTACTTACCCAGAATTAACTAGATTTGCGTCATCAGAACTACGTGAAGGCATGGCTCATCGGTGCGTTTATCAGTGTCGGACATTCGCCGAGATTGCGGCCACATGAATGGAGAGTCGTTAGCTATAATCCGATTCGGGTGTTCGAGTAAGTATTCAGTGCTCGCATTCACCCACCGGCCGACAGGTAGCGCAGGCATTCGAATGCAAATGGAAAATGCCATTAGATCAGCAAACAGCTGCTGCCTCGCGATCAACCGTTGCATTGTACGATTATCGGATGCTAGAAAATGTGAATGTATGTACGAGTACATAGGTAAAGTTAATAGAATGCATGTAGGAATTCATAGCCGAAATAGTGAAATACGAACTCGCATGGTTTCGTCAGTTCGTCCCGTCCGTCTGTCTGATTTGGTGGCAGAGTTAAGTGCTAAAAGTGGTGGCTTTACTACATTTTTTCTTACAACTGTGACGAATGAACTGAAACAATTACTTTGTTCACCCGCGACCTTACGATAGCTACATGTACGTTTACGTAAGAAATGTATGTTTATGTAGTTTAACATTTTGTAGCAAAGCGAACGGTTGCGGTACTCTGAAGATGAGCTCTGGTTGAGTTCGAAACGAGTTTGTTGGTGGTGATAGTTGGGTTTGTGTGATTTGTGTGTGGACAGTGTGGAGGTAGAGGAACTGCATGAAAAGGCATTTCTTACATAAGAGTCGTTTTGAGAAAATTTGTACACAATTAAGGGATTTAGTTAAAACAAAATTTAATTGAATACTTTGTTCCCATATAGTTTGCATGACTAACTTTGGTTACACAAAGGAAACGATAGTGATTTTGTTTTTGTTAAGCCCTTAACTAAATATGTACAATTTTTTTGAAAACAACCCGTAAACGTAGCTGCTCTATCGTAAGGCGGGTGAGCAAAGTAACGCCTGATTCAATAAACTATGACGAATTTATAAGTAGGGATATAACGGTTTTTGATGGTTCAAGGGTAATTACACTAGGTAGACATATTTATTTGGATGTAGACTGGGGAATTGGGAACTTATTAAAGGTAAGTAGGTAGCCACGGTCTACAATATGTCGTATCAAATACACATCATATAACTATCTTGTGTAAGTGTTAGTAACATAAATACTTTTAAATACAATATGTATTTAAATTTAATGTTGTTAAAAGAGTAAGAAGGGATATATCTAAGCCAAGTTCAAACAAAGGGAACTGGCGAAGCAGCGCCGTGTGTATATTTACACGAACCATTTGGAGCCACTTTTGACATTTATATATAAGTATATAAGATAAAAAATGATTAATTAGGTACTTACACAACTACTAATCTGTTTAGCGGATGATTCCGCTAAACAAATTACTGAAAAACAGGTCCCAAGTTCCATTCATTCATCATCATTTCAGCCAAAAGAATTCTACTGCTGAACATAGGCCTCCCCCAGGGCTCGCCAAACAGATCGGTCCCGTGCCATCCGCATCCAACGCGATCCCGCAACCTTAACCAGGTCGTCGCTCCATCTTGTTGGAGGCCTACCTACACTGCGTCTTCCGGTCCGTGGACGCCACTCGAGAACCTTTTTGCCCCATCGGCCATCAGTTCTACGAGCGATGTGCCCGCCCTGCCCACTGCCACCTTGAGTCTGGCGATTCTTCGAGCTATGTCGGTGATTTTAGTTCTTGCGTGGATTTCATCACTTCTAATGCGATCCCGCAGAGAAACCATTCCCGCAGAGAAATCGTTCCATAATCTAACTAAATATTTGTGAAAAATTTCATATTCCGTATAGTTAACAGGTCTTCATACATAACATAAGCTAGGTATTTTACTTTTCAAATCGATTTAATACTATTACTCGGTTTACGTCTTCAACGTAACAATAAAATTGTATACAAAACGAAATAAACCAAGTGAGGTTTTATTGTTTCGGTCAGTTTTCTTACCTACCTACAAGTATGACGGGTAATTTTCGATATTGGTTGTTTACACTTGGAATTATTTGGCTTCACACTCCAGGTGCTGTAAATATCAACATTACTACAGCCTCGGTCACGGAACCGTCATCTGCCCGTCCTACTACAATATTTAAAAGAATCGATGTGCCGAAGGCAGAAGAAAAGAGCACCACAGTTGATATATTCGGAACTACTCGCAGATCCAGAAGAAGTAAGGCTAATAATAGTAGATTGTACACCAAGGGGATAAAGCACTGCATTATGTCACGGGCGCGATATTGAATCCTGAGCGTATCGAGGGACTCCAGATTTAACTCCCGAGCGTAGCGAGTAAGATGGAGTCCTGAGAGCAGTGAAGGATTTAAGTGCGCCCAAGGCAATGGACTTTAAATGCATAACAATAAGAACTAAGAGAAGTGAGAATCACATTACTGCCCGGCGGGTTATAATGAAATTCAGTACAACGTTACACCCCGGCAAAAGACAAGGGCTATAATGATTTACTTTGAGTAAGGTTTGCATGATATATCGCTCACTGAATGCAAAAGGGCCACAAGTCAGAAACAGCATTTTTTACAGGGCAGTCAAAACAAAATTTAAAACCTGTTAATTTTTAATATTTAAGGTTTTTTATTATTATTATTATTATGTTAATATATCATTGTGTTTATTATTTTTTGCTCTATCTTTTAAAAACATCTATGTTGTAATAGCTGTCACCCACGCAGAGCAAACAACACAAACGTCCCTTTTGCATTCAAAATTTTGACAAATGTTATGAAAATTATGTCAAAAATAAAACTCATTTTAATAGGAAACACGCTTTATTTACTGTTTACTTTATTTAAAGTAGTCGAAAAGTGTAGGTTAAACTTAGAGGAACTGTCACCATACACGCAAAAATAACAAACAATAACAAAATTAAAAAAAAACTTAAAAATTCACATTCTTATATACTACTAAATTCAGGTGAAACATGAGATCAATATTTAGTCCTACATGGTTAGTATTTGGCTATTTGCTATACCTTAATCACATTTAAATATTGTTAAAACTGACTCAAAATAGCTAACAAAAAACTCAAAAGTATTCAGAATCTTTAACATTAATGAAATTCTTCAAAATAGGATATGAAATTCTTAAGTACTTAAGTATAGTAGATGAAACATTGCACTCGGACGCGTTTATCATTTTTCGGCAAATAATATGCGTGGTTAAAGTTTTGACAAGTGCTACCAACACAAACGTATCGATGCTTAGGTGCAATTTTTGCCATGTTGTCGTGATAAATTGCGTCTGAGTTTTCAAGTCACCGGTCGGCTAATACTCCTCAAATAAAGCTAGTTGCTCAGATGAAAATTCGTTCGTCGGGATAACAGCTGAAGTTCCACGCTAGGTGGTTGACTGACAAATCTAGGCAGAGTGTCAATGCTGCGTAGCTGAGTCACAATGCTCGGTGGCTGAGCGTCAATGCTCGGTGGCTGAGTCTCTATGCTCGGTGGCTGAAAGTCAATGTTGGCTACCCAAATCGTATGATTCTGCCCAAGATGGTTTAGGTGAAATAGTTACAAAGTTGTGCAGTAATACGTTTTGACTGATACGTCTTCCTCTGCATCTGGTTGATAATTTGGATCCATAACACTATCGTCAGAAAAAAAGCACTGTCAGATGAGCTAAGTACTTGATATTGTAGAATCGCTGGAGTCATTGTCGGAGTCGGTGTCAAAGTACTCAGCTAATGAGTCACTGGCTGGCTGGCTTTTTTTTGAAGTCGGTTTGTATGCCTTCTATTTCATTATCTATTAAAGATACATCAGGCCGTCTATCTGGGTAGAAGTCCGTATCAAAAGCATCATTGAATTTTTCTGTGTCTTGTTCAACGACTGCTGGAATATTAGGTTGCCGACTTTGTTGAGGGTTGTGGGTGGGCCGGGCTTGATTTTTGTCAGATTCGTTAGTTGTGGTATCAACCGCCATGTTTAAAATTACTCTTGCTGTACTCATTCTGTAAATAAAATCTAATATTGTTTGTAAGTAAACTCACGGACCATTACAAGCCGTACACAGGCGCACACACACACACACACGCACACACACACACACACACACACGCAAGCATGCACGCAAGCACAAATACACATAATATTATTAATAATAATTTATTATAAGCATACACCCAAGACACTTACTGTAATAGGTGGTGGCCTCATCTTTTAATATAAGGGTTTCCTCATTATATTTTCCTTCGCCGTAAAAGTGTGATAGTCCAAACACGTCAATTTTGTTTTAAAATATTTGAACATTCGTAACAATAATTTTCCTACAAATCAAACGCATGAAAACTGCATTTTAGATTGAAATAAATTTTAGATAACATACATCTATATATATAAAATTCTAAACTGACTGACTGACTGACTGACTGTTGATATATCAACGCACAGCCCAAACCACTGGACCTAGAGGCTTGAAATTTTGCACATAGATACCTTATACAATGTAGGCATCCACTAAGGAAGGATTTTTGGGAATTCCCACGGGAACGGGAAAAAACGGGATTTATAGATTTGATTCCGAGTGACCGTATCTCAGTAACTATAATAACTAGACTCTTCAAATTTGATACACAAGTAGGTATTACAATAATGAAAACATCAATTTCAGGATTTTTCAAAATTCCCACGGGATAAGGAATAAACGGGATTTATATATTCAGTTCAACGGAATCCTATGAACTATAATTACTAGACTCTTCAAATTTAGCATAGAAGTAGGTAATTATAATAGTAAAAAACAGTTTTAAGGATTTTTGGAAATTCCCACGGGATAAGGAAAAAACGGGATTTTTCGTTTTACTGGTCGTAGAAAGCTGAAATTCCGCATGAAGGTTGCTTGGTGAGTGTAGAGGAGCATTGTGAGAGGAATTTCCAAAATTCCCACGGGAACGGGATAAAACGGGATTTATATATTCGATTCCGAGTGACCCTATCTCAGTAACTATAATAACTAGACTCTTCAAATTTGATAAACAAGTAGGTATTACATTAGTTAAAATATTAGTTTCAGGATTTTTCAAAATTCCCACGGGATAAGAAAAAAACGAGATTTATATATTCAGTTCAACGGAATCCTATGAACTATAATTACTAGACTCTTCAAATTTGGCATAGAAGTAGATAATCATAATAGTGAAAAACAGTTATAAGGATTTTCAGAAATTCCTACGGGATAAAGAAAAAACAGGATTTATCGTTTTACTGGTCGTAGAAAGCTGAAATTCGGCATATAGGTTGCTTGAGGAGTGCAGAGGAGCATTGAGAGAGGACTTTCCAAAATTCCCACGGGAACGTGGAAAAACGGGATTTTTCGTTTTACTGGTCGTAGAAAGCTGAAATTCGGCATGTAGGTTGCTTGGGAAGTGTAGAAGAGCATTAAGAGAGGACTATCCAAAATTCCCACGGGAACGGGAAAAACGGGATTTTTCGTTTTACTGGTCGTAGAAAGCTGACATTCGGCATGAGGTTGCTTGGGGAGTGTAGAGGAGCATTGAGAGAGGACTTTCCAAAATTCCCGCGGGAACGGGAATAAACGGGATTTTTCGTTTTGCTGGTCGTAGAAAGCTGAAATTTGGCAAGTGGGTTCCTTGGGGAGTGTAGAAGAGCATTAAGAAAGGACTATCCAAAATTCCCACTGGAACGGGAAAAACGGGATTTTTCGTTTTTCTGGTCGTAGAAAGCTGAAATTCGGCATGAGGTTGCTTGGGGAGTGTAGAGGAGCATTGAGAGAGGACTTTCCAAAATTCCCACGGGAACGGGAAAAAACGGGATTTTTCGTTTTACTGGTCGTAGAAAGCTGAAATTCGGCATGAGTTGCTTGGGGTTGGGGTAGGCTGCAAAGGGCTCTTTAACCGACTTCAAAAAAAGGAGGAGGTTATGCATTCCATTTTATGTATTTTTTTATGTAGGTATGTTCACCGCTTTCTCGGTCAATTGTGGACCGATTTTAAAAATTATTTTTTTATTCGAAAGAATATAATATACTCCTGAGATGGTCCCATTGTCACGCAAGCAATCTTGCTTGCATGCTTGCTTGCTTGATATCTTGGTTCTTTGGAATTCTCATGGTACACGCGAGCGAAGCCGCGGGCAAAAGCTAGTACTTAATATATTTCTTTGCAAACCAGACACATTTCTAAATATGGCACTGGTTTATATATAATATTTCAATGCAAAATAGACGTGTTTTTAAAAATAGCACTGTTGTATTACAAATTAAGACTATATTCAGTTTATTTTGGAATGTAAAAAGGACGCATTCCGAAATATGGCACTGGTTTATATATTATTTCAATGCAAAATGGACGTGTTTTTAAAAATGGCACTGTTGCATTACAAACAATGACTATGCTTACTTGATTTTGGAATGAAAAATGGACGTATTCCGAAATATGTCACTTTTGCACAGAACAGTGAACTCGTTATGCGGTATTATTTTGGAATGTGGCCGTTTTGTATGAAACTGACGTGCGTATGCTTCGAGTTGCTAGGTTGCAACTGACAAAATGGCGGTTTTGCACTGAAGTTACCTCGCAAACCCGCCAAATGCAAAAAAGGCGGTTGAATAATTCGACGACAAATAACGCAAAAATTACGGGTGTCTTAAATTTAAGATAAAGTTATGGCCGATTAGACCACGATTTTGCAATAAAACAATTTTCGGATTTTTTTGATTTGTGGCCCTTTTGCATTCAATGAGCGATATAATGAGGCATTGTCGAGCAGGTGGTGTGAAAATAATAAAACTGCACCAAATTGGATAATTCTTTTGTTGTTGCATTTGTTATTGTCAGGAGAAGGTTCATATGAAATAAATTTAAAAAAAAATACAATGTGGGCGAAGCCGCGGGCATCAGCTAGTCTAGAAATAAATAATTAATTTAAGGAACCATTCGAAATTGTAATTTATCCAACCGTTGCATAATGAGAACGCCGTGTTTAGTGCACGAAGCTTTGTCGTGTGGCTCAATTAAGGTACGAGGTTTTAAGACATATTACGTAAGGACAGCGTGTTAGTTTTTTCTACGATTAAAAATATTGAAATAAACTAATCGGCTACTACTAACCACTAGGCTATCCAATCCAGTTTATACTCCCCTCCCTTCCCTTTCCTTAAAATCCTTAAATAGGTAAACATACCTCGAAATTCTTTTACCTTTTTTTAATGGCCCGGTTTCTGCACTAAAATGATCGGATGGAACGGAATTTGCGAACTCTTGGGAACTCCATGTTTATAAACCATAATAAGGTTGATATTTACATATTTTGATGCGATGACTGTGTACATATTTATGCCTTCGACTGTACCTACTTATAAGGTCCGAATTAATTGTTAGTGATTACTTCTTGGTAATTTTGTTTGTGAATTTATAATTCGCGGATTAAAGTATACGAGTAGAAAAAATTGTGGACAGGATTGAGCTAATAGGGGTACGTATCAAAATATATAAAGTATAAAACAAATAATGGACGAAATACATAATGGTCATTTAATATAATGCAATTTACTTGGAAATTCTCAACTTTACAGGATTTTCATAAAATAAACCTAACCTAACCTAAACCAATCTGTAGATTACACGATTAAAAAATAGTACATTACTGCAGAGGCCGTGAAGTAAGGGATTGTTGGACGAGATTTGGGGTATACGGCCGAGTCGTAGACGAGGCCGGATAAAACGAGTCCAGCAATCCCTCTTCTGGCCGAGGATTGTATAGAGCTTTTCTCAAACATGCATCATCATCATCATCATCATCATCATCATCATCATCCATCCATCCATCCAACCATCCATCCATCCGTCCATCCATCCATCCATCCATCCATCCATACATCCATCCATACATCCACCCATACATCCATCCATACATCCATCCATACATCCATCCATACATCCATCCATACATCCATCCATACATCCATCCATCCATACATCCATCCAACCATCCATCCATCTATCCATACATCCATCCATACATCCATCCATACATCCATTCATACATCCATCCATCCATCCATACATCCATCCATCCATACATCCATCCATCCATCCATCCATACATCCATCCATCCATCCATCCATACATCCATCCATACATCCATCCATACATCCATACATCCATACATCCATCCATACACCCATACATCCATCCATCCATACATCCATCCATCCATCCATCCATACATCCATACATCCATCCGTACATCCATACATCCATCCATCCATACATCCATTCATCCATGCATACATCTATACATCCATCCATCCATCACCAGTAGTTTAGGCGGTTTTATAGAAATAAAAGAAGATAGATTTTTTTTAATGTCGTAAGTTGGCTGGATGTAATTTTTCCTTTGTCAGTTTAATGTTAGTAAGCAAATTTAAAAAGTTACAGCAGCGGACAATAATGGTTTTTCATACTTACTTTTATGGCCTAGGCCAAGAAGTAATGTAGGGAGCCATAAACAACAAACTTCATGGCTTCATTTCGTGACATTAACGCATACATTTCAAAGCATGTTTGAGAAAATTCGTTTAATCAATAGTTTCATAGAAAATTTTAGTATGTATTATGACCATTACGTATTTCGTCCATTATTTGTTTTAAACTTTATATATTATATGTACCCAGCTAATAGTGATGTTATAGTACATTACTGCAGAGACCAGTAAGTAAGCCATCATGGACGAGTAGAAGTTTGATGGCTGAACCGCTAGGTGAGGCCATCAATGATACGAGGCCAGGATGGCGATTACTGGGCGAAGTTTGTATAGTACTTTTCTCAAAAATGAAACAAGTTGATAAAAATAAAATAAAAGTGCACATTGAAATAATTAAGAAAATCTACGACCCGCCATTTTAGCTACTTACTCGCTAACCGATGTCTGTACCTAGTCTATGGTATGATTGTTTTTTTAAAGGTACCGGGCGGCGATGTTTAGATATCTGCCAACTTTAAATTACAAACGTCATAATTTTAATAAGAATTTTCTTAATTTTGAAACACAAAAATTGTAATTACAACAACATAAATTAGTGAAAAATGTTCCAGTTATTTAATCAGTGAACTATCACATTTGCATACATCCTCTTAAGTGTGAACTTTTTTAATAGTTTAAGTTTTTCACAGACGTAGAGCACGGGTTCCAAATTTAAACACTTGATATGTAATGGAATTTCATACTTACTTCCTGGACAGTTCGAGATTACTTCCTGGACCCTAGCAGCTAGTCTCCAGGATGCGTTACTTTCTACGATGTTTTTGATGACGTAATGGCAACATTCATACATTTTTGAGAAAAATATCTTTTTTTTGTACAGTTCTCGGCCTAAGAAAATGGTTTGACTGGTCATTATGGTGCCTGGAACAGCCACGACCGGGCAACTGCAATGAATCGCTTACTAAGTACGTACCTAAGTGCACCTACATGGGTAGTTCTACGAGTGTTTTAACTGCAGTCAGTATACCCTATCGCATATATTGAAGAAATGAGCCACACCTAGCCATAGGTTTTATAATCTTTTATTTTTGTTTTATAGGTAATAAGTTTTTGTTAAAAATTTTATTTTTATATCAAGCTTTTTAGCTGACTGTACTTTTTGTTAACTGTACTTGTATTGTCATCCAACTTATATAATTATACCAAATTTGAAGTAAATCCGACCACTGGGAGTGGGTAAAATTCAACTTCCAAGATTTGACCCGTACATACATATAAATATACATACATTGGAAGTTAATAAAAAGCTTGTAAAATAATACAGTGCGCTTGCGGTACAATACAATACAATGACTCGGGTGCCCCTTTTCTCCCATAATCTTTTTTATCCGAATTTTGAAAGTCATAAATTGATGTCCATAATATTCTTGCTCATAAATATCGATGGTCATAATTTTTGTAAAGCATATCGCTTAATAGTTCTAACTGCAATGAGCCATAATCCCATTGATCATAACTTTAAAAAGTCATAATATTGATATCAATAATATTTAAGGGAATATCGTTGATTATTCAGAAACGTTATAGGGCATATATCTTAAAGTAATAATTGTTTTTAGTCATAATTTTTCATTACCTAAAATGCACTAACCATCTACATTGATTTCTATAACATCCAAAGGAACATTGATAATTATTCAGAAACATTGTAAGACATATCGCTGGCAGCGAGCGAGCGAAGCGAGCGAGCAAGACTTTCAGGGCAGAAGCGACTCGGACAGGTTAGGTTCAGAAGGCTAAGGCGGGAGCGAAGCGTAAGCGTAGCTCCCGCCTTAGCCTTCGATGTTAGGTATTTTTTTTATGACAGCACAGAAAAGGATTATTACCTTTAATATTATGAAATGTCATACAACCATGACATTGAATGTTATTACAAAGTAATATTGTGCCTTAAAATAATTATGACCTGCGAAAAAAGACCTTGCAATAATTATTATGAGTGACTTTAGTACCTTTAATATTATGAAGTGTGATGCTTCTTGACACTGAATGATATGTGTTATTTATTAGTCCTTACAATAATTATGACTTAAGAAAATCGTAGCTCCAATTTATGTTGTTTAATATTATGACTTCCGATAATATGACAAAGAAAAATTATGACAGAAAACGTTATGGTCTTGAAAATTCGGAACAAAAATTTTATGGGAGTCATTATAGACCCACAATGACTCTTTATTGTCCACCACAAAGAAAACAATATAGAAAAACAAGTACACGGAAAAAAAATATAAGGGAAGCAATAGGCGGCCTTTATCGCTTCGGAGTGATACAATTTTAATTTGTTAAAATTTCATACTAACTGTAGCCCGTTTCTTCAATATAAATGCGACAGGGTACTGACAACGGTTAGTATCATGGGTGCTAAAACAACAGATATACATAATAAATAAATAGATAAATACGTATATACATTCTTAAATACTTATCAATTGAACATCCAAGACTAGAGAACAAACATTCATATTTTTCATATTTAGATAATATCTGCTCCAACTGGGAATCGATCGAACCCGAGACCTCAAGCGTCATTAAGACTACTACCTCTAGGCTATCCGATTGTCCAATTTATACAGATTGAAGTTTACACTCATAGGTATCAGCAACTCCTAGGGGCTAGCAGGTACAACATTATATTATTGCGGGTTCTATATCTATGTTTGTCCCACAGCTGGACTCAGGCCTCTTAGAACGAAACGGCTTGGGCTGTAGTTCCCACATAGCCCAATGCGGACTGGGAACGTTACACACACCCTTTTGCAGTTTTCCTTACAATGTTTTCCTTCACTGAAATGCTGTAGAAAATTTCAAATGTAATTTCGCAGAAAAAGTTGGAGGTGTGAGCCCCGGGCTTGAACCCACGAACCTCTGCTTGAGAGGCGAGTTCGACCTCGAGGTTCGAGGTTTTGAATTTACTATGCTACTACAGTTTTTTTTATATTAGGGTAGTTCTACTAGCATTTCAACCGGTATCAGTTTCCTGTCCCATATACTAAAGAAACGAACTACTACTTAGTTCTACTAGCGTTTCAACCGCTATCAGTTTTCTGTCCCATATCTTTCACTCAGTGTGGCTCATTTCTTCATTCTATATGCGACAGGATACCTATAGCAGTTGAAACGAGGCCAGACTCACCGTCACACCAGGTTGTCACACCATTGTCACCATTTCCGAGGAAAGCGAAAGTATAAGTAATTTCTGAAGTAGAGTGGTGTGACCACGAGTCTACTCCTGTTGAAACGCTAGTAAAACTACCCGTTTAACCCTTTCCTTTCCCAGATTCTTACAGTGCATTATAGCGGCCACATGAATCTACACAAAGATTCGACCTTGCTCCTTTAACAATATGGTAGAAAACCAATTGAATATGTTTAAAAAGCTTTTCTTTTTAAATTTATTGTGCATAGGTAAACAATATAACAGTGGCGACGGGTACTAGCAACCCGGTTCCCCCCGGGTTGACTACACTTTCGAAGTTACCGAACGCTTCTCGTCCATTACTGCACTTTCAAGAAGAGGATAAATGGGGTTTTTAGGTTTTATTTTGCAACAGTTTCCTTCTAAAAATTTTCACGTTCCGCCACTGCGCAATATAAACACAATGATTAGTTTTGTGGTAGCGTATCTAAGCCGGGGTCTGGAAATGGGTTAAGAAAAGTGACATAATTTAATCGAAAATGTGCAGGTACTATTACGACGCACAAACCAGTCAGTGTCTTACGTTCACATACAGTGGGTGCGGAGGAGGCAAAAACCATTTTGACAAGAGCAGGGACTGCGAACTCTATTGTTCTGGTAAGCGAGATAGATTTATTTACACATGAAGGATAGGTACAGGAAAAGAACAAGTAACCTAATCAACTTTATGAGTTATAGCAGTTTGAAAGTTAGTCATTACGAATAATTACTATGGTAATAATTTCTTTAAAAATCAAAAATTAATCATCCCAGCCTATACAGGGTTATTTTTAATTCACTGACATCCTCTTAACCCTGAATTCCTATCACTCAAACAAATGTTTTTTGTTTTACGACTTTTTAAAATGAAGCACTTTTTTCCCATACAAATACACAGAGAATCGTAAAAATAAGAGGAAATCTCAAATTTTCAAAACGTTATTACACCAAAAATATTAAGTTATGACAAAAGCCGTAAAACAAAAAACATTTGTTTAAGTGGTAGGAGTTTAGGGTTAAAAGGATGCTAGTGAATTACAAATAACCCTGTATACGTCCCACTGCAGGGCACAGGCCTCCTCTCAGAATGAGAGGGGCTTGGCCGTAGTTCCCACGCGGGCCCAGTGCAGATTGGGAACTTCACACACACCATTGAATTTTTTCGTAGGTGTATGTAGGTTTCCTCACGATGTTTTCCTTCACCGTAAAGCTCGTGGTAAATTTCAAATTAATTTCGCACATATCTATCTATCTATCTATCTATCTACAGCCATTGTCCGTCCACTGCTGGACGTAGGCCTCCCTCATATTGCGCCAAAATTCGCGATCCTGGGCTTCCCTCATCCACCCACTGCCAGCTGTCCTCCTAAGGTCATCTGTCCAACGTGTTGCAGGGCGTCCCACACTACGCTTTCCTAAACGTGGTCTCCACTCCAGGACACGTCTGCTCCAACGATCGTCAGTTGTACGGCAAACGTGACCAGCCCATTGCCACTTCAGCGTGCTAATCCTTCGGGCTATGTTAACGACTTTCGTCTTTTGTCTTATATGCTCGTTGCGGACCCTATCTCTCAACGAGATTCCGAGCATAGCCCTCTCCATGGCACGCTGAGCGACTTTGAACTTATAGACTAGTCCTCCTGTGAGTGTCCACGTTTCTGCAGCGTAAGTCATAACGGGTAGGACGCACTGGTTAAAAACCTTAGTCTTCAGGCATTGTGGCAGGGATGACGTCAAGATATGACGAAGCTTCCCAAATGCTGCCCAGCCCAATCGAATCCTTCTATCGGCTTCTTTCTCGAAGTTGTTTCTACCAAGCTTAATGACTTGTCCTAGGTAGACATACTCCTGAACAACTTCGAGGGCCGAATCTCCGACGAACAGGGGCTCAGGGATGACGTGATCGTTGAACATGACATTCGCACATAAATTCCGAAAAACTCAGAGGTGCGAGCCAGGATTTGAATCCACGACCCTCTGCTTGAGAGGCCATAGGTCAAACCACTAGGCCACCACAGATTTTTTTTAAATTATATATTATTTTAAATATCTTTATTTAATCCTATGGTAAGTTATACATTTGAGATTATAATCTTATTTTCAAAAATGTGACTAGGTAGACATGTTCTTTCCGTGTACCTTTCACATATTCGATACACAGGAAAAAATACATTTGTCAGGAAAAGATACAAATAATAAACATCGAATGTATTGTATGTATTACAGGCTCCACTCAGCATAATGTTGTGGCAAGCTGCAACGCTGTTTTTCAGCCACCCACATGGGACCAATTTAAAAACTAAACACAATAAGTTAAATAAAAGCTTGTGAAGAGGCCATTTGGTCTAACCGCTAGGCCACCACGGCTTTTACACACACTACACTACTTATATTTACATAACTATAAATTAAAAAATTTAAAAACCCCCAACACAATTTGGTCACACATATGTTTGAAAATAAAGTACTTAAATGCCCATTATGCGTCTAAGATCCCTTCCGCAGCTATAAAAAGAGTTGATAACTTAAAAACACCTGAACCAATTTTGATGAAACATGTCTAAGAACTGTTGCCAAGAAACCCGTTTTCAAATAAAAAAAACCGCATCCAAATCGGTTCACCCGTTTATGAGCTAGAGTCTGCCGTGTCATGACAAAACACTGTATCTAAAAAACACCTATTTTTCAGAAATCGCAAAATACTTTTGCTTTCTTTAATTGGCTACAGAACAGTGAATATTGATCTGATTGCAATAAAATTTGGACAAATCACGGATAATGTGCTACTAGAAGTGGACAAAGAAAAATAATATTAAAATTTTTACTTTTTACATGAATTTTCAAGCAAAAACGTGTTATGTCGTTATGTCCTTTATCAATAATATATGAGAGTTGCTATAACAAAACACTGTAACGTGATACTTAATGACATATAATCATAAGAAAATGCTACTTTAAATTTAATTTAGTAATATATTGCTAACATCACTATTCATAAAACCAACATTCTCGTCTTAATATATATTTCTTAGTCTTTAGAAAGGATGATTACCTTGAAGAAGTCCCGACTTGAAATAAACAAGGACTTGGACTAATTTCTCGTGTGATTGTAGCGACAAAACACTGTAACTCTTGATACTATACTAAGAAAATGTGAGTTTGTTTTGGCAAAACACGGTATCTGGAGATAATACAGTGTTTAGTCTAATCAAGACCCTACGTTTTAAGAGTTACAGTGTAAATTGCAATGACGTTTTTCAATGTTTTTGATAGAAAATCAGTTTCTCTAAGCATGCATATATAGATTAGGGTCCGAATAGTTAATTTAACGGTGTTAGCACAAAACACTGTAACTCAAGTTACAGTGTTTTGTCATGACACGGCATTGATGTCACAGACAGACACACACACATACATAGCGGTCAAGCTTATAACACCCCTCTTTTTGTGGCGGGGGTTAAAAATAATTCAGTGTGCTTGCAGTACAATATCAATTTATCAAATGTAACCGCATCTCGCTTCTTCGACTTATGCGGCAGGCAATCTAAAGCATTTTTCCATTTTTTTGGTAGGAAGTTCACTAATACCCTTCAGAACTGATAAGTCGTCGCAGTGCTCCCTGCAACCCAAGGCTGGTCGATGTATGGGCTATTTTCTGAGGTAAGTTGATGCATAAAACTAATGAGTAATGACGAAATGACCAGAGTGGCGTAGTTAATTAACGCAGGATACCGGTGCAAAATACACTTTATACCTACTATTCTAATCTAAGTAAGCAAGAATACTTTAACCATGAAACTACCGTGAGACTCACTCATAGTGAATGAATGGATCACTCACGTCTTAAAACGAGTTTAACTCGATATGTTTCGGGCTAATCCGTAGCCCTTCTTCCCGGAGTCACACGTCACGGCGGCTGCCAAACGCACACACAACGCACGACGACGTAAAACGACGACGACGACGTAAGACATGAGTGATCCGTTTATTTTCACTATTGGTTTAAGCAAGAATACGTTTGCTAGAATACGTTCACAAAGGTCTTAATTGTAATTCCTTTGGTACCTAAAGTTACTTTAATTATTAGCTTTTTATTATTAGCGCTAAAAAGGAACCATTAGATTTATTTTTTATCCATAACTAGTTTTTGCCCGCGATTTCGTCCGCGCACAAATCAATAATTATGGTTTGCGGGAAAGTTCAAAAATCTCTTTTTACTGCACCTCTATGATCCTAAAGTAGTAGTTACGAAGATGAGGATCCCATTGAATTGAATATACCCATAATACTGTGGCTCTAGTGATAAAGGGGTTAAGTCTGCAGAAATTAAACAGCTATTTTCTATTTTATGTGTAAAGGGGGCTAAGTCGAAATCAGCTGTTCAACTTCTGAAGACTTAACCTCTTTTTCACTAGAGCCACAGTATTCCGTTGATTTTCTGAAAATCCGATTTCCAAAATTAGTTTTTTACTGTTACTGCATACCAAAGAAGTCTCTAATAATAGTTACGGAGATAAGGCCACTTTGAAGCGAAAATATAAATCTCATTTATTCCCTATCCCATGGGAAGTTCGAAAAATGCCTTCTCGGTGTACTTCTACGACACTCTAGGTATGTGTGGCAAAATTTCAAACCTTTAGCTTCAGTGGTTTGGGCTGTGTGTTGATATATCAGTCAATCAGTCAGTCAGGTCTTTCAGGATAGGCTCCGAAAGTCCCCTGAGCGTGTGAGCCCCGGTGCATGGCACCATCTACCATCTAGCCCTCCAATAGTTACGTACCACTACCGTGAGACTCATTCATAGTGAAAATATACGGATCACTCACATCTTATCTTTTACGAGTTTAACGCGAAATGTTTCGGGGTAACGTGTGGCTCCGGGAAGAAGGGTTACGGATTAGCCCGAAACATGTCGAGTTAACTCGTTTTGAGACGTGAGTGACCCGTATATTTTCACTAATTACATATACTCGTATATTCGTATAACTTTGTTTAGGAGATTTACTCGGGCTTACAGAAGGACAACCCTGAAGTAAGGATCGTAATAGAGTAGTTTATTTAGTATGCCTAAGGCGCTTCTATCTGACCCGTCCTCGGATTTAGGATGTACCTATTTAAACGATTCCAATTCAGATTGTCGATTCACAATTTGAATGAAAGTATATTTAGTTGTAATACATAAATTACATAGTATAAGTAGGTATTCCGAAACTGGACGAACAACTAGGTAGGTACAGTCAGCAGTAAAAGTGGATGAGCTGAAAAACCACAGCACCACAACCGCTCATCTACTAACTTCTGCTGATGACTGTAACATATTTTATTTAAGTATTTTTTTTGTATCAGTCCCAAAGTTCTTGACCTTTTGAATTTAACCAATTAAGTGTAATAAAGTCTCTACCTTTATGAACTAAACTAAATAGGTACTTACATAGTCCTGCGTTAAAATCGGTTCACCAGATCTGCTACTTACACCATTTATAAGACCAGCTGTGTTTTAGACCACTTACTGCTTAGACCAGTAGTGACGTAGACTGGTAGCTACTTAGACCAGTTGCAGTTTAGACGAGATGCGTTTTAGACTAGCAGCGTTTTAGACTGGTTACCGCTAGGACTAGTTGCGTTTTAGACGAAATGATACTAACCTCGGGTCCTCATAGTTGGATTGCATTCCATTTGCTATGTAACTGACAACTGCACAATTTTCCATTGCACGCTAGCTGAGATTGAAATTTATGGTCAATCGCATTTGCAGTTGCGTTGCAGATAGAACGCTGTCCGTCTTTATGGCTGCGAGCGTCTTATCTGTAACCTCTAGTCTTCGGTGAAGCCAGCTTCAGAAGCTTTCGCGGTTTCCAGGTATTACTTCGACTTGAACCAACGTAAATGCAAGAAGTTCGTTTATGGCGGCTGCAACGGCAACACCAATCGGTTTGAGACGATCACGGAGTGCATGGAGCGGTGCGGCCAGAAAAGAGGCATTACCGCTGAAAGCGGTGAAGACTACGGCTCGCAAAATGCCAACGGCAACGATAAGTCTAGCGAATAGTAACTAGATATCTACTATACAGGAAGTCACAAAACTTAATGATAACCTGGTAGGGTCAACGTCATAAACAAGTGATCACTTTTGTACTTTGTCACTTAAACGTCATGTTTGAAAACGTAAATAAATATTAGGGGACAATCTTACACAAATCGACCTAGTCCCAAACAAAGCAAAGCTTGTACTATGGGTACTAGACGATGATAAACATACCTATATAGATAAATAAATACTTAAATACATAGAAAGCATCCATGACTCAGGAACAAATTCGTGCTCATCACACAAATAAATGCCCTTACCGGGATTCGAACCCAGGACCTCTTGCTTCGTAGGCAGGGTCACTACCAACTAGGCTAAAACGGTCGTTTGCAAAAGCCATACGAAATTATGTAACGGCCAAAAGCGACAAGGTACAAAAGTGGTCACATTTTTTATTTATGACGTTGACCGTACAGTCCTCATCTTAAACATGAGATAGTTAATTTTCGAATTTTGCGCTTTACTCTCTGTTACTATTTGTTGGAGCTACCACTCTGTTACCGTGCATTATTACAAATATTGTATAAATACTAAGCATATTTTTTCGATTCAGATAGTCAATAATAATCTGTGATATTATTATATAGCTAATTGCAAATCATCAATAATTTCGCTCGCAGAAAAAAGACAGTGTAGGTACCTAAACGGAAAAACTTTTTTAGGTTGGGCCAAGTTTACATTCGCAAAATTTGAAAATTACCCAGAAGCATTCAAGGTGGTCAAAAATATCTGAACACGACCGTATTTTCAATCGCGTTCGTGTGTGTTCAGAAATTGTTGAGTACCTTGATTGCTCCGATGTTTATGATGGCGACTGAACTAGGCCAAATTATAACATTTCTGGATAAAAGAAGAAAAAATCCATGTCACTTTTTTAGACGACCAGATGGCCTAGTGGTTAGAGAACCTGACTACGAAGCTTGAGGTCCCGGGTTCGATTCCCGCGTCGGGGCAGATATTTGTATGAAAAATATGAATGTTTGTTCTCGGGTCTTGGGTGTTTAATATTTATTTAAGTATGTATCTATCTATATAAGTATGTTTATCCGTTGCCTAGTACCCATAACACAAGCTTTCCTTAGCTTACTTTGGGACTAGGTCAATTGGTGTGAATTGTCCCGTGATATTTATTATTATTATTATTCTCTTTATTTATATTTTTCTCTTAGGTTAGATTTTTACAATAATTATACAAAAAGTAAAATATAAAACTATACATACAAAACGTAAAATCATTATAAAAACCTAACCTAGGGTGCCACCGGCAGCGAGGCGGGGCCTAAGCTATCGGTGGTTAGGGCGACAGAGAGAGGAACCTCCTGACTATCCGCGCAGTGTCCAGGAGTACCGCCTTCTGTATCTGACCCTTGATCCAGCCATCTAGCGAGAGTCTCTTGAGGTGTTGGTCGAGACTCTTCGCTATCAGACCATTCGCAGAAACGACTATCGGGACAATGATCGTCGAATCAACATCCCACATGGCGGTTATCTCGTGAGCTAGGTCAAGGTACTTGCTGGCTTTGTCCTTCTCAGCTTTCACGAGGTTCTCGTCATGGGGGATGGTGATGTCGATGAGCATTGTCTGGCGTTTCAATCGATCTGTCAGCACGATATCAGGTCTATTGGCTAAAATAGTCCTGTCCGTGATAACAGACCGATCCCAATAGAGCGTGGCACGACCATTTTCGAGAACTGGCGCAGGTATATACTTATAGTAAGGCACTTCAAAGTCCACAAGACCGTATAGCAGAGCAAGTTGCTGGTGAATAATTCTGGCTACAAGGTTATGTCTGTGCAAGTACTCACCGTTAGCAAGATGACCACAACCGGAAATTATATGCCTGAGTGACTCCCCGGGACGGCGGCATGCCCGACAAATGTCGACCGTACCGTCCTTCAGGATATACCTCCGGTAGTTGTTCGTCATGATAACTTCATCCGCAATTGCACAGACAAAACCTTCGGTTTCCCCGAAGAGATCCCCGAAACGTAGCCAGTTCACCGACGCAAGCAGATCTACATCTGGCCCTGTGAGTGCCTTGTAGAACCGCCCGTGTAGCTCCTTGCTCTTCCATACCGCCTTGCGGTCCTCGATGCTCATTACTTTAAGTCGGCGCCAGTTCTCGTTTGCCAAGGAAAGCGGGGTGAAGTTTTTGTCTACTGCTACTACGTCGCGATGTACCCCACACTCGTTGTTTAGGAAATAATCCCTGAGATTATACACCTCGCGGTTGTGGAGGTCTTTGGCATTTAAAAAGCCACGACCTCCATACTTCCGCGAGATGTACAGTCTCATAACAGACGAGCGCGGGTGAAGCAAGCGATGCGCAGTGAGTAGTACACGAACTCTTCGATCCAAGGTATCCAGCTCAGTCTGAGTCCACCTTAGTATGCCAAAGGAGTAAGTGAGCAAGGGCATTACCCAGGCGTTGAAGGCGCGTATCTTGTTGCCGCCCGACAAAAGACTATTAAGTACTTTTGTCAGACGACAGAAGAAGCGCTCCTTCACCGTCTGCTTTACGACCTCACTCTCAATACCCAATGACTGTGACATACCAAGATACTTATAGGTTTCTGCTTCGGAAATAGATCTGAGGGACATTGTATCAGAAAGCTGCAAATTTGTTGAATTTACAACTTTCCCCCGCTGTACATGCATAACCGCACACTTATCGACACCAAATTCCATGTTGATGGCGCTACTGAAAACTTCTGTTGTTTTCAGTAACTCCAACAGGTCATGTTTATTTGGTGCAAATAGCTTAAGGTCATCCATATAGAGCAGATGAGAAATGACCTCACCCCCTCTTCGAAGCCGGCAGCCTAGCCCTGAATCCTTCAGCAGGGTGCTGAGCGGATTCAGCGCTAGGCAGAACCACATAGGACTCAGGCTGTCACCCTGGAAGATCCCTCGCTCAATCCTGATAGAGTCCTGTGGGCCAGAGGGGCCGTCTCCTTCCCCCGGTTGACGAAGGACTGTGGTCCACTGTCCCATGCAAGCGCCTAAGAAAGATCTCAGGACTGCATCAATTTTATACAGTTCTAAGACCCTCACCAGCCATGAATGGGGCACCGAATCATAGGCCTTCTTGTAGTCAATCCAGGCGACCGAGAGAGCCCCTTTGTTCCGCCGGACTCGTTGGCAAATGGTCATGTCTATGAGGAGGAGCTCTTTAGTACCACGAGACCCAACCCTACATCCATTTTGAGCAGGGGCCAAAACGTTGTTGGCAACAATGTGCGTGTTAATTTTTGCTCTCAAAATGGATGTAAGGAGCTTGTACAGCGTAGGCAAGCACGTGATGGGTCTGTAATTTTTCGCTTCTGTGGTACTACCGGACTTATAGAGCAGGGAGGTAATACCAGTTGTAAAGAAAGATGGTAGGGATCCGAGCTCAAGGGCTTGCTGGAACTGTGCTGCCAAACGCTGGTGTGAGCATCGAAACCATTTCAGCCAGAAGTTGTGCAATCCATCCGGCCCAGGACTTTTCCAGTTCGGAGCCGATCGGATGGCACAACTAACGTTATTATTATTATAGTTAAGCGACAATAGATATTTTGTCGAGAGTATCTAATGAACTGAATCAATTAGGTACTTTGCTGACCCGCGACCTTGCAATTGTAATTTAAAGTAATTGTTTCAGTTCATTGAATAGACCTCCGCAAAGTAACGCATGAATCAATAAATTATTGAAAATATCTAATACTAAAAGTGATATGTTGCGTGACTCTTTTATCGCTTAACTCAGTGACATGGTTTTTTTTCGTATTTATTTTCTCCGATACTGGTATAACTGGACCTTTCGCCCGGTGCCAGGTTCGTTGAGTTTTGGGACATCCTGTATTTGAGCAATGTAACCCAAATAAAATAATATAAACCTAACCCAACGAGACGATATATTCTTCCTTGTTTGATACGTCATTAATAGTATCTCACTCCTTTTCACTCTCACGACATAATTTAACTCTTCTCGTTGCATTTACTTTGTATCAGTAATATAATAAATAAAGATGAAAACATTGTGATTCTTTGCTTTTATTCTGGAAACAATCTGAGAAACCAATGAATAGTTTAAAAAAAAATACTAATAGAAAGCTACACTATCTCTGATTAACATAGACTACAATTATTCCCAGAAATGACGAAGAGCCCCGGGACACAGAAGAAAAGCTCATTACGCATTGCGATCGACAATCTTCGTGTTTTTGCAGTCAATATTTTTCTTTTATTGGTCACTTAATTAAGAAAGAACTAACTTACTCTCTCACTACAGTTATAATTATTTAGCAGAATAAATTATTAAAAGATTGATTTACTCTGCACATATAATTCTCTATCTCGATGACGTGACCGTTTGATCCACATGAAGCACGCTCAAAGGGCAAATGGCAGAAAAACAAGACGTAGGTAGCCGAAATATGAAAAAACGAGAACGGAATTCATTACCAGAAAGACCGTAGCTGTATGTCTATATAGTTGACCAAGAAATTCCTACACCAACACCCTAAATGTTCATTATCATTTGTAGAAGATTAGTTTCTCTTATAGTATAAATCTTCCCAGGTGAATTTTTCGAGGCGAAAAATTCACCTGGGAAGATTTGTACTCTCAGATCAAATAAAAAGTAAAGATATAGCGCTGCGAACAACGAAGTGAGGCCGGTCAAACTACACCAATCCGTGTGCTTACACAGTGGCACGCACACACTTGCAACCAATCTACACCAAATTTTGCTTAGAACCCAAAACGTCAACACTAGTGTTGCCATTATAATGTTGTAGTTACCCTATTATTGGGTAAATGCCGCCTATTCTTTTTCATTTTAAATTATATTCTTTATTTGCATGGCTTAAAACGTGAGAACGTGACACGCAACGTAAAGTTATTTGTTTCTTGTAAAAGTTAATCAACGTTTTTTTATTGTAGTAACGATATCAACGTGACACGCAACGTAGTATCGGGGTATTAAGAATTATTATGGCAACACCGGCCTACGCACACATGTTTATAAAACCGGCCTCACTCAGCTGTTCACCGCGCTCTATCTTTACTTTTTATTTGATCTGAGTTTGTACTATACTAGTCAATGTGACAATCATCCTTATTGTTTTCTTTCTGACGCAGGCACTGTCATAAAAAAAGTCAGTTTACGGACGATAGTTTAACGTGACGCAGGAATTGTCATAAAAAAGTCAGTTTACGAACGATAGTTTAACGTGACAACGTCATAACAAAACATTCAAAAAACAAAAATGAAACCAGGCGGTCACCCATCCAAGCACTGACCGCGCCCGACGTTGCTTAACCTCGGTGATTGGACAAGAACCGGTGTTTTGACAAATATCTTGAAAACGGTGCATCCTACGGCAAAATCATTGAAATTTTCATCCCCCCTTTAATGCCCCCCTCCTCCGCAACCCCCCTCAAACGCCCCCCGCACCCCGAACCCCCCATTAAAATTACCCGAGCGCTAGTACTAAGATTGTACATGTACATCCTGGTGCGCGCTGCTCTCTTGTACATCCTGGCGTTCACTGTTCTCTCTTGTACGGGACATAGCGTCATCCTTTTTCGTGCTTGCAGCCGGCGTTCATCGATTTATTAGACGTTGTCACATCAAAATGGCAAAGTACTATCGGCCAAAAATATTTTCTATCACCCTACGGTTGAAGTCCATTTACACGTCATGATACAACGAGGTCGATTTTCCCTTGCAATAATAGATGACAGTGACAAATTACTTCACTCAGTTAGAAAAGTCAACCTTAGCGATATTTTGAGCTCACAGAAGATTTTTTTTGACAGAAAAAACCACTTTCTTGGCCGACCGTACTTACTTTGTTGACTATAGAGGTACAGACGTATTAATAAAAAGTTAGAACTTGTAGGTACGACCTTCTTGATTTGATTGATTCCTTGTAAAAATATAGAATAGTGTTTAATTCGAGAGAAGTAGAATAGCTTTATAATTGGACTTAAATCAGCCAATAAAACACAGCGTTCTGGGTGGTATTGATTCCGACAGTGATACTGGAGCTATTGAACCACATTGACGGGTTAAGTGGCTTTAATAGTTGGGAGATTTAGTAGCTTGAAGTTTCCATTCAGTGTAATCGTTTCTAATGGAAACATTACTCCTTGGAGGGTTCATAATGGGTAGCCGCTGACGGATGGTCGGTGCTGATAAGTCCATTCAAGAACAGTTTGAGAGCAGTTTTAATTTATTTAGTGAGCTGAATGGAGCAGGGTTTTTTTAGAATTTAAATTTTTGGTAACGTTTCCTGCTGCCTATGTATTTCATCATCCCAGCCTATATAACCACTGCTGCAGGGCACGGGCCTCCTCTCAGAATGAGAGGGCTTGGGCCGTAGTTCCCACGCGGGCCCAGTGCGGATTGGGAACTTTACACGCACCATTAAATTTCTTCACAGGTGTATGCAGGTTTCCTCACGATGTTTTCTTTCATTGTAAAGCTGATGGTAAATTTCAAATGTAATTTCGCACATAAATGTCGAAAAACTCAGAGGTGCTAGCCGGGATTTGAACCCACGACCCTCTGCTTGAGAGGCCACATGTCAAACCGCTAGGCCACCACGGCTTCTAGGCCACCACAGCCTAAGTATTTGGTAATGTAAAAAATGACGTTAGCGAGTTTTAAATGTATACTTACTTAGTCGTTTAAAACGTTGTAACAATCTTACTGTACCAAATAACATTGATGTATACTGTTGCTTAAATTATCTCGACGTTTCCACACTGAAACGGGCGTTGTTGTCACGAGTAGTAATAACAACCATGAATGGAAATCGTTATTTATTATTTTTAGTAACGTTACCAAGCTCAGGCAGGTAGTCGGTTGTAAAAATGTAGCGATATGAAGTAGAAGAACTTAAAAGTCAGTTGATTATAGGTTATAGGTATAAGAGTGGACTTTAAAAACCTGGACCATGTTAACTGGTAGTTGACAAACCATACTAAACGGCTGACTTGACAAAGTTCCGTTGTTATATATAGATTAAGTACACCTATATGTAATAAATAGGCCTCCTCTCATAATGAGAGGGCTCGCACCTCTGTGTTTTCCGGAATTTATGTGTGAAATTACATTTGAAATTTACCATGAGCTTTACGGTGAAGGAAAACATGGTGAGGAAACTTGCATACACCTGCGAAGAAATTCAATGGTGTGTGTGAAGTTCCCCATCCGCACTGGGCCCGCGTGGGAACTACGGCCCAAGCCCATTCTGAGAGGAGGCCTGTGCCCTGCAGTGGGACGTATAGGCTGCGATGGGTGGATACATAATATCTTGTCATCCATATACCGCAATGTCTCAAGTCAAAAGGCTTTGACCAGTGTGTGTTGCCAGTGATGACTTAATATAACGACGGGCCTCATAAGAAAGCTCGAAGTCGCTCAGAGGGCGATGGAGAGGGCTATGTTCGGAGTTTCTCTGCAGGATCGCATTAGAAATGATGAAATCTGCGCAAGAACTAAAGTCACCGACAAAGCTCGAAGAATCGCCAGACTCAAGTGGCAGTAGGCAGGGCACACCGCTCGTAGAACTGATGGCCGATGGGGCAAAAAGGTTCTCGAGTGGCGTCCACGGACCGGAAGACGCAGTGTAGGTGGCCTCCAACAAGATGGAGCGACGACCTGGTTAAAGTTGCGGGATTGCGTTGGATTCGGATGGCACGGGACCGATCTGTTTGGCGAGCCTTGCGGGAGGCCTATGTTCAGCAGTGGACATCTTTCGGCTGAAATGATGATGATGATGATGAACTAATAATAACCTAACCTTTTCATTCCACTAACTATGGCTCCAATTCAGTACTATCGCGTATCCCCCGTCTGTACAACTGTGAATTCAGTGCTACTGATCCTTTCCTGGGGTCCAAAAGTAAATTTAAGAAATAAGTTCTTTCGGTCTTTCTAAAGGAAAACTAACAGGTGTAACGCCTAGTGTGGGCACTGTGAGCTGGCTTATGTTACGTCTAGATTATAACTGTTATTGTTTCCTTTTTAAATTTGTACGTAGGTAAATTCAGCTCTAATTTCGTTTTGATTTACATACGATTATTGGTATTTAGTACATTGTGAGTGGTTTGCAAATTTTATATACTTATAAATTTTGGCAGTATTTATCGACTATTTATTGACTGTAAGACTAATATTGAAGAACCCATACCCATAGGTACTGATTGAGGCAACTTAACGATAAACATTATATATTAGAATATTATTGTTGTAGTTACTGTTTAGCATTACACCTCTTACATTACTCATGAACTCATGAAATACAATTTCATATAACTATATAACGCTCTAGACATTAGCATGAGTTGGTGTATCTGGTGTTGCAGACATTTCTACTATGATGACTTAGATTAAGACTCTTAATGGATAGCTGTTATTGGCCTCATATGATGTAACCTTTTGTATGTTTCTTTTATTAATTTAAGGCTGTTGTTATCCTGAATAAATAAATAAATAAATAAAATAAATAATAACAATCGAGCCTATTTATGTCCCACTGCTGGGCATCGAAAGAAATAATCAAAGAGAAAGTAAAAGAAAAAATATTCTCTAACCAAAAGCTACGGCTCATATTCTCATCTGGGTGACATTACTGGGCGCCATTTTCATTATGAAGTTTCCCATTTTCTTGTAACGTTATCTGGAGTCCTATTTGGAATGTTTGTTGGACCCAATCTTTTCTGCCCACAATGGCACCTAAAACTTACCGATTTGTCAACAAAAAAAAAAACAATTACACCGACACACACGCATACAATTATTAGGCGCAATTATGTATATGCGATACCAAAATTGTATCTGACTGAAGGTACAGAATAAGTTAGAATCGCTAAGTTAGATATAAGTATTATATTGCAAAGCCCTTGCAGGGTGCATGTTTGACACATTGTCAATGTATTTTTCCAACATGTAAACAATAAATCATGTGAATTTGAATGTCCGGGCTTAAATGTAACTTGCAATGTTATTAGTTAAAAATAGCTGAGCTAACTAGTACATATATTCTTATTTAAGAGTTAAACTCTTGTCGGTATAGCCGATGAATGGCTCTCCACTTCTCTCTCCTCAAAGCTGCCTCCTTTTTTTTTTTTTTTTATTTTTTATTTTTTTTATTAGGGGGACAATCTTACACAAATCGACTTAGTCCCAAACTAAGCAAAGCTTGTACTATGGGTACTAGACGACGATAAACATACTTATATAGATAAATAAATACTTAAATACATAGAAAACATCCATAACTCAGGAACAAATATTCGTGCTCATCACACAAATAAATGCCCTTACCGGGATTCGAACCCAGGACCTCTTGCTTCGTAGGCAGGGTCACTACCAACTAGGCTAAAGCGGTCGTTGTCGGTGTAGCCGATGAATGGCTCTCCACTTCTCTCTCCTCAAAGCTGCCTCCTTGACCTCCTTATACGACATGACGGCTACCTTCTCCTTTATTTGATTTACATAATCAATTCTCGGCCTCCCTCTTTTTCGCTTCCCTTCTACTTTTCCTTCCAAGATGACATTTATGAACTCATCATGTCTTATAAGATGACCAATCATTTTCCCTCTCCGATTCTCTATTGTTTTCATTAATGTTCTCTTCTCTTTCACTCTTTCCAGAACCTCTTCATTGGTGACTCTTTCCGTCCAACTAATTTTCTCCATCCTTCTCCAGCACCACATTTCGAATGCCTCCAACCTTTGCCTATCCTTCTGTGTCATGGTCCAGGTCTCACATCCATATAAGGCTATACTCCATATAAATGCTCTGATGAATTTTTTCTTAGTGTTCTTTGAAATAATTGATGTGAGTAAGTGTTTTTTTGTGTTAAATGCCTGTTTTGCCATACCTATTCTTGCCTTTATATCTGGTGCACATCTTGAATCTGTCGCAATGACACTGCCTAAATATTTGAAGCTCTTAACATTTTCAAGTGGAATATGGTCTATGAATATTGTTTGCTGCAGCGTGGTTCCTATTTTAGAGGCTGTAAGTACTTTGGTCGTGCCTACATTTATTTAGAGCTAACTAGTATCTCGAATAAAATATCTTTCGTATACAGGGTGTAACATTTAGATCAGTCAGTATGGGATAGTCTGAAACTATAAGAATGTCGTCTTGAAAAAAAAATGGTTGGTAGTCATTTTGAACACCTGCTAAAATAAATGAAAGGATATGTTTCATAGTAGCATTTGCTGCTTAAGAAGTACACAATCGATATCTAAATAGAAATAATAGTGTTAGTTTTATTCTTCAAAACGTCCGGATTCGATTCCCGAGCTGAGTATAAGTTTTTTAAAAAAGTACGAATGCAGTTTTTCTTGTTACTAAAATTAATGACATGGTTCCTAAGAAGATATCTTCGTATGTCTTATAGTTGCAGACTTCCATACTGACCGATCTAAATGTATTATACTTAGGACTGAAAATATGAAAAAAGAGTCTATTTTATTCACAGACCGGGAGGTATTACACCCTCACCCACACCACTTTCTCCTCATTTAGTTAATTTTCTGCAACTAAACCCAACGTCAGACTAGACGGAGCCCTAGAACAATGTAAAAAAAATTAAACTCGGATTTTCTGATATAAAAAACGAATAAGGCTCAGGGCGAGCGATTGCCGAGTCTCGACGGCTTTAATCCGAGCTGTGACGAAGAAAAACTCTCTAATTAATAGTTGAGCTTCGGATTAATTAGAGTTGATGCGACGGCCTGCGAGTCGCTACCCTTATGTCAAGTTTACTCAGTATTGCCAGCAAAACTATTTGAAAAAGATAAACTTGTCTTTAATACCTTTAAATAAGCAATTGGGATTTACTAAAAAATACGAATGGTTTTTTTTGTATAGAAAAGTAAATTGTAAGAAACAAATTTTATTATTTTGTAACTATTTTGGTTGATGACGCGTAATCTACGCGTCAATAGTGAAGAATTATATATACTTAATGCTATTCCACACAGAATAAAGAACAACTTGGACCATCTATGACATAGATTTGCAATGTCAAAAAGGTCATTGCTTATTTGGTATAATAATTGCATTACATTATATTAAAATTAAATAAACACAGAAAACGACTTAAAAGCTTTTACCTCGAAGTGGTTTTCGATTTCCAAAAAAATAGACAATCCCAAATCTTGCATATATTATTCATTAAATTGATTACTCTATCGATTTCGAAGAAATTGACTAAGTATGTGGGGGGTTTCGAAGGCAAATAATCGATCTAGTTTGAACTTATCTCTGGAAAAACGTGTTTTTGAGTTTTGGCAAAAAAGACTGCGAGCCAAGCTTAGCCGCCCGGGTGCTTATCATTTAGAATGGTAAAGAACTAGGGTTGCCGTAGGCAGTTTTTTGGTGAAATTTGAGTGAAACAACTAGATAAAATAATTATTGGCAAAGACAGGCAGCTTCTTTTACAAAGATTTAGGTAAAAAGTTTGCATGACACGAATTTGCGTATTTTTTATTCGTGGGAAGAATCGTGGGTGTAAATATTTCTTCTATTCTTATTAGCTGCCGATGCCATTAAGCGTACTTGAAATTTCCTCTGTTGACGTGTTCACTTTGATCGTTATGGTTATGATTATGACAATGAATCACAAAATGTCTGTGTATTTGTTAAGCTTATTTGACGATATCTAGAGGTAGGGGAAACAACTACGTATATGTATATATAGCCAAAAAGCAACTAAAAAAATGTGTAAGTGTAATGTTATTATTTTGGATTCATATCGTCTGGCGATTGGATTACACTTGATTGATGCTGGCCTTAGCCGTTTCATTACGGGAACAAAAAGCCAAAAGCGAATATCCCGTGGAAGACGGAGGGGACGAATTTGTTACTATTGACTATGATTTACTTACGCGATTTATTTGGCGAAAGGGCCTTTTATGGATCATAGATAGCCACCGTGTGTGATTTAGGGGTAAATGCATTTTGTTCGTAGTAATTTTGGAATACCTACTTTTTAGTTCGTCTCGTATGAGATTTGCCTCCTGTAAAAATTGCATAGGTAGAAGCCGTGGTGGCCTAGTGGTTTGACCTATGGTCTCTCCAACAGAGGGTCGTGGGTTCAATCCCAGGTTTGCACGTCTGAGTTTTTCGATATAGTCCATGGAAATCGTAGTTTAAAAGGGGCTTTTCTTGCATCAAATCAAGCAGTTCTGATTTTTTTATATGTTGCCTGTAGTGAAGTGGTAATGACAAATCCAAGTTTTCGACCTCGGAAACTCTCGGGATCATTATCAAATTTTTGAAAAACCATGAAATATTCGTTTTCTTTTCAGTTTTTGCCATTTTTTGCCTCCAACGACCCTCTTAACAGTAAAAGTTACTATGAACACTTTTAAGTAGACTAAATTTGCAACAAAATAAAAGTAACTTGGTTACGTTTGACCAAATAGTTTCTGAAATACAGCTATTCAAATGTTAGCAAAATTTCCTAAAATATATATTTTTTTTTGTTTTTGCCAATTTTTGCCACCAACGACCCTTGTAACAGTAAAAGTCACTATGAACACTTTTAAGTAGACTAAATTTGCAACAAAATAAAAGTAACTTGGTTACGTTAGACCAAATAGTTTCTAAAATACAGCTATTCATATGTTAGCAAAATTTAGAAGATCGGCCTGGTCCATCAAAGATGAACAAGAAATAGTATTTTCATCCGACTTAAATCGACTCGAACCGACTCGAACCGACTCGAATCGACTCGAACCGACTCGAATCAACTCGAACCGACTCGAATCGACTCGAACCGACTCAAATCGACTCGAATCGACTCCAACCGACTTTTACCGACTCGAACCGACTCGAATCGACTCGACTCAACTCAGCAGGTCTAAATTTTTTGTAAATTATATACTTATTTTATATATCGCATTTCATTTTACAAACCCTTCTATCTATAATATAAAAAGTACATGGGCGACCGAGCTCCGCTCGGGCTGAAACTCGGCACCAAGCCTTTTCCCAGAGATAAGACCAAGCTAGATCAATTTTTCATTCCCGAAAACCCCAACATACCAAATTTCATCGAAATCGTTCGAGCCGTTTCCGAGATTCTGATTATATTATATATACAATAATTGCTCGTTTAAAGGTATTAGATGAATCGCTGAATGTGCATAACTTCCGATCGAGTGCACCAAATTGGATAATTCTTTTTTTATTGCGTTTGCTATTGTCAGGAGAAGGTTCTTATGAAAGAAATTTAAAAAAAAATACAACGGGGGCGAAGCCGCGGGCATCAGCAGTATCTTTATATAATTCTACTGTACGTGTGTATGTCATTGAACTCCTCGTAAACTGCTGGACCGATTTGAATGATTTTTTTTGTATGCGTTGGGGTGGCGCATTTACATTTGAAATTTACCATGAGCTTTATGGTAAATGAAAACATCGCGAGGAAACCAGAACACACCAACGAACACATTCAATGAGTCCGTCCATATTAATGAGCTGAAACAATAATTACTTTGCTCACTCGCGACCTTTTCTTTTTTTTACTCGTTATCGCATCTTCAGAATATACCGCCAAACCTTCCACTATATGGTCGCGGGTGAGCAAAGTAATTGTTTCAGTACATTCACGAAGTTTCCAATCAGCACTAGGCACGCGTGGGAACTACGGCCCAAGCCGATATTCTGAGAGGAGGCCGTGCCCCGCAGTGGAACGTATAGGCTGGGATGATGATGTCTCTGAACAAAGCCGATTTCAGCAGACATTTGGTAGCCACTCGTGCCTAAAATACCACGTTCCCATTTTTCAAAATACTACATTACCTATTTATTTGGGTGGATAAACTATTTCTTGTTGTTATTCTGTCCCGTCATCGAGGGGACAAAAGTAGTACAGTTTAATTAGAAGAAATATTGTGTCACATTAACTAACATGTTTATTAGATGACCAATTGTAGAAGGGGTTTAAAACTACCACAAAAATGCATGTTTGGCAAATTTTAATCAGATAAACTTACGGTTTAAAGAGCGACCCAGGAGACAGCAACGAGTGACAAAAAAAAATTAATCGACTTATTTATAACATATCCATTGCACCAAATGTCCAAAATAAGATAATCCACCAAAAAAATCACTTCTTTGAGTAATCTTTGATTTTGTAATGAGGTGCAACGAGAATCCGGTAAGCTAGAAATGTGGTAAACAGGTAAAGTAGTATTTTGAAAAATCTGGTATTTTGGGAATGTAGTATGTTAGGCACGAGCGTTGGTGCCACTATTTATAATTCTGGTCTACCGCGTCGAAATCAACCAGACGATAAATAAGCTAGTGTTTAGTTAGTGCAGCGCGGACACCGGATAGCGACAAATTTATCACGTGTCAACGGGATTTATTGCCATAGCATGGAGCGGTGTTTAAAAAGCAAGTGCTCGGATATTTACCACACCACAGAATGAATATGTAGGCAAATAATTTGCTTTACATAGGTGCCGAAGCCAATGAATAGGCAAAGTAAATAAGGTCGTGATGCGATGTCGTATTTTACAAGTTTTTGATGTTTCTTTGTTGGTTTAGGTCAAATCATGTGAGTCAAATTTAACTATTCGAACGGTCGAACGACCGCTTTAACCTAGTTGGTAGTGACCCTGCCTTCGAAGCAAGAGGTCCTGGGTTCGAATCCCGGTAAGGGCATTTATTTGTGTGATGAACACGAATATTTGTTCCTGAGTTATGGATGTTTTCTATGTATTTAAGTATTTATTTATCTATATAAGTATGTTTATAGTCGTCTAGTACCCATAGTACAAGCTTTGCTTAGTTTGGGACTAGGTCGATTTGTATAAGATTGTCCCCTAATATTTATTTATTGTATTTCAGCTTGTGCTTGTGTAAGTTTGAGTAAATATGAAGTCAAGAGTAAACTAAAATCATGGTTGTTAACACAAGACTATGACAAATCTGAACAGATCTTAAAATGATTATATATACCTTACATTGTATTAATTAAAACTTGAAATGTACTTAAATCAAACTTTATAATTATCACTACGCAAGTACATTATTACACCCACAAACATGATTCATATATACGCACAAACACACACACTCTCGCACACAAACACACACACACACACACACACACACACACACACACACACACACACACACACACACACACACACACACACACACACACACACACACACACACACCACAAAATCACAACTCATTTAAAATCAGCATTGGATTAAGGTTAGCACAACCAGTGTCTCGAGCTCCGAACCACTGTCCTTCATAACACAGGGTATCCTAGCATGAAGGCCAGGGAACTATTAAATTGTATCGATAATAGCAGGCCTTGTATAATGTTAATGCCTGATTTTATATTTTCTTTTATTTCCTTTGTAAGAGGCTTATGAAATAAACTATTATTATTATTATTATTAAATATTATTTAACTTGTATTAATTGTGGTTGACTACCTAATGTTACCATACCATAAGTTTAAAGTGTGGGTCGTGAAAAGCGTGACTAGTTACATCCAGCATCTAATATTCCGACAAAGACCCTTCACAATTGTAATATAATCATCATTATCCCAGCCTTACGTCTCACTGCAGGGCACAGGCCTCACAAAACGCTCCTTTAGTTGTGAAAAACAGTGTAGGTTCAATCATACCTAAAGATTGATGAGAGGATTTGCACCGTAGTTCCTACATGGACCCAGCGCAGATTGGGAACTTCACACACACTATTGAATTTATACTCAGGTGTGTGCAGGTTTCCTCACGGTGTTTTGTAAAAAATAATAACTTGTAAAAATATTAACGATGATTTTTAATCGTTGATCAGGAACAATTGTTTCTAGATCAGTATTCGGTGGCGATCACGTTGAAAAGTCGCTGTTGTTGAAGTCGAAACATAACATCTATTTTTCAAATTATGATTATTCGGAAAATCATTTTGTTAATTAAATCATTGCCACCTTCCTTACACATGGTACCCCCTGTTTCACCATACATTGATCAAATTTATTTGACGGATAAATGTGGTGCCGTCTCTGTTTGTTTTGTTCGAATAGACGGAGACGGCATCACATTTATCCGTCAGTTAAAATTAATCAATGTGTGGTGAAACAGCCCCTAGTCTATGAGCCTAAAACCTCTTTGATAAGTTATATTCTTAAACAAACTTTGACGTGAGATCTAATCTATCAAATTCCCCGCCAAAGAGATGACAATTGACGATATTACTTAAGAGGGTTTATACCTGCTGAGCTGGCAACGATGCATTTTTGTAAGTTTTTCTCGATTATTCCATAAAAAAAGAATGAAAATTAAAAATGTTTTGTATACAAATTGTTCAAATATATAAGATAATGTGTGTACTGCAATAATAATTCGTGATAAGATTTTTATTTTCTTTAAAAACCGTTAGGTAATAATTTGTTCGTTTTTAAAGAAAATAAAAGTCTATCACGAATTATTATTGCAGTAGACACATTAACTTATATATTAGAACAATTTGTATACAAAACATTTTTAATTTTCATTCAATTTTTATGGAATAATCGAGAAAATCTAACAAAAATGCAACGTTGCCAGCTCAGCAGGTATAAACCCTCTTAACTTCTTCTAATAGCCTAAGAGCCCGTGAACCCCAGACCTTAATACATAAATACCGATCTACTTTCGTCAAATAATAAGTACGATTTTTTGGTATTACCTTCAGAATATTATTAAAAATCATGTTATTCATTGCCAGACACTTAACGTCGTGGCTACCCCTTGCCAGTCACCTTTTAATTGTTAAATCTCTTCTTAACATTTACAATGATTGTCTGGCAAGGGGTTGGAACTATCAAAAATGTCTGGCTAATGAGGAAGCATCATCTACTTATTACCAAAGTATTATATATAAAAATCAGCTTTTATACTTTAACGTATGTAGAATTATAATTTCATGAACATTAAAGGTGTCTGGCAAGGGGTTGCCACGATCTTAAGTTTCTGGCAATGAATAACGTGATTTTTAATAATATTCTGAAGGCAATACCAAAAAATCGCACTTTATTATTTGACGAAAGTAGATCGGTATTTTACACACCTTTGGTACCGTTTATCTGCCAAAGCCACTGTAACCCAAACTTCATAATTCATAATGGTCCATCGTTCTTACCAGTGTTGGGAGCATGCGCTGACAAACTTTCGGCTTTTATAATATAACGAAGGTCTGGGGTTCACGGGCTTTTGCTCTTTATGTAGGATGACCATGCATTCAGTGGATGGAGGAAATTTTAACAATAACTTTTTATTTTATTAAACATAGACTTAATTGATTGAGACCGGTGAAATTACACTTGCAAAATATGAAAACTACTTGCTTACATACGTACCCACATAAGAGGAATACAAGCTAGTAAGTAAAAAGGAAGCACCCACTTCATTTGATCTTAGGCTGCGGCTCCACTGAGCCGGAGACAAGCGGAGCGGAGAGGAGACGTGTAGGGATCGACCAGTCATATTAGTTGAAATCCACATCTCGTCTCCGCTCCGTTTCAATGGAAACAGTCAAGCGGAGATGAGACGTGTAGGGATCAATCAATCATATTAGTTGAAATCCACGTCTCGTCTTCGCTCCGCTTCAATGGGAACAGTCATGTGGAGATGAGCGGAGCGGAAAGGAGACGTGTAACAAAACAAAACTTTCAACGCATGTGTGCGTGTTGAGACAGCCGTCAAACAAAAGCAGATACTACTACATACAAATTATTTCGTAAATATGTGACTAAACACATTGAAATAGTAATGTGGAGGGGCGGTCCATGTTATCGTAGTTTATCTCTAGGGATCGACCAGTCAGATTAGTTGAAATCCACATCTTGTCTCCGCTCCGCTTCAATGGAAACAGTCAAGAAGAGATGAGATGTGTAGGGATCGACCAATCATATTAGTTCCACTCAGTTCCACTCGTTTCCGCCTCAGTGGAATCACTTAATTCTTTTCACAGCTCTGCTCCACTCAGCTCCGCTTGTCTCCGCCTCAGTGGAATCACTTAACTCTGTTCTCAATTCTGCTCCACTCAGCTCCGCTTGTCTCCGCCTCAGTGGAATCACTTAATTCTGTTCACAGCTCTGCTCCACTCAGCTCCGCTTGTCTCCGTCTCAGTGGAATCACTTAACTCTGTTCACAGCTCTGCTCCACTCAGCTCCGCTTGTCTCCGCCTCAGTGGAATCACTTAACTCTGTTCACAGCTCTGCTCCACTCAGCTCCGCTTGTCTCCGCCTCAGTGGAATCACTTAACTCTGTTCACAGCTCTGCTCCACTCAGCTCCGCTTGTCTCCGCCTCAGTGGAATCACTTAAATCTGTTCACAGCTCTGCTCCACTCAGCTCCGCTTGTCTCCGCCTCAGTGGAATCACTTAACTCTGTTCACAGCTCTGCTCCACTCAGCTCCGCTTGTCTCCGCCTCAGTGGAATCACTTAACTCTGTTCACAGCTCTGCTCCACTCAGCTCCGCTTGTCTCCGCCTCAGTGGAATCACTTAAATCTGTTCACAGCTCTGCTCCACTCAGCTCCGCTTGTCTCCGCCTCAGTGGAATCACTTAACTCTGTTCACAGCTCTGCTCCACTCAGCTCCGCTTGTCTCCGCCTCAGTGAAATCACTTAACTCTGTTCACAGCTCTGCTCCACTAAGCTCCGCTTGTCTCCGCCTCAGTGGAATCACTTAACTCTGTTCACAGCTCTGCTCCACTCAGCTCCGCTTGTCTCCGCCTCAGTGGAATCACTTAACTCTGTTCACAGCTCTGCTCCACTCAGCTCCGCTTGTCTCCACCTCAGTAGAGCCGCAGCCTTACGGTCCCGAGCGAGATATTAGTGACTCGTAACATAATTATTAAGCAATCAAAGCTATGCTTCCCTACCCTACTCAAAGATGATTTGCATGCTTCAGGGTAATCTTAGCATTCCAGTATTCTGTTAATAATAATTTATCAAAGGTGTTCTGTGAATCAGGTAGAGGTTTAAACTAATTAAATTACCACTCGAACTGTACACAATAAGGATCGAAATGTTTGCTTGTTACATTTCTAAATAAACTTAACGGAAACGCAGGCGCATGAATTTTAGTAGAGTGAGAGTACGCGGGCCATTTTTAAACGACTTCAAAGAGGAGGTTCTCAATTCGTCTGTATGTTTTTTTTTCTTTTGTTGTACCTTTTGAGTTTTTTTTAATTCGGAAAATTTTATGTGATTTCTGCTCAGAATCACGAGCTCTTTCGATCCTACTAGGAGAAAAAAAGTGTCCCAAGTTTTTATTCCGTTCCGTTACCATAAAATTATATGAAAGTTTTGGCACACTTTTTTCTCAATGTAAAAAGGCACGACAAAATAAAAAATGGCCCACCTACCTTGCTTAGGAATTCCATTTTAATATTATAAGCTTTAGTGATTTTCACTCATAACTATTACTATAAACGGAACTAGTACGCAAACAATATTTACCTCGACGTTTCGGCCACTGTGCAGCGGCCGTGGTCACGACTAGAGTGTTATGTTCGTTTAGCCGCGCAAGTCTTTCGAACTACCCGCACTTAATGTGGCCGAAACGTCAAGGTAAATATTGTTTTCTCAAAGATGCACTGAAATGTTAACCTTACGTTCCAAATAATAGGCCGGGATGTATCAAGTTGCGGGCGCGGTTAGACGAGTGCTATGTAATGGATTTTCATACAGAATTGCAGGCCTAGGCCGGGAAAGCGATTGTCTATTGTTTCATGTGACACAGCATCATGACGTTTATAAGTCTATGCCATCATGGCATTCAGCCCTAAACTATTGCTTTCTTTGCAATTTTAATTTCTTTAAGGTTTTATATTTATTTCATTGCGTGTTTGAGAAAAACACTATACAAGCCTCGGCCGGAACAGGGGTTGCCGTCAAACCTACTCAGCGGGCAACCCCTTACTTCCCGGCCTCTGTAGTAATGTACTATAATATTGCGTGATTAGTCCCGTTTATAGTAATAGTTTTGAATTCTATTTTGTTGGAATAAACATTTACGGAGCTTCTTTCTGTTCCAGTTTCTTAAATTTATTGACTATTCAAATATTTGCCAATTTTCACTGTATTTTGTTGTTGAGCCCTTGAAGTTTATAAATCAATATCATAATTCAATCATTTTTCAATTATTTTTAAACTAGCATTTTCAATTTTATTTTAGCTTTTCATTTGTTGTTATATTTTTCACTACTGTTGCCCGCGACTCTGTCTGCAAAGAATTCTTTTATCGCTATCCCGCAGAAACTATGCAATTTTCCGGAATAAAAAGTATCCTATATGTTAGTTCAGGTTATAAACTGTGTGTTACTTTCATCAGAATCCGTCAAACCGTTTTAGCGTGAAATAGTAACGAACTTCCAGCCATACAAACTTTCGCGTTTATAACATTAGAAAATTCAAAATAGTTACCTACTTCTTTAAACAAAAGTACTAAAAAAACCGGCCAAGTGCGAGTCGGACTCGCGCACGAAGGGTTCCGTACCATTACCTATAAAAACGGCAAAAAAATCACGTTTTTTGTATGGGAGCCCGCTTACATGTTTGTTTAATTTTAATTTAATTATATATTTTTAAATTGAATATATAACTAAATATTCTGTGAATATTACAAGCGTATACCTGTTGCCGTTATTCATATCGAGCAAAAACGAGCAAATAATCACGTTTTTTGTATGGGAGCCCCCTAAATATTTATTTTATTCTGTTTTTTAGTATTTATTGTTATAGCGGCAATCAAAATACATCATCTGTGAAAATTGCAACTGTATAGCTACCATGGTTCGTGAGATACAGCCTGGTGACAGACGGACGGTCAGACAGACGGGCGGACAGCGAAATCTCAGTAATAGGGTCCCGTTTTTACCCTTTGGGTACGGAACTCAAAAATAAATTATACTTAATTAATAGTACTGAGAGCTGAGGCTCCACAATAACAACACTGCCGGCCGCTCTCTCAACTCATCAGAACAGTAGGCTTATTGTCTAACGCGCTGACGCTTGCGTTCGCATTCACTATTTCTTTCTGTCAAACGGTATAATATGGTGATAGAAAGAGATGTTGAAAGCGAAGGCAAGTGCTCGCGCGTTAGACAATACGGCCTCAGGCCTTTTACTAGGTACGTGGTTTTTGTTTTTTTTCTAGGCAAGCGTGCTCCATCGTAGCCTCATCTTCGCTTTCCATCAGGCATGATTGTAGTCAAACGCAAGCCTAAATAGTATAATTTTTTTTTTTTTAACTTCGTATTCCGCCGTTCCTTTCACTCTAGAGTTTGTCATGCGATACGTGTCCCTTAAAAAAGGCGGCATTTTCAAAAATCTTTTATATGCCAACACCTTAGATTATTTATTTTATACACTAGATAGAGCTTCATCATTTCAGTGGAAAGACGTCCACTGCTGAACATAGGCCTCCCCCAAGGCTCGCCAAACAGATCGGCCCTGCGCCATCCGCATCCAATGCGTTCCCGCTACCTTAACCAGGTCGTCGCTCCATCTTGTTGGAGGCCTACCTACACTGCGTCTTCCGGTCCGCGGACGCCACTCGAGAACCTTTCGGCCCCATCGGCCATCAGTTCTACGGGCGATGTGCCCTGCCCACTGCCACTTAAGTCTAGCGATTCTTCGAGCTATGTCCGTGACTTTAGTTCTTGCGCGGATTTCATCATTTCTAATGCGATCCCGCAGAGAAACTCCAAGCATAGCCCACTCCATCGCCCTCTGAGTGACCTTGAGCTTCCTTATAAGACCCATCGTTAGCGGCCACGACCCAGTGCCATAAGTCATCATTGGCAACACACACTGGTCAAAGACTTTTGACTTGAGACAGTGCGGCATATCGGATGACAAGATATTGCGGAGCTTCCCGAACGCCGCCCAGCCGAGTCTAATTCGTCGATTGACCTCTTAGGCTCAAAAAAATTATTTATTTGATATTATTATTTTTTATTTGATAGAGCTTAGGCGGCATGAAAAGATAGGTAGCTACATAAATACAAGTATAAATCATAGTTTCCAGCGTGTTATAAGCAGAGATGTGATGTATCTTAGATAAAAGTATCTGAAATACAGATACAAGATACAAAATACGTATTTATATCTTGTATTTGAAATACTTTTTAATTTTTTTATTTTGTATCTTATATTTAGATATATTTTCCTATATATTTTCTTATATTTAGATATTTTTTTCTTTATTTTTTGAAGATACTTTGTTCCCTAAGATACTTTTACTAAAATAAACTTCGCAGATTTTCTTTCCGAAGGCAACTGAACGCAGCGCGTCGTTCAAAAATTTAGACAATATTGTCGGGAACCAAATGAAAATTAGAGATGGCGACACTATCTTTCTACAAATGTCATCGGCTAAAATATTCCACCAATCCCACCATCACTCCTATAGGTCCCAGCGTTGCCAACTTAGCATAAAATTGCTAGATCTAGCATATTTTAAAGGGCTCTTTTTTCCATCTAGCATAAATATTTTTTGGCATAATTTAAACATACGTCTAGCATATTTTCAAATTGTTCAAAACGTGCTAATTAATTTTGACATTTATGAACTCAGCTTCACTTAAATTTGTGTATACTTTCATCATTTAGCATTTTTTTACCATAATTTATACATACGTCTACTACGTCTAGCATAATTTCAAATCAATTAAATGTTGTTTTTTTACAAAAGTATTTGAATGATAGGTATTTTGTATCTAGTATTTCAGATACCTTTTTAGAAAATTATTTATATCTGGTATCTGAAATACTTTTTTGTAAAGTATCTTGCATCTTTATTTCAGATACTTTATTTAGGGTATCTTATACATCTCTGGTTATAAGTGTTTTTTTAAAATGCCGCCTTTTTCAAGAGACACGACTCGCTTGACAAACTTTAATGAACTAAAACAATTACTTTGCTCACCCGCGACCTTACAATAGTTACGTTTATGCAAGAAATGTGTGTTCATGCAGTTCCTCCACCTCCACACTGTACGAACACACACAAATCACATAAACCCAACCATCACCACCACCAAGCTACACTGATGCGTTTCGAACTCAACCAGAGCTCATCTTTAAACTTTAATTTTAAACAGAAGAGTAAAATATACGGCACGATACTAACTTGGACTTTCGTAGCAGCCCCCCAGACGACACCGATTCAAAGACTACTGTTGTGTACAGGAGTAGATCGAGCCCCATGGGATCGTCTTGTTCAAGGAACAATACTCGGCTTAACTGTGCTCGGTGTTCGTTATAAATTTTAAAACGCTCAAACAAGACGTGTGATGCTGGCAGCTTCAGACTAAATCAGAGGCTCCCTTCACTCCAGCTGAATGACGCGGGAGATTGGACTCGAGATGACGTGAATCAGCTGTGTATATCCCCTAACATAGATACAACTTAAACTGTCAGTCAATTGAAATTGCAAACAATGTAAACAAACCTAATTTTAGTAATTTGGGTAGATTATTTTTTATCCAATCTGCTTTTTCATCAATCTACTTACTATTTAATTTCGGGAATCAAAACTATTTTATATCCTTTCTCACAACTATTTCCATACCACATTTTATCTAAATTGGTTCAGCGGTTATTGATTCCCCATGCAAACTTTCACTCCCCATTTCACTCCCTTAAAGGATAATTTATGGTGAAAAAAAAACCATCCTATGTCCTTTCCCTAGTTCCAAAGTTTTTCTATACCAAATTTCATCTGAATAAGTTCAGCGCTTTCAGCGTAAAGAGGTAACAGACAGACAGACAGGGTCTATCTGTGTCTACGCTATCGCATTTATAATATTAGTATGGAACTATGGATTCATCAATTATACATACATTGGTATTATACATACATTTTAAATACAAGGTTTGTTTACATTGTTTGCAATTTCAATTGACTGACAGTTTATATTCTGTGATTTGAGTCACGTTAGGGATTGGTTTAGAACTAAGTAAATGAACCATTCTCAAGTAAGAATGCAACGTCCATTTAATCCACCCAGTCCTACCAGTAGTTCGATAGTCGGACTGTTTGGTTTTTTTTTCCAAACTGTTCTACTGACAAATCGAACTATCTGGATACGCGGATCCAAATAGAACTACTATTAGTATAATGGTAAAATCTGAAAAAGAATAGGTCCTTTCTTACCAGTGGTCCACCCAACCTCTGAGGTGCACCAAAGGTCAGAATAAGTCCCCTTAGTCCACCTAGGTGAACTTGTTAGGTGGACCGTTGTTGCTTTAACCGCTAAGAGTAAATACAAAAATAGAATATCGCAACAAATTTTATTAACATCAGCACATAAATAAGTACAATCAAAACCGGCCAAGAGCGTGTCGGACACGCCCAAGATAGGGTTCCGTAGCCATTGCGAAAAAATCAAGTACTTAGGTAATATTTTTCTAAGGATTTCGTATGTGTACGGAATCTTCCAAGTTTAGGTATCGTCAATACTTTGAAAAAAGCTCGTAATTCACAATCGAAACTTTATTACGCGCGTATCAAGGTTCAGTTTTGTTTACATGCTGATTTGAGATACTAGCTTTTTCAAAGTAGTGACGGTATTGTTTTATACCTTAGGCTACTATTTACTCTTAAACTACAAATAATTCCCAAGCAATCTTAGCCGCTATAATTTTCCTTGTAAATTTAATATATTTACTACCATTCTGATTTTTTCAAATGTTTCCTCCCAATAGTTTAGATTTTAGAGGGGGGGGGGGACAGTCGATTTTAATGAAAATTTTCACTTTAAAGTTAAATATTTCGCAAACAAATCACTGAATACAAAAATCATGTTAGCAACCCCCCAATGGTTTTAAAAGACCTATCCAACGATATCCCACACTATAGGGTTAGTCGAGAAAAAAAAATCACCCCCACTTTACGTCTATGGGAGGTACCCTAAAAAAATATTTTTTTATTTTTTTTATTTTACCAATTTGTTGGCATGACTGATATGTATATTCTTGCCAAATTACAGCTTTTTAGTACTAACAGTTTCTGAGCTTAGCCGCGGACAGACAGACAGGCAGACAAACATGGCGAAACTATAAGGGTTCCTAGTTGACTACGGAACCCTAAAAACACGTAAATAAATAACAAATCTATAATCGCTTACATTCAAATTTAACAAGTTTCAGCGGCATCGGCGTGAGTTAGACTAACGTTTTGTAAATTTAAGTGTAAACTTTTATACTTAATAAATTTTGTTTAAGGCTCCGTCCCCTCAGCGCTATCTGCCTTTATACTTAGACGCGGCTAGGGCCTGCAAAGTGAAGAACTGTTTTAGTGCGCTGATCACCTTCACGTAGCACTTGCCAGAGCTGACTGAGGTGTCAGATTTTAATTTCCTGCATCTTATCTTTGTTTTTTGTTCTATTGTTCAACATAACATATTAAAAAAAATAATCGCTAGGTTATATAAAGGTAGGGCGTAAATGGCGTAATACCCATTGCACTACAATATAGTTAATATTATCTCATCCTCTTTAGATTAGTAAATTACCTACTTAGACACTCACTAAAAACAATAGGTACTTGTCAATGTCGTCGGACAATGTCATTTGTAAACACAATATTATATTACATACTAGCTTTTGCCCGCGACTCCGTCCGCGTGGAATTAGTAATTTGGGCAGCTTATTTTTTTATATAATTTGCTTTTTCATCAATTATGGCTCTCCTTAGTTCCTCGATATAAAAAAAATTACCCCCCCAACCCCCCCCCCCCCCCCCCGCCCCCCAAACCACCCTCCCCCCCCCGCACACCCGCGTTCACATTCACCACCGTACTCCCAGCGTGATGATGTATAGCCTATAGCCTTCCTCGATAAATGGGCTATCTAATACTGAAAGTATCGTATCTTTCTTATTTGTCAACCGATACAAATGAAACATACTCTAAATGTTAATCCAAGAAAATACCAACATATCAGTGAAAACCGCATCCTTCTAGGTTAAGCCGTTTCTGAGATTAGCGCGCACAAACGCACAGACAAACAGATATACAGACAATAATTCTAAAAACTATTGTTTTGGGTTCTATTGCGCTAATAAATGGCCCTAGTGACAGTTTTTCTCAAATATCTTCAATGTACAGACACCGACTTGTTACAGATTTATTATATGTATAGAAGTATTTTATATTTATGAGTGAAAATAAATATTATTATTGAGTATTGAGTTATTATTTAATTATTTTTTTTACTCTCAATAAAAACATATTTTTACAAGCAAACCCTTGAGTGATCACTAGTATATAGAACTAGCATCGATAGTTGAGTTTATCGATGTAGGAACTTCCTACTTGTCATACAGTTTTGCCCCGCGGATTCCTATGTCTGTTTATGTTATGAGTAATAAAAATTTTGATTTTGATTTTTTTTTTATTCGCTCGCACAGGTGGCTCGGCATGTCGCTTTCGGAGACGTCTTGCAGCACATAATTCAACTGGGATGTCCTGCACAAGGAAATGCATTTCAATATCGAATCACCACCGCGAACGGGTAGGGTATTTGACACTATTAATGGTCTAAGATCCGGCTGCAAAAGTAGTACATTCATAATGTAGTAAACTTTTTCAACGCTCTGTCAAATACAACAGCTCTCACTCACACGCCATGACATCGGAATGTCAAACGCGAAGTTGAACCCTACAGAAATGAGTATTTCTCAAAAAGTTGTCCTGACCCGAAATTGACAAGAAATCAGTTTTGTCAAAAAATTATCAACACTAAGGACAAGATCATAAAGCATAAACTGCATAAAACATCCAAAATTTCTTGACGTCAGGAAAACTTCACGAAATCTTGTGAGGAAAAAATCGTAATTTTGTAACTACATCAAAACTTTCTATTGGATCCAACAACAAAGACTATCTGACTTTTTATCACCCTTACCAAAAGGTTTTGTAGACATTTAAACACAATATTACTTATTTTTTGTGTTGAAATAGCGTCAGGAAATATTTTTTCTTTTTTAATATGGCAACAACTTGAAAATGGACAACTTTTTGAGAAATAGTCAAATGCATGTAGGTAGACATCGCTCTGCACGCCGTGACTGATATAGCAGTCGTTGGCGTAGAACCTGCGGTGCTGATATATGTGTCGTTGGCGTCGAAAAGGTTAACCGAGATTTATTTTTTACATATCCTTATAGATACCCATTTCTCATGAGGTGCCAATTGAAAAGTGGCCGCCATTACTATTACATAATTAAAAAAATTATTAATTGGCTTTTCGTGAAACATTTCGTTTACGTCCTATGGAAATAAAGCATATTCTACTTCATAGCAATGTATTTAAGGACTTTGAAAAAGTACAGTCATAAGAATTATCTATTCTTATGGTACAGTTGCCATTGATCGCTTAGTCGTAATGTCTTGGCAGCCAGGTGTAAATAGGTATAATTTTATTAAAATTTTTCGTTTATGGCTTATATTCATTTCAATTATAACACACTAGCTTTTGCCCGCGGCTTCGCTCGCGTGTACCATGAGTATTCCAAAGAACCAAGATATCAAGCAAGCAAGCATACAGGCAAGCAAGAAAGCAGGTCCACAATTGACCAAGAAATCGGTGAACATACCTACATAAAAAAATACATAAGGTGGAATGCATAACCTCCTCCTTTTTTAGAAGTCGGTTAAAGAGCCCTTTGCGTCCTATTTACAGTATAAACTTACAATACTTATACTTACTACTTATTTTAGCTTTTTACAACCAGTAAAACGCAAAATCCCGTTATTTCCCGTTCCCGTAAGAATTTCGGGAAATGTTTTCTTAATGCTCCCCTACACTCCCCAAGGAACTCACCTGCCAAATTTCAGCTTTCTATGACCAGTAAAACGAAAGATCCCGTTTTTCCCGTTCCCGTGGGAATTTTGGAAAGTCCTCTCTCAGTGCTACTCTACACTCCCCAAACAACCTACATGCTGAATTTCAGCTTTCTACGGCCAGTAAAACAAAAAGTCCCGTTTTTTCCCGTTCCAGTGGGAATTTTGGAAATCCCTCTCTTAATCCTCCTCAACACTCCCCAAGGAACCCACTTGCCAAATTTCAGCTTTCTATGACCAGTAAAACGAAAAATCCCGTTTTTCCCTTTCCCGTGGGAACTTTGAAAAGTCATCTCTCAATGCTCCTCTACACTCCCCAAAAAACCTACATGCCGAGTTTCAGCTTTCTACGACCAGTAAAACAAAAAGTCCCGTTTTTTCCCGTTCCCGTGGGAATTTTGGAAAGCCCTCTCTCAATCCTCCTCTACACTCCCCAAGCAACTTACATGCCGAATTTTAGCTTTTTACAACCAGTAAAACGAAAAATCCCGTTTTTTCCCGTACCCGTGGGAATTTTGGAAAACCCTCTCTTAATTCTCCTCTACACTCTCCATGCAACCTACATGCCAAATTTCAGCTTTCTATGACCAGTAAAACGAAAAGTCCCGTTTTTTCCCGTTCCCGTGGGAATTTTGGAAAGCCCTCTCTCAATCCTCCTCTACACTCCCCAAGCAACTTACATGCCGAATTTTAGCTTTCTACAACCAGTAAAACGAAAAATCCCGTTTTTTCCCGTACCCGTGGGAATTTTGGAAAACCCTCTCTTAATTCTCCTCTACACTCTCCATGCAACCTACATGCCAAATTTCAGCTTTCTATGACCAGTAAAACGAAAAGTCCCGTTTTTTCCCGTTCCCGTGGGAATTTTGGAAAGTCCTCTCTCAATGCTCCTCTACACTCCCGCAACCTACATGCCGAATTTCAATTTTCTACGACCAGTTAAACGAAAAATCCCGTTTTTCCCGTTCCCGTGGGAATTTTGGAAAGTCCTCTCTTAATGCTCCTCTAAACTCCCCGAGCAACCTACATGCCGAATTTCAACTTTCTACGACCAGTAAGACGAAAAATCCCGTTTTTTCCCGTTCCCGTGGGAATTTTGAAAAGTCCTCTCTCAATGCTCCTCTACACTCCCCAAGCAACCTACATGCCGAATTTCAACTTTCTACGACCAGTAGAACGAAAAATCCCGTTTTTTCCCGTTCCCGTGGGAATTTTGGAAAGTCTTCTCTCAAGGCTCCTCTACACTCCCCAAGCAACCTACATGCCGAATTTCAGCTTTCAACGACCAGAAAACGAAAAATCTCGTTTTTTCCTTATCCCGTAGGAATTTCCGAAAATCCTTGAAACAGTTTTTCACTATTATAATTACCTACTTCTATGCCAAATTTGAAGGGTCTAGTAATTATGATTCATAGGATTCCGTTGAACTGAATATATAAATCCGGTTTTTTTCTTATCCCGTGGGAATTTTGAAAAATCCTGATTATAATATTTTAACTAATGTAATACCTATTTGTATATCAAAATTGAAGAGTCTAGTTATTATAGTTACTGAGATAGGGTCACTCGGAATCGAATATATAAATCCCGTTTTTTCCCGTTCCCGTGGGAATTTTGGAAATTCCTCTCTCAATGCTCCTCTACACTCCCCAAGCAACCTTCATGCCGAATTTCAGCTTTCTACGACCAGTAAAACGAAATATCCCGTTATTTCTTTATCCCGTGGGAATTTCCAAAAATCCTTAAAACTGTTTTTTACTATTACAATTACCTACTTCTATGCCAAATTTGAAGAGTCTAGTAATTATAGTTCATAGGATTCCGTTGAACTGAATATATAAATCCCGTTTATTCCTTATCCCGTGAGAATTTTGAAAAATCCTGAAATCGATGTTTTCATTATTGTAATACCTACTTGTTTATCAAATTTGAAGAGTCTAGTTATTATAGTTACTGAGATACGGTCACTCGGAATCGAATATATAAATCCCGTTTTTTCCCGTTCCCGTGGGAATTTTGGAAATTCCTCTCTCAATGCTCCTCTACACTCCCCAAGCAACCTTCATGCCGAATTTCAGCTTTCTACGACCAGTAAAACGAAATATCCCGTTTTTTCTTTATCCCGTGGGAATTTCCAAAAATCCTTAAAACTGTTTTTTACTATTACAATTACCTACTTCTATGCCAAATTTGAAGAGTCTAGTAATTATAGTTCATAGGATTCCGTTGAACTGAATATATAAATCCCGTTTATTCCTTATCCCGTGAGAATTTTGAAAAATCCTGAAATCGATGTTTTCATTATTGTAATACCTACTTGTGTATCAAATTTGAAGAGTCTAGTTATTATAGTTACTGAGATACGGTCACTCGGAATCGAATCTATAAATCCCGTTTTTTCCCGTTCCCGTAGGAATTTTGGAAATTCCTCTCTCAATGCTCCTCTACACTCCCCAAGCAACCTTTATGCCAAATTTCAGCTTTCTACGACCAGTAAAACGAAATATCCCGTTATTTCTTTATCCCGTGGGAATTTCCAAAAATCCTTAAAACTGTTTTTTACTATTACAATTACCTACTTCTATGCCAAATTTGAAGAGTCTAGTAATTATAGTTCATAGGATTCCGTTGAACTGAATATATAAATCCCGTTTATTCCTTATCCCGTGAGAATTTTGAAAAATCCTGAAATCGATGTTTTCATTATTGTAATACCTACTTGTGTATCAAATTTGAAGAGTCTAGTTATTATAGTTACTGAGATACGGTCACTCGGAATCGAATCTATAAATCCCGTTTTTTTCCCGTTCCCGTGGGAATTCCCGAAAATCCTTCCTTAGTGGATGCCTACATTGTATAAGGAATCTATGTGCAAAATTTCAAGTCTCTAGGTCCAGTGGTTTGGGCTGTGCGTTGATATATCAACAGTCAGTCAGTCAGTCAGTTTAGAATTTTATATATATAGATTAAAGCTATTTTTTCTGTGCGTGATGTAATATGTCTGCCTTTTAAAAAAAGCCGCAAATAGGGGTTTCCTGCCGTTAAAGATGCTAGGTAGGTAATTAAAATATATCTATATATATAAAATTCTAAACTGACTGACTGACTGACTGACTGACTGACTGACTGTTGATATATCAACGCACAGCCCAAACCACTGGACCTAGAGACTTGAAATTTTGCACATAGATTCCTTATACAATGTAGGCATCCACTAAGGAAGGATTTTCGGGAATTCCCACGGGAACGGGAAAAAACGGGATTTATAGATTCGATTCCGAGTGACCGTATCTCAGTAACTATAATAACTAGACTCTTCAAATTTGATACACAAGTAGGTATTACAATAATGAAAACATCGATTTCAGGATTTTTCAAAATTCTCACGGGATAAGGAATAAACGGGATTTATATATTCAGTTCAACGGAATCCTATGAACTATAATTACTAGACTCTTCAAATTTGGCATAGAAGTAGGTAATTGTAATAGTAAAAAACAGTTTTAAGGATTTTTGGAAATTCCCACGGGATAAAGAAAAAACGGGATATTTCGTTTTACTGGTCGTAGAAAGCTGAAATTCGGCATTAAGGTTGCTTGGGGAGTGTAGAGGAGCATTGAGAGAGGAATTTCCAAAATTCCCACGGGAACGGGAAAAAACGGGATTTATATATTCGATTCCGAGTGACCGTATCTCAGTAACTATAATAACTAGACTCTTCAAATTTGATACACAAGTAGGTATTACAATAATGAAAACATCGATTTCAGGATTTTTCAAAATTCTCACGGGATAAGGAATAAACGGGATTTATATATTCAGTTCAACGGAATCCTATGAACTATAATTACTAGACTCTTCAAATTTGGCATAGAAGTAGGTAATTGTAATAGTAAAAAACAGTTTTAAGGATTTTTGGAAATTCCCACGGGATAAAGAAAAAACGGGATATTTCGTTTTACTGGTCGTAGAAAGCTGAAATTCGGCATTAAGGTTGCTTGGGGAGTGTAGAGGAGCATTGAGAGAGGAATTTCCAAAATTCCCACGGGAACGGGAAAAAACGGGATTTATATATTCGATTCCGAGTGACCGTATCTCAGTAACTATAATAACTAGACTCTTCAAATTTGATACACAAGTAGGTATTACAATAATGAAAACATCGATTTCAGGATTTTTCAAAATTCTCACGGGATAAGGAATAAACGGGATTTATATATTCAGTTCAACGGAATCCTATGATCTATAATTACTAGACTCTTCAAATTTGGCATAGAAGTAGGTAATTGTAATAGTAAAAAACAGTTTTAAGGATTTTTGGAAATTCCCACGGGATAAAGAAATAACGGGATATTTCGTTTTACTGGTCGTAGAAAGCTGAAATTCGGCATGAAGGTTGCTTGGGGAGTGTAGAGGAGCATTGAGAGAGGAATTTCCAAAATTCCCACGGGAACGGGAAAAAACGGGATTTATATATTCGATTCCGAGTGACCGTATCTCAGTAACTATAATAACTAGACTCTTCAAATTTGATACACAAGTAGGTATTACAATAATGAAAACATCGATTTCAGGATTTTTCAAAATTCTCACGGGATAAGGAATAAACGGGATTTATATATTCAGTTCAACGGAATCCTATGAACTATAATTACTAGACTCTTCAAATTTGGCATAGAAGTAGGTAATTGTAATAGTAAAAAACATTTTTAAGGATTTTTGGAAATTCCCACGGGATAAACAAATAACGGGATATTTCGTTTTACTGGTCGTAGAAAGCTGAAATTCGGCATGAAGGTTGCTTGGGGAGTGTAGAGGAGCATTGAGAGAGGAATTTCCAAAATTCCCACGGGAACGGGAAAATACGGGATTTATATATTCGATTCCGAGTGACCGTATCTCAGTAACTATAATAACTAGACTCTTCAAATTTGATACACAAGTAGGTATTACAATAATGAAAACATCGATTTCAGGATTTTTCAAAATTCTCACGGGATAAGGAATAAACGGGATTTATATATTCAGTTCAACGGAATCCTATGAACTATAATTACCGTTAAGTGCCAATGATAGGTACTGGATGTGCCAGTGGCTGGCACTGTGCAAACCTCATCAACTGCGATAGCTGCCATTGGACCGCCGGTAGATTCAACATTAAAAGCATCTTGCAATAGAAGATCATTACTCAACACAGGTATGCATGCAATTAGGCAACCCATTAATTATTCCAGGCGTTCAGGGCGGGGGGGGGGGGGGATGGTCGTACCAATCCTTACATAAACTCACGTGGGATCATGACAAATCCACTCATGGGTTTAATTATGCTATATCATTCTATATTCTATTCTATAGCCTAGCCTCTCATGCAGAGGAGCGTGGGTTCAAATCCGGGCCTCGTACCTCTGAGTTATTCAATATTCGTGTGCGAAAAGTACATTTGAAATATACCAGGAGCTTTACGATGAAGGAAAACATCGTGAAAAAACCTGCACAAACCTGCGAAGCAATTTAATGGTGTGTGTGAAGTTCCCGATTCGCACTGAGCCCGCGTGGGAACAAAGGTACTGCCCAAGCCCTCTCGTTCTGAGAAAAAGCCTCTTTGCCCAACAGTGGGACAGGCTGGGATGCTGATGATGATGAAAAAAATTGTTAAATGTCAATTCAACTTTCTATTAGTTTAAGAAAAAATTAAATTTGCAGTCTTCATTTCAGGAGCTGAAACTGGGCTCGCTTGTCCTGATTAAGGATAGAGCTCTTCCACCACTGCTCTGGTCCTTAGGACGTGTCAAGCTGTATCCTGGGAGCGACGGTGTAACTAGAGTCGCCGAGTTGAAGACAAGGAGAGGAACCATTCGGAGGGCATATAACAACATCTGTCCCCTTCCAGATTTTTGAAGCCTTCCACTTCAACCCGGGGATCATGTTGAGAACCGGCTCAACCAACGGGCGGGACGAGCTGCGCGGGAGGACGGCGTATCGCCCCAGCCATGGACTCGCCTTTCACTCACCACCGGCGTCGGTTGACCTCCGCATTATTTAATATTAGAATTTACGTTAACTCCAATTTTATTGTAAAGACGGCGATTAAACCAGCCTTATTGATATACAGTCCACGATTTTATTTAACGTCCCGTAGGACCCTAACAAAAATGTGCGATTATTTTTATTGCACTGAATAAATCCGCGTCGCAGTGTGCGATTTGGTACTCGTTTACTTGTGAAGCCAACTTAGCTGTAATAGTTTCCTTTTTAAATTCGTAATCCGGCCTTAACTATGCAGACAAAAACAACCTATTAGCTGAGAGGTTGGCAATAAAAAACTGTACTCAAAGCTTAAGGTATTTATTTCGTAGACGTACCTTTGAATCAAAAATATATTAGATTTTGAACTGCATTACTGAACATTTCAACTGAATTTAACATTAGTAATTAGAATAGGCGTGGTATTCTAGTGGTTTGACCTATATGGCCTCTCAATCAGAGGGTCACGGGTTCGAATCCCGGCTCGCACCTCTGAGTTTTTCAGAATTTATGTGCGAAATTACATTTGAAATTTACTACAAGCCTTACGGTAAGGAAAACATCGTAAGGAAACCTGCATGCACGTGTAAAGTTCCCAATCCGCCCTGGGCCCGCGTGGGAACCCAACTCCTCTCATTCTGAGTATCGTATCGTATTCGATTTTTTTTTTTTATCGTGCTGTGGGCACTAATAATTCAATACACTACAGGCACTAATGGTTGCAATAATAATTCGTGATAAGACTTTTATTTTCTTTAAAAACCGTTAGGTAATAATTTGTTCGTTTTTAAAGAAAATAAAAGTCTATCACGAATTATTATTGCGGTAGACACATTAACTTATATATTAGAACAATTTGTATTCAAAACATTTTTAATTTTCATTCAATTTTTATGGAATAATCGAGAAAAACTAACGAAAATGCAACGTTGCCAGCTCAGCAGATATAAACCCTCTTAAGTTTGCTGACTCGAAGTCGCTAATTTTATGTCCACAGGAGAGACGACTTTTGTTTCTTTTGCTGTGTATGAATGTATTGTGTCACCATCACCATACCGAATTATGACACGTCATTCGCTATGCGAACGGTAACGGCCAGAAAAGTTACTTAATATATCTTTAGACGCGTTAGATAGCATTGAGATAAAGTAGGTCATTACTTCATCAGGTTAATATTATTAATACTACAATCGATAGTAATACCTATAATCGATAAGTACCTACTCGCAAAGGAATCAATCATACGAATGATTTCATCACATCACTAGCGTCTTATAAATCAGACACTGGCTGACTGCTTCTTATGAAGTGTTGTAGAAAAAGTAATGGTATAAGGGAATACATTATTTCGTTTACAACTTAAAATTAATGGAAGGAACCATTCTTTACTTAATAGTTAAATCTTTTATGCATAAATTATCTAAATAAATTTTGCGAGAGTGGTAAATATCCTGTAAAAACCAAACCAGATCTTAGTCTTATTTATCAGACTGCGGCGAAATCAGCTGGGTATGTTATGTCTTATATATCAGACTACGGCGGTTAAAACCTTGTTTTGTAAAACTACATTCTTGCAAAGAAATAAATAAATAAATAAATAAAAGGTTTAACTGTCTGAAGACACAAAAATGATTCTGGGAACTCTAACTTGAAACTAACTTTTGCTAAATATAAAGTGCTTTATTTATTACTAGCTTACTAGCTTCGCCCGCGATAAATTAATTTTCCCGTAGGAAAAGGTAAAAAGTAGCCTATGTCACTCAGTGATAATGTAGCTTACTAACGGCAAAAGAATTTTTGAAATCGGTCCAGTAGTTTTGGAGCCTATTCAATGCAAACAAACAAACAAACAATCGAATCTTTCCTCTTTATAATATTAGTATAGAAGTATAGATGTAGGGTCAAGTGCAAAAATAAGTATCGATTTAATCCTCCCATCGTTACATGTCTATACCTTAATTCGACGACATAAGAGCTATGGGACATATTTATGAGCAAGTTGTGTGCACCCATATTTTTACACTTGACTGCAATGACCATCAGTTGAGTATTTAATTATTAGGTATAGAAACACGGTGTACATTGTTGTGTACACTGAGTTTCTATGCATTAAATACAAAAATAGAATATTGCAACAAATTTTATTAACATCAGCACATAAAATTTATCAATTCATTTATTATAAAAGTTTACACTTAAATTTACAAAACGTTAGTCTAACTCACGCCGATGCCGCTGAAACTTGTTAAATTTGAATATAGTTGATTATAGATTTGTTATTTATTTTGCGTGTATTTTATGACACTTATTTAATAAGTACAATCAAATACACGTAAAGTAAATATCAAATGTGTAATCACCTATATTCAAATTTAACAAGTTTCAGCGGCATCGGCGTGAGTTAGACTAACTTTTTGTAAATTTAAGTGTAAACAAAGTGTAAACAATCCATTTATTATAAAAGTTTACACTTAAATTTACAAAACGTTAGTCTAACTCACGCCAATGCCGCTGAAACCTGTTAATTTTTAATATAGGTGATTATATATTTGTTATTTACTTTACGTGTATTTGATTACACTTATTGAATAAGTACAATCAAATATACGTAAAGTAAATAACAAATCTATAATCGTATATTCAAACTTAACAAGTTTCAGCGGCATCGGCGTGAGTTAGGCTAACGTTTTGTAAATTTAAGTGTAAACTTTAATAATAAATGGATTGTTTAAGGCTCCGTCCCCGCGGCGCTATCTGCCTTTATACTTAGACGCGGCTAGGGCCTGCAAAGTGAAGAACTGTTTTAGTGCGCTGATCACCTTCACGTAGCACTTGCCAGAGCTGACTGAGGTGTCAGATTTTAATTTCCTGCATCTTATCTTTCTCCCGCCTGAAATACGCAACAAGCCTTTGCTTATACGTTTCAGAAAAAAAAGTTAAAATAAAGATGGCATGCAGGAAGTCGATATTTACATGTTCTTACCATCTCGTATCGCATCTCATCGTTTATTCGCTCGCACAGGTCGCTCGGTATGTCGCTTTCGGAGACGTCTTGCAGCACATATTTCAGCTGGGATGTCCTGAACAAGAAAATGGATTTCAGTATTGTATCACCACCGCGAACGAATACTTAGGGTATTTGAGACTATTAACGCATTCAGCAATGTCTTGAACGCATGCAGTTCTCACGTTTTGAGAACTTCATCCCAGTGCCTCAAGTGGTATACTTTTTTTTTGTCAAGACAATAATTTTTTCATGAATAAAGTTATCACTTTCTAACCCTTTTAATAGGCATTTGATGCACTGGGCAAAAGTTCAATGAACGCGCAGCGTTTTAGGTTCTGAGCAAAATCTACCTGAAGTTCGAAAATAATTGCAGCGGCAATAAGCAAGCTATCAACAAGCAGTGATCATGCGTTAAACAGTAATTATTAAAGGCAAAAACCCTTTACTTTAGTTGTAAAATTAGAAAATTAGTACCTAAAAAAATTATTAATAAAATTAGATAATTGTTGCTTTGAAAAATTTCTCGACTATCGTAAAACTAGTTTTCGGCGCACTTTCTCTGCCACCGTTCCCAACGACTATTTTATTTTAGTTTTTATTATTCCAGGAAAATCATTACAGTACCATGACTCCGTGGTACCGCAATGTAATACTACTGGAATAATTTAAACAGGGTCTAAAGGTGAAAATAAACGGATCACTCACGACTGTGTCGACGACATGTCGGGTTTAAACTCGTTTTAAGACGTGAGTGATCCGTTTATTTTCACGAGTGAGTCTCACGGTAGTTTCATGTTTAAAAGGGTCTAAAGGCATACAACTATCGAGCATGTAACTAATATAATGGTAATATTGGCTACCCAATTTCAAAATTCATTAATGTGGTGTTTTAATTATTAATTAAGTAATTACTGGGCGTTTCGCGATAAGTACATTCCTTATGATTTTTTGTATTTGGCTTTTATTGATAAAAAAACAAATGTGTGTTAGTCACCTCGCCATGTGATAGCTAAATAAGTATCGATGTCGATAATAATATCTGCATCCCTAATTATAAAAATGTCATGCTTGACCAAACTGATCAATTTGACTGCAACGAGCGCCGCAGTAGTTTGGCGGATATTAAGTATTCAAACTAATAAAATTACAAATATATCGGTTAAATGCTTTACGCATACAACATAGACCTCCATAGTGAGTAAAAATAAGACGATAATTACATATGTGTCATTCTTCTACCTTATACTAACCCTGGCTCTTAACTAAGTTGTACGCTCGAAAGCAAAAATATTATTATAGAACGAGGTGCTAAAATTAATAATAAACTGTGTCTTACTATTAATACGGAATATTTCAGTAGATAATTGGGTTAATTTGACTAAAAACATTTTTCAGGATTATTAAATCATTATTGACAAACGTTTCAAGCATTGGTCGATGTTCAACATGCATGCCTATTGTGTGCCTGAATTTTATTTTTGTAATGTTACTGTATTGTTCAATATAAGAATATTTGTATTGTATTGTATTGTGCCAATGGATTATAGATGAAAAACTTAAGTGCAGGACCTGTTGCATGTAGTAGTGCACAAAATTGATTATAGAGCTTAAGTAATTTTTTTAATTTGGAACGTCAAATTGTGTATACGGATACTACTATATACAATAGGTCCTTTACTTAAGTTTTTCACCTAAACTTCATTTTGAATCAAATAATGTGACGATAAACTAATACAGGGGTGTTCAGTAAAAGTAATTCAACCAAAAGGGATGGTGACACCATAAATCAATATGTACATAAATCCAAGAAGTGACTCTAGTAAATAAAAATCACTTTATAGCCCTGAAAGCCAGATTATTTTTCAATTGAATATAAAATTTGATTTTTAGCTCCTTTAAAACAAATAAATAGGTACTTGATTGAGTTGGCATAGGAGTTGGGTTGGCACGTCAATGTATTCCAATACATTGACAAACCGTGTTTTGAAGCTATTAAAAAGTGGGTCAGTTGATTGGAGCTATCATCAGTCTGGTTAGATCAATTTACCAGAATCGTTATTTCCTAGAAAGAAAATTTCCATTCATTTTTTGTCATCCGATATACCGCAGTGTCTCAAGTCAAAAGTCTTTGACCAGTGTGTGTTGCCAGTGATGACTTATGGCACTGAGACGTGGCCGCTAACGATGGGTCTTATAAGGAAGCTCAAGGTCACTCAGAGGGCGATGGAGAGGGCTATGCTTGGAGTTTCTCTGCGGGATCGCATTAGAAATGATGAAATCCGCGCAAGAACTAAAGTCACGGACATAACTCGAAGAATCGCTAGACTTAAATGGCAGTGGGCAGGGCACATCGCCCGTAGAACTGACGGCCGATGGGGCCGAAAGGTTCTCGAGTGGCGTCCGCGGACCGGAAGACGCAGTGTAGGTAGGCCTCCAACAAGATGGAGCGACGACCTGGTTAAGGTAGCGGGAACGCATTGGATGCGGATGGCGCAGGGCCGATCTGTTTGGCGAGCCTTGGGGGAGGCCTATGTTCAGCAGTGGACGTCTTTCGGCTGAAATGATGATGATGATGATGAAAATTTCCATTCACATTTTTTCCCACGTGCTTTTGTCTCACTATGGTTTTTTACTGAAGCTTATTTTCACAATCGCGTTTTTTCCCAATTTTAATCGACACAGAAACATAGGTAGGTTTAGGTTATGTATGATTAGTTTGCAACGGCCCGAAGGACCAAATGCACACAGAAAAAGGAGCACTTCGTGAGCAGAGCTCCGTTAACACTGTTTCTGTGTCAATCCAAATTGGAAAAAAACGCAACTGTGAAAATAAGCTTCAGTAAAAAACAGTGAGAAAAAAACATGTGTAAAAAAATGCGAATGGAAATTTTGCTACTAGGAAACAATGGTTCTGGCAAATTGATCTAACCAGTCTATCATCAACATCATCCGTACTGCTGAAATATTCCTCATGGCTTTGAGACGAGGCGTTCGATTTTTTGCTATCTTTTTTTTCAATAGTGTAAGCACTGAGCAACGCAGTAATAGTTATTTGTTATACAAGGGGGGAAAGTTGTATTTTACCTGCGAGTGTCCATTTGAAACACAAGCTATCGAAAGGATTCTATGATTGACCACGAGCGAAGCGAGTGGTTCAAAAATAGAATCCTTTCGATAGCGAGTGTTTCAACACACGAGACGTAAAATAACTTTTCACCCGTGTATAACACAAAACTTTTCACCTCACTACAGCGAGGAAAATAAGAAAAAGGGTTTGTACTATCAATTATTATTTATTTATTCACTCAAAATAATTAATTAAAAAGTTTTGACTTAAGTTTTTTTTTATTATTTCGGATGCGTTTTGTTCGCACATCGACTTACTTGGACTGTCAGAATATTTTATCCGTTTTTGCAACAAGAATGAAGGTTAATGTTGAATGCTGATATTTATGAATTAAAATAAAGTTGTAAGACTGTATTTAGTGTTTTTTACTCGATGCAATTCATTAATTGTGATGTTCAAAATTCAGCACTTTTAACGTTTTACGTTTTGTTAGCTGTCAAATATCACGTAAGCTGCCTTCAAATGTCAAAACTCTTTCTTCACATGTGGATAAAAAGCGATTTTCTCAATAGATGTCAAACAAACAAAAAGGGCTTTCCGAGCTAGTGAGGTGAAAAATAATGTAAATTGAATTATGTAATTTTTCACCACATGTATATTCTAGCGAACTGGGAGTCGGAAAACATGTGTAGTGAAAAGTTTCTCGATAGATTTAAGGTGGAAGCGCACGCTCTAGGCGCGAATTTCAAACTTTTTACAGTTTTTAATTTATTGTGGGTAAACTGTGTAACTGTTTAACTTCAAATGGTATTTGCGCTTGTAAAACAGTGTTATTTATATTATTGAGTAAAGCTTTTTAAGAATAAAACTATTAGCTTGAAATAAAAGTTGTCAAAACGTTGAAAGTCCGAATTTCTATGTTTGACAACTTTTATATCAAGCTAACAGTTTTATTCTTCAAAATTTTTACACAATAATATAAAGAACACTGTTTTACGAGCGCAAGTACCATATGAAGTTAAACAGTTACACCGTTTACCCAAAATAAATTAAAACCTTTAAAAATTTTGAATTTCGCGCCTAGAGCTTAAGCTTGAGCCTTAAGCTGCAATGTAGCGTTCAAAAATATTTTTTTTTGAAAATTATATCAGTACCGTATTGTATGGGCGGAGCTAGCTTTGGATTATTTTCGGATGCCTCATCTCAAGACACCTCGTGTATCTTTTTCCTCAACAGCTATAGTTACTATGTGAAAGAGCACTGACTGTATGTAGATGAGCATGTACGCGCTGGTGGCACGGCGCGCGAGATACGGCGCGTCTTCCTTCCCCCCGTAGTTGTACTCGATGGCCTCTTGCTTACTGCAGCGGGAGACCACGTCGTCATCGAACTTGCACCACTGGACATACATAAAATGTTATTTTTGTTCTGATTATAGTAAGGAACCATGCCAATTTTATTATCAAGTTTATTTTCCCCAGTTTTTCGAAGACGGTTAGGCCGATTAGAGACAATAGATTTTGGTTTGAAAGGGTAGGAATACTTTTTAGTTGATTGAACACCATTGACTTTCTTCTCAGGTATGTGCAGGTTTCTTTGACCTTAAAGCTCATGGTAAATTTCCATGTAATTTCACACATAAATTCCGAAAAACTCAAAAGGTGTTGCGAGCCCGGGCTCGAACCCACGACCTCTGCTTGAGAGGCCATACGTCAAACCACTAGGCCATCATGAGTTTATATTTCCATTGTCGGCGTTCAAAAGCTTCTCTTATGCTTACTCCATATTTGTATTGTAACTATGCTGTGGAGTACCTTTCCGTCGCCTTTGGGGTTGATGAACACGACGTAATGTCCACCGTGGTTGTCACCCGAGTGAACAAGCACAGCGTGAAGAGTGTAGTGAGCTGGTGTAGGCGGGACCTCCTGGAGGTAAGGGTCCAGATTGATCTCCTCGTAGAAGTCGAACCTGGGAATAAGCCGTCGAGATAAGAAAGTGAAGAAATTCTTCGTGAATGGCAGAAGTCTGAATAAATGTATGTTGTTGTTGTAAATGATCGTGTTTATTTTTGCAAAATAATACTTGTAGACCGGGGGATGGTGGCACAAAATACTAGATCATTTGTAACAGTATGGCGGTTCTTCAGGGGTATAATTACGTAATGACAAAAAGGAAAATGATGGTCATAGCGCTGGTACCGGTGGCCCAATCGCGTGGGCGTTAATCGAACGTGTCGCATAAACAACGAAAATCGAACGATTTGTTCCACAAAAATTCTTGTATTTTCCGATAGTCGATAAAAAAACAGAAGGCGGTAGCGTAATGCCATACTTCTCCGGTGTGGCTTACAGCCCGCCATACCGACGCGAACACATTAATTTTAAAACAACAATTCAACCATTTGTACAAAGCTAATTTTTGCACAGCTATAATAATCGTCGAGTAGCCATTCACGAAAATCACCATGCCATACTTTTCTGACGGTTCCAAATGGGCGCCATACCGCTGCAAAGAAGTACTATTTATTTTTTTTGCAAAACGATTTGTACCAGTAATTGCATTTGGATTTTAGGAAAGTACTTGATAAAATGTGACCGTTATTATATTTGTCATACCTGTGGGAGGTGGCGAATGTGTACAATATTTTTTCAAAATTCTAAGTTTTATTCGTAATTCAAACGATTTGTACCAGTATGGCACTAATGTTTCCTGTAAGTTTGAGGTTTGAAAAATCTATACATATAAAATCCTTTGTCCTGACTGACTGACTGACGGATCAACGCACAGCCTTTACCGCTGATCGTAGAGACCTGAAACTTGAAGGGTGTGTTCTTTGTATGACGTAAGCATCCGATAAGAAAGGATTTTTCGTAGTTCTACTCCTAAGGGGGTAAAAAAGGGGGGCAAAATTTGTATGGGACAACGTGATTCCTTGGTCCAATCTACTTCAAACTTTGCATAAACATTCTTTAACAGAATTGATGGAAGACGTGTTTCGTATTTTATTGAAATTCATCCCTTGACGAGGTTAAAAAGGAGTAGAAAGTTATTATGGGGGTGATTTGCATCGAAGATGATATCAATACTCCTTAGTGCTTTTGATTTAAATTACATTTTATTTTGACACAATGTAAACGAAACGAAACTTCAAATTTTGCAAACCATTTGTCTACGTTTGTCAACCACTTCCTGATCTGATCTCTGATAATAACTAATTAATATGTATAAGTATTTGCATTTCACCAAGCTTTTGCTTTTAAATACAAATACAAGCGCAGCGTGGGACGTCCACCAACGAGATGAACGGACGTTTTGATGAAGGCCGCAGGTTCAGGGTGGATACAAGTCGCTTCCAACTGTAATGATTGGGCGTCAATGAGGGATGCCTATGTCCAGTAGTGGACGTCCTACGGCTGAAATGATGATGATGAAGCTTTTATGTGAGTTCAACCTTTTTCGAATAAAATCGAATTGATTATTCAAACATCATTGTTGAACTCGCATAAAAGCTTGGTGCAATGCACATATAAAATGCTTTGTCCTGAAGTCCTAAATGACTGACTGGCGGATTAACGCACAGCCTAAACCGCTGTATGTAGAGACCTGAAACATGGAGGATGTGTTCTTTGTATGACGTAGGCATCCGATAAGAAAGAATTTCCCTGAATTCCCACGGGATAAGGAATATTCGGGATGTATACATTTCCGGTGCCCCTTTTCTCCCATAAAATTTTAAGTCATAATGTACCTATCATTAGTCATAATCAACGTTAGTCATACAGTGATTTATTTCTGAAACGGTATTTTTTTCAAGACTTTTTTAAATGCCATCTTATAGAATGCAGTAGGTTGGGTTAGGTTTGTTATATAACAATTCCGAAAAATAAATTGTTTCAGAAATAAATCACTGTATGACTAACGTTGATTATGATACATTATGGCTTAAAATTTTATGGGAGTCATTATAGACCCATATATTTCATCAAGAGTGACCCTATCCCCATAACGAAGATTACTAAATTGTTCAAATTGGGCATGCAAGTAGACTATTAAAATATAAAGCTAATTTCAATAATTTTGAAAATTCCCACGGGATGAGGATAAATCAGGATTTATACTATACTCAAACCAACTGGATCCTATCTCCATACTACAATTTACTAAAATTTTCAAATTCAGTATAAACGTAAATGGTCATATATATAAATACAGCAAAAAACTTATTGCAGGATTTTTGGAAATTCCTGTGGGATAGATAATCTCTGAAACTTCCGAGCCGATTAAAAAAAAATCTTTTACCAGTAAAAAGTTACACTATCCTTTATTGACATAGGCTATTTTTTCCGGGAAAATGCAAAATTCCCAAGGGTTGGAAAAATAAATTCAACTTCGGAGCTCATTTTAAAATGTCTTTCACCAATAGAAAACATACACTGTCCTTGATTAACATAGGATGCTATTTTCCGGATAAACGCAAAATTCCCGCGGTATAGAAAATAGTAATAATAATAATAATAAATGTTTGGGCAATAGTTTGAGGGGCCCATTTAGTGAATGGCGAGTCGCCGCCTACCAAAAGTTCAGTTTATGAGATATTGAAATGGTAGGTGTCCGTTATTTCACTCCATAGCCCGGTAATCCTGTCCACAACATCCCAACCCCATAGCCAATTCCATGTCGCTTCCTGCCTGGCAATAGTTTGGCAACTGTGGAGGACTGTCCGCTAGCACATCCTCATGGTGTATTAGGGGATAGACCTCCATAGTTGCGCCCATCTCATTTATATTATATGGTACCAAAGGCCTCTTCATGTTGGCTTCGGCCCCATGAATGCCTTTCAAATGACCGGGTCCCCATGGGCCCGTGATCGGAAATCCATAATAATAATATTAGGGGACAATCTCACACAAATCGACCTGGTGCTATGATTGGCTGAAAATTTTTCGCTCCACATCAAAATAAGTTCTCTGCGCAGGTACATCGGCGTAACTTATAAACGTGGTACTACTGTATATAGGCTGGAATGATGATAATGATGTATAATGTCTTAAAGATGAAATTTTCACAGAAACAACAATACATAAAGAACTACTACAACTGTACTATTTGGATACAATTTGAGAAAGGAGGACAATTTGAGTGCAAATACAGATTAAATAATCGGACTATGAAAACGTAAAAGAATACGTAACACAACAACAAAGATAGTTAGTGCTGATATTGCCTTGACATCTATGTACTATACCTACTTAAAGTCTGACCAGTAATATATGATCACGCGCCATGTTGCAGATTTTGTTTGATTTCATTTGATTTTATTTAGTTTAATTTAAATTGTTTTAATATAATTTGATTTGATTTAATTTAATGTATTTTGACTTAACTTGATTTGCGTAGTCTGATTTAATTTGATGTTGCATGTTTGTATTTTTTATTTTTAAGTTTATATTAATATATTTGTACGCCTCACGGCAAAATATAGCGATCTAAAACAAATGTAACACCTTTATACCTATGGTTTACAAATGAATAAATGAATAAACAAATTTCTGAGTCTGAATTTGTAGCTCTATGAACACCGTATTTGGATTCTGATTTTGATTACGGTGAATAAAAGTAGGTACCTAAGTCAAAATAAATAACGAATTGCCAATCCACATTGTACAGACTATAGGTACTGAAATGTTCACAACATTAGTGCCCTTTTGACAATCATCATTATATGATTCATCTCATCAATATCATCATATATACTGGTCAGGTTAAGCCTAAGCCTAGCCTATAATTGTGACGAATTTGTCAGTTAATGCTGAATTCCTAAATGGTACATATGTAGTGTCTAAAACGTGGACACGCAGATAGCAGGTCCTTTGTCATTTTGGACCTACTACTAGTTACTAAATTCATGTGCGTTTTTAAAATTGACGGAGGTTTTAGTTAAATAATCGTACTTGAACACCTTAGAGTCGATGTCGAATTGTGGAGAGGATGGATGAAGGAAAAATTATGAAAGACATATATATATATATAAGGCGAATGTAGATGGAAATGTTAGAAGGGGGAGACCAAGAAGAACATTCCACGATCAGTTTGGGGATGTCTTGAAGAAAGGTCAGGTTTAGAGTACCCGAAACCGGGGAGCATGTATGAAAAGACTAATGAGTGTTGCTGAAGCGAAAGATGTATTTTGAGATCGTAGCAGGTGGAAATAAATCGTCTCTGTCTACTCCTTTGCTAAAAAGGAGGCGTGATTGTATTGTATGTGTGGTGTTCGATGCTCACCTGTCATTGTATTTAACGGAAGCATCTGTGACCGGGTCATACTGGAACCGCATCAAGTGCAGATGCAGTACTGGGGGGAACACGTCGAAGCGTACTCCTTTCTCTGCTTCTTGCAGCCCGTGTTCGCCTGCATCGTACTTATTGTCACCATCCAGAAGCTCCGTGCTGATGTAGTCCTTGAACGACTCGTAAACTGCAAGTTTCAAGGATGTACTGTCATTTAGTAGAAATGGAAAATCATCCACTCGAAAATATACGTCAAATCAGAAAAATAACAATTCTAAATACATCAATAAGGATAGTTGGCCATCCAGAATATAGTAGAAAACGAATCATGTCCTATGAAAAAATTGTCACAATTGTTATAAGCTGAAACAAATGATGAACAAATCGACTTATGATTAATCCAATTCAGGCTTAATTCATTTATGACGAAAATATATTTGGTTATAATTACAGCAAAATTCATTTTGAACGGTATTATTTTTAGTCAAAATTCAAAATGGGTTCAACATAAGTGGACGTGGTAATTTTTTAATAAGTGCACATATTTTAAGATGTCGTTCAGTATCGTTAAAATAATAAATTTCAGAATTTTTCATTATAATATTTATTACTTAATTTTTTGGTTATCATAGTAACTCGAACCATTATTGGATGAATTACTATATCCAACCTAAATTTCAAAATGTAAAAAAAATGAATTCTCGAACAGATAATCGTGATCTATCAACGATACTGAATCTAATATCAAAATTTGTGCACAGACTAAATTAAAAAATCAAAAAACCCGCCTGCAGAAATACTGAAAAGGTGGAAAAAAGATAAAATGTTCAATAACAATAAAAATCTAACTGAACTCAACGAAAGAAAACGAAAAAAAACTAAACATTGAAACGAATTTAAAACACGTGTGTGGTGGCGATTTTGGCAGTAAATACGCAAACTTGTGTTTTGGAGGGGTTAAACTGCACTAAGTTACGTGTGCCCCAATCAGAAACTTGTGCTAGTGTATTTTCTAGATCATACACAAGTTTAGATCGTCTCTCTTCCAATTCTGCCCGAGGAAGGTTAGCTCTACCAGAGTACCGTGCATCGCAAGTACTGTCATCCGCATAGCAATGAAGGCCGCTTACAAGCAGCACATCATTGATATGCAGGAGGATCAGAGTAGGCGAGAGCACACAGCCCTGGGGGACACCAGCATTCACATACATTGAGTCGGAGTATGTTCCGTCGATAGCAACCCTAATACTACGATCTTTAAGAAAACTGGCACCCCAATATCAGCTGCTTTCACTTGATCGCATACAGCGCAGGGCGTGCCGAGTTGTCGGCAACCCCTCACTCTCCGTTAAACTTGATCCTCTTGCTCTCCGCAGAGACGTTAACTCCCTTTGCGTGTTCTATAAGATCTACAACGGGGAATGCTCCGAGGAACTCTTTGACCTCATTCCAGCTGCGGGGTTCCATTACAGATCCTCCCGTCGTAAGCGTTCATTTCATCGACATCATGTTGATGAATGGCAGTCTTCGACGGTGCGTTTTAAGCGGTATTTTTTGCCACGAACTTGCAAAATCTGGAACGAGCTTCCCGCTGGGGTCTTCCCATCGAGTTATGACCTGGGTGCCTTTAAGAGGCGAGTGTACAATTTTCTGCAGGGCTGACAACGCACTGGTATCGCGTTAAGCGCTGCGAGTGTCTATGGACAGTGGTGTTCATTTAACATCAGGTTTCAGTGGTGTTCATTTAACTAGTTCGTTTGTCTGGCTTCACTAAAATAAAAAAAAATAAAAAACTACAGATGATATCTAGTCGCCATCATAAACAATAGATCGGAGCAGTCTCATAATCCTCATCTCGACTGTTCGGGTTGATATAGAATCAAGGGAAATGATAAAGTTAACTTGATATGAAATTAATATATTTTTTACAACAACTTGATAAAACTATAGTAAAATGAGAACGCGTGCTTTCCTTGATCGCTAGTCGCGAACTAACTGATCGAGTGCAATTATAATGCGGTCAAAGAATGAATTTGATGAATTAGCTATAATAATGAACGTGCGTAGCCCGTACATGCTCCCGGGCGGGACAAGATGAAATTAATAAGCAGTGGGTGATGATGATCACTTAGAAGCTATACAAGATGACGAACAATTTTGTTCTAATACTAGAAATGTTCCGCATATTATTACCCATGATTTACAAAGTTGAAAGACAATTTTTACTATAATTATATGATAGTGAAATACTAATTCTATGCATTGTCAAAGTCTGGCAGAGTCAGTATAGAGCGAAGCACAGGCGAAGTGCCTCTATTTTGATATATAATGCGCGGATTCACTTTTGGTGGAACACGAATTTTTGGTTCATCACTGCACTGCACTTTCACTCTTTTAGCACATTCACTACACTGATCACTATTACTGCTTGCCTGCCTCGGCTGCGGGGGCTCGACCGAGGCCTGCCTCGGCGGGGCCCTGCGCGCGCGCACGCGGCGGACCGTGTACCACGCCGCAGCTGCTATCATCACTGCTATTATCCCGTAGATCACCGTGTAGTGGTGCATGTCATGATATGACACCTGATTTAACAGAGGATCCGTATTTTTCATGGTTTCTATTTGTTGTTTGATGTCATGCAGCTGATTTTCACTGACCTCAGAGTCTTTGTCTGAAGTACTATCTAATGTTGGATCCTTTGGTATTGATATATTTATCATGTGGTTTATAGGTGATATTTTTGGTGATTCAATGGAGTTAGAGATGCTAATCTTACTATGTTCTTGTCGGTGTGTATAAACAATAAACTCAGCTGTTTTGATAAGGCAACCTTGACTTACAGTGAGTAAGCCGGCGCGGGTCAGTTGTACGGTAGTAATTTGATCTTCACATAATAGCTTAAGCTGGCACGCTTCGCAACAGAAGTAAAAATAGACATTTATTTTATTCAATTCTGTCCACGTGTTTTTACAGTGGTCGGTCACCGTTTTACATTTTGTGGTCTGAGGATCTTTTTCACACAAACTCTGATCATCCGTCATATGATAAATTGGTTTTTTGAGATAGCATAAAACCGTGTCGGAATTTTGCTGCTTGCACGTTTTCATATCACTTTCTGTAATCGTGATAAGAGCATCTTTTTTGAGGTTGATAGCAACGTATGTTGCTATAGGGATCACGTTTGTCATCTCGCTGCTGCCAGTCAGCTGGGGTACCGGGACAAGGCTGAAGATCTCGTATACGTCTCTTGCAATTAACGGAATCTTGATTTCCATTATTAAGTATTTAGAAGATAGTTTAGCACGTACTTGTAGTAAATTATAAACTTCTGTAAGATTAAAGTTGTCTATCGGGGATGACAAATCTTTAGGTAATTGTCCTGATATAATATTTAATTCATGTCTCAGTTGTTCTGGTGATAATAAATGAAAATTAAACTTTCCGTTGTATATGTTTGTGATCGTATCGATCAGCATATCTTGAATTCCTTTTAACGTGAATAAAATGTTATTTGCAATCATTGCTGATTCAATAAAGATCGTTGCGTCAGAAAGGTTCTGCACCTCTGATTTTACTTGATGAAGAGAGTTACCCATGCTATTTATTATCTGATTAATAGATTTATGATGTTGTCTCATATTTTCTTCGGTTCTTTTCAGGAGGTTGAATTCCGCTTCGACTACTGATGTCTGATTTTTCCACAATGCTGCTAAATGATTTTCGTTAGATTTAATATTTTATATTTAGACACCAAACAAGCTGTTAGCTATATTCCCGATGCCATTTATTAAACCACGCCGTCGACGGCGACCGGTCGGTGGAGATTGATAATTAGTCAGTATATTGTTATAATGATTTAATTCATTAAAGCCGTGTTGTAGCTGTGATATGATCCCGCTGCAGGGTGATTGTTCTATTTTTGCCGAGCACATATTTCTTAAGTAACTTAGGTATTTTGCTAGTGCCCAGTTACCTTCTTGATAAGGAGCGGTGTCGTAGTAGACAATGAGGCGCCAGTAGTCTCGTATTACGTGCATCTTAGTGACGGGGTCGAAATAAATACTATTATGGTTAGTAAGCGGCGATACATTGTACGCAGCTTGTGACGTAGGTATTGCAGCCATGAAGAACATTAACATAGCTAAAGCTAACTTTTGGAAACTCGCTCTTTTTGGTCTATTTCTTTTTGTTTCTTTTTCTTCTTCAACTTCCGGCTCGGTACGCGCTTGATTTTCGTCCTGGGAGGGGTTATGAGTGGGTAATATGGAAAGCTTAACTATGGGACGCTTGATATGTCCATTCTTTGTTTTAAGGGTAACGACCCTAACATGACCGTCTGTGCCAGGGTGCAGTTGAACTACTCTTCCTAGTGCCCATTTTCATTTTTTGAACGAGATGCCACCTTGTCCGTAAGTCTTTTTCTGTTTCATATATGGTTAAATTGGGTCCACTGGCTAAAAAGTGAGATGGTGTAAGAAAATTGATATCCTCTGGGTCTTCCGTCAAAGAGCAGAGCGGCCGCGAATTTAAACATGCTTCCAGTTGAGTCAACAAAGTACTGAACTCTTCGTACGTTAGCCGCTGCTCACCAATTACTCTCTTCAGATGATACTTTAAATTTTGGACACTTCTCTCCCAAATTCCTCCTGCTGAAGGCCAGGCTGGTGCCTGAAAATGCCAATTGATTTCCATTTCTGCTATTTCTGTCATGAGTTCTTGATTGAAGACTTGTTGTATTTCTTGTAGTTCTTGCTGTAAGATCCTATTGGCTCCAATGAAATTAGTTCCTTGATCACTGTAAATATGCCCTGGAGATCCTCTTCTTGCTGCCATCCTGCGAAGGGCTGCGAGGAAGGCTGATGACGTCAAGTCGGAAACAAGCTCTAAATGTACAGCTTTCGTTGCCATACAAACAAATACCGCCACGTATCCTTTTAGGGTCTTGATGCCCCGGCCCTTGTTGGCCTTGATGAATACGTGTCCGGTATAGTCTATGCCTGTGTGAAAAAAGGGGCGTGATGGATTTATGCGGCACGAGGGCAGGTCTCCCATGATCTGATAATGTTTGAGTGGACTGTGTTTCTTACATTTTACACAGAGGCGTAATCTTTTTTTGATAGTTCTGATGCCTCCTAGTAGCCAATACTTTTGTCTTGTGAATGCTGATGTCATCTTGGGCCCTCCATGAAAAGTTAACTTGTGTGACTGATCTATGATAAGATCAGCTAATCTAGAGTGATTTGGTATTATTATAGGGTACTTCATTTCGGGGTCAATGTTGGCATTTTTCAGTCTGCCTCCCACCCGTAGTAATCCATGTTGATCTAACATTGGGTTTAAAGCTGAAAGTTTACTTTTGTTACTAACAGGTTTACCTGAACGAATATTTTGTATCTCGTCAGGAAATTCTTCTTGCTGCGTCTGCCGTACAATAAGATCTCTTGCTCGTTTCAATTCTTTTGTAGACAGGTAATCTTGTTTCTTATTCTTAGCCGTGAATCGAAGTGCCCATGATAGTACTCTGATTGCCTTTGATAAAGAACTGTGCTTGTTAAGAAGTTCTTTGATAACATCGCCGCTTGATACTTGTGCGACATTAACTTGCTTAATTTTTCTCATCTCATGATTCGTGATATAATTTTTCTTTTCTTCTTCTTTGGGCTCGTACTCTGGCAACCAGATTGGACCTTTCCACCACAAATAATACTCTCTTAGTTCCGACGCTGTTAACCCACGGCTAGCGCAGTCTGCCGGGTTTTCTTTTGATTTAATATAGCGCCAACAGTCCGAGGGCATTGTCTGTATTATTTCTCGAACGCGGTTGGCTACAAAGGGCTTCCATCTCTCTGCATCTTTGTTGAGCCATGCTAACACTACCATGGAGTCTACCCAGCCGAAGGTCTTGATTTGATAATTATTAAGACATGATTTAACTTTTATCATCAGTTTTGAGAGGAGAAGCGCGGCGCTGAGCTCTAGGCGTGGTAGTGATTTGACTTTATTTAAAGGCACTAACTTTGTTTTCGCTGCTACGAGGACTACGGACGTCACATTGTTTTTATTAGTCTTGCAATAGATGACGCAAGCGTAAGCTTTCGTGCTTGCGTCACTGAATCCATGGAGCTCTATAGTGTCGTTTTCTGTAGTGTTTAACCACCTTGGGACGTGAAGTTCATTTATGATGTGGATATCCTCCTTGATCTTGTTCCATTTTTTGAGGATGTCTAATGGTACTGGTTCATCCCATTGAAGGTTGGTTTTCCAAACGTCCTGGAATAATATCTTTAGTTTGGTAGTCAATGGAACCAACCAACCCAAAGGATCGAATAATTTAGAAATGTCTGATAAAAGTGTCCTTTTAGTCGGTTTGGTTGATGTAACAGGTATTGTTGATTGAAATAGAAAGTTATCTTGTATCGGATTCCATTTTAGCCCCAGTGTCTTTGTGGATTCCACTTGTTTGAAATCGAAATTTTCTTGATAATCTTGATCGCAGGTAACGTCTTCTAATAGTTCTGGTTTATTTGCTTTCCATTTTCTAAGGTTGAAGCCTCCTTTTTGAAGTAACTCTATGATATCCTTTTGTAGCTCTTTGGCCTCCGTAAGAGAATGTGAGCCGTGTAAGAAGTCGTCCATGTAAAAAGACTCTTCAAGGGCACTGGGAGCTTGGCTGTCTTGATAGTTTACTCTCTCTCTCTTCATCTTGAGCGAGTCTCTTCAACGTCATCATAGCTAAGAATGGAGCCGATTTTGTTCCGTACGTAACAGTAGTTAACTGATACTCCTGTAGAGGTTCTGATTGATTTTTACGCCAAATAATTTTCTGTAATCTTTGATGATCCGAGTTTATCCAAATTTGCCTAAACATTTTTTCAATGTCGGCGGTATAAGCGAATTTGTATTGCCTCCACTTGATAATGAGGCTTTGGAGATCCTGCTGCAAATTAGGACCTCTACACATGACGTCATTCAAGGTATAGCCACTTGCTGTTTTGGATGACGCGTTAAAAACGGCGCGTAATTTAGTTGTTGACGAGGCTTCCCGCTGCACACAATGGTGAGGCAAATAATTATCGAGTTTCATGTTACCGTCGACACGCGCCGCGAGTGTCATGTGTCCTAAAGATAAATACTCGTCCATAAATAATTTATAGTCTTTCGCGATTCCTGCTTGTTTATTAAATTTGCGTTCTAATTGATAGAATTGCGCAACTGCTTTGGATTTCGATTCCCCAATTTTTTCTTGATATCCTGCTTTTAATGGAAGATAAACTTCATACTTTCCGTCGACTTTTCTTGATGTAGACGCTTGATAGAACTGGATACATTCTTGATCTTCTTCTGATAGGCCGGGCAGCTCCGTGATATCTTCCATTTCCCAGAACCTTTGAATCTCTTGTAGGTCGTTGATTATTACATTGCAATGAAATGACTTAACATTGCCACTGAGTATCCACCCCAGTTGAGTTTGCTGCGCCGTAGGGGAGGCACCGTTTTCCCGACATATACCATCCATCAATATATTACAGTATATATCGGCGCCTAATAAAATGTCTACGGGACGGCTTTTATAAAACTCAGGATCAGCTAACTTGATATGATCCAAATATGACCAATTCGGTTTTGGCATAGTACTGTTTGGTAATTTTTTAATTAATGTTTTCATGATGAAGACATCTGCTTCAAACGTAAAGTCGTTGACCATAGACCTGCATCTTAATGACAACATACCTTTGCAATTACTTTCCTTCGCTCCTACTCCGGTGATTACACCTTTGCATCTTTGGCGTCGAAGGTTTAGCAATTGGGCTGCGTGCTCAGTTATTAGAGAGGTTTGCGAGCCCTGATCTAAGAGCGCCCGCAGTTCTTGATAAGTTCCATCCGCGGCTTGAACCTTGATGACCGCCGTTGCTAATAAAACTTCTAAAGGTTCATTTTGCATGTTTACGTGATTATTACTTCGTACTTGATTTGTCGCTGGGGCTGACGTAGTTACTTCTGACCCAGTTATGGCGCGTGGCGGAGTCGGGTTACCGTAGATGAACGCCTCGTGTAGAATTGAATTGTGGTTTCTTTTGCAATCGCGGCACCGTTTTTCTGATCGGCAAGGGTTACCAAAATGATTAAAAAGACAGTTAGAACACAAGTTCAACCTTGATACAGTATTTCTCTTGATATTCGGTGGCATGTTAAGGAACTTGTGACAAAAATAAATGTTGTGATCCCCGTTATCACAAACTGGACACCATAGTTTCGAAAACTTGCTAGAAGAGGCTCCTTTATTGTAAGGCGTAGGAGCCGCTCGAGTGCTTGATGAAACTGCATGATTATAATAATTAGATTTTTGAAACCCGTTGGCTTGATACTTAGATACGGGAGCTTGATTAGCTTGATTAACATTAGATGGCGTCTTGATATCTTGTTTTCTCCTTGATGATTCTAATGTCGTAAACTTAGTTTCCAAAAAAGATAGAAACTCGCTTAATTTGGGTAACTCTCTTGGTTTCTTTACAGACTCCATGTAATCATGATAAGTTTCAGAGTCTAATTTTTGAGACAATAAATGGACTAAAAGGGGGTCCCATGATTCTATGTCAATTCCTAAATTCTTGATAGCATTCATGCACTCGTGACAGGTGTCATGAATACGCTTGATATGATTGGATGATTGATGCTGCATAACTGGAATGCCAAGTAATGTGTTTACGTGCGAGGTAAAAATTAATTTCTTGTTGTTATATCTATTTAGCAAAATATCCCAACATATAGCATAATTATCAGAGCTTATTTGCAAATGTTGTATTAATCTTTCCGGCTCGCCTTTAAGCTTGCCTTTTAGAAATTGTAATTTTTGTGCGTTAGAAATGGACTGATTATTATGTATGGACTCAGTGAAAAGATCCTTGAATGAAGTCCACTGACTATAATTGCCAGTGAAATTTGGAATTTCCATTCTCGGGGTAGACGACTCTCGGAACGAGACCGACCACATTTTTCTATTAATCGATTTCTTGATATTATTATAACACTCCTCATAATCAGAAAAATCCTTTTCATAGTCTTTGTTGGACCCATTGAGTTCAGAGTCTAACTCCCAATGCTGCGAATCTATAGCTGACCAGCGAGCTTGTAAAGTACGAAGTAAATCCTCGAACTCCCACTTCTCGGTGACCAACTCAAGATTAATACCTTTAACGGTTCTCATAAAGGCCTTGAAATTACTACCCTGCTTCCTAATCATATCTTCCGTTTTGCTGCTTGTTGCCTGACTGTGAGAGGGAGGAACAAATGATGGAGGTTTAATGATGGGAGTTCTTGGTCTCTCATCTGTTTGTGGAACGTAGCTTTGGATCGACTCGTATATCAGTTCGTACCTAGCATGAACTTGCTCGTATATATTTTTAATGAAATACACATGTGATTTGTCTTCAAATGAATTCAATTGTATATGATTGTTGCAAAACTCGCCCCAATATTGATTTAAAGTTTCTAATCGTCTTCGAATATAGTCGGGAGTCTTCCTCTCCTGACTATCCTTTTTAAAATTACTGTACAGTTGTTCTATCGCTTTTGAAATTTGCTCCTGAGTAGCAATGACGTCTTCCATCGTGGCCATGATAAATTAGGTCAGTGAAAAAATGGAAAGATCTTACTTGATAATCTCCTTTTCGGTAACTTGATAATTCTCCTGATGACTGATGACGAACGAGCCTTGTCGCTCGCGAAGGTTCCGACGTGGACCGTGCTCCACGTGGTCGCAAAAGCGGGATTGTTGGCACGTGTCACTGTGTCACTAATTGAACTCGCGCCGAGGGCCCGCTTTTCCGTAAGCTCGAAGGACCAATGTTCGGGTTGATATAGAATCAAGGGAAATGATAAAGTTAACTTGATATGAAATTAATATATTTTTTACAACAACTTGATAAAACTATAGTAAAATGAGAACGCGTGCTTTCCTTGATCGCTAGTCGCGAACTAACTGATCGAGTGCAATTATAATGAGGTCAAAGAATGAATTTGATGAATTAGCTATAATAATGAACGTGCGTAGCCCGTACATCGACTTATATACGTCCCACTGGCCTCCTCTCAGAACGAAAGGGCAGCAGCGGAGCTTTGCAGCCTTAATCATCGATAGCTCAGTTAGTTAGAGTTCGCTAAACTTTGAATAAAGTGGTACCTACACTGCCACCGTTACATTCAGTGATCTTCTTATTTAGCTTTATAGGTGTATTGATCTAATTAATCAGATTTCTACAATTTTCTGTCATTTAATTACGAGTAGGTGAATCCGCAGTGAAAAACTATTAAAATTCGTGAAAAATTTACTTTATGATGACCACTTTCATTCAAAATATATGACTTAAATTTCAGTCATTCATTCATTCTTTGACGTCCATTCAATTGAATCGGTCTTTACACATGTCACATCACTATTTCGTGTGTTAGTTGTCGTCTAAAAATCAGTGTCATTACGACAATAATGTCTAGTTGTGTGCGTGTTTTACATTTGCGTGACGATTTTGTTTTGATAGGCATCTGTAGGAACGCAAAAATTTTTGACATGAGTGTGCGGCAATGCGTAGATGCGTGCTGTACGTCATACCTCGCCCCCCGGGCGAATTGGCAGAAAAAGTTGCAGGTAAAATTACGTTAAAGGCTCATCCTGTCTTAAATTATCTAAGTGTACGGGTACACAAGGACAAGTATACTGACAATAATTGTAATTATTTCGTATCATATACTCACTGTTGCTCTTCCCTTTAACACTAAGTTGAATATCGTAAAAAGTTTCGACACGCGTGCTGGTGCAGTTGACGTTTTTGCATTTGATGAAAGAAGTCATTTTTCCTTCAAATAATTTAGGCACAGTCCCTTCTACTACTGTCGCTTTCATCTTACTTTCTAATTTATCTAGCAGTACCTGAAAAACCAAATTCATTTAGAGGGAGGGTCTTTATTAAACAGAAACATTTGCGCTGCATGTCAGAAATTATTTCAATGTTTTCTATCTTTGACCTATATTTGAACTCTAAGTAGGAATGCACGTTTTGTTAGTACCCGTGTTTGTATGGACCAGTCAGTTGCGAGGAACCCCCATATCATTACTGATTGGTTGGTTGGTACTATGGTGTACAAATCAGTCAAAAATACATCTTTAATACAATCTAAGGTCTGAACGCACTGAAATATGCAAACACTGCAGTCAAGGAATTATTTGACCATGAAAGTGATAAATAAAATATTAGGTACCCGAAGAAATTCCTGGACGTCATGCTGCATAAAAGAATCAAGGGTCTCCCAGCCGAAACTCTTGGTCAGCTTCTTAGTCGCGACTGGTTTATCCGAGAACTGAAGGTCGTAGAAAACCCGTTGGAGACCAAAGGCTACGGAGCAAGAACTGTCGTCCCCAGTTGTTGGAATTTTGTAGACGGCCTTGCGGAGTATGTTGGTGAAAAACAGTGTTTGTAGCAAGGAGTTCATGTAGCATGTGGCACCTTGATTTTTTAGACCTGAAAATGTATAAGTATTTACTTGTCGAGTCGAGTTCCAGGTAAGTCTACGACTCGACTAAACTCCGTATGAGCAAAGTGGTGCTAATTATTCACCATGTGAATTTATAAATTGGAATTATTAATATGGCAATGGATTCAAAGATTTTACGACTTATTAAACTAAGAAGATTAATTACGGTATAGTCGGGTTACTTTGGTCCTGAAACTTAAATTTTGCCATTGAGATTAACTCGCTCTAGATTTCATTATTACACTGAAATTATCACTCACTATCATATGGATGGTTGTAGCAGGCTGGGCATGTTTTTATGTTTTTTATTGGACCCTTTTATTATGTTGCTTTCATATGGCTCAATGTTACTAGTCATTGAGTCAAAATACTCCGACTTTACGGTATAATATTTATTTTATCGTTAATGTGGGCATGTGTGTATATTTAAAGGTATGAATCAAAGACTGTAATAAATACTATTATTTATCATTATCACCCCAACCTATACACGTCCCACTGTAGAAACACTGGCCACCTCCCAGAATGACAGGGCTTGGGCTGTAGTTTCCACGCGGGTCCAATGCGAATTGGTAACTTCACAAACAACAATGAATTTCTTTCCACGTGTGTGCTGGTTTCCTCACGATGTTTTTCTTCACCATAAAGCTCGTGGCAAATTTAAAATGTAATTTTTCAAATCCACGACCCTCTGCTTGAGGCGCTACAGGTCAAACCGCTAGGCTGCAATGGCTTTTTATACTTTTTGTATTATTATTAGTAATACAAAATGTTTATTACCAACATAACTGGTGTGTTTCTTGGAATCCCACGCCACGCCGTGCGGGGCTTCGGCCACCACGTGCGCTTCCAACGTGATGGCATCGTCCTTGACGTACCCTTTTTCTGGACTTATTAGATCTTTCCAGGATATGAAATGAGCGAAACCCCAGTCATCTTCTTTACTGTAAAATAGTAAGGTTGCAATGTTCAAATGCAGAACGTTTGATGCGACTTATCAGCCATATTTTACTGTTTCCTCAGATTTCAGAAATCAACCAATTTGATTACCTAATCTCAAATTTCTCAATGACGCGTTGTAATCATTATCATAATTTACGTTGTAGTAAATATACGATATTATTGAAATATTATTTATACTACTAAGAATAAAATTAAAATTAGGTATTTAATTTAAGATATTGATTTTGCACTTTGTAATTACAATCGATGTCTGTCTGATGTTTGTCTGGTGTGATTATCTGCATGCAATAATTTAGATTATAGACATTGCCACTCCCTCATGGGTAGCTAGCATGTATGATACATAAAATGTAGATACAATAAAGTGTAAAAATTTGGGCGCATACAACTTGCTCATAAATATGAGTATGTCCCATAGCTCCTATGTCCTATGTCGTCGAGTAAAGGTTTCGGTACATAATTAAGAGACAATTAAATCCATACATTATTATTAATTATATATGTTGACTGTACCTAACTCCACACATATGAAATAAATAATAAATACCTATACAGCCTTAGGTTTTTTTTTAGTTTATTTACTCATATAATAGATTTCTACATTTTTTACATTGCTAGCCACTGTTAAATACCATAACTGGTTAATGTAACAGATGGCGAGATCGCGCGGTTCGGTCCGCGCTTAAATAATATTAAATGTTAAATTTAAATATAGGTAAATGTACAAATGTAAGTTTCTAAAATCTATTTAAACGTAGCTTAAAATCGTATCAGATAATCAAGAAAATAAAACCTAATTTTCCGCTGTTGATATACCTAAAGCACACAAGAAAACCGTAAAATACTTTTATAACAAAAGTTTGGCGCTCTCTCATGGAAATTGGTAGTACAATATCTATCTTATTAAATTGTATGCTTACCTATGATACATATGATGAAGCTTCCTGCACAAGTGTTCCCCGTCAGGATTGTAACTAAGCAGCTTTAATTCAGAAAGAGCATAGCAAGACCATCCAGCGGAATCACAACCACCGTTGCATTGAAGGAATACTCCAAGAGCTTTTTCTTGTTGCCGTTCTGGAGTCGATGTGTTCCGGATCAATGCGAGAATCTTCCAAGGCAAGCATCGTGCATAACATGGAGGTGATAATACTTGTTCCTTTAGCTGAGTGATGTTGTGAACAGTAAAACGAAAGGTCACTTCTTGACGGGCTACGTCTTCGTCTTCTTCTGCTATTTTCTGGATAAATAAATGCGTGTTATTTATAAGTAGTCGGTGAATGGGTTAGTAATGTAAATTGTGAAACCGGGTGCCTTTCCACCAGAGATGTGCTGCGCTACGTTGCTATAGATGTGTCTGATATCCACCATCATGTTAATTGGTCCACATAGCATAGCACTGGTGGAAACGGGTTCAACTAAGCTATGACTTTTATATGGAAAGATGCGTGCCCTGGATGCGTGCTATGGATGCGTGCTACGGATGCGTTCTATGGATGCGTGCTATGGAAGGTCCCCCCTCACTGCGCTGCCGCTCCGCGCTCCCCTGACGATACGTCGAATAGCTCGAGCTGCGCATCTTCTTCGCACAGCTGCCTCGCGGCTGCTCATCTACATAGCGCATCTTCCTCGCAGAGCTACATAGCTTAGCATTGGTGGAAACGGTCACACAGTTTCGTAGCTTAGCTTTTACATCTTCGCAGCATAGCCGCATAGCACATCTCTGGTGGAAAGGCAACCTAAGGTGTTCAGAAATTTGTTTGAAGCAGCTGTGTTGGAGCAGAATAGGCGTTACCCCAAATATGTCAACTTTTATTAAGAATACCTACCAAATATAGACAAAAAAAAATATAAAAATCGGTCACGCCGTTTCGGAGGCTTTCGATAACAAACACTGTGACACGAGATTTGAATTGGTTCGAAATACAGAACTAATAATAAACGAGGAAATGCTGCCAGCATCTTCGGCACAATGCCACAGGGGCCTTTTTTAGATATAGTTTAGTTTTTAATTTAGTTTGTAATAGTATTATTTTTGTTTGTTTGGATCTAGTTTAGTTTTTAATTTAGTTTATAGTTAAGTTTTATTCTTTGTTATTTCTTCTTAATTGTTTTTATTATTTATACCAATAAATAATAAAATAATAAAGCAATATAAATATCACGCGAGTTAAAAGCTTAAATTAAGTACCTAAGTCACAAAAGTTTGGAGCCTGATAATCGATGTAGTTATTTGGAACAATGATTGAGTGAAGTAAATACATTTGATTGGATATTTGTCAACATACCTTGGCTTCAACTTCTACCTGACTACCAGGTTCGGTAGCTAATGTTTCAGCCGTGGCATTTTCAGCACTGCCGGTTTCAATCATACTCGGAGAGTCACCAAGTACAGCTGTAGCTGTAGTATAATTTATATATTTTTAGTATATTTTTATGTTGTCTGTAATGGATAGTTTAATTTAAACTATCCATTACAGACAACATAAAAATGTACAAATAATATTTAAAATTATACTACCTTATTTTAAGTCATAAAACATTTTTGTGGTATCAAAATATAAATACAAATTTTGTAATTTTCGAGCCAATGACAAGCGTCACGTTATGATTTTGGACGTCATGATTTGCCAGTTCTGCATTTAAAATGGGCCATAGAGTTCCCTATACTTAATCACGTAACCTTTTTAAACCCATTAGGCATTTTTTATTACGTACTACTCGGCACTATACTACACAGTCAACGTTAAATGAAGTCGGTTAAAAATAGTTGCCCACTTTCATACTTCGACGATTTAAAAGAGTGTACTATCCAACAACTGAATGGTGGCCCATTGCGGAACCTTTTAGATAAAATTTCATAATGTAATGACATTCCATTGCTTGACCAGGAAATTGTATAATATATGCCACTTAGTGTGAGACCGTTCTACAGAGAGTCTGCAATCAAATAGTTGAACCATTTTGTACGTTACGTTACGTAATAGAAGATAGACAAATGTTATATAAATGGCGATAAAGTGCCAAAGTGAACATAAACGCTAGCTGATTACACAAGTTTGTTCCAGGCATGCTTGCATGTAGGTACATTAGATACGTTCTGTTCACGTAGAACCCTTCGATAGATTCAGTGTTGAGCTAGGTTGGTCCAGGTCGTCCTAGATATTTGGCTTTTCAGGCATTGCACTTCAAACATATAAAGTATATGCAGACAGAAGCCGCCGTCTTTATCACACACCAATGTCTTTGTAGTTCATTAAAAATAAGTTTCTGCTGTACAGCACACACACACACACACACACATATAACAATGTTCTTAATATGAAAAAATCCGAAACCTGTCCATATTAAATAGAAATCCGCCGATTTATAGCAAATATGATAATCCGAATCACTTCACTGGAGCGTTGCCGACCGTGGCTAGTATCTCCAAGCAATTCTATACAACCACTGGGTGCGGGGCGCAGGCGCTGCTTACTTTTTCGAGCGCGAGAGTAGACTCTTCTCAGGTTTTGATATACCCGCATATGAAGTTCAGAAGACTACTGAACATAAACCTACAACTGCCCCTGTGGATTCCAGTTCTTTATCATCGCAAATCAGCACTAGCTCTGACGCAGAATACGGCATGTTGAAAAATATTACGTTTACACTTGAAGACGTCAAGAAACTGCTTCGTGCGGAAATGAGCTCCATGAGAGAGGACCTCGCCACACTTAAGAGCTTTATTCAGGATGAATTTGGTCCGTTAAAGGCTCAGGTTCAGGAACTCAAAGAGTCAGTGACCTTCGTTGACGCCAAGTACGATGATCTGGTCAAAAAAGTGGAAGTGTTGGAGAAAAAAGTGGGCAACCTTGGCTCTTCTAAAACAGACATAAAGGATGTGAAATCAACAATAGCAAAAATTGACTGGGAGTTGAATTCTAAAGAGCAGTGGGCTAGACGGTCTAATATTGAAATTCAGGGTATACCCGAGACAAAAAATGAGAATCTGTTACAGATCTTCACTAAAATTGCGGATATTGCTGGGTTTCCAATAGATGTGAGTACGGACATTGATTTCATTACCCGTGTCGCTCATATGGAGTCGGAATCAAAAAAACCTAAAGCCATCATTGTGCGATTTTTAGCCCGGTACAAAAAGGATGATTGCTTGAGCCGTTTGAGAAAGCTCAGAGACTTCAAGGCTTGCGACGCTGGTTTTGCTGGAAGTAACTCGCCTATTTATTTTAATGACCATCTGACAAAAGCCAACAAGTTGCTCCTAAGGGATGCAAAGAAATTTGCTACTGAAAAAGGCTACAAGTGGGTCTGGGTAAGACACTGCTGTATTATGGTCCGGCGTGATGACACTAGTAGGGTACTTAATATTTTGAACAGTGAGGATTTAAAAGAAATCAAATAAGATTGATATACTTTATATTGTTTAGCTGTATCTTTGTATCATTATATACATTGCTTTTGTGTTTATTACGGGGCTCTATGATTGTTTTTAAGCAAATCTATATATGCTGTGTTCAATGCAATCTATTTTCTTTAAAACTAAACATTATAATTAATAATAATAGGAGTCATTGCGGAGTCAATTTTTATAAAGTGATAATTATTTTAATAATTAAATACATGATATTTTGAGTTATGGCTTTAAATCTGACAATTTTTTACCAAAATGTACGCGGGCTTCGTACGAAAACCAATGCTTTTTTTAGAAAAGTCTTAAGTGTTGATGTAGATATAATTTGTTTAACTGAAACATGGCTCCTTCCTGGAATTCTGGACTCTGAGCTTTTTAGTTCCCGTTACAGTGTTTATAGGGGAGATCGGGATTATTCTGTAAGGGGTGATTCTCTGGGCGGAGGCGTTCTGATCGCGGTTAGAAGCGGTCTGGTGGTTGAAAGTGTCGCGCGTTTGCCCTCACGCAATTCTTCGGCTGACCTACTGAGGTTGTCTCTGTCTGTGGGGAGCGGAGCAGGGAGAGCGCGTTTTCACTTATATTGTTGTTATTTTCCTCCCTGCTCTGATTTATTTGACAGTGAAGTTGACTTTTTTGAGTTGGTCTCTGAGTCCATAGTTGAAAGTAGTGAGGATTTATTTTTTGTTGTGGGTGACTTCAATATTCCTCAGGCACATTGGTCAACAATATCACCTAGTTCTAATTTATCAGTCCAACTTGTGACTGATGCCAGTAGCAATAGAACTCCACTGGTGGAAGCACTCAGTGCTTTTCTTTCTTTCAACAATTTACAACAATTTAATTGTATTTATAATTATAATAATAGACTGTTAGACCTAGTAATATCAAACTTGGAATGCGAGGTCACTCGATCTGCGGACCCTCTAGTTGGTGAGGATAAACATCATCCTGCTATCGACATTAAAATAAGTAATACCTTGATGTTTAAGCATTTGCGTCCGCCACCACGTCGAGTATTACTCTTCCGTGCCGCTGATTACGATGCTGTTAATTCTTCGCTTGCGGAGGTTGATTGGAACAGTTGTCTTGACTTAGGTGACATTGATCTGAGTGTGAAGCATTTTTACGATATTCTGGATCGAGTGATCTCTGAGCATGTACCATTGAAAGTAGTTTATAGCAATAATAGATATCCTGTATGGTATTCGAGAGCACTGATTAAGGTAGTGTCTGAAAAATTAAAATTTCACAGAAAGTGGAAAACTTATGGTCGCTTGGATGACTACGATACTTTCTCGCTGCTTCGGAACAGGCAAAAGCGGTTACAGGAGTCATGTTACCAAAACTATCTACGCTTGGCAGAATCAAAAATAAAAACCAACAGCAAATATTTTTGGCGCTTTGTAAAGTCTAAGAGAAGTCGTCCGGATATACCCAATTCAATGTTTATAAAAGATAAAAAGGTTTCGAATGGTGATGAGATTTGTTCTTCTTTTAATTATTATTTTCAATCGGTCTTTGAACCGCGCATCCAGCCATTAACTGATCCCCCTCCGAGTATTACTGTAGTTAATAGCGTAACAAATTTAAATAATATATTAATAACCTCCGATATCGTATGTAATTATTTGAGAAAACTTGATATTGGGAAGGGGGCGGGTCCAGACGGTATTCCCCCGATTTTCTGGCGTTGTTGTCGAAGTCAGCTGTCTGAACCTATTGCAGCACTTTATAATAAGTCTTTGCGGACTGGAGTTATGCCGAAGCTATGGAAACAATCATTCGTGACACCTGTGTTTAAATCCGGGGATAGGCATGACATCGAAAATTACAGACCTATTTCCAAACTCAATACAGTACCAAAATTATTTGAAAAGATTATTTATGACCAAATTTTTCCCTTTTTAAGACCATGCTTGGTACAGGAGCAGCATGGCTTCGTTAATAAAAAATCCACGGAGACGAATCTGGGTGAGTTTATGGACAGAGTGCTTTGTGGGATGGATGAGGGTTATCAGGTGGACGTCGTATATACGGATTTTTCCAAAGCATTCGACAAAATATCGCATAAACTTCTTTTGGGAAAGCTTGAATCTGCCGGCGTGCACGGTGACCTTCTGCGTTGGGTTACCTCGTACTTGCGTGACCGTTCCCAGGCTGTGGCTGTGAAGGGCTACTGTTCCAGTTTCGTTCCTGTATCATCCGGTGTTCCCCAGGGCTCTCATCTGGGACCTTTGCTTTTTAATGTCTTCATTAATGACGTGACTTTGCATTTTAAATCGTCTTCTTGTTTGCTATATGCCGATGATATGAAAATCTTTAAGACTATTGGATGCGTCGAAGATTGTCGTGCGTTGCAGGAAGATCTTTCCCGCTTGTATATGTATTGCAATACAAATGGTTTGCATCTAAATGTTAAAAAGTGTAATGTTATAACTTTCAGTAGAAAAAAACAAATTATTAATTTCGACTATCAGTTAAACAATGATTTAGTGAAAAGAGTTAATAATATTAAGGATTTGGGTGTTTACCTGGATAGTAAACTATTATTTAACGACCATATTGACAATATAACAAAGAGAGCGTTCCGCCTACTAGGATTTGTCTTGAGGGTGGGTAGAGAGTTTAGGGAGGCCAGTACTTTATTAACGCTTTTCTGCTCCCTGGTTCGGCCGATTCTGGAATATGCATCGTCTATATGGAATCCATGTTATCACATCTACATAAATTCGATTGAAAAAATTCAAAGTAAACTCTTAAAACATCTAAATTATAAACAATCCAAATTTGATACAAGCAAAATGGTTTCGCTCGAGTGCCGACGTGCATTAAAGGATCAGATATTTTTATATAGAATTTTAAGAAACCGCATTGACTCCCCTTATATGTTAAGTAGATTAGGATTGAAAACCCCTCGTTTGAACACACGCAATGTCAGTAAACTGTTTCATGTCCCTCTCACACGTAAAAAATATAAATCTAACTCCTTTGTTAATAGAGCCTGTAAAGCCCACAATACTAAATTTAGTCAGGTTGATATATTTAATTTATCTCTCAATGGATTTAAGTGTAACATTAAGTCACTTATGGATGGATAACATCACATTTCCTTCGTCCAGAATTGTATAATTAAGTATATAAATGTACTTGTTTTTAGTCAGCAGACTGTTTTTCGGCTCATATTTTCCCGTTTGTTTGTTCATACGTATAATTGTATTAATATCTGGTGGCAGCTTCATTGGTTAATGTGAATTGTAACTATGTTTAAGTTTAAGAATAATGTACCGTTTGTGCCCAAATAAACATTAAAACATTAAAACATGAGAGAATTACAATGCCCGAACACGTTCAACATGGCAATTGCAATGGATGCACCTTAGTTAATGTCCTACTTTATAAATTATAATTGAGCTATGCTATGTTGGATAGCTGATTAATTAAATCTCTCCGTCAGGCCGCGACGACATTATTCCACTGAGATTGACAGATTGACGAGGAAAGCACTTTAATTAAAATTTATAAACACACCCATAATTAGAATTCTAATCTAGCAAAGGATTAATGTCATAAATTAAACAAGGCCGCTCATTATGTTTAAAACATTTATTTTATAGTCTCACCAACAGGGCAAAGGCCTCCCCTTCTTTTTGTTCCGTCGCTCGTTTCTGTCAGAACATGATTCTGCCACTCGATTTTATGTGCATCCAAATCGTCAAGTCATCTTCTTTTCAGTCTGCTACCGGGGGTAGATTCTTCGACATTTTTAAGTACTTCTTATATAGATAGCCTGAATTGAATTAATATGTTTTGACTTTCACTTTGCTTTTACTTCAATGGTGATCCCAATGAGTAAAAATTTGGGCATTCGTGGGAACATTAGACACACGTAACCAGTCCAGTCCCAATTAAACCCAGCGGTCTTGACACCCATATTCGCAATGCGGTTTTCAAAGCGCTGGACCGTGTTTCTGGTTCAATCAAATCTATGAATACTACGCTCCATTGCATTGCCCATTGTCAAACCAATTTGCATGAACGATTGTGTGTTAAACATTAAAGTTATTCAAAAATAAACTTGCAAAGAAACCCTATGTAAACATTTTTGACAAGTTATTTTGCACGGATGAATAAATGAACAGTTAAGTTCAAACATTTGTTTCTAATGGCGGGCAATTTCTTCTGATCCTACCTACCTACACATAATGTATACGCCACATTTATGTATTCATAAATAACCATAGTAAATTGGACAATATAAGGTAATAAAAATACCCGATTAAATAATAACCTTTACGGGAATAGAATAATATGTCAGACCAAGGGTCAGACTTATTTCAGACATCTGTCATGGATGGTGCCAATTAGGGTTCTAAAAATTGTATAAGAGAGATTACTTATTTTGTTTTGCGGCAATTAGTTTAACTTGCAATTAACCATATTTGTATCGGGTCATATCGACCCGATACCGCAGCGAAGGTGTTAAATAAATGTGCAAACCTATCGGATCTTTTATTCCCGATATTCGCACTGACAGAAAAAACTGTCGATAGAATTTTAGGGCTGCTGTGTACAAAAAAACGTCGCTATCGAGCAAAAAATTTACATTTGAGTATCAGATTTATGTGTTACATTGTAGCGATCGCGGCAAAGAGTTTTTTTGCAAAGTTCACATAGAGTTTTAACTTCGCACGTACGCTCAAGTGCAAAAATATACATTAACAAGGTGTCAAAAATATGTATACAGCTCTGTGTCATTAACCATAAGGTTGATGTTCACATATTTTGACGCGATGACTGTATACATATTTATGCTTTCGACTGTACCTATAAGCTATAGTTTTATTTAAATTTCTCTTACCCAGTGAGTTCTTGGGCTGAAAATCAGCGGGTAATGTTTGTAATCGTTCCTCTGTGTTGGTGTTATTTTCAATTCTGTTCTGTAGTTGCAAGGAATAAACAGCTTCCTTCTTGGTTGCATCATTTTCACTCAGACCAGATTACTAAAAGTTATAGTTTTTGTTTTCGGTAAATTTCACAAACACGGAGAAAACTGTCTTTAGTTCTGCACAAGAGCACTGCACTAGATAAAATAGCTAATAACCTAGTGCGGATATCGGGTCATTGGGCATCGGGTCATTTAGACCCTATACCGCACTAGACAACTTTTTTTTTACTTTCAGTAGCCTAAGGGCACAAGTGACCCGATGACGTTTTTCTATGGTAACTGACTATTTTAAGGGTGTGAAGCCAGACGAGCGTAATTTTGTGAGTCGTGAGCGGCAGAATTTCGGTTGCGCCATACATTGTGTCACGTGAGTGTCACGTGATGACCTGCATATTGTATGGCACTACCGAAATTCTGCCACTCACGACTTACAAAATAACACTTGTCTGGCTTCTCCCTAAGAGAGGCAATTCTAAAACAGTAACTATCTCACTCGCACTCAACCGATATCCTATATAAATGTGTCCTGCACCAGCGGAACGTCAAGCAATTTCTTCGCCGCACCGGGAGCTAGATGTGCATGTGGTTTATTCGATCCGAAACGCAGTGAACGTTTTAATATTAGCTTTTGTAAAGCCCATGCTCTCATTCTGAGAGGAGGCCTATGCGCTGGTGAGATGTATATGGGAGATGATGATATGATAAAAGCTTATACTTGGGTAAGGCTGCGAAGCGGTTTCAACGCATCATCTGGACAACCGGAATTTACAAATATGAAAACTATTGCTAAACCGTTTAAATCAGTCCTCTCACCTCTCCCGACCCCCTTTGTCGTCATATCCCCCAGCCCCTGTACCGCGCGGACGAGGACTCATTTAAACGGTCTAGCTATAATTACCTTTTTACGAAGACAGCCGGTAATTAGTTTTAATTCAAGGATAGATTCGTCGATTTTGATATCGCAAATGATACGGCGGTTGAAACTCTTCGTGGCCTTACTCGCCTACCGATTAACAGTGAAAATATTTGTTTGATAGCGCAAATGATACGGCGGTTGAAACTCTTCGTGGCCTTACTCGCCTACCGATTAACAGTGAAAATATTTGTTTGATAGCGCAAATGATACGGCGGTTGAAACTCTTCGTGGCCTTACTCGCCTACCGATTAACAGTGAAAATATTTGTTTGATAGCGCAAATGATACGGCGGTTGAAACTCTTCGTGGCCTTACTCGCCTACCGATTAACAGTGAAAATATTTGTTTGATAGCGCAAATGATACGGCGGTTGAAACTCTTCGTGGCCTTACTCGCCTTCCGATTAACAGTGAAAATATTTGTTTTCAACACACTGAAAGGCATATAATGTTTGTGTAAGAAAGTGTAGCGAACCGGACCAAGGGCGAATTATCGGAGGATTCGGGAAGGGATCCAATCACCCATTAGAGTCGGGGGATTAACTCCATTAACCTTAATGGAAGCATCCAGTACTCACCGTAACGAATCCTGGGCGGTAAATAATTGTATAGCAATTAGGTACAGAAAATGTTGGTAAATAGGAAAACTTAGTTGGGATCGGGAGTCGACTGTACGTTGATTTGTTTTTACCCGACTGCGAAGAAGGAAGGGTTATTGACAGTAAATAAAAGGCCCAAGTGGCATGCCAGAATAATACAACAATATAGTTAACATTTTTGATTTTTGAATATTATAGGTACACATCTTGCATAATATTAACGTCCAAAAAAAGGTGGAGATTATTAAATCGTCTATTTATTCAATTTAAGCAATAGCAATTTACCACCCGTTCAGAAAAATCTCTGTTGAAAAGAAACTTATAATATAATATTTTCCTGTTGTTCGTTTACCATTAAAATTATATAACTTCTCTGAAAAAAAAATATTATGAATTATTACGTACGTATGTATGCTTGTAAAACTCTTTATTGTACGTAAAACATGAAAAATAACAGTTAACAATACGTAATCAATGTAATCATTTAAACCTACCGCAAAGTGATCAGATTTTTTTACCTGACTGCGAAGAAGGAAGGGTTATGTGATTGACCCGTATGTATGTATGTATGTATGTATGTATGTATGTCCATTCCTATGTCCTCTCGTAACTACACATCGGCTGAACCGATTTTGATAAATAATACATCATTGGATTCGTCTTGATAACGCGAGTAACACTGGATACATGAAATTCTTGAAAAATCAAAATGGCGGATATCTTGCGCCAAATTGTCTTCAAAAAAATTTTTTTATTCAAACCTCTATTGAGTAGGGTATCAAAATAAAGGAATTTTAAAAGAAATTACAATATATATATATATATATATATATAAGTCATGTGTTTAAATTTAATTTGGAATAGTAAATTGGTAATCAATGCATTAAAATGACGACGTACCTACACACTTACTAGATATCTTTGAGCAATAATTTTCTGTATGAAACCCATGTGGAAAAAATTGGTTTTGCACTTTAACTAAATAGTCAATAATTTACCTGGGTCTCAGGAGGTTACACTAAAAAGCAAGAAATAAAAAAGTCGCGGGTAAGTAAGGTCGCGGGTGAGCAAAGTAATTGTTTTAGTTCATTAAATAAAAAAGTAATTAAAAATACTAAAAACCCGCCTGCGGTGTAAATAAAATAATAAATTTAAAAATCAAAAAACCCACCTGCAGAAATACTGAAACGGTGGAAACAAGATAAAATGTTCAATAACAATAAAATGATAACTGAATTCAACGAAAGAAATCGAAAAAAAAACTAAACATTGAAACGAATTTAAAACACGTCGATGGCAGTCTTTTAAAATTTAATGCAACGATAAAATGCAGTCGGAGGCATGGGAGTCAGTGGTTGCATGGAATTTAATGTCACTTCCTGCACGCCTCCGACTGCATTTTATCGTTGCGTTAAATTTTGAAAAACTGCCATCGACGTGTTTTAAACTCGTTTCAATGTTTAGTTTTTTTTTTTTTCGATTTACTTCGTTGAGTTTAGTTAGCTTTTTATTGTTATTGAACATTTTATCTTGTTTCCACCTCTTCAGTATTTCTGCAGGCGGGTTTTTGATTTTTAAATTTATTATTTTATTTACACCGCAGGCGGGTTTTTAGTTTTTTTAATTACTTTTTTATTTGTTTCAATAAGTACAACATTTATTTGGAATTGATGATCCATGAGAAAGGGCCGCTTTAAATGATAAAAGTTTTTCAAAATCTATTCCAACGTACGTATTTTCCACGTATCAAGATAACATTTACATAAATTTCTAATCTGCTTTCCGACTTCTCTACACAATAATTTCCATCGTAATTACAGTCCAAACATCCAAGTACCTAATGGTTTGTGATAAGATAAATGAACTTGAGTACGGAAAATTGCCTCCGTTTCTTCGTACCCGGCATTGACGTCTGCGAGCAAAAAATCCACATCGGATTCCAATCAGACTCCCTCATTTATTGCAATTGGCTGATGGAGGAAGATTTCTCTTAAAATGCGGACGATTTCACGACATGCCTCGATTTTAACTTCGCCCGCACCATTTTGCGATTAGATTTAAGGTTTATTTAATATCATTGGCGATGATGGTCTTTCTGAAAGATTGGCGGAATAAAAAAGAAGAGATGTAAAAGAATCCTCAGAGGCCTACATACATAGCAAATTTAGGATTTTTATTGATATTCTAGAGACAGCCATCGATAAAATTTTAAACACTTTTCGTTTGAGAAAGTTTACAAGTTGTTTTTTTTTTATTATGCGAGGGGAGGCAAACGAGGAAGCGGGTCATCTGATGGGAAATGATCAACACCGCCCATAAATATCAACAACTCAAGAAAAGTCACTGATCTGTAGCCGGCTTTTAAAGGAAGTATAATAAACCGAAGTATGATTATGGGTTAAAACCAAAAAACCAAATTTAAATAAAACTCATAGGTACATTTTTATAAGTATTTTCTTGTATAATATATACAGTGTCCTCATTAAAATTATGCCAAAGTTTGGATGTCGTTTTAATTATCCGAGTCTTTTTATCATCAACCCAAACAAACAACGAGTTGTTAACGAGTTCCCTTTGAATCCTCCTGACTGTATCTAATGCAAATGGTGAACTTTTTCCTTTTTTTTTAGGATTGTCTTTATGCTAATTAAAGAAGAAGATAATGAGGTAAATTTTGAAGAGCTTTGAGTTTTTGTGTTTGTCTCGGAGTCTCATTTGCGGAGAAACACACGAAAAGAACTGAATTGTCCAAAACCACTGAAAGAGGTCTTTGAATTAAATTGAAACCTATTTTAACTGACTTTAAAATAATGAGGAGGTTCGTCGAAATCTTTTTTTTTAGTATTGCTAATACCATATTCCTGAAGTACCTTAACTTAAATCATTAATTATCATGCGAATTATAATTTTAACACGTTAGCTGCGGCACCAATTTTTGCATACTTTCCGTTCCTGCGGCACGAGGTATAATCGGCCCGTACCGTGACCAGACGTTAGGGCGACACGCGGTCTATTAGACCCCACCTCCTTTTACAGACTAAAATCCATTTTCTGGCGCGAAATCAAAGATAAATGAGAATTTTGGTCCTTATTGATATAGACAGTGAATTGATGAACCCTAATCCACCGTCGCCCCGGGATCTGATGGCTAGTTTAGGAATTATTAGCAAAACAAAATATGGGATCTTATACACCTCGTAACGCACTGAAATAGGGCAAATTTTCGCTGCGATTAGTGATGGGAAAAATAATATCGACGTTTTTAAACTGTCTTAACTACGCAACGACTTGACCGATTTTGATCAATTATATCTCATTAGATCGTTTTAAGGGCAAAACCTGGCAAAACAACACAAAGCTATCAAAGGATACATTTTTTTTTAAATAATCTAAATTGTGCTTGAAGGCGCCATAAAGAAAAAAAAACCGGCCAAGTGCGAGTCGGACTCGCGCACGAAGCGTTCCATTCTATACCATTAACAGGCACCTATTACAGACTTATTATTGGAAAATAATGGATTACGGTTTATGCATAAGGTTTATCTTGTAAAAGGACGTGCTCTCCAATCGACGTGATGCACAACACTGGTCGCGGGAAGCTCGCGTTCAGTGCGGTACGAGGTCAGGGGGGATATGGGACGTTTTAGCCTCGTTCCGCACTGCATTAAAATTATATTAATTCAGTGCGGCACGAGGCCTAAGACATCCGGTACCAAGGTAGGTACACCACCGAGTCCGGAACCATTTAGTGATCTCAAATATATATTTATCTCTTTCCTACACTGGACCAAACCAAAGCTATGCCATTCGCACGACAGAGAAATTCACTTTTTTGCTTGCCGCACCACAGGGAAGTTGCATCAGGGGTGATTTAGGCCTCGCTTCGCAGTTAACGTGTTAAGAGCACAAGAGATTGTACGGTATATTAGCACTGGTGGCATTGTCACAAATAAAAATAATTTACTTTTTAATAAAATTTAATCAATTACCGCTTGCAAAAGGCATGTGGATCGTGGATGTTAATATCTGCAAAAAATGGGTACCCCTTGAAATTTCGAGAAACTATTTGTCGAATTTCATTTAATCGAAAACGATATATCGAATATTTAATACTAATATTTTCTCTTGATTTCATTTCACCGACTAGTCATTACATATTAAAACAATTGTAAGAACAACAGTACATACAAGGATTATTATTTGCTTAAAAATACATTTCATCAACTATTCATGAGACAGAACAACTAAATATCGCTGTTTATTTCGTCGATGTATTATAAATTATTATAAAACACTTTTATTTCATAGTCGATTACATATTATAACAATATATTCTAATAGTTTTAGTGACAACTTTTAATTTATTATTGTGCATAAAATGACAGGTAGGTACTTTAAGACAAAGAATAAAAAAACACAGATAAGTAAATCTCGTTTTATTACAGCGAGCGAGCAAGACGGGTCGGAACAACAATAACAATGTTAAAATAGCATTAATTTAAAACCATTTACCGCTACAAAAACGCATTATTTATATAAAATATTCAGTTACTCCAGTTCATTGAAATGCAGAGGCACATCCGTGCATCTAAACTAATATTATAATGCTCAACCCGGACCCTTTTATGGGTCTGGCTGAATGTGTTATTACGCCTAAGCCTCGAGGGCTTATGAGAAGTGTCCAGAATTTTCAACTTAGTATTCCGACCTCCTGACCCAGCGGTATTACTTCGAAGGATTTGGATAAAGTTGTATTTTTGTGTGAGATAGCAGGAAAGTGAGGGCTTTAAGTGCCTTTAGGTGTCTCTACTTGGATTTTGTGGATAAATGTTGGATGCCGATCACTTTAAAGGTAAGTATAAGATATTTTTGGTGAAATCTTGACTTAGTTTTGCGAAAAGGGTTCTTAAACGGTTAGTTAAATTCTTATGCCATTAGATTAGGGTCTAATGTTAATTTAAAAAAAATGCATTAAATTCACTTTGCAGGGTACAATGATGGTTTATTATATTAAGAAATGCTAATGAACGTAGTCTATTCTCACCATAACTTTTCTTTCAAACGCAAGTTTTAGTAAAAGATTAAAACTTCCTTGCTTATGACTTATGATCTTAAATTTCAACATTTTTGACTTTAACCCAAACAAAATTTTCCAATAAACCGCATATTACTTACTTAAAATTATAACGTCGGGTATAATTTAAATCCGTTTATCTGCTATACATAAATATAGCGTATTTGCATTACATGTACATGTACTTTTACAGAGGGTGGTTTTAACGTCATATTTGTTTTAACGGAATTGGAGTAAAAATTGGAAGTTGGGAAAATTTGTCACGTAGGCGGAATTATCCAATGCCAGTTAAGCGGTTTTACATAATCCCCGACGATATTGAAGCGATTCCTTGATTTTATACGTTTTTTAATTACCTATACTATAAGAAATCAAACTAAATTTAGGTTGATCAACTTAACTTATTCATCACCCACAAAGTAGCGCGTTCATGGTGACCGGCATGTTTGTACGCTTACTATGCTGTAAAAATCAAAAGAGTTGTAATTAATATAAACTTTAAGGTACGTTTTACATTGTCACAAAGTAGGTCGCTAAGTACGTGGCTTACTCGGGGTCCTTGTAAATATAAGACATTAAAAGCTACTTTAGTCCTAGTTCCTCGAAGCAGGAAGTCGGAGTTTAATTTCGTGCCTAAGGGTTGTCCAGACTGTCCTTTTATTGCCTCGAGAATAGTCACAGCACTAAAACGATGCGTCGACAGAATAAGATTCGCAACGAAGCGTATTGATTAAAGAGAAAAATTATACAATAGCGCATTATCATGTAGGGATTACCCACCTGCTCGTAGTTCTTCAAATAACTAATTAGTGCACTCTCTCTCTCTTCGTGAAGTTTTTTATTTTAATTAATTTTCCCAACACACGAATGTCGGTGCTTGGAAAAAAATTAAGGCAGTGGCTATCGATGGCCGGATAGCCCAGTGATTAGCGAAGCTGACTGCGAAGTTTGAGGTCCCAGGTTGAAATATCCTTAAATCCTTAATGGCTACTGATAATCTAGCTACATAAATAATTTGTATCGGCACATATCTGTCTATTTCAGTTTAAATAAACTAGAGATACTTTATAATGACAAGATGCAGATACAGATTATCTTAAAATTAAAATCTTTAACATCATTAAAGTGACCGAGGAGATATTCATAATAATTTTTTTATGGTTAACATATTTCCCATGATTTTTGATAAAATAAATCAAACAGACATCTCATTATTCACTCATTCTTCATTTATTGGCTACCACTGACGTTTCCTCCGGCACTTCCTGCCGCGTACAGTGAAATAGTGAAATCAACTTCCGGCAGTAGTGTTTCCAGATAATTATGACAACGAAGCTTTCAAGAAAAGGGTTTATACAACCATTAAGAGCTGAAAACAGACCAGAGTCGTTTTCAAAAAATTTGTACATAGTTAACGGCTTAATCAAAACAAAAATCACGATCAGTAACTGGTAACTCAGTAACTCTCCTTGAGCTGTTGGTATTCATGGGTGGTTGTGATCATATCCCATCAGATGGCCAGCTAGCTCGTTTGCCTACCTCTAATAATAATAATAATAAAACTGTACACACCGATACCGGTGATCTAAGCCGTTTTGAGTTACGATTATTACCACAACGGAAGAAAAACTCGCAAGAACTTTGATCAAACTACATTTAGCATCGATACTGTCTTTATTTTTCATACAAAGTTAATCATGAGCGTCACCTCTTAATAATATTTGCTGAATTAGTAATGAGGAATATAATTCCTTAAAAACTTTAATTTTCTTTATTAAAATCTCTTCCAGCTCTCATATCTCCGCGTGCCTTTAACTCAATCCTGCACAAATGGCCGCCCCGAGCTGGAGCCGCGGTATTACGTTACAGAGGCGACAGCGGACGTCCATTTCCTGGGGCGAGGCGCTAACTCAATCACCGCTCTACAGGATTTTTCCCTCCTGTTAACATAGCGAGAAACGTGACCGAAGAACCAGACTGTCTGATGTCACCCTAACAAAGTTCGCTGGTATTTTTCCCTTTGCTTTGTCCCTAAGTGGACCTTTCAGCTATTTGCTTTCGGATTTTAGGAGACGCTTTTTATTTGTTTTTCTCGCTAAGAGTATGAGCGAGGGTTTCGCTGTCCGTTTTGTGGCGGACCTTGTTTAAGTTGATGATTAATAAAAAAAACTCATTTATTTGTTACAAGTAGGTAAATAGAACTTTTAACCCGCAGCTTCGCCTGTGTCAAAAATCCATGAAAATTACGGTAAAATTTTTAAAGCACAACGTTTGCTCGGACAACGCCATCTATGGATTGCAGACGAAGTTAACATGTCATCTTGACAGCCAACCTTCAGCCAACGTACTTCAACGTTCTTCGACAACGCCGTCTATTCTTGTTTAAAGAAAAAATATTATCCCGCGAGAACTCATTCATTACCTACCGGGATATTAAGTAGGTATGTGAATCCAGATTTTTGTCTATCTGTACGCCAAAAGCGACGAGAAAATAACTCAGTCCCACGGGTAAACACGTTTTAATCTAGTTCAGCGGGAGTGAAGCCGCGGGTATCAGCTAGTACTTTATAATGACACCGTCAAAAAGTCACGTAATAAAAAATTAAATAAGAAATAGGCTCTTTCAAATAGCGAAAATAAAATAAAAATAATAATTTGAATAAGGTAGGACTTCGAGCTGTTGATGAAGGTATTCTTTGGATAGCCCTAATTTTCAGCTAAAACACAATAGCATATCGCATGCTTAAGTACTGAATGATCTTTATCATCCTGATAATAACTTGGCTGATTAATGAATAACTTATTGTTGTAGTTCATTTCATTATCAATACAATAAGGACGGCATACAATGTTAATGTTACTGTCAACCAATAGTTTCATTTTAATAAGCTAGGTAGAAGCAATGTTCGTATAAACATCCTTTTGTCGTATGGAGTTACGGATAGAATTCCTTTTACCTTGCGTATAAATTGGATTTTGATACAATGAACGTAATCATTCATTGTGTCTTTGTGAGAGTGGCGTGCAATTAAAAATACGTTCGTAACATAGGTACAAGCCTTTGGAATTATGTTAGACAATACACTTCAGCCAGAAGGTTTTAGTAGTGAGAATAATATTTTGTAAATTACTGCACTGATGCCAAATCATTTAATGTACGTGAACCTTATGACAACGTGTCATAATATTTCCTGATTTTCTATTATTATGAGGTTAGAGGAAAACGAGCAGGCGGGTCACCTAATGAAAATTAATCTCTGCCGCCCATGGACACTTATGACATAATTAAATTACGGATGCATTGCTACTACTTTGAGTGAAAACTAGACACATTTATTGAAAATCTGTAGGTACTGCTCCTGATATTCTGGAGCTGCAAGCTGATTACAAAATATTATTTTGGGGGGAAAAAGTTCCTCAAGAAAGTCAGTCGACAGTGGTGCGAAAATGTTGGAACAATCCTCATAGTACTTCATCATCATTTCAGTCGAAAAACGTCCACTGCTGAACATAGGCCTCCCCATGGCTCGCCATACAGATCGGTCCCATGCCATCCGCATCCAATGCAAATTGTCTTTTCGCATACATTGATTTACTGCTGGGTAAAAAATTTATAAATTTGAATTTTATTTATCACGAACTTCTATTAATAACCATAGATTATAACAGCATTTACTTGAGACCAATTATTTTCCACGTTCTGTTAGTAATATTAAAATTAAAACTTATAACTAAGGTTAACTTAAATAACTAGGTACCTATCTTTGTTGCTGAACTTAAATATAGAAAGAACCAATGCCTTTGCATGTATTTCCTAAGGTCTCGAATTTTCCTAGAAGTATCTACTAGGTACACTACTACTTATTTTATTACTTAACTAGCTTTTGCCCGCGACTTCGTACGCGAAGACAATAACGTAAGAGTTGTTTGCATGAAATTTGGCACACTGGTAGTTTATTACGTGGATTAACACATAGGGTAATGCCAGGAAAATGTAAAGTTCCCGCGGAATTTGAATAAGTGAATTCTAAAGCCGGTAAGCCGCGGTGGCCTAGTGGGTTGACCTATGGTCTCTTAAGCAAAAGGTCATGGGTTTGAGCTCGGGCTTGGACCTCTTGAGTTATTCCGAATTCGTGTGCTAAATTACGTTTGAAGTTTACCATGAGCTTTACAGTGAAGGAAAACATCGCGAGAAAAGCTGCACACACCTGAGAAGAAATTCAATGGTATACACCCGCGCTGTACAAATCACCAATGTCACACCGTGGGAATTTTGGATTTTCCCGTAGAAAGTAGCCTATGCCAATCAGGGTTATTGTAGCTTTCAAATTGTAAAATATTTTTTAAAATCAGCCCAAAGTTGAATTTACTTATTTCGATCCCGCGGGATATTTGCGTTTTCCCGTAGAAAAGTGGCCTAAGTCAATCAGGGATATTGTAGCTTTCGAATTGTAAAATATTTTTAAAAATCAGCCCCTAAGTTGAATTTACTTATTTCTCTCCCGCGGGAAATTTGCATTTTCCCGGAAAAAGTACTTTATGTCAATGAAAGACACTGCAGCCTACTATTGGTGAAAGAATGTTCAAAATCAGCCCCGAAGTTGAATTCAGTTTTTTCTATCCCGCGGGAATTTTGTATTTTCCCTAAGAAAAAGTAGCCTATGTCAATTGGGGATAGTCATATTAAATCATATGAAATAATTTTTAAAATCAGTGCCGAAGATGAATTTACTTATTTCTATCCCGTGGGAATTTTGCTTTTTCCCGGAGAAAAGTACCCTATGTCAAACAGGGATACTGTAACTTACTATTGGTGAAAGAATTTTTAAAATCAGCCCCAAAGTTGAATTCAAATTTTTCTATCCCGTGGGAATTTTGTATTTTCCCGAAGAAAATGTAGCCTATGTCAATTGGGGATAGTCATATCATATTATATGAAAGAATTTTTAAAATCAGTGCCAAAGCTGAATTTACTTATTTCTATCCCGTGGGAATTTTGCATTTTCCCGGAAAAAAGTACCCTGTGTCAATCAAGGATACTGTACCTTGCTATTGGTGAAAGAATTTTTAAAATCAGCCCCAAAGTTGATTTAAAATTTTTCTATCCCGTGGGAATTTTGAATTTTCCCAAATAAAAAGTAGCCTGTGTCAATCGGGGATAGTCAAAATCACATAGTGTGTAAGAATTTTTAAAATCAGCCCCGAAATTGAGTTAATTTATTTCTATCCCGTGGGAATTTTGTATTTTCCCGGATAAAAAGTATCCTTTGTCAATCAAGGATAGTGTAGCTTTCTAATTCTAAATGAATTTTTAAAATCGGCTCAATGGTTTCAGAGATTCCGCTACAAACAAATAAACAAAGAAAGTTGAGATATTTCCCTATCCCGTGGGAATTTCGAAAAATCCTTCCTTAGTGCACCTCTACAATACTCAAGGTACATGTGTGCCAAATTTTAAGTTTCTAGCCCCAGTGGTTTAGGCTGTGCGTTGTCTGTCAGTCAGTCAGTCAGTCAGTCAGTCAGTCAGTCAGTCAGTCAGTCAGTCAGTCAGTCAGTCAGTCAGTCAGTCAGTCAGTCAGTCAGTCAGTCAGTCAGTCAGTCAGTCAGTCAGTCAGTCAGTCAGTCAGTCAGTCAGTCAGTCAGTCAGTCAGTCAGTCAGTCAGTCAGTCAGTCAGTCAGTCAGTCAGTCAGTCAGTCAGTCAGTCAGTCAGTCAGTCAGTCAGTCAGTCAGTCATTCAGTCAGTCAGTCAGTCAGTCACGGTACTGTTTTATAGGTATAGATAATAATTGTCATTCTAATGTCTTAACTTAAAAGTAGAGAAAATAAAATGTCGATGTCGATGTCGAAAATTTTCTCTCAAGGATTGATCTGATTCTGATTGGTGTTCCACCCTACCTATACGTTCGTCTTTTGTTCCAACACATCAATTAGGCATGCACTAGGTAGCACCTTTGAAAAAAAACGTTATAGCATTTCAAACAGTGCAATTGGCTCTAACAAAAGATATGAAAAATTCACTGGAATACACAAAAGGGTCGGGAAGCTGCTACGCACTGCTTTAATGCAGCACAAAGCGAACATTACTAATTAGAAGTGCAGCCAGTAAACGAAGTCTCGCGGAATGCACAAAGTTACCTTTCATACTGAAACTGCACTTTGCCCCACCATTTTTACGTGGCGACTGAGGCAACGCGTTGTTTTGTACTCGTAGGTTTTTGAGCTATGCCTGTTAGCCTAGGATCCACGTATACAACGACCTTCACCGAGCTGGTTAAGACGCTGTCAACACCAACGTCGGCGCACACTGTCTATTTGTATCGGAGTAAACGAGATGCCGCTATGACTGGGCAGCCGGGTATATTGAAATTTATCGAGCAAATATTGAATTAAAAAAAAACTGTGGATTATTTGTGAAATATGACTCGTTAGCGGTTTAGGTATGAATATGTTCACTTCATGTTTTTAATTGCAGACGCATACGCCAAAAAAATAAAGACATAGAACCGTTTAATGATGATTTTAAGACCTATCTTTGCAATTATTTTCTATAGAGCCGATTTCGTCCAATTATGTATCGAGTCCGTCCACGGTCTTTGAAATATGATGAATTATTAACATATAATTTTTTGATGCGCTAGAACAAACAGTTTTTCTTAAAAAACTGTTTAAATGACATCAATTTCAACAAAATTAGGTGTTGTCAGCCTCTTAATGGATGAAAAGTGTTTTATATGAAATTAAATATGTTGATAAATATATTGCAAGTGGGTTGACTAAAAAATTTCAGTCCAGAATATGATTACCTAATTATTTTTATTTATTTTTTTTTGAGCATTTTACCGTTTCGATTAATAAACAAATGACGTACTAATTAAAAGTTTAAAGCCTATTAAAATATGCAAACGTTAGGTTGACTAACCAGACCAGTGCAAATATCGATTTACCTACCTGTTTTTACCTGTTAAAGTTCGAAAGTTCCGTTCCGGTCAAAAGTTATGACCGGAAAAAATAGTCAAACTAACGTTTGCATATTCTATAGGCTTCATACTTTTGATTGGTAGGTATTGCATTTGTCTATTAACCGAAACGAAGAACTGTAAAAAAAAATTACTGGACTGAAATTTTTTACTTGCAATCAAACTGTAACGTAGAATCACGCATTTAAAGTCTCGTCGGGTGTGTAATGAAAAATATAACAACAAATGAAAAATTTCACTCGGCATAAGTATTTTTATTTGTAACTATACTTCGTTTCATTTAAAATCAAAAGTTTAACGGTGAACGGTAAGGTTAACGGTGAGTTTAAAATGAAGATGTTACTGAAAATCACGTTAGCTTCTACATGTATAATAAGTGTTATTGAAGAACAAGCGCATGTTTGTCAGTTTGAATTTATGTGCGGAATTACAATTGACTTTGCGAAGATCGTTTTAGGGTTCCGTACCCAAAGGGTAAAAACGAGACCCTGTTACTGAGACTGCTGTCCGTCCGTCTCTCACCAGGTTGTATTTCATGAAGTGTGGTGTAGCTAGACAGTTGAAATTTCCACAGATGATGTATTTCAGTTGCCGCTATAACAACAAATACTAAAAAACAGAATAAATAAATATTTAGGGGGGCTCCCATACAACAAACGTGATTTTTTGCTCGTTTTTGCTCCATATTGATAACGGCAACAGGTAGACGCTTAAAATACTCACAGAATATTTAGTTACATATTCACTTTAAAAATAAATATGTAATTAAATTAAAAGAAAACAAATATTTAAGGGGGCTCCCATACAACACACGTGATTTTTTTTGCCGTTTTTATAAGTCAGATAATGGTACGGAACCCTTCATGCGCGAGTCCGACTCACATTTGGCCGATTTTTGTATATGATAGAGGGCAAACGAGCAGGCGAGTCACCTGATGGAAAGCAATCTTTATTCAAATAACCATAAATGTAATAGTTAGGTATACGATTAAAAATAAGACTGTAACATTACGTATGTATTTGGGTCAATCAACTTTTTTTTGTTAACGATTTTCTGCTACTTTCTATGAAAACCGAAATAATTAAAAAACTGATTATTTTTCCTTATTTAAAGTTACTTTTCAAAACCCTAGATTTTTGTAGTCAATAATGGTATAATTGCCATATTTATTTTATTTTGTTTAGCTTCTATTTCGTGGGTGACCCAGGGGACAATGATATCCCCGAGATTTGTATGAAAATAGTGGTATGTCCCCTGGGTGACCGGATTTTTTCATAGAAATACTTATTTTTTTTGGTTTTCACATACGCACTATGATAAACAGTTTATCTAATTACTACTATATCATGGTTTCACTAACCAGAGATTGCAGAGTTACTTGTAAAGGAGTAAATAGAAATTTACAAGAAAAAGTTGATTGACCCATTTACAGAAGGACAATATCGTGAGGAAACCTGCATCACTTGCGAAGAAGTTCAATAGTGTGTGTGAAGTTCTCGATCCGCTCAGGGCCCGTGTTGAAATTACAGCCCAAGTCCTCTCATTCACAGAAGAGGCCTACGCTCTGCAGTGGGACGAATATAGGCCAAGATGGAATAATATACATAAGGGTCAAGAGGAAAATAGACTTGCGGTAATTAACTTTTTCAGTACGTCCCTTTTTTTCGTGTAGAAACCCTGATTGTGAAGAATCGCAACGCTGATACAGTTTTGCCAACTTTCAGGACGTAGAACACTTTGCAAAGTGTTTGGGAGTGAACAAACAGCGTTTTCACTTCTCATGCTCTTAAAATGTTACTTTAGTCTCTGCATATCGGGACTAAAGCTCTTTTTTGATCTCTTGGGATTAAAGTAAAATTTTTTTTATTGACTATGGAAACCCCCCTACTGCCAATCACGGTGTTTGTGAATGGAGGATTATCGCCATTTTCAGTAACTGGGTATAGACAATTTTAAAGCTTTCCACAGACCGAAGCGCGCTGCGGACGCACTGTAGCGCCCTGCGCTTTGGTCTGTAGAAGCCTTTAGGGCGTGGAAATAACCTCAAAATGACAACTGTATAAAAAATATTTAAAAAATAATAATTTCGTGAAACACATTGAATAATTACGAATATTAATCTATTTAATTATAAAGTATTAAAGATGAATTCATTTTATTTTGCATGTAAAGAAAGATTTCCTTTAGCTTAGGTGTTTTTTAATTTGTTTTTTTTTAAAACGCTGTCGGCAAAGCAGTTCCCTGCTCTGTCGATAAAATAGCAATCCGCACTGTCGGCAAAGCAGTGCTGGAGTGTACGGTAGATAGAGCAGTTACGTTTGAAAGTTAATATGGCGTGACTTCAAAATAATGCGATGTCAGTTGCAATTAATAGTAAATAGAGAGTATAATTAGATATAATTTAACAATGAATTGGCATATAGAAAATAAACTTAAAAAGTCGTTTCTTTATTCACGGGTAAGTGTTTCAGTTAACAATATATTTTGTGTGTGAACTTAGATCAATTAGGTTAATTTATTTGCCGATTCTAATGAATGAACAATTATCATTCTTACATGCATATATAGTCCAATTAGTTTTAACATAAACTTTAAGTTAGAATCTGTTGGCTAATTATGCAAGCATTTAAAGCGTCACTTTACAAAAAAATATAAAAGAAAAGAAAAGACAGCGGTATTTTTTTTTGCTATTTGAATTTTGAACAGATGTCCATTGCTCGTATTGAGCATACGTTGTAAAAAAGTAATTTTGTACGTCGTTTTTTTCCTCGCATTCAAAGTGAAAAGTAGAGTGTTTAACGCGGGACTAAACTACCATAATGACAACTCGAATTATAGCCTCCCTCGCTATCTCTCGGGTGGCTAAATATCTCGTGTCATTATGGCTTGTTTTAGTACCTTGTTGAACAATCTACTATTAACTAATAGTTTCACTTTAGGGGGACTATTAGAGGAGACTTTACTGTTATTAACACGCTGAAAACTAACATCCAGTAAGTGAAACATTGCTATCTTATTCACTAACATTATAAACGTGAAAGTTTGTATAGTTGGATTATAGATGTTTATTACTCTTTCACCCTAAAACGGTTAGAACGGATTCTGAAGAAAATTAACACACATAGAGTTTATACTTAACCTGGATTGACATTTAGACTTGGTACTTTTTAACCGTCTTCAAAAAGGGATGAGGTTATATGTTCAACTGTATGTATCTTTTTTTTTTACTTTTTTTTATCCCGGAAAATTGCACAGTTCGCATGATAATGATAAAAGAATTCTTCGCAGACGGAGTCGCGGGCAACAGCTAGTTAGTTATAAACATCTATCTATTTATATACCTACTTGTATAAAAATTAATCCCTTTTTCCCTTGGTCACGCCAGAACTTGAGAACTACTTTACCGATTTCATTCATCTTTTTTTTAAGTTTTTTAATACTTTGTAAGAAGGTTCTTAAGAAAAAACCAGTTGTCTGTAAAGTCGGTTTACGGACGATAGTTTTACGTGACAATGTCATAACAAAATATTCAAAAAACAAAATTGAAACCAGGCGGTCACCCATCCATGTACTGACCGCGCCCGACGTTGCTTAACCCCGGTGATCGGACGAGAACCGGTGTTTTGTCAAATACTGTCTATATCTTGAAAACGGTGCATCCTACGGCAAAACCAATGAAATTTTCATCCCCCCTTTAATATGAATATCAACAAAAGCGTGTTACACTTTCATTATTTCTCTTGACGTCAAAATGTAACACGCTTTCAAGATATTTGACAAAACACCGGTTCTCGTCCGATCACCAAGGTTAAGCAACGTCGGGCGCGGTCAGTACTTGGATGGGTGACCGGCTGGTTTAATTTTTGATTTTTGAATGTTTTGTTATGACTTGTCACGTAAAACTATCGTCCGTAAACTGACTTTACAGACAAGCGGTTTTTATTAACATCTACTCATTAAAAGCTTGTTGCCAGCCGCGAATGTGTTAAGGTACTTAATAATAAAATTGTGGGAGAAGTTTGATCAAGTTTTATAAAAGTTAAACATGTTACGGCAGCGCTCGTTAAAACTGTACCTTCAGCTACTTCGAAAACATATTAAAATGACAAAAGTTAGTTAGTTAGTTAACTTTGTCTTAAAAACTGTATCAACTAATGATATTCCTAACAACAACTACAATATCTTACCTCCCTCAACTTATAGTGGTTATAATTCCCACGTAAATCACAATAACGAGCAAAACTTTCTTCGTTGAGCTTAAAGAGATTCAGAATCGGAAACCGTGTTGTAAGCACAAAACAACCCACGTTCGGATATCGCTAAAGCGAAATATTGCACGCTGCGTTAAAAATATTTAAAAACCCCTGCGCGCTCCACGCCATTCGCTGATCTTTAATCTCTTAATTACATGAGAGCTGGGAGCGCGGAATTTTACCAAAATAACTACCTACCTATGCAAAGTGGATGGCCACCCCCCGCCCCTCACCTCCTGAATATGAATTATTCTTTCACTGCTACAGCTTGGACGCATATTTTCATTTTATATGAGCGGCTGCCTAGATACAACGTAAATCTGCGTACCCATTTCGCTCGGCCAGCACTTTTGAAACTTTATGCATGTTTATTTTATAGTTAACACTTCATAGTTTCAGCAGATATATTTTAATGTTATCAAATTAATGAGAATAGATTAAATAAAACATTTTGAGCTTGCTTTTAATGTTGTGATCAAATCAGTTATGAAACGTGACATCTTAAAGTAGGTATGTGACGATTCACACCTCATGTGCCATTTGATTGAAAACCCTGACCTAAGGGACCTAATTCTTCATAAGAGTAAGTAGGATCAGACAAGATCAGAAATAAACTATACCTACATCTTTATGTCATTAATAATAGAGTCAGTGTATTCATATATTTGACGTGATGTCTGTCTGTCTGTGAACACTACAAATGTGAAATGTGAGTGTGTGTGTGTGCGCAATTTGTAACTTTTGGCGCTTGTATTGAATCTCTGGAAAGCACATAGGTCAAATAGGTACTTTCATCCTTTTTTATTGGGATTATGGCATATAAAATCCAAAAATCTTAACCGCTAAGTCTAGAGTCATGAAATTTAGGTCGAGTGCTTTTCATGCGACGTAAATGAAGACAACGACGTAATTTTTGGTAATTTCAAATCAACTTTTAAATTTAATGGTAAAAGGTATTTCCTAATAAAGAGTAACTATCTGTACGGTCAAGTGCAAAAATAAGTATCGATTTAATCCTCCCATCGTTATATACCAATACCTTAATTCGACGACATAAGAGCTATGGGACATATTTATGAGCAAGTTGTGTGCACCCATATTTTTACACTTGACTACCTACTTCTGAAGCTCGTCTAATTGTACGAGCCTGTAAAGGGTCCCACTACCGGGCAAAGGCCTCTCCTCTGGATTTCTAACTCGCCCTGTCGCCCGAGAACGCATCTAGGTCATCCCGCCATCTTACCACGTGAGGAAATCATCATCATACCAGCCATAAGAATCAATTGCTGGACAAAGTCATCCCCCAAAGAAAACGATCGGTCCTTTGTAGCCCACACCCAAATGGTTCCTGCGTCCTTAACCAGGTCGTCGGTCCATTTTGTTGAGGGTGTTCCCACGCCACGCGCGTGAGGAAATATCCTAACGTTACTCACGCTTAACCGATTCGCAGCAATGACAGGGGCGTTTTATGACAGACCCATAGCTGGCAGTTCGGCACTTTCACCTCATTCCAAGTATTTCCCGGTTTAGCACCGCGCCCGTCCGTCTCGAGTTTTACGACTGACGCCGTCGTGAGCCCGCTCGCAGTAAAATTTCAATATCCGCCGAAATATGGTATTTCATTTCGGCTGCTTAGTGATATAGCCGAAATGAAACATAAAAGTGTATTAGATTTTTCTAATCGACCCCTGCGGAATTATGGAAGATGCCGCAGCTGTTCCGGAGGGAGCATAATTAAATTGATGGCATTTGTAGGTGTAACTTAATGCACGCAGAACTAATCCGTATCAATACTAAGTAATATTACGAAAGTAAGCCGGTGGTGGCCTAGTGGTTTGACCAGCATAATAAGCAGAGGGTCGTGCGTGGGTTTTTCGGAATTGGTGAGCGAAATTACATTTGAAATTTACCATGAGCTTTACGGTAAAGATAAACATCATTAGGAAGCCAGAACACACATGAGAAAAAATAAAATGTGTGTAGTTTTCAATCCGCACTGGGCCCGCGTGAGGGAAGTATTATACAGGTTTGGATGATTATAAAAGCGATAATAACTCTATCGGTCTGTTACCTCTTCATGCTTAAACCGCTGAACTAATGTAGACAAAATTTCAAGATTCAATTTGATTTGAGAGCCTGGGAAGGACATAGGATTATTTTTATCCCAAAAAATTGCATTGTCGCGGAACAGAAACAAACGAACAGCTGGTATAACATAATTAGAAATGTCACGTGACTTAATAGCTCAAGGCGCTCTGTCTGGCTGAATAGCCAGTTAGGTATTTATTTTCGCAATCAGTCTATTCGTTCTTGTATCATATTATATACCTACTAGACAACGGATACTTACTATCGAATACTTATCGATGGCCCAGACGAATAAACGTATAATCGTAAAACGATAACTTTACAGGAAAAATAATATCAACTTTAACAAAGATAACAGACAGTTGTGGCAGCCGTTATATTATATGTGCTATAATAATATATCATTAGTTAGATATCAAAAAAACCTACAATACTGTGTTAATATTTGACCCTTATTTTTTACCATTTTCCCGTAAATAGTGAAATTATTTTATTTTTTATTCGAATCATAAATCTTCAGGTCATTTTGTGTTATGGCTCATTGCAACTTTATTCGTGTTAAAAAGTGTAATTGCTTTAGCGCAATGTGCATTATCGTCTATTTTTGTAATTTATTTGATATTTTAATTTAATTTGGTTAATACTAGTTTGCACGAATCTTGTTAAAAAAGTTTAATACGAATAAACGTGCAAAGTAAATATTACTCATATTGAAATAAAAAAAAAATTGTAGAAAACCATTACACGTTTATGCGTTATAGTAACAAAATTATTAAAACGGCAACACTCTCTTAGAATCTTATTCGTGTTAATTTTATATGGAAAATTACCACCGAATAAAAAAAATAGGTACATTTTTTTCATAAACGGTCAATAGGATTGGCTTGAAAAAAAATTACAACGTGCCTTAGGGTATATAAAACCATAAGAATCAAAAGAAATTTTTTCGTGTAAAGGCCTTTGCACGTTTATTCGTCTGGGCCATATCGTTTTATACTTGTTACTTAATGAAATCGCTTTCTCAAAATAGATTTGCCAGTCATAACATTGCATTTTTGAACAATTAATAGATGTTTGGACGTCTGCCCGTCAGGTTCATCGCTGATGCCATCTATTTCAATTTTAGAAACAAGTTCTCCTAATGCAAGCTCAGTGAAGTTGTATGTAGTTGCATTTGAATCACTTTAGAATATTCTTACATTAGACAGGAAATGTTTCACCACACTCTGTAAAGTTCGTGTTATTTTATACTTAAACTAGCTGTTCCCCGCGACTTCGTCTGCGAAGAATAGGGGTACAAAAAAAGCTTACGACCTCTTCTCAGAGTCTCAAACCTACCAAATATGGACAAAAAGTTTAATGAAATCGGTCAAACCGTCACGCAGAGGAGTTCGATAACAAACACCGTGACACGAAATTTTTATTATTAGATAGAAAAAAAAAATTGAACAAATTAAATCAGTTGCATTTTTTTAAATAAGAATACGTTAGGTTTTTAATACATAAGGTATAATAATATTCGGTATTCACAGGAATAAGGCAATTAAGAAATCGGACATAAGAAAATAGGTACAACGTAAATTAGAAATCCTAAAATTTTGGGGTTAATGAAAAAAAAAGAATAAAATAAAATAAATAAATATCACGGGACAATTCACACCAATTGACCTAGTCCCAAAGTAAGCTGGGCAAAGCTTGTTTTATGGGTACTAGGCAATGGATAAACATACTTATATAGATAGATACATACTTAAATACATATTAAACACCCAAGACCCGGGAACAAACATTCGTATTTTTCATACAAATATCTGCCCCGACACGGGAATCGAACCCGGGACCTCAAGCTTCGCAGTCAGGTTCTCTAACCACTAGGCCATCTGGTCGTCTATGAAATGAAAAATAATGAAGGAGAAAAATTAAAAATTCGGCTTTTTGATTTTAGGGCTAGTGAAAGTGGTGGTACTGATAACTATAAATTTAAAATTTTAAAACCCACAACGCAATTAAGTCTAGGATTCTTTCCGCTGCATGCAAAATAGCTGATAACTTTGAGAAACATCACGAGTGCCTTTGCGTTAGTCAATACAACCTCAGATGCCGTATATATTGTTATGTCCAACGCGCGGGCGCTCGCAATCGCATTCCGCATTTCTTTCTACCACCACCCCACACCGTGTGACAGAAAAAAGTGGTGAAAATGATTGTGATTCCGAGTGCGTTAGACAACAAAGCCCCAGGTTTCACAGTGGCTTAGTGTAAAACAGGTGCAGTTTTGTATTTTGCATAGTTGTTTGTTCAGTGATTTTCATTTTACTGTACCTAAATGTCAACTTGCCCAAACTAATTTTTAATTTTGCCTGCCGGATGCTGGAGAGATGTGTTAAACTACTCATATGAATGACCTTTGTATAAACCACATTTTATGCATGGTGTGATTATGGTGTTTTTTATAATAATTTCATTTCCTTTTTCTTCCAAGATCTTGTTTCTTTGATTGAAAGAAGAAAGAAAGAAAGAAAAACATTTATTTTTAACAACAATAACAAGTATAGAGGCAAAAGTAAGAGTACAAACATAGACATAGACATAGGTACATATTGATGCTGTTACAAAAGTGTCCCGGCTCAGCGTGTCGCTAGTTAAAAACCAGCACTGGTCTTCCGCCGGGCCACAGCGGGCGGGTTGATTTACTGTATAGTCGGGGTAAGAAAAGGTTCGTCACTTTTCGACTCTATGTCAACGAATTAAGGATGAAAAGTGACGAACCTTTTTTTATCCCGACTATACATGTATAATTCATCTTGAATCGTTTTAGACTCTTCTTTGCGATTGATTTCAAATTACTTTCCTACTAAACTATAAAATAAACATTGCTAAGAAACAGTACCTTGATGTTACAGTTTGATGGTGTAAAAGTATTTATAAGTATTGACAATTAGTCAAGTTGAGTTGTGCGCGAGTAACACGGTTTAATTTGTCTCATCGTTTTTAAATTTTTAATGTAGTAAAAAACAATTAGTGCTTGTAGTGATTTACATTGTCTTGAAGCTTGTTTAACCTACTTTAAATTAGTGCTTATTCCATACTCATACGTCGATTATTCAGTGTGTAATAGCAAAAATACTTTTTTCGTTATAATCTTACCCGACAATTCTAATTTATTTCCTGACCTACGTCCGCACGCACTTTCGCCTAGTGACCTTGATCGTACTAAAACGGAGGTTTGAGCGCCTGCGGCAGAGATTGGAGCAATTTTTAATACGTCGGTATTGTCTCTGTCATTTTCGGAAGGAGGCTTCATACACTTCTTTTAAACACACCGCACATAAATACGATGAACTGCGGGGCTTGTAAGATCGCCATCCTCGTTACTCAGAGACGAATTAAGTGTTCGAATGGGAATTGCTCTCATATTTACCATCTAGATTGCGTAAATTTTAGTGATTCGGCTGCCGTGCGCTCAAAATGGATTTGCCCGGAATGCGTCGCATCTCGTCCGAAAGGTGGCGACAATTCGAACACTCCCGTGCACATTAAGAGTCATAAATTAACAGATGGCGTGCCCGCTGGGGGGTTTGACATGGCCTCCGCTTCTTCCCAGGTAGCTGGCCCTTCGCTCTCCCTTGATGCCATTAGAAGATTGATTAGAGATGAAAATGAGTCTTTGAAAGCTGATCTTGAATCAACAATTAAGAAATTTATTCATGATGAGATTTCCCCATTACGGATGGAATTACAAGAAATTAAAGATTCGATTACTTTCGTTAATTCGAAGTACGATGACCTCCTGCTACGCGTCGAGTCGCTTGAGAATAAGATGGTTGCACTCGGTCCCATGAAGACTGATATTACAGACCTTAAAAAATTCGCCGGTAATTCTGATAGTTATACTGAATCGAGAGAGCAGTGGGTCAGACGCTCCAACATTGAAATCCTTGGCGTTCCGGAGAAGAAGGGTGAGAATTTGTTGGATTTATTTCAGAAGATGGTCAATCTTACAGATTTTCCGGTCGATGTTAAGAACGATATTGATTTCATCACTCGGGTGGCTCCATTGAACAGTGAAATCAAGCGGCCTAAGGCTATCGTGGTTCGCTTTCTGGCCCGTTACAAGAAGGATGACTGTCTGGCTAACTTGAGAAAGCTCCGGGACTTGAAAGCATGTGACTTGGGTTACACTGGTAGTAATTTGTCCGTTTATTTCAATGAACACCTGACAGGTCGCAATAAGGCTCTGTTGAAGGAGACGAAAAGACTGAAAACCCTTAATAATTACAAGTATGTTTGGGTCAAGAATTGCTGCATCTTCGCGAGGCGTGATGATACAAGCGAGGTTGTTCATGTTTCGAAAGTTGAAGATTTAAAAAAGATAAAATAGGAATTACGATTGTGTCATATTTTATTGTTTGCATTTATGGTTTTTCTCTCAATGTCATTGTTATTAATCTGTTTGTAGCTTTGGCTTTGTCAATTATTATGGGGCAGCAGATTATTATTTGTCGCGTTTATTTACTTATACTCATTTTCTCTGGTTTTGCAAATATTCAGGAAGTCAGTTTTTTCGAGATTATGCATGGTTTTATGTTTCTATTAATAAAAATAATATATAGTGGACTGTCGCAATGGTTGATAAATTAAATATTTACTATCAGAATGTGCGTGGACTCCGAACTAAAACAAATACTCTTTACAGGAATGTTTTAAATTTTGATTACGATATAATATGCTTGAGCGAAACCTGGTTGCTGCCTGGTGTGTTTGATTCTGAGCTTTATGATAGTAGGTATTCAGTATATAGGTCTGACCGCGATTATGTTTCAAGAGGAGATACTAGGGGGGGCGGGGTACTTATCGCTGTACGTTGCGGAATTATGGTGAAGGATGTTACTTGCTTGCCATCAACTAATGCTGTAGCCGACCTAGTGAGGCTGTCGGTACTTATCCGTAATGACTCCAGTAATTCTTTATTGCATATTTATTGCTGTTATTTTCCCCCGGGCCCATTCTTACTTGATGCCCAGCTTGAGTTCTATGAAATGGTTTCTGAAATTATTTTAGAATACTCAGATAATCTTCATTGTATAATTGGAGATTTTAACATTCCTCATGCGTCGTGGTCGGCCTCCCAATGTAATCGTGCTACTATTGATGTCAACTGTCTGGGTATACCGGTTGTTGATAACTTTAAGTCCTTTCTTTCTTTTAATAACCTCCAACAATTTAATCTAGTATGGAATAGTTTTGAAAAGATATTGGATCTTGTAATATCTAATATCGAGTGCCATGTTGCACCTGCTTCTCATGCCTTTGTGAGTGCAGATAACTATCATCCTCCGCTTCTTATTCAAATGTCGAATAGCATTAGCTTGCACCCTTTGGTGGCTCCTACACGGATAGTCCGTCTATTCAAGGCTGCTGACTATGATATGGTCAATCATGCATTGGCCGAGGTCGATTGGGAAAGTAGGCTCGACAGCGGTAATATTGATTATTCAGTAAATATTTTTTACGACATTGTCGACAACGTTATCTCTGCTCATGTTCCCTCTAAGTTGGTACGTAATAATAATAAATATCCTGTTTGGTTCTCCAGATCATTAATTCGTTTAGTTAATGAGAAATTAAAATATCATAAAAAATGGAAAGTCTATGGCCGTGTGTGTGATTATGATAGTTTTTCACTTCTTAGAGATAGACAAAAACGGGTCCAAGAGTCATGTTATCAGAAATATCTGAGGTTGGCAGAGACTAAAATCAAGGAAAATTCCACATATTTTTGGCGGTTTGTGAAATCTAAGAGGAATGTTTCTTCCTTACCTGATTCTTTGTATCTGGGCGACAAGGTCGTATCTGACGGCGGCGGAATCTGCGATTTATTTAATCAATATTTTTTATCTGTTTTCGAACCATCGCAGGGGATTGCCTCAGCCAATTTTACGAGTTCGAATGAATCAATTTGTCTTAGTGGAGTGGATATGGATTGTAATAAAGTCTGTAAGTATTTAAAAGGCCTCAACTTGTGTAAGAGTGCTGGCCCTGACGGTGTCCCTCCGATATTTTTACATCATTGTCGAAGTCAGCTATCCAAACCGCTATCAATTCTTTTCAACCAATCTTTGGGATCTGGCAAGATGCCTGTGGTATGGAAGAAATCTTTTGTAACTCCCATATTTAAGTCTGGTGATAGACATAACATCGAAGATTACAGGCCAATATCTAAACTAAGTACGATTCCTAAGCTCTTCAAGAAGATTATTTATGACCATATGTCTGTATGTTTGAGACCTTCCATTATTTCTGAACAGCATGGTTTTGTTAGTAGGAAGTCAACTGAAACTAACTTGTGTGAATTCATAGATCGAGTCTACACAGCTATGGATGAAGGGTTCCAAGTTGATTCTATTTATACGGATTATTCGAAGGCTTTCGACAAAATTTCTCATAACATTTTGCTTTCAAAATTGAATAAATCAGGGATACATGGCGATCTCCTGCGCTGGGTTGATTCTTACTTACGAGACCGCTGCCAGGCTGTTGCAGTTAAGGGTTATTGCTCTAGCTTTGTTCCAGTTACTTCTGGTGTTTCCCAAGGTTCCCATCTGGGACCTCTATTTTTCAATATTTTTGTAAATGACGTAATTTCAATATTTAGCTCTAGTAATTGTCTACTTTATGCTGACGACAAAAAAATATTCAAAGTCATCAGGACTATTGAGGACTGCTTTCTCTTGCAGGCCGATTTGGATAAGCTTTACCATTATTGTGTTGATAATTGTCTGCACCTAAATGTTAAAAAATGTAATATAATCACATTTACAAGAAAAATTCATAATATAAAATATGATTATTATATTAATAATGAAAAATTAACTAGAACGTCGTTAGTAAAGGATCTTGGTGTTTATCTTGACAGCAAATTGCTTTTTTGTAATCACATTGATAGTGTTACTAGTCGATCTTTCCGGCTGCTTGGGTTTATACTGAGAATAGGGAGGGAATTCCGATGTGTCGATACTATTCTTACACTTTTTAATGCGCTAGTTAGACCAATCTTGGAATACTCATCAAATGTTTGGAATCCTCAATATAAAATATATATAGATTCTATAGAAAAAATACAAAATAAATTAATAAAACACTTGCAGTGGAAGGCTCAGCGGTCGGGCGCTTCGTTCAGTGGTGACAGTATTGTTTCACTTCGGGATCGACGCACATTCAGAAATCAAATTCTATTGTATAATATTCTTTCATATAGAACTGACTCCCCGTACTTGCTACATAAAATATGTTTTAGAGTTCCTCGTATTAATTCAAGGCGCACTAACTGTTTGTTTTATATTCCGTTGACTCGTAGTAAATATGCTTCTAATACTTTTATATCCAGAGCTTGTAAAACATATAATAACTCATTTTTTGAACTAGATATTTTTAATATTTCACTTAGCAGGTTTAAAGGTGCTCTGTCAAAACTTTAGATTTATACATACTTAGACATATTCAGTGACCAAATATTTCTATTCAAAATTTTGAATGGACTTGTAGAGTCTCCAAATCTTTTGTCAAAAATTTCATTTCGATGTCCTGATCGACGAACTCGTACTTCTAAATTATTTGCAGTTCCCTCTAGTCGTACGGCGTATGCAAGAAATAGATTCCTTGTTAGAGCTTGCAAATCTTACAATGAGAAATTTTCCGATATTGACATATTTCATCTATCTTTGCAACAATTTGTTTCTGCAATTAAAATTAAAGTTAAAGATTATAATAAGTAAATAGTAGGTAGGTCAACGGGAGGAACCTTTGGAAGAAAATAGTTATACAATTATACTTTTCTATTTGGTTATAATATATCATTACTATTGTATTCATTCGGTTCTTTCTTTTTTTTTTCTCTCTATATTTACAGTATACTTCTTGTTTGAGCAACAGAAATGTTATTAGTTATAAGTGAAAACTGTTTGGGCTAATGAATTGTTTAAATTATTTATGTATTTGTGCTATGTTTGCCTGTTTGTTTTCCAAATATAAAAAATAAAATAAAATAAAAATATTATTTATTTAACGCCCGTTTCACTTTTTCTCATTTTTGGCTGTTTGTAGTTTTACGTGTTATTTCATTAGCATAAATTAACTGTGGCATATTTGCTGGCCTATGTATTACTTAAGTTTTTCTTTAAGTTCACTCATTATATTGTGCCGTTTTTTGCCCAAATAAACATTAAACATTAAACATTAAAATTATGAACTTTTTCCGACCTCCCAAAAATTGTGTCATAGCATTTTGCCTTAAAATTTAAAAACAACTTATATTAACTATTCTACGTATAAAGTTCATGAAACGCGAATTCAGTATTCAGCGCACGTAGTTTAAAGTCGGTGTTGTAGAATCTATGTTTATTTTTGTAATTAAACGCGTCAACGTGACATTATAAGCTTAAATTGCAGTGAAACTATAATGTGTACAATACACGTCAAATATCCAAACATGGTATTTAGAAACACCAGTTGGTCACGTTCTATCAAACGAAGATGAATAAAACTGATCACAATTAATAAAATATCTGTAGTTTTATCTAGAAATATGTTGCAAAGTGTTAGCGAACACTCCTTAGGTACAATTGGGTAAGATAATTATACAAGTATCTATTACGAATACGTACTTACAAGAACAAATAGAGATAAATTATCTAAATCATTAATTACATAATACGAGTATCTTAAACTAAGTTAAAACTTTAATTAAAAATAAAATAAAAGTAACTAAATTAAAACTAGATTTCATTCATAAAAGGTTCTTCCAGGCATGGGCTCAAAGGTGCTGGCAGCATTTCCTAGCTGTACAGCAATGCTGATACGTTGCGCGAGGAATCTGTCAGCTTTTCGGTGCCCTGTGGTATCACATTGGAGAATTCATTATAAAATGTTTTGGCGCTGGGCTCCCACGGATCTAAGGGCTCAACCCCGAATGGAACAAAGTTGTATTCAGAGCCGAGACCTCTGTATTTGTTTGCCTTAAGTTTTCAGCCGCCTTTTCCTTGTATTCTATATGAGATCATAATTTTGAGCAAATTCAATGCAAATTAAATTTTAATTCTTTGGACGGACGGCTACTATAGATACAGTCATCTTTTTCGTGCATCGTTGTCAGACTATTTGAGCTATTTAATTTAACTATAAAATATGAAGTATTATAGGCAACCTTACCCCCCGTAAACTGGAACCACTGTATATCTAAACCACCTACATCTTTGTTTCGGTAAGCCATCATTGTATTCACGAAGACAGACAATGAGATATTTAGAAAAGGTTGAGGGTACGGTGATTTACGTGAAATAGATGTTTTGGTAGTAGCTAGTTTTTGCTGGTATGTAACGTAACAAATGAAATACTTTCATACCATGCCCAGGTGCCCTGGAATGTCCAGGAATGATAATCGATCGTACTTAAATTATTTTCAGAACAGTGAAAACTAATGCCACATCTCACAGTTTTAATGTTCAGCATGACATAAAACTGGACCGGTATCGGCTGCGGGGCCAGAGGTTCTTCGAAGGTCGCTTGCTAAAGATTACGAATGCTATTATTCTATCACCATGGAAAATGTGGTGGCAGGTATACAATTACCATTTTAATGAACCAAAATGAATTAGCTTGCTACTCCGCACCACACTTAAGTTCTATCACACTCAAAATACAAATACATGACAGTGATAGCTCCGTCTGTACCATACGGGTGTTTTTGAACAAAACATGTATTAGATGGAAGGTTGTCTTGAACATGTTTATGTGAGGTAGCAAGATTGTTTCTGATTCACTATAGTATTTTATGCAACGGTTGTATAAGTGAGGTCTTAAAAGGCGAGTGACGTGAGTTGCGATACGAGCGAAGGCGAGTATCGCAATGGAAGACGGCACGAGCCGTTAAGACCAAATTATACACCGTTGCATACAATATTTTTTCTACGACTCGACTCTGCTGTTTTGGACTGTACCCTACTGTAGGGTACAGTCGGGTACAGTAGGGTAAAATAGGATACAGTAGGGTACAGTCGGGTACAGTAGGGTAAAATAGGGTACAGTAGGGTACAGTCGGGTACAGTAGGGTAAAATAGGGTACAGTAGGGTACAGTCGGGTACAGTAGGGTGAAAAAGGGTACAGTAGGGTACATTCGGGTACAGTCGGGTACAGTCGGGTACAGTAGGGTAAAATACCCTATTTTACCCTACTGTACCCGACTGTACCCTATTTTACCCTACTGTACCCGACTGTACCCTACTGTACCCGACTGTACCCAACTGTACCCTATTTTACCCTACTGTACCCGACTGTATCCTACTGTACCCTATTTTACCCTACTGTACCCGACTATACCCTACTGTACCCTATTTTACCCTACTGTACCCGACTGTACCCTACTGTACCCGACTGTACCCTATTTTACCCAACTGTACCCGACTGTACCCTATTTTACCCTACTGTACCCGACTGTATCCTACTGTACCCGACTGTACCCTACTGTACCCGACTGTACCCTACTGTATCCTATTTTACCCTACTGTACCCGATTGTACCCAACTGTACCCTACTGTACCCTATTTTATCCTACTGTACCCAACTGTACCCTATTTTACCCTTCTGTACCCGACTGTACCCTACTGTACCCTACTCTACTCAACTCAGCAGGTCTAAACTGGGCTTTAGTGTTGAGTGTACCCTACATTTAATATTATGTCGCAGCTAGGTGTATCGTAATAACGACATTACGACACAAGTGCTGTTATGGCGAATAGATTAAGTATAGACTTTCTGAAGTCATATTATCTATGTTCTTATATATTTGTTCGCGACCATGTAAAAAACAGATAAAAGTACAGGAGTAGGAAAAAACAATATCAGGATCAGCCCGCATCTCGGTGTAGGTAATGTCTCGTCATTTTCACGTCACTTTGATAGGTCCTGTGTAAGTATCTTCCACAGCTTTACCTTTTCAACCCCAACGACGGAAATGTACGTCACAAAGTACAACGTCAAAGAGGTCTTCGCGCAATGGCATAATGTTCAAAGTAGCTTCCGATTAACCTAGGCTTGGTATTGAAAAGGTAGCTAAGCTTAGCAAGAACCACGAAACACATTTTGTCTGCTTACGCCCAATGTCATTTACTTAATACGATTAAATATAACTCTAAAATTATTTCCGCCGAATTTATCATTCTACATGTCATCTATATATCATACAAACGTAATGCATTTAATATAGGCAATAATCAACAAGAGTTATCTTGAAAATGTTTCAGATCGTGGTCCATTTGACAATAGTGTATCAGTACATAATTCACCTTCTGCTAGCGTATTACATCGAAACGCCAAGTGTGTACCTGGACACCACAGTCTGCGATCTGGTCTTCTTCGCCGATACATTCGTGAGCATCTTGCATGCTTTCTGGATCTTGATCAGGCTGCATGTGAGGGTCTACAGGAGGAGCCTCTTGCTCATACTTTATGATGTCATCAGCTTGTTTCCATTCGTTTTGATATGTAAGTATTTTAGTTTTTGCTCTTTCTGTGTAATTTTAATTATCAAAATCCAAGTTAATTTTACTATGCAAATGTATGAATATGAGATAGCCAAATTTTTTGTCTACAAAGGGCTTAGCGAGACCAGTTACGAATTGATTGCGTCTAGCGGTAGGTACTGTATAAATATTGCAGAATCATGCAGTGATTTGGTTTCAACTATTACACTGAAGTTAGAAAAGAAACACGTGTGATTATTGTATACATGATTTGTGTACGTAGTCACTATTTTTATAATCAGTACATTAAATACATGTTAAAATGTTATATTTTAGTTAAAAATTACGAAAACCTGCACTACTTGGTGTTAACCGGACGGTTGCTTTGCATTGGCCGTATCTACAGATTATTCGTATTCTACCATCACATAAATGATTTTGTAAGTTAAGTTTTATTTTTATAGATAAATTACCGAGAGCGTGGAATTGCATATGTAGTGGTATTCTGTGTTTATAAGCATTCCACTTTAGGGAGAGAGAGACAACAATATAGAGACCTATCTCTCTCCAATGCCTATAAACACACAATACCACTACATTTGCAATTCCACGCTCTCTGTAATTTATCTATACTCGATATATCTATAATTTTACAAAAACATAAATTTTACTGCTTGTTTTTCCATACCTTTTCTTAAATTTACATTGTAGTTCCTTTGCTTTTAGCTTATACTTTTGCTGAAGAATGACTCCAAGCTTCTATTAATTAAAAAAAGTAAAATTAATTTCTTTACATAAATATATGCCAAGGTCATTTTGATATTGCAGATGCACAAGTCCCGACGTTTGTTATTGGTGGCGGAGCATTTTTCAGTATCTATGCTAGTCCTCCATGCCAGTACTTGTTTATGGTACTACATACATAAAGATTCATATGATACATCCAAATATTATAATTTAGGATATCCAGTGCATGTTGGAGCTGAGAAAATAAGATTTGACAAGTAAGTTTTACTAGGGCACTTTATGTGACTAACGAAAATATGTATGTATTGTATATACCTACACAAGTTTTAGACCTCAGTTCCTCCTCAGATAAATTTTTAATATTATAAGCATTATTTGTTGCAGTTACTTGACATGTTGGTATTTCTGCGCTTGTCGTCTTTTTAATGTTATTTTCGGAGATGTTTTTCCTGTCGTGAGTTCAACTTTTTACATTACGTAACTTCTATAAAAGTTAAGTACAACTTTGTGTTTTACTTAACTTTTAGACTACTACTGAAGACTGAAAAACTTTATCTTTATGCCAGTCACGTTCGAGGTTACTTTGTTAATATCTATCTACTTGTCTTTATGAAAACAAAGTAGAAGACGAGGTGTATTATTGAAAAATATTAATATCCGACGAGCAATTTCTACTAATCAGAATAAGTATTATAGTTAAGTGTAAAAGTATGGGTGCATACAACTTGAGAAAGAAGAGAGGATTAAATCGATATAATATTTTTGCACTTGATCGTACATTTCACCGATCGTGAATTGTACTTTAGGAATTGTAGGATTATTTCTGAACTAAATATGTTGATTTTTCATTGCAATCACCTCGCTTCTGTTTATTTATTAAGTACCGTATGGAAATGTGGCTCACATCAGTGATCACGATCGTGGGATACGTGTTCCTTCGCTTCCAATTCATCGGAACACTGACCTGGGATCTCGTCGTTGAGAGCACACGGCGCCTGGTTTTTGTGGACGAAGTAAGTCAAGCAGTAATGTAAGTCATAACTTAGAAAACTTTAATATGAGCTACCAGCACAAATAAGAGCGAGAATTCTGCGTGTTAAGTGCATTGGATGTCGTGGTATGAAAGCAGGTAGGAATCACCACATTCGTTAGTTTTGTTAATGTCAACTAATAGTAATAGCTTCAAATTCATGTTATGTTATCATAAAAAGTGATGAAGCGGTCTAAAATAGAACACGCTTGCCAAGCCTTATAAATATGCTCTTAATAGATGTTACTTTTTCTTCTTTAAAATAATGTTTTCTCAGTATCACCACATGCTGAACTACTTGAAAGTGTCAGGGGCGCCGGCACAGCTGGCCGATTTGGCGGAAAAGTACAAACTGCAACTCTGGCGCATGAAAGATGGCGTGATCACGTCTTACCACCTACAAAAATTGCCGTTGACTCTTCAGATGGAACTTATTTTTGACATAAACGTGGCCCATTTCCATAACACATTGCTGTTTCGTGATGCAAGTAAGTAACTGTTATGTTGTCCTCTAAAAAACGAATGTACATAAAAAAAATACAGTTTTTTTATAGTTGTCATGTGATATTAATCATTGTTAGCTTATTCCAATACATTTCCAAGCGCCGATTGTGATCTTTTGCTACTCTTAATAGGTATATTCAATTCAGTTCTCATCGCCCAGAGCTGTATTTATAAAAAAAGGTAGAGAAAGGAATATGAGTATCAAATAATGTCATCGATGGTAAGGGATCATTGTCGTCCATACCATAGCCAACCCTGGAACCACAGAGAAAAAAACCAGCCAAGAGCGTGTCGGACACGCCCAAGATAGTGTTCCGTAGCCATTACGAAAAAATCAAGTAATATTTTTCTAAGGATTTCGTATGTGTACGGAATCTTCCAAGTTAGGTATCGTCAATACTTTGAAAAAGCTCGTATCTCAAAATCGTTAATCTGACAAAGTGAACTTTATTCCGCGCACATCAAGGTTCAGTTTTGTTTACATGCTGATTTGAGATACGACTTTTTCAAAGTAGTGACGGTATGTTTAATACCTTAGGCTACTATTTACTCTTAAACTACAAATAATTCCCAAGCAATCTTAGCCGTTATAATTTTCCTTGTAAATTTAATATATTTACTACCATTTTTAATTTTTTCAAATTTTTCCACCCAACAGTTTAGATTTTAGAGGGGGGACGGTCGATTTTAATGAATTTTTTCACTTTAAAGTTGAATATTTCGCAAACAAATCACTGAATACAAAAATCATGTAAGCAACCCCCCAATAGTTTTAAAAGACCTATCCAACGATACCCCACACTATAGGGTTAGTCGAGAAAAAAAAAATCACCCCCACTTTACGTCTATGGGAGGTAACCTAAAAAAAATTTTTTTAGTTTTTTTTATTTAACCACTTTGTCGGCGTGACTAATATATATATTCATGCCAAATTACAGTTTTCTAGTACTAACAGTCTCTGAGATTAGCCGCGGACAGACAGACATGACATGGCGAAACTATAAGGGTTCCTAGTTGACTACGGAACCCTAAAAACGCAGGTCGAAATAGAATAACCAAACGTCATATGTCAGTAATTATCCCTTAACCCCCCAGTTCATGAATTGCTATTTAGTGGCAGGATAAATAACATACTTTATCTCGAAAATCTTAGGGGAGAGGTGGCAAAAAAGGAACACGTATTGAAAGGGACAATAAAATTCAAAATAAAAGTCCATCTATGAAAGGCAAAATATACATTTTTTAAAGATGCGCAAATAAACAACTAAGAATTGATTAATGACAATTATTTTATTTCAATAGTTAAAAAAATAAACGCTTCGCTTCTTTCTAAATTTGAATATTCCTTTTAACTTGATAGCGTATCAATGCGTATGGTATTTTTTAATACCATCTTTTTGTATTTTTTTTAGATGCAGAATTTTCAGGAGTTCTAATTTAAGACTGGGTTTGAATTATGAACTTTTATTAATTTTGTCAATTTTAGGTTTAATGCCACCTCTACCCTTATTAGGTTAGGCCCAACTCCTAATTCTAAAAACCAGCTTGATCTGGTTGCATTATCAAATCATAATTCTATCTTTTCAAGTGGAACCCTTCCTCCGTCAAATCTCATTGGTAATGCGGCATGAGATATACCTGGCTGGACAGCACATTTGGAGCCAGGGCGTAGTGAAGAACGGTATGATCTGCGTGAAGCGAGGGGTCATAGAGATGCTTTCTGACGAGGACAACGAAAGCCCTGTCATAGCTTTCAAGGAAGGAACTGTTAGTGAAATACAAATCTCTGAAAAGTGTTGCCTGAATCAATCAATTAGGAAATTTTAGTTCGATCTTCCATAATTTGGTAAAGTTCTGTGTAGCATGGTAGCAACATCAGAAGAATATATCGAACCGAATTTTTATAGCTCTTCACCCTTCCTTATGGAAACTAAGCCGTAATTGATGAGAGTGCCAACTTAATTAAAATTTTAAGCTGGCGACAGGTTGTCGTAGCTCTGAGTCTAGTCATATTTTACGACAGTTGATGCGGAAAATCAATAAAATGTTGTTCTTGTATAGAGTTCTTGGGTGATAAGTAGTTGCAGGTTAGCTCTTTTGTTTATACTTACATAATAATTTCCCTAAAAATAGGAAGGTTGATGTCTCCAAAATTTTACTAGTCTAATATATAAAATCTCGTGTCACGGTGTTTGTTATCGAACTCCGCCAAGACGGTTCGATCGATTTTTATGAAATTTTGTAAAGATGTTTGAATGTTTGTTAGTCAATCACGCAATGATGGCTGAATCGATTTGGATAAAATTTGCCGTATAGATAGACAAAAATCTGGATTGAAACATAGGATAGGATTATCCCGATAATGCGTTCCCTTATGATAATTTTTTTTTATTTTAAACAAGAATAGAGGATGCTGTCAAAGACCGGTTGAGGTACCTCGGCTTGCAAGATAACGCATTAACTCCGTCTGCAACTAATAAACGCAATGTTCGAGTGTACGTTGTACTTCGAAAATGTTATTGAAAACTTTTTCACGAAAAACTCTAAGATTGTAAATGTTTCTTGTAAAACTATGTATTTATACCGCGGGCGAAACGACCGGTTAAAACTAGTTAACCTATATGTATGTAGATGCTCCACTTCGCTGAAAAGCTTAACATATATTTCTTAAAATCAATCAACTCCGATGTAGGTACATTTGTATCTACCATGCATTTCCACTGGGATACATACATAATTATAAATTGTAAATTCGTATGAAAATATCGTTCGACTCGCCCTCGCACCATTAGTACTCCTCCCGGGGGATGACAAAATGTAAAAATAATATACATTTCGAGTCTGCTTTTTGTTAACAACGAAAAATTACAAAACGGCATTTTTATTTGCCGTTGATAGATTGGCCGTTATCCCGGTGGGAAGCTCTTGTAAATGGGATGTATTTTTAACGCTCAAATTGTCGAGAAAATGCTTTTTTCATCTGACAAATTTAAACTATCATCGTGCGAAAAGTGAAATAAATACAATAAATACTAAGATACTTTACGAACTTGTCCACTGGAGTGAAGCGAGGCAGTGGAGTGCGGGGGTAATGAAGCAGAGGTGCAGACTGTATCCGTCCACAGACTGCGAGAAATTAATGCAGACTGTATTTTACAAGCTTTTTATAACTTGCAATGTATGCAATGCCTCAAGTCAAAAGTCTTTGACCGGTGTGTGTTGCCAGTGATGACTTATGGCACTGAGACGTGGCCGCTAACGATGGGCCTCACAAGGAAGCTCAAAGTCACTCAGAGGGCAATAGAGAGGGGTGTGTTTTACAATACCGAAGTACGAAAGACCGAATGTATTAAAACATCGAATGGGTCAAAAGACCGACACGATTTTTTTCTGAAACCGTAAACTTTTCAGAATTTATTAAAACGGCATCATACAGAACCCATTAGGTTAGGTTAGGTTTGTTTTAAAACAATCTTAAAAAGTTAACAGTTTCAGAAAAAAATCGTGTCGGTCTTTTGACCCATTCGATGTTTTAATACATTCGGTCTTTCGTACTTCGGTATTGTAATACATACCCATAGAGAGGGCTATGATCGAGTTTCTCTGCGGGATCGCATTAGAAATGATGTAATCCGCGCAAGAACTAAAGTCACCGTCCACCGACATAGTTCGAAGAATCGCCAAACTCAAGTGGCGTGGGCAGGGCACATCGCTTGTAGAACTGATAGCCGATGGGGCAAAAAGGTTCTCGAGTGGCGTCCACGGACCGGAAGACGCAGTGTAGGTAGGCCTCCAACAAGATGGAGCGACGACCTGGTTATGGTTACGGGATCGTGTTGGATGCGGATGGCACGGGACCGATCTGTTTGGCGAGCCTTGGGGGAGGCCTATGTTCAGCAGTGCACGTCTTTTGGCTGAAATGACGATGATGATGATGATGTATGTTTGTTCGGGTGTAATATTTCAAGTCAATTTTGAAGTAGCCATCTTCAACCGATTGAGCTGCAATTTTGCATGCATGTATAAATCCGATGACAATGCAATATTATTATGACATGGAGCTGATCTGATGATGGAGCTGGAGGGAGGCCTGGCCATAGAAACTCTGTTATAAAACGACACGGCCGTATCGAGTTTGGACTCATTTGATTAGTCTTGATGAGTACATTGAAAAAAACCCCCAACGCAATTTGGTTGCACATATGTATGATTGAAAATAAAGTAAATGCTCATTATGCGTCTAAGTTCCCTTCTGCAGCTAACAAAAGAGCTTATAACTTTGAAACGGCTGAACCGATTTTGATGAAACATGTCTAAGAACCATCGCCAAGAAACCTGCTTTCAAATAAAAAAACCACATCCAAATCGGTTCACCGGCTTAATAGCTATGATGCCACAGACAGACAGACACACACAGACACACACACACACACACACACACACACACACACCCACAAACATAGCGGTCAAACTTATAACACCCCTCTTTTTGTAACGGGGGTTAAAAATAGATTTTTTAATAAAAACCTATTTTCATACTCGATGCTAGCCCGCGCTCGTTTCTCCGCCCCGCTTCCCCGCTCCTCTTCCTCTTTCCTCTACCCGGTTTCGTATGAACTTTATCTACTTTAGCAACTCCCTGTCCTGAAAAGGAGCCGAGGTTTTATGCAATTTTATTGGTGGATTTTTATCTCGCTCACCACTCCACTGTCTCGCTCCGCTCCAGTGGACAGGCACCTATAAGATAAAGGTCATTGACAAGTTCGGTTCCTTATCTGTATTTGTGATTTTTAATCGGTTATCAGGAGTTGTAAAATATTAATCCCAAGCCATAATGGAATTTAATAGATGTGGTCTCAAGTCTCAGTTTAATTAAAAAAAATTGTTATAAGTTCCTCCACCCACCGAACGCATGGTCATCCTACTTCTGTTGAAGTTAAAAGTTAGGTTAGTTTCGTAAAGTGCCTTCTCTTTGGCGGTGAATTTGACAGGTCTCGCGTCATAGTTTGTTTAAGAAACTGGCTTGTCAAAGAGTTCTTAGGCTCATAGACTAAACCATGTGTAGGGTGACAATGATTTTAATCAAAAAACGTTTTTTCCGAATAATTATTACCTATTTAAAAAAATAACCGTTTTCTTTCACGTAATTGTGACATAAATGTGATCGCCACCATAGTGATCTAATAAAACTGATTAAAAATCATCGTGTATATGCTAATGTTTATGATGCAAGTAAAGTTTCTCATTTGCCAGGTACTGGGGGAGCTGAGTGTATTCTTCTCGATTCCGGCCAAAGTTACTCTCACAGCTGCTACATACGTGGAGTTGCAGGCAAGTCGACCAATAGAACTAATACCAAACATATTGAGAAACATGTTTCAATTACAAAAAAATCGATATTCCAAGTTCTTTATCGCAAAAGTAACATTTTTATTACGACGTGATTTTCGGTATCTTATTAAATTCCAAAGGCTAAAGGAAGAACACTTTTGCTATCGACGTATTTTACGGTGAACCCCTCCCTTCCAAATGGCATATTATAGTAATTTTACCTCAGCATCTCATTTAGGGTCAACTAATAGACTAAATATTGCATTTTTTACTCTTTTCAGCTCTGTGCGTAGAATTAAATTGAAATTTTTCAATTCAGTAGCGAATTACCGAAACACATTAAACTTTAAGTTCAGCACAAAAAAGAGCGTCTTTGTGATATTTTTTCTGAAATTATAATTCGTGAATTAAATTACACGAGTAAAAATAATGGATTCATCTGAATTTTACTGAAATCTTTATTCTATGTATAAATTCAGTAAAATAAAATCTCATTTTGAAATATTGCTGGCTACGTTGTCCAGTCCGTCGTTTATCTAGTTATTCTGATCAGATTGTTATTGGATTGTCAGTGGACGCCTCGTTATGCTAATTACAGAGTGGGTTTAGCTATTTCATTATCAAGTATTAGTTTAATCAAACCTATTTGTGTTAATCATAAATCGGACGTTGAAACAAATGTTTACAAGGATATAAATGTATTCAAAACTAAACAAAAGGTTTGTAATCAAGTGTGAAGATACTAAAATTTTGTTTATATTATAATTACTTAAGTACTATTTATGTTCTATGTATATTTTTTAGTGACAAAGATGGAAAATTAGAGTTTCGTTGTTTATGCTCATATTGTAAAAAAGCACAGGACTTAAAAACAGCTACTTATGCATGGCGGGTACGATATGTGCGCCGGAGTTATAAGACAGACTTCTGAGACCCTCTTGAACAACATTATTATGAACCTGGGATCTATTGTATATTGTTAACGCCTATGGGAACGGAAGCGATACATGCCCTCGGTACCGCTTTGCTTTTAGTGCATGACAGTGCGTGTGAGCCAACTTTGGGGGCGGCAGGCGTAAGCTTGCCTTTGGAATCCAAAAGTTTAATGGTTGCTTGACCTGAAATGTGTTTTAACAGAATCATTTTTAATTATTGTGACATTGGAAGACTATCTCCAATATTATTATTATTTATTTTTTCCTTTTTTTTTTTTTGACGGTGGAAGCATTCTACACTTCCACTAAACGTAGGTATAGTTAAGATGTAGGTATAGTTTTAGTTTTTTTTAACTAAGGGACCCAATACATCCCTGTATTTTTTTTTTTAAAACACATAATTATTATTTTTTTTTTACTTAATTCTATATTTGTAATTTGAAATTTTCTATATTTGTATTTTGAATTGTAATTTGAAAAGATGACTTCCTGCCAAGTTTCTTGCGGCGCATTCTTCTTGGCAATGATGGTCCTTACGAAAGCGCTGGTAGTTTTAAAAAAAGTGACATGTAAAAGAGCCCTTTGCGGCCTACTTGCAGAATAAACGTTTTGATTTTTGATTTTGATTTATTTTAACTTTTTTTTCCAAACAACATATTGAACTTCAAAATAAAAAGGTCTTAGAACGAGCTGTCAATGTATATAGTAAACTGTTAAGACGCTATCTGTTATAAAATACTTCTAGGATTCTTCTAAGATATTAGAGTGGCAACGTTGCCATATCATTAGGATGTGTTGCAATCCAAATTTTTTTAAATTATTTTATACAAACAATTAAATATCTCCCAAATTAATCCAAATCGAACTAACTATGCACTACATTTTTGGCTAGGAATCTATTATTTAAATCTATCTAGTTTCTCGTCTGCTATGGTGTTTTATACGTATTTTTGAGAGCTGACGTTATTAAAAGTTAAAATATTAGTTGTATATGTCAGGTGCTTTCAATAATACCTCTATGTAATGGTATTATAAATAAACATTTCGTGATGAATATTTTAATGGCCTAATAATTCACGCAGATTCCCTTCCACGTGAAATAAAAACAAAAAATGTCGCAACAGTAATTTCTCAGCTGTCCGCCGCATCATGACAACGAATGGCGTTTTGTGCTTGCTAATGATTGCCAATTTAATACCCCACAGATTTAATCATGATATTTTGAAAACTCTGATTTATACGGTGGGTTTGAAAAATTGCTTCAGTTTAATGCTGATATTTATAAGGGGATAACGGAAATGGTACATTCTGTTACCCGTATGAATTCATGGAGAAGATTCCTTTGGGAAGCGCATTTCAATATCTGAACTAGGCAAAACGGTAATGCAAATGTTAGGCATGTTAGTAGAAAAACGTGGGAGAAAAAAAATTATACTGTTATTTACCATTTTCTACTGTGAGTTGTAGAAGTCAAAACTCTTCTAAAAAAGTTTTATTATTTATTTTTATCATTTTAAAATCATTCATTATCATTAAATTGATTCCATTATCAAGTTATAGACTCTTAGTACCTTTTGAAAAATAGAAACCTTAATGCGATATTGTTTCGTTTGAAATTAAATATTGACCGGAATAACAATAGGCTAGTTTCCTAAAAATAGTACATTACTGCAGAGGCCGTGAAGTAAGGGATTGATGGACGAGATTTGGGGTATACGGCCGAGTCGTAGACGAGGCCGGATAAAACGAGTCCAGCAATCCCTCTTCCGGCCGAGGATTGTATAGAGCTTTTCTCAAACATTCATCATCATCATCATCATCATCATCATCATCCATCCATCCATCCATCCAACCATCCATCCATCCATCCATCCATCCATCCATCAATACATCCATACATCCATCCATCCATCCATCAATACATCCATCCATACATCCATCCATACATCCATCCATCCATCCATACATCCATCCATCCATACATCCATACATCCATCCATACATCCACCCATACATCCATCCATCCATCCATCCATCCATCCATCCATCCATCCATCCATCCATCCATCCATACATCCATCCATACATCCATCCATACATCCATCCATACATCCATCCATACATTCACCCATACATCCATCCATACATCCTTCCATACATCCATCCATCCATCCATACATCCATCCATCCATACATCCATCCATCCATACATCCATCCATACATCCATCCATACATCCATCCATCCATACATCCATCCATACATCCATCCATACATCCACCCATACATCCATCCATACATCCATCCATCCATACATCCATCCATCCATCCATCCGTCCATCCATCCATCCATACATCCATCCATCCATACATCCATCCATTCATCCATCCATACATTCACCCATACATCCATCCATACATCCTTCCATACATCCTTCCATACATCCATCCATCCATCCATACATCCATCCATCCATACATCCATCCATACATCCATCCATACATCCATCCATCCATCCTTACATCCATCCATCCATCCATCCATCCATACATCCATCCATACATCTATACATCCATCCATACATCCATCCATCCATCCATACATACATCCATCCATCCATACATCCATCCATACATCCATCCATACATCCATCCATCCATACATCCATCCATACATCCATCCATCCATCCATCCTTACATCCATCCATCCATCCATACATCCATCCATACATCTATACATCCATCCATACATCCATCCATCCATCCATACATCCATCCATCCATCCATCCATACATCCATCCATACATCCATCATACATCCATCCATATATCCATACATCCATAAATCCATCCATCCATCACCAGAAGTTTAGGCGGTTTTATGGAAATAAAAGAAGACAGATTTTTTTTAATGTCGTAAGTTGGCTGTATGTAATTTTTCCTTTGTTAGTTTAATGTTAGTAAGCCAATTTAAAAAGTTACAGCAGCGGACAATAATGGTTTTTCATACTTACTTTTATGGCCTAGGCCAAGAAGTAATGTAGGGAGCCATAAACAACAAACTTCATGGCTTCATTTTGTGACATTAACGCATACATTTAATAGCATGTTTGAGAAAAATCTAATTAGTTCGTCATTTAAATTATCAAAAAATATTGGACACGTATTTTTTCTTTTGTCAATTGAACAAAAAATGACGGAGATATTGTATGTTGAAGTTCCGCGTGACGTCACGATTCGCTACACTTTTTAGCGAACCGTGACGTCACGAGCCCCCACTCCCGAACTTTGTCGCGCTTTATCTTTGTCGTTTTTTGTTCAATTGACAAAAGAAAAAAAATGTGTTCAATATTTTTTTGATAATTTAAATGTCGTACTAATTGTAATAGTGTTTTTTTTTTTACCCAGGACACTACCCTATTGTCTTGCTGCAATCAAATGTCAATTTTATGGTAATGAACCTCTTCTTACCCCGACTGTACAAGGTATTACAGTTATTGTTTGACTCAGAACATATAGCTCAATAAAGATGTCTACACTATAAACATGTAGAAAGATAAAGGTATGGTACTGTAAGGGTCGTATTAAGACCCTCGGCAGTATATTTACTATCCAGGAGACTATTAAAAAGACATGCGTATCGCTTTACTTTCGTTTATTGAATGTCCTTCTAGAAACAAGTTACAGAGTTTGTTTTAATGGCTGACATTCGATTGCTGTTCCATTTATGATATTTAAATTATCTCATAGACAATTCACATTCAGCAGTCGCTTGCCAGCTAACAGTACCTTATACTGGTATGCATAGCGAGTTGATTGTACACTCCCTGACCATCACATATTAATTAGTGGGTGCAAGTAAAAGCTTAGTGGTCCCTTAGCGTTATTTAACTGCAGGAAACTCATATATATGCGTTATCGTGACTTTCGCCTAGTGCCGTTGTCACAATTAGTTTGGCAGTCATTTGAACGCACATGTGCATATGTGACATCTGAAGAAGTCAAGTCTGCCTGCCTGGCAGCGAATGCGAAGGGACGCTTATTTATTTATTTTTCTCAAACATGCTATGAAATATTGACGTTATGTTCCTCATAATACGCCACGAAGTGTCACAATGCAGGCGCGGCGTGGTGTGTGGCTAGACGAGAGGTCAATAATAGAATTTCATACAACATTGCTGGCCTTGGCCAGCAAAGTGATCGTCTATTGTTTCATACCATGACGTTTATAGGTCAATGGCATCATAGCATTTAGCCATTAAAAAAAAACAAAAAAGGTTTTGGTTCATTAAGACATTCTGCCACTACGCTTATATTTAAGGTAAGGTAAGGTAAGATGATGATGATGATGTTGATGGTGGTGATGGTGTTGATGACGGCGGTGATGATGATGGTGATGGTGGTGATGATGGTGATAATGGTGATGATGATGATGAGACAATGATGATGATGATGATGATGGTGATGATGATGATGGTGATGATGATGATGATGATGATGATTATGGTGATGATGATGGTGATGATGATGGTGATGATGGGTGATGATGATGATGATGGTGATGATGATGATTGTGATGATGGTGATGATGATGGTGATGATGATGATGATGATGATGATGATGATGAGGAGGATGATGATGATGATGATGATGATGATGATGATGATGATGATGATGATGATGATGATGATGATGATGATGATGATGCATGTTTGAGAAAAACTCTATACAAGCCTTGGCCACGAACAGGGATTGCCGGCCTCGTATCTCTAGATGGCCTCGTTGACACTCGGCCATCTATAACTACTCGACCGGCAATCCCCTATTTCGCGGCCGCTGCAGTAATGTACTATATTTCAATTTATAATAGTAAGCTAACAATCAATGACCAACACACTATTTTAGCGAACAAAAAATATATATAAAAAATGGAATTAAATAATATAAAAGTTTTTTATTTCCCTAAGACTTGGGGCCAGAATATGCATTCCTCACATCTGCGCTTGTGGCAAAAACGTGGATCAACTGGGACGACATGGGCTTTCATGTGTTAGGAGCGCCGGCCGTATGTACCGTCATGGCACCATAAATGACTTAGTACGTCGGTCGCTTGCCACCGTGTCAGTGCCTTCGGCTTTAGAGCCGGCTGGCATGGCAAGGGACGATGGCAAGCCTCCAGCCGGGGTCACACTGGTGCCGTGGAAGCTCGGTAGGGCTCTGGTGTGGGACGCTACATGCGTTGATACTTTCGCTCTGTCCCACATCAAGGCAACTAGCTCACAAGCCGGCGCTGCGGCTGATCAGGCCCAACTCCTCAAGCGCCGCAAATACTCATCTTTATTAAAGGATTACGAGTTTGCTGCGCTTGCTGTTGAGACCTTAGGGCCTTGGTCAGCCGACATGAAGTCCTTCATAAAGGCCCTTTCTTCCCGGTTGGTCGACACCTCTGGGGACCCAAGAGCTGGCGCATATTTATCCCAGCGGATCGCACTTGCGATCCAAAGGGGTAATTCGGCCAGCATCATGGGAACCCTGCCACAGACAGATCTTTTGGACGGGGTATTCTTTTTATAATTTCTATTTTTATAGTAACATGTACATATTTAGTTAATTTTTCTTAGGTAAGTTATCTTTATCTTCTTTATAGCTGTTAATTTCATGTGTTTATGTTTTTTTATTTTATTTAATATTCCATTATTATTGTAAGTAAATAAATAAATGTTATGTTTAATATAAAAGTTCAATTCAACAATAAAATAAATGGAGAATTAACCATTAAAATACATTAAATAAATTACAAAGTACATAAAAACTTTTCGAGGTTTGCAAGCAGTGACTGCCAGCTGTCAGCGAATACATCGGTCTGCATATATTCTTCTATCTGTTAGTTTATGCCATCTGGATAAGCATTTGGCTTCAGGCCCTGTTTATAGACGTAAGATGACATTACGAGGCCGCAATGCTAACGAGTTACCGCATTCCAATAGGAATGGTTTTACTGAAATAATGTGGACAGGGCCCCAAAGTATAGTCTAAAATTGTATTTCGGACAGGTTTTGCGCCGCACGGATTTCATGCGCGCGATGGCCGAGCAATCAACGATTCTGCACCAAGTGCGCGAAAAAGTAGACCACAGGCTGCGGAGTGCGCGGAAAAAACAGGTGACGATCGACAAAAACTATGCAAGGGGTGCGTGTTCAAACCCAATAAGACGATATAAAGTTTTGTAGGAATTTTGAATTAAGATGTTTTACACAGTGTTCTTTTTATAACAGTCAATTATTTCGACTTATTTTGGTCTAAATCAGGGATTTTATTAAAATTGAGAAACAAGATTCACGAAAATTATGATCGACACGACTCGAATTTTAGATCTCCTTTCCCTTGTCACCATATTATCTATTATAGTTGACGTCCTAGTGTAGTAAGTATCTACCTAAACACAATTCTATCTACAGATATTTGAATTTACGTTTGTGACATATTATGTTTGTTGAGGCAGATGCATAATCCCGGTAATGCGTTCCCCTGGGATAATATTTTAACTTTGAACAAAAATAATCTGCCATCAATAGATGGCATTTTTCGAGCAAACGTTGCGCTCCAAAAAATGTTGCTGTAACCTCTTACCTATCAGGCCAATTTCTAAGATTGCATATGTTTCACGTGTAGATATTCCTAACGCGGACAAAGCCAAGGGTTAAAGCTAGTAATTCCATAAAAGAAACCAACATACCGATCGTAAGTTGTTGACTATTTCAATTACCTTTCAGAAAGCAATAGAAGAAAACGATAAAGCCGATTCAAGACTAATTAGGACTCGCTATCGACCGATGAAAGTGCTTAAAAACCGCTTGGCTGGAAAAAAAGAGGAAGATCCCACGTTTGTAGACGACTCTCATTTGTATTACAAAGGTATTGTCGGCTTGTTATATTTAGCTCGTTATGTTAGGTGTTCCTTTTTGATCTATGTTGATTGAAGTTTAGTTCCAGAATGAGAAGAATTTCTTACAATAATTTCGCAATTCTAATTACTATCTAGATCTAGTGCTCACGATGCTTTTCCTTCACTGTAAAGCTCATGGTAAATTTCAAATGTAAGTTCGCACATATATTCCGAAAACTTAAAGATGCTAGGCTTGGCTCGAACCCGCGACCCTCTGCTTGAGAGGCCATAGATCAAACCAGACTATCACGATACATTGAAGCTTAGTTAGTGAGGTATCTAAAGCATGGTACATTTCAAGTACGCCTTTTATGTTTATACGTGATACACAGATATCAAGCTTCTTTTATGAGATTATTTTCTTATGACGGCATTTTTCGCATTATGAGAGGAGGCTCGTGCAAAAATGATGTGTAAAAATATGGGTGCATACAACTTGCTCATAAATATGTCCCATACTGCCCTTCAATGGCAGAACGCTGTAAGTCAAAAACCCTAGTTTCGAGAAAAACGCGTTTAAAGACCACACATAGACCATGTATGTTCCAAACTACGGTCTATTGCAGCTAAACTGTCTATACTGAAGTATAAACTCCCTTATAAAATCCTGCGAACTCTATACCTTGCTATGGCAGACTCTGTAATTGAGTATGGGCTAAGCAGTTATGGTAGGACATATAAAACATATATAGAACGAATATACAAACTTCAAATTTCATTACTTAAGACGATAGTACCTAACCATGTGAGAGTTCGCTGCGTAGATAACTACAGTGGCTTATTTAATCACTGCAGAATAATCAATGTGTTTAATAAGGCTAACATATCCCTACTCTCAAAGGAATGCGCTGCTATACCCACATTCGAACAAAAGACCCGGTCGCAACAACTGCGCTGTCTGCATTACCTGCCGGCTTATAACTTGCCATGTAATAGTAATTCCTATGGAAGAAGAACCAACTCTTATCTAATACCCGCGACATTGAACACACTCCCAAAGGAATTGCTAATCAAAGTTGTAAACACTGCCACCAACCCCTTTGAATGTAAAAAAGTTCTCAAAAAATTCTACCTAGAGAGTGACAATAAAGTACCTACCTAGTGGTACTTTAGTTTAGTTAATTAAAACTTGTACTGTACCGCTTTAACTCGCCTACTATTACATAAACCTCTAGTGGGTTTTCCAATAGTGGCATAATAATTTCAACCTTATTTGTATGTGCTCTTGATTATATTAAATAAAAAAAAAAAAAAAAAAGTTTTTAACTTTGACGCTAGAAACAACCTATTATTTATTGCCTCAGAAGGTTGCGATTTTTTGTAATTTATGAGTAATTGTTTCTGCTGTATGGCTGAATAGTCCAGTAACTATTATTTAATACAATTAAAATAATATGGACGATAAAGTGTTTTGCCACAAGATATATTATAAAAAAATGCAGAAATCGGCTTGGCAAAACGCTATATGTTGTAAATTAAAGCGTTATGCCGTGTTTTTTACCATACGATGTTTTGCAATTTTCACTTCTTGCTTGTTTCTTTTAAACAACAATGTAAAACCTGAATAAAGGGACAATCCTGAAGTCCGGTAACTTAAGATTGACCAAACGATCATTGTTGATCATACAGGTTTACGCTCCAAATTCTATAGCTATATATGAGGATATCTCTTGAGGTATGCATAGCTTCGGAATTCAGTTCACAGTTGTTATGGGGATCTTCAACGCAAAACTGGGCAAACGGTATGGTGAAAAGCTGGGAAAGGGGAAAATTTGGAGTAGGGCGTGGGAATCACTGGGACTACCTGGCCGGCTTCATGGAAAAGGAAGGACTCTATATGATGTGATGAACCTTTGTTTTTGAAGCGAGTACAGGAAGTAGACTTGGATGAGCTCTGACAGTGTAACGAGGAAAGAAATAGACTTTATCACATCGACAAAGAAGCAAATATTCAATGATGTCTTCGTGGCCAGTGTGGTTAAAACTGGGAGCGATCGCCATATATGGTACGAGACACATTGAATATTCGGGCCAAGCTTGAAAGATCTTAACTGATGAATCCATCCAATTCTAAAATCCGGAAACGCTCCAGCTCGAACATCAAAACCATTTCGAATACATAGGAGGCGATGTGGAAGATTACAATGACGGGTTTGTGGAAGCTGTCCATAGGGTTAGGTCTAAGTTCTTTAAGACCCACCGTACAAACTGAACTAAATTAAAGAGATCACATACTCTACTCTAAAGCCTATGGAAAAGCGACGTGACAATCTCACAGACATCTGGTGACGCTTGTCTTTACCGGCGGCTCAACAGACAGATCTCGAAGTCTCTTCGCAGCAGTGGACGTCTTTCGGTTGAAATTAATTATCATATCACTCTATATTATAATTAGCTGTTACCCGCGACTCCGTCCGCGAAGAATAAATAAAAAAATAGCCTACGACCTATTCTCAGGCCTACCAAGTATAGAGAAAAAAGTTTCATAAAAATCGGTCAAGCCGTTTCGGAGGAGTTCGGTAACAAACACCGTGACACGAGTTTTTTATATATTAGATTAATTACTCTGAAACTTTTACATTGTTCTAGTATATATCATTGTAATATATTTAATTTTTAACCCACAAACATTGTTTGTTTGTTTGTTGAACGACTAAATACCCCAAACTAATTTTAAAACAAGTGCAAGTTTCACTCTGTTGCCGCGTTTTGACTTGACGGTGACGCAGGCGACGTAGCCCGTAAATCAGGCAAAACGCTGCCATTTAGTACTTACAGCGTTCTGTTGTGACAAGTCGGCATTAAAGGTCTTGATATAAAACATCATAATTGCAGTTATGATGTTTTGGCTAGTTTTATGCAGAGTTACCGCGTCTTGCCAGTTTTCTACAGCCTAAACTAAAACATATTTTGAAAAAGTCTTTTGTAGGTATGATAGAAGCACTCATGAGGAATCGTTTGACGCAAGGCAACCCAAAACGCTGTAACTCGAGTTGCAGCGTTTTGCCATTGAAGGGCAGCATAGCTCTTATGTCATCGAATTAAGGTGACGGTTCATAATTATGAGCGGATTAAATCGATACTTATTTTTGCACTAGACTCTACATAGGGTGGGAGGAATGATCAATGGAACTGAAATGAGAATTGTTAATAGATGAAAACAATGTCCGTCAGCCGAAGTTTACTGAAGACTTCTTGGAGCTGTATGAAATGTCTCCTAAAGTGACGACCGTAGATGCTCCCAGGATCTGCATAAGATCACAGTTTCCGTGGATTTTGGAACCAGATACTGACTTTGTAAGTTATTTCATTAATTTGACTTTATTGTTAACAGTTAAATTAAGTACATGGTAAGAATATATCTAGTCACCTTAGCAAATTTTATAATTACCTATAGGTAACGGTTTGATAAAAAGTAGTCATCCATCACGAACAATTACTATCAAGAATCTTATTTATTACTATGGTAATCTTTCTTTAAAAGTGAATAAAATATATATCATTTGACCCGAGATCTGTCAAATTTCCCGCCAAAGCGATGACACTTGACTAAACTACTTAACTTCAACAAAATGTAGGATGACCATGCATTTGGTTGGTGTATGGAGGAAGTTTTAGCAATAAGGTTTTATTTAATGAAACAGAGGCTTTACTGCTTTTAGCCCTCATTAGACCCGTAGCGCTACGGTTTAAGGTTTCAAAAATATTAAAGTTGTTTAAATTTTGCATATAGTTTTCAGACCATTCACCCAACCTAATATATTATTTTGTGCCATCCTAGGTACTTGCTTAGGTAGAAATTTAGGTATTTGTCCTTTCGATCAGTACAGGACGAAAAAAATATTACAGATGAAAATTTTCCTTTCATGATAATAATAAAGTAGTAACTGATCTACAAATGAATTTTGTGCCATCTCTGTCCACGGAAATCCTGAAATTAAACCAGTACCTAAAAGTCACTCAGCTACCTCTAAAAAAAAATTACAATTGGTTATAAAGGTTTTATGTGTTTTAGAGTACTGATATCTGTTGTTTAAAATATTTTGTGCCAAATTCGTCCACGGCATTTATAGATATATATATTTTTAATATAACGCCCTGTAAATGCTACAAAAGAAAATTCAAGTTATTAGAGTTTACGTGTTTTTGATTATTGTAGTGTAACAAAACACTATTCATAATTTGTGCTGTTTTTATCCACGAAATCTCATAATTTGGAAAAAAAACAGTCTTTTTCGCACTACGGGCGAGTGCGGGGAAGAGCGCGGGCGGCGGGCGGCGGGCGGTGGGTGGCGGGCGCCGGCGGCTGTCGGCGTTTATTTGATTAGTCCCATAGCGTTGGATAATATTGAGGTTAGGTATATAAGTTTCAAAAACTCTAAAATTGCTATTTCTTGCTTGTGCGATACGGTCGTACGTAAGCAACTTATAATTGCGTTTTTTGTCACAACTGTTACCTACCTGCATTTTAGCAATTCGATGATTAGTCGTTGATTCTTTTTATTCAAATCCAAACTAATAAAAATATTTTAACTTTAACTTTATTTTTACTATATTTTTACTTTATTTTTACTATATCTGGGATGGAATTACTTACTCTATTATGGCGTATTCGCAAATTGCCAGGTTTCTAAATACTTACCTACTAACTACGAACTAGTAATTAATGCGACAAAAAATAAACAATTTATAGAACAGTTATTCAGTATTTCTTTTATTAAACAAAAACCAAATAAAGCTAATTCGTATTATGTATTTTTTCTTATACCTACATATGTCATATCTTGTGCATGCATACAAGTTTGCAGATTTCTAGTAATTACACTTTAATTAGGTACTCAAAACCTGCAAACTTGTATGTATTCCCATTAGTATTGGTGATCTGAAGCTCCATAGCGTACATCACTATATTCTATGTCAATCCAATTTAATGACGATGTAAATAAAGACTCCAATAAAGCACCAAACGCACAGACAGCGGAGACGTGGCGGGGTGGGGTGACGGTAACGGCTGTAATATTCGAGCTTGTATGAACGAGTTCGCGGTATGGTACCGCACTGCCACGCCTCCACTGTCGCTGTCTGTGCGTTTGGAGCTTTAAGGCCGGCGCCCACTGACGGCATGGCACGGCGTGGCATTTTATTACTATCAAGTTATTTTGAATCTTATTTCAATGACTTTAGAATTCATGTTTCTTTATTTCGATACCACGATGCCGCGGCGTGCCGAGGGATGACGCAACGCATAAACAATAAAGTAACATGAATTCTAAACTCATTTAAATAAGATTCAAAATAACTTGATAGTAATAAAATGCCATGCCGTGCCATGCCGTCAGTGGGCGTCGGCCCTTAATTTGGTCACAGACTACTTAGTGATGTGTACCAATAGTAAAATAAAATCTTTCCAATCGGACCATGTTTTCCCCCATATCTACGCTACCATAGATCGCGCGCTTGTTTTAACCCGTGACGCGTCCTAGGGACTACGTTAGTCCCTAACTTTTTTTAGCGGGAAATGTCCTAGAGACTACTACTGAAGTCTAATTTTAGTAATTTTAGTATGGTGGACGCGTGAAGGGTTCAAATTTTAATAATTTTAATAAAATAGGTTTGTTTACACTTTCATCAAATTGGATTGACATAGGGATTAATTTACTGTAGGCCTGCGCAATCTTCAACAAGAACGACATTTCTATGTTGCTTTTTGTTCCTTCAACCCTTTTGACTTACGCCAAAATAATCAAGGTGGAAAACGTTTCTTGCATTTCAATAATTATAAGTACCTATAGTATTACCAATCATTTATTTTCTCGTTGACAGCTCCCGTAGAATGTAACTGCGTTTTTTACGCAAAAATTAACTTTTAAATACGAGGTATAAAAAATACGACAACTGCCTAATTTTGTTCCTTGATCCCTTATAATATTCATCTAAGACAAATTGAGTCCATATATGCAGTAATTTTTTTTTAAAGTACGATAATAAACGTTTTAATAAAGTTACATTCTATGGCAATACAAATAGTGATGTTATGATTGAAATATCGATATTGTATCGGTATTAAAGACGCCGTTTACCTGACCAACGACTACTTAGTGATGTGAAAATCAAAAATCAATAACAAAACAATAAATTTATCGTTCCAATAAATCGATCCATTTCATAATTGGCAAATGGCATTGATCACTTTTTTACAATGTGGTCTAATTCCAAAACCATTTCGAGGAATAGGTTTATTAAATCATTTTATAACATTGTAGTAAAAAAAATATTAAATGATCGTGTGTATTTTTGCAAAATAATGTTTGACCTTTGTTTGACCTTTCTGTGGGCATTAACTTTGAAATTCTTTGCAACAAGAAAAAAAAGCCGTCCGTCTAGGTTCTCTATACTATTATAAAACACAAATTGTTAACCCTACCCTCAATTTACTTACTGGAATCGGCATTGTTTGTACGCAAACACCCTGAACTATTTAAAGAAAAAACAGACAAAAGTACAACTAGGACACAATACAGAAATAGATTATTATTACCAAAATCAAATTTAAAAATGTTCAAAAATGGTCCTCAATATAAATGTATACAAATTACTAATAATATCCCAGAATCTATAAGACAAGAGTCCCAATACAATATCTTCAAAAATAAATTCAAGACATTTTTAATTAATAAATGTTATTACTCTGTTAATGAGTTCTTGAATGACAAAACTGCAATTTAATTTCTATTAATATAAATTAGGTAAAATTTATTATTCTTTTAATAAATATTGACAATTTGAGTAATTATAATTAGAATTAGATACGCGTATTATTTCAAAATGACATTTTCAATAACTCATTGACATAAAATATCTATAACGGCGATTAATATTAAGTGTATGATTGTAATAATAATGTAATTTTCTAATTTCATATAATTTCTAACATTTCATCTTAAGTTTGGTTATAATTATTATTCTTATGTGCCCTACAGGGCGTCATGGACAGACTTAAATATTATAACCTTGTTCTATATGTACATGACTTAATAAATAAATAAATAATTGAACAGCTTCTTAACAAAATCAAAACGGGTAATTTGTTCGAATTTTCATTTATTGGTTGCTTATTTGTTTAATACCTAATTGACTTTAATTATTATTATTAATTTTGTATGGTTTATTTTCTATTTGTTATGATTATGTATTTGATTATGCCTGTTATTTTATTTTATTTTGTGCTTCTCTAATAATAATGTGTGTGTACTTTAAATGATTGGAACTAGTTATAGAACTGCATGTATAATAAAGTGTAAAATGTTTCTTGCTATACCCTACCGGGGTCCATGTGGCACAATTATATTTTAAGACCTGTACAAACACCATGGTTGCAATAAATAAATAAATAAATAAATAAATACTATTCTCTGTCACTTCGACGTAGTTATCATCTGTCAGTTTAAGGATACTATTTTGAAAAACATTCTTCGCGTTTTTCATATTTTAATAATGGATTATACAGGAAGTGTTTCATTCCTACATGTGGGAATGATTCTGTCAATAGCCCAAACAAATTAATTGTTCGTATTAGAGAAGATTTACAAGAGAAGTGGTTCCGCAAAGTTAATTCAAAGTTTGCAAGTTGTACTTATTGTTGCGAGGATCATTTTAATGTAAGTATGGATGAAATCCGCCAAAGAACTTTCAAGGGAACACTTCTGACCATTTTATTTTATACGTACAAAAAATACTATAGCCGTAAATCGTTTTTTTTATTTATTCTCTTGGAAGAATCGGCAACTTTAGTGTTATTGTTATTGTAATGTAAAGTGACATTATCAGATGACAACTAATCATCGATTGTGACCCTTTTTTTGTCATTATGTCTGTGGTTTAAACACAGATTCAGCCATGGCATGTAATTTACGAGAAGTCGTATGTCAAATTTTCAATAAATTATAAAAAAATATTGGAGTGATGAATTGCTGAAATATTCAAATCAGTTTCTTAAAATGCTCTATATTTTCAATAAAATAAATAAAAAATGGGGGTTAGAAAAAAATTAACAATCCCAATTGGTGAAAATTTTAAATGTGCTTGAATATTTTTATACCGGTAGGAATAACGTTCCTAATTAACGTTTTTATTATATTTTAATTTGAAAAGATGACTTTCTGCCAAGTTTCTTGTGGCGCATTCTTCTTGGCAATGATGGTCCTTACGAAAGCGCTGGTAGTTTAAAAAAATTGACATGTAAAAGAGCCCTTTGCGGCCTACTTGCAGAATAAACGTTTTGATTTTGATTTTGATTTTGAACAGGAAAAAATTACAGATTTTTTGGTTGCGTCATATAATTATAAAAATAAAACAATTTATTAAATCTGGGACAGCTTAATACGGGCACGAACCTTAGTCCGTTGCATATTGAAAAAAAAAACCAGATGTGACATTGACAAACTGAGATAAACACGCGATTAGGTTGAGTACAGTACTTACATTAAAGCTTTAGCACCTAAAATTTCAGCGACATTATACTTGTCACTACTCTTCATAAACTCCATGAGCATAATCATATCTACTTTTGGCAGATTTGATGAGTCCGTTCTAACAAAATCAGTGTTTCTATTCATATTTCACAGTTTTCAAATTCGAGTTAATCAGTATATCAGTTCCAAGTCGTCCTAGCAGCTATAAAGGTCAGGTCCAGGGTACAAAGCAAGAGTTGTCGTCGTAGCAGGCAATATCCTAGGTCCGGTGTGGGTAAGCAGTCGAAAAATTAAAAGATATCCAGGGAAAATACCGAAAACTTGGAGAAAGACGCGGGTGCATAATCGCAAGCTAAGGTTATGTACGTTTGTTTATGACAAGCTGTCAATGTCACATCTGGTTTTTTTTTCAATATGCGACGGACTAAGGTTCGTGCCTGTATTAAGTTGTCCCAGATTTAATAAATTGTTTTTATTTTTTATAGTTATACGACGCAACCAATAAATCTGTAATTTTTTCCTGTTAATAAGGAACGTTATTCCTACCGGTATAAAAATATTCAAGCACATTTAAAATTTTCATCGTTTGCCAATTGGATAAATCGTTTATTTGGTACTTGACGGAACCATAAAAACGAGATTTATATATTAAGTAACTGATAGCGATGATGATAACGGTGAATTTAGGATTTTTGCTTTATTCAACGAAAAATAATGTTGAAGATTTACCACAAATTTGAATTTTGCGCGTACAAAGCCTCGGACAAAAGCCAATTTAATTTTATTATAAAAGCTGTACTTATTTTTTAATTGTAAAAGTAATTATTTTTTGCTTATTCGATCGATGATTAATCGATATTCAAAATGTCATGTTTTCCCCCATCTCTACGCTACCACAGATCATACGCTTGTTTCAAGCTCCAAACGCCCAGACAGAGGAGGCGAGGCGTGGTGGTGCGGTGGCGGTGACGGTGGTAAATAACTTGTATGAACGGTTGTGCGGTACCGTAACGCGAACGAACTCGTTCATACAAGTTGGAATATTACAAAAGTCATATCCACCGCACCGCCACGCCTCCGCTGTCTGTGCGTTTAGAGCTTCATTCAAAAAAACCGGCCAAGTGTGAATCGGACTCGCGCACCGAGGGCTCCGTACAAATTTATATGTATCTATGAACATCCAGTCTTAGCAGACCCCTGCTACTAAGCAAAATGTGCGCAGTGTGGGATCATTTTAGATTGGTTACTGATATAGACAGACAGACAAAAAAATTTATGCTTTTCGCAATTTTTCCTTTATCTGTGCTATAAGACCTTGCTGCGTACCAAATTTCAAGATTCTGAGTTCACGGGAAGTACCCTGTAGGTTTTGATTCCCTTGCGAGTTTCGAAAATTTGCGGAAATTTGCGTCATAAACGGCTGTATCTTTTGATTGCGTTGGCTTGGAAGTTTGATTTTATCACAGCTCCAAGGGACAGTAGACCTGAGTATTTGATATAAATATCAGCTTGATACCTCCACGTGTTCCTGAGAAAAAGGGTCTTGACAGACGGACGGACGGACGGACAACAAGGTGATCCTATAAGGGTTCTTTTTTCCTTTGAGGTACGGAACCCTAAAAATAACGTCAGTTTTTGACGAAGATTTTTTAAAATAAAAAAATAATATTGAAATCAACTGAATTTTGGTAACACTGGATAGTTACGGCGTATATTTTTCCTTAAAATTTGTACGTCACCCTCGGTGCGCGAGTCCGACTTGCACTTGGCCGGTTTTTTTTCACATACGAAGGATCATTTTATGTTGATTATGATTAACCCCGTTAAGTAGATCGTTAATCGTCATTGACGGTGATGTCTCTCCCTTATTCCCTCATTCCAGTTGGTCTTATTAGAAGGTCATGACATGATGTAATAATAGAAGATAACTTTTCACGAGACACTAGGTAGCTACCTACATTATTTGTGTTTAAAAGTTGTACAAGAATTTTGAACACATTTGTTGATTACGTAGATGAGATAAGACTCCACGAAGACTCAATATGATACTCGTAGGTATTAGTAGTTTTATTTGTGATCGCTTCGACCGAATGAAGCGAGTGAGCGTGCGTGCGTATGCCCCCCGCCCGCTGTCGCATGCCCGCGTCACCCGCTTCGGCCACAAACATTGTTTTTTGTTTTATTAATTTAAATATCGTGGGTGAAAATGGCACAAACTTACAATGTCGATTTTTCATGCACTTATGATATTGAATATGCGAATTCTAATAATTGTAATATTTTTTTTAATCTTTTGTAGCTTGGAAACACAAAATATTTAAAAATCTTAAAATACCGTGGTCTAAATTGGCACAAATTTATTTAATAGGCATGTATAAGTGATCTGAACTAGGAAACAGTCATGTAATCAATTCTAATTTTTTTTTAAATCTTTTTTTTAAGTACTGACCCTATGTCAGTTTGCAGTGGACGAAAATGGCACAAACTGGGTTTCCACACTCCGCAGGCTATCCTAGATACGATACCATAATTATTTTAAACTTTAAATTAATTTTGCCAGTTTTATTATAAATAAAAATAATTAACCACAAATCATCGAATTTCTGAAAATGCAAGTGACAGATGTCGCACAAAACGCAATAATAAGCTTCATAGGTATGACTGTACCCACAGGCAAGAAATAATAAACTTTAGAGTTTTTGAAACTTATACCCTCAAAAAAGCCTAGCGCTACGCGTCTATCATCTATTAAATTGCATTTTGGCTAGGAATCAATACTTTTCAACTCCTGATCACCGATCAAAAAACATCGTGTCTGGTAATGGTAGCATGTGAATCTCTTGAATATGGAATCCCACAAAATCAAAAGAGGGTGTGAAGATGTTTGGACATTTGAAAGCTTGTTAGTCAACGGCTGAAAAGATTTGGATGAAACTCGGCTTACACATAAATAAAAATCTGGATTGTGTCATAGGATACTGATTATACTGGTGTTGCGTTTCTCTAGTTAATTATACGTGGGAGAAAAAACTTTTAAATTTCTGTTTGCCAAACGTTGGGCATACGGAATTAGGGAGCGAAGTTGCAGTTACATTTGCACCTCGTTCAGTTACATACTTCCCTTTGAATTCCTTAGTTTAATAATATAAACAGTTTTATTTTTACTTTATTATATTATTATAGCAATGATCTATATTCATAGTATGTGTATATAAACAAATCTCTCTCTCTTTCTCTCTCCTCGATCTCTCTCTAATTGCATAAATAAATCATTTCATATTTATTTCAGATCTACATGTTTCAAATAGCTCATTTCATCATGATACTGTATGTGTGCATCATGGTGCCGAACTGCACCATCATTAGACTTTCACAGACGGACGTTGAGAAAGTTTTAAATATTGTCATCGTCGCGGGACTTCTTTTGAATATCTATTTACAACTCACTACTGCTATTTTTGATAAGGTAAGTGTAACATCATGTGTGTCACTATCATCATTATCCATTATCTCAGCCTATATGCGTCCCACCTACCGCCTATTTTCTGCCTGAATTTTTATTTTTATTAATTATTCTGTACTGTTTTTGGTGTTCAATAAAGAATATTTGTATTGTATTGTCCCAACGCAGGGCACAGGCCTCCTTTCAGAATACCCTCTGGCTTGGGCCGTAATTCCCAAGCTATTTTGTGTGGATAAGAAGTTTCACACTCACCATTGAATTTCTTTACATATGTGCAGGTTTCCTCACGATGTTTGCGTTCACCGTAAAACTCATGGTCAAATGTTATTTCGCACATAAATTTCGAAAAACCCAGAGGGAGCTCAATCCCTATCTAAGTCATTCATAATATTGACACATTCACAGTGCTGACATCAAATGACATAGGTAGGTATCCGTAATCTCAGTATGAATCAACTTTAACGTATTATAATATATATCAAAGGAGCCATCGAACTGTGTAGGACGTGTTCAGTGAGATCTGACACCTTTACAAAATAAAGGTTTTGTTTCTTTTACGTTTTACAGCACAATGTAACAGACTCCCACAAAGTGATTTCAAATATTTGCACTATTTTAAGTCTCCATTTAAAAAGTTTTCTCTTTGTTCGTTCGAAGAATGTCGTCAAAGTCACCGTGAAGGAAATAGCAGAAGTGAAAATGTCATCATTTGGTTTTTACCTGGACATTTTGTCTGTTTTCCCCGTGTATATATTTACGGATACCCTGGATCCCTATGGAGAGTCGGCGGCTGGCCAACTGGCAGCCTTGTTCCCCATACTTCAAGTTTGGCATATTTGGGACTACATAGACCAGTGGGAAAAGAACTTCAAAAGCAATATCAAGGTTCAATTTATTATCAAAATTTAAAAAAAGTTGATACTGTCATATTATCATCATTATCATCACCCCAGCCTTTATACGTCCCACTGCAGAGCATAGGCCTCCTCTCAGAATGAAAAGGCCTGGGCTAGTTCCCACGCGGACTCAATGCGGATCGGGAACTTTACTTAATTGAATTTCTTCTTAGGTGTGTGCAAGTGCAAGTGTTTCCTCACGAAGTTTTCCTTCATCCTAAAGCTCATTTTTTTTTTTTTTTTTTTTTTTTTATGTTAGATAGGCCAGACACCTGATGGGTCACCTGATGTTAAATGAACACCACTGTCCATAGACACCCGCAGCGCTTTACACGATGCCAGTGCGTTGTCGGCCCTAAAGGAGAGGGAATAGGGGAAGGGGGAGAGGGAGGGGGAGAGGGAAGGGGTGAGGTATTGGGCCCCCGGCACTCTCACTGACCGTACGAAACGCAAGCAGGATTACTGCTGCTTCACGCCGGTGTTCTGTAAGAGGGTGGTACTGCCCCGGACGAGCCGGCCCATTCGTGATGCAGCGGCTAGCTACAACATGGCTCTACCACTACAAATGGTAAATTTCAAATGTAATTTCACACATAAATTCCGAAAACTCAGAGATACGAGCCCGGGCTCGAACCCACGACTCTCTCCTTGAGAGACCATAGGTAAGACCACTTGGCTACCACGGCTTCACGGTGCGGTAATGTTACGTACAGAAAGAAAGTTTTCGCTTTTCTTGGGGGTTTTGGGTCCATGTTTTAAGTTGGAGGTCCATGGCCTGTATGTATGTAATTTTAAATTTGATGAAATTGAATTTAAAATTAATCCCCAACATTACATAAATTTGAGCTATCTTAAGTATTTAGTAAGCGAAAGTTTTTCTGAACATGTAACTTTGATAAAGCCTCTTTATATTTTCTACTGAATTTACGGAACTTTTTGATTGAACATGTTTTATGTTTCAGGCATTGTGCGCTATAAAATATTTTCTTATTTTCTCAATATTTTCGTACTGGTCTGGTTGTTTCCTATACTTGATATCGTGTCCAAGAAAACTGTGTCGAGAGGTGAGTTTTTCATACAACCACTTAGTAACATTTATTATATTTTGACTGAAATGTTTAAATGGCGCTGCAATTTAATTTTTAGTCACCATCGATCTAGTCGTATCTACTTATTACGTACAGGTACCCAGGTACTTAGATTATATTTCAAAACAAGATTTTGACAAATAAAGTGAAAGAAAGAGGAAACATTAAGTCCTGCAAGTCACATAAAAATAAGTTACATCTAAATCTATCTATACATTGTTTAGTGTTGGTGATGTGGCGACTCCTGGCGCCATCTAGTCATTGATAGAGAACTAACTACTACATCCTGCATCGCACAATCGAAGTTTCTCAACTCGGCTGTATAAATACAACTTCCAACTTGCATCCATTGGACTTCGGTCCCCATGCAGGCTTAACATCTGCCTGGAAAGAGATCTCTCAATTGTGGTTTAAATAGTACCACGTTAATATTAACTTAGGTTTTAAAATAATTATAATGTACTTTGTAAAAAAGTAAACATAAATATCAATTGATTTTATGTCTATTTGTTGCTTTTACTTCGTCCTGAAATGGCAAAAATTGACTCTTCTAACGCAATGCGAGTGTAAAAAATAGCAACTTATTATAAATCTAATGTATATCCGCGTACAAAACGTTGCGTCAAATCCACATCGGCTTTTGGAATGAAATCCACGGATTTATCGAAAACAGCAAAATATAATGAAAAAAAGTCTAATGGCTTTCCAGAACTCTTGGATGACTAACCTCATTTATTGGGAGACGAAAGTGTTCCTAACGAACAATGCAAAGCATGAGAAGCCGATGACCACTTCACTGTTGTTTGGGACATCGACTTTTACTTTGGCCGGCACCTCCGACATAGCTCCCGGTGTTACTGATTTACTGTGGGTAAGTGTTACTTGTTAAAAAAAATATGACTGCCGAAGTTGACTCAATATAAATATATATAAATATTATGTAGGGTTCTAAGGTAAGGGTTAAATCCCACCAAAAACATAAATGTAAAAAATGTTAGCCAAGTTCAATACTAAAAATATACTTGATAGCTTTTTTACCCGCGGCTTCGCTCGCTTGAACCATAAATATTTCAGAGAAGCATGCAATTAAGCAAGCAAGCTATTATGCAAGCAAGCCTGAAGCAAGCATGCACGCAAGCATGCAAACAGCATGCAAGCAAGCATGTAAGCTTGCAAGAAAGCATGCAAGGAAGCATTTAAGCATGCAAGAAAGCATAATATTAGGGGACAATTAGGGGGCAATAATAGCATGCAAGCGAGAATCCAAGCAGGATTCTAGCAAGCATGCAAGCAAGCATGCAAGCAAGCATGCATGCAAGCAAGCAAGCAAGCATGCAAGTTAGCATGCATGCAAACAAGCAAGCATGCATGCAAGCATGTAAAAAAGCAGGCAAGCGACAGTCCTAACGGATTCAAGCCAGCGTGCAAGCAAGCATGCAAGCAAGAATGCAAGCAAGCATGCAAGCAAGCATGCAAGCAAGCAAGCAAGCAAGCATGCGAGCAAGCACGCAATCAAGCACGCAAGCAAGCACGCAAGCAAGCACGCAAGCAAGCACGCAAGCACGCAAGCATGCAAGCAGCATGCAAGCAAGCAAGCTTGCAAAAAAGCATGAAAGCAAGCATGCAAGCAAGAATCCAAGCAGGATTCTAGCGAGCATGCGAGCAAGCATCCAAGCAAGCATGCAAGCAAGCAAGCAACATGCAAGCAAGCAAGCAAGCAAGCAAGCAAGCAATCAAGCATGCAAGCAGGTATGCTAGCGAGAATCCAAGCAGGAGGCCCAAATTTTCAAAATTAAAAACTGACATTAATTTATATTGACATTTTTAATTTCGTGTTATCTTTTGAATGGAATGTCCGATTTCAATAATTAAAAAAACAATGAACAGGTATTGAACCAATCTTGCATACGAAATAATTTATTTGGATAAGAATTAATACAAAGGTGTGGATAACATGGTCTGATTTTGATAGGCATTTCTATCATCTTTTAAAATGTAAAAAAGTAGTAATAGTGACATAACTACAATAGTTGGACGTATGGTCTCGCGAAGTTTTTTGTAGATATTGATACGTTCTATAATATTGTAAAACATTTTTTAGTTCTTCTCAATACTTTCTGCAGCGCATGCGGTGAAAGACATTTTATGGCTAATTTTTTTACACCTTGGGTTGGTTTTAGTAAGAGTTTCTGAGGATTTATAATTTTTTCTAGTAATAAATATAGCCTATGTTACTCAATGATAATGTAGATTTCTAACGGCAAAAGAATTTTTGAAATCGGTCCAGTAGTTTTTAAGTTTATTCATTACATACAAAAATACAAATCTTTCCTCTTTATAATATTAGTGTAGATGTAGATGTAGATTATGGACTTCACCGACAAAAGGATTGAGATTTAAATGGGTGCCAAGTTCTGCAGGTAATACTGAAATCTATTTGTAAGAACAAATAACATCCTAAAGAAGTATAACACTCTATTTCTTTCGTTTTTCTACTCCAACAGTGTTTTATATTTATAAATATAAATTCCTAAATTTAACTATCTATTAATTTACACAAAGTAGATAACTTATGTTAAATTGAAGCTTAACATTTGAATAATTTATTGAATCAGGCGTTACTTTGCGGAGGTCCATATTAATGAACTAAAACAATTACTTTGCTCACCCGCGACCTTAAGGACCTTAAGGTCGCGGGTGAGCAAAGTAATTGTTTTAGTTCCTTAACATTTGACTTGGCTACTTTTCACATACAAATCATCTTATATTTTGGCTAATCAACTAATCTTCTACAATCAATTTGCTGGTAAAAACTAGCCAAGTTAAATATTAAGCTTCAATTTAACATATAAGTTATCTACTTTGTGTAAATTATTAGATAGTTAAATTTAGGAATTTATATTTATAAATATAAAACACTGTTGGAGTAGAAAAACCAAAGAAATAGAGTGTTATACTTGTTTAGGATGTTATTTGTTCTTACAAATAGATTTCAGTATTACCTGCAGAACTTGGCACCCATTTAGATCTCAATCCTTTTGTCGGTGAAGTCCATAATCAAGTATATTTTTAGTATTGAACTTGGCTAACATTTTTTACATTTATGTTTTTGGTGGGATATCATTACTTTTTGTAAAGAAATTAATCACCGAAGTTAAGCAACTCGGGGTGCGGTCAGTACTTGGATAGGTGACTGCCTGGTTTCATTTTGTGTTTTTGAAGTAAAACTTCTTTAGGCACGCTTGACTTACGTAACGTATTCTACTCCCATATACTATTCTATTTTATTCTACTACGATTGGGATAGTTTCAAATATCTGCTTGTAACGGTTTTTTTTTTGTATGAGGACCCCACTATTTTTTTAACTTTTTTATTTTTAGATTTTTTCCCACGCTTACACACAATTACCAAGCTGGATTCCAAATTTCATCCTTCTAGGTCATCTGGAAGTAGGTTAGATTTAGGTACTATAACTATAAGTGAGTCTGTCAGTGCTAAAATTTACGACTTTTTGACCTTCATATCTTTATAACCGTTTGAGCTAGCTTCATGAAATTTGGACTTCTAAATGTCCTTATGGATATAATTAAACACACGTAGTTTTATGTGTTTACGTTAAAGAGGTTTTGAGTTATAGAAGGGTCAAAAGTGGCACCAAGTGGTTCGTGTAATATTACACTCGGAGCTGGCTAGCCCGTTCCTTTGTTTGAACTTGGCTTGACACGCTGCCGCGTGTCTAGATATACAGGTACGAGTATGTATAAAAATCACTGAAACCTGACAAAAAACAGCCGACTTTCTTTTCTCGATGACAGCTCCCGTAGAATGTAACTTTGTTTAGTTACGCAAAAAATAACTTTTAAATGCGAGGTATAAAAAATACGACAACTGCCTAATTTTGTTCCTTGATCCTATATAATATTCATCTAAGACAAATTGAGTCCAAATATACAGTATTTTTTTTTTAAAGTACGATAAATAATAAAAGTTTTAGTAAAGTTACATTCTATGGCAATCATAACATGACATTTGTATTGCCATAGAATGTAACTTTATTTAAACGTTTATTATTTATCGTACTTTAAAAAAAAATACTGCATATTATGGACTCAATGTGTCTTAGATGAATCTTATATGGGATCAAGGAACAAAATTAGGCAGTTGTCGTAGTTTTATATCTCGCATTTAAAAGTTAATTTTTGCGTAACTAAACGCAGTTACATTCTACGGGACCTGTCATCGAGAAAATAAATGATTGGAACTACTATAAGGAATTTGCCTACAGGTGGATAAAGTCGAACTATTTTTAGGTGGTGACAATATTTATTATTGGGTCATACCTCAGCTGTTTCTACATAGCAAAAGTTTGCAGTCTCTTCATGCTGGCCACTCAACGAAGGCTAAGATTCAAGGTTAGACGCTTATATCTTCTTCGTGTAAATGATAAAGAAGTGTACGAAATAAAACCAATTTACTGTTCAATAGGAATCGATGCGAGAACTTTTTTATTTTCTTTCGGTTAATCATGTTAGCGGGAAAATCAAGGCTCGAGTGAAAAAGTTTTTTTGCGTTCAGTGGTGAGTTTTTTCCCCCTGATAAGTTATTATTAAGTAGGTACTTATATTTAAACTTGGCTAGGAGTATTACAGTTGTTTAGTTTATAAGCTACATGTATTTATAGTAATACTTTTTTTATATACAGTTGTTACATAATACAGGTTCAAATTGTACCGTGATTATTAGCCCACAGGGTTCTGTCGAGTGAGGTAAATAAGGTACGAGATTTTAACACCTAATTATGTCATGATTGTACCTAAACATTATTTTTCTACATTCATTGTTTTTTACTGAACTTAAAATTATTAATTAGATTCACCATGAAATTATCATACCTTTTCTCTGTTTGACTAACGTAAATATCCCAGTGCCCGACGGTGGCCCAAAAACCTTCACTTTCAATCTTAATTCGTAGCAATAAAGGCAAGAGACAAGCAGGGTGTCGATTATTGGAAATAAAGTGTCAAACACTCGGGTATTTACCTTAGGTAAGTGTCATTTTACTGTAATTAGTTTAAAAAATTCCGTAAATTATTTTATTACTAGGCTAACAAGACTTTATCTAAATATCTCTACTTGTCAAAAATAATTAAAAATAGTAATGTTTGTAATTTTTTTATTTAATGATTTATTGTTAGTATTATTTAATGTAGTTTAATTATTTATTGACCTGTAATTAATGTATATATTTTTTTTAAATAAATATATTAAAAATAATATTTCGGTATATTACAAACATTATGTACATTCAATAGCTGTTTTGCAATCACAATCAGTTAAATGTATAGCTGTGTGTATATAACTCAAATTCCATTATCTTTAATGTCTAGAAGCTGCAGAAAGATGCATGTTGACTGTGTTTTCACAGGTATTACAATAGTGCCGTGTCTGTCGAAGAATTATTCAGAGATATGTCGACTAATATTCGTCAGGAAGTATTATCTATCGTGACGGTAGAGACGTTGCAGAACTGTCCGCTATTTCAAGTAAGTACTCTACACTTAAACTTTTATTAATTATTCTCTTAGCTGTGAAAGCTTTTGATGAATATGAATTTTTATTAAAATTTTATTCTAAGACCATGCTTAAGAGAATATTAATGCTTCCTGGCACCGACTTTATTTCCAACGTAATGTATTGAATAATACTGAAGTAGACAATTTTTGAAAATATAAAGTAGTTGGCGATGAATAGCCGAGGTTTTTCGCCTTTGTTTCTTTGCTAGAACTGAAGGTTCTACTGCGACAACGAATAACGACAAAAAAATAAGCGCAGTTCTTCCTTCATCTCTTGTGAAGTAACTAGTGCGAAAAAAACGCAATAGCCCCTTTGAAGCAACAAAAAAAGAAACTACCCTGAATAATCCGTACCTTAGGCTGCGTATCCACCGGAGCTGTGCGAGGATGCGTTGCGAGGGATGTGTCTGTCATGAACCAATAGAAACACTTAATTTAAAAGGTCCTAAGTTAATGAAGTGTTTCTATTGGTTCATGACAGACACATCCCTCGCAACGCATCCTCGCACATCTCTGGTGGAAACGCAGCCTTATCCCTGTAACTTCCTGTTTGAAAATGTGTATACCAATTGTCAGAGATTGTACGATTCGAAGATGTACAGATATCTTTGATCTCGACTCGACTGTACAACTATGGAAACTAAATCGTATTCTAAGGTGGAAACTTATCAAAATAGATTTCGTTACGCTTTCTGGCATATATGGTATGTGGAATGACAGCAAAAGGTTGCACCCTTTTGTCCGATTGTGTCAGCTTTTGTGCGATTAAATTTACGTGCGAAAGGTTTTTTTATATTCGTTCTGAATATGCATTATCGTCCGAACGAAGTTTATTGAGAAGTTTAAAGAAGCAGACGGATAATGGCTACAGTAGCATTTTTTGGTGGTCTACGGACATTAAACTTATCTATGAACCTGCACAGAAATACGACTATCAATATAATGCAAAAAACCGCCGACGTGGTCGATGAAGATGATGATAAAGAGCGATGGAACGCGCTACGCTCGGGGTTTCCTTACGTGATCGAGTCAGAAATTAAGATATCTGCAGGAGAACCAATGTTATTGACATAGCTCGGAGAGTCACCAGGCATAAGTGGCAGTGGGCAGGGCATATTGCTCGTAGAACCGAAGACCGGGCAGTAAATTTCTAGATTAGCAACCGCGAACCAGAAGATGTGGCGTAGAAAGATCCTCAACAAGACTGACGACCGATTGTTGTGAAACCCTTTATGATAGGCCTTTGCTCAGCAGTGGACGTCTTAGCTGATATGATGATGATGCAAAAACAACATTGAAATAAATTCTGAACCTACTTCTTCAGGTAATGGTAAAAAAAACATACACACAATCTTATCCCAAAAGATATAGTTATAGCATATACTCGTATACAAAGACTAATGAGTATTTTTATTTTGGAAGCGAAAGATGTATGTCAGGCAGGATCGTAGCAGGTGGAAACAAATAGTCTCTGGCTGCCCTTTTTTTTTCGAAAGAAGCGTGATTATGTGTATGCATGCATATAATTTTTCCACTGTACACACACACAGAATATATAATAGTACTAACGTACAGAATGGACACGCTCCACCCCGCACCGATTCGAGTTACCCCACCCCTCAAGGCGCAGATTGCCGGACCCCGCCGGAATCCAGAAGAGTGCGCGCGCGATGTATGTAGGCGTATGCGTGTACAGACGTCGTCGTGCTTATGTAGATTCAAGAACGCGTATTTGTAAGTCGTGTCCGCCACGTGGCCGTGGGTAAAAAGAAGTTTTGTTACTAGGATTGTAGCCGCGACTTCCTGCAAACGGTGGCAGTCAACACTAGAAGCATCGTTTTACCGGACGATGAGGTCGTCCAGCACGCGGCTGATATCGGACGAGATATGTACATCGTCGAAAGGGTTAGTAATATGGATGACACCATAATATGTACAATAAAGGCACAACACGAATTTCATAAAAAAAAAAAAATTTTAGTCCTGAAAACCAGTATAATTTACAATTAACCATACACCACCATTCGGTAGATATAACTAGTAATTCCATACTATGACAAAAATATTAGGCTATTTTTATAACTGCCGTCTATAAAATGAAACCAAAAACAAAAAAGTTCCATCTTACAGACTGGCTAAAACTAAAAAGTCGTTTCTGGGAAGATGCATACGTTTTTACAGTAAAATTCCGAAAACAATAACTGAACAAACTGATACAAAATTCAAATCCATTGTGAAGAAGACATTAATATCTAAGGCGTACTATAAAATTAATGACTATATCATGGACAGGGATGTTTGGAAATAATTCCGATCCGCATTGGCGATCCCTTGTCTCAAATAGCGTATCTACAGTGTTAAAAAATTTAATTGTATTAAATACTTTAGATGTATGTCATTTAATAACAATGTAGATCTGATTGAAAAAAATATACCTTGTTGAGTTTCTTGCCGGTTTCTTCTCAACAGGGTTCTTTCCGAACCTGTGGTAGATTTGATGCCTAAATTGAATAAAGTATTTTGACTTTGACTTTTGACTTTGAAAACTCTTTGGATTTTTGCAAGAAAATATACTACCTTGCTTTGCGTTCTTATAGTACCCCAAATTTACCTTTATTCAAAAAAAGTTTTAATAATAGAAGCCTCAATGAAAATAACCAAATGTTAACTAGGAACGGATATGAAATTGTACATTCTACTTATACCCTACCCGGTGCACTTTACTGGATTTCAGTGCAACCAGCACTCAGTTAAATACGCGGTTAAAGTTTAAACCTGAGCAAATATCTACATTAAGTATACATGCGAGATTATTTCTTTCGCCAGAAAAATATTTTCAAAGTGAGACTGGTTTTATTTCGAGATTTATTTTTAGGGGCACTGCAACATTTTAGACAGCCAGGGGAATATTGTTGCGTCCGTGGGTCCAGGAAGCCAATTCGGACTCATGGAGATGCTGTTTGGACTACCCAAGGTATAAAATATTTTTTTAAAACATATTCATATAGAAATACACGAGAATAAAGTACGTTGGAGTTATGGACTAACCTACCGTTAAAAACAAAATAATCTTAATCGGGTTGCCACCATTTTCAATGGCCCTGTGGTTTAATTTATAGCCTCTTAAGTAGAGGGTCGTAAGTTAGCCTGGACTTGCACATCAGTTTTATTTTTGTAATTTATGAGCGAAATAACCTTTGAAATTTACTGTGAACTTTTCGATGAAGAAAACATGTGCCAAATTTGGAAGTACACAGTTAGTTAGTAGGTATGTGTAAAATTCTCTAACGTCCACTATTTTCCACTTTGGGCCCCTATGCGATCTTTCGTCTAAAGGATTTGTCACACTGGATACTTTCTGCGGTCACGGTCAGGTCAAATTGAACGCAGCCCGCATTATGTATGAACAACATTGTCGGTCTCTATATATCTTGTATAGATAATTATGTGATCTGACCGTGCGGTCCGCGCGGTCAGATCGCACGCGCAATATACAGGGTGTCCCAGAAACCGACGATAATCCGTTAAGGGCTGATAGACCTACTAATTACCTACCAGAAAATCACATTTTAGGTTTAGTAAAAATCTTTTAGTTTTCGAGATATTGTCATTTTTGCAAAAGTCTCGATTTTTCTCACTCAGTTGAGTTTTTCGTCTGCCGCAACCTCAAATGACCGAATTTAATAAATCTGATTACTGATAAATATTGCAGAAAAGATGGGATTTTAAACGTGATATTACTTTATTTTAATATGTCGGCGCGATTGATTTAAGCGCCATCTAGCGACAATAACCTAAATGTCCAGAGTTGTTTTGATCGTTAGCGCAGCGTTTCTAACCATGGTTTCTACCTGCGATACAACGCCCTCTAGCGAGGTTTGCTGTAATTGACATCGGAATTCACTCCGTGAATCAGGGAACGTCAGGCGATCGCGGGGGGGATATTTATTGCGTCGGAATTAAGATCACTTTGGCTCCCGCCGCCGTGTCGCCTGGTCGTCTAATTGGTGAGCGTATCACACCTGAATCACTCTATTACTTATTTCTTACTATTTGTCGTTTGTGCTTCTACCCTCATTTAGCCAGCGAATTTATAACGGTTTTTCGTAATTTTTGTGCGTTTTTCGGAAATGGAGGGCCAAGACGAATCCGATGATGAAAACCGTGCTTCACCCATATTGCTCCGTACTAAATCCGACATCAGAGGTGAGAATCAGCAACCAAGAACGCGCGCTAATACAACCCAGCCAGTTCCTGACTTGACGAACGACTCTGAGTCGGGCCGTATTTTGTCATCGTTGGCCGTTATATTAGAAAAGTTGACAAATCAACAACAAGTTAGCTTAAAATCAAATAACGAGCTTTTGGTAGGTATACTATCAAAAGCAGTGACTTCGACACAACGACCAAGGCTAAGCGACATTTATATTGCACCATATAATCCCGATGGAGATGTTCCTGTAAGAGATTGGTGCGAGCACGTGGACCGAGCGAAAGAACATTGGAATCTCACCGACTATGAGATTTGTACCAAAATCGCTGGATTATTACAAGGCCGTGCCAAAACACTTGGAGACACGTGGTTGGTAAAATCGCCATTGTGGAACGACATGCGTGAAGCATTAGTTCAAACATTCGAACCTGAAGCGCGGTATTCGAATGACATTCTCAAACTACGGAATTTCAAGTTCGACGTGTCAAACCCAGCAGAATCGATTACAAAAGCATGGAATATCTGGAAGCGTATAGTTAGCGGGGATAAAGAAAGAGATGCCGTCGAAGCTGTTATAGGTTGTATTGACCACGAGTATTTGCGTCTACGCCTAATTTCAAGCAAATGCTCGACCGTACCCGAATTGATCTCGGTGGCGGCGACTACAAAGCCTCGAGAACCTCGAAGTGGAGAACCACCGGCTAAGCGACCCAGACTTCGTACTAACCGCGAGGAAACACTAGTGTGTTACAAATGTGGCAAGGTGGGGCACATTCAACCAAATTGCCCTAGTAAAGTAAGTGAACCCAAATCCTTGCTAACTACTAGTACTTTGACGTCTGATTCGAAACCAGTTGAAAAACCTGTCACAAAGTGTACCTACTGCGGAAAATTGGGACATACCGACACCGTGTGTTTTAAGAAAATTAAAGATGATGGTGATAAAATAGCACTAGCCCAAATTTACCCCAATATATCGACTCCAATGCAAGTTATAGTTAACCAACAAAAAATAATAGCTTTATTTGATAGTGGCGCAGACCGTTCCCTCATACGAAAATCACTAAGCCTTTCATTGCCTGGAAAGCGTCAAGACTACCCTTTGATGTTACAAGGTTTGGGAACAGGCATGCCCGTTCTATCTTGTCAGCGCGTTACCCTTTTGTGTGAGATAAATTCAATTTTTGTCGAAATTGATTTCCATGTGGTAGAAGACCATGAAATACCCTGTGCACTTTTGATAGGATCAGAAGTCGTAAGAATGCCTGGATTATCGGTAAATGTTACGAATAGCGGCGCGACATTGATGCGAACTGCTCAGATCCTGGTCACGGAACAAGGTGATGATTTCCTGCAAAATTTGGACACCGATCTCACCAACGTAGAGGAGATACGCGAATTAAAGTCAATCTTACAAAAAAACAGACATGTGTTTGCTACGGGAATACCAAAAACCAGGGTAACTACGGGACAGATGGATATTCAGCTAAAGGACCCTACGAGAATAGTATCTCGAAGGCCATATCGAATGGCACCCATTGAGCGTCAAAAAGTAAAAGCTATTGTCGAAGACCTAATTGATAACGGCATAGTCCGCGAGAGTACCTCCGAGTTTGCTAGCCCCGTCCTTCTTGTGAAAAAGAAAAATGGCGATGACAGAATGTGCACCGATTATAGGGAATTAAACAATAACACCGTTCCAATCAAATTCCCTTTGCCTATTATTTCGGACCAAATAGATAGGTTATCGGACGCCGCATATTTTATCTGTCTTGATATGGCTCAAGGCTTTTACCAGATCCCTATTAAGGAAGAGTCGATTGCAAAAACAGCGTTTATCACTCCGGACGGGTTGTATGAATACATTATGATGCCTTTTGGGTTAATGAATGCGCCTGCTGTATTTCAGCGTTCAATAATGACAGCATTGCGCCCGTTCCTGGATGACATACTGATTTATATGGATGACGTCCTTATTAAATGTAAAACTTTCAGAGAAGGCATAAATATGCTAGATCGTGTTTTAGTCGCACTGCACAACGCTGGCTTTGCGGTGAATCCCAAAAAATGTGTTTTCTTCAAACAGTCCGTAGAATATCTCGGCAATGTAATTTCACAAGGTACTGTCAAACCAAGTCCCAGAAAGGTGGAAGCCTTAGAAAAATCTCCAGTACCTAGCTCTGTAAAGCAAGTTCGCCAATTTTGCGGTTTGGCTGGCTACTTTCGGCGTTTTATACCGTCTTTTTCAGAACGCATGATTCCACTGTACAACTTAACGAAAAAAGACGCAAAATTTAACTGGACAGCTGAATGCGAAAGTGCCAGACTAGATGTAATCAGACGTTTGACCTCTGTTCCCGTGTTAACAATATTCACAGAAGATGTGCCGATCGAGCTTCATACGGACGCCAGTAGCTCGGGCTTAGGGGCTGTCTTGATTCAGATAAAGGAGGGACGCCAACATGTTGTAGCGTACATGAGTATGAGGACGACAGAACCCGAAAGCCACTACCACTCTTACGAACTGGAGACTCTTGCAATAGTCCGAGCCGTCAAGCATTTCAGACAGTATCTCTACGGCAGGAGTTTTACTATCGTCACAGACTGTAACGCTATCAAAGCGTCGCAACAGAAACATGAATTGCTTCCAAGAATTCACCGATGGATGGCTTATCTCCAACACTACGATTTCAAGATCGATTACCGTCAAGGATCGCGAATGAAGCATGCGGACTTCTTCAGCCGTAACCCGACAGCTTGTATCAACTTAGCTAGTAACGTTGACACGTGGCTCGTTGTTGAACAGAGGCGTGATGTAGAACTAGCTGCGATTATAAAAGAATTAGAACGCGGTAATGACGTGAACAACTATCGCCTGCTTGATAATGTATTACAACGCCACAACCAGGAAGAAGAACCCGGAAAAAGCCATTGGAAGAAAGTAATTCCCAAAACGTATCAATGGAGCATAATTAACGCTTATCACACAGCTTTGAAGCATTTTGGGTGGGAGAAAACACTTGCGAAGCTGCGCGAAGTTTACTGGTTCCCAGAGATGTCAAATATTGTCAAACAATTCGTAAACAACTGTGTCATATGCAAAACTAGCAAGGGACCATCTGGAGCGAAGCAAGTGCAGATGTACCCAATAGAAAAGCAACCAATCCCGTTTCAAACGGTACACATTGATATGACAGGTAGACTGACGAGGCGAAACGCCAAACATGAATATGTCATTGTGGTTATTGATGCTTACACCAAGTATACCTTGTTGACTTATGCCACCAATAAAACTGCAATATCCATGCTAAGCGCTCTTAAGAAACTTGTTGCACTATTTGGAGCACCCAAACAAATCATCAGCGACCAAGATACAGCCTTTAAAGCAGAATTCGAAGCATATTGCAAAGAGCATGGCATTTATCAACACTTTATAGCACCTGGCGTAAGCAGGTCCAACGGACAAGTAGAAAGAATGATGGCCGTTGTGAAAAACGGACTAACTATTATTCGCAACTATGAAACGGATGACTGGAAGAAAGGCCTTGATGCTCTACAGTTAGCAATGAATTGCACAAAAAACAAAACTACAAATGTAAGTCCACTAAAGGCGTTGACTGGGAGAACGTGTGCTGTACCTGCGGAACTAATTTGTTTAATAGACGAAGCAGAAGGTACAGTGGATCGAACGCAGTTGGATAATTACATACACAAGAAAATAGAAAAACGAGGTTTGGATGATAAACAGCGATTTGACAAAAGCAAAGCACGCGTGACCAGATTTCAAAAAGGTGAAATTGTATTGTTTAAAACGAACCCAAGAACTCAGATAGGGCTAGATTTAAAGTACCCAGAAGCTTACGAAATCTGGAAAATATTACCCAACGACCGCTACCAGATAAAAAAGGTGACTAGCAAGGGAAGACCTAAAAAGGTTGCTCATGACCAGCTCCGCCTCGCACCAAAACCAGGAAATTGTGATAGTCAAATATCCGTGTCGGCGAGTGAAATATCAAATGTAGAACCTGTTGAAACCAGTGAGAGTGTTAGTGAAACCGTTTCACAATTAGAATAAAAAAAAAAATATATGTACATATAGGCAGTAAAAATATTTAATGATTACTTGATTACGTTCTCTCCTTGGTGACTTAGCTTGGTACATTTGATTGTCATTTAAAGTGCTACAATAAATCAATAAATAAAAATGTAAAATAAAATAAAGTAGAAACTAAATGTTCGATTCCTAACTATCCAGTTAATCATGTTGATCGATGTAGAAACTGAATTCAACATTTGTAATTGTGAACTAATTAAGTTTAAAATTAATAATGATAACAAAATGTTAACATATCTCATTTGTTACTTAATAGTGGCTATGGTAAGGTAACACTTACTATTCTTATTTTAGTTTTCATTGCTTCCAATAATTACCTATTATTTGTTATTTACTTATAACGTAAAGCTCTGGCTCTGGCTTTTGGGCTTTGTTAGTAAGATTATTGTAGAAAAGAAACTTATTTAATAGTCTCTGTCTTGCTTAAATAAAATGCTACATGATTAGTAATATAAATGCATAAATAAATAAATTACCATACGAAAAGTGTAATAAAAGTTGATAAGCAAACAAGTTAATCGAAGTTTTTATTTTAACTTACTCCGAGTAAAGATCTTTCAAATCGTGTCGAGGACAGGGGCCTCCATTTTATAAGTCATAAGTCTTTATTGCTTGAAATAATGTTACAAAGGTCTTAATTTAACGGGTAACAGTTCATTATTTAGCCAAAGAGGCATGCAATCTGTTGTATCCAAGGGAAAAACGGAAGGAAAGACGTGCACGCCCAGTTAGACTGTTTATTGCGGACTGAAGCGATAATAATTATATCTACCCGAAATCACAGCAACGGTCAAAGTACCCACTTTTACTTATACACTACACAATCAATCGAAAATTTTATGATACCTATTTTATCAAAATTCTTATGTCAAAATCTCATAATAAACTGATGGCCATGACAATAGTCATGATTGTTTAAGGTCATGTTGAGGACAGGGGCCTCCATGATAGTATAAGGTCTTGTTGAGGACAGGGGCCTCCATGATACCTAGTCTAAGGTTGTGTTGAGGACAGGGGCCTCCATGATGGTTTAAAGTCGTGTAGAGGACGGGGGCCTCCACGATGATCTAAGGTCGTGTTGAAGGCAGTGATCTGTGATCTCCATGAACCTAAAGCCATGTTGAGGACAGGGGCCTCCATGTTAGTTTGAAGCCATGTTGAGGACAGGGGTCTCCACATTGATGCTCTAAAGTTATGTTGAGGACAGGGGGCCTCCGTTTTGGTAGTTTAAAGTTGTACCGAGAACAGGAACACCTGTCATTTGGTTAGTGCCAGATTGGCCGAGTGGTTTTATTTGTGTCGATTCGAAGTATTTTCGATGAAAAGCCTGTCGAGCGCGACATGCTGCAGGACGGCCGTGTCGGCGCGATTGATTTAAGCGCCATCTAGCGACAATAACCTAAATGTCCAGAGTTGTTTTGATCGTTAGCGCAGCGTTTCTAACCATGGTTTCTACCTGCGATACAACGCCCTCTAGCGAGGTTTGCTGTAATTGACATCGGAATTCACTCCGTGAATCAGGGAACGTCAGGCGATCGCGGGGGGGATATTTATTGCGTCGGAATTAAGATCACTTTGGCTCCCGCCGCCGTGTCGCCTGGTCGTCTAATTGGTGAGCGTATCACACCTGAATCACTCTATTACTTATTTCTTACTATTTGTCGTTTGTGCTTCTACCCTCATTTAGCCAGCGAATTTATAACGGTTTTTCGTAATTTTTGTGCGTTTTTCGGAAATGGAGGGCCAAGACGAGTCCGATGATGAAAACCGTGCTTCACCCATATTGCTCCGTACTAAATCCGACAAATATTTAGTCAAACTTGGATGAAAAACTACTTAAGAGACAGTTTTCAGATATTTTTCTGTTTCATCCCGTAACTTTGGTCCTCCATGGTTTAAAAAAAAATAACTAAGCTAAGGTGGCACTGGGTATTAAAAATATGCCTAGCTAATGTACTTTACAAAATGGTATAACATTCCACAATATTACATTTTACAATTTATGGTTAGACTTAATTTAATTTAGGTGTTAGTACTTATACCTATTTATTATATAAATATTCAGCGACTGCTAGGCACATGTAGTTCACGGCATCGCCTCATATAGGGACAATCGACTCTGTCAGCTATCATACCTAGGACGGTGTTGGGGCTGGCCCGCACCCGGCGCATCAGGGATGCGCATCTTTTGCGCATGGTGGAATAAAAGCAATCAATGCGTGCTTCAGCACCAGGTAGATACGAAAGCCTGACACACATAGTGAAAAACATTGCTAACACTCTCTATATATGTGGACCCGCATTTTGGAGATGCTCAATACTGAGACCATCATGACCAGGGGACTTGTCTCTCGATATTAGCCCAATATAGCACTAGCAACTTTTTCATCCGTAAAGCAAAATGGTACATTTTTATCATTGATGGTGTCAGCATTAGGAGCAGCGTTCTGCAAGGGACCCAAGGGTGATTTCACAACAAAATGGTCCTTAAAAAGGTCAGCAATGCCTTTAGGGTCATTTACGCCATTAACACTCACCGGAAGGCCAAGCCGCGGATTTTGGTTATTCGTGCTCTTCCAAAAAGCGCGAATATCCCTCTTAGAATGGTGCAAAGCAATCATATCCATTTTGATTTGGTTTCGATCATCTTGGCACCATTTCAATCGAGATTTAAAGATTTTCCTACTTTGATACATTTCCTCATATAGTGGTCCACAATTGGGTCTACCATGTATTGACCATTCCTTAAACTTCTGCTTGGCCACCCCGTGAGCATCTCTGACGTATTTATTCCATCCTACCACCTTAGTTTTCCTATTAGATTTTCTTTTTACTGTATGCGCGGCTGCTGCCTCCCTGAGGGCCGACACTATTTTATTATACACGCTATCAAGCACATTTGTATGTCCAGGGACATTACAATATTTGTCATCACAAGCCAAAAACTCTATTGGAAGATCGACATCTTTTGAAAGATTAGTACATTTATCACGATAAAATCTATCTGTTCCTTTGTTCTCTCACCCCATAAAAAGTCCCTATTGGTTGATTTTACTGGGCCATGTGATCTAGGAGTAAGTACAGTTAAGTCACATTCAATCATGAGAGGAAAATGGTCAGACCACGTCACATCATATTTGACGTAAACTTTTCTTACTGACGACACCGCAGCTTGAGTTATTATGCAATGGTCTAGCCAGCGTTTACATCGGTGTGCTTCGCTTATATAGGTATAGGTGTCCGAAGAAACACCTAACATCTTTAAATCAATACAAAGCCAATTCTGTTCATAACAGTAGCTTAAGAGTTCATTACAAAATAGTTCACTCGGGTGAGCGTTAGGATCCCCCATAATGTACACAGACTCTAATCCATATTCGTCCACAATTGCACTCACCGCACTGAGGCAGTCCGTGAACTCCGGCAAGTTGTCCCTGCTGTCCGTAGGCATATACAGACTCACCACTATTATAGGTCGATCGCTGGTCACTATTTTTATTGCACATAAACGTGGATTGTCACAGCGCACTATAGACACATTGCTAAACACTGCACTTTTCCATAATAGGGCCACACCACCATGAGGCCGCCCGCGCAGCATTCCCGCTGACGTATCTACTGCCGAGGTACCCGTGGCACAAAAAATTATGTCGATGGTGTTAAGAAATGGTATTTCGTCTGGTAATAGCCATGTCTCCTGTAAAGCTATAATATCAGATCTTTGACACAACTCTCAAATACTGTCAATTGAACGTTTTACATTTTTACAGTTAAATATAGCAAATGTATATGAGTCCATATTTAAAATGAAATTATTCTTGTAATTTGCCGTTACTCGGGACCGCACTTGCCCTGTGCGATTGTTTATACTTGAAATTTACGAACTGTCCGAAAATAATGCCTTGAGGCCAGTTATTTCTATCCATAAACAAAGGAAGTTTGGTATCATTTATAAAAAACTTATAAGCCTTATAATTCGTGTTTTTTTTAATATTAATACTCTCAAGAAATACTGTTTCTTGAGTTTTGAGTAGAATATAGCAAGTTATGTTAGATTCCTGTGTGTCCTTGTGAGTGTTTGTAATAAACATTGGAATTTTGCGTTCTGCCGCTTTAAATTTACCATCCAGTTGATTTGCTATACCCACTTGACCTTTAAAACGATTTGATGTCTTCCTTTTCTTATAAGTAACCTTTTGCCACTCTTTATCGGCTTCATTTTCAACAATCGTCTGCGCATGTTTGTTCGTCGTCTCACTTGCACTCAGGTCATGTTCCGGCAGGCGCTTGCCAGAGCCGCGTTCTCGCTCTAACGACTCTTGACGACGCTGACTCATTCCGTAACCGTCTGTTTTTGACATCGGTACATCTGGTTTTGGCACGGTAGTTTGACTACCCTCAAACAAAATTGAGCGATATTGATCATTGCCACTATTATTTCTCTTAATAGGTGAAGAGGTTCCGAAAGACTTTTCACTGTCGTTTATCGTTGAGTTCAGATGCTGTGATAGACCCACTGGACCACTATCCAAACACCAGCCACCGCGTTTTGTATTAACTTTGTTTACATTACACATGGATAACCGTGGAGGTGCAACACTTTTAATTATTTAGCGTAGTTATTTTTTTTTAAACTATGGAGGACCAAAGTTACGGGATGAAACAGTAAAATATCTGAAAACTGTCTCTTAAGTCGTTTTTCATCCAAGTTTGAATAAATATTAAAATAAAGTAATATTACGTTTAAAAGCCCATTTTTTCTGCAATATTTATCAGTAATCAGATTTACTAAATTCGGTCATTTGAAGCTGTGGCAGACGAAAAACTCAACTGAGGGAGAAAAATCGAGATTTTTGCAAAAATGACAATATCTCGAAAACTAAAAGATTTTTACTAAACCTAAAATGTGATATTCTGGTAGGTATTTAGTAGGCCTATCAGCCCTTAACGGATTATCGTCGGTTTCTGGGACACCCTGTATATATAGGTAGAGACCAACAATGTTGTTCATACATAATGCGGGCTGCGTTCAAAGGCTGGACCGCAGAACGCATCCAGTGTGACAAATCCTTAAGTGCTTACAGCAGCAGTGGGACGTAGCACTGCGGAATCAGATACCTAACCAAAGAGTTTCGTTGAGTAAAAAGTTTTAAATAGTAGCTGTTTAAAGCACACTTGACACATTCACTACCAGCTGTCAGACTCGAGACTTCTTCAGGTGCCACAAACGTACATGTGCGTTCAAATGACAACTGAACTATGATAGCCGCACAAGACCAAAATCACGAAAACTCATATGTGTTCCCGGCAGTAAATGCGTTAACGTGTAGAACAACTTTAGTTAGTATCATAAACTCCGAGTAAGCTCGTAAATAAATTTTCGTCGGAGAGAAAGCAAAAATAGAAAACTGTACGTCAGAAGAAAGCCTTATAATGGAAATATTATATTTTGAATGCTTATTTATGACTGCCTGCAGTGCACCAGTTCTGATAAATATGACGATGTATAAACACACGCTTACATACATAAATAATATACATTATCTAAACTTGAATGAAATAAGAGGAAACTACTTACACCATTTCTAGCCTCAGTGCTTCTCTTTCATTGTAAGCTTACCAAGAACTAATCAGCAGGGAAGTTTAACATGTGAATTAATTCTACTTAGTTCTTACAATGAGCCTTTTTACCTTCCTCCTCCGCCACCAAAACGTTAATGTACGGTTATGTATACATTATGATTACTGACTAATATAGACCGACATAAAGATTCAAGGTCTTCAAAATTTTCTTTACTATGACAACTAGAAATACCCTAAACCCTCTTTTTAAAGACTTTTGATTGTTTTGACTTACTTAGATGTTTTTTTATACTGCTTCAAAGGATTGCAATTGATTGTATTTTATATTAATTTCAGCGTGATGCTTACACGCGTTCTTGAGAAAAAATAATATCTTGACAGACGGACAGATGGGGACAGACAAGAGAGAGACACGCAATAATCTGATCCTATAAGGATACCGTTTTATTTATCTCAAAAAGTGGCACCTTAAAAATATAAGAATTACGACAAAAACTTTGCAAATTTCAAAATCCGCCGATATTTTCATCAAATGTTGTTTTATTTCTGTGATGACACTTTTATCCTTTTCCAAACAGTTAAAAAGCCCAATAACAATGCCCCTGTCCAAATATTCCGCCACACATATTCAATACCTGGTTCACCGCTCTCCTCAGGTATACACAGTTCTGACGTCAACAAACTGCATATTGCTGCACGTGGAATTTAGTGCGCTATTGCAGTGCTGGAGCACATTCCCGGACATCAGCCACCCCATTATGAAGGTGATTCATGCGTTTGCTAACTACACTCTCAACAGTGATGTACGGTGTTTTTAACTATGTTATGTGAAATGAAAATTTGCGTGTGAAATAGTATCTGTTCGGGGGTGCCAGCGCTTTTGTTTGCTGTAGCTTAAATTTGATGAAGTAAGTGACGACGAATTTTCCTTAACAATTTTTAGTGGAAGATAAATAAGTATCAAGAGACCAGCTACATCAAAACAAAGGGCATTCATAGTTTGCTAAGAGATATAAAGTATTATTAATTCATTTTATTTTATGAAGTAAGAATTCACATGCGTGTGATATTTTGTTAGATGTTTTAAATGTGTTTTTAAATAGCGGGTCAAGGTCAAATCTCAGTACATATGGGAAAAATCGTGATGGGCATCATTTTTGTCGCCTACTTACTATTGTTGATTTAAGGGCCCTACCGAGCATTTCGCGCTAATCGATTTTGGGTGGGCGATTTCGGGCGTGGGGGAGGCACGATGGCTCAAGATAGGTTGGTTGGATTGCGCGTGTTTTTGGGTATTTTCATCATATTACTAAAACAAATACATATTTTATAAATGTAGCAACATCAACTTGTTTTATTAACATTCAAAAAGTCATGATCTGCCGTGCAGTATTAGCGTCGTACTACGAATTTATTTTATTTTTTAGTGACGACTTTGGATTTTTTTCTATCGAGCGAACTATAAGTAATCGTGTTTCGATAAACACTTGTCATTAGAGTGAATCCTCAAATATCTTACACATGAATTTCAAGACTATAGCTAATAGTAATGTAATGTAATGATACTGATACAGCACGAGATTAAATGAATGCAATAAATGCGCCAAAAACACGGTATGCCCTTAAAATAACGTAACGGATAATGGTATCTCATTGTGTTTAGCCAGTCAGTGAGTCGCTCTATCCCTTACTTCTTCTTCTAAAGGTAAAATCTCGTGTCACGGTGTTTGTTATCGAAATCCTCTGAAACAGCTTGACCGATTTTTATGAAACTTTTTTGCCTATATTTGGTTGGTATGAGAGAGAATAGTTCGTAGGATATTAATGATGTGTATATCTTGTGTGTTTATTTGTACGTGTCATGACTGTATAATCCATGATTAATCATTTATAAAGGCAGTCGTATCTTTAATCTAGTCGTTTCAATACATCTCCACTCGCTCATCCTCATACTATTTTTTATACCCCTAATATGGCAAAACGACAACTAATTTATTATTTGCTAAAAAATTCAATTATTTTCTAACTTTATGTACAGTCAGCGGCAAATCTAACCGCCCACTTTACATACATGTTTCTAAGGATGGAGGGCGATTAGATTTGCCGCTGAGTATATAATAAACATGAAAATTTAAAAGGGAAAACATGATTTTAATTTTTACTTTTTGTTTAGGTTTTAAGAGAGTCGGATCTGGCAAGCTACGCAGCACAATATGAGATAGCCAAGCCCATGTCCGGCCGCTTGGATACCAAGACGAACCGGATAGCGGTAAACACACACCATGAAATAATGAATGACATTTACCAAATTAACTATTCCTCATAGGGGTCTCATCTCCTTCCTTAGCCTGCTAAGCATTTTCAACATGAATGACATTAAATATATTTGGACACGTTTACGGGTCATACACGGCATACAATTAGCGACTTTGAATCACCAAACTTAAGATTTATTGAAATGGGTCAAAAGTTGGTCAGTCGCCTCACACGTCAATGTAGACTTGACTAAAAAATATTGGCTATTAGAACTTTAACTATTTCCATGTTCACAGGAGAGACACGCACATAAAAATGTGTATGACCCTTACTGATAACATACAATACTTATATTTTAATTTCTTTTTCTTGTTTAGAAACATGGTATAAACCGTTCCAAGTTAGTCCTATGTTATCTAGTAATTAAGATTACCTTCTTCCACAAACTTGTACTTTCGAACTTCGTATTCTTACAGCAAGAAATAAAGGAAAGTTTCGTCGTATTAGCCGGTCGCGGTGAGCGGGAACAGTACGTGCGAGCCTTTGACAAGTTAGGCGTGATGAGGTAAATATTTATGGGTTACCAACTACGGTATGAGAGCTCGATTAACACGTAAATCTGAAGTTCCGGCTCGCTCTCGTTATTTTAGCTTATGGCTTATTTTTGTTGCAACACGTACAGTACACTACATTTTTTATTTATAAGTAATAGATTAGTAGGATTATTATGGTTCCAACGGAAGACCAATACCGAACTGATTTGGGATAAAATATATTATTATGGGTCCCCTAAACCCTGCCAAAGAAATCGCCCATAAATATCAAAAAAAGGGTGTAAGTAAATATAAAAAAATACACGCTTTTTGTACAGCAACAAAAGCAGCCAGTTCATTACGATCAGTAAGTATATGACCACGAAAAGTTAATGTCGAACAGTGAGGAATCTTTTCATAATAAATCAAATACTGATATGCCAATACCATTTTAATGGGATAAGGTTTTCTGTCTTATGACTCACATAATGATTTATGAACGCAGTTATATCTCTAGTCTGAAACGTTTTTGAATCAAATTTTAGTATAACTTTCCACAATAGAAGTATTGGACGTGCGATAGTAACATGGGTATCCCCTTGGATCTGCACAGAGAACTTGTTAAGTTTGCACATGTTAATATTAGATTATAATACGTATTACATTAATACGTCATTTTGTCATAACCTACTTATTGTATGATTTTACATGCATTTTATGACTGTAAAGCAAAATAAAGCATTCACTTTTAACAATGACTGTACCAGCTGCAAATTAGGCAATATATTTTCATTGTAGTGCTATTAATCTATTTGCGAATAACTTTTCACAGAGAAGCGCTGTTAAATTAGGTAATTTTTTAGAGCAAGCATTAATTAAGATAGATTATATTTTCGTAAACATTACAAATGATTTCTGTGAAAAATGTGATGTTTTTGTGAACGAAATGTTTTCTTCGGTGTTTCCGCCCGGCAGCGTACCCCGGATTTTCCTTGTCGCTTAAGTGAGGTTAACGCCATTTTAATTTTGTTTTTTTTTTCTTCTGGGAAATTTTAATTATGTAAGCTTAAAGAGTTGCTATTCTGCGCCGTGTTACCATTTCTCTAATGCTTTTATTTACGCCGCGCCGCATTTTCAGACAGGTCTGCCTGACAAAGAAATATTATTTACTTAAATCCACAATTCTCGACGTTATTTGCGTTCTGCGTATTAACGTTTGTGTGTACAGGCTACTTAAGTATTATAAAGTTGCGTTGGTAAACAAACTGAACAAAACGCGTCACGTGGTGTATCAATTGTTTTTCATTCCTTTCATGATTATATAAATTCTATTTTCAATAACAATAATAATACCTAAAAACAATGCCCTTACGGTTCCGAAGATCCTGGCAGCGTTCCCTCTTTGATTAGCTAAGCTATTTCTTTGTCTGAGATAGCTGTCAGCTCTTCGGTTTCCTGTGACGTCGATTAGCCTCTTTCCATTTTATTTATAGAGCTTCATGGAATTAGTCCCCACGAACCAACCAAGGGTTTCGACACTAACAATTATCTCCGATCCACAAGTGATCATAAGGCTGCCTCTTTCCTCGATCAATTATTGATATGCAATACAACGAGGAAAGGCAGCCAGCCTTAACTTATGGATACCCTGTCAAATTTCAGCGATCCGGGTGATACTTTAGGTTCTTAAGATTAGGTTAAGTTACTTTAAGTTATTTTTCTTTTTACGAACGTTTTTGTTAATTTTTGTGTATCGTGTATTTAATAAATTACTTACATATGCTTACATAGTCTTTGGCCAATTAGTGATGCTTTTGCAGGTTTCTCAGATACGTCGTGATACCCGGTGTTATCACACCTCATGGGATGTTTTTAAAATTCTGGTCTACAGTGCGATGTTGCCTCGCTATATATTATCTCTTCGCTGTTCCTTATAATATTGCGGTACGGATTAAATCTTTTTCAAATCATGTATGGTAGTGGGGTTCAGTGGACTATAGAAAAGGTGGCCTTCAACACTCCCTGTAGTTAACTCGTATCATTTAAGACGCATGGAAATAGTTTAACATAATTGATGGTACACTCACTTTAACTTTGGATTTCTACGGTCATCTCTAACACGAGCAAAATACTTCATGCAACAGTTATTCAATTCAACTTAATATGCGGTTCGGGAAATTAAATTAAATCATAATAAAAAGTTGTAAATATGAAACAAGTTCATATATCCTAAAACATTCGAAACGCTGAAACTTTTTATTGCTTCACCTGCCTACGAGGTATGAGAGAGGCTTCCAATCAGGCATAACATTTTCGAAATATTAAAATACCGTCCATTTGCGATATAACTTTGGAATTAAACTGTTTCGTAAAGGCTTTTGCTTGTGACGGTTGAAAGATTTGCATCGAAGTTAAATTTAATTTTTCTATTTTGGTTTCTTTTGTTCACAAAATTTGAATTGGATAGGTAAATTAAATACATTTTATAAGTTGTTCATAACTAGTCAAAACTTTCAGTGACGCCCAATGCGAAAATACGGGTATGTATTACAATACCGAAGTACGAAAGACCGAATGTATTAAAACATTGAATAGGTCAAAAGACTTCTCAGAATTTATTAAAACGGCGTCATATAGATTCCATTAGGTTAGGTTAGTTTTATAACAATCTTAAAAAGTTAACGGTTTCAGAAAAAAATCGTATCGGTCTTTTGACCTATTCAATGTTTTAATACATTCGGTCTTTCGTACTTCGGTATTGTAATACACACCCGATACGTTATGTGAGGAAGTGGCCATCTCTTAGGTCCCCTGTATTTAATATTTAATTAGATATTTACAGAAAAACAACGAGTACATACTAAATACTTAATCATATTATTTGTAAGTTAACGACAAAATGTTCTCAAAGCGACCATACAAAAATATTTATTCATTTAAAAAACTGTGTATTTTCGAGTGTGTATTACAATACCGAAGTACGAAAGACCGAATGTATTAAAACATCGAATAGGTCAAAAGACCAACACGATTTTTTTCTCAAACCGTAAATTCATTGCATTGCTATACAGCCGAGGAAACTCTGCCAGCATCTTTAGATTCACGCTGCAATACCTTTTACAATTTTTTTAGTTTTGTTTTAGCTGTTAGTTACTTTTATATTAGTTTTAATTACAGTTTTTAATTTAGTTCAAGATATCATGTTATATATTAATTTATTAGTAATTGTCTTTTCAATCAGTTTATCATTAAATACCTATGTGTTTAAATTTCACAGGTTTCTCATCACAAATTTGATGGAAGGTACTACTACATGGACATAGTTTTATATTTTGACATTGTAATAATGAGCTACGTTGCCTACTACAACGAGCATTCTCTGCTGGTTACACATCCCCTATTTACTATCTTTAGATACGTCAAACATGCTTTTTTGCTCGATTTCCTTAGCACGTTTCCTTTTGAGCAAGTGGTAAGTTCAACAAAGTAAAGGCTTTATAAAAAGAGAATTTTCAAGTGCTGATTTTAAGATCGCTGTTTGTTTTCAGTTTAAAATTATTAACGCCCAAACAAATTTGGACTTGTTTCGAATAAACAAAATAATACAAGTAAGATTTTCATTTGTTATTTTATTTCTTATTACTTAATAGCTGTTGGCCGCAAGTCCCACTGAAAAGAGTTGGTTTATCACTATTCGCTATCCAAATTTTCGGGACAAAAAGTAGGCACCCTATGTTCATTGTAGGGTCTCAAACTATATACCAAATTTCATCTAAATCGGTTCACCAGTTTAAGAGTGAAGAAGTAATAGACAGAGTTGCTTTCGCATTAATAGTAAGGATGTGGAATAGGGCTACCCAATACCAGAGGCGGTATTGTCTAACGCGCGGCCGCTTTCTATCGCATTCACTATTTTTTTCTGTCTAATGGTATAAGATGGTATAATTATTTTAAAGAATAAATTTGATTGAAATAAATTAATAAATTGACAACTATAGTTGCCTAAAGCAAGTGAGCGGTTAGAGGGGCGGTAACTTTATCTGCAACCAATAAATGGCATCGTCCGAGCGAACGTTACGCTTTAAAAATATTACTGTAACCTTTTTTCATGGATTTCTAACGCAGGCAAAGCTGTGGGTTTAAACTTGTAATAAATAATGTATAATGCTTTCAGGTGGTCAGAATAATGGGGACTCTATCGTACTGGGAGAGCGATATAATGCGTGTAAACCAAATAGTTATCCTGTTGAAATTCCTGCCAGTGGCTTTGTTGATCACGAATTTCGCTGCGGCATTTTCTTTTATCAGCTACTGCGTCCCTTTTCGGAAGCCTGGATTACTGTATACTATGGCTAACTGCACTCGAGCGCTCGTTGTTAATGGAAACAAGTTTGACATAAAATGTAAGTTGTACCTAGATGATGTTTGGAAAAAAAGACAACTTATTTGAAGTAGAAGTATTTTTTGCATATCGCGTCACTAAGCGATTGCATAGTCTCTTTAATAATGTTCGTTTTGATTGATTAGTCGATTTTTATTTTGCAAACCAATTTCGCTATCAACGTTATTAGATTAACAAAATAATGGACAATAGGTATATTTTATAAATTTACTAGCTATTGCCCGCGACTCCGTCCGCGAAGAATAGGGGTATAAAAATAGCCTACGACCTAATTCTCAGTCCTACCCAAATACAGAGAAAAAAGTTTCATAAAGATCGGTCGAGCCATTTCGGAGGAGTTCGATAACAAACACCGTGACACGAGACTTTTATATATTAGAAGATACAGCATTTTTCTATCTACATGTTTGTGAAAGTCAACGAAACTGAAAATTTATATTTAAGACGAGTAGCAAGGTAATGGAAAAGAAAATGTCGCGGGTGTGTAATGACTTGGATAAAAAAATTGCTAATGTTTACAATAGTAAATGAAATAAATAAAAAAAAATATAAAAATAAAAATAAATATTAGGGGACAATCTTACACAAATCGATCTAGTCCCAAACTAAGCAAAGCTTGTACTATGGGTACTAGACGACGATAAACATACTTATATAGATAAATAAATACTTAAATACATAGAAAACATCCATAACTCAGGAACAAATATTCGTGCTCATCACACAAATAAATGCCCTTACCGGGATTTGAACCCAGGACCTCTTGCTTCGTAGGCAGGGTCACTACCAACTAGGCTAAGCGGTCGTTAACACCAAAACTACATACTTCCTGGGAAATAGTATAATACTAATTAACCGACTTCAAAAAAGGAGGAGGTTCTATGTTCGACTGTATGTATTTTTTATGTCTTATATAACAATGACAACGAAAAAAATTACTATGAGACAAAGTCGACAGGGCTGCGCATGGATGAGACGTTTCTTGCCTTGACGAAAAGCTGCCCTAACCTAACCTATTTTTTAAGTTTTCCACTAGACCCACTGATAGTTATATGAAATGTTAGTAAGCATTACGATCAGCATTATTCCTGAATGTTATGGAAAAAGCTATTATGATAAAGAGTGTTATATAATTTAAGCTTCTCAAGAGTTATTCACTTAGTTTTTATTAGCTAAAAACTTAGATTATTTATACACTAGATAGAGCTTCGGCGGCATGAAAACGTCCCGAAAAATATAAGCCAACTTGGCTTATATTATGTCATTTGCCTCCCTTCAGTTTGAATGACGTAACGCGATCGTAATATGAAGCTGTCAAAAGAAATTTGTGGACGTTATGTATCGCAATGTTTGCTACTGACACTCTATCTAGTGCATAAATAATCTAAGGCTAAAAATTTATTATAATTTACGTTGTTAGTCAGATCGTTGTAATAAAAAAGTTTTTATACTGATCGAACAGCACACTATGATTACAAATATATTCAGTGCAAGTGCGGCAGTATTTAATAGTTTGACCGCACAACTTTGCAGAGGGGCTAATTATAGATTTATTTGTTTTATAAGTAAAGCCTGAATCTATACAACAATAAAATTTGCGAATGTTTATATTTCAATATTTAAACTTTTTAGATGCCCGGACGGAGTACATATCGGCGTTTCTTCGATGTTTCAACATTTTTATTGGTAAGAAGGACTACTTATTCCTATTCAAACATGTTTGTTTTCAATTTTATCGTCAATTTATTATTTGGCCGTGGTTTGGCTCGTGTAAGCTAGATTCGGTAGTTGAATTGAAATTATAGGAGTTTACTAAATTCCCATGGGAATTCCCATGGGAATTCCCAAATATTATATCGTGATCTTCATTAATCTTGTACGAAGAACGTCCATATCTCTATTCATTTCTCTTGACTTAGTGATTAAGATTTTGTGATTTTAGGAGCGTAACTCCCGATCCCATGGGTATATTGAGATTAGTAGTCTACGTGTTATTCCAGAAGTCCGATTATCTACCAACCAAATTTTATCCAAACAAATAAAAAACACAAACAGATGCGTATACCCACTCATAGACTTTCGCATTTATATTACTACTAAACCGTTTCACTGAGTCCTCGCCCGCGCTGTACAGGGGCTGGGGGGTAGATATGACGACAAAGGGGACCAGGAGAGGTGCGGGCGGTAGGCACACGAGGCGCGCTCGCCGCCCGCACCTCTCCCGGCCCCTTTTGTCGTCATACTTCAGCCCCAGTACCGCGCGCGAGGACCCATTTAAACGGTCTAGCTATAGCTATAGTGGTTGTCAACATTTTTATATATTTTTTACCAGGTTCTGGTTGCACGCCGACGATGGTGGCGAATGAAACCGATGCTTGGATAACAATGTTTCTAGAACTGTCCGGTTTTCTATACTTTGCCTTCATGTGTGGATATATCACGTCCACCCGTACAGCTGCCGGACACGCCTTGTTGGATCACACTGTATGTAAAAAAACATCAATCAACAATGATTTTTTTGTATAACATTTAAAAAAAAACCAGCCAAGTGCGAGTCGGACTCGCGCACCGAGGGTTCCGTACAAAAACGTAATCTATGAACATCCAGTCTTAGCAGACCCCTGCTCCTAAGCAAAATGTGCGCAGTGTGGGATCATTGTAGATTGGTTACTGATATAGACAGAAAGACAAAAAATGTATGCTTTTTGCAATTTTTCCTTCATCTGTGCTATAAGACCTTTCATCGTACCAAATTTCAAGATTCTGAGTTTACGGGATGAATAAGTTTACGGGTTTACGGAGTTTGATTCCCTTGCGAGTGTCGAAAATTTGCGGCATAAATAGATTGGTTACTGATATAGACAGACAGACAAAAAATTATGCTCTTCGCAATTTTTCCTATGTCTGTGCTATAAGACCTTGCTTCGTACCAAATTTCAAGATTCTGAGTTCACGGGAAGTACCCTGTAGGTTTTGATTCAATTGCGAGTTTCGAAAATATGTGGAAATTTGCAGCATAAACGGCTGTATCTTTTGATTGCGTTGGCTTAGAAGTTTGATTTTTTTCACAGCTCCAAGGGACAGTAGACCTGAGTATTTGATATAAATTTCAGCTTGATACCTCCACGCGTTTCTGAGAGAAAGGGTCTTGACAGACGGACGGACGGACAACAAAGTGTTCCTATAAGGGTTCCGTTTTTCCTTTTGAGGTACGGAACCCTAAAAATTGTGTTATATTTCAGGAGAAAACTTCGGACTTGGCCAATTTCTTATATCAAGAAAATGTTGATCCCGCGTTGACGTCGAAGACGATAAAATATTTTGAATATTTGTGGAAAAGAACCAATGGGAGTAGCCCTCAAGTAAGTCAAATTAAATAAGACCAATAAAACACGTTCATCGATTTAGTCGTCTAATACGATCAAAGATATACATACAGTCAATTGTAGCAACTCTATCTTCCTAGGTCAACTCTATTTAGATCAGCCTTAAAACATGCATGATAGTTTACTGTATTCCATACCGCGTCTATATGTACAGGTCGATTCACAAGAGTTGGCACGAATGGATCGAATGAGTGAATGAAAGTATCTATGTGTTACCTATTTGAATACACTTCACACAAATATGAAAATGTCATGCATCAGTCATTTTCCTACAAAAATGTCAAAGTGACATTGCTTTCGTTCAATCTATTCGTGCCAGCTCTTGTGAATCGATCTGTATTTTTATCGTAACAATTATTCTATTTAGTAGAGTTGACCTGCAACTGAGAACGTAGAATCGCCACATCTGACGGAATTTAAGTGAATAATAAAGACGGAACTAAGAGCAATGATCTGCGGTCGATAGAGATGGATATTTTTTCCTCTTCCACCTTCTTCTACAATGATCAGTTCCACTTTACTTTGTTTATAAGTCAAGTGTAAGTCTGTCTAGTGCAGGGATTGTTTACTTTTGGACGAGGTCTGTTTGCCTTAATCAATTTTATTAACGCATGCCATTAGGGCTGTTGACACCACCAACCAACTGAAGCATTTTTTATGAGCTGTCAAAACACGATTCTACTATGGTTTTTGTATGCCAATTGCCAATAGATAGTTATGATTTTATTTATTTACCAACCACCACCATGCATATGTTTTAAAGCACCTAAAAATAAAATTATGCAGTTAATTGAAAATTAATTTAGTTTAAAATAGTCTTGTTTTTTATTAAAGTCGCGTCTTGTAATTATTGCCATCTACCCCATTGCACGAAAATTATAACACAGTTTTCTTTTTCTCAGAAAATCTGCCGGCGTCTAAACACAGCACTGATGGAAGATACCCTCGTTTTCATGTATGAGAGAACGTTACGGGAAGTGCCACTATTCGGCAAAGTAGAGCGGTCTTTCATCAGGGTCATCACTCAGCACCTCACGGAGATGTACTTTCTCAAGCACGAGACCGTCATACAATACAAGGATGTACAGTCATATATTTATATAATTTATCGAGGAAAGGTAAGGAAATTTCGATGGCGGGTTTGCAATTTATTATGCTTTCTAAAGCCACCGGAAAATATAACCGCTACATAAGTATAATAGTGTTTTGGTAATATTTTTTGCAGGTTGACGTTATGAGTTCGTACAATGAAATGATTACCTGTATGGGCCCCGGCGGTATGTTTGGGAATTTTACTGGGGTAAGGATGACGAATAACGGAAATTTATTTGGAATACTCTGTTTGAGGGTCTGCTTAAAATAACTTGGACGAAATGTTTTATACGTTTAACTGTATTTTGAGTTCCTTGTGCCATCGAATGGTTAGCTTAATAGTTTCTACTCACTTTCGCCATATTATTTATTATATCTACGCCTTTGAAATCTCGGTTCTTCGTTATTTCAACGCACCTAAACATGGCTTTATATTATGTAACATATATTTTTGTCAAGATGAATCGTGGCCTTTGCTATTAAATGAAATATTTTTTTAAATGGGTTGAGTACTTTCAGTAATAGTATTGGTCTAAGAGCCGTTGAAGGTCGACCTTCACCGATCTGATAACTTGATGAGACATATTTTTTATCAAATATAATTTATAAACAAATATGCCTGTGATAACTTGCCTATCGAAAAGTGTTCATAGCTTTTTTTTTGTTTTATTGTGGAGTGCCTTTAGCCATCTTCCAGCTCCATTATCAGACCCTGGTTACCATCTGGGATCAAAGTACTCGTCAAGACGAATCAAACGAGTCCAAACTCGACGGGGTTGTGTCGTTTTATTGTGGAGTGCCTTTGGCCATACTGAATTAATGAAATTACGAATTACTCCATTGAGTTTGGACTCGTTTGATTCGTCTTGACGAGTACTTTGATCCCAGATGGTAACCAGGGTCTGATAATGGAGCTGGAAGATGGCTAAAGGCACTCCACAATAAAACAAAAAAAATCTATGAACACTTTTCGATAGGCAAGTTATCATAGGCATATTTATTTATAAATTATATTAAATAAAAAATATGTCTCATCGAGTTATCAGATCGGTGAAGGTCGATCATCGACGTCTCCTCTACTAAATTATATAAACCAACAATCGAAGTTTACCTCTCTATCGAGCTAGTGCTTTTGCCTACGATTTCGACAGCGCAATCAAGTCGTGAATGGACTAATTTTTTAGTAATCTAAAACCATTATCGCATTATTGCCTTTCAAGTGCAACTGGTTTGAGGGACATTGATTGGATGGTTTCAAAGTCTATAACGACGAACATAGGTATACACAGTTTTTGTGTTTTATCGGTATACGCATGTGAATGACTATATGAAGACAACTTTATTAGCCAATATGTATATTTTTTTCTGGTAGATACCGTTATTGTGCGAAAATATAGTTAGGTATGTATATGTATGAAACGTTTAAAAAATATACACTACAAGTTATTATTCCGACAAAATAAATTTTTGAGTGGGTCAAAACTATCGTACTTTAGAGTGGTATTTGACTATAGGTACGTATGTAGTAAATGGTAGGTATTTTTTCTAATGTCTTTTGTGATTTTAGCAACCAATATCCTGTTCGGAAGTGTCAATCTACGCGAGCCGCAGCCTCGACCTTCTGGTTATTCCCAGCCAGACATTCTTCAACTTGGTCAAATACTACCCGAAAATTCAGGAGCCCCTGAACAATGCGTTTCAAGTGTCCAAAGATTACATCTTGCCGATCAGTGTCAATTACGCCGACGACTCTTCAAGTGGTATGTTATTTTGTAAATTTTGGTCTTACCTTTATTTGAAATAGTTTTTTTATTAGGTACTAGCGAAGATTTGAAAAGTAAGTATACCTACTATTTAAGATTACCTACCTAGTGCAGTTTCATGTAGTGTTTCAAATATCTTGTCTGTGTTTATTAGGTCCTTTTGTGTTTTTTTCTTTAATCTTTATTATATACATAGTATTATATGTATTATTTTAACGAACGGATAGCCTAGTGGTTAGAGAACCTGACTATGAAGCTTGAGGTTCCGGGTTCGATTCGGGTCCGGGTTCGTGCTTGAGTCCTGGATATTTAATATGGTATTTAAGCATGTTGTATTTATTTATACATATATGTAAGTATGTTTATCCGTTGTCTAGTAGGTAACCATAGTACAAGCTTTGCTTATTTTGGGCCTAGGTCAATGGTCCCATGATTTATTTCTTTGTTTATATTTAACATTTCTATTTACCCCCACCACGACAAAGCCATAAGAAAGGATTATCATTATAGGAGCCTCAAGGCATTTCAAAATTAATCTATACATATAAAATCCTTTGTCCTGACTGACGGATCAACGCACAGCCTAAACCGCTGATCGTAGAGACCTGAAACTTGGAGGGTGTGTTCTTTGTATGACGTAGGCATCCGATAAGAAAGGATTTTCCGTAGTTCTACTTCTAAGGGGATAAAAAAGGGGGGCAAAGTTTGTATGAGACATCGTGATTCCTTGGTCCAATCTACTTCAAATTTTGCATAAACATTCTTTAACAAAATTGATGGAAGACGTGTTTCGTATTTTATTGAAATTCATCCCTTGACGGTGTCAAAAAGTAGTAGAAAGTTATTTTGGGGGTGATTTGCTTCGAAGTTGATATCAATACTCCTTAGTGCTTTTGATTTAAATTACATTTTATTTTGACACATTGTAAACGAAACGAAACTTCAAATATTGCAAACCATTTTTGTCTACGTTTGTCAACCACGTCTTGATCTGATCTCTGATAATAGCTAATTATATGTATTAAGTATTTGCATTTCACCAAGCTTTTGCTTTTACAAGCGCAGCGTGGGACGTCCACCAACGAGATGGACGGACGTTTTGGTGAAGGCCGCAGGTTCAGGGTGGATGCAAGTCGCTTCCAACCGTAATGATTGGACGTCAATGAGGGAGGCCTATGTCCAGCAATGGACGTCCTACGGCTGAAATGATGATGATGATGAAGCTTTTATGCGAGTTCAACCTTTTTCGAATAAAATCGAATTGAGTATTCAAATATCATTGTTGAACTCGCATAAAAGCTTGGTGCAATGCAAATACATATAAAATGCTTTGTCCTGAAGTCCTAAATGACTGACTGCCGGATTAACGCACAGCCTAAACCGCTGTATGTAGAGACATAAAACGTGGAGGGTGTGTTCTTTGTATGACGTAGGCATCCGATAAGAAAGGATTTTCCGGAATTTCCACGGGATAAGGAATAATCGGGATTTATATATTTCATCAAGAGTGACCCTATGCCCATAACGAAGATTACTAAACTGTACAAATTGGGCATGCAATTAGACTATCTATATATATAAAAGAAGAAACTGACTGACTGACTGACTGACTGACTGACTGACATATCAACGCACAGCCCAAACCACTGGGCCTAGAGATTCCAAATTTGGCACGTAGGTTCCTTATAAGATCTAGGGGTGTACTAAGAAAGGATTTTTTAAAATTCACTCCCTAAGGGGGTGAAAAGGGGGTCCAAAGTTTGTATGGGGAAACAAGATTAGTTCGACTATTTTATTCGAAACTTCACAAAAGTAATCCTAATGGTAAATGAGTAAACACGTGTTTCAGGTTTTTTGAGAATTCAACCCCTAAAAGGGGGGAAAGGGGTAACAAAGTCTGAAAATCAACATGGGTGTTGTTTCTATGGTTTATCGGGTCGCTGGTTATGAAAACAACAACGGTTTTAAAATCCGACGTGGCGGACGTAAAATACCATCTCCCTGGATGGGGTGCGATGGGGTTGAAATGTCTAAATAAACTAAATGACTGTTGATATATCAACGCACAGCCCAAACCACTGGATCTAGAGACTTGAAATTTTGCACATAGATACCTTATACAATGTAGGCATCCACTAGGGAAGGATTTTTGGGAATTCCCACGGGAACGGGAAAAAACGGGATTTATAAATTCGATTCCGAGTGACCCTATCTCAGTAACTATAATAACTAGACTCTTCAAATTTGATACACAAGTAGGGATTATATTAGTAAAAACATTAATTTCAGGATTTTTCAAAATTCCCACGGGATAAGGAAAAAACGGGATTTATATATTCAGTTCAACGGGATCCTATGAACTATAATTACTAGACTCTTCAAGTTTGACATAGAAGTAGATAATTATAATAGTAAAAAACTGTTTTAAGGATTTTCGGAAATTCTCACGGGATAAGGAAAACACGGGATTTTTCGTTTTACTGGTCGTAGAAAGCTGAAATTCGGCATGTAGGTTGCTTGGCGAGTGTAGAAGAGGATTGAGAGAGGACTTTCCAAAATTTCCACGGGAACGGGAGAAAACGGGATCTTTCATTTATCTGGTCGTAGAAAGCTGAAATTCAGCATGTAGGTTGCGTGGGGAGTGTAGAGAAGCATTGAGAGAGGACTTTCTAAAATTCCCACGGGAACGGGAAAAACGGGATTTTTCGTTTTACTGGTCGCAGAGAGCTGAAATTCGGCATGTAGGTTGAGTGCAGAGGAGCATTGAGAGAGGACTTTCCAAAATTCCCACGGGAACGGGAAAAACGGGATTTTTCGTTTTACCGGTCATAGAAAGCTGAAATTTGGCAAGTGGGTTCCTTGGGGAGTGTAGGGGAACATTAAGAAAGCATTTCCCGAAATTCTTACGGGAACGGGAAAAAACGGGATTTTGCGTTGTACTGGTTGTAGAAAGCTAAAATTTCAAAATTAAGTTTATACTGTGAGAAGGCCGCAAAGGGCTCTTTAACAGACTTCAAAAAAAGGAGGAGGTATGTTCACCGATTTCTCGGTCAATTGTGGACCGATTATGAAAATTATTTTTTTATTCGTAAGAATATAATATAGGTACTCCTAAGATGGTCTCATTGTCACCAAATCAGGATCTGATGACGGGATCTCAGGGAAATCGAGGGCAACCCTCAAATTTTGTAGACCCACATTACGTTTTTCATATATTTTCTCAAGCTATTTAAGTGTTTGCGTCTGGTAGACATTATCTCATGTTGATGAGCTGATGATGGAAGGTAAAACTCCTTAACGGTTAGGAGTTGAGGATATTTTTTTAAATATTACAGGTACGTATAGACCGATAATTGTATTATTTCAGGTTATCCAGGTGAGCTGATGATGGAAGGTTAAACTCCTTAACGGTTAGGAGTTATAGGAAGTTTCTTTAAATATCATATGCACGTATAGACCTTTAGATGTATTCTTTCTGGTTATTCAGATGAGCTGATGATGGAAGGTATAACTTTTTAACGGTTAGGTCACACAACACTTTAACAAAATACTATATATAATATGTATAATATCAATGCTAAGTAGGTACATATCGCTTTCAGTTACTCAAGTTTCCGTAGAAGGTAAGAAAACATTGAATTATACCTAATGCAGGACAGGGGATAGTAATAATAGGTTTTATATTATTAACAAGCCTGGTTATTTTAGTGCCCGCTTCCGAGTTAGCGAAAAAAATTGCTCAAAAATATAAAGAAATACTGTAAAGGACCGTATCTACCTGTAGTCGGGCTTGCTTGCACGCTTACTTGAACGCTTTCTTGCACGCTTGCTTGCTTGCGTGCATGCATGCTTGCTTGCATCTTGCTTGCATGCTTGCTGGCATGCTTGCATGCTTGCTTGCTTGCCTGTATGCTAGGGTGTTTCATTTTTCAAAATTTTTGATTTTTCTTTGACTTTGCTCGAATTCTTGTTTCCACTCATATGTAAAGATCATACGCCAAAAATCAGTTAAATCTATTATCATCTAAAGGTTGCACAGTTTGATGACTTGTATGTCAAGTAATGGATATCGGTGTATTACAGGATAGCAAAATTTTCCAGTTTTTTATCTGAAGTGGAGGGTTATAAGTGATTTAAGTGTGTCGTTTAAAAGATTGAAGCATATTTTAACGTAAATAATAAGTTTCCTTGTGATATTTTGTTAGAAGCTGGACTTCGTTCCAAGGAACAAGTGCTGTTGGTTTATTTTACACTATCACAAAGAAAAAAAACTCTTTCGGACGCCACTAAGTAGACAAGTATTAAACTGCAAGAAGTGTGGAAGAAGGCAAATATATATGTCAAGAGAGTAACCGTTTGAGCTAACGTTTAATAACTTTATAAGGAACACTTACCATAATTTTTAACGTTTTCCTTAGAAATTATCCGAAAGCGTAAGAGACAAGACAAAGTGGATGCTTATAAAATGTAGCATTAAAATCGATTAAAGAAATCAACATGACAGTGACCTTGGACTAAGAATGCTCTTCATTAAGTAGTCATCAAGTCATGAAGACGATGAAAATAATTCTATTCTCTGTACCACCAGCAAAAATGTCACGTATAAGTAAACTAAAATCTCTCGATTGGACACTCATAGCTGCATAGGACCGCGAACAACTCTCCACTCGGCAAGCAAGTACTTCGGTTATTACAGTTGTTAAAAGCCTTGGTCACGATGTCTCAGATGTTTCTATATCGCCGTCTACTATTCATAGAACTCGGGTGACCAAAAGAAGCAAAATGGCTCAAAAAATTTAAGCATCATTAACCTTTACTCTAACATTGAAACTGTAAATTGTTGGCATCAATCGCATCCTGTAAGATTCTTGAAGACAGAGTAACTATTCTTTATTTAATGATTCGATCAGAGACGAATAGCAGAAACAAGCATGCAACAGAAAATGCGTGGTCAAGCGAACCAAAGATGAGGTTGTAACTTGTGTAGTCTAAGTAGTAAATTATTTATTGGGTAGTTAATATTTTATTTTATGCTTAATTTAATTTAATTTCATTTAAAAACGATGTGTGGCTACCATATTGTGCTATCTTTAAATAAAAGTAATTACTTCTTTTTTTCGATTCTTATTTAGAGCTGTTCATTCTGTGCAACCTCTAAACATGGTCTAATCCACTTGAAATTTGGAAAATATTCTATTAACATAAACTAGAACCGGAAGCTGAGCAAAGTCAGAAAAAATATCACAAAAATTTTTTTCACCTACAAAAGTGAAACACCCTACTGTATGCTTGCTTGCTTGATATCTTGGTTCTTTGGAATACTCTTGGTACACGCGTGCGAAGCCGCGGGCAAAAGCTAGTCTTAATATATAAAAGAAGAAACTGACTGACTGACTGACTGACATATCAACGCACAGCTCAAACCGCTGGGCCTAGAGATTCCAAATTTGGCATGTATTTTCCTTATAACGTCTAGGGGTGCACTAAGAAAGGATTTTTCAAAATTCATTCCTTAAGGGGGTGAAACGGGGGTCCAAAGTTTGTATGGGGAAACATGATTAATTCGACTATTTTATTCGAAACTTCACAGAAGTACTCCTAATGATAAATGAGTAAACACGTGTTTCAGGTTTTTTGAGAATTCAACCCCTAAAAGGGGGGAAAGGGGTAATAAAGTCTGAAATCAACATGGGTGTTGTTTCTATGGTTTATCGGGTCGCTGGTTATGAAAACAACAACGGTTTTAAAACCCGATGTGGCATACGTAAAATACCATCTCCCTGGATGGGGTGCGATGGGGTTGAAATGTCTAAATATCAATATGAGTGTCGTTTTTAAGGTTTTGCCCAAACCACTGGACCAAGAGACTTGAAATTTTGCACATAGATACCTTATACAATGTAGGCATCCACTAAGGAAGGATTTTTGGGAATTCCCACGGGAACGGGGAAAACGGGATTTATTATATATTCGATTCCGAGTGACCCTATCTCAGTAACTGTAATAACTAGACTCTTCAAATTTGATACACAAGTAGGTATTACATTAGTTCAAACATTAATTTCAGTATTTTTCAAAATTCCCACGGGATAAGGAAAAAACGGGATTTATATATTCAGTTCAACGGAATCCTATGAACTATAATTACTAGACTCTTCAAATTTGGCACAGAAGTAGGTAATTATAATAGTAAAAAACGGTTTTAATGATTTTCGGATATTCCCACGGGATAAGGAAAAAACGGGGTTTTTCGTTTTACTGGTCGTAGAAAGCTGAAATTCGGCATGTAGGTTGCTTGGGGAGTGTAGAGGAGCATTGAGAGAGGACTTTCTGAAATTCCCACGGGAACGGGAAAGAACGGGATTTTTCGTTTTACTGGTCGTAGAAAGCTGAAATTTGGCACGTGGGTTCCTTGGGGTGTGTAGGGGAGCATTAATAAAACATTTTCCGAAATTCTTACGGGAACGAGAAAAAACGGGATATTGCGTTTTACTGGTGTAGAAAGGTAAAATTTCAAAATTTAAAAGTTTATACTGTAAGTTAGGCCACAAAGGGCTCTTTAACCGATTTCAAAAAAGGAGGAGGTTATGCATTCCACTGTATGTACTTTTTATCTAGGTATGTTCACCGATTTTTCGGTCAATTGTGGACCGATTTTAAAAATTCTTTTTTTATTCGAAAGAATATAATATACTCCTGAGATGGCCCCATTGTCACCAAATCAGGATCTGATGACTGGATCTCAGGGAAATCGAGGGCAACCTTCAAATTTTGTAGGCACGCATTACGTTTTTCATTTATTTTCTCAAGCTATTTAAGTGTTTGCATCTGGTAGACATCATCTCATGTTGATGAGCTGATGATGAAAGGTTAAACTCCTTAACGGTTAGGAGTTATAGGAAGTTTCTTTAAATATCATATGCACGTATATACCTTTAGTTGTATTCTTTCTGGTTATTCAGATTTTTAGTGCCCGCTTCCGAATTAGTGAAAAACATTGTATACACAGAAATACTGTAAAGGACCGTATCTACCTGAAGTTTAGTCGTGCTTGCTTGCACTGCACGCTTGCTTGCACGCTTACTTGCACGCTTACTTGCTCGCTTTCTCGCAGCCTTGCTTGCTTGCGTGCATGCATGCTTGCTTGCATCTTGCTTGCATGCTTGCATGCTTGCCTGTGTGCAGCTTGCTTGATATCTTGGTTCTTTGGAATGCTTATGGCACACGCGAGTGAAGCCGCGGGCAAAAGCTAGTCTAGAATATTACATCAGGCACTTGGGTTAGTTTGACCAAACATCATAATCATAATCATTTATTTGCATAAAAACATGGTGTGTTATGAGGATATGAGGGACAAGATAGTTTCACACGTTTTTGTCACAATATGACGTGCAAATAAATAAATAAATAAATATCAGGGGACAATTCACACCAATTGACCTAGTCCCAAAGTAAGCTAAACAAAGCTTGTGTTATGGGTACTAAGCAACGGATAAACATACTTATATAGATAGATACATACTTAAATACATATTAAACACCCAAGACCCGAGAACAAACATTCGTATTTTTCATACAAATATCTGCCCCGACACGGGAATCGAACCCGGGACCTCAAGCTTCGTAGTCAGGTTCTCTAACCACAAGGCCATCTGGTCGTCTCTGTAAATGTTTGTGTTTGTTTTTGTTAGGAGGTGTCGGGACAAAAATTCCAATGAAAAATGTTCACAGGCGTGTTCAGTCCAACTATCTCAACAATCTGATGAATATCGTCACTACTTTGAAAAAAGCATATTATTATATATTTCAAATCAATATGTAAACCAAATTGAACTTGATGCGTACGAAGTAAAGTTCACTTCCCCAGAGTATTGATTTTGAGATACGAGGTTTTTTTGAAGTAGTAACGAATCTAAGGAGTTATGTAGGATTAATGTTTTCACCCACCTGACTATCTATGAAGCATCAAATATCGAATTTAATAACATTGTAATATCTACATATTATTGTTTTATGTAGACGGAACAGACGCTGAAATTATGTCGATGGGATCGGCTGTGGATTCTCGAAGTGGCTCTAGTAGATGCGAGATGCAAGGTAACTTTCAATATATAATACCACACCTACATAATACTTTAAGCTTAATAATATGATTTTTTTCCCTGTACCTATTAGCATTGTCATCAACCTACATATCGTCGATGAAACTGCAGTATCGCGTAACCAACGATTGCTAATGCCGCGTAGCTGACTTGTGGCAATTTTTACAGAAGAGCATTTATAATTGAACATCTTTGGGTTTATTGATGCAAGACTTACCCAAACTTATATTTGACACATTTTGTTAGTTACGCGGCATTAGCCATTGTTGTTTACGCGGTATTGCAGTTTCATCGACGATATCTGCACAAAGTTTCAAGTGGATGCTAATTAACCGTTGAAGAGTTCCGTCTTGCGGAGACGATCCTAGTCGGGCCACCGGGCATCTACACCAGATTATAATATTGTATCACTGAAATATTGTATAAGTACATCAAATTTGAGCTCAATCGAATACCAGAATGTGGTCGAAAAATAGATTTGAAACCACAATTTACAGTTTTTTTTTGAAATGGGTTTTTGTAAAAGAAATCGTTTTTAATGCAAGTTTTTTTGGTAACTGTAATAGCGCTGTCATCCAGTCTACATAAGTATGCCAAAATTCAAGTCCATCCTAACATTGGATATGAGTTAGGTACATTCGCCGTCCAAGATTTGACCCAAACAAACAGGGGAACTCAAGTACTTAAAAGCTTGTAAAAAACGTTATTCAGTGGATGGTTTTCGGTGTTTCATCTCCTTCGATTCGATAAAATAAACTAAATATTTAGCTTGCTGCTTTCCAACCACATGTGTAGGACAGCGACGTTTTGCGACACACATATTTTATACTTAAGGCAAAAATGCATAATATAGAATTGTTTTTAGTTCAAGGATATGGATTTCCGCAAATCGCAACTTGTCCTTTTTTCAAATCCTACACCATTCACTAATAGATTGGAAAGCTAACGTTAAAACTTTCATGTGCTTTTTATTTTCTAAGGTCTTGGTCAAATATCTATACGTAGCTCTCAATCACATTCGAACACAAGTCAAGCCAAGTCGTCAATGAGTACAATGACGTACCAGAGTCATATCAACCTGTACAACTTGTTCCGACCGGGCACTTGGCTTTATCAGGTAGGTATTCAGTTTAAGTTTTTTCTCTACTCTCTTTTTGAATCGAATACAGCTTGGAGTGGACGACCGAAGGGTCCTTGAAATTTAATAAAAAATCAAACAAACCTCTGTGCAAAATTTAACGGCAGGTTTCAAAGAAAACTCTCAGGTTTAGCCGCCAAACTTTAAACCATAGTTCTATAATGTTTATGTTGTATTATAATTATTTTTTTTTGTGTAATACATAACCCAATTAAAACAATCTCAAAAATATTTTAGATTTCATTGATATCTCAAACACAAAACGTAATAAAAACTTTTCGGTACCTAAGGCCCTTATTACCTGTACAATAAACTCTCAACGATAATATTGTTGTCGTAAAGCTCTGATTTCAAAGTTATTTTTTTTTCGAATAAATGCTAAGACCAAATAATTGCCAAGATTTCAAAGCGTGTATGAATGCGCAAGTGAACATTTCCGGCGACACGACTTATATTATGATATTTCCTCTTGTTTTTTTCCGTGTTTCTGTTATACAGATACATAGGTATAACTAGATGGCATACACATACGAAATAACACCGATCCATGACTCTAACATTTTTGATATAGGTATGCGTATTTAAGTAGGTGCCTAAAATTAGAATCTTTATAATATAACATATCCAGTGCTCAGTGAATCTTTGCGTCCACTGAATTTATGAAATTCACGTTCGTCATTGTCATCGTTCGGATTACTCTTTTTAAATCTTTTTAGGCAGTAGGATACTTTCTCGTTTTAAATAATTACATCCTAAGCCGGCTCAGAGAATAAGAAATGAGTATTTTTCAGGTTTTTGGATATTTGACTTGTTTCATGGCGACGATGAATTACGTGATGGTTCTGTACGCTATTATTACGCTCAACGACTGCTATTTTATAAGCTGGACATTCGCAGTCACTGACTGTTACTTCTACATCAACATGTTTTTGAATATGCACCAGGTAATTCTTGTTTGAACCATTTATATAAAGCTTTTTAGCGTGTATTTTTTTATATCTCACGCTTAGACTATGTAAAAAGTAAATACAGAGCGAAAGGGAAAGTGAGACTTCTAAAACTAAAACTGCGCATTGAGGTGTGTATTGTATGCGAATGCGCGCACACAAGTTTGATCGCTAAGCAAACTAACGTAAATACCTTAGTGTTCGACACTTTAATTTCAATAATCGACACCCTGCTTGTCGCCTTTATTGCTACGAATTAAGATTGAAAGTGTCGGCTAAAAAATCTGTAAAAATTACGCGTTTGTGTTTTGTAGTTAATAATTTATCTTATTTGTGGATTTTAAGTATTTAGTACAACTGTGAAGTATAATTTTAATTATGAAAGTATATTTTAGGGTTACGCAAGTAAACGGGGCGAGCTTGTCATGGATGCAGTCAAGTGCCGTAAGCGGTACTTTAGGGGCAAGCTGCAATTCTACTCGGACGTATTCGTTAACTTTCCTTTCATGTTGTTTGCGTTTTGTTTCCCGTAAGTATTTTATAAATATGAATTTATAATATCAATTTATGTTAACTTACTAATATCATAAACACGAAAGTTTGGGAAAATGTACGTTCGGCTGTTTGATAGTCGTTTACGCTGAAACAGTTGAACGGATTTCAATTTAATTTCACGCAAAGATAGATTATGAACTGCATTTACATATAAAATACTTTTTAAACCGGTAAATTGCAAAGTTCCCGCGACAGCTACTTTGGAATAAAGGGTATAACCGCAGACGATATTCTTTGAGCTTTTATTGTTGAAGTCTTAGTGTTACCTACACTTTAGCTTTTAGGAATGATTTATAAGCAAGCAATTAGGTACTATATCATGTTCAATAACCCAAGATTTATAATTGTTCGTGAGGTTGCAATATTAGGAATTTACGTCTAGATTTTTCTGCAAAAGCGCACGAGTCCGTAAAGTTTCACGTTTAAGTAAAACTCATAGCTAATATTTTCCGGGACATAATAGCGAACAATATAAATTAATTCTAAAAATTACCTCGGCGTTTCAGTAAAACTTTATTTTTTAGGATATCGCACTTAGTCTACTGAGCGAAGGTTCGTTCTTTCTACCACATATCGTTATTGTTCCGCTCGCTATCTCCTTTTTCGCCTGTTTCTGCTTCAATAGTTGTGCAATGGAACCATTATTTTACTAAATAAAATTAAATAACAAATGTTAAATTAACTACACATTTTTTTTAGGAATACAAAGACTGCGATGCATTACCTGAGAGCCAACAAACTGTTCCGTCTAAAGTACCTGGTCGAGTTTTACAGAAAAACGGCTGCTGAACTTACCAACAACATAACTGCTTTGCAGGTATGTTGAAACTAGAGGTCCACCATAATTATAAGAAATTATACATTTTTTTGACGATTAAATCATTTAGAACTAGGTAATCTGGCAGCAAGGAACACTTAAGTCTCGTGTCACTACAACTCTTGAGAGATCTGTGGTGATATTCGTATAAAATGGATGGAGATATGGATGTTTGTTGCTCTTTCACGCAAAAACGGTTTGACGGATTTTGATGAGATTTGGCACACACATGGTTTATGACCTGGATTAACATATTGAATACTGTTCATCCCGATAAATTACATATTTCCCGCGGGATGGCGATAAACGGACTATTAGACGACCAGATGGCTTAGTGGTTAGAGACCCTGACTATGAAGCTTGAGGTCCCGGGTTCGATTCCCGTGTCGGGGCAGATATTTGTATGAAAAATACGAATGTTTGTTCTCGGGTCTTGGGTGTTTAATATGTATTTAAGTATGTATCTATCTATATAAGTATGTTTATCCGTTGCCTAGTACCCATAACACAAGCTTTGCTAAGCTTACTTTGGGACTAGGTCAATTGGTGTGAATTGTCCCGTGATATTTATGATATTTATTTATTTATTTTATTTATTTTTATTAGCAGACGGACTCACAAGCAACAGCTTAGTTTCTTCAATATTTATGCGAAAGAACACTATTGATAGCGGTTGAAACGCTAGTAGATCTATCAATAAAATTATCTTCTTTTGTTTGTCTCCAGGCAGCCATGACAGCGCACGCAATAATTTTCTTCGTCCACACATTCACTTGTTTGTGGCTGATTGTTGTAAGTGCTATAGAGCCGATCAGCACTATACGAACGCTCAAAATGCACAACGTTGACGAGTGAGTATTGTATTGTTCAACACTTACATGCACTAGGGCTTACACTTCTTAATTTAAACGAAATAAAAACCTTTGGAGGTTAATTAATTCAGGGATTTTTACTAATACTAGTAACGTGCACCAGTACATTTGAGCGTTTGATTTACATGTCGTGTAATTTATTTACCCTAAACATCTACTAATTATGTCACCCTTGGTGTTAAATATTCCTTTATTTGACCCACAATCCATCTCTTTTTCTTATCTCTGAAATGTCTAACCTTAACTCTCATTCCAACATCAAAAGTGAAAAAATAGTTTCAATGAAAGAAGTGAACTAAATGAAAAAATGTTGAAATTAGTTTCTTTCTGACTTTACAATGAGTACAACAAAATATATATATATAAACCATTGGTGATTTTTTTTAGACAATCCCAATTTGCTTGATAATTTTGATAAATAAAAAGAAGTGTCTACTTTCCTACGATTTGTAATAGATATATCTCATATTTCCTAGTCTATCTTACATGCAATGTATCGAGTAACACGACGTAGGTTCACAAATCGAAAGAAATTGCGTTGTATCTGTTAGTTTATAACAAGGTGCTCATTTTTCTCCGCTTCTTGTATCATTAGGAGCTTATTGAAAAGAAGCACACTGGAAAATGGTACAATGATATTACGTTTCTCATCTTTATACATCAGAGTTCTCATTACTTGTTTATGTTATCTGTCCTTCTCGCTCTACTTTTTTGATTGAATGTTAGTTATATTGGATACAACCTTTTATGATTTTTAGGTAATGATTCAGAGTAAAATGGTATGGTATTATTATGTTATGTAGCCTCATGTATATGGTAATGGTATTACAAAATTGGTCTTTCTTACTCGTACTCCGTTAATGCTGAACAATATTATGCACGAACTCAACTGTTTTCATTAGTCTCATTTAATTTGAGGTGTCCATATATTGAGTTTGTGATTTAATTTCAACAAAATATGAACATTCTAAACTTAATCAGACTTATTGTAACAATTGAGTTAATGTATGATATTGCCCAGCACCAGCTAAGTGAGAAACACTAATTTTGTATCAAATTTTAAATTCCATTATGTATAGCTTTGTCCTTTTCAAAATTGACGTCATAACTGGAGGTGTTCTCAATTCCTATAAGTTTTTATCGGCATTTAAATTTTAAATCATGATTATGCTCACGCTTGGTACACGGCAACGAAAAAATTACTGATTGAATAATTATATGACTTTCAGTGAATCTCCCGCTACTTACTGGGACTTCACCATGTCTTTCTACTTGATAGCCTCAGAGTTGACAATGACGGGCGGAGACGAGTACCTCATCGAGTCATATTTTCCAATAGCTATAGAGAATATCTGTCTGCTCTCTGGAAAGATTCTGGCTGCTATTGTTGTCACTACGTCCATGCAGGTAAGCCATAACAAACGATACTTCTGATAAAATGTTTTACGTGAAGTTGCGAGAATTTCCGTAGGTACCTAACTACTAATGAAAATCCACAATTTCATACAAGTTTCATGACATCAATTTGACTTTAGCTTCAGGCTTCGCCTTCGTTAAGAATTCACGTGCCATTATGGATAAGATTTTGCTTCTGCTTTTATGACTATCAACGCCTGTCGAATTGAAAAGTGGTTAGTTATGGTTCAGATTGCGGCAATTTTTTCTCGGTTTTCTCGTGTTCCTACTGATTTGTATTATTAGAAGGACCACGAGGGAGACCTATTTCTTTCTGTCCTACTTTATGTTTATTTATGTAAAACCCACCTCCTGTATATGCTGAAAATGTTTCCTAAAGGTTTGTGGGTAAAAGGAACTTAAACTTTTTGAATTTATATTTATACCTGGCCACACTATCATGATTATATACTCTTTGCCGCTTATAAAAAGGATTTAATATTATACTAGCCTTTCGTCCGCAGCTTCGCCCGCGATAAATTAATTTTCCCGTAGGAAATGGTATTTTCCCGCGGTAAAAAGTAGCCTATGTCACTCAGTGATAATGTAGCTCTCTAACGGCAAAATAATTTTTGAAATCGGTCCAGTAGTTTCGGAGCCTATTCAATGCAAACAAACAATCAAATCTTTCCTCTTTATAATATTAGTATAGATTATTATTTTTGTTTGACGTTTATTTTTCTTCATTGTCATGGCAACATTTCTCGACTTTACTTCATTTGCAATCTCGTGAAACCCTTTACAACTTTGGTTAATTTCAGTTTTTTTTTACAAAAGCGCTATTTTTATTATTCTGTAGTCTACGTACAAAGTAAAACAATAGTACATTACTGCAGAGGCCGTGAAGTAAGGGATTGATGGACGAGATTTGGGGATAAAACGAGTCCAGCAATCCCTCTTCCGGCCGAGGATTGTATAGAGCTTTTCTCAAACATGCATCATCATCATCATCATCATCATCCATCCATCCAACCATCCATCCATCCGTCCATCCATCCATCCATCCATCCATCCATACATCCATCCATACATCCATCCATACATCCACCCATACATCCATCCATACATCCATCCATAAATCCATCCATACATCCATCCATACATCCATCCATACATCCATCCATCCATACATCCATCCATACATCCATCCATACATCCATCCATACATCCATCCATACATTCACCCATACATCCATCCATACATCCATCCATACATCCATCCATACATCCATCCATCTATCCATACATCCATACATACATCCATCCATCCATACATCCATCCATCCATCCATCCATCCATACATCCATCCATACATCCATCCATACATCTATACATACATCCATCCATACATCCATACATCTATCCGTACATCCATACATCCATCCATACATCCATATATCCATACATCGATCCATACATCCATACATCCATCCATCCATCACCAGTAGTTTAGGCGGTTTTATAGAAATAAAAGAAGATAGATTTTTTTTTAATGTCTTAAGTTGGCTGTATGTAATTTTTCCTTTGTCAGTTTAGTGTTAGTAAGCAAATTTAAAAAGTTACAGCAGCGGACAATAATGGTTTTTCATACTTACTTTTATGGCCTAGGCCAAGAAGTAATGTAGGGAGCCTTAAACAACAAACTTCATGGCTTCATTTCGTGACACATTAACGCATACATTTCAAAGCATGTTTGAGAAAACATATATTATGAACAGATAATTGAACATATTGGAGTAGGTAGAGTAAGAGCGTTCTAATTCGAATCGGCGTCGTTGAATAAACAGGTAGTTTAAATAATTGACAACCGCTACGTAGGCACCCAGTAGGGCAGATAGAAATAGGTCTCAGAAATAGGTAGAAATAGGTCAGAGGTAGGTAGGTAGGCCTCGTGGTCCTACTAATGGGACAAATCAGTGGGACCACGAGAAAACGGTGAAATTTTCCCTGTTTAAGTTGACTACGCCTATATACTGTATACGCGTGCGAAAAATAGGTGTGTGCGAAGTTCCCAATCCGCATTGCCCCGCGTGGGAACTACAGCCCAAGGCTTCTCATTCTAAGAGGAAGCTTGTGCCCTGCAGTGGGATGGATATTGCTCAAGATAATAATAAGTTACCCAAAGAGTTTGTACAGAGAAAAACAATGTAAAACTTTAAAAAATCTTTATTACTTTATATTTATTCAGATCTCGTATGCGTCGAAACACGCATTGACTAAATATGAAAAAGCTACAGGGAAACTTATGGATGTACTGAAAAATCAAGGATTGTCAGGTGCGTCATTTACAAGAAATTAACCATAACCAATGATACTAGATTTTAATTGTGTGATGGTAAAACTATTGACTGTTGTTACTACCTATGGTAATTATTATTTATTGTTCATTCGGATATTTATTGTTTAAGATTACCAATTAAAGAAATTGTGGAAATACATTCAACAACTCTGGATAACGGAGCGCGGACGGCAGGTACGACGCATTTAAATGGATTTTCAAGACCAGTACATAATGGACGCAGAAATATTCAAAGGTTGCATGATGATATTGACAGAAATTTTGCAAAAAAAAAGAAATTTAAAGGATTTTTTTAAAGATAATGGCAAAGTAACGGTTTCATTTAATCATGATTATTTTTAGAAGTTATTGCGAAAGGAATAAGGTTTAATAAGCTAAAAGAAAAACCAATGAAACAGTTCAGTTTAATGTACCTATTGTGTTATTCAAGAAAAGCTTGTCAATATTATATGAAAGAAAAAATAAGATTTGAATGTGGAAAGTTGAAAAAATCATTGTATTTGTTGGTAATGAATATTTGTTACAAATGCAGTTGCCGGCGCTGTTGGCGCAAACCCCTTACGTGAGGCGATGCGATCTCATGTCTGCGATGTTTGGCCAACATTTGAGGAACTGCTACATTTTCGCAGACACTGGGGAGCCATTTCTTCGTCAACTTACCGTTGCTGTGGATTACACGGTATTCTTTCCAGGTAAAGCTCGTTTAATTAAGTTTTTGTTTCATTAAAAAAGGATTTGTGTTCAGAGAAGAATTAGCGATGGAGAAACTTGTGTTTGAAATAATGGTCCTTTGTTTTTGCTACGGAATAAACTTTAATTTTGCCTAAGCTGGAAAGATTTTGTTTGAGATTTTAAATTTATATTCAAATGAATCGTTGCATGCAGGCTGCACAGTGTAGTTAATTAAGTCTACTGCTAATGGTGGATGGGAGAGGAGTAATGTAATTTGAAGTGCGAGCTCTTGACCGCCGCTTGCGGTAACTTTATCGTCCAACGCCTTTGAAGTTAACCGGTCAGTCAATATCTCCTTAATGTTATTGATGTATGGATATCGTTATATAAAATAACTGTGCTCCAAAGATCAGACTGCGGTGAGCTGCGAATATGTTCCACGCTAATCTAAAATAGAATACAAAAGTTCGATGTTGAACACAATAACGATCATCACTGAGTCAACAAAAATAAGAATTAAACCAGAGATGATAATAGGTGGGTTGGGTTGTGCAGGTGGGTAAAATGTGTAAATATTCTAAATAATTAAGATCTATCATATCACAAGTACCTATCATGATTAAACCTAAATAAAAATCATGACTGATAAGACGGTTTCTCATGGTCGATACAAGTGCATTATTTTCATCGTCCGAAGGACCTCGTAAACGGTTGTAGAAGTGCTTGCTAATTGCTAGGCAATTACTAGTCAGCTTTGAATGTCGCTCTCTGACGCACCAACACTCATCATTGTAAGAGCCTTGCCTTGGTGTTCAGGCTTGGTTAAATAAAGTAATATCACTGACTGTGCGAAGCCGCCTCAAATTAAATTGAGTTTCTACGAGTATTAGGTTTGTTTTTTTTTAGAGTGCAGTTCTTTCGTGCTTTCGATTCATAGCAAAGTAAGAATATTATCATCATCATCATCTCGGTGTATATACCTACGTCTTACTGCAGGACACAGGCTTCCTCTCAGAAGCAGAGGGCTTGAGCTGTAGTTCCCAGGCGGGCCCAGTGCGGTTAGGGAACACACCATTGAATTTCGTAGCAGGTGTATCCCGGATTCCTCACTGTCCTTCAAATGTCAGTTGAAATGTTTGAATAAATCTACGCACATAAATTTCGAAAAACTTAGAGGTGCAAGCCCGGGTTTGAACCCACGACCATAAGTAATACAATACCACAAAAAATATTCTTCTCTCTTTCAGGGAACTACATTGTGGTGGCGGGTGATTGTGATCCCAGGATGCACTGGGTGTCATCTGGAACAGTGTCCGTAGTATCTGTCCGGTCGGACTTGACTGAAACCACTCACGAGCTATTGGGAGCCGGTGACGTCTTCGGCATCCTACAGGGCTTGCACAGAGGCATCAATCACTGCTTCTCTTATAGGGCTGAAACCAAGGTACCCACCGAAAACCATTACAATTAACAATAAAAGCAGAACTGCAACGGCTCTCGTAAACACACTTTTAATTGGGACAGTTACACGTTCTAAATTGGCAGGTAAATAATTAATTTTATAACAAGGTTTCTTGATAAATCTTGACAATAACTTACCACTTCTTATCTTCCAAAAATAATGTATGCCAGCGTCTAACCAACTAACCAACGTCTTAAAAGATATAAATTGTTTTACGTTAAAAATTACAGAAATGAATTGGGATATTAAGCTAAATACATCTAACGTAGCATTATGTTTTATATTGCAAGAAAGTGTTGCTTATTGGTTTAGTATTTAGGTAGTAAATTTGTAAGAGACTGAACTAAGCCAGATACTTACAATCGTCCCTCGAAATTGACGGATCCTTTTATTGATACCGTACGGTTCCGAAAACCTACACAAAAGGCTCCACAGAGCAAGGAAAGCAATAATGCCGGATAAAATACAATCAGGACAAGGAAGGCGCATGATTTATGTCAAGAGTTATACGTATATGCCGAGGATCTGTTGCTGTATTAATTACATGTCTATTCATGCGGAAGGAATCGGCTTAAAAGTCATAGAAAGAAACTGGAGGAACTCCGTTTTCACGTATGAGGCTAAAAGGGCACGGAAATGTAACGTTTACGTGTAACTGCCATGCCGTTTAATTTAGACGTGGAAAAAGATTAAATTAGTATACCTACGTACTGTGTCAAAAATTTAAGTGGCATTAAATATTTCACGTGTTAGGTGGGTATTATGGTGAGTGTTATTGTAAACAACGGAAGAGGACATTATGTTATATGCCTAAGTATATTTCATTTAGCTTATGGATTATAATATCCTGCTTTGAGTCTTAAACTGTTTAGCATTATTGGTTTGGAATACTATTTGGTTATTATGTTCAGTTTTTTTTTAAGTACAATCCCATCCCCGTCCTTGATTTATTGATAAATTTAACTCCATTACAGCACCGTAAATACGCAAAAAATACGTTTAATTTCATATGTCAAATGCGTTCCTGAATACGCTGTTAAGTATACGTGAGTTCAATTTATTAATAATGGTAGGTACTTGTTTTGATTTTCTTTTTGTTCAATACAGGATATTATAAATACCCCTAAAGCGGAAAGAGGGTTAAATGATCTCTTGTTTTTACAAGTACATTGACAAATGGAAATTGTACTACCCTATAACATACCGAAAACGAAGAACAAAAATTGCTATTGAAATACATACCACTTTTAGATTTAGTAAAACTAAAGAGTTAATACAGATAATCTATTTAAATTCGTTAATTTTTTTACATGAAACTGATCCGTAAGGAACTTCTATCTGACCTACATGGAAAGTATAGATAGATGAGGTCAAAGGTGTATAGGTATTCACTGGTCCAGTAACAGCCTATTTACTATACCCTAGAAGAACCCTAGGTTGTATCTATCTGGAAATACAGACGATGGGAGCGAAGTTCTTTCTTTAGCAGATCGTATGAGGAAAGACGAAGCGAACCGCTGGGAGTTTACTAATATTTCGCAAATTATTTTTTTCAAACTGATTCATTTGGCAAATGTTTCATTTCCCAAATGTTTATTTTTTCTGAAACTGTAAACTTTTCAGGATTGCTATAAAACAAACCTAACCTAACCTACAGAATTAGTCCTGAATAGTTTACAGTTACAGAAAAAATAAAAATTTGGGAAATGAAACATTTGCCAAATTAATCAGTTTGGGAAAAATAATTTGCCAAACGAAAGTACATCATCGATTGCTATAGATATTATGTGTGACAGAAATCAGTAGAAAATAGTCTATGTATACCAAGCCAAGTTGACTGCTAGTAAGATTGACCCTATTTTTGGGTTTTAATGAAGATTTTTTGGGTGATTTCGTTACGCGTTGTATGAAAACGAGTTTTTTCTTTCTAGGTAAGCATTTTAACGCTGAGTTTGGATTCCTGGATACACATCCTGCCTTTCTTTCCTGAGGCGCAGCGAAGTATCTCCGACAGATCCGATGTCTTATTTGCGCGAATTTAGTATGTCATTATGTGTCTAAGTTTATGATAATAATATATTAATAATAAAGATGATATTTATTAAGGCTTTAGTTTCTTTCTCTGATTGAATTTGATATAGCGAGATATGCTATAGGGATACTTTTATTTTTGTTATTGATTAGTGTCCCCTCGCAGCCAAATGGGTGGTTTGAGTTTTTGAAAACACTACACTAGTACAGTCAATGAATTTGATCTCTGGGCCGGCATAGACATATTATGCTTATTGAATGACGTAAAATATAATAATGACAAGGTTCTACAATAGCCTGGGAATCAAATTGGTCGTCATAGGTACATTTAAAGGAAGACTCTCAAATATGTATAGAGAAGGCTTTGCAAGTTAACGAATAATAGTCTACCAAAAGTAAATATTGAATATTTGCCACGCATAGATACAAAACCCTACATTGTGCGTGGCCCAATACGGAAATGGCCGCTTTATTTACGTTACTAAAAAGCATAGCGATGTAGTGAAAGTAGGAATTGCAAACGACAAGATAAAGGCGGTACCCTTGCTAACGTTGACTATTAGAAAACGTTTTGGGGTACACAATATAGAGTTTCGTAGCAAAAACTATTTTGTCGAGAACGTTAGCACATGTGATTACTTTGAAAGGAAATTAAGCTTTATTAGTAATCGGAATACCTTACTATTAAGAGAATGGACGATCCTGCTATTGCATAAAACATCTGCACGAAGAATGTACTTTAATTAATTAGTAGGTACAGTCGAACTTTGATTCGATGAACGTTACGTTAACTGTAGAACGTTCTCACCACAGGTTCTCACAGTAGGTAAATGTCTTAATGCTTTTTCTTGTTTTGTGAAAATGCGCAGCAGTGGGGATTCAGTTGGTTTGAAACCCAGTTGGTTTGAAACCATTATCAGCTTCATTCTTGTGTCCTGTTGCTTTAGAACATAATACTGGAAGTCATACTAGATTTACGAAAGCATTGATGTGATAAAGTATAAAAGTTTGAACTACTTTTGAATCTGACTAAATGTGTACCCTGTGTAATTAAACCACTCTGTTTTAGTCGTAATCTATATAATAAAATATTCGCTCATAAGTGTGGTTGTTTGTATGTAGGGCTGCCATCTCTAAAATTCGGCAACCAGGACAAAAAACGATACAATCCCCGGATTTTGGGGCAAAGAATCCGGACTCGTCAGTAGTTTTTTTTAGTACAGACTAACTGTACTAACTCTGCTGTTGCCCGCGTTTATCGCTATCCCGCGGAAATATGCAATTTTCTAGGATTTATAAAAAGTATGAACTGTGTGCCAAAATTAATCTGAATCAGTCAAACCGTTTTAACATCCATACGTTCTACAATACAAACTATCGCGTTTATAATGTTAGTATTCAAATAGTCATAATTTATTATCAAACAAACTTTTCATTTTTAGTCATCACATCATTTTAAACATGAAACTACCGTGAGACTCACTCATAGTGAAAATAAACGGATCACTCACGTCTTAAAACGAGTTTAACTCGACATGTTTCGGGCTAATTCGTAGCCCTTCTCGTGACGTGCGACTCTAAGAACGTTTCAACATCACATCATTCATCGAAGTCGGTGACAAAACAGAATCTTCTTAACAGTTTTAAGAAACCTTTTCAAAATAGTAGTGTATAGTCGGGGTAAGAAAAGGTTCGTCACTTTTCGACTCTATGTCAACGAATTAAGGTCGAAAAGTGACGAACCTTTTTTTACCCCGACTATACTTATGACAATCGCCCAGCGGCGACCAACAACTAGAAAAATTCAAACCAGACTATAAATTTGACTTCCTTGCCTTAATTTTTACATAATACAAGATTTTACACATACTTGAAACACTGTTATTACAGTAAAGTTTATGTAAATGGTAACGAGCTCTCTCCAACAATCATTGTTCGCATTCGAAATGTTATTTTGTATAAATTATCAATTCCACAGTGCTAGGGTTGAAAATAGCGCTGAATTAATAATTTCCTTTCAAGAGATAAGCCTTTATGAATTTTCGATAGTACAGTTCTGATTTTAATTACTGTTGGTTTTGTTAATAATAATATGTACTCACTTCACTTGTAACGTTACATATACTTTCGAATCACAAATTAAGAATGATATAATTTGCTTAAAATAAATTACACTGACATGCTTAACATTATGCAAAGCTAATTTATTTTTAATGGTAAGATTCATCGGAGCCTCTTTAACATTTCTTCTGTGACAAAATAAACACATTATTAGACTGAGTGGACCGGAGTCACGAGTGTGCTGAGCTGTTCCACCTCGCGACGGATAAGAAGAAATATTTATTGAGGCAAGGGACAAATTAAGCAAAATGAGTTGAGTATACAGTTTTGATCAGAATTTTCCGCTCTTTCGAATGGTTTATATGAAAAAATTCAAGCTTAAAAAAATGTCCCTTACCCCATTTATTTTTTAGGACACATAGTCGTATTTGCCCCAAAATAACAGTGTATCTGGAAAATATATCAAAAAACAGCAACTTCAATTGGCGTAATTACCGCCGCAGAGACTTTGATTAAGGTAAGGTACACGCTCAAAGAATTACCTTTACTTACGTAGATGTCAATTTAGTGTAAGAGACACGACTATAAAGTTCTACCTTTACATTACTCCGAAGTACATGGTCTGTAAGAGGCATTATAAACAAAATACGTTAGTGTAAGGGAAATGTGTTTTCTAAAATAGGTAAATTATTTAAATATATGTTACACAAGCAGATAGAGCACTAAAATATAAGACAATAGGTCTAAAAAAATCCACGAAAAGTAAATTAGAAATAAAGTTATGAGTGATTTAATCCAGAAAAAAACTTTGTCGGGCTCTTCTGTAAAATCGTAGGTATTTTGTCCCTAACTTCAATATTGAACCTACGGTCGACGCTTAGTTGATGGCTAACCTCCAGTACTTGGAGAGGCACCACTAAAAGGAAAATATGTATTAGTTAAAAGGCACACCAGATTTTGATGACCGGATAGCCTACTGATCAGCGGGGTCTCCACTGTGCGAAGAGCCTCGAGAGGCAGTCATTTTCGGCGCGATTAAACCTTGTGTCGAACAAACTTCAGGCGAGGCAGCTCAGTGAGGACCCAGCTATTAGAGAACCTCACTGAGTAGCTTGTGGTTGAGAGTTCGATCCTGTATTATATTATGTACAGTCGAGATCAAAGATATATTTGCACTTTAGTGCTTTGTCCCTGTATGCCTTCTGACAATTTCATAAAAAAGTTCAAACACTTAGTGACTGCGACAAGGGAGTAAAGTGTAAAGATATCTTTGACCTCGCAATAAAAATAAATAAAAAGAATTTTTGTCGTAACATTATTAGGTAGGAATATCAAAACAGGAGAAGATTCATAATAGGTACAAGGTTAGACAAATGGAAATAAACTAGCTACGTTTCGGAAATGGGTACCAAACTCAGCGAGTGATAGGGTTCATAATAGCATCCACCCCCTAGCGCTGATTTTTAGACTGGCTCGTTTTGAATAAATTTATGAAAAATGCAATTGTTTGTTGATACCCATAGCTTTGCTCAGTTTGGGAATAGGCTAATAATTGATGTTACATACAATTATTCCATGATATTTATTTATTCGTTATTTATTTTATTTAACGGAAAGAAAAACTACAAATGAAAAAACATCGAATAGTATAAATTGGATCCATTACAGTCTTAACGAATCAATCGCATTTTCCATTTTAAGTAGGCACCAGGATTACTCAAGTAATTTCATTGACGTTTTTCCATATTTACGCAGTGTTAACGCGAAACTTTTCGGTTCAGTTAGTATCCGCGGTTTGGAGATGAAAAATCCGATTTTCCATAATATTGATTTGGATAGCAAATGGAGGCAATATCGAAGTGCTGATTTGTCGCTCCGCTGAATATTGGTCTGGCGTGGAGTCAAACCGGCGCGAATGCCGACCGACGAATATCGACGGCTGCGTACACCGGCGACGAAACAACGGGACCACTTTTATAGAATACTCGTTAATAGTCTTTTATAATTCACGAGATGTTTACAAAAACAACATAACTGACTAGACTGGTTGACACTTGCAGAGAAACAATTTTACTGACAACAGGTACGGTCGACCAAGAAAGTGGTCTACCAGTTTTGACAAAAGTTTCTGTGACATCTAAATATCCCTAAGTCACTGTCATCATGTTATTGCAAGGAAAATCGACCTCGTTGCATCATGACGTGCAAATGAACTTCGACCGTAGGGGGGTAGACCATATTTTTGGCCGACTGTTACAAGAATATTTAAAACTAAGTAAGTACACTTTAGTACCTATGCAGTGTCATATTTTTGAATATTAAATTAAAGTCGTACATTTATTACTAGATATATCTGTATTAACATTACATTATGGAGTAGGTAATAAATATTTCAAATTTATTCACAAAGGTTTGAAATACCTAAGTTTTTCGGTTTTGCATTTATGCTCGCTCTGTAAGCTGTGAAAAAAAAGAGACGCCTTCATATCGTTTGTTATGTGAGTGACGTAGTGAATCTAATGACCGGTACCGAAATTCGAACAGTAAAGGATATCTCAGGGTACTTTTTCAAGTAGACTAGCTTAAACTTAGAGTACCTTACATTTTGTATTGAGCAAAGGTAACCTTTTTGTAACTTTGAGACCGGGCCAGACTCGTCGTCACACCAGGTTGTCACACCATTGCTATTCGACGGAGCCCTTTTTAACGTATTTGCCCTTCGGTCATCTACAGATACCTAATGAACCTAACCTACCTACTTTTGCGAAATAAAAATGATTTCTGACGAAATTCCCACGAAAGCGAAACGATATGTAAGTCTCTATAGTGGTGTGACAACCTGGTGTGACCTCGAGTCTGCCCCTTATGAGACAACTTACAACTTGGATCTATCGTAAAAGTGGGTCCTCTGCGTCTTATTTAGGCTGCAGACTAACGCCCGGAACAAAATAGCTAACATTGATTTCGTTTTGCTCATCCACAGCTCATTGGGCGACCGTTATCTATTATTTACACTCAGCACGGGCTTACTGTAGCGACAAACGGGCCTACGCGTGTGTTCGACGGAGCCATCGGGAGTTAATGGTGGGGACTATTAAGACCGTTTGGTGCTGAAATTATTCTACTGATGGTATTTAGGAATAAGGAGCTTAAAAAGCTTGGTTGCCTAGTGGTTTCAAATGTTGTTGGTAATACTGTAATATCGCGTAACTAGCTTTTCCATAAGGTCTAATTTGTCTAATTTTCACTGTTAGTTAAGGCTTATAGTAAGAGCTAGTTACGCGATATTGCAGTATCACCGACGATATGGCTTCTCAAACAGACGGTTGTGATTTCGAGCTCAGATTCGCACTTCTGTCTGAGTGGTTCTGAGTAGCAAGCCTCATCGAAATTGGCTGTTTTTTTAGAATTACATTTTAGTGTAGTCGAACGGATATCCCAGTGGTTAGAGAACTCGAGTACGAAACTTGAGGTCCCAGGTTCGATCCCCGGTCGGGACAGATATTATGAATGAAAAATACGAATGTTTGTTAAAGCTTTTCTAGCTTTGGGCTTAAAACAACTAAATTTCATAATACCTTATTCACTAATATCCCTAATTTTCAAATTACCATGGGCTCATAATACCTAAAAATACCTAAAATTTAAAATTGTCTCATCTTAAAATTTGAAATTTTAGGTATTTTTAGGTGTTATGCGCCCATGGTAATTTGAAAATTAGGGGTATTAGTGAATAAGGTATTATGAAATTTAGTGGTTTTAAGCCCAAAGCCCACTAATCCCCGTTCCCATGAGAATTCCGGGAAATATATATCCTAACTATGTCACTCGCGGAACTGAGACGAATTTAATGACGTCGCACACTTCAAAACCCATTGAGCTGTTTAGGCTGCAGGGCGTGCCAAAGAATGATACATACATAATAATGAACGATAATAATGATGTGTGATAATGCGACATGGCCAAGACTGAAAGCCGAAGATAACTAGGATGTCGATATGTGATGTGATGTACTCGTGTTTGTGTGTGCGTGTGTGTGTTTATGTGGATGTGCTTTGCAATGTGAAGTGTTGTGAAGTGTGACTTGTAGTGTCCCGGCGCAATCCGCAGCTAGTTTCTGGTTCTGTTACCGTTGTCCACTTAATTATAATAAGTAGGTACCTATTTGTTTGATATTCGGAGACCTTATACATCTCCAGCTCTTTTTATTAATATTATTATTAATTTTGACCTTGGAGGCTTCTTACACCTCTAATGATTATGTAACTAGTTTACGTTGACATTAAGAGACATATAGTCTAAATTTAGACGAAGTATTTTCTATTTATTATTAACTCAGGGACTTTATATATCCCTTTGCTATATTTAAGGCTGTATATTGTTAAGCTTATGGATTTAAACTTTTATATTTTAATTAATACTTTATTAACTAGTCACTGGCCCGCGACGTCGAAGTTCCTAAGACGGTCCCATAAGGCTTATGGGAACGAAAGCGATACATGCCCTCGGTACCGCTCTGCTTTCAGAGCATGACATGAGTGCGTGTTAGCCAACTTTGGGGGCGGCAGGCGTAAGCGTTTGCCTTTGGAATCCAAAAGTTTAATGGTTACTTGACCTGAAATGTGTTTTTAACACAATCATTTTTAATTATTGTGACATTGGAAGACATCTCCAATATTTTAATTTTTTCCTTTTTAATTTTTTTTTTTTGACGGTGGAAGCATTCTACACTTCCACTTAACGTAAATATAGTTAAGATGTAGGTATTGTTTTAGTTTTTTAACTAAGGGACCCAATACATCCCTGTATTGTTTTTTTTTTTATATAATTTTTTTATTTTTTATTTACTTAATTCTATATTTGTATGATTTTTTTAATTTGTAATTTATTATATTTTAATTTGAAAAGTTGACTTTCTGCCAAGTTTCTTGCGGCGCATTTCTTCTTGGCAATGATGGTCCTTACGAAAGCGCTGGTAGTTTAAAAAAAAATTACATGTAAAAGAGCCCTTTGCGGCCTACTTGCAGAATTAACGTTTTGATTTTGATTTTGATATCCTATAGGTGATTTATTTTAATTATTTACATTACGCGCTCGAAAAAAGATTGCATAGCATTAGGTCCCACTACCCTTCAGCTAGGTCTGTATTTAGATATCATAAAGGAAATACAGTTTAAGTTTAACACTGCTTTAAACACCCAATCCAAAATATCTACTAGCTCTTGAACTAATGTATTTTTGTTTTTAGGGTTCCGTACCTCAAAAGGAAAAAAACGGAACCCTTATAGGATCACTTTGTTGTCCGTCCGTCCGTCTGTCAAGACCCTTTTTCCCAGGAACGCATGGAGGTATCAAGCTGAAATTTATATCAAATACTCAAGTCTACTGTCCCTTGAAGCTGTGGAAAAATCAAACTTCTAAGCCAACGCAATCAAAAGATACAGCCGTTTATGAGTATGCTGCAAATTTCCACATACATATTTTCCAAACTCGCAAGGGCATCAAAACCTACAGGGTACTTCCCGTGAACTCAGAATCTTGAAATTTAGTACGAAGCAAGGTCTGATAGCACAAATAAAGGAAAAATTGCGAAAAGCATAAATATTTTTGTATGTCTCTCTTTATCAGTAACCAATCTATTTATGCCGCAAATTTTCGACACTCGCAAGGGAATCAAAACCTACAAGGTACTTCCCGTGAACTCAGAATCTTGAAATTTGGTACGAAAAAAGGTCTTACAGCACAGATAAAGGAAAAATTGCGAAAAGCATAAATTTTTTTGTATGTCTGTCTACATCAGTAACCAATCTACAATGATCCCACACTGCGCACATTTTGCTTAGGAGCAGGGGTCTGCTAAGACTGGATATTTAATAAAAATAAATAAATAAATAAATAAATATTAGAGGACAATCTTACACAAATCGACCTAGTCCCAAACTAAGCAAAGCTTTTACTATGGGTACTAGACGACGATAAACATACTTATATAGATACATAAATACTTAAATACATAGAAAACATCCATAACTCAGGAAAAATATTCGTTGCTCATCACACAAATAAATGCCCTTACCGGGATTCGAACCTCTTGCTTCGTAGGCAGGGTCACTACCAACTAGGCTAAAGCGGTCGTAATCATAGATACATATAAATTTGTACGGAACCCTCAGTGCCGCTTGGGAACACAACCCCTCTCATTCTGAGTACCGTGCAGTGGAACGTATATATGCTGGGATGATGATGAATTTAGAAGTTATTAGTACTTATCATAAAACAATCCTGCCCATTAATAAACTGAAATTTCCACACGCACATCATAACAGCGTCGATGAAACCACATCAAAATAAACACCAAGCATTACCATCGGGGACTCATAATGGCGTTTGCATGTCGGCGTTATTAGAATAAATCCCGCATAATAAAACGGCAGTGATTTCGAAACCGAGTACTGTTTCATATTTACCGTTATTTGTCACTATTTTTTGCGTCATTTGCAAGAGCGGTTGACATTGAGGTATGTCGGCGATTAATCTCAAATTGGGGTCGAGGGTGGGAGGGAGATGGTCCGCATTATTTAGTTGAGCATTATATCAAGCGACGTTCCACACTCTGCTGGAATTAAATCAAGGCCTGTTGAAATAGCTAGGAGCTATCGTTATTCATTAGTCGTCCTATGAATCTGGCTTAGTTGCTGGGTTACGTAAAGGACCTGAGAAACTTGGAATAGAGAACTGTTCTGATCTGAAATGTTATACATAAAATTAAAGCAAGTGAAGTGCGACCTTTATGTAGTTCTATTGCGGAACATTTTCAATGAATTTACCACACTGGATGCGTTCTGCGTCCGCATTATTTATGAACAACGTTGTCAGTCTCTATCTTCTCTCGGTCTCTATAATAATATTGCGCGTGCGTGCGATCTGACCGCGCGGACCGCACGGTCAGATCGCATATCTATACAAAATATAGAGACCGATAATGTTGTTCATACATAATGCGGGCTGCGTTCAATTGGACCTGACCGTGACCGCAGAACGCATCCAGTGTGGCAAATCCTTAAGTCCCGTAGAAAGTGATAAAAAGTGAAGTACCTACTACTGTAGCCGGATTTGCGCATAATAATTCCATTGACGTCCAAAATCTACGAGCAACGCGTTCAGCTGCAAAACCCTGATATTAACGTTATTCTGAACACGACTCCTTGAAGCAAAAACTTCACTATCATTTACACTAACGCACACGTGGGGCTTTGAAGCGTTTTAACCGCCGTATCTCATGTGTTATGAAAATCTAAGGATTTTCGCGGTCTATATACGTCCCACTGTTAAGCACTGGCCTCTTTTCGGAATGAGATGGCTTGGTTTGTAGTTCCCACGCGGGCCCAATGCAGATTGGAAACTTCCTACACACCATTGTAGGTTTCCTCACAAAGTTAAACTTCACCGTATGGCTCATGGTAAATTTCAAATGTAATTTCGTAGATAAAAAACTCAGACCCACGACAAGAACCACGACCACAGGGCTGCTGTGAGACTCACTCATAGTGAAAATAAACGGATCACTCACAGACTCACTCTGGAGTGCGCGTTTGGCAGCCGCTGTGACGTGCCACTCCGAGAGGAAAGGCTACGGACTAGCCCCAACTGTCGAGTTAAACTCGTTTTAAGACGTCAGTGATCCGTTTATTTCCACTACCACAGGGCTGCTTAAGTGGCCATAGCCATAGGTCAAACTACTAGGTTAGGTTAGGTTAGGTTAGGTTAGTCATTGTGATTTTTAGATTTTTACTACTTACTTACTCGTCTGGCGCAATGACCCAAAGTGTTTCTTGGCCTCAAATACGAATGCACGCCAAAGATCTCGGTCCTGTGCCGTCTCTCGCCAGTCACCAGCCTCAAGCTCGTGCAGATCCGCCTCCACCACATCTGTCCAACGGTAACTAGGGCAACCAACGGGACGCCGCCCTGTTGGCCTACCCTGGTATTCCCTCTTCAATGCACGATCGTCCTCCATGCGCTCAAGGTGGCCAAGCCACCGAAGCCTGTAAGCTCTGGTCACTCCAATTATGTTGAGTTCAGCAACTACGATTAGATTTTTAGTTGTCGGATATTATTAGTCAACTTTCGTATCATACGGGATACGGCGGTTGAAACGCATCAAAACCCCACCCTATTAAACCATAAAAATTCCAACATTCTTTCAATTATCCAATTACCGAGAGATCCTATCTCTCACCATGATTTGCCTCCATGCGCAGAACATCCGCATTTATTTCATTAGTCTATCGAATAGGCATCCAAGAGATTACCTTTGTAGGGTATCAATTTAATCAGGACCGTATTAACATCCTAGCGAGTGTTGCCTATCTTACGGTTTTAACGGTAATTTTTCAGTTTTTTTTTCATGGAACCCTACTTTTACATACTGAAGCGTTGCTGTTTTTAGTAAGTGTCCCTAAACTGAGAAAAGTAAATAGAAAAGGCTGTTTTGGGCTACTGATGAAAGAAATTGAATTCCAAATTACGGAACGTATTATCAAAAAGCACGTTACTACAATATGTTAAAGGTTAGGTTATTATTAGAGACCATTTTGTAACAGCATTCATATCCTATGTCTATGTTTGTACTATTAATTTTAATTAGCTTGTGTATGTGTTGTTATTAATAAATGTTTTTCTTTCTTTCTTTCTTCAAGGATAGAGTGAATAGGCTGTTTCTGAACCAGTGTATTTATTACCTTTGGCAACGTCTGCACTTTTCATGAAAAATTTTTTTGATGAAAAATAATTTTAACCGCGAGTCAGTTTTACTTAAAATTTGAAGCAAAAGTCGACTGAAAATGCTGAAAAGAAGGTAATTTTGATCAAAAATACTTTTTTTGAAGATTGTATATAAAATCTGTCTTGTTTTTTCTCGTTTTGAAATAGCCGTTTTACTTTTTTTCTAATTTACTTTTAGGCGAATTGCTTCCTTTGAATATCGCAGGGTTGGCAACACTGGCTGTATGCGTTTGCAATAATGTAAAAGGTTTTGAGCAGGTAATCCCGTTTTTAATGGAGATTGATTGAAAGTGTGACCTACATGGGGCGTATTGTGATATGTCATCATCAAATTCTGACGTCTTGGAATATTGGTTATGTGAGGTTAGTCGAGTAATAATCTTAATAGTAGTCACTTATTTAAATGGGAGTTAATGATGTACGTGAATTAAAAGCAAAAATTAAGTCTGGACTAAGAAATATAAAAAACTAGCCTTAACCAGCGGCTTCGCAAGCGTAAACTAGTAGGTCTGGCAACCGCCAGATTCAACTGAATAAAAATACCGGGATTTCCCGAAAATTGCCGTAGGAATCCCCAAAAATTACACTATGCTATTACGTTGGATAAAAAACATCCATTCATGTTTTCATATCTCTAAACCTTCCGGTTGAGATTTCGAGATTTCATGCTAATCCCATGGGGATAACGGGATAAAAAGTAGCATTCTCTAAGTTGTTTAGGTATCATTCAGATGTCGGCGATCGAGACCAGGGGCTGAATTTAGGAACGGCCTAACACGATTTGCGAGTGGTAATTCAATTGTTTGCAAGAGGATAGGGATGAACTGCTATTCAGGAACGCCAAAAATCACTGGTTTGCGAGAGGTTTGGACTGAGATTGGGATGAGCCTTATTTATTTAATTATTTATTTATTTATATTTCAAACTAAATACAAACTGAAATATAGATGCACAGAAAAAACCCCAGAAAAAAGACCAATGCTGGGAATCGAACCCAGGTCCTCAGCGTTCCGTGCTGCGTGCTTACCCCTACACCATCACTGGTCTAGAGGTTAGCGACGAATATTTCCCATACATCGTACATTTCAGTCTGTTATAATCACCTTATGCAGTGATAAAGCACTCATCTATGTTATGCCCTCTACCGAGAGACTTTAACACTCCTTCGGAGCTAACCCCTCACCTGGACCAAGAGATGGCGCTACTGTGCAACTTTAAACAAGTCAGACATGAAGTATCTTTTTTATTTATTTTTTCAACTTCATTTTTTTTTTATTACTTTTACGGTCATCCCATAAAACCATATATTTCAAACTAATTTTCTGGGGTTTTTTCTGTGCATCTATATTTCAGTTTGTATTTAGTTTGAAATGTATGGTTTCATGGGATGACCGTAAAAGTAATAAAAAAAAAAAATGAAGTTGAAAAAATAAATAAAAAATATACTTCATATCTGACTCATTTATTTAATTACAAAGCGAATATTAGGAAAATAAAGCTCACCCCAAGCTCAGCCCATCCCTATCCTCTCGCAAACGATTGAATTACCGCTCGCAAACCGTGTTGGGCCGTTCCTAGACTTAGCCCCTGCAGGCTTATTGCCTAACACGCTGATGCTTGCTTTAGCAATTATTATTTCTCTGTCAAATAGTATAAGATGGTGATAGATAGAGATGGTGAAAACGAAGGCAGTCGTCCGCGCTTTTTGCAGAGTTTAATCTGTTTTAAATGCAGGCGCTATTGTGGCTATTTTAGTATTATCGATTGAAGTCAGTAACAGCATAGAGCTCACGTTAAAATATTTTTGTTGCATAATTTACTATCGTCTACATTTCTAGATTAAAATTGAATATGATTGAATTACAGGAAAAAAAACCGGCTAAGAGCGTATTGGACACGCCCAAGATAGGGTTCCGTAGCCATTACGAAAAAATCAAGTAATATTTTTCTAAGGATTTCGTATGTGTACGGAATCTTCCAAGTTGGGTATCGTCAATACTTTGAATAAAGCTCGTATCTCAAAATCGTTAATCTGGCAAAGTGAACTTTATTACGCGCATATCAAGGTTCAGTTTTGTTTACATGCTGATTTGAGATACGAGTTTTTCAAAGTAGTGACGGTATGTTTAATACCTTAGGCTACTATTTACTCTTAAACTACAAATAATTCCCAAGCAATCTTAGCCGCTATAATTTTCCTTGTAAATTTAATATATTTACTACCATTTTGAATTTTTTCAAAATTTTCCACCCTACAGTTTAGATTTTAGAGGGGGGGGGGGGGTCGATTTTATTGAAATTTTTCACTTTAAAGTTGAATATTTCGCAAACAAATCACTGAATACAAAAATCATGTAAGCAACCCCCCAATGGTTTTAAAAGATCTATCCAACGATACCCCACACTATAGGGTTAGTCGAGAAAAAAAATCACCCCCACTTTACGTCTATGGGAGGTACCCTAAAAAAAATTTTTTTATTTAACCACTTTGTTGGCGTGACTAATATATATATTCATGCCAAATTACAGTTTTCTAGTACTAACAGTCTCAGAGCTTAGCCGCGGACAGACAGACAGACGGACAGACATAGCGAAACTATAAGGGTTCCTAGTTGACTACGGAACCCTAAAAACGTAAGACAAGTCCTTGTTTCATGTAGTAATGAACAGAAAGTATCGATCTTAAGTATTTTTTGTAATTTGGAGTGTCAACTTGTGTATACATACATGTTTCTACTACATCTAAAGAAGGACCTATATTAAGTGTCTTACCTATAATCTACGTAGACGCTGACGTCATCACCAGTACCTACTAGTACTACGGCGTATGACAGCCAAAAGCATCAGTTTTATTCAAAGAAGTGAAAATATTAAATGTAAACCAAGAATAGTTCTATGAAAATTTTATACTTAAATTATCCTTAGTGCCAACCTAGTCTAAGAATAATAAAATTTTATTGTATCGGCAGTTCCTGAGAAATACCCGTGCATTGCATATTCATTTAGGTACACAAGGAAATGGAGGTTTTCTTTTGTCTCGGTTAGTTATTTAGATATGGAAAATTCAAGACATTCTTAACTGAGTTGGAACTAAAACATATCGTACTGTTGCCGTGAGACTCACCCATAGTGAAATTAAACGGATCACTCACGTCTTAAAACGAGTTTAACTCGACATGTTTCAGGCTAATCCGTAGCCCTACTTCTTTGAGTGACACGTCCAAACGACGTCGCCGTCGTCGTCGTCGAGTCGTGTCGAGTTAAACTCGTTTCAAGACATGACTGATCCGTTTATTTTCACTAAGATAGAGTATTTATAGTGTTTCTACATTGTTTGCGTTGAGGGCTGCTTATTGACACTGTTGGGCTTAATCACAGCCATTTTCACAACTTCTTTCTGTCACAGTTAAGGTCGAGGGGGGGAGGGGGGGGGGGAGCGTGAGATGGTGAAAGCTATCCAATATGGCATCTGGTGCTCTTGCTAGATTGTATGATGATGAATGAATGGCGGCTGGTTCGCATATAAAAACTTAATCATCATCATCATCCCAGCCTATATACGTCGCACTGCAGGGCACAGGCCTCCTCTCTGGGTGAGAGGTCTTGGGCCGTAGTTCCCACGCGGGTCCAGTGCGGATTGGGAACTTCACAAATACCATTGAATTTCTTCGCAGGCTTATGCAGGTTTCCTCACGATGTTTTCCTTCTCAAAGCTCATGGTAAATTACAAATGTAATTTCGCACCTAAATTCCGAAAAACACAGAGGTGCGGTGCGAGCCGCGATTTGAACCCACGACCCTCTGATTGAGAGGCCATAGGTCAGTCACTAGGCCACCACGGCTTACACTAAAAAAACTATAATAACTAAACTAACACAATAGTTTTTATGATGTTGACGCTAAGGCGATCTGAATGTCACTCGCTGGCTGGCGGAGCCGCTCCGCTCCCCGAGGCTGTTCTGCCAAACTAGTTTTAACGATTTAGTGCGATGTAACAACATACATTATGTTTTAATTTATCTACATATCAGTTGTATAATTTTAACAAATTTACACAGTGGACGCAAAGAAAACTGTAAATAACTTTTAAAACTACTTGTAACCTTACACACTAACAACTAAGCCAGTAAAAGCCAACCTCAACATGCATTCAGCACTAGTTTTCAGTGTGACCCTTTTACTAAGTCTAAGTCTAAATACAGCGTAAGTAATAATAACAACCAGTGTGGAAACTGCCGTCTAGATAGAGATAGGGCAACTACTCGGTGCGGTGAGGGGCGGGGGCCGTGTCACTTCAACGCTAATTTGCAGACCAAAATCAGTGTTTATGTGTGCGTCGGGACTCTCCCGATTGTTCTAAGATATATATTGCTGAAACAAAGAAGCACTCCTATTGTATTACACTATGACCTAAGTTTAAATCTAGATTATGACGATACAAACGCTATAGGCACAAAAAGGATAAACTAATTGAATGAAATAAAAAGTAAATCATCGTGCCTGATTATCAAAAAAATATTGGCCACGTGATTTTTCTTTCGTTAATCAAACAAAAAATACTACTAAAATAAAGCATGTCAAACTTTAATGGGAAATATCTTCATATTTTTTTGTTTAATTAACAAAAAAAAATAAGCGTTTAATATTTTCTGATAATCTAACTCATGGACTTATCATATGTTTTTTTGCAGTCTGGTTCTCTTAGTTCCCTGTCTTAATACATTTATTTGACTAGACAGAACAGTACCTACATTTCCTTTAATACACAAATTTGTATCAAAGTAAACGGATGGTTTCGCAAATGGTTTTCTACTTACGTAAATAACAACAGAAGACGACGCCAATTCAATTTAATGCTTAAAGCGGAAAAATGAAAAGGTTATGCTGATGTTTTTACGGGATTCAGATGGCGTAGAAATAAGCTCAACTTGAGTCTGTCACGGACATTGAGAAACGTGACTCGGCTCGTACGAGTACCTACGTAGCGTCCGATGCCGTGATTAGTTACGAGTAGGTTACAATATCGAATCAGGGTAGCCTGTGAGGATGGTTGTGACGATATAACAAATAAAAAATAACGTTTCTGGGGGTTTTCAGAAAAAAATGTATCAGTTTTGCCTTAATTATCCTTAATTTTCCATACAAAATTTATTAGTCAGTTTTGTGACGGTCCATACAACATGCATGGTTAACTGCGTCATAAAACTGACAATTAAAAGTGGGACACTTTTTTATTGCTTTAATCGATACTGATTGTGATTCTGAGTAGAAATAACCCAAAATTTGTTAGGTTTTTTTTTTAAAAAAGGGTACACTTATTTCTGAAAATGCCTTTTAAGTAGAGTTTGATAGTTCGCTTAGGATTGCCAGAATATATGAATTAGCTCTGTGCCCGCGTGGGAACCAGAGCCGTTTTAACCATTAGGCAGAGTAAGCCTAATGTAGGGGCTCCACATCGCCAAAGGGGGCCCAGCGCGTGCAGCAAAGAAGTTAAAAAGGTCTCGGAGTGAAAATTTAATTAGAAAAATTGTATTCTCGATGACAATAAGTATTCTTTATCTATATTTTTGAATCCATGGTACCAATTGATTTATAATTATTATACTAAACGGGACTTATCACGCAAACAATATTTACCTCGATGTTTTGGCCACATTGCAGCAGCCATGGTCACGAAATAGGGGATTGCCGGCCGAGTAGTTACGAGGCAGGCAATCCCTGTTTGTGGCCGAGGCTTGTATAAATAGAGCTTTTCTCAAACATGCAATGAAATAAATAAAAAAACTCAAAAAAATGCAAACTAGATAAAAAATAAGTTAGAGGGACGTGGAGCAACAGGCGCTGGACAGGAGCGGATGGCGACGCCTCACGAAGGCCTTCTGTACCACTGGGGTACCTCATAGGACAACAACAAGACAAGACAATTTCATTTTATTTCCAACTCGGATTTAATAGAAAACAGATCTTATCTTATCTCATCTCATCTCATCTCATCTCATCTCATCTCATCTCATCTTAATATCTTATCTTAAATAAGCGTAGTGGCAGAATGTCATATCGAACCAAAAAACAAATATTGCTGATAGTTTTTTTTTAATGGCTGGACGCCATGATTGATGCCTTGTCACTCCGTGTGTAATGGAAATTAAAAAATATTACTTTGCCGGCCTAGGCCGGCAATGTTGTATGCAATTCCAATCTTGACTTCTCGTCTAGCCGCACCTGCAACGTGACACTTCGTGGCCTAATATAAGGAACATAACTTCAATATTTCATAGCATGTTTGAGAAAAGTACTTTAATGCTCAAATCATTTCCAAAATGACAAAACTTTATGATTAATTCTACATAAGTTAGAAAGAGTCAGGACTCGGGAGGATATCCAACAGCTCGAGTAAAATATAAGAGCAAAAAGATGTAGTGTAAAAAATATCCACTAAAATAAAATACGTGAAGTGGCGAGAGCCCACGCGGAATGCATCGGCAACATTACATTCATCGCGTCATATTGTACGCTCTTTATTGCCTCGTCTGTTCACGGCTATTTGCCCCTGTTGCGTTGCGTCGCGTCGGTTATGTGGGATGGCATGCGCGTAAAATGTTTGGTGAAACTTTACACGCCATTTTTATTGTGATTGAGAAAATTCTATTTTATCTAAAGGATTAATATAACGACACGAATGAAAAAAATACACGCGTTTGCCTTCGAGCTGTGATTTTATAATAATGTGATTTCGTTCACCAGATTTTTAATCTGTTTGGAATTCCATTCCTAGTTTGTTTACCTATATGTATAAATTAAGTACTCGCTGGCTTTGCGATGTTTTTAATCTTTTATAGTTTAAGACCATTGGATTTAGAAACTTCGGCAGACATGTATCTTGAGCATCATAAAGTTGTTTGATCGCGACAAAATATGTAAACATCAACCTTATGGTTAATAACATAGAGTTGTATAGATATTTTTGACACCTTGTTAACGTATATATATATTTGCACGTGACCGTACCTAATAACTATTTGGGTAGTACTGTGTCCGAGTCTCAAGATTAGTAAAAGTTTTTTTATGCTACAATATTGCCTGAAATGACATATACCTAACTAAGCTAACGTTGTTCTATATTAATTTGTAAGCCGTATAGACCTTTGTCCTTCTTAATAAAGCAAAGGCCGCGTCAACTTTACGCAAGGGAGCAATACTAAACACGTGAATAGGCCATTCACTGAGGCGAACCCAAATCTGACGTCGCCAACTATTCTGTGAGGGAATGTTTCCTTGTGTATTTAAGGGGCTCTTTGTTTATATTGCCTGCCTTCCTTGTTTAACATTTTCATTAAAAATGAGGAATTTGTTGAGTCGCTGTTATATGAGTATCTAGTCATGGATCATCAGGATAAATAGACGGCGATTTTTTAATAAAACTAGCAGAAGTAGTCATTTAAAATAAATTAAATCAGATTGACTCGACGAAATAGGTACACTTCGTCTAAAAATGGGTTATCAAAATTAAATTGAAAAAAAAAACGGCCAAGAGCGAATCGGACTCGCGCACCGAGAGTTCAGTACAAATCTTAAGGTAAGTATGTCAAAATATACGCCGTAACAATAATAATGCGCCTACTTAAGTAAAATGTACGCAGTGTGGGATCATTTTATATTGCTCTGGTCAGCCCCCTTAATGTTTAATTTAAATATATATTTTACTGAACAGTTTTCAAAACATTGTACGGAGGAACTTCCTACTCGCAATTTTTGTGATATTATATTATAATTCATGGCTTAAGTACACGAGCAGAGAAAAATATTCTCAGTGCAGCTATACGGTACACAACGAATGTGACATGTAAATTTCAAGCCAGCTCCAGTAGGTAGTTAAGCCCTTGGATTTATGACGTTGAAAAGAAAAATGTATCTCATTAGGTAACTATAGTTTAAAACGCTAGCAATATTAAAAGGAGCTAGCTGAAAATGTGTAACATTTAGCAGTTACCTATGTGTTTAGTTCAAATAATAAGTGGCAAATAACAATTAAAGGTTGGTAATTTAAGTGATGCCGTGTGGGTCAAAGGATAAGACTATGTATTGTTTTGTGAGTCAGTCATTCAGTCACGCTACTTTTCACCCGACTGTCGAAGGAGGGCTATTTAATAGGCGTTGAAATTCAATGTAGTTAACCAATCTTAATTAGACAGAACGAACAGTTTCCCCACACATAGATTTCAATCTTCTTCTAAATGTTTATATTAAAATGCACGTGCTTAAAGATAATCGGTATGTGATCGGTATATTTACATGTGACATTCTACGATCCTACTAAAACTTATTATAAACGCGAGAGCTTTGAATATGTGTGTGCGTGCTTGTGTGTGTTTATTACTCTTTATCGCTAAAACGGCTTGGCAGCTTTGGATAAAATGATATTATATGTAGATTTAGATAGGTGGGCATTTGGAATAGTAAATATACATAGGCTACTTTTTATCTCGATATTCTCACGGGATCAGGACAAAATCCCAAAATTTCAACTGCTAGGAAATCCTCGATGTAATTTTTAGGAATTCGTATAGAATTTTGAACTTAAAACTACCGTGAGACTCACTCATAGTGAAAAAATACGCATAACTCACGTCTATGATCGAGTTTAGCCCGACATGTTTCGGGCTAATACGTAGCCCTTCTTCTCGCAGCCACACGTCGCGGCGGCTGCCAAACGCGCACTACGCGTTACCGCTCTGCTCGCGCGGCTGCTCAGCGCAACTGACAGCAACACACACAACTACCTCCGTTTTCATCGTCACTTTTATTGTCATTGCTCATTGTCATATGTAGGGTAGCACATAATACTAACAACATCACTTTGTAAAGGTTTGCTCACACTCACCGTTGACGTAGAAAACGACGCTAAACTCGATCATAGACGTATTTTTTCGTATAGAATTTTTTGCTTTTTAACCCCGGAATATTAAATCAACTGCTGCATCTGATGGTTTACTCGTTCGAAGCGGTAAAGCCTAGTAGGATATAAATGTTTCCTCAAACGTTAACTTTGCAAAGTAGGGGTGAGTTGACGTTGCGGCCGTAGTTCCCATCAGGGTGAAAGTTTCCCGACCAGATGAGTACTCTATGCCTTACTAGACACTTTGTGTAGTTCCAGCCACTTGAATGGATACTTGCGCTATCAAGTACTAACTTGTGTCCATGCTTCGCTCCGTTACACATCTCCCTATTTTGAGCGAATTTAAAAATACTTAATAGGTCTTATTCCTTGCCAAGGGATTCATCGTAAAGTATAACCAAGGGATCATTGCAAAATTTGAGCTTTCAGGGGCTTAGGGTTTGGGCAGGTCGTTAACGTGTAGGACTTTTTTTGGTAATAAATATACCGTCAACTTTGCTGTGCAATGAATCATGAAAGGTAACACATTTTTGTAACAAATTTCGATAGCCAGGACGTTGCGCACACAAACTGTCCATTTCATGCATACGCTACGATGTTACATGTATGCGATATTTATAGTGTCATATAAAACAATTTATATGTGACACAAGCCCAACATACAAACTGCTACCGCGTTTTTAAACTCTCTACGAGTTCATTCTCAAAGCACAAACACCAACACATCCCATTATCATTATAATCAGTTACGTATCGCCAGTCAATACCCACCTTAACACGGAAGTGTGGGTCATTAAATATTGACGGACTAATTTTGACTAAAAGAAGATCTGATCAACAAGGGCATCGTGACATTTACACGTCTTTTATCACAAAATAATGAGATGCTTTAATCTTACGGTAATGACGTGATGGAGGGATGCAGTAATGATCCGTCAAATAAATTGAATCGTAAAACCGAGGGTCTGAGAGCAAATTGATATTCGAGCATTCTTAATTAATTACGACGATAATTTCCTCTATTGGTTTGATAGAATGATTCATTAAGAAATATTGATTTTGGCGGAATATTACGGTAGTTGTTTATTAGAAGTATTCTGAATTTAAAAGTAGTGCTCCCTGGTAGCATTTAATTGACAACCTTTAATTTTTTTAAACCTGAAAATTACTGCAGGAATCGAAAGAGTTTCGCCTCCTGAACACGGAAAAATATTTATTATAATTTATTTCTCCATATTTAAAAAAAATACAACAAATTTAAAAACATATATGTACGTACTTACAAATACATCCACAGAATAGATATGTTTCCTTTACCCTTTTCACTAGAAAAAAGAGCTGTCATAATTTTAAATTAGATAACATTAGATAACAACATTAACGTCAAATTTACGTCATCACTTTTTTTTAATAGAGACTAGACAAAAGTAATGGATCTATTCTATCGTTGCGCTCTTTTATAATAAGCACATCTTTAAAAAATTGTAACAAATTAATTAATAATCCTAGTGAAAATTTAAAACTATCAGCGTCTTTCTCTTTCCAAACAGAATACACAAAACGAATCAAATTATAGTCTTAGAAATATGAAATGTTGTCAATTATAGGAACTCATTGTTTAGTATTGGTGTTAAATTGCATATGCAATAACGTTGTGATATCACAGTATTGAAAATATAAAGGACTGTTCATGCAATGACTGATTATCAAACATGCAGACTATTATATTGTTGTAGGTAAGGAGAAAGTTAAATGTTAACCTCGAAATTTGTCTCTACATGAGACAAGATAATGGGAGTAAATTGTAAAAATCGGCGAGTAGCAGTAAATATTCAGCCAGAAAATAGTTGTAATACCTAGCTAATGCAAACAACTTTCCGGAGATCGCTCGAACTTTTTATTTATGTTAGAGAGGCCAGACAAACGAACTAGTGGGTCACCTGATGTTAAATGAATACCACTGTCCATAGACACTTGCAGCGCTTTACGCGATACCAGTGCGTTATCGGCCCCTGGATTGATTTTACTCAATCCTACCCGATATATATGCCAGGAAATATTAGAGGTTAGGGGAATTAGCGCTTTATCAACGTCTTATCTTCAAGATAATTCATTTTAGGTAGATGTTTGAGTTTTAATGTACAGTCGCGGAATGAAAAGGTTTGTCACTTTTCAAAGCGATAAATCTTGTCATTCCGCTACTATACTTGGTGGAGCAATCTCTTGGCGAGTAGCTGAGCTACCTCAAAAGACGTCATCTTTTGCCAGACTTTTGAGATATCATAGGTACTTCAAAAGACACGCATAGCTCGATCACTTGTATGGTCGACCAAGAAATTCCTTTACCACCCTAAGGTTCAAAGTCAGTTGTACGATTTAAAACATCAAAGGCTATTTCACTTACAAACCAATATGACAATGAGCCTTATTGTTTTTATTCTGACGTAGGAACTGTTATTAAAAATGGTTAAGCACCTACTAGGTCAACTATATTCAACTAATAATGGCTGGTCTCGAAAAAACAAACTACGGACAGTTTTCCTTAACAACAATAACTATGACTTGTTGGCGAGGAATAATATCCTACTACTTGTCGCATGGCAGGAACAGAAACTAGTCGAACTAGTTTACTTGCGTTACTACTGGAACTAGTGAACAGTCCTCCGTATCAGAAACCGCGGTGTCCATAGGGGACAGAGTTGGCGTCACAAACTCGCATCGTCGACGTATTGAGCTGTTAATTTACTTGCAAATTCCCTTAACCCTTAACTTTGTGAAAGTTGGAAGGTAGGTAACCATCGGCGTAATTACGATGGAGGAAATTACGTTGGCTGTTTTGGCGAATCGATGATTATGTAACTAAAACTAAAGTAGTGGCTCTGTGAGCTGTTGGTCTTTTAAATACCCGAAATATGTTTTTTTTTTCAACTCTCATGAGTCATGACGTTTTGAAGTTTCTAAAAACTAAAAAGAGCAAAAAATCTATATAACCACCGAATTTGCTCATAAAATTGTTGAGAATCGGTTGAGAAATGCGACTTGAAGAGGATAATAGGACAGCTGGACAACCGCGAGCCGGACAGATATAAGAAAGCATTTTGTCCAAGCTGAAAGGGTACTTCGCTAGTGCTTCGCGCTCGCTACGTCAAAAAAATCTGAAAATATCACTTTAAGGTAAAAGTTTCGACGCTTCGCTTCACTGTACAAAGAAGATCAAAAAGGGAGAATAGTAAAATAGAATGCGTGATTCAGGCGCAAAGTGAAGGCATCCCAGTATTCAGTCACGTTGCCCACTCGCGACACCCAATCTTTTACGACGTCCAATATCGCCGCAATATGTCGGTTATTCCAACGTGTTCGACATAAATCACCGCCGGCTCGTTATTTTATAGGTTTTAATTTCGGCGTTTTATATCGTGATAACATCTGTGGTATAATGGCGCGGGTTTACGAGGTCGGGTAACGACCGGTTGTTTACAATATAGATACATTTTTTAATCGTATGTGTAGTGTTTATGTGGAGGGTTGTTGCATGAAAATGGGCTGTCGAAAATGAGTGGTCAAGCTTTTTTCTAGCCACCATGAGTAAGAAACTTGGCAGATATTCATTAAACAATTATGAAAAGAAAGTATGCGGAGTATAGCATTATATGGGAGCGAGACTTGGACATTGACTCAGCGGGACCGAGACAAATTGAGTGCGTTTGAGATGTGGTGCTGGCGGAGAATGGAGGGGATTAGCTGGACTGAAAAGAGAACTAATGAGGAGGTTTTAGGGTTGGTGGAAGAGGAAAGGCGGCTGTTGAGGACGATTGAAAATAGGAGAGGGAATATGCTGGGGCATCTGATACGACATGACAGTTCCATAAAAACTATTTTGGAAGTGCGGATAGAAGGCAGGCGAGGCAGGGGAAGACCGAGGCGGTCATTTATAGATCAAGCAAAGGAAAAAGTCAATGTCATGTCGTATCAGGAGCTGAAAACGCTGGCAGGGAACCGAAAAGAGTGGCGATTACTCCACCGACAAGAGCTAAGCTCTTAAATTAATGATGATGATGAAAAGAAAGTAACAATAATACACCAAAAACCAAAACACACTTAAATGAAACGATGTGTCAATGAAGCGAGCGTTTGTATTACGGCCCCTATTTCACCAACGTGACAATTGTTATGACATATGTCGAGAGGCTATTGTACCACTAGCGGGTTCTTGGGACTGAATGTGTTAATAACAATTATGTTCTGAAACGAGCATATTTTTTTCTAGTCGACATGTTTGTAGATTTGTCGATAAATCTTGACATGAGATCAAAGCTGTGTCAGTCTTGCGTTGCAATCGTAGTATATTGTGATTAACATACGCGTATGGCTAAATATTATTCGCATGTAATTAAGGTTAGTTTAAAGGTTTTAAGTTTAAGGGTTTTCGGTACCGCACTGCTTTCAGAGCATGACATGAGTGCGTGTGAGCCAACTTTGGGGGCGGCAGGCGTAAGCTTGCCTTTGGAATCCAAAAGTTTAATGGTTACTTGACCTGAAATGTGTTTTAACAGAATCATTTTTAATTATTGTGACATTGGAAGACTATCTCCAATATTATTTTTATTCTTTTTATTTTTTCCTTTTTTATTTTTTTTTGACTGTGGAAGCATTCTACACTTCCACTAAACGTAGATTATAGTTATTAAGATGTAGGTATAGTTTTAGTTTTTTAACTAAGGGACCCAATACATCCTTGTATTGTTTTTTTTATATACTTAATTATTATTTTTTTTTACTTAATTCTATATTTGTATGGTTTTTTTAGCTTGTAATTTTTAAGAGTTTGTAATTTATCTAATACCTTTAAACGAGCAATTCTTGTATATATGTATTGTAGCATATGTGGGTAAATATAACTTTTTGAGAATAAGCACGGCCTTGTGGGTACGTGCAGTCTGTTACCGAACAATAAACGAGTGTGACGTATATTTGCTGTTTTCTTCAGTATCCTGAAATACAGGACATTTGGCGACGAGAATCGATTCCACGTGGATATCATCGTGAATATTATGGCAGATAAGCACGGATTTTTCGGCGGCAGCCTCGCTTTCGACCATCACACGCAGGAGTGGAATATTTTTTTTAGTCGGTTTACTCACTATTGTGCGGCGAGTGACATTAATAACGAAACCCTGCAGGATACCAATGCATCTACCAGCCCTGAAATACTGCAGGAGGAAGAATATCCGCAGCTAAACAAGTTTGTGACAAACAGATCTCGCAGAGTGACCGCTATGGCGGAAAACGGAAAATAGATTTTAAGATTGGACAAAAAGTGCTTGTAAAATGTTTTCATAATAACGGAATGAAACACGTTTGGAGAGACGGTTTAGTACAAAAGAGTCTTGGATCGCGGATTTATTGGGTCTATGTACCTGAGTTGGATATTCAAGTAAAAAAACACATAGATTTTTTGTTGCCTTACAAAGGTACAGATAGAGGCTCCGCAGTGGACGACGACGACGACGTCAGTATTTCGGATTTAAATGGAGGAGACGGTGCATTTTCATCTTTCCAAGACATTCGTAACTCAGAATGCAACGAAGACATTGCAGCAGACCACGGCTCCGTAAGGACAGAAACATTAGAAGAGGATGAAAACCTGGAGGGATCATTTCAGTCTATCTCGGATGTAGAATCTCCTCAACGACAACAGAACGAAACCCTGCAGGATACCAATGCATCTACCAGCCCTGAAATACTGCAGGAGGAAGAATATCCGCAGCTGGAGCCTCAACCTGCAGAACCTGATGAGAATTCAGACAGAGCCTCTAGAAATGTCCGTCTCACAAGAAACCAAAATGTCCGTTATAAAAATTTCTTTAAGTAAATTGTAGTCGTATGTATTAAAAAATCTTTAAATGTTAAGGTTAATTACTTTGGTAAGGATTGTTTGTATTTAATGGTGGAGGGATTGTAGCATATGTGGGTAAATATAACTTTTTGAGAATAAGCACGGCCTTGTGGGTACGTGCAGTCTGTTACCGAACAATAAACGAGTGTGACGTATATTTGCTGTTTTCTTCAGTATCCTGAAATACAGGACATGTATATATGTATATATATATATATATATATATACCTTTAAACGAGCAATTCTTGTATATATGTATATATATATATATATATATATATATATATATACATATATACATATATACAAGAATTGCTCGTTTAAAGGTATTAGATAAATTACAAACTCTTAAAAATTACAAGCTAAAAAACCATACAAATATAGAATTAAGTAAAAAAAAATAATAATTAAGTATATAAAAAAAACAATACAAGGATGTATTGGGTCCCTTAGTTAAAAAACTAAAACTATACCTACATCTTAATAACTATAATCTACGTTTAGTGGAAGTGTAGAATGCTTCCACAGTCAAAAAAAAATAAAAAAGGAAAAAATAAAAAGAATAAAAATAATATTGGAGATAGTCTTGGTATATTGGTTTATATATATATATATATATATATATGTATATATAATCAGGATCTCGGAAACGGCTCCAACGATTTCGATGAAATTTGGTATGTGGGGGTTTTCGGGGATGAAAAACTGATCTAGCTATGTTTCATTTTCAGAAAATCGCTTTTACTCGTGTTTTCCGGCTATTTTTGTTTGCATTAGAATATGAAGCTAAATTTAGAGCAGATCATAATGGCACGTTAGAAATTGGGTGGTCGCGGATCCAGCCGACCTCGGTTCGATACCACGTTTTTTTTCAAGATTTTTAGTTTTTTTTTTTTAAGTTTATTTTTTATGAGAAAACGTCAAGTTTCTTCTTTTGTGAGAAAAAGTTACTTTTTTGTGAGAAAAAGTTACTTTTTTGTGAGAAAAAGTTACTTTTTTGTTAGAAAAAGTATTATAGGGAACGTGCAGTAACTATAGGCGGCAGCACTAATGCGACAGAAGAGACACTATGCGGACAGTAAAACAAACTTATCAAGGTAAAACATTCAAATTGATGCCACCCTTATGGCACCAGTTGGCAGCACCGTCTATCTATGTGCACGTTCCCTATTGGGAGCACAGAACAGGAAAAGCCGGTTGTCTGTAAAGTCGGTTTACGGACGATAGTTTAACGTGACTCACCCCCCCCCCCCCCCTCCGGTGTTTTTGTCAAATATCTTGAAAACGGTGCATCCTACGGCAAAATCAATGAAATTTTCATCCCCCCTTAAATACCCCCGCGCTCCCTCCCCCGCATCCCCTCCCCCCCTCTCACCCCCCCTCCCCCACCCCTCCGGTGTATATAATCAGGATCTCGGAAACGGTTCCAACGATTTCGATGAAATTTGGTATTTGGGGGTTTTCGGGGATGAAAAATTGATCTAGCTTGGTCTTATCTCTGGGAAAACGCTTAGTACCGAGTTTCTGCCCGAGCAGAGCTCGGTCGCCCAGGTACTTATATTGTAATTTGAAAAGATGACTTCCTGCCAAGTTTCTTGCGGCGCATTCTTCTTGGCAATGATGGTCCTTACGAAAGCGCTGGTAGTTTTAAAAAAAGTGACATGTAAAAGAGCCCTTTGCGGCCTACTTGCAGAATAAACGTTTTGATTTTGATTTTGATTTTTTAAAGGGTTGCCAGGAAGAGCGCTCTTAAGCGATAAGGCCGCCTATTGCTAACCTTGTAACTTTCTCTCTGTGTACCTGTTTTCTGTATCGCTTAATATTACTGGTGTACAATAAAGAGTCATTGTATTGTATTGTATTGTGCGACAATTGTCACGTTTGCGAAATAGGGGCCTATTTGATAAGCAATAACTATTATTATTATAATTAATTAGTAATTATTATTTGATAACCCAAAAAAGTTTGATAGATGAGATTAGGATACAAAATCGAACAATACATTTACTTTTAGTTTACCACTGACAGATGGCTTGCCTTCATTTCATATTCAACTTTAACGACCTACAAATAAAGCCAATTTTAGAATACTGTTACCCACGTTTGCAGATTTTGTAATAGCTACTTTATTTGTATGGTGTTAAAGTTGGAAATGAAATGAAGGCAAGCCATCTGTCAGTGGTAAACTAAAAGTAAGCGTATTGTACCTTGTCGCCTCCTCTACATTTTATAAATAGTTGACATAAATGCGTTACTTCACCTCGAATAAACAAAAACAAAACAAAAAAAACTCAAAATAATGATCGTGTGGGTTGACATGTTATTGCTTAACAGCACCGATTTACCATTCAGTTTAGCTAATTGGAACAAACTAGCTTTCAATCTAATTTATTTATTTATTTATTTAGACATGCCAACAGTACATAAACAAAACAGTCTCTTCCAGCTGCTTACCGCGTAGCATAACTACGACCTAGCAGTGCTACGATTTATTTTTGTAGCAAATCTACGCACGTCTTAGTAGCTTTGTATTTAAATTGGGAACTTTTTTAACATGGGTACAAAGTCGAGACTGGATAGTTTGCATAGCATATTACTAATGTTAGATAGCCACCAAACTGCCCCTTGATAACGTAGTATAACCGTAGTACTCACAGTAACTTTTTTATAAATATGTTTATGGATTGTTATGTTACAGGTTGCTTATAAATATGGACTACGTAAAATTGTGATCAATTTATTTATCCTTGTTAAAGTAATATATATTATTGTTGGTTATATGGTACGGTGTTTATTAATAGGTATTGTTGAAACTTTTCTACCGCAACTCCATTAGAAATCAAGTTTATTGTTGCACCCAAAAAATGCATACTGTTATGAAATTTCACACATTTTAACTAGGCTTAGTCTTAGGATTAGCGTCACAGAACAGTTTAATTAAAAATTCGTAGTGTTACTTTCCCTCTGGGAGATTTTTGCCATGGATAAGATAATATATTAACGGAGGCTGAACTGAGAATATGAATCGCTAGAAATAAATTTTCTTACCCTTAAATCTGTTCGCAAAATACATTTTGTAATATTGTTCGAAAGTACATTTTAAACCAAATTAATTTCCCAACTTGTTTCTATTTACTTTGGATCCAGCGAGGAAGAAAATAAATTATTGTCGATCAACAAAACGACAATATATTGATGAAACTTTGCGAGAACTTACAGTTAAATTGAACAAGAGGAAACACTAATATTGAACCTAAAATATTACTTTAATTAAATTTCTTCCTTCACTTAATGAGAACATTGTTCAATTAGGTTAGCGAACATTTAATAAAACAAAATATAATTTTACAATATAAATTTACATAATTTCTAATTTTGGAAACTCCAATATTAAAAACTGGTTTACTTGTTTCAGAAAAGCAAGCTTTACCGATTGCTCTACGCAGAAACTGCCAAAAGAGGCAAAATTGTTCATCAAAATGCAAAACAGCACAATTTTCCTGCACTGGCCAACCAAACGAGAAAGAACTGAATTAACTGGACGTTGAAAAACAGATAACTGGATTTGCATAACTCGTTCACACGACGCGGTAACTTAATTTCAGTTGACAGGTCAAAATGACGCGGACGGGAAAACGACATGACATTACGCTATTAATAAAAAACCGACCAAGAGCGTGTCGGACACGCCCAAGATAGGGTTCCATAGCAGGTACGAAAAAATCTTTGCATACTTTATTATTATTAATGTGGTAGTTTTGATCCCAACGTCAGCGGTACAGCGCCATCTATCGGCAAATTGGGTAACTAATCTAACTGCAGTCTACTAGAACTAATAGTATGTATGTTGATTGTTTTTCAGATGTAATATTTTTTTTTATTTAAAAGATGTTACTGTTATTGTGATCTTATAGGTACTTAAAGAAAAAAAAATGCTTGCAATGGCGGTTAAATTACAATCTTAGTTTAGAAATATTTTTTACAAAAACTTAATAACTGCTCAACTGATTAGAAAGTTTTTATTAATTTTAACTTGCGTGATTTTTTTCATATTTTTTAGACGTGCGGTTCAAAATAAATAAAATCAATTTCAATTTAATTTCAAAAGTTAGAGGCGGGGGGGGACACATTATTTTGAACTTTTGGAGTGTATATCTCCGAAAATATTCACTTTATCAAAAAATGGTTTTAGAAAACCCCTATTTATTTTCAAATACCCATCCAATGATACCCCACACTATGGGGTTAGTCGAGAAAAAAAATCACGTCCCGCTACTCGATAACTCCTCCATAACCAAACTTTGTGATAAAAACGGAATCAGTAGTTATTCCAAATAAAACGATAATATTTTATCGTGATTATTAATTTCCAGTAGTTTCTTACATTTTATTCAAACACAAGCAAATCCCCGTTATTAAGCGTAAAACGACTTCTTCACGTTCAGGTTCTCCTTACAAAAATAATTAAGCTAAGAGCTTATCCCGGATTGAGTTCGCCGCCATTTTTCTCAGTAGCTGAAACATAAGTCTGCGAAAACGTCTGTTATTGTTCGTTCGACAAGCGAGAGAGCAGTTACCATTAAAAGGTCCGACGTTTGCCCCAAGAGAGCTCTTTCATCGGCCAGGGGCTCGATTCAGGACTGGCCCAAAACGGTTTGCGACCGGTAACGGAATCGTTTGAGCGAGGATTGAGATAGGATTCCTATTCAGGAACGCCAAAAAGCACTGGTTTGCGAGAGGTTTGGGCTGAGATTGGGATGAGCTTTATTTTCCTATTCGGGAAGCCACGTCATCATTGTAGGGGAATTATTGGCAGCTGTCAAAGTTTTTTAGAAAACAGAGCGATTGAGGTCGCATTTTCTGTCAAACATATAAAGAACTCTCTAATAATTACTTTGTCAATGCGGGAATATCAAACCATTACAATTTAACTCATAAATAAGAAAAACTAAAACCCCCGAATCCCCGAGAGCCGAGTGCGACGTAGCGTTATGTTGTCTATTCGGCAGGTGCCAAAACGTGGATAGGATTGGACTTCGTAAGCTGTCATTTTTTGTCGTTTCTTGTGTCAAATTAGGATGAGAATGAGATAAATAACGTTTGAGGTTTTGGTATGGTTTTAACTTATCTCAAGCTCATCTCAAAAATAAAATTGAAGTAAGGCGGATTTGTTTGAAATCTGTCTTCAGTTACAAAGAATTAAAAAATATTTGTTTTGAGTCGACAACATGTATCCACAAAACTCGGATTGCAGTGATAATTGGAATTTTTTTAACATGAAACGAAGCTTGACAAATCGCCATCTTGGAGATCACGGTTTGACACGTTGCGATATAATAATGTACACATAAACATGTGTAGTTGTGTGTTTCTGCTTCAGTGCCTTCCTTCAGTGACAGACAGTCGACAGTGTATAGTGTATTTTTGTGAAAATGTTGAATGTTTGTCAAATTTCAATAAAAATAGAAAACGACCTCTTCAACTGCATACTGCTCATTTACCATCTACGAAAACACCGCTTTGCCCTGCTGCCCGACTCAAGAAGATAACGCCAAACTTGAGCTGCTAGCTATCCACTGCTGAAATACAGAATTAGAAGGACTAGAAATTGCGCATCAGTTTATTAGGCAGGAAAGTAGGTCACGGTACATCACCGACTGCAGTGCAATAGAAGCAAATACTTCAATCCAAACTCTTAAGTGATGTTGTTGTATCACAACGGCTGCAGATTGAAAAATCTGTACCTGTGTGGGAAAGCTGCATGTCAGAGGAGTATGTACTCAAAACAAGAAAAGAGGAAAAGTAACAATCAACACCAATAGAAGAAGAAAATTTAGCAATTTTGTGGAATGAACTCCCCGAACTTGGAATAAGTGCGCCTTCAGTGAACTCGTTTAAAAATAGACTGGATATTTATTTAAAAGGACTTAAGATACAAGTGCAGTGATATGCGTGTATCAGTTTCAATGAGTTGCTAGTGTATTATTTTAAAATAAATTTGTATGGTCCAGAAAGATTTGGGTTAAAACAAATTCTGACAAGAAACATGTTGAGCTTTGCAACTATGTGTAATTTCCCCTGTGGAATAATTTTCTAAATGATACAGTTGAAGTCATACAGCCATTGCATCAAATATTGTGTGAACATCAATCTTGTGGTTAATGGCATAGAGTTGTATAGATATTTGTAAACTGTACATCAATTCTGTTAAGAGGATCATCGTTGGGATCACATAATCTTCTCTGTGTGGCCGTGAGCATCACACGTGGGATCAAAAGCTCATTTTTCAGTGTATTGATATTGGGATTGTTTTGGGGGCCCGACTCAAACTGTGCATGCTATTTTGTAGATGATATTCTACATTTATTTACAAAAACTTAACTATTTCAAATTATTAGATACCTAGCAAATACTTGCTAGCACCATAGTAATAGGGTGGTTTTGTGATCATCACTGGTGGATCACTAAATTTGTATAAGGCTTGGGAGCAACATTTTAGTTGAAGTATGGTGGGCAGCCAACATGTTTATAATAAAAATAATAATAACATTTATAATGCCTGGCTCTTAGAGCACGCGCAGACAGAGGCGGTCTGGAGTTCTTAGTTCAGAGTTCTGCGTTCTTTCAAATGTACTGAGTCTCTTACGATAATGCACACAGCAGGCAACTGGAACTCTCGAGTGGTCAAAACACAAAACTGAATGCCAAACTCGGAATTCCAGACCGCTCTCTGGCTGCGCGCACTCTTAGAGATCAAAAAGTACTTGACACAACCTAGTTTATAATTTTGACTGGTCAGTGAAAGTCTATAATTTTGTGTCTTATGCATAAAGTAAATTATGCAATATAAATTTGTTTATATGATTTATATACAAAATTACTATGTTACTTTTACCTACATTAATTTGCTTTCTTTACATTAAATAGAAATTGATATAAAATATTGACAGTAACAAGAGTGTAAAACTATAATTACCTACATACATAATTATGAAAGAAAAAATAATTTATCTAAAATGCCATTGGGGCGATGGATATGTTTGGGCCAAGTATGATCCGGACCGGATGGATAGTGTTTAATTTAATTTTGTATTAGTTTAATAAATTAAAATAAATACTTTTTGTAAAACTACATTCATGCAAAGAAATAAATGATTTAGCTTTAAGATAAATGTATTTTGAAATTTGTTTTTTTTTTTATATTAGAAATTATAAACAAGGTAATAAGATTAAGGGATAAGTTTGCCTGTGTTCATATTTTTTTGTTTTGTGTACCTACAATAGGTAGTTATTTATAGTAAGTTAGATTAAAATACCTACTTGAAATTGTCTTTTTTTATTTTTAATGTATTGTATTCCTGGGTTTATGTGATTATCTTACTATTGTAAAATATTTGGTTACAAAGTGCAGGCATTAGAATTTCATAGATTAAAAGAATAATAATTATTAGAATGTTTTAGAAAATTTTCTTTTTCAATAAATTACTTATTTTACCTTTGTTTTTTTTTATTGCTTCATCCCAGAGTTTAAATCAAAGTTGAGGAATGTTTTATCTCTTTTGACTTAGCTTGTCTATAAGTTATAGTGTTATATCATAGGTACTATTGGTAGTTATCATTTCGAATAAGACATTTATATTTTAAATAAGAACTTATCAATTGCAAATTATTGATATTGTCACGGTCGTAATGACGATAGTATTGATACTCTCTATTGTTTCAGTTTATTGATAACAGTTCAATCGTAGCAATGTAGTTTTTAAAGCAAATGTAATTAAGTGATTAATACCTAAGTAGATAGGAGTAGGTATAATGAAAATACAGTCAACAAAACCTAAATTTAGAATTTTTATTCAAAATTACGTTTTTAACAAAAACTTATTAATCCTTAGTATCCCATGTTAGCCCATGGAGGATTTCTCTTAATTGACATAATAATTTCAGCTTAATTTTATTGAAGCCGTGGGCTAGTTTTGTACATAAAATACCAATCTATAAAACAGTAGGTACCGTGACTGACTGACTGCTGGGCTAGAGACTTAAAATTTGGCATAGGGTCAGGGAGGGTACAGTTGCTCGGAGGGAACAGTTGCTCGAATGCAGTGCTGGAAAGGGAAAGGGCTTTATATCTGTCCTCTACGTCAATGAGAAGGGTTCGACACGCGATCGTGTATGAACTAGTCCATGAGTCGCTCTGGCGCCGCGCGGTTGAGTAATAACGTGTTCCGTTTTTTACCCGGCCGAATTTACATTTCACGTAAGTTTCATTTCGTTTTTTAAATAAACTTATGTGAGATTCTTAAGTACTGCTGTTTTTGTCGAAAAGTTTGTCTAATTTATTTAGTATTGACTGATAATTCAATGCTCTATCTAGGTCTATGCGTTTGTTTCTTTTTTGATCTTGATTCCAAAATGGCGTCAGGGTCAACAGTAGCTCGTTTCGGAGAAGTACACAGTGGCTCGCGAGCCACTGTGTACGTATGAACTTGTAAAAATAATACGGACAGTTCAATTTAATAAATTTGAATAAAAAAATGTTGTCCATTGTTCTTAGAACTTCAAATTTAAAACCAAATGACTGCTAATAAAATAAAAGTTAGTACTAGAGGGGTAGAACACAGCGGCTCTATTCCATCCGTAGCCACTGTGTACTGTTAGAACCACTGTATACAGGGGTAGTACACAGTAGCTCGAGCCACTGTGTACTGTTAGAGCAAATGTGTACTTGGAGGTACTAGTCACTGTGTACCTATAGTCACAGATTACTTAATATACGCACCGGCAAAAAATTTGGCCCACAGTCCACCTTTCATACAAACGAGGCTACTTTGATGCCTTATTTCTACACCAGGGTAGTGCCCTGGTTGAGATCTGATGATGGATATCCAGAGCATCGATAATGGAGGTCCGGTGTTCCCAACATACCCAACTGATCCAACAAGCAGTTCACACCACAGAGAGAGAATTTGTACAGCAGCACTGAGATTTTCATTCATTTTATTGCCATTTTAGCTGTTTTTCTAAATGTGTATAATTTCCGTGTTAAACGGAGATTCAATCAGGTGGGTATTTTAGGAACTCTGAATGTCTTTTATCAATGCTCGGAGTAGCCATCATCAGATCACAGCCAAAGCACCGCCTAGTAGAGAACCAAGACATCAAAGTGACTTCGTCTGTATGAAAGGTGGACTGTGGGCCAAATTTTTTGCCGGTGAGTGTAGTTGCTTCGAAACACATACTGCATCCTGTACAAAATCTTGGTACTTACCGCGATTATAGCCACAGATTACTCCTTAAGAATATGTGCGTGCCGACAGTGACAAGAGCTGGCAGTTTGGATAAAAATATTTTTTTTTCTATTTTTTGTTTTACCATTTTGTCGGGATAATTGCTATATATTATATCCATGCAAACTTTCTAACTATTCCCTAAGCTAAGCCACGGACGGACAAAGGGACAGACGGTCGTCGGTCATGGGGAAACTATACCTAAGGGTTCCGTTTTTGCCATTTTAGCTCTGGAATCCTAACAAAAAAAGGATATTTATTGTAATGCGCAGAACACATTGCCATGCTCACAGTATCCTAGCGTTGTACTAGATAAGAAGGTCAACTTTCGAACTTCGCATCGTGCCATCCCGATCACGCTTATAGCTTTTTATAGAAGCGTAAGACGGACAGCACGATACGAACTCTCAAATTGTTATATTTGCTATTAATTCTAGCATAGTCATATTAAAATTTGCCCCCTGTTTCACCATTCACGTATAAAAGTCCAGGCGGCATATTTTTTTCGTGGAACACGAATGAATGTGTGTCGGCGCGCGCTTGTGATAACGTACTAAAATTTCGATCCCAGGAGATCGTCCCCGCGGTAGGTAAATATCGCGCGTAAGTACATGGCATGCAGGAGGCCTGCTATACCTAGTAGTATACAGTGGCTCGATTCCCATTTTTTTAAAAAAAGGTCGTTATCTCTTTTTTGGTGAGAGTAATTGGAAATCTATTTACTACATATAAAACTTAATAATAAACGCTGCTTTGTGCCTACAAAAAATATTTCAGGCATTTATACTTTTCATGCTATAGCCCGTTGAAAAAATTCTAGCGACTGTACCCTCCTTGACCCTACATACTTATTTATTGAATCAGGCGTTACTTTACGGAGGTCCATATTAATGAACTGAAACAATTACTTTGCTCGCCCACGACCTTACGATAGTTACGTTTATGCAAGAAATGTGTGTTCATGCAGTTCCTCCACCTCCACACTACGAACACACAAAAATCACACAAACCCAACCATCATCACCACCAAACTACACTGACGCGTTTCGAACTCAACCAGAGCTCATCCTCAGAGTAAGCACCACAACCGTATGCTACACTACCAAATGTTAAACTCTAGTCGCGGGTGAGCAAAGTAATTGTTTCAGTTCTTACATACTTATAGGTACCTAGAATGTCATAGAGGTGCACTAAGGACGGATTTCCCGAAATCCTATGGTATCTATAGGAAAATATCTAAACTTTGTTTGAAGGGGGTAATTCTGAAACTACAGAGCTGATTTTAAAAACTTTCAGCAACAGAAAGCTACACTATTCCCGAGTGATATACTTAGCTCCTTTTTTTACGGGAAAATGTAAAATTCCCTCGAAATAGAAATAAGTTAATTTAACTTCGGAGCTAATTTTTAAAAATTTTTTCACTAATAGAAAGCTACACTGTCTCTGATCGACATTTAAGCATATTTAAAATAGGTCTAAACAGTTATTACTATCCAGCGGGAACTTCATACTTTCTCGGGATAAGTGTCCTAAACCAGAACAGTGTTAGCTTTCTATTAGTGAAAGTTTTTTTATTTGGTCTAAATGTAGAATTTAGTACCTATTTGTATCCTCTGGGGATTTTACATTTTCGCCGAGGGAAAGTAGGTACAGCTAAATTAGCTACTTAAAACGTTGGCTGCGGCGCTGATTTTTACGTACATTCAGACCGTGCGTTACTTACGCGATACACAGCCCCGCCCGCGCAGGCGGTAAGACGCGTACCGTGCGGAAAAGACATGGTTTCGCAGCCAACGTGTTAATTGTCAGTCAAGAGCTATCCCGCGGGAACTTTACATTTTCACGAAATTATACATATTTTTCAAAATAAAAATCCTGACCGATTGACTGATCCACTCTCACTCACCGATTCATCAAACATTCACGCGAAACCCTTGACCCTGAAAGTAGTAGAAGGCTGAGTGACCAGAGATGAGTGGCTATCTCGCTTTCCACATATTTTTCCGTCGGCTGGTGGGAGATGGTATTCATTCGTGTCTCTAAAGTCATAAAAGGTAATTAATAATGCATAATTGGATTATTTCATTATTTATTAATTTTCAGAATCAGTCTTCGATTCAGAATTATCATTCTACATTTATTTTTATCTTTCAATTAAATAATAACTCAATGTTGAAAACAAATACAGTAAAAAATTAAAACATTAAATAAATAATGACACTCGAATAATACAATTAATTAAATTAATAACTTAAATTACAATAATAATAATTATAAAATAAATAATCTTTATTCAATTACAAGTCCATAGGTCCACAATCAAGAAATAAATAAAATTAGTTAAATAGGGATGTTTCCTAGGTAAAAAAATAATAATTCTTATTAGTCCGTATTTTACATTATCAAAAAATATTAGATACGTAATTTTTCTTTTGACAATTAAACAAAAAATTACGAAGATATGGCGCGTTGAAGTTCCGCGTGACGTCACTTGTTCCTAAAACGCTCATACATAGTGTAGGAACAAGTGACGTCACGCGAAACTTAAACGCGCCATATTTTCGTAATTTTTTGTTTAATTGACAAAATAAAAAATACGTGTCCAATATTTTTTGATAATCTAAAAGACTGACTAGTTAGGAAAGTAGCCAATTGTTATACTTATTAAATTACAACAATAACCTTGAATTAACAATACAGTTGTATTGTTGATCGAAGACAATAACAATAGCGAAAATATACGGATCATTCACGTCTTAAAACGAGTTTAACTCGACATACGACGACGTATGGTGTCGGGAAGAATGGCTACGGATTAGCCCGAAACATGTCCAGTTAAACTCTTTTTAACTCGACATGTTTCGGGTCGACACTCGCGTCGTACTCGTACCTGGCTCAAAAATTCCCATAACATCCGCAGCATTGCCCCGCTATATGGCCAACGCAATCTGCTGAACCAGGTACGACCCGGAGCAAGGGTCGCAGCCCCTGGAGGAGCCATTTCTACCGCAAAAGGTACGAATTCATACGTGGGCTCCAAGGCTGAGTATTTGAGGTGTTTAGACCTTGCGACATTCTCAGCCTCACATCTAGTCTATCTAGTTCGACGTGCAATTCAAGTGAGAAGGCGTGAAGGTAGTCGCTCACGTCGCATCCCAGCATCCCACAAGAGGCAGTGCCATCTCTACCAAGGAAGGGATTATCATTTGCATTATACTAATACTAGCTGTTGCCCGCGACTCCGTCTGCGAAGAATAGGGGTATAAAAAATAGCCTACGACCTATCCTTTGACCTACCAAATGTGGAACAAAAAATTTCATAAAAATCGGTCGAAAGCCATGTCGGAGGAGTTCGATAACAAACACCGTGACACGAGATTTTTATATATTAGAAGAAGAAGCTGGTGCCCGCGACTTCGTCCGCGCAGTAAAGCTGTACGGTCAATCGTACGCTACGTAGGCAATAATTATAATGTAGGTCATGTGAAATGTATTTTTAATATAAAAAGAGTTAGTGCAATAAACGCATTCATTCAATCAGCGCGGTTGTTCACATTATTACCTGCCGCCCTGAGTCAATTATCACCGAATATCATCATTTATCAATCAATTATCAATATCATTATAGTGTAGCCGCTACATTTATTGGTTCTTCGAACCTTCTTTGGACTACGTTTGCGTGTTTCGTGCCGCGGATCCGTAGGATTACAGTGTGTCGTGTCGTTGCAGTTTTGAAAAAGTGCCTTAGTGTATCCGGTTTCCCTGTGTGTTAGCAAATCGGTTCGATTGGCCTCCCACAAGCGGGTCTCACCAATTGGATTGAGAAGGTGCAATTACTACACACATTTCAACCATCCCGAGGCACTAAGAGAAAACCCATCGACACCAATCATATTTATCACCGTTATACAGAAGTAGTACAGACCGGATCTTTATCATCCAACAAATTTAATTTTATATCAGAATGGACACTCTGTGAACCCGTCAAAGTCGGATCATTCAGGAGATCGAAAGGATTTGCATTAATTTCGGCAAAGATGGTTATCATTTATGGTGGAATGGTCGAGTATTATGAAAGGGAAAGAAAGGTCATATCAACATATCAAATCTCCCGTCAACACAAGCCCCAAACTAAAGAAGCCAAGGCGAAAGATAACGCTGGACCCCGATTTGAGATTCCTATGAGCAGTATGGAAAACCGAGGTACTGTACCATGCGGTCCTGTAGAAGAAATGTTATCTCAACAGAGGACAATCTTCAGAGCCTTCGCACGTATCGCAAACCGTATTAAGTTAGAAAGCATGGTAGAAAAATGGGAAATTGAAGACCATCTGACAGATCTGCAATATCGCTGGCGTGTTATTGATGAATTACATTTGCGTATCGATAACATGTTACAGGGTCGGGATGAAGATTATGATTCGGAGTTAGGAAGAATCGAAGATGATTTTAATAACATTCGAAAATTACTTGTTCTAGCTAACGAACTGCCCTTTTTATAACCTCCAAAATTCCGGAATACAACCACAATTTAGCAGTCGAGAGCTAAGTTTATTGGAACAAAATCAAAATATAATTAGAAACTAGAACTAAATATAACTTAAACTAAAAGTACAAAGTAAAAATATCGTCTAAATTTTCGGCCACAGACCAACCCCAAGATACTGGCCGCGTTACCTCTCTGAATTACTATTCCTAATCTTTGTGAGAGGTAAGTGCCAGCCCTTGGGTCGTCTGAGGCCAAAATCAGGAGTGTAGACAAATCCTTAATGAAAAGTTTAGTGTCTTCTGCCCATGGTCCCATTGTCTCAAAAGTAAGCGAAAACAGTTTTATCACAAACTGAGTTGATCCGCCCATCTGCACCAATCGACACCCAAGGTGGAAATTCCTACGTTTACCGGGAAATACGGACATTGGCCTACGTTCTTCGACCTCTTCACGGAAACCATTCACAACAACATTGGACTAAGCAAATCACAAAAGATGCAGCACTTAAAGAGCAAGGTCAAAGGTGAAGCTGAACGGTTGATCCAACATCTGCAAATGTCATCAGAAAATTACGATACAGCCTGGGAGGTTACTTAATTGTTCATCGCTACAATAATCCTCACGCTCTCTTTTCCAATCAAATCGAGACATTTTTGAATTAACCCGCAAACAAACATCATTTGAACTCAAACGCCTGCATGATACTACAATGGAGTGTATATATGCGATTCATAACTTAGGAATAGATACTACCACATGGGATCCACTTCTTGTCCATTTAATTGCGAAAAAATTGGATAACGATACCTACACAAGGATTACAAAGAAGCACGCAAATCGTCAAGAGACTTGCCGTCGTTCGACGAGCAGATGCACTTCATAGAAAGCAAATGTACAGCTCTTGAGCCCATCAATAAGAGAGACTAACATGTACTTATCAGAAGCCACCAGCAACATGGTCCCGCAGCCATAAGAATAAATAAGAACATAGCAGTGGCGAAGCGTGAAATTTTTTTCAGGTAAAGCCGTAGCGAAAACCAGTGGCGGCGCAGGACCTAAATTTGGTGTGGGCAAGACAAGACACATTTTGTGAGGCCCTGTGATGGCGCGTCACACATTAGATTACGGATGTAATGAGCAAAAAACGGGAAACTTTCGAGGCGCGAGGACCCTCAGACCGCGAGGCCGAGGACGGTGGCCCACGTCGCCTTTACCCAGCGCCGCCTCTGGCGAAAACTATTAACCTTTATCTTACCCTTTTTATTTATTCTCTTCTTGAAAATTAGGACATAACTTCTAAAATCGTCACTCAAAAAATTCGCATCCACAATCAGTTTTAATTAAAGGAGCCTTTTCTACTTTTATTAAGCCCAGTAAGTACAAAATAATTTATCTAGCGAGTCCGACCGAAGATAAAATATAAATTAAACTGACCACTTGACACTATAAGTTTGCACAATCCGATATTACGAAATTTCACTGGTTTCGAGCATCAACACTAATCTGGCTATGTATTTTTTTATTAAATTAAAACAATATATGTACTACTAATAATAAACAATAATAATACTTCACAACAAGAAACGAAATATGAAGTTTGTAATCAATGACAAATCAATCGTAATGTTGCCATTACAATTATTTCCAATAAGTGACGGTGTTATTTTATAAAATTCTAATCTAATATTAATTTCGCCAGTTTATAAACCTTAATAATAAAAGCAGATAAAATATAATTGTTTTTGTTTTACACTAAATCATCGATATTTTACGTTCCATTTCGCTGCAGTAATTTTGTATAAGTAGGCGATCGTAGCGCCAAAAATGTTCCAAGAAGCCGCTCACGGCTCGCGGCTCGCGGCTTCGGCAGGCAAAGTGAAAGTGAGCCTTACGCACAACACACAAAGTCTTTTTTTAAATGTAATAAGCCGCTTAATCCCGGGTTATCTAAGTAGCATAAACACACGATGTTTCCTGGAGTGGTGTGGGTGTTTGTCAATGAATTATTTAAATGTCTGAGTGCACAATTTCTAATATTTCCGACCGGCATTTACTATTAGAGATCTTGAATGAATCGTTTTTGTGAGAGTATTACGTTGCGTTTTGATTCTGCATCGTGTTGAAAAAAAGTTAAGTTTATTAGGGAAGAGTATGCCTGTATTACAAACAACGGGTTATTAATAGAAGCGTTTGATTACTTCAAAATTTTAGGCAACCCGAAAGGAATCGGGTTGTTAGCACCCTTCGCCACTGGAACATAGGTAGAAAGGAAACTCCCGCTCCGGCCGAGTACTCTAATATCGCGACCTTTGAGTCCGGCCGGAGCGGGAGTTTCCCTTCTACCTATGTTCTTATTTATTCTTATGCCGCAGCCTCAGTACGCGCCAAAGGTATCCTAGATCAATCGCAAATTTTAGAGAAATTATCAAACCGCACCTACATATATATACGCCACAATGTCCACTTTGTCACGGAACCCTTGATTTATTCAGATGTAAAAGGTTCCTTAATTTATCATCGGAATGCAAGTTGAAGACAATTGCAAAACAACAAATATGCCTAAACTGCTTGTATAAGCACTATGACAAGCCGTGCATTTCGAAATGCCGCTGTAAATATTGCGAAGGCAAGCACAATTCGATTATTCATAACGATATCATACAAGTACAGTCACCCGCAAATCCCGCAATAAAATATTCATCATCCAAGACAAATCAATCGCCGAACAACGTGATCGAGACAAAGTCGCCTAATGACAAACAACACAACGTAGGTCGCGTGGCCGCCGAAGATGAAGAAATTCTGTTGACTGCTTTATCATTAAAGGTTAAAGCAGCGGACAATACTCATATCACATTGAGAGCGCTCCTTGACCAGGATTCACAAATAACATTGATTTCTGAAAATGCCCCACACATGTTGGGATTACAACGACATCGCTTCCAAGCGTCGGTATCAGGAATAGGAGCATCATCCAAACAGAAAAAAGGAATAATAATCTTGGAATGTGAATCAATTTATGGAGGCTATCAATATTGACACAAGCCTTAATCATATCACGAGTACTATACGCTGCGGCAAGTTATACAGAAGACCGAAGAGTATAACTTGCCGCTATGTAGCGCTATCTAGCGTTTGTGGACTACGACAAAGCCTTTGATTCGGTCGAAACATGGGCGGTGCTCGAGTCTCTCCAGCGGTGCCATATTGACTACCGGTACATCGAAGTGTTGAAGTGTTTGTATAAAAATGCCACTATGTCGGTTCGAGTGCAGGAACAGAGTTCGAAGGCGATTCCCTTGAAAAGAGGCGTAAGACAGGGAGATGTAATATCACCGAAACTGTTTACTGCCGCTCTGGAGGACGCCTACAAGCTCCTGAAATGGAAAGGACTAGTCATCAATGTCAACGGCGAATACATCACTCACCTTCGGTTTGCCGACGATATCGTGGTCATGGCAAAATCGATGGAAGAACTCAGCACGATGCTTGAAGACCTCAATGGAGTCTCTCGACGGGTAGGACTCAGGATGAACATGGACAAGACGAAAGTTATGTCTAATGTTCATGTTGTCCCTGCCCCCATTGTGGTCGAGAACTCGGTTCTTGAAGTTGTTGACGCATATGTATACCTAGGACAAACCGTCCAACTAGGTAGGTCCAACTTCGAGAAGGAGGTCAATCGGCGAATCCAACTCGGATGGGCAGCGTTCGGGAAGCTCCGCAACATCTTTTCGTCCAATATACCTCAGTGCCTCAAAACAAAAGTCTTTAATCAGTGTGTGTTGCCAGTGATGACATATGGCACTGAGACGTGGTGCTTTACTATGGGCCTGATGAATAGGCTCAGAGTCGCTCAGCGAGCTATGGAGAGGGCTATGCTTGGAGTTTCTCTACGGGATCGAATCAGAAACGAAGGGATCCGTAGAAGAACTGGGGTCACCGACATAGCCAAACGGATTAGCTCGTTGAAATGACAATGGGCAGGCCATATAGCACGTAGAACAGATGGCCGTTGGGGGCCAAAAGTTCTGAAATGGAGACCACGGACTGGCAAGCGCAGCGTGGGACGTCCACCAACGAGATGGACGGACGATTTGGTGAAGGCCGCAGGTTCAGGGTGGATGCAAATCGCTTCCAATCGTAATGATTGGGCATCAATGAGGGAGGCCTATGTCCAGCAGTGGACGTCCTACGGCTGAAATGATGATGATGATGATGAGTACTAAACGACTTGCCTAACGCTTCGTTCACTAAACGTTCCTGGCCACACCTGCCAAATATCAAACTAGCAGACCCTGAGTATAACATATCAAAACCAATTGATCTACTTTTAAATGCAAGCGTTTACTCAGAGATTATCATGAATGGACTGATCAAGGGTTCACCGCTAGCTCCCATTGCCCAGCAAACAGAGCTCGGATGGATTTTATCAGGCATCGTTAAAACGTTTAACTGCAACGTAGTTATCAATCAAACGGACGACTTAACAAAATTCTGGGAGGTGGAGGATATTAACCAGTCTTCCTCCACTATGACAGAGCAGAGCCAGAACGATTTTGTGAAGAATATTATCAAGCGACAACTCGACGTCTTTACAACGGCAGATATGAAGTCACTCTACCGATGAAGCCAGGCTCCGAAGAAAACCTTAGAGCATCCAGATCGAAAGCCGTCATACAATTTAAACAATTAGAGAAAAGAATGACAAAAAATAGATCATTATCTATCAGACACGTACTTATAGAAAATTCATTAATGAATACAAAGAATTACAACACATGCGCTTAGCTGACCCTATGACGTCACAGTTAACGTCACGTTGTTACCTACCGCATCATGGCGTGTTGAAATTGGATTCTACCCCAACCGCATTACGAGTCGTTTTTAATGCATCGGCGAAGACATCGTCAGGCTACCAGTCTCAATGATTTGATGGAATGTGGTCCAAATTTACAGCAAGATCTTCAGGGCCTCATCCTCAAATGGAGGACGCACAAATACGTCGTGACCGCAGACATTGAAAAGATGTTTCGTCAAGTCCTTATAAGAGAAGCCGATCAACACCTACAAACTATCATTATGGAGGAACTCGCCGGAAGAATCTCTTCGTGAATATCATCTGACAACCGTGACTTACGGTACTAAGGCAGCCCCTTCCTAGCGATGAGAACATTGAGACAGATTTCTAGAGATAACGCAACTCAGTGCCCTCTATACTAAACGCCGTATATAGATTCCAAAAAAGTTACCAAAGGTGGCCGAACGTAACTGACACAAGTGTCATTGTCATTGTGACCTTCCAGGTGTAACCAACCCATGCACATTAATAAAAAATAGTCATAATAATATTTTGTTGTTATTTAAGTGTAAAGATTATCCCATGTTTTTGATGTTTCCTATAAGTATACCTACGCATACCGTATTGTGTACAATGTGTGTTGCACATGAATACCTTGGTTTTGAACTCTATCCATGTGCCAAAATTTATCACAATCAATTGACTTGAATTGACACTCATATGACTTCTAGGACGCTTCCTTGGTGGAGAAGGAGGAAGATTCTCGTCCCTGTGAGAGGGACCTGAGGCCGTATTGTCTAACGCTTCTGACGCTTGCCTTCGCTTTCACCATCTCTTTCTGTCATCAACTTATACCGTTTGACAGAAAGAAATAGTGATTGCGAAGGCAAGCGTCAGAAGCGTTAGACAATAAGCCTGCAGGTACCGGTTCCATGTTACTTGCTTAAATGCAAAACCCACGAACAAAACATAATAACAAAACTTAACAGGAAACAAAAACTCAACAACGACAAAAACAACAAAAAACAACAAAAATTATCACGAGTACAGAAAGCATTCGATCAATCCAAACGTCAGATGCCGAATGAAACAATTGGAGATGTCATGGTGGTCCTGTGGTCGCCATGTTTACCATAAAGTTTGGCATACGTGATTTGTTGTCAACATTTCTATGTGCACATCAAAAATATTTGTAAATAGTATATAGGTACGCAAATTACATCATTAATGTATCCAAATGTTGTTTAAACCTGAAGTATTACCACTGTAATATGAACTTTTCTTCTACAAAACAGTTACAACCAAATATCTGTAGGTGAAATTAATATTGATATTAAATTATTTATTTATGCGGTTGCGTTTAATTTTAACTTAACAATTACATATAAATAAATTACTTATGTATTATATTTAGAAAAGTTAAAACTTAACGATGAAAAACTTTTTCATTTTATTGGCAACACACTGGTAGTTTTTTTGGATTCTATATACGGCGTTGAGTATAGCTGTAGCAGCCCTAGAGAACTGCTTCTATACTATACTGATGACCTCATGACAGGCTATGACTCACTGGAGCAAGTAAAAGAATTACAAAGACAGTTAATTCAAGTCTTAACTGGAGCAGGTTTGAACCTTCGCAAGTGGTCCAGCAATAACGCAGATCTCATTAAATTAAACATTCCATTTGACTTCAAGGACACAGAATCTAGGAAGACGTTAGGCCTCTAATGGAATCCCGCATCAGACGCCTTTACGTTTATAAATAGAATAGAGTATCAGAAGGGCCAAGGTGATCAGACATTTCAAAAATTTATGACCCCCTGGGATGGCTTTCTCCTATCACTATCAGAGCAAAGATTCTGTTCCAGAAAACCTGGTTAACCAACATAAAATGGGATGAACAGCTCCCCGCAGACATCCTCAATGAATGGCGATGCCTGCAAGAAGACTTGAAAAACATTGAAAACTTCAGTATTTCAAGATACTTAGGCGAAAAGGAATCATATCATTTGCACGGCTTTTGCGACGCATCGGAAAAAGCTTACGCTTGCGCTGTGTATGTAGTAACAACTAACTATAAAGGTGCATACACATCGCGCATTGTTGCCGCAAAGACAAAGGTAGCTCCTCAGAACAAGAAAGTATCATTACCAAGATTAGAGCTCCTTGGTAGTTTGTTGTTAGCACAGCTCATAAAGAAGATTATCTTATAATTAAAGTGCGAATTCCCCTTGTCAGTAGCGACATTTACGAACTGGATCATATTATCACTGTGCCACAGAAGAAGGGCAAGTACATACAGCACGTCATACCAACATTTTCTTACATAGCCTTCGACTTAAAAAGAGAGATGGTGTTCTTCTTATCATATAGTGATATACAAAGATGTACCTATGCACTCATATGGACAGACTCCTGTGCACAATTGACAAACTCATTTACGATGTAAAAAAACCGGTTGTCTGTAAAGTCGGTTTACAGACGATAGTTTAACGCGACAACGTCATAACAAAACATTCAAACCCCCCCCTCGCACCCCCCCGCATTGAAAATTAACCGAGCGCTAGTACTAAGACTGTATTATGTAATACGAGCTGCTGCCCGCGACTCCGTCTGCGAAGAATTCGTTTATCGCTATCCCGCGGGAACTATGCAATTTTCCGGGATAAAAAGTATCCTATATGTTAATCCGGATTATAAACTATCTGTGTGCCAAATTTCACCACAATCCTTCAAAACGTTTTTTTTTTTTTTTATGTTAGTGAAGCCAGACAAACGAACTGTTGTTAAACCTGATGTTAAATGAACACCACTGTCCATAGACACTCGCAGCGCTTTACGCGATACCAGTGCGTTGTCGGCCCTGCAGAAAATTGTACACTCGCCTCTTAAAGGCACCCAGGTCGTAACTCGATGGGAAGACCCCAGCGGGAAGCTCGTTCCAGATTTTGCAAGTTCGTGGCAAAAAAGACCGCTTAAAACGCACCGTCGAAGACTGCCATTCATCAACATGATGTCGATGAAATGAACGCTTACGACGGGAGGATCTGTAATGGAACCCCGCAGCTGGAATGAGGTCAAAGATTTCCTCAGAACATTCCCCGTTGTAGATCTTATAGAACACGCAAAGGGAGCTAACGTCTCTGCGGAGAGCAAGAGGATCGAGTTTAACGGAGAGTGAGGGGTTGCCGACAACTCGGCACGCCCTGCGCTGTATGCGATCAAGTGAAAGCAGCTGATATTGGGGTGCGCCAGCCCAGAGATGAGAGCAATACTCCATCCTTGGCCGAAGCTGTGCCTTATATATCTGAAGCCGCTGCTTTGGAGTGAAGTATCGCTTAGAGCGGCCAAGCACGCCCAACATTTAAGCAGCCGACTTGGTTTTACCTTCCAGGTGATCTTGGTTTTAGCGTGAAAGAGTAACAAACATCCATCCGTCCATCCATACTTACATACTTACAAACAATACTTACAAACTTTCGCGTTAACATGTTAAGCTAATTTCAATAATTTTGAAAATTCCCACGGGATAAGGATAAATCAGGATTTATATACTCAAATCAACTGGATCCTATCTCCGTAACTATAATTACTAAACTTTTCAAATTCAGTATAAACGTAAATGGTCATACATAATAGCAAAAAAACTTATTGCAGGAGTTTTGGAAATTCCTGTGGGATAGATAATCTCTGAAACATGCGATCCGATAAAAAAAAATCTTTTACCAGTAAAAAGTTACACTATCCTTTATTGACATAGGCTACTTTTTTCCGGGAAAATGCAAAATTTTCAAGGGATAGAAAAAAAAAATTCAACTTCGGAGCTCATTTTAAAATGTCTTTCAGCAATAAAAAAGATACACTGTCCTTGATTAACATAGGATGCTATTTTCCGGATAAATGCAAAATTCATGCGGTATAGAAAATAGTAAATTTAGCTATGGGGCTGAGTTTAAAAAAAATGACCAATAGAAAGCTACACTATCCTTTATTGGTATAAGATAGGCTAAACTACTATTTATTCGGTAAAATGCAAATTTCCCGTGGGATAGAAAGAAGCGAATATCACTTGGGGGCTGATTTGAAAATTTCTTTCACCAATAGGAAGCTACACCAACCATTATTCACATAGACTACTTTTCTCCGTGAAAAAGCAAAATTCCCACGGGAAAAAAATAAGTGAATTGAACTACGGGGCTGATTTTAAAACTTCTTTTACCGGTAGAAAGCTATACCTTTAAGGACATAGGCTACTTTTTCTCGGGGAAAATGCAAAATTCCCGCGGGATAAAAATAAGCGAAAATTTGCATAGAATAAGGACAAATTTGTTGAAATTCCCACGGGATAGAGAATGAACGGGATTTATAATATTCACTAACTGATACTGATGATGATGAAATGATGAAATGATAATAATGATGGATGTTGCCGTTGCCGGATTTTTGTTTTATACAATGAAAGAGATGAAGAAGCTTTACCACTAATTGGAATTCTACGCGGACGAAGTCGCGGGCAAAAGCTAGTAAATCATTAATTAATTAATACGTAGTTAAAGAAATTTTTGATCAAACTATTTAGACGTAAAAAATTATTTAACTTTTTTATGAGTATAAAATAAATTGTCTCTGGTATCATTGCGAATCATCATCATATCGCGATAATATCATCCTGATACTATTAACTGTATATGAAGAGTGCGGAGCGGAACAACTGCACAAACTCTTGCACGAAATGGAACGTTAAATCTGGAGTCCCTCATTACGCTCAGGATTCAATATCGCACCCGTGACATAATACAGTGCTTTATCCCCTTGATGTACAATCTACTATTTAATATATAACTATAAATTAAAAATTTTAAAAACCCCTAACGCAATTATGTCACTCGTATGTTTGAACATTAAGTCAATGCCCGTTATGCGTCTAAGATCCCTTCCGCAGCTAACAAAAGAGCTGATAACTTTGAAACGGCTGAACTGATTTTGATGAAAAATATATAAGAACCATTGCCAAGAAACCTGCTTTCTATTAAAAAAAACCGCATCCAAATCGGTCCACCAGTTTAAGAGCTATGATGCCACGAGACAGACAGACAGACAGACAGACACTCACACGTAGCGGTCAAACTTATAACACCCCTCTTTTTGTGTCGGGGGTTAAAAAACAGTAAGTGCAATAAAACTCATTCAATCAGCGCGGTCGTTCACATTATTACCTGCCGCCCTGAGTCAATTATCACCGAATATCATCATTTATCAATCAACTAGCTTTTGCCCGCGACTTCGTCCGCGTAGAATTCCAATTTGTGGTAATGCTTCTTCATCTCTTTCATTGTATAAAACAAAAATCCGGCACCGGCAACATTCATCATTATTATCATTTCATCATGAGTATCAGTTAGTGAATATTATAAATCCCGTTTATTCCGTTAGGATTGTGTTGTTGCTAGATTTCAGCACTTTTATTGCTTTCATAGAATAGCTCCGACTGCTGAAATACAGGTTTTAAACCTAGTTTGGCAGCTGTGGCCCACTTTATTAATGATTTTATCTAGTTTCCACATATATTTGTATAAGATACCTGTACGTTATTATGGAAATAAAGAATTATTATTTATTATGAATTATTATTCCCTATCCCGCGGGAATTTCAACAAATTTGTCCTTATTCTTTGCAAAATTACACTTATTTTTATCCCGCGGGTATTTTGCATTTTCCCCGAGAAAAGTAGCCTATGTCCTTAAAGCTTTCTACCGATAAAAGAACTTTTAAAATCAGCCGCGTAGTTGAGTTCACTTATTTTTTTCCCGTGGGAATTTTGATTTTTCACGGAGAAAATAGTCTATGTAAGTAAGGGTTAGTGTAGCTACTCACTAATAGGTGAAAGAAATTTTCAAATCAGCCCTGAAGTGAAATTCACTTCTTAATATCCCAGGGGAATTTTGCATTTTACCGAATAAATAGTAGGTAGCCTATACCAATAAAGGATAGTGAAGCTTTCTATTGGTGATTTTTTTTTAAACTCAGCCCCCAAGTTAGTTTTACTATTTTCTATACCGCGGGAATTTTGCATTTATCCGGAAAAAAGCATCCTATGTTAACCAAGGACAGTGTATCTTTTCTATTGGTGTAAGACATTTTAAAATGAGCTCCGAAGTTGAATTTTCTTTTTTCTATCCCTTGGGAATTTTGCATTTCCCCGGAAAAAAAGTAGCCTATGTCAATAAAGGATAGTGTAACTTTTTACTGGTAAAAGTTTTTTTTTTTAATCGGCTCGGAAGTTTCAGAGATTATCTATCCCACAGGAATTTCCAAAAATCCTGCAATAAGTTTTTTTTGTTGTTATGGTCATTTTCGTTAATACTGTATTTGAAAAGATTAGTAATTGTAGTTACGGAGATATGGTCCAGTTGATTTGAGTACCTACATATATAAATCCTGATTTAACTTTATCCCGTGGAAATTTTAAAAATTCTTTATATTCGCTTTATATTCTAATAGTCTAATTGCATGCCCAATTTGTACAGTTTAGTAATCTTCGTTATGGGCATAGGGTCACTCTTGATGAAATATATAAATCCCGACTATTCCTTATCCCGTGGAAATTCCGGAAAATCCTTTCTTATCGGATGCCTACGTCATACAAAGAACACACCCTCCACGTTTTAGGTCTCTACATACAGCGGTTTAGGCTGTGCGTTAATCCGGCAGTCAGTCATTTAGGACTTCAGGACAAAGCATTTTATATGTATTTGCATTGCACCAAGCTTTTATGCGAGTTCAACAATGATATTTGAATACTCAATTCGATTTTATTCGAAAAAGGTTGAACTCGCATAAAAGCTGAGCTGATGATGACATCATCATTTCAGCCGTAGGACGTCCACTGCTGGACATAGGCCTCCCTCATTGACGTCCAATCATTACGGTTGGAAGCGACTTGCATCCACCCTGAACCTGCGGCCTTCACCAAAACGTCCGTCCATCTCGTTGGTGGACGTCCCACGCTGCGCTTGTAAAAGCAAAAGCTTGGTGAAATGCAAATACTTAATACATATAATTAGCTATTATCAGAGATCAGATCAAGACGTGGTTGACAAACGTAGACAAAAATGGTTTGCAATATTTGAAGTTTCGTTTCGTTTACAATGTGTCAAAATAAAATGTAATTTAAATCAAAAGCACTAAGGAGTATTGATATCAACTTCGAAGCAAATCACCCCCAAAATAACTTTCTACTACTTTTTGACCCCGTCAAGGGATGAATTTCAATAAAATACGAAACACGTCTTCCATCAATTTTGTTAAAGAATGTTTATGCAAAATTTGAAGTAGATTGGACCAAGGAATCACGTTGTCTCATACAAACTTTGCCCCCCTTTTTTACCCCCTTAGGAGTAGAACTACGGAAAATCCTTTCTTATCGGATGCCTACGTCATACAAAGAACACACCCTCCAAGTTTCAGGTCTCTACGATCAGCGGTTTAGGCTGTGCGTTGATCCGTCAGTCAGGACAAAGGATTTTATATGTATAGATTATCAATATCATTGTAGTGTAGCCACTTACACCGCTATAAAAGCCGTCCGTAGTAGATCCATTTAGTAGTTTCGAAGATTAGCGTGTACATACAGACAGACAGACAGACGCATGATTTCTACTGTTTTATTATATGTGTAGAAAGAAGAAGAAGATTTAAACGACGATAACTTTTTTCATTGTTATCACACACAGCGCAGATGCGGTAAAATATCTGTACCTGAACGGATATCTGTCAATATCGCTTTCTATACAATTCAATGGAGGACCACACACAGCGCAGATGCGGTAAGATTTTTATCTGCGTATCTGTGAGCATCGACATATATCGACAGAATCCGACAGATGTGAAGATTTTATCTGCAGATAACTACAGGTGGATGCGCAGAGGCACACTTTCATCATCATCATCATCCCAGTCTATATTACGTCCCACTGCAGAGCACAGGCTTCCTCTCAGAATAAGAGGGTTTGGGTCGTAGTTCCCATGGGGGATCAGGGCGGATTGGGAACTTCAGTGTATAATAAAATAAATATGAAGATTACGTACTAGGTACTTAAGCAAACAACAAGTCATCCTTGCGTAGAAATGCATTTTCGCATTTTTTTACATTTTGACGTGAAGAGAAATAAAGAAAGTGTAACGCTCTTTTATTGAAAATTCATTGTAGCCTATCTATCTCTCAAAGGGCCGGAGACGCACCTGTGACACCCTTAATGTTGCGGGTGTCCATGGGCGGCGGTGATTGCTCCCCATCAGGTGACCCGCATGCTCGTTTTCCCCCTTTTATATAAAAAAAACACCGTGTATAAGCAATCCGCACCACAAAACACGTCTACTCAGCTCCAAAATTTTACAGTGAATGTAAAACCTCGCATCTGCACTGTGTGCGATACCTGCAGACGGATAAGTTTTTATACGCAGATAAAACCTTACCGCATCTGCGCTGTGTGTGATACCTGCAGACGGATAAGTTTTTATACGCAGATAAAACCTTACCGCATCTGCGCTGTGTGTGACACGCTTAAATGTTGCCCCAAGTTAAGCTTCACATAATATCTGCGAAAAGCGCAAGAAAATCCATTCAGTAAATACTTTCGGAGATTAGCGTGTACATACAGACAGACGCATGATTTCTACTGTTTTATTATATGTAAATATAGTTTTGTGTTGAAGCTGTTGGCCATGGGCGAAGCCAGTCGGATCAGATCATCATCATCATCGTTTCGATAGCAGGTATAATCTTGTAATATATAAAAATCTCGTGTCACGGTGTTTGTTATCGAACTCCTCCGAAAAGGCTTGACCGATTTTTATGAAACTTTTTTTCTATATTCGGTAGGTCTAAGAATAGGTTCTAGGCTATTTTTTATACCCCTAGGCTAGGTGATAAGAAACAATTTATATGGCAAAACAATGTTTGCCGGGCCAGCTAGTAATAATCTATTAGAACGGGCAGGGATGCCTGGCTTTGAATTAATTTGGGCAAGTCCCTTGGATCATGGACCCTTATCCACAGAAAAAGGCACATTCGGTTGAGAGCCCGTTTATGAATATCTCTTGCGGTCCTTATATTGGCTACGTATAGAACATCACCCTTGCCGGGACCGGGATATAGTCTGGTGACTCAGCTCATGCGCCGTCGTCCTTGATGATCACGAGTTCTCCAAGCTGAAGGTCGCGTTGTCTGTTGCTCCACTTGTCCCGTTGTTGTAGCTCAAACACGTATTCGCTCGGTCAGCGAATCCAGAAGTGCTGGCACAGCTGTTAGATAACCGCAGGTAGTGGTCCAGGCGGTTTGGGTTGTGATCTTGCAGCGCAGGCACCGGTAACGACGTCAGCGACCTGCCAACCAGAAAGTGCCCGAAAGTAAGAAGGGAAAAAGTCATTGGAGGAAGTGGAAAGAGGGGGTAGCTATTATTAGGTAACATTGAAATTCGTCGATTTTCATTTCATCGAAAACTACCACGAATTTAACACGATATATATGTCTCGTGTCATAAACAATAGATCGGAGCAGTCTCATAGTCATCATCTCGACGTATATAGGTCCCACTGTAGAGCACAGGCCTCCTCTCAGAACGAGAGGGCAGCAGCGGAGGTTTGCAGCGATCTTATTTAGCTTTATAGGTGTATTGATCTCAAAAATCAGATGTCTACAATTTTCTGTCATTAAATTACGAGTAGGTGAATCCGCAGTGAAAAACTATTAAAATTCGTGAAAATTTTACTTAATGATGACAGCTTTCGTTCAAAATATATATGACGCTTATTGCGAAAAATTGCGAATATTGTGTGCGCGCTTTACATTTGTGTGACGATTTCGTTTTGGTAGGCATCTGTAGGAACGCACACATTTTTGACATGAGTGTGCGGCAACGCGTATAGATGTGCTGTTCGTTGTACCTCGCCCCCCGGGCGAATTGGCAGAAAGATTTGCAAGGTACCTACGTCAAAGACGTATCCCGTCTTAGATTATCTAAGCATACATCGCACATGATCACCTTATGTGTTAGATAATCGACGACCAGATGGCCTAGTAGGTAGAGAACCTGACTACGAAGCTTGAGGTCCCGGGTTCGCTTCCCGCGTCGGGGCAGATATTTGTATGAATAATACGAATATTTGTTCTCGGGTCTTGGGTGTTTAATATGTATTTAAGTATGTATCTATCTATATAAGTATGTTTATCCGTTGCCTTGTACCCATAACACAAGCTATGCTTAGCTTACTTTGGGACTAGGTCGCCCCGTGATATTTATTTATTATTATTATTATAATCACCTTCTGCAGTGATACAGGGCATCTATGTTATACGTTTTTAGTATGGGAGCCCCCTTAAATATTTATTTTTTTCTATTTTTTAGTATCGAATCGAAGGCCTTCTCGTAGTCCACAAATGCCAGGCAAAGGGGGCGGTTATACTACTCGGTTTTCTGTATAACCTGCCGCAACGCATGTATGTGGTCCACGGTGCTAAAGCCTTTTCGAAATCCGGCTTGTTCGGGAGGCTGGAAGTCGTCTAACCTGCGCGCGAGACGATTCGTGATGACTCTCGAAAACAGCTTGTAAACATGACTCAGAAGTGAAATGGGTCTATAATTCTTCAATAAGGTATTATCGCAGCACCACTACACTTCTGTTCCATGCTTTTGGTGTTTTCCCTTCACGGATGGCGGTATCGAATAGTTCTATTTGTACAGTGAGTCTTAAAGATCTTTGACCCAACCGTATGGACAGCTTCCACAAACCCGTCATTGACTTTGCCAATTGGCTATTAAAGTTTTTTGAAGAGGTGCTAATTATATATTTTTTCGACTGTCGGCGTTCTGGAGATCGAGAAACTGCAGCTGTTTTATTTTTATCTCCTATTGTTTACTGGAAATATTTTTTTAAGTGTTCGAGATGACATTTGTGAGATTTTATGGCTGACAAGCCGTACGTGCTCAGAACTTAGTAGAAACAGAAAAAAACCGAAGTGAGCTGTCACTTCTGTCAATGTCAGATCGTTTGCGTTTCGTTTGCTTTGCATTTTGGTGTGCTCAGTGTGATTTTTGGACTATTTTTATCGACCTCCGCATAAAATCCGGACTTTCAATTTTACCGCATTTCTCCACGACCTATGCACGATAATTGGATCACGATTGAATACTTTCGATCACTATTTTAGAACTGCTTCTTGGACAACGCAAAGCAAACGAAACGCAAACGGTTAGATTTCATTTGACATTGACAGAAGCGACAGTTGACTTCGTTTTTTTTTCTATTTCTTCTTAGTACTGAGCACGAACCGCTTGTCAGCCGTAAAATCTCACAAATGTCATCTCGAACACTTAAAAAAATATTTCCAATAAATAAAAGGAGATAAAAATAAAACAGTTTCAGTTTCTTGGTGTTGAAGTCGACCTCTGTCAAAAAAAAATATAATTAGCACCTCTTCAAAAAACTTTACTTAGCTAATTGGCTTTGCCCAACAGACAGATTCTTGGCAAAAACTTTAGAGCCTCTGTTGCGCTCTATCGCCACTTCAATACTATTAGTATTAAACTGGCGTATATCGCGCTTCAGAGACTTTGAGATCTGTCTGTTAAGCCCCGGTATTGGCAAGCGTCACCAGATGTCTGTAGGATCATCTTACGTCGATCTTCCAGCTTCCAGCTTTAGAGTAGAAGGTGTGATTTTTTTGGTTCTATTTGTACGATGAGTCTTAAAGAACTTTGACCCAACCGTATGGACAGCTTCCACAAACCCGTCATTGTAATCATCCATGTCGCTTCCTAGGCATTCGAAACGATTCTGAAGTTCAAGCTGGAACGTTTCGAGGTTTTGTAGCTGGGCTGGTGCCGGGCGGAGCGTAGACTTTATCAGTCGCGATCTTTCAAGCTTGAACCGAATATTCAATGTGCCTCGTACCATACGGTGATCACTCCCGGTTTTAACCGCACTGATCACGGAGACATCATTGAATATTTGCTTCCTCGTCGACATAATAAAGTCTATATCATTCCTCGTTACACCGTCAGGGCTCATCCAAGTCCATTTCCTGTGCTCTCGCTCTTGAAGAAGGAGTTCATCATATAGAGTCCCTCCTTCTCCATAAAGCCGGCCAGTAGGTGGCCCCGGTGATTCCTATGCCCTACCACAGAATATATAATAGTACTAATGTACAGAATGGACACGCTCCGCCCCGCACCGATTCGAGTTACCCCACCCCTCAAGGCGCAGATTGCCGGACACCGCCGGAATCCAGAAGAGTGCGCGCGCGATGTATGTAGGCGTACGCGTGTACAGACGTCGTCGTGCTTATGTAGATTCAAGAACGCGTATTTTGTACGTCGTGTCCGCCGTGTGGCCCTACTCCAAATTGCCCCATTCGCAGCTCTTTACCATCCCGTTTGCCCAGTTTTGCGTTGAAGTCCCCCATAGCAACCGTGAAGTGAGTTCCGGAGCTATGTACCAACTCCCGTCGAAATCGGAGATACTTTGCTCGAAGTTGTTGACGACTATATCTATCTGGGACATACAATCCAATTGGGTAGGTGCAACTTCGAGAAAGAGGTCAATCGACGAATTAGACTCGGCTGGGCAGCGTTCGGGAAGCTCAGCAATATCTTGTCATCCGATATACCGCAGTGTCTCAAGTCAAAAGTCTTTGACCAGTGTGTGTTGCCAATGATGACTTATGGCACTGAGACGTGGCCGCTAACGATGGGTCTTATAAGGAAGCTCAAGGTCACTCAGAGGGCGATGGAGAGGGCTATGCTTGGAGTTTCTCTGCGGGATCGCATTAGAAATGATGAAATCCGCGCAAGAACTAAAGTCACGGACATAGCTCGAAGAATCGCTAGACTTAAGTGGCAGTGGGCAGGGCACATCGCCCGTAGAACTGACGGCCGATGGGGCCGAAAGGTTTTCGAGTGGCGTCCGCGGACCGGAAGACGCAGTGTAGGTAGGCCTCCAACAAGATGGAGCGACGACCTGGTGAAGGTAGCGGGAACGCATTGGATGCGGATGGCGCAGGGCCGATCTGTTTGGCGAGCCTTGGGGGAGGCCTATGTTCAGCAGTGGACGTCTTTCGGCTGAAATGATGATGATGATTTTTTAGTATTTTTTGTTATAGCGGCAACCAAGATACATAATCTGTGAAAATTTCAACTGTCTAGCTATCACGGTTCGTGAGATCGTGAGATACAGCCTGGTGACAGACGGACAGACGGACGGACAGCGGAGCCTCAGTAATAGGGTCCCGTTTTACCCTTTTTACGGAACCCTAATAAAAACCATCCTATGTCCTTTCCACGGACTCAAATTATCTGTATACCAAATTTCATCTAAATCGGTTAAGCGAAATATCTTTTCTACCATATTAAGGTAAATGTCCCAGTGCTCGTCGCTGTACTAGTCCTCGTCGCCTATATTTTCAATTACGATATATAAGATAAGATTAACATTAATTTTATCACTACCTCATTTTAGCGATAAGAAATATTTGTATTTAGCATTTCATAGGCCAATTTTAAAATAGAGGGTTTTCAATTTATAAATAATATTAGTTATGACGTTGTCATGAACAATCAAATCTTTACATTTTCTTAGTTATATGCTTAAGCTCGAGTAGAGCGTGGGCGTGTTTGGTGAGTTATTTAAGATACTTCAACGGTTAGTTGTGAACTAAATTTGTAATTAATTATTATTGATGCCAGAATGTACGGGTAATGATTTATGTTATAAAATGTAGACTTCGTTCATTGTTACTTTGATAAATAAGACTGTCATCTATTAGGACTCAAAAGCGTTGGTTGTCTAATATATGACACGGCTGATATTCATCCACTATTTGTCATCCCTTTTTTAGGATTTCGTAGCCAAAATAGCTCAAACGAAACGCATATCTGCCTGTCTTCCCGTAAGTCACAGTCATTTTACTCGACAAATATAATGTACATATAAAATATTATGGCCTTGAGCGGTTTTTGTATTTTTTTACAGCTTTTCAACCGACTCTAAAAAAGGAGGAGGTTCTCAACTTCACAGTATGTTTTTTCTTTTGTATGTTTGTTACGCGATTACTCAAAAGTCTTCTTTTATTAGGGTTCCGTAGTCAACTAGGAACCCTTATAGTTTCGCCATGTCTGTCCGTCTGTCTGTCTGTCCGTCAGCGTCTTAGCTCAGAGACTGTAACGGCCCGGCCACGAACTCGCGCGTTTGGCGGCGCGGCAAGCGTCTTCTGTGTTCATTGCGCGGCCGAGACGCTCGCCGTACAGTGGTTACCTGGCGGCACACGCAATGAACTGATAAAACGCTTGCCGCGCCGACAAACGCGCGAGTTCGTGGCCGGGACGTTACAGTCTATATCCGGTCGCAGGCAGACTTACCAGTGATGGAGGATGGACACCCGCGACCGCCGCTCATCGACAGACAGCCGCCTGAATACAGGACAGTCGAAGACCCTGTGCTCAGCACGGCACACGACGCACGGCCGATCCTTAGTGTCTTCTTGATCTTGTTTATCTGAAATCACAAATGCTTTTATCTGGCCTAAATACAGTTTCGTAGTTTGTGATTTCTAATTTATTATTGCTAGTTTGTCTATCCTTTTTGGCACTAAATACAAACTGAAACATAGAAGCACAGAAAAAACCCCAGAAAAAAGACCAATGCTGGGAATCGAACCCAGGTCCTCAGCATTCCGTGCCGCGTGCTATTCCCCTACACCACCACTGGTCAGGAGTTTAGACACGAATTTTTCCCATACATCGCACATTTCAGCCTGTTAAATAATCACCTTCTGCAGTGATACGGTCCACAGCAGAAGGTGATTATTTAACAGACTGAAATGTGCGATGTATCAATCATACAGCGCAACTATACCCTCATCGAGAGACTTCAACACTCCTTCGGAATTACCCGCTCACCCGGACAAGAGATGTCACTACTAAGCCAAATTTTAAAAAGTGTGATATAGTATTTTTTTTTATTTTTCAACTTCATTTTATATTACTTTTACGAGGGATCCTATCGATGTTTAGAAAATTTTATTTCGGAAGGTTTAGAATCCCGAAAACTTCATTTGTCCGAAAGCATTTTTTTCTGAAACTGTAAATATTTCAGGATTTATTTCAGGACCATCGTGTAGAACCCTTTAGGTTAGGTTAGGTTAGGGTTGTTTTATAAAAATCCTGAAATATTTACAGTTTCAGAAAAAAATCATTCGGAAAAAAATAATTCTAAATTTTGATAGGTAACCTTTTCACGGTCATCCTGTGAAATCCATACATTTCATACTAAATACACTGAAACATGGAAGCACAGAAAAGCCCCAGAGAAAAGGCTCAAAACAACACCACACACGTACAAACGTACGTGTAAATGTTTGTCTAACATTTGGTAGCATAGCGTACGGTTGTGGTACCAACTCTGAAGATGAGCTCTGATTGAGCGAAACGCGTCAGTGTAGTTTGGTGGTGGTGATGGTTGGGTTTGTGTGATTTGTATGTGTTCGTACAGTGTGGAGGTGGAGGAACTGCATGAACACGCATTTTTTACATAAACGTAACTATCGTAAGGTCGCGGGTGAGCAAAGTAATTGTTTCAGTTCATCAATTTTGAGTTTAAATAATTATTAAAACTGATAACTTGACTTTCCATAGAACTAAGTTTGGTTACTTTATTAGCTCTGCAAGTGGAGCAACTTTCTTTGTATCAACCATGTTTGATTGCATGCATTGTTGGTTGTACAAGTATGACTTATTATTGAAAACAACAGCTACCCACGTTAAATTTTATAAAGTTAAAATCGGCAAATCAGCTTACTTGCAACTTCAGTAGCCGCGACGAGAATTCACGTCGCTGGTGGCAGCCGTGGCCTTGAGCAACCGACACGTGGACCGCAAAGCTGAAATTTTACAGCCAAGCAAGTGCATAAAGCGAACAAAAGGTGCAGCAGTGCAAAAAAAAGAAAAATAATTGTTTATCGAAATATAGGCAAATTAAGTACTTAAGCCGAAAACAGAAGGTCAACAGTTTAATTGTGCAATTATAATAGCTATATAATTGTGTTAAGACTTGAGGCAAAGCGTAAAACTAGTCATAAAACAAACTGGGACGTTAGGTAAGATGCAAGGTTGCACAAATTGAGCTAATTTTAGGGAAGTAGGTACCTATTGCAAATTAATTTAAACTAAAACAAAAACCCTGAAGCTGCATTTAAAAAAAAAGCGATCGAGTGAGAGTCGGTCGAACTCGTACATGAAGGGTTCCGTATCTCCTTACAAGGTTTTAAAACAGTTCATTAAAAAAATCACCAAAATGTAAGCACTAATATTTCGCAAACGAATCACTATATCGAAAAATCGTCTTCACAACCCCGTAATGATTTTAAAAGACCTATCCAACGATACCCCACACTAAAGTTAGACGAGAAAAAAGAAATCACCCCCACTTTACGTCTATGGAAGGTTTTTAGCTTTCTAGCACAAATAGCCACTGCGTTAAGCTGCGGACAGACAGACAGACGGACGGACAGACAGACAGACACACAGACATGACGAAAATTGCACCAAGGACCATAACGGTGGTAACTCAGTCCAGTCGCCCGTAGATCATTCAAATTACCAAAAAAGTAACCGTTCGTCTGTGTGAAATTCTTATAGATCTCGTCACTTTATGTACCAAAACCAGTCTTACAGATCCTAACCTGCCGTAGGTATATGTGCGGGATGCACCTATGACTGGTTGAAGTTAATGATGGAGTGAAGAAAAACAATACTTTGTAGAATGCCAGGTAGCGGGAGGTGTTGTAGTTCGGCGATGTTTATCGTTTGGCGGCGTACGGAAGAGTGTCTCGTGGCGGGCGGCCGGCCTCATTTTATTGCCGGCCATATCCCCTCCACTTCACCGGGCTACCTCACCCCCGCGCGGTCTTTATTTTATTAAATATAGAACTAACATTGCGTTTTATTAATTACGCTAACCTTATGCTAATCCTTATATTTATTTACATATTAATTTATCATTCCTACGTACGGCATGGCGTGTGTCGTCGATCTACGACCGATTTTCCCCCGCGACGCTAGTATATTACCTCGTCCCCCACCTCAGGGGTATAAATACTCGCCTTAGCATCGCGGGAGTGATCAGTCGTAGATAACGCGCATGCGCGGCGGATCGAATAGGTTCTGTTTGTTTACATTTTACGTGATCTTATTGGAATCTAAGAACCTATCCGATCCGCTATGGAATGATACGCTAGACGTGAGTATGTTTATTTACAATTAACAGCTATACTTAAATGTTTACATTGCACGAAACTATTATAAAGACTTAACTATATCGCAATGTTTTCTTAAGTTTACGACGCGCAAGTCGCTACTCGGTGCGTGTGCACTCGATAACGCTATTGTCCGGAACATTTCTCCCGCCGTGCAATCGCTCGGTCGAGCGTTGCAGAATCGTTGTTGTGTAGGACGTCTGGCTGCGTCGGTAGTATCACCAGCTTCTTCGTAGGCCTCCTCAGGACTCCTCCCTTCGTCTGCACGTCGACCACTCGAGTGACACCGTCTGGACCCGGGTATCGGGCGATGACGCGCCCCCGCGGCCATGTGTTACGCGGGAGCGTGCCGTCCACGATGAGCACGATGTCACCCACGGCGATTGGCGCGCCGTGTCCGTGGGGCTCCCGCCGGTATTGGAGTGTCGGCAGGTACTCCCGGAGCCATCTACTCCAGAAGTGATCGGCGAGGCGTTGACTCGTCTTCCACGTCGCTCGGCCGACGAGTTCGGAGTCGTCAGAGGTGCCCGGCGTGGGCGCGCGCGCGGAGCCCCCGAGTAGGAAGTGGTTCGGCGTGATAGACTCTGGCTCCTCGGGGTATACGGCCACGTGGGTGAGGGGGCGGCTGTTTACCGTATATTCTGCTTCGGCGAGTAGAGTGGCGAGAGTTTCGTCGTTTGGTCGGCGTTCCTGTAGCACTGCGCGGAGGGCGGTTTTGGTTACGCCCACCAACCGTTCCCATGCGCCCGCCATGAAGGGTGCGGCCGCTGGGATGAATCGCCAGGTGATTTGGCGCTTCGTTGCCTCTTGTTGCATCGCCTGGATGAAGGCTTCCCGAAGTTCTCTCTCTGCGGCGTGGAAGTTGGTCCCGTTGTCGGACCACAGCTCCGTCGGACAGCCGCGGCGAGCGATCATGCGTCTGAGCGCCATGACCGCTGAGTCCCCGCTGAGACTGGGGACGACTTCTAGGTGTACCGCGCGCACGGTCAAGCAGGTAAAGAGCGCCACGTAGCGCTTCTGTATACCACGGCCGACGGTTACGGTGAGGGGGCCGAAGTAGTCGAGGCCCGTGTAGGTGAAGGGGCGCTCATGGTGCGCCAGCCGGCTTCGCGGATGGTCCCCAGTGGGCGGGACCGTTGGCGTTGACCTCTTGATGCGGCACGGTAGGCAGCGATGTAGTACCATCCTCGCCACAGGACGCAGGCGTAGGATGGCGTAGTGTTGCTTACACTCATTGATGGTTGCCTCGACCCCGCTGTGCGCCAGCTGACGGTGTAGGTAATCGATGTACAGCTTGACGGCCGGGTGGTTGCCGTCAAGCACTGGCGGTCTCTTCTGGGCTTCGGTGATGTCCGTTGCGGCGTCGATTCTTGTCTTGATTACGATGACCCCGTTGACGAGTTCGACCGCTAGGGGGCGCAGTCGACTCTGTAGCGTCGGTGGTCGATTTTTGGAGAGGTTTTTTCTCTCTTCGGTGAATGCTTCGTCTTGTACGGCGCGTACGACGAGTTTCTCCGCATTTCTTATGTACTTCGCTTCGAGAAGTATGTATTCGTCATTTTTCTTAATCGTTTTCGCCGTCGTCCGTGGCGTCTCGCGACTCGGTTGGCTCTTCCAGTCGGCGTCGTTTCGTTTTTTCGCCGCCGTGCGTTTATAAAGTGACCTCGCCTTGTGAGGTCGGCAGAGGTCAACGAACTGGAGTACGCGGGCGATCACGCGCAACATTTTTTCCCATTTGGAGAAGCGCTCGGGTGACGGTAGCCACGTCTGTGGCGTCTCGACTTGTGATGTCGTAACGTGGACCCGTTCTTCACCCGTTTGTTCGATATCTTCGCGTTTTGACTGTGGTGGCTCCGCCGGCCATGTAGAGCGTTCGTTGTGCAAGAAATCCGGCCCGGTGAACCACCGGTGTCTGTCATTGAACTCTCGCGGCGCCTCCCTCGTCGCTTCGTCGGCAACATTCTGTTTTGTCGGCACCCACCGCCACTCATTGACTGCCGTCATTTCCTCTATTGCGGCGAGGCGATGTGCGACGAAAGGGCGATATGAGCGCGCGCCCGTTCTTAGCCACGTGAGTACCGTGCGGCTATCTGTCCAGAACGTCTTCGATTCGGGCTTCTGGTCGTGTTCTTCGATGACTGCGGCCGCCATCTTGGTCCCCAGTACTGCTGCCTGTAGCTCGAGGCGTGGGATCGATATGAGCTTCAGGGGGGCGACTTTTGCCTTCGCTGCCACTAGAGTCACGTTCACGTGTCCATCCGCCGCAGTTGTGCGCCAGTAGAGAGCGCACGTGTATGCAGTTTCGCTTGCGTCGACGAACACGTGTAGCTCGCGCTGACTCGCTTCTGAGTAGTTGGGATAACATCTCGGGATCGCCATGTCGCGTAGAGCCCTCAGCTGGAGTGTCCACTCTGCCCACCGTTGGGCAAGGTCGGCTTCGATCTTCTCGTCCCAGCCAGTCCCGCGGCGCCATACTTCTTGCAGTATTTTCTTCGCTATGATGGTGACGGGCGTCGCGAGTCCGAGTGGGTCGAACACGGACATCATAATTTTTAGCACTTGACGCTTCGTGGGCTCGATGTTATCCAACGCGTCGGGTGGTAGGCGTGTGAGGTCAAGATTGAAGGCGATTTAGTCTGTCGCTGGCTTCCAGATTTGCCCCAGTACGCGTTCCGTCTTATTTTCGCTCTTGTTAAGGTCGACGGGCGTGAGGCATGCAGGTTTTTTCACGATGTTCTCGACGACTCGCTTCGAGTTCGACGTCCATTGGCGTAATTCGTAGTGCGCCTGGCTGTGTATGTAGCGGACGTCACGTGACACTCGGATGGCGTCTTCTTCGGTCTTGAAGCTCTTGAGGTAGTCGTCGACGTAGTGGTTGCGGATAATCGCTTCTGTGGCCTCGGGGTGAGTTTCTTCGTATTTTTTCGCGTTTATGTTCTTGACGTAGATTGCGATTGACGGCGAACACGTAGCACCGAAGATTAGCGACGTCATTCGATACTCGCTCGGCGGAGCGTCGTCGCGGCGGTCGCCGCGCCACAGGTAGCGCAGCGCGTCTCGATCTTCAGGCTTGACTTTTACCTGCATGAACATTTCTTTGATGTCGGCTCCGACTGCGATTTTATGTTGGCGAAATCGCATTAGCACGCCGGGCAACGATTGTAGGAGATCGGGCCCGGTGAGTAGGCGGTCGTTGAGCGACACGCCTCGCGTCTTGGCAGCGGCGTCGTGCACGATTCGCACTTTGTCGGGCTTCATGGCGTTCAGCACGGCGAAATGTGGCAGGTACCACACTCTGGATGACTTGTGTGATGGCGCAGGCTCGGCGTAGCCCTTCACGATTAGGGCGTCCATTTCTTCGTTGTAGCGTTTCTTGAGCGCTTCGTTTTTGTCGAGTTTATTCTCGACGCCGGTCAGGCGCCGCAGGGTGTTTTCGTAGTTGTCCGGCAGCCGTGAATCTTCTGTCTTCCAAAGTAGCGGGGCTTCGTAGTGGCCGTCGCTCCTTTTCGTTATGGCTTCGTTGAGGGTGGCGAGCGCCCGCTCCTCTGGGTCGGAGTGGGGGCGCTTTGGTTCGACGAGAAGATTTTCTAATGCGAAGTAGTCGCTCAGCTGACGGTTCATAGGGTCATCGACCTCTTGTGTGGTCACGTGGTACGTCGAATGGGTCTGTCTTCCGAGTGTACGCGTGTGCGCGCCGTGTAACACCCAGCCGAGCGGCGTTAGAGATGCCACTGGCTGGTGTCGTTGACCTCGACGTACTTCACTGGCGATGAGGAGATGCCAGTTATCTTGACCGATAAGTACCCTGGGTTCGGCTGACTGGTATGTGAGATGGCACTGTATGTCTTCTAAGTGTTCACACGCGCTGACATCTTCTTTCTTGACCGATTGTGGCGATAGATGAAGATCTTGTATAGTACGGGCGTTTATTTTGTGTTGCTTGTTTGCGCCGCGTACGTCGAATTTGACTCGACGTGAGTTCGAAGTCACTATCTTCTTGTCGGCTATCGCTTCTATCTTCAGAGGCTCCGTCGGGCCTTCAATGCCCACTTCTCGGGCTAGTTGCTCATCGATGAGCGTGATCGTTGATCCATCGTCGAGCAGTGCGTGGGTGTGCACCGCTCCCGCCGGTCCCTTGACCTCGACCGGAACGATCTTTAAATATGTGCGTGAATGTTTCGGCATCCACGTCGATGCCACGGTTTCGTTGACTTCTTCAATTTTCTTCTCGTTGTGAAGAAGTTTGTGGTGGGAATATTCGCAGCCGTCTCGCTCGCACTTCACTCGTTTGCAGAAGTGCGTCTTGTTTCTGTAGCGTAGACATCGGAAGCAGAGTCGTTGATTCTTCACTGTGTTCCATCTCTCGTTCGTTTCTTGCTCTAAGAATTTTGTGCACGCGTCGATGTGATGGCCGATTGTGTTGCAGCACGCGCATCTCGGTGTCGATTTTTCCGGTTTCGCTGTGGTGGCGAACGCTCGTTGTGTCCTCTTCGGTGGCGGTGTTGCCGTGCGATCGATGTTTTCTGGTGCGGCGTACGGCGCGCAGTAGTCGGCCTCTCGCTGAAGGAATGTTGATAGTTTCAGCAAGTCTGGCTCGTCGTTGTATGTTACTGCGGCGGCGTAGTCAAACCACCTGTATCGTAGTGTCGGCGGCAGCTTTTCCAGCATCGATTTTGTCGTTTCAGGACTGTATAGGTAGTGCGAGCGATTTAGGGCCTTAAGCGTAGCCATTGTGTTAGCTACGCGACAGGCGAAACTGCAGATGTCGCGTGGCGCGTCGGAGAGGCGTGGCATGGCGCGTAGCCGCTCTAACTCGGCGAGTGCGATGGCGTCCGGTCGTCCGAATCTTGATTCGAGCGTTTTCATGATGTCGTCGGAACGTGCGTTGAAGATGAGAAGGTTTTCGACTGCTTCTTTGGCTTTCCCTTTGAGGCTTCGTCGTAGCCTCGCGACGTTGTCCGCTTCGCTGTAGCTCGGCGCGGACTCGTTGTATGCGGCACGAAAGGAGAGCCATTCTTGATAGGCTCCTGTGTACTGCGGTAGCTCGATGTGATAGCGTGTACTATGGCTGCCCCGCGCGGCGATGGCGATGGCGGCGGCGAGCTCCGATATGTCGACGCTTTGTTTGTGCGTCGCGACGATCTTCTCTTCGGTTGCGTCCAGCAGAGGTTGACGCGGTTGAAAATGAGAAGGTATGTGAGCGCCTTCGTGTGGCGCGATGTATGAAGAAGCGGTGGCGTCGGCGCGGGGCGCGGCGGCGTCGTAGGGGGGGGGCACGGGTCCCGGTCCCGGCGTGCGCGGCGGTGGCATCGGCGGGAGGGGGATGGCGGTCCCGACGCGCTCGGCATTGGCGTCGACGGGAACGTCTTCGTATATGTGCTCCTCTCCTGCTGGACTCGACTTCGGTGATTCTTGATCGGCGTTGTGTGGCGTGTTGGTGATGGCGAGTCTTTGATTCGTTTCGAACCATTCGTCGACACGTTGTCCATACGCTGGTAAGACGGTGGCGTCCTCATCGCCGCTATCTTCGGCTTCGATAGTGGCGATGCGCGCTTGTACGAGCTCCAGCTTGATTCGTAGTGCTTCTTCTCGCGCCTGCGCTAGACGTAACGCACGGCGGCTCGTTGTCGTTCTGATTGATTTGGACGGCGGCGGTGCAGGGGGGCGAGAGCTCGAAGTCCCCTGTGCCGTCGACGTGTGTGTCTCTTCTGTCGCGCCCGTATTTGTAGTCGACGTGTGCGTCGATGATGTTGCGGTAAGCGTGGCTTCGTCCGTCGTCGTTGGTTCGGCGGACGTCGTCTGTACTCTCCCCGTGGATCTTGTGACTGGCATTCTTGATGTTGTGAAATCTTGAAACGTTGATGTTGAAATCTTGTAATATTGATGTTGAATTCTTGAAATGTTGATGTTATTCTTGAAATGTTGATGTTATCCGGTGAACGAAGGACCACAATGTGCGGGATGCACCTATGACTGGTTGAAGTTAATGATGGAGTGAAGAAAAACAATACTTTGTAGAATGCCAGGTAGCGGGAGGTGTTGTAGTTCGGCGATGTTTATCGTTTGGCGGCGTACGGAAGAGTGTCTCGTGGCGGGCGGCCGGCCTCATTTTATTGCCGGCCGTATCCCCTCCACTTCGCCGGGCTACCTCACCCCCGCGCGGTCTTTATTTTATTAAATATAGAACTAACATTGCGTTTTATTAATTACGCTAACCTTATGCTAATCCTTATATTTATTTACATATTAATTTATCATTCCTACGTACGGCATGGCGTGTGTCGTCGATCTACGACCGATTTTCCCCCGCGACGCTAGTATATTACCTCGTCCCCCACCTCAGGGGTATAAATACTCGCCTTAGCATCGCGGGAGTGATCAGTCGTAGATAACGCGCATGCGCGGCGGATCGAATAGGTTCTGTTTGTTTACATTTTACGTGATCTTATTGGAATCTAAGAACCTATCCGATACGCTATGGAATGATACGCTAGACGTGAGTATGTTTATTTACAATTAACAGCTATACTTAAATGTTTACATTGCACGAAACTATTATAAAGACTTAACTATATCGCAATGTTTTCTTAAGTTTACGACGCGCAAGTCGCTACTCGGTGCGTGTGCACTCGATAACGCTTTTGTCCGGAACAGTATATAATAATAATAATTTATTCAGAAAACATGATCCATATTTTGTTAGCTAGCAAGAGAAAGGGTATTTTTAATTAAATGTTGCATTATTGAGCACTCATTTCTTGCAGCTAAAGTCTTCAGGAGACTATTTGGGCTGCCACGTATCCTAATTAAAAGGGACGCCATTTTTTTCCGCAAGACTGCAGTGAAATTGTCCACTCGCGCTTCCGCGAACATGGCAGAGGCGCTGCAAAAACGTGGCAGCCCCAACAGTGCCCTGAAGGCGTCGTTGTACTGGACGCGCAGACAGCTGAGGGAACGCTGCGAACAGACAGTCCACAAAGCTCCTGAGTACAGAGAAGTGCAGTATGCTCTAAAGAGCGTAATTTTGACTGCCTCTGTACACCGAGCGAATCTGCGAATCTGCGTAAATAAAGTGTAAAGTCAAAAATCGCCACTTTTACCAAAATGTACATTTCGAGGTAACCATACCGTTTCACTACTGTCGTGTAATACAGCTTTGTGTGATTACGAAACGTCATAGTAAGACTGTCCAATATTACCGAACACAATTTTAAGACCAGATGAAACCCTACCATTTTGATAAAAAATTAAAGAATGAAAGAAAATACATTTATTTACAACAACACAAGACCAGATGGCCTAGTAGGTAGAGAACCTGACTACGAAGCTTGAGGTCCCGGGTTCGATTCCCGCGTCGGGGCAGATATTTGTATGAATAATACGAATATTTGTTCTCGGGTCTTGGGTGTTTAATATATATGTATTTAAGTATGTATCTATCTATATAAGTATGTTTATCCGTTGGCTTGTACCCATAACACATGCTATGGTTAGCTTACTTTGGAACTAGGTCAATTGGTGTGAATTGTCCCGTGATATTTATTTATTATTATTATTTATCATCATCAATATTTTACTAAACAAAAGACAACACGAAAAATAAAGAAGAATGTGTCATTGCGGTTGTAAATAGGACACTGGCTCAGCATAAGGCTGCGTTTCCAGCAGAGATGTGCGAGGATGCATTGCGAGGGATGTGTTTGTCATGAACCAATAGAAACACTTCATTCCCTTAGGACCTTATAAATAAAGTGTTTCTATTGGTTCATGACAAACACATCCCTCGCAACGCATCCTCGCACAGCTCCGGTGGATACGCAGCCTAATGCTGAGGTGTTTATAGCACCCCAGCGCTGAATGAATTACATTTCTGAGTAACCGTTCCAAATTAATACATGTGATAATAGATAGGCCCTCTGAATAAACCGTATACTTATTTTAATACCGTTTCTGTTGCCGGATTAGATTTTAAGACTGATTTAGTCCGTGATAAAAAAATATTGACTGTAAAAAAACCACGAAAATAACTTGTGAATGTTCTCTTAGAAATCACCATTTCATGAATTGCAACTGGTGAGGACTCCATAACAATAATTACACGGGTTGCAACTCGATTATTTTAAAGTATGTAAGTAGTTGTTAATCAATATGAGCTCATAAAAAATGTCGTCGAAATGCGTAAAATATGGCGAAGTGGAACTGATGGTGAAGCATCAGAAGTCAAAAGTATTCCTTAACAATCAACGTCTCTGAGTCGGGAAAAGCAATATTTTGTAAAAGATAATGGGCCTTAATCATCAACCTAACTAGTAACTACCTATGTATGTACTTACATACATCTATTGGGGTTCTATCACTCCTGCTGGCTCGCGCTGAGGCACCAAATTCATACAGATTAGATAGTGATTTTTAAGATCGATTTAATTTTTTTTACATGTAACTTAACTTACATTTGAAATTCAAAATGATCTTTACGCCGAAGGAAAACATCGCGAGGAAATCTGTATACACCTGCGAAGAAATTCAATTGTGTGTGTGAAGTTCCCAATCCGCACTGGGCGCGCGTGAGAACTACGGCCCAAGCCCTTTCATTCTGAGAGGCGGTCTGTGGCCTACAGTGGGACGTACATGGGCTGGGATGATGATGATGATATGTAACTTGATGAACCTATTTTTTATTGAAAGCAATGTTTTATCTAAGTGAATTCAATTTGGTACAAGTTTAAAATTTAATCAAAATCTAATTAAATCCTAAAATCTCGCTCCGTACCATAGAGGTAACGCCACCAGAGTTGAGGCCACGCACACAACCATATCTCATGTAATGACAGCCGGATTTTGACGTTGTGTTGACGTTTAACGACAACACAACATCAAAATCCCGCTGTCATTACATGAGATGTGATTGTGTGCATGGCCTCAACTCTGGTGGCGTTACCTGTACCATCCGTACTAAAATTATAAATCTGAAAGTGTCCGTCTGTCGGTCTGTTACCTCTTAACGCTTAAACTGCTAAACCGATTTAGGTGGAATTTGGTATGTAGATAGTTTGAGACTCTGGGAAGGACATAGGATAGTTTTCATCCTGGAAAATTGCATAGTTTGCGCGGGATAGCGATAAAGGAATTGTTAGCAGACGGAGTCGCGGGCAACAGCTCGTTATTAAGTCGAGCTTTATAAAGTAGTACATTACACATTGTAACCGTGCCATCGGCATCCCATCGACATCTCAAAACCTTTAAACAGTTATGTGGTTGGTCTGCCGGCTTGCCAGGCATTTCTTGTAACCACACTCAAAAGGCCCAACCTTTTAATGGTGTATTTTAATAAAAAAATCTTTTGGAAATTAAAACATATAGGGTACTTTCCATTCTCATAGGATTGAATTTTTAAGAAATTTAGCCAATGTCAATGTCTTAATTCATCAATTGTTAAGTAAGTACTGCTTATTAAACTTATTATGGACTAGCTTTTGCCCGCGACTCCGTCCGCGTGGAATTAGTAATTTGGGCAGCTTATTTTTTTGATCCAATTTGCTTTTTCATCAATTATGGCTCTCCTTAGTTCCTCGATATAAAAAATACCCCCCCCGCAACCCCCCCCCCCACCCCTGCACCCCGCTCCAAACCCCCCTCCCCCCGCACACCCGCGTTCACATTCACCACCGTACTCCCAGCATGATGATATTATAGCCTATTAGCCTTCCTCGATAAATGGGCTATCTAACACTGAAAGTATTGTATCTTTCTTATTTGTCAACCGATTCAAATGAAACAAACACTAAATGTTAATCCAAGAAAATACCAACATATCAGTGAAAACCGCATCCTTCTAGGTTAAGCCGTTTCTGAGATTAGCGCGCACAAACGCACAGACAAACAGACAAACAAACAATAATTCTAAAAATAATTGTTTTGGGTTTTTCTCAAATATCTTCAATGTGCAGACACCGACTTGTTACAGATTTATTATATGTATAGAATAGATAGATCTTGCTGTTGCACAATCAATTTTATTCTAGTGTGTAATGAAATTAAAAGAGTTTGAAAGAGACAATATGAGATACTCTTCACCTTCACATACCTTGCATGCCCTTAAAAACAATTGGTTCTAATGCATTGTCGTCGACATCATCATCTGAATCTTCGTTAGCACAGTATTTATGTTCTCATTGTACTCTAAAACAAAAAACATTGAAGCAATAAATACAAATTTATTTTAGTGAAATGCTTAGTGAAATTAATATTTGAAGAAAATTTTGAACATGGAAAGAGCTATTATTGACTGTTATTTCTTACAAAGATTAAACTTACCCTCAGAGGAGAGTGGTAGTGGTACATATGAACCATTTTTGGGCATACGCGTGAATTTTCCCATGTTGTAAGTCAGTGGAATATCACTTCCACTAAACAATTGTACTGTAAAACAGAGGAGGATGGCTTCTCAAGGAACTACAATTTGACCAAAAGGGGAGAACACAAGAGGTTACCGGCACTCGACTCGATGTTTACATACAACACAACATAACACAGCGCAGGCGCGTCGGTCGCGTAACAAAACAAGATGAAAAAATAATGACATGACGTCGTTGACTTGACAGCACAAGATGGCGGCGACCCACAGACAGGATATAATAATAGCATACAAATGACAACTAATATAAAGGTATAAAGCCCTCCCTCCACAGCCCGCAGCGCGGGGAAGGCGCGGGGCGTGTGCACGAGGCGACGCGCGCTCTGCATAACACTGATTCAATACGCTGTGCTGCGCTGCCAGAGTGTGTCACCGTATATATGATTCAGTGTTATTGACCGCGCTGGGCATGCTCCGTCGGCACCCCGCGCTTCGGTTTGTAGTGAGTGAGTGGCCTTCAATCCGTCCCATTCTATCACGCGCCAACATAGTTGTATTTAAAATATGTATTTTTATTTGTTGAAAAAAAAAATTAACTAACCACGCCAATTTCGATGAGTCTAGATGTTCGTTTAAAAGGCCGGCCGCATACACGCGGAATTTTTCTTCGGTTTCCGTACGGAATGACGCGTGCGAACGAGACAGGGCTACGAAAGTATATAGCGTTGTCTCGCTCGCACACGTCATTCCGTACGGAAACCGAAGAAAAATTCCGCGTGTATGCGGCCGGCCTAACGCGAAAAATATATTATCTAGAGCATTATGATTCCATGACAAGAAATAAATAAATACTTGCCAAGATAAAATTTAATAAAAAATGTTCATGGTTTTTTTTTTAATTACTTACCCTAATCCGTTCTGTTTTACGAAAATTTAAGCGACAGCAAATACTAAACTAAACGTCTCATTTAGATTAATCTAATTTCTGAAAATAAAATTAACCAAACAATTTTTAATAAATGATTATGATTTTTGTAACATTCATAATCATAATCAATAATTAAAAACGTCATTATACCGAGTTTATTATTTTGTAGGAACAAGATTATTGCCAATTAAAAAAAGGTTTCGTTCCGTTTTGTATGGGGATAAAAATTTATTCGCCTGGCAATTACCATTTAGGATAGGAATGAACTAGGGATGAGATTAGTTTGCGATGAGCTTGCGATGAGCTTCAATTCAGCATTTTAAAAGTGGTTAGGAATGGGATTGGGATGAGATAAGTGCGTGGCCAAATGCTGAATACAGCCCCAGGAGTGTATGTGTGACTCGAGTTACGAAGAATTAGAAGGTGGCAAGAAAGTAATAATTCACTTTTTTAAACTGTTCACCGATTGTCCCATGTGCTGGGGGCGTTGGTGGTTGCGAGAGCCATAATTGATGAAAAAGCAAATTGGATAAAAAAATAAGCTGCCCAAACTACTAATTCCACGCGGACGGAGTCGCGGGCAAAAGCTAGTATTAGAATACATATTGACTCTTACATATTCGAATTAGTTCTGTACACGCTAAGTGCTTATGTGGTAGTGGTGAGGGCGTGTATCTGTGTGATGCAGGATTGTGGTGAAATGCCTCTGCACGTGCACGACATTTCGCCACTACTTTTAAAAATGCTCGTATCTAAACATCGATAATCTTACTAAGTGAACTTTACTCCGTGAGCTTTAAGGCTCTGTTTAGTTTTGCATATTATTTTGAGATACGTATGAACTTTTTTCCAAGTAGGTAGTGACGATATATCACACATGCATGCAGTGAGTGTTGCTGTAACAAGGTATTTGATTACAATCAAATTTATTGTTTTAACCTTCCGCTAAGTATCACCTGATTCAATATAAGTTTATGTTAAAAATTTCATTTTCAGAGCAAGCTTTTTAGCTGACTGTACTTGCATTGTCATTCAACTTACATAAGTATACCAAATTTCAAGTAAATCCGACCACTGGAAGTGGGTAAAATTCGACTTCCAAGATTTGACACATACATAGATACATTGCAAGTTAATAAAAAGCTTTTAGTATAGAATTATATATTGCCTATTATATGTTGGTTGTTATCGTAGCCAGTGTTCGGTCACTTTATACCACAGAGTAATTCCCCATGGATATCTAAGATTTTTGGCAGTTGACACTCAAAAAGGTACTCTGTTACGACTACTAACTCCGTTAGCGGTAAGCCGGCTGGTAGGTGAATACAGTGCTTATCAACTGCGGGTGTCGCATCTGTTTCGTAGTAACTATTTGTAATCTGTGTCATAGTAGAGTGTCGCGACGAGCCTGCCCATGTGTGCGTCGACACGTGTGATATCTCGCGGGTTGTTTGCTCGCGCCATTCACCACAGATAGCATACAGATAGCGTCGTTGCCTCCAAGATTAAATTGCGCACGTTTGTAGGTACGGGGGACCTAATTATTCATTATTTGGTTTCATTAGCGACTTAAAGAAATAGTTTGGAATGTTAACGGTGCCGTTGGTTAGATAGAATCATATACCTTCGATCGCTCTATAGCTCCACATTCAAACGGACACATTTTTAGCTTGGATTTTGTACCTGTCCCAAAATCTAGTTGTATTGTTGATCGAAGTTTATAATGCAGCATTTGAATAACAAATATCGACTAGCTACATTTTTAAAACATTTATTGTGATTTCTCACAACTGAAAATTTCACATGAAAATTGAATATAGTGTGGGACAATTCACAAATCGCACATCTAGATCTAAAGAGGGTCAACTCAAAATAATATACCATTTTAATTCAGCCCTTTTAGAAATTGACTGAAGTCTAAATTAGAATGGTATATTATTTTGAGTTGACCCTCTTTAGATCTAGATGTGCGATATTTCAATTAATACGAAACGAACTATTTGCAGTCTAGGGATAGAGCCACTATCTGAGCGCTTTTTACGATTGTGTTGTTTTCACAATTAACATCTATTTTAAAACACTTTGCAATGCTGTTTATCTTAATTTTATTGAATAATGCACAGCATAATAACCAATTTTTAGTCATAATTATAATTAAAGCACACAAAAAATGGTACCCACTTACGTTCAAGAGAGATCTCTCCTAGACAGCTTTTGCAACAGAAAGAATGATTAACAGGTTAAACGCACACTGCGCGACTTACGAAAATAGTACCTATACCTATTCCCGTAAATTTGATTTTATTATACACAGATGGATATTAACAGATGCAGGTGCTATTGCACTGCGGGTCGATTTCACTAAAGCGACGAACGAATCATCTAATTAGACATAACGTCTGTTTCATTTCTGAAATTCCTTTGTATTGCAGAATTTTATGCGTTCTTTGTTTCGTCAGCGTTTTTAACAATATTTCTTTAAAGTGGATGAAACTTTACGCTTATGGTGGTAGAGTTCATTTCATTTTTCCGTCTGAGAGGTAAACATCGAGCTTGTGACAATCGCGCACTGAGAAGACCGCGCTAACGAGCCCCCACCCCCTCATTTTCATTTTATCGTCGTCCCGCCCTCTCGACTCGCTCATAGTTGCTTTTTCTGAACTAAGTAAGTACCTTAATGCTAGACTAATGTGAATTCGAGTACAAGAGGCGTCAGATATGTCTGTGAAGCTATAGCTAAATAAATAAATTTAATTATTTATTTCATCATCATCATCATCCCAGCCTATGTAAGTCCCACTGCAGGGCACAGGCCTCCTCTCAGAATGAGAGGGCTTGGGCAGTTCCCACGCGGGCCCAGTGCGGATTGGGAACTTCACATACTGAATTCACACATTGAATTTCTTCGCACACACTTCTTACACGATTCCTCACGATGTTTTTATTTATTTATTCAATTATAATATAATAATACATAGAAGTGTGGTGGGTGTGGATATGAAAAAGGTATTTTTGGCACCTAGAATTTTTATTGAATTGAATACTTTGTTATCACCGGGAAGAATATGAAGACAAGGTGTTCAAACGTTTCAATGTGACCCATTTCGCATATAATAATGTTTACTTAACTATTATATTCAGTTGGCTTTTAATAAACTCTATTTAATATAGGTCACCTCCTACGCGGGTGCTATTAAGTTATTCCATTGATCTATTTTTAAGTGACCAGCAGAAATAACGGTATTCTATGTAAAAATGTTAATGCAATTTTAAAAAAGGAAAATAATATTTTAGAGGTATGTTTACTATATAGAACTAGATACATTAACTATACCTAGTTACGTTTGTTTTTTGTATCTTTACACTTGTTTTTCTACTAATAAAGTTAATCGATGCAAGCGTTACTTTGTGAAAGTACTTAGTCTATGAACTAAAACCAACTGCTGGGTTTACAGGTGTATTTATTTAAATTTATTCAAACAGAGGAAAACAGAAGTAAGTGTGTATAGAATTAAGCGACAAAATAGCTTACGGACTAACATGTATTCACTCCTTAATCAGCTTCCACAAAAACATAATAGGTATGTGGTTTTTGTTATTAGACTGCTAAACTGTACTTAACACAAAACTACTTGACTTAGAATTTCGTACATGCATCTTAATTTATATCTAGACATACAACAAAATATCTGCCGACACAAAAAAGATTACGATAATGTAAGAAGTGCAGACGCGGTGCAAGACGCTCACAAGCCCGCTTTGCTGGAAGAGATGATTGACTGGTTATTATGCATTAATATTTTATGCAATTTTATTATCACTTTGACATTATGTCAATGCATATGGTAGTTTCCATGTTAACCCTAAAATTGCCAAAATTTCTAAAAGTTTGTAATTCAAACCCAGTCTTAAATTAAAACTCCTAAAAATTCTAAATCTAAAAAAAGTAATAGAAGGTGGCATTAAATATTAAATAAATAAAGTATAAAATAAATATCACGGGACGATTCAAACCAATTGACCTAGTCCCAAAGTAAGCTAGGCAAGCTTGTGGTATGGGTACTAGGCAACGGATAAACATACTTATATAGATAGATACATACTTAAATACATATTAAACACCCAAGACCCGAGAACAAACATTCGTATTTTTCATACAAATATCTGCCCCGACACGGGAATCGATCCCGGGACCTCAAGCTTCATAGTCATGTTCTCTAACCACTAGTCCATCTGGTCGTCTAAATATTGTATCTTATCATTATCACACATTATCTAATTAAGGGTTAAATAGTTTAGTGAATTTTTTAGCGACCTCTAGCGCCATCTAGTTATCAAATATAGAAACCGGTAAGTACATTATACATTGCACTAAGGTAAATACCTGAGTGTTCGACACTTTAATTCCATTAATCGACACCCTGCTTGTCTCCTTTATTGCTACGAATTAAGGTTGATAGTGACTGCTATTGGGGCACCGTCTGGCACTGGGGTATTTACCTTACCGAAGTGTCTCAATTCTCTTCCTTCGGACTTTAGTCCCCACGCATAATATTAACATCTGCCTGGAGAGAGATCTCTCTATCGCAACTTCTCTCCACAAATAAATTAGCTCTAGTCAAAATTTCACTAATTCTTCTGAATGTCTATTGATACTATCATGCAGCTAATTCTCAAATCACGTTTTATCATGGTCCAATCCCTCAGAACCAATCAGGAATTATCACACATTGTAATTCATTTGCGCAATCAATTTTCAGTTAATCACGTTATGACGCGTCACGATTGGGCGTCAATTTGATGACGATGATTGCATAGCAATAAACAGTGGTTCAAATTGACGGAATGGTACTATCTACTTACTATATTTTTACTTTAGTTGATTGCCTCTTTTGTTCCTATAAAATATTAAGTAATGTGACTGACTGATAGTAAGACAAGTACTGCCTAAAACATTGGAGTTAGAGACATATTCCTTGAGGTTGAGGATCATTTGAAGTACCTACACTAGAAGGGTTTTTTTGAAATTCCCAGTTAATAGATAACTAGACCATTTTTATTTATACTGGAGAGCGATATCGCGGATTACAGGTAATAAAACATTTTTAACCCTCGTCACAAAAAGAGGGGTGTTATAAGTTTGATCACTGTGTGCGTGCGTGCGTGTGTCTCTTTCTGAGGCATCATAGCTCTTAAACCGATTTAGATGCGGTTTTTTTTTTATTTGAAAGCAGATTTCTTGGCGTTGTTAGTCATGTATCATCAAAATTGGTTCAACCGTTTTAAAGTCATCAGCTCTTTTGTTAGCTGCGAAAGGGAGGGATCTCAGACGCATAATGGGCTTCATTTTCCTACATATTTGTGACCTTTTTCAATGACAGTAACTTTCACAAGAAACTTAACTATTTTTTTATTTCTTTACTTTACTTTTTATTCACTTAGAGACTTATTATATTTATTCACTTTTCAATCTTATTTTAATTTACTTATATTTATATTATGTACAATTATATGAATGCTATAACATGTCTTAACGAAACCAAATAAAATTCAGCAGTTATAAGACAACTCGACGTAATAAAATACATCCGCATATTTAGTTCTTTGCGGGGAAAGTGTTGACATTATTGACGGTAAAATAATAAGAGAGTTTCAAGCAGCTGACATCGTAGCTCTGCGAAACGTAATTTGAATTCCTTCATCCTATATCAGGGGAACATTTTCTCAAATATTACTACGTACATTTTTACACTAAACTTGAATGAACTGCGCTACGAAAGCACCTAATAGTTCTCATTGTATTGGATTTTGCACTTATAAGGTTAATGCCCCGTAGATGACACCCCATCTGTCACCTCTCTTACTATGACATAAGATTGAAGGTGACATGTATTGGATCAGTGTCAAGCACAGGGACGTTTACCTTATGTATACTCTAGTTTTTAGTAAGTAGCAAAATATGTCGAACGTACTGTAACTTTCATGGGTTATTTTAATTTCTTTGTCTCAGTAGTGTAATGAAATTAAATCCTTATTTGGATTTTTACAAATTTTGTCAGACAAGGTTTGAGCCATCAAGTATGCTTTGTGTCAGGAGACACCGCTCCTCCATAACAAGCAATATTAAATAATAAAGTGCAACCAAACTAAAAACTAATCTTATCTAGAGATTAGTAGTATAACTATAGAACTTATTATTAAACAATAAAGTTATAAGACGTTGTTAGACTGCAGCGCTATGATGGTATATGACGTCAATATGGTTAAAAAAGAGGGAATCAACGCCATATTAAGATTTATAGAGCCGAAAGCTTTTATGCATATCGGTCGTGATATCACAACTCGCGCCAGTTTTTTCAATGCTTTGTGAGCGTGAGTATTTTCTGAAACAAAATTTAATTAATTAATTTCTTCATTATTATCATTGTTCGCCTTCACTTTTTTTCTAAGCTTGGCGCTGAGCTCTAGCTATTTACATAGTTTTTATTTGGAAGTAGTTGGTGCCCGCGGGTTCACCCTGCTGATTTTTTTTCATAAAAACCTTATTCTGACAATTAAGAACACAACAAAAAATATTTGTCCAATTTGGTGCAGTAGTTTTCAAGTTTAGTTCATTTGGCAATTCATTTTTATTTGTATAGATAGATGATCTGATCTACAAACAATTAAAAATCAAATAAAATAGTGGTATTATGAAAAAAAGGTGGGTAAGAAAATTACCTGACCGCAAACACATGTTAAGAGCTTTTCGCATCCAAAGTATCAAATCCTGTGATTTTTTCTGTAGCTGGTGCCCTGCTCGAACCACCAGGAACAGCACCAGCATAGACAAAAGTGAAATTACTAATAATGGGACTTTATCGTAAAACCCCTTTCTTCGTTCCTTTAAAGTTAAAGGCTAAGTTAGTCAAGGAAATTGAGGAAATGGAAAATAAAAATGAAAATTTTGTTCTGTACGTAGGCTGCTTAGATGTGTTTTCTTCATGCAGCCAGCACATTCGAAAATAACATACTGACCAATAAAAATATAAGAAAAATGCATCGTAAAAACTTAGCATAGGTAACTAAAGTTTAGTCATGGTTTCTATTTTAAAAAATATGACTTTTTGTGACAACTTGATTTATTTCAGAATATAGTCATGATTGTACATTGAAACCGGTAATAGACTATTTTACTTACTGCCATACCTAAAGCCACAATTGTATAGTAAACTGTAATGTAATATACAACGAAAGTAAAAAGTGTACTTGTTAACTGAAAAAGAAATATGTATATGTTTAATCGACACTTGAAGAATATTGGATTCAATTTCAATAACTTATTCAAGAGGTACCTGAATACCAAACACTTTGTTGAAAAGGCTTGAACTTTCCTTTATATTTATGTAAATTTTACTCCATTTTTCAAACATCTCATCCAAAATTTCAACGTCGTCTTCTTTTACATCTGATTCAACGTTTGTTTCTTTCAAATGATTAATAGAAATAATAGTTTGAACCTCGCGCGTGATACACTTTAGTTGTTCAGACATCGTTCGCAGATTGAAATATAAGAACGCATATTCTAAATGATAGCGGTGATGGTTGAATACTTTATAAAATAGCACGAAAGCGATTTTACTTTTCGAAGACGTTATAAAATTTATTTCGTAGTGCAGAAAAATAAATATGAGAATCAAAAGAAAAGTAAAATACGCGACGTAAATAGTGAACCATATTTTGATATATTTATCTATTTTATTGAAGTACTTTTTCTCTGTTTTGTAAGAAATGTGATTAGAAGTTAAATAAGCAGCCAATTTGACGTACGTTTTTGAATAATATAATGATATTAGTAGAGAAACAATTATATGTAAGTTTCCCAAAACCAGCGTTATATCACAGATTACTTAATAGTTACTTCGTAACAGATACTGCATCCCGTACAAAATCTTGGTACTTACCGCGATTGTAGCCACAGATTATACTACTCCGTCTCCTTAAGAATGTGTGCGTGCCGACAGTGACAAGGGCTGGCAGTTTGGATTAAAATTTTTATTTCTACATGTTGTTTTACCATTTTGTCGGGATAATTGCTATCTAATACCTTTAAACGAGCAATTCTTGTCTATATGTATATATATATATATATATATATATATATATAATCAGGATCTCGGAAACGGCTCCAACGATTTCGATGAAATTTGGTATGTGGGGGTTTTCGGGGATGAAAAACTGATCTAGCTATGTTTCATTTTCAGAAAATCGCTTTTACTCGTGTTTTCCGGCTATTTTTGTTTGCATTAGAATATAAAGCTAAATTTCGCCGACTTCGAGCAGATCATAATGGCACATTTGAAATCGGGTGGTCGCGGATCCAGCCGACCTCGGTTCGATACCACGTTTTTTTTTTAAGTTTATTTTTTATGAGAAAACGTCAAGTTTCTTCTTTTGTGAGAAAAAGTTACTTTTTTGTGAGAAAAAGTTTTTTTTTTTGCGAGAAAAAGTTACTTTTTTGTTAGAAAAAGTATTATAGGGAACGTGCAGTAACTATAGGCGGCAGCACTAATGCGACAGAAGAGACACTATGCGGACAGTAAAACAAACTTATCAAGGTAAAACATTCAAATTGATGGCACCCTTATGGTACCAGTTGGCAGCACCGTCTATGTGCACGTTCCCTATTGGGAGCACAGAACAGGAAAAGCCGGTTGTCTGTAAAGTCGGTTTACGGACGATAGTTTAACGTGACTCACCCCTCCACCCCCTCCGGTGTTTTTGTCAAATATCTTGAAAACGGTGCATCCTACGGCAAAATCAATGAAATTTTCATCCCCCCTTAAATACCCCCGCGCTCCCTCCCCCGCATCCCCTCCCCCCTCTCAACCCCCCCCCCCCCACCCTCCGGTGTATATAATCAGGATCTCGGAAACGGTTCCAACGATTTCGATGAAATTTGGTATTTGGGGGTTTTCGGGGATGAAAAATTGATCTAGCTTGGTCTTATCTCTGGGAAAATGCCTGGTACCGAGTTTCTGCCCGAGCAGAGCTCGGTCGCCCAGGTACTATATTATATCCATGCAAACTTTCTAGCACTAATATTCTTTAAGCTAAGCCACGGACGGACAAAGAGACAGACAGTCATGGCGAAACTATAAGGGTTCCGTTTTTGCCATTTTAGCTCTGGAATCCTAACAAAAAAGGATATTTATTGTAATGCGTAGAACACATTGCCATGCTCATAGTACCCTAGCGTTATACTAAATACGAAGGTTAACTTTCGAACTTCGCATCGTGCCATCCCGCTCACGCTTATAGCTTTTTATAGAAGAGTAAGAGGGACAGCACGATACGAACTTCCAAATTGTTATATTAGCTATTAATTCTAGCATAGTCATATTAAAATTTGCCCCCTGTTTCACCATTCACTTATAAAAGTTCAGGCGGCATATTTTTTCCGTGGAACACGAATGAACGTGCGTCGGCGCGCGCTTGTGACAACCTACTGGAATTTCGATCGCAGGCGATCGTCCCCGCGGTAGGTAAATATCGCGCGTAAGTACATGGCATGCATGAGGCCTGGTTATATCTTTCTCTATGACACCAATTGTAATGAAAATATATCCAGCTAGTGATAATTCTGCTAGAGTACGAATTATTACTAAAGCTTTGATAGGTTTGCTAAGCATCACGAAGTTTCTGTAAATGCCCAAGATATTTTCCGCCACTATGAAATATTTTAATGATTTTGGTTCAATATTCATAAAGTAAACATTGTTTCCGCGCATTTTGACTAAACTGTTATGGTACTCTACAGCACCTACCTACATCCTGCGAACGACCTACGTCTGTCCTCTGGTAGTTACTGTCGTTATGTGATAATGGATAGCACTCGGATATAACAAAATTAAAAAAAATAAAGTAAGAGCAATACGCTAAAAGAAAGTTATAAATAAAAACCGAACAAGTGCTAGTTGGAACAAGGGTTCCTAGGTACTCCAATTCTATTTATGTATTTTCAATGTTGACCGACTGTTTTTTTTTCATATCATACGAGTAATTCTTTAATCATACTTAACATTTTTATTTGTCATGAAAGTAATTTGTCATGTTGTCAAATTTTTTTTATTTAATACCTAGCTAGTGAATTATTAAGTCGGTTTAAGTGAATTATGCTTACGTCTTAGATGTAAAGTAAATTAGATTCCTTGTTTTCTTTTAACTATTAAGTTGCTTGTTATGTATGTACGCAACAAGGGGAGCGAGTGAATGGCGCTGTAGTTAGTAGCGCACTACTTTATTGAATGGAGTTGTTCTTATACATCGCTATAACTACGCACATACACAACATCTTTTATTCTAAAAATAGATATGATAGTACCATAACGCTAAACGTCAATACAAAAGAATGGTTTATATGTCATTGATCTTAGGGATCAGACGCGCATCTTCTCTGGCTCGCTTGCAACTCTGGCTAGTGCGAGTCATTGGGTGCGACTGCTGGGTTGGGCTCCGCGGCCGGCGCGCTGTGCTGCTCGGGCGTGGTGGTCTCCACTGCCGTTGCGGGCACACTCATACTCCCTTCTTCCTGCGGCAAGGCCGGGTTTTGCTCGACGATGACAGCAGAAGTTTATGCCAACGCACTTCTTATTGCGTTTGGAGTGTGTGTAGTTTGTATCGCTGCTGTCCGATCCTCTCCAGCGTACGAGCTTGTTTTTATGTTTTTTACTTCCGTAAGTGTCAAGTAAATCTTTGATGTTTTGATAGACGGCCGGATAGCCTAGTTGTTGTTGTTAGAGAACCTGACTACGAAGCTTGAGGTCCCGGGTTCGATTCCCGGTCGGGGAAGATATTTGTGTGAAAAATTCGAATGTTTGTGCTCGAGTCTTGGATGTTTAATATGTATTTAAGTATGTATTTATCTATATAAGTATGTTTATCCGTTGTCTAGTACCCATAGTACAAGCTTTGCTTAGTTTGGGACTAGGTCAATTGGTGTGATTTGTCCCGTGATATTTATTATTTATTTATTATTATTAATAGTAGATACTTTTTTGGTGCTTAATTTCAGAATATTTGGTGTTCCGTTAAATACATCAGCTATTTTAAATATACGTATGAAGTGCTGATTCAGGTGGGAACCTGCACAGGCGTCACAGGCACGCAAGAGAGCGTGAAGTGGGCACCGTTAACAAACGGCAAACGTCGCTCTGTCACGCTTGCGGTCGCCTAGCGTCACGCCCCGGAAATACCTGCACTGTTCAACCACACGCGTATTTATGGGCACGAAATAAGAAAAACACTGCCAAGCAAGTAAGCATTGTTCATAAATAAGACCGAACCCGTATCTAATACGTGGAATAAATAGTACTTAAGGTAAAAGGTTGTAACTCGATGACATAGATCTCCGGAAAGTACGTACCCTGAATCAATCAATGATTTTCCTTCTGGTCCAAAGAAAGTAGACCTTATAGGTAAACACATATAATTTGGTAGGATTTACTGTCATTAAGTACCTACAAATGGAAAATCGTCTATTCTAAATTATACGTCAAATCAGAAAAATCCTAATTTTAACACGTCGGCTGCGATACCATGTCTTTTCCGCATGGTACGCGTCTTACGGCACCTTCAAACGGGCAACTAAACGGGATCCTGCAAAAAACCGAACCCGCAAAAAACGGGACGTTGCCCGTGTGAAAGTGCCGTAACCGCCTGAGCGGGCGCTTAAATCATGTCATCTCTCTCAGTGCGGGTGCTCTATTTTGGGTTTTATTTGACGTACAAAAGAGTGTTACATATATTATTAGAAAGTTACTTGTGTGCTCGGTTTGTGACTTGGCAAGATTAAAAGTGTACCAGGTTCACCCGACCTAGGTCGCAACGGAACTACTTTAAATTAAATCAGTGTGAAACCAGGCCTTGATTTGTAAGCCTGGTACACTGCACTGACGTAGGGGGGGGGGGGGGAGGGGAGACGACGCGGGCGCCGCGACTAGTGATGTCAGTTTGTTAGTTATCAAGTGAGCGCCCTCTTGTATTTGTGTTCTTAATTCTTATGGTTTGGTAGACTTTAAGCGGTATTAAAATATGGCATCAAATTACGTTGACGAGATATTTCAGTTGAGGAGACGTATAAATCAATATAAAGTTTTAATTTTTATTTCATTTAAATTTAAGTTTTAATGTTAATTTATAACTCAAAGTCAGTGAAGTCAGCGGCGAAGTTATGCAAGTTCATCACCTCGGCACGGGGTGCACCAATATCTGTTTATTCGAAACCCAAAAAATAGTTTTTTTTTAATAATTTATTGTGTTTTATTGGATTCCAGTAATTCCAGAACAGGGGTAGGCGAAAAGGTAGGAGATGGCGAGATGATTTGAACCGTTTTTCTTCGCATTTTGCGAAGGATCTGTCCTCTCTACGTCAACGTCTCTGGACGGTTGGAAAGAAAAAGTGGAGGTCTTTGCTCAGCAGTAGTATGCTTAATTATTAGGCATCCCTATATAGTCTATTAAAAAAATTATTCACTCGGTACCGAAAGTACCCTAATATAATCGAAAGAAATTAGCCAATTCATCGGTTATCGAGCAACGGCTGTGAACAAACCGCACATAAATGTTAATGTCACTTTAAAATTATTCCGTAAGGGTGAAAGCAGAACGCAGAACGGCGCGATGGCTTCTGGTTCGAACAAAGTGCGACCCATCCGCCCGACCGTTACCGACGGCGTACACTGCTCTCAGGTAGCAATGTACAACTTGCAGAACATTCTCAAAAATGCAGGAAAGTTTTAGGTAGTTTCTGGAAACTTTCAAGTTAATTTTGAGCAAGTTTCCATTCAGTAAGTTTCCAGTTGTCCACGACGTCCATGGACCGGAAGACGCAGAGTGGGTAGGGCTCCAACGAGATGGAGCGACGACCTGGTTAAGGTTGTGGGAACGCGTTGGATGCGAATGGTGCAGGACCAATCTGTTTGGCGAGCCTTGGGGGGTTGATGTACCTAATTGTGTACCTAGATGAATTGAAATGTTCTGAGCCTGTCCAAAAATGCTATTAAATATTTTTCTGTACCTTGCTTCTAACTTTATAATTCCATAAAAAAAATCTTCAAAATCGGTAAAACATGCATTTACCGCTTCGTCTGCTGCCTCGGCATTTATGAAAAATGTTTCTCCTCTCATGTGTTTTCAAGGTTCGGGAAAAGATGGCATGACAGTTAGATTTCAGTGGACGACTTTCCCTCTAAAATAAGGATTGAATGATCTAATCGGAATGCCCTTGTATAGTAGTTATATTGTATATATCATTTCCAAGGCTCCGGCCAATCTGCCAGTTCGAGATAACCAAATTCCTAAATCCGGCTCGGCTTAATCCGACTGCAGTGCGTGGCTACCCGAGGCCTATCCCAGCTAATGGATGGAAAGTGGTCGATTACAATTACCACTCAGTGGAAAGTTGAGCTTTTATGATTATGCCCCGGGTAGTCGGCTCAAACCGGAGATTAACTAGCGCTGATGGCTCCACTAACTGTAAATAAAGGAGACAGCACTGATTGCTTGATTAAAAATCCTTTGTTGGACATTTTTCATTGTGGTCGTCAAACGAAATGGGAGAAGGCGCGTGGTCTATTTCCGCCGACCGTCTCTTCGATGAAATAGATTTGGAGCCAATGATATTATAAACCAAAAAAGAGTCCACATTGTGACCATCGGAAACAGTCGGAACTCCTGTGACGTTTGCTTACACCTGCGCGCAAGTGATAAACTATCTTTGTCTTTTTTCTTCATATCGTCTTAATGAAGCCATCTCTCTTATACCGCCTGTCAATGTAATAAAATGTACCTAAGTATAATGAAACGTGTATATGTGTGTGTGCCTGCCGCCGCGTGCGGAGCATTTTTTTTGGGCATCATGTGAGCATATAACGTATCTACACTTAAAATATCATTGTTTGGAGCAGTACTTGACTTTCAATCTGCTTGTGAATACTTCCGCCTTAAATTTCATGCACCCACGCAATGGATGGCTTATTGAAGTCAATTATTGGTAAACGATTAGATTATGAAATTCCATCGAACCTACTGGTAGGTACTGTAGAAGAGTTTATACTATCAAACTAATCTGTCGATCGTTTTGTATACACACAAATTTATTAATAAATACTAATGTACCAATTGAGAATACATGAGATGATATTAAGTTGTCTTAAAAGAACCTTACTAATTATACACATATCAAAAAATTTTAAACCGATATCGAAAGTACATTATGTAATGAGTTAAATGACATCAAAACCTTGTAATAAATTAAACGAGAAATGTCCTAAGTTTTGACATCAAACACTCCCATAGATTAAGTACAAGATTAGTAGAAAGGTTTTAGTTTCCTTGTTTTAAAGGGTTATTTTATAAGAAGCTTACTGATATCTAAGGAAACTGTTATTAACATAACCAAGCAATTAAAAATCTTTTAAGTGTATAAAATCAAGATAACCTTTTTACTTCTTAGTAATTAATTACAATATTTTGTATTCATAGCAGTTGTTCGAACTGACATCCTTGTTATCCTTACTTAACGAAAGTACATTAGATAATGTACCTACTTTCGATTGCAGTTTCAAGTTTTTTGATATCTGTAATAGTTACGGAATAATCGAACGAGTACACCCTGTATATGCGCCCTTTTATTGCGGAAATTAGCCTAGTTCCCGATAAAAGTTAAAAGATAAAATAATTATTCACAAATGGAGTCGCGGGCAACAGCTAGTCCGGAATATTTTAGCTGACGATTAGGTTACTTTGATTAAACACTTTTCATACGAATTTTTGATTCAAGATAAAGTCACCCCTTTCGTACGTGCCCAAAATACCACATTTTTTAAAATACTACATTACCTATTTATTATATTTCCATCATACCAGATGTCCAAATTAAGACATTCCACAAACAAATCACTTCGTTGGATAATTTTCAATATTGTAATGTGGGGAAACGAGAATCTGGTAAGCTATAAATGTGGTAAATAGGTAATAATGTAGCATTTTGATAAATGTAGTATTTTGGGAACGTGGTATTCTAGGAACGAGCGACCCCTTTGACATAGTATATACACTTTAAACGACTAATGTATGGAAACATTTTTCAACCACAATTAAAAAATCCAGAAAAACATTTACACGTGTTCAGTAAAACTAACCCTGAAAACTTAAACTATCCGCATTCATTTTAAGACACCGTGTTTACACGAAGGAATTTAGATTCATTTACAACCGTGATTCAATTTAAGTGTCTCTCTTGAACATGGAAACATAGTAGGTACTCGTATTTCTCTCAACTAGCTCCTCAGCACCTAACAATAGATACGTGATTTTTCCGATTGAAGTGAAAACGCAGGTAGGATACCATTTTCTCCAATTCAGCCAGCTTCCCGCTGTCTTATTATGAGAATAAGAGTTGCCAGCAGCTTTCCCCGTCTTTCTGGCGACTCGTTCGAATGGAAAATCGCTAATGAGGCTGAATGCTATCGAAAAGAGCGCACTCGGTGAACAAATTTGCCTATTCCGACGTCTTTCGGTCGTGGTCGTGTCTTTGAAAGGTTTAAATAATTTCATAATTCCAACGGAGGCTTTTTTAGAAGAGTTCAAGATTGTGGAATTTATTTGATGCTGAGAAACATAGAATAATTATGAAAACATAAAAATGGAATGGATTTTGATGTTTCCCTATACAGGCTAGAGTCGATGTCGTAACCAAATTGTTTTTCAATGGCTTCTCGACCATCAAGTAAAATAGAAAACGAAAAAAAACTCCTGTATTTGTCAATATTAGCAGAACTATTTTATACAGTGAGTTAAGTTTTGGTTTTACCTTATTTAACCAGGCACCTTAAATAGGTTGTGCAAGCGATAAAGCTAAAAGTTATTACTGTTAAAAGAACGCCTGAAAAACTGATTAGGTCTTTCACTCAAAAAGGCAATTAATAGAAGTTTCGAAAATGCTAATAATAGTAGAACTTACAAAAAGTACATAAAACACATCATTGTACGTTTATGCCCAAGTCAACAGCGAGCGTTGGTAACTACCAAGTGCTTTTAACTTTGAATGCGAGGAAATTAAACAGAATCATTGCATATAAAAATGTTCAGATTTTATTCTTCATGCAATGCTATTTCTATAATAGTACATTACTGCAGAGGCCGTGAAGTAAGGGATTGATGGACGAGATTGGGGTATACGGCCGAGTCGTAGACGAGGCCGGATAAAACGAGTCCAGCAATCCCTCTTCCGGCCGAGGATTGTATAGAGCTTTTCTCAAACATGCATCATCATCATCATCATCATCATCATCATCATCATCATCATCATCATCATCATCCATCCATCCATCCATCCATCCATACATCCACCCATACATCCATCCATACATCCATCCATACATCCATCCATACATCCATCCATACATCCATCCATGCATCCACCCATACATCCATCCATACACCCGTCCATACATCCATTCATCCATCCATCTTTCCAAACATCCACACATCCATCCATCCATACATCCATCCATACAACCATCCATCCATCCATCCATACATCTATCCATACATCCATCCATACACCCATCCATCCATACATCCATCCATCCATCCATCCATCCATACATCCATCCATACATCCATCCGTAAATCCATACATCCATACATCCATCCATACATCCATACATCCATCCATCCAACCATACATCCATATATCCATCCATACATCTATACATCCATCCATCCATACATCCATCCATACATCCATACATCCATACATCAATCCATACATCCATACATCCATCCATCCATACATCCATCCATCCATACATCCATCCATACATCCATCCGTACATCCATACATCCATACATCCATCCATACATCCATCCGTAAATCCATACATCCATACATCCATCCATACATCCATACATCCATCCATCCAACCATACATCCATACATCCATCCATACATCTATACATCCATCCATCCATACATCCATCCATACATCCATACATCCATACATCAATCCATACATCCATACATCCATCCATCCATACATCCGTCCATCCATACATCCATCCATACATCCATCCGTACATCCATACATCCATCACCAGTAGTTTAGGCGGTTTTGTAGAAATAAAAGAAGATAGATTTTTTTTTTAATGTTGTAAGTTGGCTGTATGTAATTTTTCCTTTGTCAGTTTAATGTTAGTAAGCAAATTTAAAAAGTTACAGCAGCGGACAATAATGGTTTTTCATACTTACTTTTATGGCCTAGGCCAAGAAGTAATGTAGGGAGCCATAAACAACAAACTTCATGGCTTCATTTCTTGACATTAACGCATACATTTCAAAGCATGTTTGAGAAAATTATTATTAAACTTGCTTAGATTTAACATTTTAGCAACGTATTAACAATAATCCGTCTATTATATTAAAACGCAAAACTAATATTCTTTTTTAAAAGTTTAGCAGTTTTTTTTAATATTCTTAGCTGATGTCGCCTAGTTACGTCTTAGAAAAAGATTTTACTGTATGCACTAGAGCATAAAACGCTATTTTATGCAGCCTACACTAAGCCTAAATAAATACTAACTTTACGAGGATGAGAAGTGAAAAGTAATTGTCGTTTCCATGTAATTACGAGACCCACCAACCATTAAAGCTGGAACGACACCAGGAAAAATAAAGCAAATTAATAATGCTTAATTGAAAAATAGGTAGACAACGATTAAACGTTCTCCTTACTTTTTCTTGATAATTCTCTCGTGCAGAAAATAGCAAAAAGGGGTTTTAAAGTGGTGGGGATAAAGGGGACGCGGATTAAAAGAGGGGGGGGGGGGTGATGGTGGGGGAACAAGCTCGTTAGCGACAATTTTTCTCAAAGCTCTCCCGAGGGAATTGTCACCATTCCGATTGTGACGAATTACGCTTGGTACAATGTGCCGCATTCTTTTTTGGATTAAATAAAATGGATTTTAACGGATTTGGCTCGTGCTGTCGATGGATGTATACTTAGTGACTTGTATGTACAACCAAGCGGCAGTTACATCAGTCTACTCGATTTTTTTATGAGTAAAAATAAGTATAACTATTTAATTATGAATGAATGAAACAGTGGAGGTGAAGCCGTGGTGGCCTAGTGGTTTGGCCTATGGTCTCTCAAGCAGAGGGTTGTGGGTTCGAGTCCGGGCTCGCACCTCTGAGTTTTTCGGAATTCGGAATTAAGTAAATTCCGAAAACTCAGAGCATGAGCCATGATCTTTACGGTGAAGGAAAGCATCGTGAGGGAACCTGCATACTTACACCTGAGGAAAATTTCAATGGTGTGTATGTGAAGTTCCCTGTCCGCACTGGGCCGCTGTGGGAACAACGGTCCATGCCCTCTCATTCTGAGAGGAGACCTGTGCTCTGCCTGCAGTGGGATGTATATAGGCTGGGATGATGATGATGATGACAGCTTCAAATACCAAGGCTACTGAGACGGGTTATCTGTGGTTTGCCTGAATTTCATATTATATCACATAATGCATTGTTTTCAATAATTTTCATTTGTCATAAATCATAAAGATATTTATTTCTGAAATATTATTTTCTTCAGAATTTTTATTAAACTAACCTAACCTTACCTACAGCATTACATAGGACGACATAGATATCAAAAAATCCTGAAAAAAGAACGGTTCCACATATTTTATGGCAAAAGTTAGTATGACAAGTTAAATTATGACAAATTAAATTATGGAAAATGAAGTGATCCCAAGTGACGTCGTAATTATGAAAAAATATAATGAATCCAAACAATCAACATTTCAGCAATTGTTGTACGCCAAACGTATTCTTCCAATGTATAAAATTTTTGAAATCAAATAACATAATTGTTTTAAGTAAGCTGTATCGGACGTCCGCAGTTCAAAGAAATATTTATGAAAAGCATCGTCTGTTATTTGAAGAATCCCCGTACCCAAATCTTGTCTTTTCTGAGCTCAGTTAGAGATAAATTCCGTACTAAAAGTATGCGTTTAATTTTGGTAAAATCTCGAAGAATCTGCAAACAGCGGTGTCTCCGTAGACTAACAATTTAATCAAAGTCCGCTGAAGTGATTGTATTAAAAGGTAATTTATTTTAGTTCGCGTGGAAGGCGCCAGCCTGTTAATTACGAAACTAATTAAAACTGTCGATTCCGCAATTAATCTTTTCTGCCTCAGCGCAAGGAGTGAGCCTACTTAAAAACAATCCCGACCAACATTATTTAAATCGCTGTTTTGCTTGCAAAAGTTTTGTTTTAATCAAAACGAACTAGCAAGTTGAGGTATGTAAGTAGTTTTCAAAAACTAGAAGTAATTTTTGGATACTTACTTACAAAGGCTGTATTGTCAAGCATTTTTAGGATCAAATGTTTGTGTAACTTTAGGTTTAAGTGCAAAAATATCTATACAACTCTATGCCATTATCCATAAGGTCAATGATTACATATTTTGACGCGATGACTGTCTACATATTTATGCTTTTGACTGTACTACTAGCTGTTGCCCGTGACTCCGTCTGCAAATAATTCATTTACCGCTATCCCACGGGAACTATGCTATTTTCCAGGATAAAAGTATCCTTTATTTTATTTCAAATTGTAAACAGTTGTTTTAACGGATTGTGGTTAAATTTAGCACACAGATAGTTATCTGTGTGCTAAATTTAACCACAATCCGTCAAACACACAAACACATCCATCCATACAAACTTTTACTTTTGTAATAATTAGTGGCATCAAGCAGTTTTATAAAATCACATAATTATTTAAAATGATTTTAGTAACATTATAAAAATAAAGTCCGATACATTAATGAATAGCACAAAAATTTTGGCTTTATAAATCTGACTCTTATAGTGTTTACTTTACGATGTAGGTAGATTAATAGCAGATTTTTCAAAATTTCTTTGTTGCACAATTTTTTTCCACGAGAGTTAAGCGTAGACCGGTATTATACTTCGGGTGTCAACCGAAGACGATTACATTATTTACTTGCAGCAGTACGTGAGTAGATGCCATCCTTGTCACACATTTAGAGTAACAGCCTAGAAAATAAAGATACCTATCTGCCGTCTCACTCCCTCAACTACCCGCCATCGCTATGCGCGGTAACTTCATTTACGTGTTTTTGTGCCATCGAGATCGCACCAAAAATTCTTTTATCGGGACTTTTCTTTCTTTTTCGTGTTCATAATGCCTAAACGGAAGAGATCTAAGTCGAAAGAAAGTGATTATGAAAGTATTCTTAAGAAAGTGAAAGAATTAGAACGTAAGTTAAAGAAACGACGACGAGAACGTTCGTTATCGGTGGATTCAAATTTTTCAAGAACTGAATACGAATACGAACGGTACTATCCAGGTAATATTATACTACTAATTATTATTATCATCAAAAAGTTTTTAACCGTTAATAGCAAAGCAGTATTATATTTAAATCATTATTTAAAAAAGCGGTAAAATATGTGAAGTGTACCTACTTACCCACATTACACGATTTTTGCACGGGTACCTACCTTGGACCCACTATGTGCATGGGTACTACCTTGGACCCACTATTTTGATTGGGTACCTTCCTTGGACCCAGGGCAGCATTTTTTATGCAAAATTCAACGGATTCATTTTAATGCTTTCTGCCATAATAGATAAAAAATCGTGATCGTCATGTAGGTATTTTTTCGTACTTTCTAGATGAAGAAATACCTGCCCCAATAGATTTGGATGACGAATTTAGCGACGAGGAGCGCCCCGCACAGCGCGAGCCTCCGCCGGCCCCGGCCACGCCACTCCTGGCCGCGCCGCCGCCGCCCCCGCAGCACCCGCCGCCCGAGGCTGCGTCAGGCGCACCATCGACCGCTGCTTTACCTGAAGCTCAGGAGGATGACATAACGGTCAATTTGGACTCCGATACTCTAAATCTTCTAGGAGAGGACCATTCCGATAAGAAGTGTCACGGTGTAAGCTTACATAAAGACATTGCCCCGAGGTGGACTCATATTCTCACCAATGGCCTGTCAAAAGAGACTCAGACGGACCTGGTAAGACAATATCTGCCGCCTGAGAATTGTGCTAATGTGTCGGCACCGAAGCTGAACCCTGAAATAAAAGCGGCACTTTCCGACTTAAACATTAAACAGGATCAATATAGCCAGAGTAAACAAAACCAACTCGGAAGCGGTCTTGCAGCCCTCGGACAAGTATTAAATTGGACCTTGACGTCCAAAAACATTGTTCCTCCAAATATAATTAAAGCCTTAAGCGACGCCGGGAGGCTCATCTGCGACAACCATTATAGGGAGTCATTGTCACGTAGATATGCGGCCTTGAACGCCCTCAACAAGAATATAAGAGATACCGTTAAAGACACGAAGATTGATGAAAATCTCTTCGGTTCCAATTTATCCGATCATATAAAGTCATCTAAGGCAATAACAAAAACCGCCTCAGAAATGAAGACTTCCCGTGCAGCATACCAGGCGCTGCCAGCTGTCCAGCCACAGAGAGGGGCTTTAAACTCGAGGGGGAATCCGCGCGCAGTGGCGATCGAGCCGCGGACGGCCCCCGCGCCCCGCCGACCGCCGCCGCCGCCGCCAGCGCCGCGGGACCGCCGCCAGGCGCCTGCTGCCGCGCGGGGCCGTCAACGTCCCGCAGGCTATCCTCGCCAGCAGAGGAGACGTTAGAGGACCAACAGGTACCTATCGCCGGCCGTTTAAAATATTTTTACGATAAATGGGCCGAAATTACTGACGATCCTACTATTTTAAATTGGGTTCAAGGATATGCAATACCGTTTAAAGAACAGCCTGTACAAACGGTGCAATTAAAAAATAACGCTTGCAATTCTAAGTCTCAAATTAACATTATTGACAATTGCATTGCCGAACTATTAATCTCAGAATTTATCTCGCCTTGTACACCTTGTGAAGGTCAATTCATTTCACCCATTTTTACAGTACCGAAGCCGAACGGGAAACACAGATTCATATTAAACTTAAAAATTCTTAATAAATATATTAAAGTAAACCACTTTAAGATGGAGGACTATCGCACTGCTCTTAAACTATTACAATATAACTATTACATGACTACAATTGATCTACAGGATGCTTATTTTTTAATTCCAATCGAGGAAAATGACAGGAAAAAACTACGTTTTGAATGGAAATCGCAAATATATGAGTTTAATGTTCTCCCGTTCGGCCTCTGTACTGCACCATTTGTTTTTACGAAATTAATAAAACCTGTTTTACAACACTTACGTTTGTCAGGATTACTATCAGTAGCATATTTAGACGATTTTTTATGCATCGGACGATCATTTGATGAATGTTTGAATAACATAACTATAACAAAACGAGTTTTGGAATCTTTGGGTTTTGTAATAAACATTAAGAAGAGTGTCATGATACCATGTAATTCTTGTAAGTTTTTAGGCTTTATTTTGGACACCAAAAAATATGATTATTACCCTACCGGAAGATAAGAAAACTCGCATTAAGAATAAAGCTATGGAATTGACTACAAAAAACAATTGTTCCATTAGAAAATTCGCTGAATTCATAGGGTTGTTGACCTCCGCATGCCCAGCCGTAAGTTATGGCTGGATGTACACTAAGCTATTCGAACGAGAAAAGTTTTTAGCCTTAAATGGTAGTTATAATTATAATAAACAAATGAAAATTAAATCGTATCTACAAAATGATTTCTTATGGTGGATAGAAAAAATAGATTTTTCGTTTTGCCCTATTAGAAAACAATATTATTGTATGGAAATATTCAGTGACGCTTCCAACACTGGCTGGGGCGTAGCATGCGGGGATCAAAGCGCAAATGGAAACTGGATTGACGCAGAATTACATCTTCACATAAATACCCTTGAATTAAAGGCAGCTTACTATGGACTTAAAATATTTACTAAAAATGAGCGAGACTGTGACATCTTATTAAGGATTGACAACACCACTGCCATTAGCTACATAAATAGAATGGGAGGTATACAATATCCTCATTTAAATGACTTAGCTCGTAAAATATGGCAGTGGTGTGAAGATAGGAACATCTATATCTTTGCCTCTTATATCAAATCATGTGAAAATACTATTGCTGATAGAGAGTCTCGCCGAATTAATATCGATACAGAATGGGAAATTTGTGAACCAGTTTTTGCACAAATAACCAAATCACTAAGCATACCCGATTTTGACCTCTTTGCAAGTGCTCAAAATAATAAATGTTTAAGGTATGCTTCATGGAAACTTGATCCATTTTCAGAAGTGGTTGACGCATTCACTTTTGATTGGCATAACATAAATTTTTACGCATTTCCTCCTTTCAGTGTGATTCCTAGAGTATTGGAAAAAATAATAACAGACAAAGCTAAGGGCATTTTAATTGTACCTAACTGGCCTTCACAGCCCTGGTACCCTCTATGGTCAAGACTTATTATATCAGAAAAATATTTTTTCGGGCCTGACAAATTTCTGTTGTGTTCCCCTTTCAGAGTCTGCCATCCACTTCACGCGGACCTTGTACTGGTGGCAGCCAAGTTATCAGGGACTCCATGATAAAGCGGGGCATACCAATAGAATCTTTAGATATAGTTATGGCATCATTTGCACCAAAAACGCTAAAACAATATAGTGGCACGGTTAAATCTTGGATATCATATTGTACAAACAATAATTTGAACATCTTCGAAGCTGACAGTAATAATGTAATAGCTTTTTTAACGCAAAAATTTATTGAGGGTGCAAGCTATAGTTCTTTGAATATACATAGATCAGCTTTATCGATTATATTGGGTCCCAATGTTACATTAAGTAATTGTGTTAACCGTTTTATGAAGGGCGCATATAGGCTCAATCCACCTCAGCCCAAGTACAAGTCAACATGGGATACCAATATCGTGCTAAACTATCTCTCTAATATATACCCTTATGAGGATATTTCATTACCTAATCTGACATATAAAACTTGTACCCTTTTATGTATAGCATCAGCTCAACGAATGCAGACTATTAGTTTAGTAAAATTAAAAAACATTACATTTCAGGACGATGCGATTTTGATAAAAATTACCGATTTAATAAAGACTTCCAAGCCTGGAGCTTGCCAACCACTCATCAGATTGCCCTTTATCCGAGAAAAACCTAGCATTTGTCCGGCATTAGCACTCAAAACCTACATAGAGAGAACCCAACAACTACGACAAGAGAGACGTGTTGAACACTTGTTCATGGGAATATGTAAGCCCCATAACAAAGTTGGATCCCAGACTCTAGCACGTTGGGTAAAAAAGGTTTTACAGAATAGCGGTATTGATATATCCATATTCGGCGCTCACAGCACCAGGTCGGCATCAACATCCGCCGCACACAGATCAGGGGTAAATTTGGAAGTGGTTCGCAAGGCCGCAGGTTGGAGTGATACTTCCAATGTATTCATTAAGTACTACTGCAGAGAAGTTGTACAAACAAATCAAGATGATTTCTTTAATGCAATATTCAATTAATGCTAAAAAGTTCTCAGGCTATCTACATTTATATTTATTAACATAATGTTAAGTAAGCGATAAATGTATATTAACCTTTGAGTGTTGGTTAATCTGAACTGATTAATTTACTTTTCTTTAATTTTTTTTTTTTCGTTTACTATTTGGAAGAAAATTAAAGTTCACCATTGATTATTTGAACATTTTATTTGTTTTCTTTTTTTCTGTTAATCCTATCTTGTTTCAAGCAATCTAAATTATGTTCTCTAAACATCTGCAAGTAAATAATGTAATCGTCTTCGGTTGACACCCGAAGTATAATTAAGAATCAAACGAACTTACCTTGTGATGTTTGATTCCAATTATGCGAGGGTGTCAACCGAAGACGATTACATAGTCCCAACCCCCCCAGACCCAAAACATATATTACAATAAAATGTTCATATGTCTTGTTTCTCTAAAATAATGAAGTTACCGCGCATAGCGATGGCGGGTAGTTGAGGGAGTGAGACGGCAGATAGGTATCTTTATTTTCTAGGCTGTTACTCTAAATGTGTGACAAGGATGGCATCTACTCACGTACTGCTGCAAGTAAATAATGTAATCGTCTTCGGTTGACACCCTCGCATAATTGGAATCAAACATCACAAGGTAAGTTCGTTTGATTCTTAATTGTAATGATATTATCAAAAGACAACACGCTCTTATTGGATCGTACGCAAGCTCCTTTAATATTTTTGAAGTAAATGCCACATGCATACCCGTTCTGTGTAAAGAATTGCTTGGCAGCAACAAATTGACCGTCTAATGAAACTCAACCACAAAGTAGATAATATCTCTAACTTATCCTTCGAACGTAACAATGTTCTTAAAATATAAGAAATATCAAAAAGCGGATAAAATCTCGTAAAAACCTATAAAAGAACATCAAATTGATCGCGACTCTGAGCCGTCAACAGGAGACGGCTACAGATCTAATTATCGCTGTCTCATTTCTCGGTTTCATCGAGACGAGACCAATCTCTATCGTTAAATTGTATCAAACGTTGTCCTATGGAATCTTGCTTGGAATTTAGGTATTTTCATATCGTTTGCACCGAGCATCAGAGGTCTTGATAGCCAAAATACCACTTTGTTAGAGATTCCCACAGGTTATTACTCTTGTTAGGGTATTGTACCTCAAAAGGAAAGAAACGGAACCCTTATACGATCACTTTGTTGCCCGTCCGTCGGTCTGTCTGTCAAGGCCCTTTATCTCGAGAACGCGTAGAGGTATCGAGTTAAAAATAAAACCATATACTTCATCAGGTAAACGGTCCCTTAAAAGTGTAAAAAAAAACGTTTCAGTTAACGCAAAAAAAGATTATTATTATGTTGGTACGGATTTCCGATCACGGGCCCATGGGGACCCGGTCATTTGAAAGGCATTCATGGGGCCGAAGCCAACATGAAGAGGCCTTTGGTACCATATAATATAAATGAGATGGGCGCAACTATGGAGGTCTATCCCCTAATACACCATGAGGATGTGCTAGCGGACAGTCCTCCACAGTTGCCAAACTATTGCCAGGTAGGAAGCGACATGGAATTGGCTATGGGGTTGGGATGTTGTGGACAGGATTACCGGGCTATGGAGTGAGATAACGGACACCTACCATTTCAATATCTCATAAATTATTATTATTATTATTATCGTTTATTTCAGAATTATTGACACATACATTTTTACATAAATTAATTGTACTGCCAAACTGCGTATGTACACGTAGAACCCTTCGATAGATTCAGTGTTGAGCTAGGTTGGCCCAGGTCGTCCTAGATAAGTATTTGGCTTTTCAGGCATTGCACTTCAAACATATAAGGCATATCTTACCTTCGATTCTTTCCTTGGCTGCAGACAGAAGCCGCCGTCTTTATCACACACCAATGTCCTTGTAGTCCATTAAAAATAAGTTTCTGCTGTACAGCACACACACACAAACACATATAACAAAGTTCTTAATATGACAAAATCCGAAAAGTGTCCGTATTAAATAGAAATCCGCCGATTAATAGCAAATATGATAATCCGAATCACTTCACTGGAGCGTTGCCGACCGTGGCTAGTATCTCCAAGCAGTTCTATACAACAACTGGTGCGGGGCGCAGGCGCTGCTTACTTTTTCGAGCGCGAGGGTAGACTCCTCTCAGGTTTTGATATACCCGCATATGAGAGAATTACAATGCCCGAACATCCCGCCACCTAACCAAGCCTAGCCTTGGTTAACTACTATCTAAAGGTAACCTACATAATTTAGAGACAGGCCTAGTCAAGACCCCGTATTGAGTCTTTACTTCCGCTACTCTAACCACTCCGTCTCTACCTGGCAACAATTTAACTAACCGACCGCGGCGCCATTGTAGAGCCGGCAAATTATCCTCTTTAATTAGAACAAGTTCGCCTAATTTAGGAGGTTCCGTATGTGAAGTCCATTTAAACCGCTGTTGGAGAGTATGAAGATATTCATTCCTCCATCTACTCCAAAAATGCTGGGATAATTTTTGAATTTGTTGGAACCGAGACAGCCGAGAAATATTTGTATCATTAAATGAATACTCTGGAAGCGCTACCAGCGGCTGACCTATCAAGAAATGGCCAGGAGTTAGCACCTCAAGGTCCGCAGGATCCGTACTGAGAGGACATAATGGCCGAGAGTTCATTACTGCCTCTACCCGAGTGAAAAATGTAGTAAGTTCTTCGAATGTTAATCGAGCTTCACCAAGGACTCGTTTAGCATGAGTCTTGGCATTTTTGACAGCTGATTCGAACAAACCACCATGATTAGGGCTTGCTGGAGCGTTAAATAGCCAAGTAATATTTTGAGAAGTAAGTTTACGTTCTATGTCCGATTGACTATTTTTAATAAATATGTATAACTCTTTCAGATATTTGTCCGTTCCCGTAAAATTTGTACCGCAATCCGATCTTATTAAAGACGGAAGACCTCTCCGTGAAACAAATCGTGTAAATGTAGCAATGAAAGACTCTACCGTAAGATCCGATACTATCTCCAAATGAACCGATTTCGTCGATAAGCAGACAAAAATGCATAAATAACACTTTTGAATTTTAGAATTGCGTAATGTGCTAGATTTTATATAAAAGGGGCCCGCAAAATCCGTTCCGACACCTAGAAACGGTCGCGCTTCTCTAACCCTGTCAGATGGCAAATCTGACATGTATGGTTGTGTAGGTCTTGCCCGCGACCTAAAGCATTGTACGCATTTAAATGTAATATGTCTTGTAACACGTCGTGCCGAAATTATCCAATAGTTCCGAGATAAAATAGCCGATAGAGAATTAGCACCGACATGACAATAAACCGTGTGGTAATGAGTGACCAACATTTCTGTAAATTTACCCTTTGCCGGTAACAATATAGGATGCCGCGCATTATATGACAAATTAGAAGCTCCGATCCGACCACCAACTCTGACAAAATTGTCCTTGTCAATAAATAAATTCAATCTCCGTAATGAATTCTTAATACATTTACCCGACCGTAAAACCATGATTTCCTCGTCAAAATATATATTCTGTACTAACCGAATTAAATGCCCAATAGCGTTTCTACGTTCCGATACCGATATATTTCCGAATACCTTAGAAGATTTATTTTTGCAATTGTTTTGAAACCGTAATAAATAAGCCGTAACATTAATTAATTTGTCAAACGAACTAAATCGATCTAACAAGTCCCAATTAAAATCCGGAGCAGTAACGTTAGCAACCATAGCCTTGGCTCTCAAACCGGGTAATAAGTCTACTGGAAGATCCGAACAGTCATTTGGCCAATGGTCTGATGACTGACACAGCCACTGTGGCTCCCACCAGAGCTCATGCCGCAGCAACGCCGCCGCCGTCGAGCCGCGTGAGGCCACGTCCGCGCAGTTCATCTCGCCAGGAATATGCCGCCAATTAATTTTAATTTTTGATGAGATTATCTGCGATACTCGATTTCCTTCGAAAACTTGAAGTTTATGTGGTGCAGTACGTAGCCATGCTAAGACTATAGTGCTGTCACACCAACCTACTACTTCCTCATATTTAATGTTGTGCTCCATTGTAGACACAACATGATTTAGAAGTGTAGTTAACAGTACCGCGCCACTCAACTCTAATTTAGGTATCGTTTGCTTCGTCTTGAGCGGAGCTACTTTAGACTTCGCAATCAGTAGCCGCACGAAAACTGTACCGTCCGCATTCTCTGACCGAATATATACTGCAGCCGCGAAGCCAAGCGAAGAACCATCGCAAAAACCGTGAAGAGAATATCGAGCCTGCCCACCAGGCTTCAAACACCTGGGTATAGAAATTTGCCGTAAATTAGGTAAATCCGTGATTATGTCGCGCCATTGTTTAACAATAGGAAGGGGTGCAGGCGCATCCCAATTAACCTGTCTCGAATCATTGTTACTACTCAGAAGTGATTGCAGTAATAATTTAATTTTAAATATAATTGGACAGATCCAACCGATAGGATCATACAGCCGAGCCACTAATGATAAAATATTCCGCCGGGTTACCGGTCCGTCCGAAATTAAATTGATGTGATAAGTAAATATATCCAAACAAGGATCCCAATGAATCCCTAAAACTTTAATCATACCGGGACCGTCTGTGTCGCCAAATGTCCGCGGAGTTTCCATGTGATCCGAAGGTAAACCATGTAATAAAGCAGGTACGTTACACGACCACTTTCTCAACTCATATCCAGCCGTACTCATGAGCGATATTAACTCGTCTCTCAACGCACGAGCTTCTTCTAAACTATCAGCTCCCCCGTTGAGGTCATCGACATAACTTCCTCGTAACAAAAGCTGAGCCGCACGAGGCATGTCGTTCTGTCTATCACAAGCCAGTTGACGTAAACAACGAATTGCGACAAAAGGACTAGATTTTAGTCCGTACGTGTTTGTAGTTAACTCGTAGACAAGTAGTGGTTCACTAGGATTCTTCCGCCAATATATTAACTGATACCTACGATCCTCTTCGTGAATCCACGTTTGTCGGAACATCATTTTTACATCCGTGCAAAAAACAACAATAGGCCATCGAAAGTTCAGTATAATAGACGTAATGTCACTTTGCAACCGTTCACCAGTATATAAACAGTCATTGAGAGAAGCTCCCGTACTAGTTGGCACACTACCGTCGAAAACAACACGTATTTTATCTGTGTCACCCGATTTTTTGAACACCCCGTGGTGCGCAAGCATATAATATTCTTTACCAGAATTTAAGTCAAAAGATGAAACCGTCATGTGACCGAGATTAATATATTCCGTCATGAAATCTATATATTTCTTATAAAATTCCGGATGCCGTTGAAATTTACGCTCTAAAGACATGAATCTATTAAAAGCAGTTTGTTGTGAATTACCGAGTGGTTGATGGCCCGGTACGAGTGGCAGACGAACAATGTACCTTCCATCCGAATCGCGTGTAGTAGTTGTCACAAACAAGTGCTCGCATGCTATATCCGCGGGATCCCTAATATCCATCCGAGGCGGTTCCTCAGACCGCCAAAATGTTTCTATCGCGTCTACGAGTGTCTTCCCCGAATAATTATGTAAAACTGTATTATTGTTGAAGTATATATCCGAATTAATCGGACCGAAAACAGCAAAATCAAATATGGTACCCATACCGTAAGGTCCGTCCGTTCCGAAATCAATTTTATTACCGTTTAAAATTTTACCTAAAATGTCACATCCAAAAATAATGTCAACTTCTGACATCCGAAAGGAACCGTCGCCGTCCGAAATAGTACAATGACCGTTATTGTTTTCAAGTGAATTAGATAAATATGCTGTTGGTTTCTTTAAAACTGCCGCCGTTACCGATAATAGGGGATGATCTGAATTTATAGGCCGAAAATAGAATAACACTATTTGATTACCGTTAGTATGCATTCCGCCAATGCCTACCAAAGGTACTTTCGAGTAATGTCGCTTTAAACCTAAAACAGTTACCAAATCGCTTTTAATAATACTAATTTGCGAACCAAGATCCAAAAGCGCACGCGCCTTAATAAAATCCTTACGCGCCGTTTGAACGTAAACAATAACCGTAGGCAACAATATATTATCCGCTAACTTAGGCAAAGGTGCGACATTACACGACTGTAATTGCTATTGCGAGTAATTATTTTGCTGACGAGGCTCTCCCGGAGGACTCGATAAGCCTTTGTCATCAACAAGTGCAGGATTATGCCAATTATAACCGGTTCCGCCGTGCTTCTGCGCAGGTTGATTGAGATTCGTTCGGTATGTGCGCTGCCGCTGGGAGCCCGAATCTCGGCCGCCACCGAGGCCGCCACCATGCGAGGCATTGGTATAGACCATAACGTGCCGAGGGTGATCACCGTGCTCCGCCGTTGATGCCGAACGAGAAACATACATCGTACATAACAAGCTATTGTGACCGCTATTTCCACAATTATTGCAAGGTATAGACCGATTGCATGCCGCCGCGGCATGTTTACCAAAACATTTAAAACACAACATGTTATTTTTCACCCACTCCTTACGATCAGCCCTTGACAATTTTCCAAATTTAAAACAGTCGTCAATAATATGACCCGATAATAGACAGTATAAACATTGCCGTGTGGACCGGTCCGATTTATTATTATTAAATTCCGCTACATGCACATTTCTAAGAGACCGGCCGCGTGTACGTTCTGCGTAGGTATGAGAATGACCATGACTATGACTATGACTCGGGTCTACCGCCGGTGCCGCCGCCGTGTCTAACAAAGAACACTCATTCTGTAAAAAATCAAGTAGCTGCTGAAATGTTGGCAATTCAATATTGTTACCGCCGTATTTTTGTTCGAACCGCGTTTTAATATCCATGGGCAGTTTAGTGAGACTAATATGTAATAATATGTAGCTCCATTCGGAGGTAGGAAATCCCAGATTATTTAACGCTCGCGTAGATTCTAACAAAGGATTAAGTATCTTTTCCCTCAGACCCGCTGGTTTATTCAAAACCGGTAAATTAAGCAGTCTCGAAATGTGATTATCAGCCAATAATCTTTTGTTCTCATAACGCCCACGTAATATTTCAAGTGCCGTATCCAGTGACTCATCGATCATTGGCAAATGTTTAATTAATGATCGCGGTTCCTTTTCTACGTGAGAAAACAAATAGTGATATTTTTCTGTTTTAGAAATATCCTTCCTAGTCAAAACGAGTGACGTAAACAAACTAATAAAACTAGTCCAGGAAAATAAGTCTCCGTCAAATACCGATAGACTAATAGTAGGTAGTCTCGCCGTAGATGCGCTCTCAGTAGGTATGTGCGTACTGTTTAGCCTAGGGTAACCTGCCGATACCGCATCCATTTGGTTATAAATTATCTCAGCTGCTCGAAAATCACAAGTCACCTGAGTGACAATTTCATCGTTTATATCACAACAGTTCAAAAGGACTTCATATGCGTCACCTAACGCAATATATTTATCCTCTAATCTCCGTAACCGAGACGAAATAACCCCGTTACTATAACTTTTACTGTTAACCATTTCCGAGGTAGCTTGAAACCAATCACATACGACTTTAAACCTTGTTTGAGCTGTTTTTAACGCCATTTTATTTTAATCGTATAACCAAGTATTAACCAGGAAAATTAAAAAATACCCGAGGATAACCGAACTATAATAACCGACCGAATATTCTAGAACAATATGGAACTACCGATCTTCACCTACCTACCTTGTATATTTATACACTAAAATAATTTATAATGGGAAGTAAAATGATTTAATTACCCATTGATAACGACAATCTGAATAACTAAGAAATTACCTAAGCAAATATGTATCTATGAAAACCTGATCCGTGACGATGGACCATAAGTATGTACACGTAGAACCCTTCGATAGATTCAGTGTTGAGCTAGGTTGGCCCAGGTCGTCCTAGATAAGTATTTGGCTTTTCAGGCATTGCACTTCAAACATATAAGGCATATCTTACCTTCGATTCTTTCCTTGGCTGCAGACAGAAGCCGCCGTCTTTATCACACACCAATGTCCTTGTAGTCCATTAAAAATAAGTTTCTGCTGTACAGCACACACACACAAACACATATAACAAAGTTCTTAATATGACAAAATCCGAAAAGTGTCCGTATTAAATAGAAATCCGCCGATTAATAGCAAATATGATAATCCGAATCACTTCACTGGAGCGTTGCCGACCGTGGCTAGTATCTCCAAGCAGTTCTATACAACAACTGGTGCGGGGCGCAGGCGCTGCTTACTTTTTCGAGCGCGAGGGTAGACTCCTCTCAGGTTTTGATATACCCGCATATGAGAGAATTACAATGCCCGAACAGCGTAGCCGTTTGTTGGCAGTTCGAATGCTCTTGATACACCTTGTGTCTTACATCTAATTAGTTATATTCATGCATTATTATTTACTAGGTATACAAAAATACTAAGCATGCAATTTGAGATACGGCCGTTAATGACGTAAAAAACGTTTATTTCGAAACTCTCAAGGGAATTAAAATTTATAGGGTATTTTCCGTTGACCTAGAACATGCCTAGAACTATAAAATTTGGCAAGTAATAGGTACTAAAGTATAGGGAAAATCTAAAAACTATACATTTGTAATTTTGTAAGATGGTCCCGACGTACCAATATAAAATGATCCCACACTGCGTACATTTTACTTAGAAGTAGGGCTCTGCTAAATTATTACGGCTGTTTACGTCCCATATTTTGAAATACCTACAAATTTGTACGGATCCCTCGGTGCGCGAGTCCGACTCGCACTTGACCGGTTTTTATTGCTGTAAGTATAAATAAAAAAAGCGATTGGCTCAAATTCTAGATCCTAAATAACGTAAACTATACCTTTTAACTAAGTAGCTACTCCGCTACTACACATGCAAGGCAAGTACATTTGTACAATACATTTTTTTAATACAACCCCACTTAAATTAACACATAATGTCACACACACAGACCCAACTATCACAAACACAGCATAAAATGCTGAGTTTCGAACTCTTTACAACATCATTTTCAAACCATAAACGAGCACACAGTAGTTCCCAAACAAAACGAATAACGTACGTATTTTGTTCGAATAAATAGAGCCGGCATCACAGATATCTGTCACATAAAATGCCAAGAACTTATCAGGAAACTCGGAAGTGCTGAACCAGTCTTTAAGTTAGAAAAATTTGAACTCTGGGCTATCTGACGATTTAATGCTATAATACCTATTTATCAACCATCTCCGATAAACCACCAGCTTTTTGAAGGTAAATCTCAATCGGTCAAACAATTTTGGGGAAAAATGGGATCATGGGTTTTACCCACAAACAAACAACATTTCACTCTAAACTAAACATCTCCGTTCCGTCGTGTGTAAAGATACGTATTTGGTCACAAGCTGCTGATATTAAATGCTTGTTGAATTATTTTTAAAGTAGAAGAAGAAATAAAAAGCTCTGCTCGATTAGCGCCTCAACTAACTTATACGGGTGTATCGTTAAAGTCGTACAACGCAGTTAAAGAACTCGTCTCGGCTCAGCAAAGATCCAGTTAGCAAACTCGACTATCACTGTACAGCCGGCGGCGCCTGAGTGCCTTAAATAGGTTACAGTTTCAATTCAATTTAGGTTTCGTATTTATAGCTCGCTAGTAACTACCGATAATTCTGTCCAGTCAATACACTATTGGAGGTGAGAACTTTTCACACAGAGGTATACCACTTCTGGAAGTCTAATATGATAAATGGGTCATCCACATCTTTTTGTTCGCGTCTTTCCTGTTGGCATGGCAAAATTTAAGAGTCTACAGCAAATATTTTTAGCCAAGTCTACATTAGGGTGTGGCGAGCCTGGCCAACATTCGGTCCATTTAAATAAATCAGTTTGCTGTCTCGGTGTCGATAATTTTGTGTCCACAGGAGAGACAACTTTTCTTTCTTACGGTGGGTATGACCTAAATAAGCAGCATTCAAATCTTTACACTAAATACACCCCGAAACTTAACGATAACTTGGTACCGGCCGAGAAACCATGTGTTATAACAGTTCCGAAAAAAAAGGAAAAAAAACATTCACTTTGTTAACCGACAAATGACATATTTTCTAAAATATCTAATAAGATATGCTGTTTTTTAGGATTCCGTAGTCAACTAGTTTATAATAGTACATTACTGCAGAGGCCGTGAAGTCAGGGATTGATGGACGAGATTTGGGGTATACGGCCGAGTCGTAGACGAGGCCGGATAAAACGAGTCCAGCAATCCCTCTTCCGGCCGAGGATTGTATAGAGCTTTTCTCAAACATGCATCATCATCATCATCATCATCGTCATCATCATCATCATCATCATCATCCATCCATCCATCCATCCATACATCCATCCATACATCCATCCATACATCCATCCATACATCCACCCATACATCCATCCATACATCCATCCATACATCCATCCATCCATACATCCATCCATCCATACATCCATCCATCCACCATCCATACATCCATCCATCCATCCATCCATCCATACATCCATCCATACATCCACCCATACATCCATCCATACATCCACCCATCCATCCATCCATACATCCATCCATCTATCCATACATCCATCCATACATCCATCCATACATCCATCCATCCATCCATCCATCCATCCATCCATCCATCCATCCATCCATCCATACATCCATTCATCCATCCATACATCCATCCATACATCCATAAATCCATCCATCCATCCATCCATCCATCCATCCATACATCCATCCATACATCTATACATCCATCCATACATCCATCCATCCATACATCCATCCATCCATACATCCATTCATACATCCATACATCCATCCATACATCCATCCATCCATCCATCCATCCATCCATACATCTATCCATACATCCATCCATCCATACATCCATCCATACATCCATACATCTATCCATACATCCATACATCCATCCATCCATCCATCCATACATCCCTACATCCATCCATACATCCATACATCCATCCGTACATCCATCCATACATCTATACATCCATACATCCATCCATCACCAGTAGTTTAGGCGGTTTTATAGAAATAAAAGAAGATAGATTTTTTTTAATGTCGTAAGTTGGCTGTATGTAATTTTTCCTTTGACAGTTTAATGTTAGTAAGCAAATTTAAAAAGTTACAGCAGCGGACAATAATGGTTTTTCATACTTACTTTTATGGCCTAGGCCAAGAAGTAATGTAGGGAGCCATAAACAACAAACTTCATGGCTTCATTTCGTGACATTAACGCATACATTTCAAAGCATGTTTGAGAAAAATATATTATGCGCCTCTATTATCGCTTAAGTCTCATGGCTTTTTTGGTCTAATTTTTTCTAGAACTTGTACAACTGAACCTCTCACCTGCTGGCTTATTGTCTAACGTTTCTGACGCTTGCCTTCGCAATCACTATTTCTTTCTGTCAAAGGGTATAAAAGGATGACAGAAAGAGACGGTGAAAGCGAAGGCAAGTGACAGAAGCGTTAGACAATACGGCCTCTGATACCAGGTTATTGTTAGGTTTGGGATATCCTGTATCTAATGTAATGTAATGTAATGTATCTGTATTAATGACTTTAGTCAGAAAAATTTGCAACTATGTAAAGCATCCTTTTTCACGTCAATTTCCAGTATTTGACAAGCAATAAACAATTACTTATAACATTTTTACTGGCAGACTTCGTTCGCGTATACCTAATACGTCGGTTTTTGTCTGTCCCCAGTCCCTCGGGAATTGTGCAATTTTCCAAGACAAAAATATCCAATGCTATTCCGCAACATTAGCTATCTACAGAGAGGGGTGGGTTGATTTTATTAAAACATTTCACTAATTTTGGCATAAAGAGAACGTTGCTAGAAAAAGGGACAAAGTAGTGTAAAACGAATAACTACTTCCCAATTCTAAATTAATTAAAAATTTTAAAGCAGGTAGAAATTCGAGCGCCAAACGAACGAACGAATTTAATACACTCCCAACATAGGCTATTAAATATAATTGTTACAAACGTTTAATTTATTTTTGCGTCTTCATTCCTTTTAAAGATCGATGTCACCAAAGTAAACAGAGCTATTAAATGAGCTGAATACAAGCTTAGTGTCAGAGTTTGATTTAAAACTATAAAAGTAATAACTAATAAGCGTTGAGTAAAACTTTTCAATACCCAAAACTAGCAAACATTTCACCAGAAACGCGTATTAACATAAAAAAATATGATATTCTCATAGATGATCACATATTTATGTTGACGCGGTTACAAAATAGTAGGTGTCGCCGCCACACCGCAACACGAACATCAAATATGAAAACGTTCGCGGAGCCAAATAACCAGTGTACACTGCGGGGCCACATTTCACAAAACTGACTCCAGACCATTATATTAAAAATTTATCGTTCTGGAAATTGACCGTTTTATCACTGTCCCGTTTAATATAGTATGAAGAAACTTTCGGAATTTAAGAAATCTTTTCAAGAATGATTTCTTAGAAACACGGTGTAGGGACATTAATTTTCACGAAATCGAGCGAATAAAATCCAACTGTTGCCTCATTGATTGTTCTAAATTTTATGTGTATTTAGTTATTAAATTTAAATAAATAAAAAAATAAATTATTAAATTTAAAGCCGTGGTGGCCTAGTGGTTTGACCTAGGGCCTCTCAAGCAGAGGGCGTGGGTTCAAATCCCGGCTCGCACCTCTGAGTTTTTCGGAATTTATGCGCGAAATTACATTTGTATTTTACCATGAGCTTTACGGTGAAGGAAAACATCGTGAGGAAACCTGCATACACCTGCGAAGAAATTCAATGGTGTGTGTGAAGTTCCTAATCCGCACTGGGCCCGCGTGGGAACTACGGCCCAAGCCCTCTCATTCTGAGAGGAGGCCTGTGCCCTGCAGTGGGACCTATATAGGCTGGGATGATGATGAGGTATTAAATTTTGCTTGTCATTTTATAATTTGTATGTCGCTTAGCAGTTTTGACTCATTAACCTATGAACCTCAATTCACACTAGTATTTATATCTTTTATCACAACCTGAACCTCATAAAGTGATAGACGATAATGTGGTCTAAATTTTATAGCCAATATGAAGCTTGGTTAAACTTAGTACTCTCCTAGTCCACAATTTATTTCGAATTATCATAGTCACCTAGTCACTTTTATGAAATAGGAGCCTGCTTGTAACCTAAATACCTAATATAGCTACAGAATTAATTGTGTATAAAGTCTGTATATTTTATTTAGACTAATGCTTAACTATAATAACCGGCATCTGGTTGCAATGGCTCCCTAAACGTAAAGTTAACGTAGCTTTTTTTATAAAAAGTTGCATCAGTGGCATATAAAGCTGAAAGCTGAAATACATTAACGAGAAAAGTTCACCTGCTTTCCGTCCCTTGGCAATAGACTTTTCTAATTAGCTAGCAATGTTATCGCCCTATCGTCGTGTCTGGTTCTGGTTCCAAGTTTATGTTGAAATTTTGTCACTTATATTGGTACTTCTATAATTTATATACAAGGTGTTGTATGACAGACTAAAAAAAGCAGTCCAGCAGTGTACGTCCTACGGCTGAAATGATGATGATGATGATGATTTTTCTTGTCAATGATGATCTTTTCCAAAGCGCTGGTAGCAAAAATATATAATGTAAAGAGGTCTGCGGCCAATTTACAAAATTAAACTTTGATTTCACATCGTGAAACAAAGCGCGTTACTAAAAGTAATTACTGAAGAAGCACCCGATCCTGCTAGCATTATAAATACGAAAGTTTGTGAGTACTCTACGCTGCTCTTTATGTAAGTGCAGATATATTTTTGTTTTTCTTTCGCATTCCGACTGCTGCACGGCTTTTTACGAAATTTTGTATAAAGACAGCAGGTTCTCTGGAAAATCACTTCGTCTGCTTCTTATTCCCATATTGTCAGTTAGTAGCTACGAAATCGTTATCTGTTAATTTCATGATTATATGTACAATAAAGAGTTTTACATACATACACACACTAAAAATGAAGACCATGATTTAATTTTCGGGAATGGTCATTGGAATTTAGTAACATCCTGGAACTCCAATTTAATAAATCTGGCAACTCATTTGGTTCTAAGAATTAGGTTATGCGAGCAAAACTGCGGATAGAAGGTAGTGTGCATGAAACTTTAGCTCCCATTATGGCACCTATTACAATACATATACATTTACGTTATTTCTAAAATCAAAATCAGTCAGCCAAAAGACATTAAAGTAGTCTACAGGGATTGTAACTTATGAAAACATTGTTTGATAGGACGCGAGAGACTTCGAAGCCAACGGCTTAGGTTTTAGTACGCATAGTTATCTTAGCTAGCAGAATTCCCATTTTGTCGCTTATTGCTTAGTGCGTCACTTTGGCATCGGATTAGTTGCCTAATAGTCGGAAAATTGACAAAATGGCTTCAAAATGCCAGTAATTTCATTGGTTGTCTTTTTCTCCACACTTACGTAGCAGCGCAAGTACCGCTTGTTGGCGGCAGGATTAGTTAGCACGATGCTGGTAGCGATCCAGACGAACAACTCATCATCATGCTTACTCATTTGTAAATAAATTGTAAGATACTGATATTACTTGAAGTTATAATGCAACTTATCCTATTGTTGCTGAATATATTAAAAAGAAAAGAAACTGTGCAATATTGGTAAAATATTTGCCAAAGAAGAACATTAAATCGTAATAGCCGTTTGTTACGTACCTCCATGGAGCGAAGCTAAAAAAAACTTACCTAGTGGTCCATATTGATTTAGGAAGGCACATGAGCGCTCTCCCGCCGGTTAATTTATTTAAACGATCTCGGTCGGTTTCGCATGTTTTAATGTCCACTCACTCTGATTGTTTTCCATTTGACCTAAATCCATCGTAAAAAATCTGGTTCGAGCCTTCGGGGTACCGAATCAATTTCGAATCAAATCCCCCAGAGATTTAAAATAAATAAGGCCAGTCTGATGTAAATTCAATATTTAAATAATTTCGTTTATATGATAAGGTAATCGACATGGAGCTTGTATTTAGGGACGTGTTATCAACTCGACCCAAAAGTTTGCGAGGTCTGCCCGCCCCGATAGCACTTGCAGGCCCGCTCCCCATCAGTCCGGATTTTGCGAATAAAATTTGCATACAAACGTGTTATGCGGGGTAATATTGCGAAACTCGTTTTGGAACTATTACGAACGAATGCGTTTTAGAAAAGTTCTAAAGTGTGATAGGCAACAACGAAACAGCTTCTTGAAACAAAAGTTTTTAAATATTGCCGTTATTTCAGGAATGTAACTTGAACATAAAAGGAATAAAAATCGTGGTAGTGCTAACGAGTCGATTCGCAAAGGCTTCTGTCTCTGACCCGTATAATAAACCCCAGTGAGATGTAGCCATCCAACTGTTAAACCGGCTACTTAGAGAAGGGTCTCTTGATTCGTCGAGATTTTAGTGAGCTTCTGTAAATCGATCCTCACAATCCTTACGGGTAAACGGCCTGGAGTCCTATGCGAAAGCCAACTGTCGCACGTTATTAACTTTATAGATTAGAAGGCCGAATCTTTAATAGAGTTTTAGTCATACGTTATAACTTGAGTTAACTACAAGATTAGGGAGATTACTCACGCAGATTTAGCTGCGAAATTTAATGCTTCAGTGTTTAACTTTTCATCTTTACAACCTTTGATCTCTCCATCATAATGCTAATCCTAAGTTCAAAGAACCTAAAACCTAAAAGTATCTTCATTAGATGCATGATAAAAATTGCAAAATAGAAAAGGAATTACAAAACATTTGCATGACAGTATTAACATGTGCATACTAATTACTACTTGGTTCAGGCGGTTTCCCAATTAAAAAGTCGTCAAAGCCGCTCAAACTTAACAAGTCCCAGCGAGACTTAAAAATGTTGAAAACATAAAAGTGGTATTTGGTTGTGCGGCCGCGAATAATTCGTGTTAAATAAAATGGAATTATGACAACGGCGAGCCCTGGGTAACGCGATAAGTGAAAGTTAGTGTTACAGCCGAGTCCTTTTGGGAATAGCGAGTGGCTGCGAGTGTGCTACAGCCGAAACGGGCCAGTAAGCTAACCTCACAATTAAACTGGGATTGCGGGTATTGTAATTCTCAGCTCATCTTCATCAGCCAGACGACGTCCATTGTTGAACAAATGCATCTCTGTCAGAGCACCACAATGAACGACAATTCACCATCTGCATCCATACATTACGCACAATTCTTGCGATGTCCATCTGGTGTGAGGCCTACCAAAGCCTCGCCTTCCGGTTTGTGGCGGTCACTCGAGAACCTTTCTCCCCCAACAGTTATTTGTTCTTCGAGCGGTTCGGCGCGCCCCTTGCCACTTCAACTTGCATATTCTTCGAGTTATGTCGGTGACTTTAGTTCTTCGGCGAATTTCCGTAATCCAGATTTTATCGCGCTAAGAAACTCCGAGCATAGCTTTCTCCGTAGCTCGTTGGGTGACTCTGAGCTTCTCCAAGAGGCTTATAGTGAAGGACCACGGACTACTCTAAGCTCAATTAAATAATATGGGAGTTTGTAGGTACGGATTTTAGCTCGAGAAAAGGATTCACGGAAAACTCGTTTTCATGTGATAGTACGTTATCTTTTTAACCGACTTCAAAAAAAAGAGGAGGTTCTCAATTCGTCTGTATGTTTTTTTTTTGTATGTTTGTTACGCGATTACTCCCTCAATTGAGAACCGATTTTCAAAATTTTTTTTTGTTTAAAAGAGTATACTCCTGAGGTGGTCCCATTGGCACCAAGTCAAGATCTGATCATGGGATCCTAGAGAAATCGAGGGCAACCTTCAAATTTTACAGGCAAACCTATGGTGATTTTAGCATTTTTAGCATTAAATGAAGTATTTGCATTCAGAAAGTATCATTTGGTAAATTGGACCTGACGAAGAAGACCGCTCATGGCCAACGAAACTCCTCAACTGGTCAAATCTTGCAAGTTAAATTTGACCTACTTCCCGGTTTCCAATTGAGCTAAAATTTTACAGGCATGTGTAAATTGGATGACAATGCAATATTATTATGACATGGAGCTGATCTGATGATAAAGCTGAAATATGGCCATAGAAACTTTGTAATAAAACTATACGACCGCATTGAGTTTGGGCTCATTCGATATGTCTTGACGAGTACTTTAATCCTAGATGGTAACTAGGGTCTGAAAATGGAGTTGGAAGGTGACCATAAGAACTCCGTAATAAAACGACATAACCCCATCAAGTTTGGGCTCGTTTGATTCGTCTTGACAAGTACTTTGGTAACCAGGGTCAAAAAGTACAGTCAGCAAAGAGTGCCTGTTGTATCGCATAATGTTAATTGTTCTAAAATTTTCTGGCCAAGAATGTTTGGCATACTGTTGAAAGTCCTAAAGCATATTTGTTCGTCCTTATATTGGTAACAAGAACATCGCATTACCTACAATGTATTATTACTAATATTAATTGGCCAAAGCAGTCCTAAGAATTGTGTAAGTAATTCACCTAAACTGTAGTAGGTATGGCACCTACAAAGAAAAGGGGGCAATAAAAAATACCTACAAACTACCTCCCGTTTAACCTTGTTAGGTTCGTTAGTTATCGTGCGTCCCTTAGAGTGGGAATGGAAGCCCAGCTATCGGAGGGGGGCTCGGGGGGCAAAGCCCCCCGCAATAAAAAAATACATACTTTCAAACCACCGCCCGTTTAACCTGGTTAGGTTCGTTAGTTACCTTGCGCTCCTCAAAGTGGAAATAGAGGTGGGGGACTCGGGGGGTGGAGCCCCCCGCAGTAAAAAGTACTGTCAATCCGCCTCGCGTTTAACCTAACCAGATTCTTTAGTTATCTTGCGTCTCTCAGAGTGGAAATTGAAGCCTTGGTACTGGAAAGGGGTTCGGGAGGTGGAGCCCCCTGTAATAAAAAGCACCTTCAAACCACCCCCTGTTTAACCTGGTTAGGTTCATTAGTTATCTTACGTCCCTTAGAGTGGAAATAGAAGCCCTGCTCTTGGAGGGGGGCTCGGGGGGCGGAGCCCCCCGCAATAAAATATACTCTAAAACTACCTCCCGTTTAACCTTGTTAGGTTCGCTAGTTATCTTGCGTCCCTTAGAGTGAGAAGGGAAGCCTAGCCACCGGAGGGGGGCTCGGGGGGCCAAGCCCCCCGTAATAAAAAAATACTTTCAAAGCATCCCCCGTTTAACCTGGTTGGGTTCGTTAACTACCTTGCGCTCCTCAAAGTGGAAATAGAGGGGGGGCTCGGGGGGCTTTACCTTCAAACCACCCCCCTGTTTAACCTGGTTAGGTTCATTAGTTATCTTACGTCCCTTAGAGTGGAAATAGAAGCCCTGCTCTTGGAGGGGGGCTCGGGGGGCGGAGCCCCCCGCAATAAAATATACTCTAAAACTACCTCCCGTTTAACCTTGTTAGGTTCGCTAGTTATCTTGCGTCCCTTAGAGTGAGAAGGGAAGCCTAGCCACCGGAGGGGGGCTCGGGGGGCCAAGCCCCCCGCAATAAAAAAATTCTTTCAAAGCATCCCCCGTTTAACCTGGTTGGGTTCGTTAACTACCTTGCGCTCCTCAAAGTGGAAATAGAGGGGGGGCTCGGGGGGCTTTACCTTCAAACCACCCCCCCGTTTAACCTGGTTCGGTTAGTTAGCTACCTTACATCCCTCAAAGCGGAAATAGAAATCCCACCCTTGGAGGGGGGCTCGGGGGGCGGAGCCCTCCGCTATTAAAAGTACCGAAAAACAACCTCCTATTTAACCTGGTTAGATTCGCTAGTTATCTTGCGTCCCTTAGAGTGGAAATAGAAGCCTTGGTACCGGTAGAGGAGCTTAGGAAGCGGAGCCCCCCGTTATAAAAAAACACCTTTAAACCACCCCCCGTTTAACCTGGTTAGGTTCGTTAGTTACCTTGCCATTCTCAGAGCAGAAACAGAAGCGAGGCTTCGTCTACTGGGTACGACTACGCATCTTTTTTATACCAAAACAACTAAAAAGCCAAAAATAAAAATTTTTAAATAAAAATAGAACCGCCTTCAAAAACACCCAAAAAATATTAAATAAAAATTTAACCGACTATAATGAGCATTATAATATCTTTCTACTAATCTGTTTGAAGTCGGGCCTCAGCTCGAGCCAACAGGAGTAGACCTAGTAATTAAATTAATAAATAAATATCTCGGGCAGGCAACAGATAAACATACTTGTATAGATAGATACATACTTAAATAGATATTAAACACCCAAAACAAGCATTCGCGTTTTTCATACAAATATCTGCCCCGACGCGGGAACCGAACCTGGAACCTTAAGCTTTATAGTAGTAATTTAACTTACCTACATAGATACCTTCTATCTATTGGGCTTCTACTACTCCTGCTAGCTCGTGCTGAGGCCCGACTTCAAACAGATTAGTAGAAAGATATTATAATGCTCATTATTGTCGCTTAAATTTTTATTTAATATTTTTTTGGGTGTTTTTGAAGGCGGTTCTATTTTTTATTTAAAATTTTTTATTTTGAAATATCAGCAGACCTAATATAAAAGAAATTACTAAGTTATACTTAATATCGTCTACAGAACTTTACAACATTCAAGTTTACTATAAGCGACGTAAAAACAGCAAATTTACCGTACCCCCCTAATAAAAAGTGAAGACGAAGTTCTGCAGGCTTATTATCTAACGCGCTGACGCTTGCTTTCGCAATGACTATTTCTTTCTGTCAAACAGTATAAGATGGTGACAGAAAGAGATGGTGAAAGCGAAGGCAAGCGCCCGAGCGTTAGACAATACGGCCTCTGGATACGGTCACTTACGTCTCAAACATGTGCAATAAAGCTTCGTGACGTAATTTAGAAGAGATACGAACAAGTGCAGAAAGCTAGGCGTACTTTACATCGGGCTCATTAGGCCATTTGCAGCACTCTTGTCTTTCTTTTTATTGGAGTCTCATACTAAATGAAACAGATTGCTAAGTGTTTGAGATTTGTTATTCTGCCGAGGCCGATTAAAAATTAAGCATTCACTTAATATTGCTAGTGAAATAGGAACTTAGTTCTGATGTTTCGAGACCTTTGCAGGTCTCGTGATCATGCCAAGGCCAAAACTTCGATAAGTCATTATGGGACCTATTAGAAAGTTCAGTAAACTTCTGGCTAAGAATTTTAAATGTATGAATAGTTTACAGTTCATAGCACATTTTTTTCTTCTTTTTTGAGATAAGTATAGGTACAGTCAAGTGTAAAAATATGGGTGCACACAACTTGCTCATAAATATGTCCCATAGCTCTTATGTCATCGAATTAAGGTATAGGTATGTAACGATGGGAGGATTAAATCGATACTTATTTTTACACTTGCCCGTACATAGTTTGAAATGAGGTTAAAGACACAGACATACAGATTTAAAGTTAAGAAGAAATCACTACCATAATTTTTTAATGTTATTAATAAATTATCTAGAAATTTATAGTAGTTCTCTATATTGTCGACTTCCTCGCACGTACATAGTGCACAGTTACAGTAAGATGGTAAGTGTTATAATTTTTAAGTAAAAACAAAAATATAACTGAACCTGCTGTTATTTGTTCAATGTAGCAGCTGAAGTGACTTATTTTCATGGACTCTGTAATACTAAACTAAGACAAGGGCCCTATTAACGTAAGATGTGCTTTGTGAATAAGCTTCAATAGGGCTTCTTTGCGAAGTTATTGAATTTGCTAACGTGGGTGGTACAAATTGACTCGTTGAAAAGGTTGGCTCTTAAAAAGTTTAACTTGTAACATTTCCACCTTCGTTACTTGTGCTTATTAACATTCTTAGAATTTTATTAATAGTGCTTGCTTACTATACAGTATTATGCTCTGTCTGTTGTTCAAAATTGATCCTTTTGGCCTAAAGGAGTAGTATAACGGTGGTTTTGAAGCAAGCTATCAGATATCCAGATATCCTATTAACCCTTTCAACGCCACGTCTCGATAAAACGTAAACCTACTTTGAATCTTATGTCATTGTGTCAAGATCACTTTGACATTGTACTTTGTGACACCTATATGTGTCGTTGGCGTTGAAAAGGTTAAAAAACCAGCCATAGAGGGTCGTGGATTCGACCCTTGAGTTATTTCCAAATTTATGTTTGAAATTATAGTAGAAATTAACCATGCCATGAGATTTACGGTCAAAGAAACATTGTAAGGAAACCTGCACACACCTTCCCAATCAGCACAAAGTCCACGTGAGAATCGGAGCCAAAGCTCTCTCTTTCTAAGAGGAAGCCTGAGCCCTACGGTGAGAATGATAGTCTGACACCACGGCGAGGGTGTGTCACGCAGTCACGCGTCACAAACGTGTTTATGTCATCCATCATACAAACATACTAATGAGTTGTCTTTACGTCGACATTGGCAAAGAAAAAAAAAATAGAAATGAGTTCCTCGATCAGACTACGAGTACGATGAGATAGTAGGTTCTTTTCCTCGATGAGAAGAAGTATTTTTGAGCTATTAAGTATGTACCTCCATGTTTTGTTAAAAAGGACGCTAAGTACTAAGACTTAATCATGAACTACTTAATTGGTGAAATTACCTTGATGTTCCAAACGCATTGCAGCGGCTGTAGTAACGAGTCGTGTTAAGTAATTTCAGCAATTAAGCAGTTGGTGATTATGTCCCGGAAAAAATATTAGTTATGAGTGAAAATCACGGAGGTTTAAAACTAAATGTCGGTTAGTGCTTTATTTTGTATTTAACTACGAATAAGACCAGGCTTCAGGTTTAGGCAGACATCTTGTGACGTGTTTACACGTTGGCGCGTGTTTGGTATCGCTCACGAGCTCAAGAAGGTGAGTGTCGACCATGAGCACTCGGACAAAAGATTTGGCAAGCCTCGGAAGCATGTAAATGTAGCATAAGCCGAGTGGGATCGCGGCGTTTACGCGCATACACGATCCGCCGAGAAACCGCCGCTAAAAACACTAAGGACATAGACATAGACATAGACATAGACATAGACATAGACATAGACATAGACATAGACATAGACATAGACATAGACATAGACATAGACATAGACATAGACATAGACATAGACATAGACATAGACATAGACATAGACATAGACATAGACATAGACATAGACATAGACATAGACATAGACATAGACATAGACATAGACATAGACATAGACATAGACATAGACATAGACATAGACATAGACATAGACATAGACATAGACATAGACATAGACATAGACATAGACATAGACATAGACATAGACATAGACATAGACATAGACATAACTTTATTCGACATCAAAAAAGAAAATACACTGACTAATACACTGAGAAAAATAAAAAGAACAATAATAACAATAAAAACAAAAAAACATAATTATAGATGTCGAAAAGGAATTTGACTCAGCATAAGCTGCAGTAGATGCCTGCTACAGCGCTGATTTTCAGTCAAACCCGTCATATCCGTGCATCAAACTTGTTGGACCGGAATCAGCACAAACAAATTCTGTATAAAAAGTGTAAACAAATAAAAAGATACATATATTATAGTGGGAGTTAGTTATTCAAAAAACTATTATTCAAAAATTTTAGTCTAAGTTCCATTGTCCCCATCTCGATGAATAGCGGTCTAACACTGTACGTTTCCCCCGGCACTTCCTGCCACGTAGGTACAGTGTAATGTGGAACCAACTTCCTGCAGCAGTGTTTCCAGACAATTATGACATCGGGGTTTTCAAGAACACCGTTCCTCCCGTGCTTCCTTTAAAGGCAGTTCATCAGATCAGTGACTTTATTTGAGTTGTTGGTATTCAAGGGCGGTGCACGGTGGTGTTCATTTCCCATTAGTTGACCTCGCTCGTTTGCCTCCCTCTATGATAATAAGTAAGAAAACCGTTTTGGAAGGAAGCTATATTGCCAGTAGGTAGCTGCGTAGATATTCTGTCAGAAAGATACTTTTTTAACCCCCGAAATAAAAAGAGGGGTGTTATAAGTTTGACCGCTATGTGTTTGTCTGTCTATCTGTCTGTGTGTCTGTCTGTGGCATCATAACTTTTGAACGGGTAAACCGATTTGGATGCGGTTTTTTTTATTTGAAAGCAAGTTTCATGGCAATGGTTCTTAGACATGTTTCATTAAAATTGATCCAGCCATTTCAAAGCTATCAGCTCTTTTGTAAGCTGTGGAAGGGTTCTAGGACTTAACTGCGTTGGGGGTTTTTAATTTTTTTAATTTATAGTTATTATTGTGACAACTACATATTCGGGATTGCCATTGACGCATGTGTCTACGTAGATTGAATAAAAAACTTCATAATATAAATAAACAATATTATTGTATAAATTTTTGTATACATATCAATATGTTTATCGAATTTACTAATTACACCGAAGGTATATTTTTATTATTTAACTAAATAATTTGGCAGTTGTTGACTTCGTTCCTCAACTCCCTGAATCTTGTGAACAACCTGCCGAGGAAAGATTAATTGATTAAACTCATTAACATCATTATGGTATTTGCGTGAACACAATATTGGCGTAAAAGGAAAGGAATGTATCTGGGCCAAATCGAAACTGGCTATTAAGTACTTTCACGTACTCTTATTATATCAATGGACCTTATTATAATCTATCACTTTTTAATGTACATTACTTTTTATTTAAAAGAAGGAAAATTTAATGTTTCTTATTCAGTATCACAAGTAGTACCATTTTTATAGAGAAAAAAATGTATCATTCATTATTTTTAAACCAGTTTTTTAACGCGAGATGATGAATATGAAAAAAAATCCTCAGTTTGGAAAAAGTAATCAGTATAAAGATAAAAAAAAGCTTAAGGTGGAAGCGCACGCTCTAGGCGCGAAATTCAAACTATTTACAGTTTTTAATTTATTGTTGGTAAACGGTGTAACTGTTTAACTTCATAATATGGTACTTGCGCTTGTAAAACAGTGTTCTTTATACTATTGTGTAAAGTTTTTTAAGAATAAAACTGTTAGCTTGAAATAAAAGTTGTCAAAACGTTGAAAGTCCGAATTTCTATGTTTGACAACTTTTATATCAAGCTAACAGTTTTATTCTTAAAAAGCTTTCCACAATAATATAAAGAACACTGTTTTACAAGCGCAAGTACTATATGAAGTTAAACAGTTACACGTTTACCCACAATAAATTAAAACCTTCAAAAGTTTTGAATTTCGCGCCTAGAGCGTGCCGTTGCACCTTAAATAAACCTTTTGCATGTAATAATGTTGTGCAAAGAATGATAATGCTGCCGTGCTCAAGCTAAAAGGCGGCTAAGTGACATTTGGTCAATTTCGACTTTTCAATACCATTCTGCTTAGAAAAAAAATCTCTATTGATCTGTCTAGGAACGGTTTATCTATCTTTTACCGTTTCGAAAATAATTTTTCAAAAAAAGCGGTTAAATACATAAAAAATGGACTTTGCTATACTTAAAGGCGACTAAACCACTTTACTTAACTAAAAAGCTACTAAAGTACTTTAACGTTTGGATTGTTTTTCCATTTTTATTATAAATGCCAAACTTAAAAGCGGTTATTATTTTTGGGTACACTAAAAGGCGGCTAAACATCTTTAACCGCTATTTAACTAGGTTTCATTGAATAAAATACTTCGCTGATACCTGACTACAAGGCGATTATACGACAATGCATCACTAAAAAGCAGTTAAAATCACATTGCCGCCTTTTAGTCCTGTATTCATGCCACAGTTCCAGTAAAAAAACCTATGGCTGAAAGCGGCATTGGTCCGTGCGCAAAGTAAACGACATATTTTATTTCATTGTTTACATAACTAAAAGGGGGCTATTCTACAATACATGACTAAAATGCAGCTAACTACGCCTGCCTCTTTCTTCTGTACCCTCGCTAAACCAGAAAACTTACCATAATAAAGAAGTAGATGTGTCAATGTGCAGTAAGCTCTTAGTGTAGGAAGATGTTTCGCGGGCGGGCGGCGACGCATTCCCACCAAATAACATTATGGCCAATAAACATATTATGAGGTCTGTAAGTTACATATTTTCTTTTTGTGTAATCGCAGAATTAGAATTAGTTTTACAAGATTTGTAATGTACTCGGTTGATTTGGACCTGGCTGTGCAGCATGGAAAGCATACAGCTGTCCATAAAAGCTCTCAATCTCGGCGAGGATTTCCGGCTTAGAGGAGATGGTTTGGCCATTTGCAGTTTTTAGTTTCATTAGGTTGCTCCTTCCAAGTTGCTGCATAAAGACTTTCGATCCCCGGTTGCGCTCTATTGCCTCCATAATAGAGCGAGTATTGGAGCTACGGAGATCTCGCCTTATCAGCTTTCTAACATGCTTGGAGAGCTCTTTTTCACCTAACGAAACAGTCTGCGCCGCCATTTCTCGTCGCCGCCTCATGAGTTCTAGAGTCTCGCGAGAGAGTTTAGACTGCTATACACTTCGCTGCTTTGGGAAACACGTTGTTCCCACATCCCGAATCATCCTCACCAACTGGTCGGCCTCTTTATCAACATCGTCGGTGGTTTTCAACAAATCAACAAGAGTTGTGTTGGACGCAAAACAGATCTCACCATGCGGACTCTCTCCAGCTTATGACGTATATTCAGAGTGCCTCGAACAAGTCGGTGATCACTGCCTGTGTTAAACCTGTTGATCACTGAGACATCCCTGAATATATGCTTTGTATCTGTCATGATAAAATCGATCTCATTTCGCGTCTTACCGTCGGGGCTTCTCCAAGTCCACTTCCTGTGAGGCCCCTTCTTAAAGAAATAATTCATTAGAAAAAGCTTTTGGCTTTCCAGGAAGCTGACCAACATGTGCCCCTGTGGTTTCTAACTCCAAATCCGTGCGGTCCGATAATCGAATCGTCGCATGCCTGTATTCCCACCTTAGCGTTGAGGTCTCCCGTAACAATGCTGTAATGTGTTCTAGTGGTGCTATGCATGGCTTTACTTATGTTCTCATACATAGCTTCCACTTCGTCGTCGGAGTATGCCGAGGTCGGCGCGTAAACTTGTATAACTTTCAAGGAGTACCCATCAGTCAACTTAAGTACAAGGTATGCTACCCTTGCCGACACGCTACCGATCTCCACAACGTTGTTACAGAGAGCTTTATTGATAAGGAAGCAGACTCCACCTTGGGACTGCTGTTCGCCCTCCCGAAAGTAGATAAGGTTACCGGAGCTTAAGGTTATCGTATCCTCTCCATCTCTACGGACCTCCGACAAACCCAAGATATGCCAGTTGATGTGACCTAATTCCACTTCGAGTTCTGCGATCCTATCGTCATTCCTTACAGTACGTCCGTTATAGGTAGTCAGGTAAAGTCGTTTGTTTTGGTAGCCGTCCGTAGCTCCGTAATTCTTAGCACCCCCGCCCTACCGTAACCAGGAATAGTAGGGCTGCCGAGAACTGGGGGCCGGGGTAATGGTTGTGCTACCATAAAAGGTTTTGCCCATAATCACCACGCTGGGCAGGCGGGTTGGTGATCGCAGAATTAGGCCACTTGCACCAGCAACGCTGCTGCCCGTTGCTGGCCTACTTAATTTTGCCTACTTGCTTTTGGATGGTTATTCCGCCATCTGTCGGTCACCAGAGCCTCGTCAGTTGCTAGCAGGGTGCACCACGGGCAGGTGAGGTTTATTCAAATGGACATAATTCTAAATTACTGTGACTAAGTTGCTTTTTTTTTGAGATTGTAACTATCCTTTTGATTTTTGCGCAGTGTGCCATATTTGTTCTATTTTAATATCACAATGAAGTATTAACTATGGTAGCAATGACGAGCTATTTGAATGTCGATTTTACATCGAAATAAACGAATAATTCATAGTAAAATGTTTATTTGAATTTGTAGTTACGGCCAATTTTGCAGGATTCTTAAAAAAATATTGGGACTCGTACAAGACTAAAAAGCAGTGACGCCAAAAGGTTTGTAAGTTAACCGCTTTTAAGCTATGTTCCAGTTTATCGGAAAGTAAATAAGAAACAGTGAATTAGTTTAAAAGGCGGCAATGTGCCCTTTGCCGCTTTATAGTTATGGACTGGGTCAACAATTATACTCACTAACCTAGATTAAAATGCCACTAAAACAGAGAACTGCTTTCTAGTTACGTAATTGTAGTTAACTATCTATTTCAAAACAATTCCTATATCATTAACAAAAAATACATGTCTATAAAGCAGTTAAGATCCGATAACCGCCTTTTTGTACTGCAATGTAAAAAGGATTTTATTTTATTTTCATAACTATAAAGGAAAAAATGACTTTTAGTGGCACAAAAACTATAATATAACAAGAGTGACTAAAATCAAATCATAAATTAAAAAAAGATCTACCGTTTGGTATATGACAACATAGCTAAAGATTTAAAGAAATTGACCAGCATCGATTTGAAATTTTTGTGACGTTTTTCGCCGTTTACTCAAAAGTTGGTTTTGTCACTTAGCCGCCTTTTAGCTTGAGCACGGCAGAATGGAACTCAAGTCATTTGTCTAGTTTGGAAAGTTAACTTGTTTGTAAGTACGGATACGTTGCCACTACGGTCAATAGGGGCATTACTTAAATATTTTAACTAAGTATAATGCTTTAAAATTTCGTAGTACTTAGACTTTTGCTACCCTATTACCCTATTACAATGATCTATAGTTAGAATTTAAATACAACGTAAAAACGATCAAAAATTGGAAACTAATAAAATCAAATCAATTGGTTTTAACGATACGAAATCACATTGAAAAGAATATGAATATCAACTGCAGGATCATTAAACGCTGCTGCAGTGTTAAAATGTACTTACGTAGTTAAATGGAAATTATTTGACGGATAAATGTGATGCCGTCTCTGTTAGCTTTGTTAGAATAGACGGAGACGGCATCACATTTATCCGTCAGTTAAAATTAATCAATGGGTGGTGAAACAGCCCTTTAGTGTAGTGAATTACCATTGTAATTACCGTGATCGGGGCAGTAATGGCGACGGCGCCTACGCCGTCGCTGAGCGTCACACGCGTCGACGCAAGTTTCTTCTGAAACAAATTTAACGATATAGAATACCGCTTGTGAACAAAACGCGACGCTTACGCGACACTGGTGGTTGGTAAAGAATATTAATCATCCTACAAGCTGGAATGTTAAGATTAGAAAGGAAGCATAAGACGTGCCACCGTCCCTAATAAAAATCTATAAAATATATTATAGGAACATTCATAACTATGTAGAGGTTAGGTTAAAATTAGAAACAAACGAAAGTAAACCAAAAATGTTCATACGAAATTCTTGGGATGAGATTTATTGTGCTGTATTGTTTTGTAAAACTTCGTCTTCGCTTTCCATCAGTCAAACGCAAGCCTATATTGTATAAAAAAAAATATACCATCGCAGCAGGGCGGGTGCGCGGGCGGCGCGGCGTCGTCGTCGTGGCGAGCCAACGCGCGTAGCTGAAGCGTGTATGCGCGTGAGTCGCCCGCCGGGCCCGCAAACGTCGCGTATGGACTTATCTCGTACACATCTATACCAAGAAGACCAATAATTATTAAGAGACATACAAAGACAATTAATTCAAAACAGCAGGGTATACGTAGCAATTCCTTCCCATTCACACTACTACACAATTAAAAAAAATAATAAAAAAATAAAAATAAATATGAGGGGACAATCTTACACAAATCGATCTAGTCCCAAACTAAGCAAAGCTTGTACTATGGGTACTAGACGACGATAAACATACTTATATAGATAAATACATACTTATATACATAGAAAACATCCATAACTCAGGAACAAATATTCGTGCTCATCACACAAATAAATGCCCTTACCGGGATTTGAACCCAGGACCTCTTGCTTCGTAGGCAGGGTCACTACCAACTAGGCTAAAGCGGTCGCAAATTTAAGATAGAGTTTACATTTCCGATATGATATCGGCACATTTTAGGGTTGTCACAGACCGACTCTGTTCGAACTGCAATGTTACTTCAACTCCCCACTGCCTATACTTATTTTCTTTGTTGCACGGTGTAAAATATGTTTCCCTAATATAATGTCGTAATCAAATTATCGAGTGACATAGCGAATATTTATACTAAACTGATAATTATCTACCAACCTGTTTACTTGATTTTTGATACCTTAGTTGCTAAGGTAAGGTAGTAAGGCTTAGTATCAAATCTTAAAAAGAATCCTGATAGGACCACTTTGTTGTATTGTCGGTCGAAACACTTTTTCTCACGAATACAATAAAAATGTGGGATGTAAAGATCAAATTTTGCAAGATATCAAATTTTTTAATAAACAGATCGATAGAGCTCTCAATTCTGAACAAAACTGTATACTTATATAACTCATTTTCGACATTTTGTCCTTTACGCCAATTGACTCTAAAGGTATCGATAAACTTTTAGCAGTATTATTTTGGGAAATATAGCACTTGGCCTCCCAACAGATTTAATATTAGCTTCAACGTTATCATTGCCACCACTTCTGAAACTAACAACTATCGCAGGGAGAGTGGTATAGCCACAAAAACTTTAGAACCCCGAAAATGTAACAATAAACGCCAAGGGTTAATTATCTACTTAAAATGTTCAAGTTTATAAAGCATATCTAAATAACATTGTGTTACTCGTTATTAAGTGTAGTCCCTTGATAAATCCACAGCCGTTTCAGGGACTGTAATTAAAATCAAGGTCACTAAGCCCTTCATTTGTGAAAGGACCTCATAACGGGGTCGTGAAATCCCATTCATAAATGGATGGCGATGTGTAACGGTCAAGCGTGGTGTCCGTAGTTTATATCGCTCGTTCACGTGAAGTTGTTACGTCCCCAAGCTCGTACGTAACTTGTATGTTAGCACGAAATTGAAACCGTATTTTGCATGGAGTAGAATCGCTTTTGTAACTATTGAGATGAGTTACGTGGGTGGTTGAGAGGTTTCCTGTCTGAGCGTAGGTACTTGCAACGTTTGCCAAACCAAAATTTAGATGCGACTATAAACATTGAAGCTGTAAGCGGTAGTTTCATTTGTGAGAGGGAATTTTACGGAAAAGTATATAAAATTAGTTGGAATGTTAACGCTTTGATTTGACGATCGGATAGCGTAGTGGATAGGGAACCTGACTACGAAGTTTGAGGTCCCAGTTCGATTCCTGGTCGGGGGAGATATTTGTGTGAAAATTAGGAATGTTGTGCTAGATTCTTGGATGTTTTTTTTTTTTTACACCAATTGACCCAGTCCCAAAGTAAGCTAAGCAAAGCTTGTGTTATGGGTACTAAGCAACGGACAAACATACTTATATAGACAGATACATACTTAAATACATATTAAACACCCAATACCCGAGAACAAACATTCGTATTTTTCATACAAATATCTGCCCCGACACGGGAATCAAACCCAGGACCTCAAGCTTCGTAGTCAGGTTCTCTAACCACTAGGCCATCTGGTCGTCAAATATGTATTTAAGTATGTATTTATCTTAAGTATGTTTATTCGTTGTCTAGTGTACCCATAGTACAAGCTTTGCCTAGTTTGTGACTAGGTCAGTTGACGTCAATTGTCACATGAATAATTTAGTTTATTTATGTATTTTAAAAAACATTTTATTAGATGTAAAAAAAGTTTCCCCGTGTAATATAATTAAGCTAAACTTAGCATACCTAAGCAAACACATTCAATTAAGCTTTAACACATTCAGCACCATGAACCCAATAGGTAGTTGAGTTTTTTATTCGTTTTCGCCACAAAGCGGAAAAATATTAAACGGAACCCCATTCACGAGTGTACCGCGTAGCGTTACGTACCTATGTCATTTGATGCACAGTCGGTAAAGAAAGTTGTCTGATCAAATTTCAACTCGATTGTCATTTTCTTTGTCGGTCGTAGTGGGTACTATACTATCTCACCTGGAGGGTCCGGTGGCAGTTTAGGAGTCTGATGCGGGGGCGCCCGATACGTCCCGCATGTTGGCTTCTCGGCGCTAGTGGTCACTCTGGCGACGCCGCCGTCGCTTCTAAAAAAATATCCCGCTCTTTTAGTGTTAAGTGTAAGAAAAGTCAAGGGGTGGACCAGTTGATATATAGATAGTGGGAACAGTCCGAATTGTAGGTAAAGTCAAAAGCAGTTATAGGATGTCTATTGAGGCAGCTACAACTTGGCGATGCCCTTGTCTACCTATATGGAGAATAAAGTTAGACGTAGGTATAAACTATTTTCTACCAGGTTTCCGCAATTTTGTTGAGCGTTCCATTAGAGCTTTATACTTTCTCGGGATAAAAAGTAGTCTCTGTTAATCTAGGACAGTTGCCAATTTCTTTTTTCTTTAGTCAGTTCATGTGGTAAGTAGTGGTTGCCCCCTCTCTGGTAATGGCGCGAAGTTTCTACACCTGCATCTTTCGCGCTACCAAAATCGATGAGTAACACGAATTAAAATCAATTACCTTGTACCTTACAACTGTGGAGGAGGACCAAGATAGTTGGTTTTAGTAGATGGATAATAATGGATAGACCGTCGTTTTTGGTAGTGCAGAAGATATGGCGGTTGAACCGTTTCGGTGCCTTACCCGCGCATAACAGATAAATAAACAAAAACAAGCACACAAACAAAATCTGTCGTTTTATTGTATTAAATATTTCGTATAAAAGCATGTATTATTATTATTTCATGTTTATTTTTATTTCATTGCACAAACATCAAAAATACGTTTCAATTGAAAATGTACTGAATCCCTCCACATTTTATGGAGTGTGAAACGTGAAAATAGGCGAGTAGGAGTATTTCCCGAGTGTTGGCTCCTAGCTATAAATTATTTGTGATAGCGAAGCGGCTTCTGTAGCGCACTTAACCTCACTATTTTTCCACTAGGGAATATATTTTACATCTTAGTACCCTGTTATGTTGAAATCGTAACTGAAAATGGGTAAGTTTATGTGATTATCGGGCTATAAGTTGACGATGGAGTTCCTTCATGAATAAATCAAACGTTGCTTTGCTTTGTCTATCAAATAATAAACATTAGGGGACAATCTTACACAAATCGACCTAGTCCCAAACTAAGCAAAGCTTGTTCTATGGGTACTAGACGACGATAAACATACTTATATAGATAAATAAATACTTAAATACATAGAAAACATCCATAACTCAGTAACAAATATTCGTGCTCATAACACAATTAAATGCCTTTACCGGGATTTGAACCCAGGACCTCTTGCTTCGTAGGCAGGGTCACTACCAACTAGGCTAAAGCGGTCGTTAAAAATATCATTGACCTAAACTCATCAGTCATAATAAGGTTACAACTTAGCCTTAAATCGACTCGTGTATTACGCCAAGGTATTTGTTTTAAAAAACAGGCCAAAACTATACGCAATTTAACTTCTAATAACTCGGTATCAACTGTACTGTTCATACTTCTCGTCATAGCAACAGACTTCCAGGAAAGACTTCACATTTTCCGAAACAAACTCGTATTTTCCACGAACCGTATATTAGAGAAAAATACGGCGTGATCTATGGCGTCGTTATTACTTTAATATTTTGTACTCTGGAGGACAGGCGATATTAAAACTCGTGTCATACATCGTTAGCTCCCAGACGCGACGAGTGAAAAGGGTCGATGGAGGTAGACCCGTTTAATTGTTGGCAAAGAGGCCTGTGTCAGCACCTTGTCAACCGCAGATCACCATGCCTAACGAATCTGCGTTGATTTGAATATTTTTTGCCTTCTCTGCTCAATCAGTGATTGCAAAGGAAATGCATTTAGAGATTATGCAGATTTTATGACAAGTGAGATTCTAAAAATGTGCAAAGTTAACTTTAACACGTTCACATTCCCATACAAGTTTCAAATTCCTGGTAAGTCCAGCAAATTAGTTTAATAATTGTACTACCTATCCTGCTCAGTGTGTAAACAACATATTGTAGAAACATGAATGCAAGTCTGGTTGTTTCATAGTGCCCCATATGGGGCACAGACTAGTGGAGCTAAGTCGCTGTGACCCTTATATGGGGCACTGGACTGTGAAAGTGTTAATACAGCCCTTTACAAATTTATAAAGTTACGTATTTAAATAAATACGGGTGGAGACCAAAAACTTGGATCACGTTACATAGTAGTTTTAACAATACAAAACGACCTATTGGAAAAGTTTCGTTGTAACACACATTCATACATTCGTATAGTCAATTTTTGTGTCAACAGAAAACTTTCATACTGTTCAACTTTTTGAACTTCACCCATATGAAATTAAGTAGGACTTATACTAAAAAGTTTCAAAACAAGTCAATAATATTATGTTTTGATGAAGATAGCAATAAATCGATCTATTTACATCTAATAAAACGGTAAGAAGCCAACGGTATAGTTTACCTTGAAATTCCTTTACTATATTCTAAGGTTCAATGTCAATTGTACGGTTTCAAACATCAAAGGTTAATTTCACTAACAAGTCACTGTGACCATCAACCTGTCATTAAAAATAGTAAAGCACTTACTTGGTCGATTATACGTTAGGTCACTCACCTTTTTCTTCTAAGAAGAATAGCTAAAATGGTGAGTGCGGCAAGTGAGAGCGCAGCACAGAGGGCTAGCAGCAAGGCCAGTTCCCCAGCGGTGGCAGGGAACGGCGCATCCACTTCCTCGGCGTATCCACCGTCGGCCGGGGTCGTGGTAAATTCGTACACTTCCCGCATCCAGCCCGCTTCGTTTGACGCGCGAGCTGCTACACGGTACCTCGAACCAGGCGACAAGCCTGCAAAAGAACAGCGCATCAACTTTGCTCTTCACTTAACTATCGAGTTATCATCTACTTTTTCGACTTACCGCCTAGAATCACTTCACCTCCAACAGGCACATCTCTAGCACCGGCAACTCCTGAACCGGCCCATTCTAATCTCAAAGCTACTGGTCCGCAACCGCCGTCACCCCAAATACTAGTATCAAATCTGGCGTGAGTGGCGTTGACTCGAATCCACCTCGAGTCTGAAGGCGCGACAGGGGGACCGCCGGTGGTGCGGACTGCTAACTCCGTCCCGGGTGGTCCCCCGGCTGACCCATAAGCTCTGTACGCTGAACCGCAGCGAAGACCTGGTAATGTCAAGGGACCGGGACTGGCAGCTTGCACTCTCCATTCTCCCTATTAAAAAAAAAACTAAATTGAGAAACAAACTCCATCGAATAACAAACTATTAGTAAGGAAATTCTAATACCTCAGGAGCAGCTAGTCTCCAGTGCAAACTGTACGACTTAGGTACAGCATGCCCAGAAACTCTGGCAGCAGGGCGTATCTCAAGTTCTAATTCCCTTGACCGTGCTTCCAACAAAGCTAAGGCTGGCGGAGCGGGCGGCCGTAGCACTATAACTCTCCATGTAGCTGAATCAGAGCCGTGAGGATTTTCAGCAACACAGGTGTAATTATCAGCATGTGATAATTCGAGACCTAAAAATTAAAAGACAAATTTAATGTAATTGAATAATTTCGGTTAAATTTAGTACATTTTAAATTAGAGAACAGCTACCTCTTATCAAAAGAGCGTCACCATCAAGATGGAAAGGTGACCGAGGATGCAGAGGGTTTCCGCCGCGCAGCCACCTCTTAGCTGGAGGTGGAGTGCCTCCAACAACACATCTTAAAGATAAGGAGCTTCCAGCAGCTCCTACTGCTACGTCGCCAAAAGAAGATATACGTGCTGGTGCTACACGAGAAAACAGAAAAAAACATATAATTACTGCGCAATTAAGGTTCATTTATTACTGTTCATTAGCATTGGTTTTTGTAGCATCGAAACGGCCTAGCTACATTATTTTGACTTAGGTTTACAGTTTCTGAAGTTAGGGCTTGCAGAGTTAGAGCGTATAAAGTTAGAAGATTGGTTTATATTGACTTGGATTATAACTTTTTGACAGTACGAGATATATGGTCTCGTGTTGGCAAAACTTTACATGAATGAATGAAATTGTTTATGGATGCAGAAAAAGTAACATAAATACATTGGCAGCGGGCCCCAAACTAGGCAGTGCCTGTATCTTGGGGGCCCTGAAGAGTTTGGTATTCCAAACAGAAATTACATGAAAATGTTTGTGGTGGGATTTCTCTTTCTTTGATCCTTACCCAAAGCACTGGTTTGACAAGCAACAGCAGGTGACGGCGGTCCTTCCCCAGCACTGGTTGCGGCGTGGACCCAAGCTTCGTAAGTCCGTCCAGCTCTTAAGCCTCGGAGGGTTCTCATGCACTCAGTGTATGTACCCTCGCTTTCGGAACATGCATTAACGCGCGTTGAATTTGGTTCTTGAGATCTATAAAAAACACTACTGATAATCGACATGATTGACATAAAAAATGAGAAAGGACTGAAAAGTGCATTGGCTTATTTAGTGTGTAAATTCCAATATTCAGATGTATCTGAAGCATTTCAAACGCATCAACATACACTCACAATTGTAATGCACGCATACTTACGCATACATACATTGCTCCCACACGCAAATTTTCACAACAATGCAATGGTGTCTATGCCTAGTTTAATGAGTAGGTAACTACTTCTTTACGAGTGTTCGTTTTATACGCTTGCTGTTTATGCATTTAAGTATTTATGCATTATTCTTTGTTCTACTTTATTTATTTATTTATTTATTCTTCCATACATAAAATTATCATTACAGGTTAATTACCCAATACGATAATTTATAAAAAAAAACTACTTGTAGTGATTAACAAAGTATCACTATGAAAGGGTCCTGTAACCCTGGCTCCTAGCACAGGACCCTTGCTTCTAAGTTTCCTGTAAACATTTTTATTTTTTTTTCAAAACGCTTTTTTATTTTTTATTTTTCATAGTAGTGTAAGACTTACCCAGACAAATCTTTTACATATAGGATGTAATGCGTGAGCCTCCCGTTTGGTTCCGGTGGTGGCAGCCACGACGCTCGCAGCGACCGCTCGGTCAGTGCAATGAGTTTCATGCCTCCAGGTGCACTCGGTACTGCCAAAGTAATAAACTGGTCAGGATTTATTTTGAATCCAGATAAATCTGAGAAAGGTACATTTAAGTCACCATTATTATCATCATCATCATACATATGTTCCACTCGTCCCACTGCAGGACAGTGCGTATTGGGAAAATTACACACATCATTGAATTTTCCGCAGGATTCCTCACAACGTTTCCCTACACCTTGAAGTTCCTGGTAAATTTCAAATGTAATTTCGCACATTAAGCAATCCGCGATTTAAGTTAATAGTAGAAAGTTCATCATCCTAGCAAAGCATAATTAAAACTGAAGAAAAGGTTGTTGTCTTTATCATGAATTTGACTAACCGTCCTCGTCCGTCCGACACACTTGGGGAGCTGACAGTGGACCATCTCCCGCCGCATTATGCGCCCGAACCCTGATTTCGTATTCAGCGTACGGAGTCAAACGCGATATAGTCGTTTCTTCACCCTAATTGAACAGTGAATAGATAAATTATTCCTTTATCCTACCTATGATCTGTTATAATTTATAATATCAGTTGTAGGTACATAGCCACAAGATTAGATGTGCTCACCTGAACGCGTAGAAACGCTTCTTGGGTTGGAAGCAATGGATCTGCATCAAATCTCGTATATTGTATCGTGTAATGTGTTATAATTCCGCCTCTAGTGTCTACGTCCGGTGGCCTCCAAGAAGCCCTGAGTGAGGTCGCTCCACTTGACTTACAACTCAGCCCTTCAGGTCCGCCCGTCGGAGCTACATTATCAAACAGAAAAAGTTCATTTTTCGTAGAGCTCTAAGCATTTCGAGTATTCGTTTGAGCTCCAAAAATGCTAACAAAGTTAGCGTTCACAAGTGCCATCAATTTGATCTGAACCGTTTGACCTATATAGGAAAGGGTGCGCTCCAATTAAGCCATTTTGCATTTTGATGCGAAAATTTACGATCGCCGCTTCCCGTCGATAACAGCGCAATGCGGATTTATTCACGAGTGCATCGACAAAAGTTTAAAACAAAACTTGAAAAGGCAACGTCGCCGCTTAAGTTTGTCCGTTGTGAACGCCAGTTTAATTTTACGCAAATTAATGGATTGGATTCGCATAATAATGATACAGCTTAAAATTTCATAAATCAAATTTATGTTGGTGAAATTATGTAAATGTTGAGTGGGTTTTTAATGGTTGTTGCTCGAAATCGGTTTTTAATTTTCCATGAATATATAGACGGTATTTACTTACGTGATTCAAGAGTATGACGATAATGGGTCGGGGAAACAGGCCCAGTCCCTGCTGCATTATAAGCCCTTACAGTGACACCATATCGAGTTGCAGCCTTGAGCCCTCTTATAGTCGTGCTAGTAGCGTCAGCACTGGCTCCGCTTTCCGATCCTGGGCTGTCATTAAGAGTTCCCTGTCCTTCCTGGGAAACCCACCATCGAATCGTGTAGCCTAAAAGTGTGCCATGCCACGTTTCTCTCGGCGGCGGCTGCAAAATGTTTCACGAGTTGTAGTACGTTTAACAATTTGCACTCGTAGGTAAAATGGTTTGTTCACGTTACCTGCCACGTTATGTGTAGCTCGCGCGCCCTAAGTGACCGCACGGTGATTTCACGCGGCGCGCCGCCCGGAGCTGTGCAATTAACGAAACGCCGTGTCAAAATAATGTTTTAGCACTTACATTTTATGAGCGCGTAATACAACGGCATGTAGGGCATAAAATAGCTTTATGACGCATTAACGGTTACAGACATTACATAAAGTTGGACGACCCCACATAGAGTCCATTATTTTATTATAGACGTCATGACCTCGTTAAAGTTTGAAACGGGATAGTCATTCATTTGAGTAAAGACATGATCATTCTTTAAAATAAATCACATAATATAAATAAATCTCTTATGTCTTAAGTCTAACAGTCCAGCCTCGACTACACGCGATGAACAGCGCGGCGAGCAATTTCTCTGTTCATTGCGCGTCTGAGATACTCCGGTTACTTAGTAGCACACGCAATAAACAAATCGTTCGCCGCGTCACCAGTCGTCGGAAGTCGAGGCTGAGACTTTGCTGAGGTATTCGTTAATGAACTGAAACAATTACTTTACTCACTCGCAACCTTTAAACCTCCTCCTTCCTTCTTTAAGGTCGCGGGTGAGCAAAGTAATTGTTTCAGTTCATTCATACTCGTCCAAAAGAATATTTTAAATAAAATTCAATACAAAATAGAAAAGTACATACAGACAATTACAACGCAATCAACTGGCGATCTTATCGCTTCAGAACGATCTCTAGTACCCTCTGGAGCTAAAAAGTGTATTTTATTTGCAAATTAGGCTTGCGTTTGACCACAAACCGACCTTCTTCCCTGGTGGTGAAATGCAGCGGTGACGTGTACGCGGAGGCGCCTACGTCATTGTAGGCGGCGAGTCTGAGAGCGTATCGGGTGTCGGGTGCGAGCCCCGGCACCGACGCGCCGGCACGACCCGGCCCTTCCGACCTGATGGACACGCACTCAAAGCCTCTATTAAAAGTTTTAAAGTAAATCTATCTATAAACATAGAATGAAGAAGTAAACTATACTTCGTTTTATTTTAGCATTACAAAGAAGGTAATTAAGCGATTTTCACGTGTCTTTGTATTGAACAACACTTTTGAAGAAGTCGGTTTAAATAAAAATAAGACACAGCAAGTATCTAACAACTAGAAAGGACATTATGGTCATTTGCATTCTTTTGGTTTCATAAGTAATGGTAACTATTTTTTTAAAGCGTTTTTCAATAAAAAACTAGTCAAGATTGTTTATTCTAATCTAATGCTAAAAAAAACGAAGTATAACCTCTGGAACTACGTAACCGATTGAATTTTAATGATTACTAGGACTAATAAAATGCTGCACTGTCCCCTATTAACATAGGTTCCTTTTTATTTTGGGTCAGTGGAAAGTTCCCGCGGGACACAGACGAAGTTCCAGGCAATAGGTAGTAGTTTAAACTTCCAAACTTATTTTAACTAGCCTTTACAAACGGCTTCGCTCGCGTAAGCTTTAGATCTGGCAGAAGGATTGACGTCGAAATCCTAAAAATTAAATCGTGGTATTAATTTACGTTGTGTAACAATCACCCGTGCAGAATTTCATGTCTATAGACTCAGTGACTGAGATTTTGAGACTTTACATAGATCCTGCGGGAATATCGGGATACCTACAAAGTAGCCCATGACGTGTTATTCCAGACGTCTCTCTATCTACATACCAAATTTCATTGAAATGAAGAATGACGTAAGAAGTAACAAACACGCACAAAATACAAAAAACACACACACACACACACACACACACACACACACACACACACATACACACACACACACACACACACACACACACACACACACACACACACACACACACACACACACACACACACACACACACACACACAAACACAAACACACACACACTCACAACATTACGCATTTATAATTTTTGGTACTTAGGACTTAAAATAATGGCAAATTGATGTACCTACCTAACCTTAATTTTCGTGTACCTAATCAGACTACCATAATTATTAGTTAGAATAATTAATCTTTATTCTTAGGCCTATTATGTAAATGGAAGCGATATCTTTACTTATAACGACATTGTTGATCAAAGTAAAACAGAGCAATCGGGACCAAGATCGGAAAGTCAATCGAAACTTTTCTTTAGTCGAACTTTTTTATTAAATTTTAGTTAAGTGAGCGTTATTTAATAAAAAGGTCAATGTATCTTTGCGCTCTTATTATTAGGCAGACTTTGATCTTATACCCGATCGTTTTCAAATCAAAGTAGTCATCGTTCAATAGACAAGGTCATGTCAATATAACAAAAAGATTCACTGAAGCGGTAAAGCATCATTAAAGAAGATGCCTCTTTGAAGTCACCGTAACATTTTGTATCTGTGTATGTGTGCTTGCAATATCCAGTTAAAAAACACAGAATACACACAGACACACATGTTCAGATAACAACAAATTAGTAGGCACCTACTTTGAAGCGAAAATTTGCAAATCGATCTCTGAATCGGAAGCTGTTCAAAAACCAACTATAATGTTCTTGAAAATAGTATCCAATGAGTTTTCGGTGTAGGTAGAGGTATCCGAAAAATGGTCCTTATTTTCTTTTTTAATTTTGGTACATAAAGATAAAAAGTACAAATACGTTTCACTACTGCAAGTAAATTACTACTTACGCGACATTGAGCAAGTCGGAGTTAGCCAAGGTCAGATTTAGCACTTCGGGCGAGTCCCAGTTGTCAAGTAGCGATGTTAGGGGCGTGTCCAGTGGAGCCTTCAAGTCGCGATTTAGTGCCCTGTACTGGAGCGAGTAGTGGGACACCAGAGCCCCCCGGGCGAGCCTCCACGTGACACGAGCTCTTCGGGACCAGACCTCCGATATACGAACTTCTTCCGGGATGTTTGGGCGTTCTGAGTTAAAAATAAGATAATAAGAATATAATTTAATTGTGGTCGTGACACCTAGCCGTACATTTAAGATCTAACATCATGTTCAGGATTTTCAAAATTAAATTTCAAAATTTCCTAAGTTTGGAAGTCATTGAAACGTTATCCTGGTTTATAGGTTTCGTTTTTCTTTTTTATAATTGTACGTATTATTAGCGGCAGTTCTACGCAAATAATTCAAGCCAAAAAAAATATTTATTCAAAAACAAAGTCGAAAAAGAAAACCTACAAATTAGAATTTTTTGTTCTAATTTCATAATGATCGTCTTGACTTTTAATATGTCCCACTACTGGGTGGCACAGGCCTCCTCTCCGAATAAGAGGGCTTAGACCGTAGTTCCTACGATGGCTCAGTGCGGATTGAGAACTCCCCATATACTACTGAATTGCTTCACAGGCGTGTGCAGCTTTCTTCAAGATGTTTCCCTTCACCGAATTTGAACCCACGATCCTCGGACCAGCTTGAGAGGCCGATGTCAAACCACTAGGCTACAAACAACGGCTTTTTTCAATATGACTAAAAAAAAATCGTAAACAATGTTGTAATCGTCTTGTTTTTTGTATGAGTTTCTAATCAGCACACGGCATTTTAACACAACGTCAAAGTTCATCAACTTCAATTTTCTTTTACATACCTTTAACGTATAACCGATACACCAACTCGTCGTTGCCGTAGAGGTTCCTCGCGAGACAGCGATACTCGCCCGCGTGCTCGGGCCCGGCGTGCGTTATTGTTATTTCTGAGATCATCCCTCCATTACCAGCGTCTCTTGTTTCGATTCCCCCAGCGCCGCTATGAATTATTGAATTGAAAAGTTAAATTTCATAGGAATATTTTGAATGCTCGGCTCACAATTTGGCAAAAAATGTTCCGATCTACCGGTAAAGGAATTTCATTAAACTTGAGTTCATCTATGCTACAAACATATAAAAAGAAAAGTGACTGGCTCTAACTGACTCACTTACTGATTGACTGACTCATCAACGCTCAGACTTTGGCCCTAGAAGGCTGAAATTTTGCTTAAGGGTTGCCTTTATGATGTAGGCAAGGAATAAGGACAGATTTGATGAAGTTCCCACGGTTTAGGGAATAAAGACTTCTACAATACAAGTAAATAACCATGCATAACAATTGGGACCGTGCACGACGGTGACGCCGCGTAGCGTTGACAACATTTCCTCCTCATTTACTTCCAATTTTTGCCATGTTGTACGCTGCGATCTTTTTCTGTACCCCACCACCCGCTTCAGGCTACATGCGCGACGGTGGCGCCGTGTAGCGTTGACATTTCCTCCTCATTTACTTCCAATTTTTACCATGTTGTGCGCTGCGTGCGATAGTTTTCTGTACCCCACTACCCGCTTCGCACATAGCCAATATAAAACTAATTTCAGGAATTTCGGAAATTCCCACGCCACGGGACAAGGAAACAACGGGATTTGTGTATTCACTAACTGATGCCAATGATGATGAATGATTTTTGGATGTTGTTTTGCTGGCTTCTTGCTTTATTAATTTAAAAATAATAAAGCTTTACCACAAATTTAAATCCTGCGCGAAGTTGCAGGCAAGATTTTAGCTATACGAGGAACTAAAATTCTGATGTCATGATCGTAGCATGAGTCTAAAAAGCTTGATATACAACTAGAAAAATCTCAAGGGATGGAAGGCATTTGAGAACTCATCCACGTTAATACTAACTGTATGTAGTAAGTTACAGAGATAAATGCGGTAAAAATACGACTACAAAATGATGATCCTTATTACGTATTAGTTCTTATTATTTCACAAAAAAACGCAAATAAAAAACTTACTGCAAAGCTAAAGGTCTCGAGTCATGAGTCCAATGTAGATGTATTTCTGGCTCTCCACTAACCACACACAGCAGTCTCGCAGTAGAACCTCTCACCACCCATCTTGTTTCACCTCCGTTTCCACCTCTATGAAGTCTAGGCGGTTCTATACAAAGCAAAGTAAAATAGGTTTCATTTCTAAGAAAGTGATGACGCCGATGATCACAACGATGAAAAATGACTAAGTATTTTTAGTAGGTATAAAAATATGGTTGTCTCAAAAGCTTTCTTTAAATTAGGAACAATAACGAAAATTGTTTACTGTCAATTAAACAATAAGTACCCCGTCGCACGATCAGCGATTTTTTTGGGTAATTTTTTCTAAGTACCCTACCTATGTTAAAAGGTGATCGAAACTAGTAACAAAAATTAGCAAATCATGAACAGTTAGTTTAGACGCACACGTGTGCGCCTAAATCGCTTGACGGGTCAGTAAAAATATTAACAAATATTACTTACCCCTCACATCTAAGTAGAAGCTGTGGTGTATAAAAGCATGTTGGGCCCGAGCAGTGCATCGGTACCAGCCCTCCTGCTCAGGAACGGCAGCTTTAAGCCAAACAGTTCCATCCGACAATATGGATCCTCCATCTGAATCGCTTGTGTCCTGACCAAGCAGTACATGACGCCAGTTCTCACCATCTATGGAAGTGTCATTTGCTATGTTTGACTCACATTACATACTAAACACACGTTTTAGGTTTAAAACAATCCAACGGATTGGACCGCAGAGGATATTAAATTTGTGAATGTATAATTTATGTTATATTTATTGAAATAAGGAACGTTTGGAGACCGACCTCAGGCTCGCAGAGGATTTCTCCCTATATTATAAATTGAATATTTTTAAACACAATCTGCTATTCAGTCCGTTGGTTTGCTCTGGGCTCTGACCTATTAATCATACCTAAAGTAGGTATGACTGGAAAAAGCAGAAAAGTAACATGGCTCAAAGAAATAGTTCGCTGAGAAAATGGGCCTGCCATGTTGCTAGAAGAACCAATAATAGTTGAAAAACAAAAGTTTTCAGGACGCGGTAAGAGAAGCAATAAAAGGACTCTCTCTTGGTGAACTGACGATGATTATGTTCAAAGTCGCAGATCGTGGTTTCGTAAAACCAGCAAACGGTTATTGTGGTTGTATTAGAAGGACGCCTTTTTACTAACAATGAACATTTTGAGGAAGATGACGATGTCAATGATGATGAGCTGTAAATTCGCAATTTTTGTGATTTTAATATCCAAATTATATTTATAACTGACTTACCAGAAGAATATTCCCAAGTAACTCTTGGAGCTGGCTGTCCTTTAGCGGAGCAAGGCAGCAACAGAGAAGCACCGGCTGACACGGATGTGTTCTGTGCACGCCAAACCCATGATGGAGACTCTGCGCGATACAACTGTACATTATGTTATTTTATTCATTAATTATCCAATTTGTTAGATTTTATTGATTCCCGCGATGTTGCCAGTATTTTTATGTACCTTTAACGTTGAGGGATGCTGTGTGGCTGACACTTCCGAACTCATTCGAAGCTTTGCATGAGTAGTCTCCACTGTGTGCTGAGGTAAGGTCTTGTATAATTAATATTGTAAAGAAGTCCATATTTTTCTGTTCAGCCTAAAAAAACATAAATGGTTATTGAAGTATGTACTTCAAAAAAGCATGTCTTATTTAACATAATTAGCAACTCACCTTTAATGCAGATGGAATAGGTAAATTGTCTTTGTGCCATGTAAACTGAATAGGTTTATCACCGGAAACCAAACTGCAAGTAGCTTGTGTACTACCGCCTACTTCAAGTTCTTCGGGAAATAGAAAAGGAGCTATTTTCGGAGGTTCTGTAGAAAATCAAATTTATTTTAAGAAACTTTTATCAAAACAAAAATAATCAGTCGTTGCAAAGTGACTTACTGTGAACTTCAATGCGAACAGTTCTTCTGGCTAGTTCGCCACTTTCCGCTTTAACTTCGCATGTATATGCACCAGCTGTAGTAGTTCTAATGGAAGATAGTCTTAGCACTCCTCGTTCATTGTTAGATTCAACAGCTGTATCTACTGCCGTTCCATCATCGCGACGCCACAGTACTTCCCTAAAAATAATAAAGTTCATTCAATATCGGTTAAGCAAAGTCGTTTGTCATTAAAAAATGTATTTATTAGTTACACCGAATGACAAAATACATACTTAATTGGATAACCTGAATAGGGACAGTATAAAACTACATCAGTATCAGCCTTCACGTGTAAAGACGACAAATATCTAATATTTGGAGGACCTGTAACGGAATAGAAATCAATTAGAAAGGTAATTTTAATGTTTTAACTAAATAACGTTACAATTAATTTAAAAATTCTCACCAAACACGTTCAGTCTCGCATGATGTGCTTGCGAACCTCGAGAATTAGTAGCGTTACATCCGTATCTGCCTCCTTCATCAGCTGTACGAATAGTTACACTAAGAGTAGATACAATTGTTCCTTCTTCACTACCAGGAACACTTTCCGCTCTTGTATTAAAACTGTATCTAAAATCATACAAAAATGTGTATAAAAAGAGTATAAATAGGTGTATAGCAAAAAAATTTAGGATAAAAAATACAAGTTTTTACTTGTCTGGAGCTGATGGTAGTGGTCTATCGTCTAACGTCCAGCTTATCCGTGGTGGTGGAATACCCGTTGCAGCACATCTCAAAGCTATGCTTTGACCTATCCTAGTAACTGCTTCACTGAACGTAGATACCAATCTTGGTGGTCTGTCTGAAACCCAACCAAAGATTTGTAAGAGCTTCAACTAGAAAAATTCAATGTCGACACATTAAGTTTTAAGATGTCAATCTTACCAGAAATGATGAGCTCGGCAGCAGCGACGGCGGAATCAGAATGATCATGTGCAGTGCATTGATAAATTCCTCCGTGGTGAGAGCGGACTGGGCCAAGGGTTAGCCGCGCTTGGGGTGCATGAAGAGGCCTTGCTTCGTGCTGCCAGCTTAAAGTAACTCCACCTCCTCGACCACCACTTACTGAGCAGTTAAAGTGGCCGCTGCCACCGGTTCCAAGCATCTGTAGACAAATATGTTCACTGTCCATATTTCATAAGCTTTGTCAGGGAAAATGACGTGATTTATTTTGCAGTAACAAAATATTCTCAAAACTGTCGAAAAAATAAAATATGAGGAAAGAGATTCAAGCAAAAATAAAAATGCCATTGCCTGCGTATAACTCAATACTGTTGTTTGTAGAAGTCACGGGAAGAAGATTTTTGTCCTGTCTTGGATGTAATCCTGCAGATATTTTATGATGATAATGAAACAAAAATATCTTACCAAAGGATTAGGCAATACAGTGACAGTCAAAGGCTCGATCACCACCAGCCGCATCATCACCCTAGGCGAACTATCTCCCCCCGGGAAGCAGGCGTATCGAGACGCGTGGTGCGTACGCGCATTGGGGAGCACTAGCGCACCGCCGCTAACCAGCCCCTCCCCTGCCACCGCGGACCACAGCCCGCCAGCGTCCTGCCGCTGCCAACTGACGATTTAATGTTGATATACTATGTGCAACATACTTCTATAAAAGGACGTGTGGATAGATCTACTATATCTTCTACTAATACACAAGTACCACACGAATATCAGCATAAAATTGCTGACCACTTCTTTTTACTTTTCCTAATAAAGACACTTAACAGAGTCGAGCTGATGATAAGACTGACTAAGCAGATGATTAAGCATGGTGACTGGTAACATTAGAATTTTTTTATATTTTACAGTACAGACTATATAATCGTTGATTAATTATTGTATGATAATTAATTCTAATTAACATGAATTTCAAACAAAGGATAATAAATATATCATATTTACTTGAATTGTGATCAATGGGACACTAAACGTTATGTTATAAATTTAGACAAGCAAATACATTTGTATTTCACTCCCAGCATTTTTATACCAAATTTAAAAAAGTTTCGCAGTCACGAACAATATTCTACGAGGCATAATATTTCCCATTTGTAAAATTACTTCTCGCCTGGGAAATTATTAAATGATAAATTTAACGAGGTGGATTTTTAATATTTTAAACTGCGAGCTTTTGAGCTGAATAATTGATTCCCCAACTAAGCAGGCTCTATGTGGCTGGATTTCAATAGAATTGATTTAAATTTAACAACTGGAAAACCATTTCAATCAAAAGTATTTCCTTCGAGTACTTGTAATTTTCCACCAAAGATGTGTAAGGAAGCAGGAATGTGTGCGAAGAAAAATCCACCAATTCGAAAGCAGGTCTGAGTAAGGCTAGGAAAATAAAGTAATCCTACGGATGGGCTTGATTTTATTCAACACTACTTAAAACTTTAAAGGTATTCGGCAGTTTTTATGAAACTGATCACTTACACCTACTAGATGAAGATAGGTGCTTCGTCAACATTACAAGATTCCAAGACAAAATGACTACCAAAATAAAATTCATAAGCATCTCAATATCAATTTGTTCCGTCCTTCCCCTCTAAATTTCAGAGTAAGCATTTAGGCCTAGGTTCGGTTGAATTTAATTGTTTCCTCGCATTTTCATTTTAGGTAAACTAAGCGCTAAAACTTTCTCGTATATGTAGCTATTTTCAAATCGACGGCCACGTAAAAAAGAGAGATACACTGCCACAATGTTCCCGAATTTTTTTGGTGTTACGCAAATCGACGAAAAATATCACCAATTTATTATTTTGGTAGTCCATGTAATGGTGGGGGTGGTGGTCAGTTTTGGTTCACGGATAAACTATTCGTAGATTTTTGTAACACTCAAAATACGGGGGTTGAATCGCTTCTGAGGTCTATATAATGTAACTGCATAAGCACAAAGAGTCAAATAAAATTTATCTCTACAAACAATAAACACGCCTACTTCGTCCATCACTTTGTAAAACAAACAATGTTGATTGAGACAATGGACGTAACTCAATTTAACTCTTTGATTTAACATACATTAAAATTTCTCAAACATTTTTGGAACAAATAACACGAAATCTTACCTAATAGTATGTCCGGTCATATGTCTTATTATGCAGGGTAGAACAGCGGTTTCACCCGCCCGCGTCTCTATGGAATTGAGCTCGATGTTTTCCAACCAACTGCTATCTATTTGTAATTTAAAACAAAATATCCTGTTATTCAAACGTATTTTTTTCCCCAACGACCTAAAGAAAGACCAAGTGGATGTCTAGAAGACTCAGAATAGGTGTAACTGGCGAAAAATGATGAGGAGAGTCAACTCCAAATAAAAAAGTTTAAAAAATATAATCAAAACGTTTATTCTATAAGTATGCCACAAACTGTTTTTTTATATGTCTATTTTTTATACTTACCCGCTTTCGGAAAGACCAACATTGCTAAAGATGATGGGGCGAAAGAAACTTGGCAGAAAGTCATTTGTTCCAAACAAAAATTATATTACAACTCACTTAACTATTAGTACAAGCAAAACAAGTTAATTAAAAAAAGTCATGAGCATCGAAGCATACCTATTTCATCGTTATTCTATAGGTAACGCCACCAGAGTTGAGGCCACGCACACAACCACGTCTCATGTAATGACAGCGAGATTTTGACGTTGTGTTGACGTTTAACGACAACACAACGACAAAATCCCGCTGTCATTACATGAGATGTGGTTGTGTGCGTGGCCTCAACTCTGGTGGCGTTACCTATATCTAGTTTTTACAGGAATGTATAGGGTCTCTTAGTTAGGTACTTCAAAACGTCTTACAGCTGTATAGTATAAGCTCTACCGATCATGAAAAAATTAAAGCTAGGCAAAGAGAGAGGTCTTTCTTAGTCACGCGATCTACCGAGTTTTTAAATACTTATAAGTAGTACTAGTACTTGCTTAAAAATAGTATCTGGGCCTGATGAATGTCTAAAAATAGATATATTAATATTATACTAGTAGGAATTTTCTGATCTCCTTACGATTTTCGATTTAGTAAGTTATGGCAAAAAAACGCTTACCATCGGTGGTCAGCTTTAGTGAAGGACTCGGGGTGTCGAGAGCCACGCAGGAATATTCAGCTTCAATGTCGGCTTGGATGAGGTCCAAGCCCAAGAGGATGCCAGCTCCAGATATCCAACGTGAGTCTGTTTAAAATCAGTAGTTTTCAAGTAAATAGACCATTATAATGGTACTATGATGTACCATAGTAGTACAAAGTAAGAAGACGTGAGTGGATGAAGGGGTTATGTACGTTTTTTCGATTTTCGGTTTAATGCCATAAATGAAGATGCTAAGTCATAAATTATGACTTAGCAAAAATGTACATAACCCCTTCATCCACTCACGTCTTCCTCTAGATATATTATATGTATAAAAAAAATCTTTCTCAAAAGACCTAGATATAAAAAAGGAATAATAAATGTATAACAACACACTCTCCTTTCAAGATTTTTGCAATTGCTTTTGGAGGCTGAAAGCATATTATATGGTCCTACTAGCTGACCCAGCAAACGTTTTGCCATCTAAATTATAGCCTACGACCAAAACCCACCAAATACTAACAAAAAAAATCATACAAATCGTTCAAGCCGTTTCGTAGTAGTTCGATAACAAACACGGTGACACGAGATTTTAATATATTAGACTAGCTGTTGCCCGCGACTCCGTCCGCGAAGAATAGGGCTATAAAAGATAGCCTACGGCCTATTCTCAGCCCTACCAATTGTGGACAAAAAAAATATTAAAATCGCTCAAGCCGTTTCGGAGGAGTTCGATAACAAACACCGTGACACGAAATTTATATTAATTAGAACTATCTGTTACCCGCGACTCCGTCTGCGTAGAATAGGGGTATAAAAAATAGCCTACGACCTATTCTTAGACCTACTTAATATAGAGAAAAAGTTTCGAAGTGTCTAGCCGTTTCGAAGGTGTTCGATAATAAATATACTACCGTTAGATTAGGTTGACCCTGTATTAACTGGACAAGACAAAAATAAATGACAGCTGTTTGAGCATGCGCAAAAAAAAAACTTATTTCTTTCGTCTGTAACCATGCCCATAGTGTCATCTATCTCTCTCCAACTTGCGTTATCCATCTCATAAAATCCTAAATCTATAGTTAGCAACAGCGTTCATCACAATCGAATTCATTCCTTTCCCCTATTATGCTTTAGGTCCCTAACGGGTATGTATTACAATACCGAAGTACGAACGACCGAATGTATTAAAACATCGAATGGGTCAAAAGACCGACACGATTTTTTTCTGAAACCGTGAACTTCTCAGAATTTATTAAAACGGCATCATACATAACCCATTAGGTTAGGTTAGGTTTGTTTTATAACAATCTTAAAAAGATAACGGTTTCAGAAAAAAATCGTGTCGGTCTTTTGACCCATTCGATGTTTTAATACATTCGGTCTTTCGTACTTCGGTATTGTAATACGTATCCGTCCCTAACAACCTATGGTGTCTGAACAATCACTTACCAGGTCCCAAGTATCCAGGGTTCAGCGGCAGCCCATCTTGCAGCCACGTTATATCCACGAGACCAAGTTGTGGTGATACCTCGCATCGGAGCACCACCGAACCACCCACTTTGGCTGGAGTGAGCTGCCGGGCCGTATGTGACAGCACGTTGTCTTCCACTAAAGCAAATACAATTGTTTGATTTTTACAGCATAATTTGACCGGTGATTTGATACTAATGGAATGACTAATTAGTGGGCGACCATTGCTCTTCAAATGTTTAAGGTTAGTAGGAGATCACCCAAAAAAGAAAGCATCCATTCTATTCTATCCACTGAACCAACGCAACCAAAGGACCAAATTGAGTAATCTACAACCCATAGCCATACCCATACCCATGAAAACAATTGATAAATGACTACTAATGACAACCTTACACCTTGCTACTCTGCTACCATATGTTTATTAATGCCTCGTTATAATGAATTTTTTTCATATTATAATGTTTTATTGTAGTATCTCATTATCTACATTACAAAAGCGAAGGTACGAAACGTATTTTCTTAAAAGTCGGACTTTTTGACGCGCTCATAAAGTAAGTGAAGGCGTAATTTGAAAGCCGCGCTAAAATGATAATTTGAAAGCATAAATTCATAACATAATTTTTATGTAAGGTTTTATGCGAATGGAATGTCATTATTCAGTTACGGCCTTTGTAGAAGCTGTACAACGTCGCATTCATTTAAGTAATTGGTAACTAGAGACTTCTTTTATTACCCACCAAAAGAAATACAAAACGAAAAAATAAAATTGAATAATAAATAAGAGAATAATTGCGAAAGACAAGCTTTGTTTACGAAGCCTCTTATTGACTTTGTCAATAACCAACAAATTGTTATATTTACGAAGGTTTTCTTTCAAAAAATATCCGAAGTGTACTGTTATTATTTTCTGTAAGTTCCGCTTGTATCTTTAAATTGTGATTATGAAATGGAGCTGAAATTATTTAAAAAGGTTTTATTTTTCATAAAACATTACACACATTACAATCTTTATTAGTGAAACCCTCCTCTCAAAAAAGGATGTAGCCGTGTCAATGATATATTGAACATAGGTAATTGAACAAATTATTACTTTTAAAACCTTCTCTCGTAATTATTCAATACAGTATATGTAATATTACAAAAATATCACTTTTACATTTAAATAACCTTTAAATTTTTATGAACGCTTTTAAGCTCTCAATATTCAAATAAAGTTGCTTAAAATACAAAGCACAAAAAATTACCACTTACGATTTTCAAAAAGGCTCTTAATTTTTTTATATTAATTCGGCTTTTCAAACTGCGGTTCAAAGTGAAAAGAAAAAGTTCCGTACCCGTCGTGACCCTTCTTTTGTGTTTATTTAAATTTCCGAAAATTCTCATCAGTTTTCTGGATTAATGCGGATTATTCCCACTAACTTTACAAATTGTCTCGAAAATTTCCCCCATTGACTTCGTATTAAAAGTCCTGTGGTCATCTTTACAAATTCAAATGACGAGAGTAAAAATCAAGTACCAATTGAACCTTCTATTTAATTACAAGCTTTTATTTAGTTTCTTCTGCCCCGATGTCTGTAATCAAATCTTGCAAGTTAAATTTGACCCCGATTACCGATTGAGCTGAAATTTTGCATGCATGTGTAAATCAGGTGACAATGCAATATTATTGTGACATGGAGCTGATCTGATGATGGAGCTGGAAGGTGGCTATAAAAACTCTGTTACAAAACGACACAACCCCGTCCAGTTTGCATAAAAAGCTTGTATGAATAAATTAAAAATTTTAAAAACCCCTAACACAATTATGTCACTCGTATGTTTGAACATTAAGTCAATGCCCGTTATGATTCTAAGATCCCTTTCGCAGCTAACAAAAGAGCTGATATCTTTAAAACGGCTGAACCGATTTTGATGAAACATATCTAAGAACTATTGCCAAGAAACCTGCTTTCTATTAAATAAACTTAAAACCGGCCAAGTGCGAGCCGGACTCGCGCACGAAGGGTTCCGTACAATTATCTATAAAAATCACGTTTATTGTATGGGAGCCCCCGTATATTTATTTAATTCCATTTATTAGTATTTGTTGTTATAGCGGCAAGCGAAATACATCATCTGTGAAAATTTCAACTCTCTAGCTATCACGGTTCCCGAGATACAGCCTGGTGACAGACGGACGGACGGACGGACAGCGGAGCCTCAGTAATAGGGTTTCCGTTTTTACCCTTTGGGTACGGAACCCTAAAAAAACCGCATCCAAATCGGTTCACCCGTTTAAGAGCTATGATGCCACAGACAGACACACACACATAGCGGTCAAACTTATAACACCCCTCTTTTTGTGTCGGGGGTTAAAAATAGAATTTTCACAAAAACTAATTTATAATAACTCTACACACGTAATTTATGGGTTTATAATGACTCCCATAAAATTTTAAGTCATATTGTATCATTAGTCATAATCAACGTTAGTCATACAGTGATTTATTACTGAAACAATTTATTTTTCGGAATTGTTATAAAACAAACCTAACCTACTGCATTCTATAAGATGGCATTTAAAAAAGTCCTGAAAAAATACCGTTTCAGAAATAAATCACTGTATGAGACTAACGTTGATTATGACTAATGATACAGTATGACTTAAAATTTTATGGGAGAAAAGGGGCACCGGTAATTTATACTTAACAGTAGTTCTTCGTCGTTTTTAGAAGAAACTCAAAACTGACAAAATAGCGGCCAGTATTAAATTATATAATGCAACCATGTCAAGATGGTGCAGTAAAAAAATGGATTAATAACCACATATTCTGCTTTTCACGTTCGCTGCGGCAATTAGTTTAACTTTCAATTAACCATGGGTACTGTATCGGGTACCGCCCGATACCGCAGTGAACGTGTTAAAGTGTATTGTAATCGATTCTACTCACAATTATGCACAAACTAGTTATGGGTTATCAGTTATTTAATTAAAACTTTGTGTTGAAAATTTGCTTTTACAGACAAAAAACTAAAATCAGCCTTAACAGTTAACATATTGAAAATGAATCTACAAAAAGTACTAAGGTCCTACAGTTACAACAGACGTCATTATTTGGGATCAGAACTTATGTCGAACACTCGAGTACCTATCGAGTCGATGTCGACGTGGGAGAGCTGAGAAAGCGACTTTAACGAGTACCCTTAGTCGAGTTGCAATTCGGTAACATCCTATCCGCCTAGAAGGGCCACTAAGTAAACTTTTAAGGACACTAAGTAAACTTTTAAGTACACTAAGTAAACTTTTTTGTAATATCACTGTGTATTTTGTTAAATCCCTGAAATGTAGATTGGCTTGATATAATTATCGCTAAGTAGGTATGGTTTGTATGTCATACAGTCAGCAGCAAAAGTGTATGAGCGATCCTGGTGCTCGAAATGATCTACACAGTCTCTTATCGCCTTGGAAATACGAGTAGAGTCGTATGTAGATCATTTTGAGCACTAGAACCTCTCATCCGCTTCTGCTGCTGACTGTAAAAGAGAGTCATCATCATCATATCAGCCGAAAGACGTCCACTGCTGAAAATAGGCATCCCCAAGATTCACCAAACAGACCAGTCCTGCGCCATCCGCATCCAACGCGTTCCCGCAACTTTAACCAGAGGCCATATTGTCTAACGCGCGGGCGCTTGCCATCCCTTCACCATCTCTTTCTGTCATCAGCTTATACCGTTTGACAGAAAGAAATACTTAGTGAATGCTTGTTGGACCACCTACACTGCGTCTTCCACTCCGTGGACGCCATTTGAAACAAGAAAGAAAACAACAAAAATACAAGAAAGTGAAATAAATTATTGTAATCGAAACATTTGATTTTATTACACATAATTATTTGCTACAATAAATAGACCAAGATTATTTTTTTTATACAAATTAATTGTGATTACTTAAAACTGCTATTCGTGCTATCTATCTATCCATACCTACTCCATACTAATACTCCATACTAATGTATAATGCAAAAGTGTCTGCAAGTGCGTCTGTCTGTCTGTCTGTCTGTTACCTCTTCACGCTTAAACCGCTGAACCGATTTAGATGAAATTTGGTATGGAGGCTCCTAGAGACCCTAGGAAGGACATAGAATAGTTTTTTCCCGGAAAATTGCATAGTTCGCATGGGATAGCGATAAACGAATTCTTCGCAGACGGAGTCGCGGGCAAAAGCTAGTTATCTATAATACCTTTAAAGCTGCGTTAGTTAAAATATTAACCAAATTAAAACCTATTACTTTGAATAATATTCTTTGTCTAAAAATATAGTTAACTGAAGAAATAATTTATTTTCTACAGACAGCCTTGCGACATTTACTCACACGCCGAGAATTTCGCCCTCAACTTGCTCAAGTTACCGTTTTAACTTAACATATTTTAATATTTTCTCCTACAATGGAGTCGACTACAAAGGAAGAATCGAAAAGCAACAAATGGGAACATTGTAGCTTATTCTCATTCAAATGAGCTCCGAAGAAAGTGCTCCACACTTTGATGTCGTAATTTACCTTGTTTCTATTTAACAAGTATACATATTTCTCATTTAACCCGTAAATTCTGCTTGTATTTCTATTAAAAGCACTCTTTGAATCCAGAACTAAGTTGCCATGGTAACTATGGGGTTGCATATCCAACACCCGACCAATCAAAAAGACCGTAGAAGTCGTATTTTAACGGAGGAAAATATGTAATCATCTCCAAATGAAATAAGTATTCGTATACGAACTTCTCTTTTTCTTAAGTTCTAATCATTTTTTTCAGGTAGGTAAAAGAAAGATGTGGGTCATCCTAACGAGCACAGTAGGGCGGCAAAAAATCCCTGAATCTTTATTACAAAGCAAAGTAGGGGATGTTTAGTACACTTCGAGAAATAGGCTTCGCGTTCGCTTCAAACTTGGCGATTATCAGAAGGTGTGTGTTAAGAACCAGCACCGCATATTTTAATTTCTTTTCTTTCTTTTCGTAAGCGATCTTCGATAATGAGAGTTTATTGATCGTAATATTTCGAACTGAATGAAAACAGGTAAACGATATTATTATTTAACGAATTTATAACCCATTATATAAATATTTTCTGATGAAGATAAATTTAACTTCAATGTATTTAGGGTTCCGTATATCGAAAGAGAAAAAAATACCCATCATGGATTAGTTTATTGTACAGTCAAAGTCATAAACATTGTATGTTACAAAGGCGTCTAAAATATCTATACAACTCTATGCCCTTAACCGTAAGGTTGATGTTTAGATATATTTGACGCGATGGCTGGTATAAATATTTACTTACTGTACGTCTGTGCGATAATTTTTTCATGAACGGGTAGAGGAGTCAAGTTAAAATTATTTATTTCAAAACCTATCGGGTACTTCCCTTTGTTACAGAATTATGATATTTGGGCAAGAAGTAAATCCTCACAAGTACAGGAAAAATAAACTTTTTTTTGCTCAGTGAAAAATAACTTTAATAATTATAGTATTTTTTTAGTATTTTTTTATGTATTATTGATTTCTCGAAAACTGTTCTAATGTTTTTTGTACTTATAAAAAATTGTGTGTCGAAATGTTTTGCCTTCCAAGCTGACTTAAACAGGTTTCATCGCGAAATAAAAAACTTTTTTCGTATATAATATTTATGGCTAACTTGAATGAGCGCGTTATTCGATCGCCCAGCCCAGGTACTGAAAAACCATTATGCTAATAAAATCAAATATGCCGTTTTAATCTACGACAAAATGTTTAAGCAGGATGACAAAACGATTCAACATATAACATTATTGCTTTTTCAAGATTCACGAAAGGAAGCCACAGAATAAACGAGACTTAAAAATTACAATATCTGTCCCAGAAGGGCGTCTTCATTTTAACAATAAAGCCATTTTCAATAAAGAAACGCTAGCTGCGTTGTAACGAAGTTATTTCCAAGATGAAAGAATAATGTCGCTCAATCTTTAATTAAAACTTTTCAGGCTCGGTGTATAAAAAGTAATTGGACTGAATACGTAACTCTATAAATTATAAATAGCGATTTAATAAACCTACTAGACATTATTGCATTAAGTACAATTTAAAACCCACAAAGTACAGTCGCGGAATGAAAAGGTTCGTCACCTGAACTCGTTGACATAGAGTTTCATTCCGCTACTACACCTACAACAACACATAAATTATACCTTATTTAAGAACAAAATAACATAAAAAAACACGCCCAAACATGTTTAATTATTAGCTAAGATAAGAAATTAATTTCAACTTTTGGAAATTCCCTCATCAGTAATCATGGATCGCAACAAAACTTAACCCTTGTTGGCGTGGCCGAGCACTGCTTCGTAATACTCCATTATTATGTTAATTTTATTTATAATCTCGCGTAACGTTCGAAAAATTCATTTCTTCCAGCCTTAGAATCATTTTTTCCCCTGCCGTTATTTCGTGAACAAAGACAAGTTACCTTATTGCGAACTCACTCTAATGTCATTTGATCCCTTAATTAAAAGTTTTCCGCGTAAAAAACTCGCGCAGCCGTGGGCTGTTTTCATTTTATTCCATATTTCCCCGCTGTGTAACGGAAAGTTAATTGGTCCAACTCGACTCGAAGTTGTAATTTGTTTTGCCCTCTTCTCGTCCGTCTGTTTATTACACAAGTCTGTTGTTTACAGTTTCCATAATTTTCCATTACGGATTATAATCTCTAACGTCGAACTGCCGTATTTTTAATAAGTCGATAATACGAAATCGTAAATAAAATCTGTATATTTTAGTTTTCTTTACATAGTATCACCGCCCCTTAAAAGTTCCACAACGGTACTGCGCTGGCCACATCCAATAGTGGTTTCTACGGCCTTCAACAGATCGTCGGTTCATCTTGTTGGGCGCCTTTGTTTAGCAGTGGACGTCTCTTGACTGATATGATGATGATGAAATGACGACATACTATCAATTTTTTTACGTTACAGATATACTCAATCATAATTATTTTATTAAGGGCCGATCTTTCAATCCCCAGATAAAAGTATCCGTCAGTTAAATCTACCGCTTTCCTTTTCTCAAGTCATAGAAATAAAAAGTCCAGAGCTTACATTTATCTGACAGATACTTTTATCTGACGATTGAAAAATCGGTCATATTGGAGAAACAAAATTCCTTAAGAAGTGCTAGACAGGAATGTAATCAAATTAAAAGTAAAAAGTAACATTTTTCTAAAGCAGTAAACAAGGTGGAACTAATTATAAGAGAAATACACTAGCGGTGACCTAACTTACCTACCTAAGTTAATGAACTTCATTTAAGTTGCTTCCTCTCGAGGCACTCTTTGCTACGAACCCGCAAAGTTGAAGAAATCATAGAACTAATTTTCTCTTTTTATGAAAACGAGAATACTCTTTTGAAAAGACTCATTGTAAGTTAAATTTTTCTCTAGAACATACATAATAATTTTGTTTTCTAAAGGTTTTATTATTTCTGGAAAACGCAAAACTTTCTCAATACTGCTCCGAGGCTTTATTTATTTGCTAGCATAACAAGGTTTTGAAGCTAAATGATGATGTTGTTTAAACCAGAATGTTTTATTTCACATAAATAAGTAAGTATATTTTCTTTGAATTTAGGTAGGTATCCCTAACTAACTTAAAGAAGTGTAATAAAAAAATATTTAACAGACTCCAAAAAAACACGAGAAGGAATAACTTTTTAGGTTCCATATACCCAAAGGGTAAAAACGGGACACTATTACTGAGACTTCGTGGTCCGTCCGTCTGTCCGTCTGTTCGTCTGTCCATCCGTCTGTCCGTCCGTCTGCCCAACCGTCTGTCACCAGGCTGTATCTCAAGAACCGTGATAGCTAAACAGTTAAAATTTTCATAGATGATATATTTTAGTTGCTGCTATAACAACAAATACTAAAAAACAGAATAAAATAGATATATAAGGGGGCTCCCATACAAAAAACCTGATTTTTTTTGCTCGTTTTTGCTTGATATTGATAACGGCAACAGGTAGACGCTTAAAATATTCACTGAATATTTAGTTATATATATTCAATTTAAAAATAAATAATTAAATTGAAATAAAACAAATATTTAAGGGGGGCTCCCATACAAAAAACATGATTTTATAGATAACGGTACGGAACCTTTCGTGCGCGAGTCCGACTCGCACTTGGCCGGTTTTAATTAGGTACTAATTTCTCTGAAATCAGCGCCTTAGCACAAGCCAGCAGGAATGATAGAAGTCCAATAAATGTAGGTAAGGTAGATGATTTTTATGCACATTTGTTCTGGCACGTGCTGAGGCACCGATTTCAAACAGATCAAGTTCTTTTTATGTTTTTTTCGGAGTAAGTTACAATACCTTAATGTCAACTGCTTGTCATTTTATACAAAATATTGTTTTTTCCGATTCAGGGACGTTATTTGTTAAGGAAGTCCTCCTGTGATTCACCATCAGTTCTTTTTCACCATATGCATTGCGACGAACATAAATTGCTTAGCAACTGTTTCGAAGTAAACGAATCGCAACCCATGAAATACTTGTTATTGACTTGTTTCGGTGGCCAACTGTAGTAACGTCTTCCTCATCAGATCCACTTCACCACACGGTGCTATCCAAGAATATGGACAAGTAACTACAAAATATTCCCAAATTACTACAGGTGTGTTACAATATCTGAAAGTTCCCTCAATTTCGCCAGGACTCAATTAGGTCAGATCTTGACTTAATTGGAGGTGTTCCCTTGCCAATAAAAAAAATACAAACGAATTGGTATCCTTCTCTTTTTTTAACGGTAAAAATGTCATAAACTCGTAGTGGAGGCCAGAAAATCAACGTCATTATCACACCAACTGTAAGAATGCAGAAGTGGGACTACAAAAGTAAGTTCCAAGTCTAATTTTGACACTACACCGGCGATCTGGTGAATATTTTACTTTTGCAAGCAGGATAAAGTGCACTTACATAACACAATTTTCAACTTAAAGTGTACAGTCAGCATCAAAAGTTGCTGGTCACTTTTGTACCTTGTCGCTTTACAGTCAGCTGCAAGTGTCATACATGATTGACAATTGTGTTTGTTAAATGTACTTTAGGCCGGGTAGGAAACGTGAATGAAACAGCGCGGTCCGTAACTGACTGACTGTTTATTAGTGCGAGATGTAGGTACATAACACCTTTCCCCTTTAAAACTAAAGAATTATAAACATCAATTAACATGATTCTTAATACTAACTTCAATGAGACTGAATGGAAGTTTATATAGGTAGGTACACACAATTGCCCTAGTTTAATGATGGTTTAAGCTATTATCTTAAATAACCTAAAAATAACATCTTAATTTACTAGATCTAACCATTAATCGAAAATAGATTAACCATTGTGCAATTTCTCAATACAACGCAACGCAGCCTGCCTTCGCGTGCGATTTCCGCGGTCTTGCTTAGGCGTTCCCGGGCTGGCAAGCGACGCCGGCGGCGACCCCGCCCCGCGCCCCGCCTCGCTATCAAAGAACTCGTCTCCGTCCTCCTCGCACTGCGAACTAACTCCGGGAGGCTCGCGTTCGGGTGACTCATTACCACTTTCTTCGTTGACCTTACTCAGCGAATGTCGCGACTTCCGATTAATATTTTTTTTCGTCATAACTTGATCGACATGACGCTTCTGCTCGCGCCCATCTGGCGTCTTGATTACATACGATACCGGGCTCGGCCTGCTGATCACGATGCCTTCTTCCCATTTATGACCCGACTTAGAAAAATTTCTTAACAGCACCTTATCGCCCGGGCGCGCTACACGCAGGCGTGCGTCGCCGCAGCGCCGCTCGTGCGAGAGTTGCGCGTCGCGCACGGCCTCGGCCGCGTCGGGGCGCAGCAAGTCGAGCCGCCCGCGCAGTCGCCGTCCGAACATGGCAACAGCCGGCTCGCGTCCTGTTGTACTTTGCTCAGTATTTCGGTACGAAAATAGGAAGCGACTGATAGCAGTTTCCGGATTTTCATCTTCCATTTGGGCTTTTTTTAAAACGCGCTTAATGGAACGTACTGCATTTTCTGCGGCCCCATTACTCGCCGGAAAATAGGGTGCCGTTAACGTGTGCCTAATGCCGTTACGCTGCAAATACGCTGAAAATTCCGAAGATGAAAACGGTGGTCCATTGTCGCTGATTACCCTTTTTGGTAAACCAAATCCTTATGTGCCAAATGCCTTAAGTGCTCGATGACGACGGCCGCTGACGTCGTTTTTACCCTTTCAGCCTCTATCCATTTCGAGTGTGCGTCGATAACTATTAAATAGTAGGTATTACAAAAGGGACCGAGAAAATCGAGATGCAGGCGCGACCAAGGCTCGGTTGGCCATGGCCACGAGTGAAGCGGGGCGGCGGCCGGCGCCGGCCGCTGCGCGCGACAGGGCACGCACTCCCGCGCGACGCGTTCGATGTCCTCATCTATATTTTCCCACCAAACATAGTTTCTTGCGATTTGCTTCATCTTAACGACCCCTGGATGTCCATCGTGAATTTCTTTCAATATACAGCTCCGCAATGCTGTTGGTACTACGATTCTGTAACCCCATACTAAGCATCCCTGGTCAACATGTAACTTATCCTTTCGATTAAAATACTGTTTTTCCGTCTCGTTCATGGCGCTACTGTCTGACGGCCAGTCGAACATTACGTAACCATAAATTTTATTTAACAAAGAATCTTTCATTGTCTCGGTTTTAATATCTTTAAAACTGAGCGGAAAGCTTTCCTGCACAAAATTAAGATAACTGAATTCCTTGTTACCCTCGCATCTAGATCTCTTATTATTATTAGATCCTAGAGGAAGGCGGGAAAGAGCATCTGCAAAGCAGTTCTGCGTGGACCTTACAAATTCTACTTCGAAATCGTAAGCAGCTAATTTAACAGCATACCGCTGCAGGCGACTCGCGGCCGTCACCGGTAATCCTTTATGTTTACCAAATATATGACTCAAGGGGTGATGGTCGCTGCGCAGTATGAAGTGGCGTCCATATAAATAGTGATGGTGCCTGGTCACTCCGAACACGATAGCGAGCGCCTCTTTGTCCAACTGCGAATAGTTGAGTTCGGCGGCGTTGAGCGTGCGCGAGGCGCAGCATAGCGGGCGCTCGCCGCCGTCGACGCCGCGCTGCGTCAGCACGGCGCCCAGTCCGTACGCGCTGCTGTCCACTGACAGCACCAGCGGCAGCGTCGGATCATAGTGCGCCAGCACCGGCGCGCTGCTTAAGACCTTTTTAATTTTCTCGAACGCCCGTGCCCAATGATTACTCCATTCCCAAGAAACATTTTTTTTTAATAACTTATACAAAGGGCTTAAAATATCACTCATATTGACACAAAATTTTGCATAAAAGTTTACAAGTCCCATGAAGCTCTTTAATTGCGACACATTAGTCGGTGCGGGAGCTGCTACGATGGCTTCAATTTTTTTAGCGTCAGTATGTAAGCCTGATTTATCGATTTTGTACCCAAGATAAGTAACGCTATCTTTAAAGAATTCGCATTTATTAAAATTGATTCTCAATCCATTCTCTTTTAGCCTTTGTAGCACCGCTCGCAAGTTCGCCAGATGGGTCGCTCTGTCCCTACCTGTGACGCAAATGTCATCAGCAAAAACAGCCGTTGACGGCAAACCACTCAATGTTTCCTCCATTATTTTTTGGAAATTTTCAGGAATGCATTTTATACCAAAAGGTACCCTATTGTATACAAATGTGCCAATATGAGTGGTAATAGCCGTCATCGGCTGCGATTCTTTATCTAACAGACATTGCTGAAAAGCGTTAGATAAATCTAATTTAGTATATTGCTCGCCGCCGCCCAACGCAACGAACAGATCCTCGATCCGCGGCAACGGGTAGTGGTAGTCTTTCAGTAGTGGATTTATCGTAATTTTATAATCTCTGCACAGCCGGATGCTGCCGTTGGGCTTGACGACGGGCACGACCGGCGTGCCGTAGTCCGATCGATCCACTTTGCGGACCACCCCCTCCCGCTGCAGCCGCTCGAGCTCGTGCTCCACTGGCCGACGCAGGGCAATGGGCAGCGCGCGCGCCTTTATAAACACCGGAGTAGTATCTTTTAAATATAAACGTAACTCCGATTTAAATGTTCCCAACCCATCTGCGAAAACTTCTGGAAACTCTATTTTTAGGGTGCACGCCATTGAATCATTCTCGGCAATGTTGTGGCACTCGACTACTGCTAAATTCAATTTTTTTATCCACGTTCTCCCCATCAATGGCGGGCCCCCGTTTTCTATGATATATAAGTTAAGCGTAGCCAACTTATTTCCACAAGTGACATTAACTATTATGTAGCCTAAAGTGTGGATGACGTCACCCGTATAAGATCGCAATGTCAATTGTTTATCTTCGATTGGTAAATTCGAGAAGTGTTTTTCATAAAAATGTTTTGATATTGCCGAGATCTTACTTCCCGTATCTACCTCGAATCTGCACAAAACACTCTCGACCCTTAAAGATACGAAATACGGACCGTCGCCCTCGTTATTTACTACCAGATTATAAAATGAACAATCTTCATTATTGTCACTTCCGTCAGAGTTATTTAAAAAAAACTGACCTTTTGTAGCCGCCTTCGTGCCGTAACCACTACACGCACTTTTAACTTTGCACATTACCTTTAAGTGTCCTTTTTGACCACAATTGTCACAACTATACTGCTTGAACCGACACTTGCCGTCGCCTTGGCCCGTTCTGCCGCAGCGCCCGCACGCGGCGCGTGCCGCGCCGCCGCCGCGCGCGCCGCGCCCACCGCTGGGCCCGGTCCCGAACCGGTGCAAGCCGTCGTCCACCGCCGCCACCTGCCGCGCTGCGCCCGTGCCGCCCGACGCGCACGCCGTTGCCGCGTGCCGCACCGCCGCCTCCAGCGCCAACGCCAAGTCCACGGCGCGTTTGTAGTCAACATTCTTCTCCGCGAAGATTCTAGACCTCATGTCTTCATCACGCAGTCCCGATACAAACTGGTCCCGTAGGCAGATTTCTAAGCAGCTGCCGAAATTGCACGTTTTTGCTAAATGTTTTAAGGCTTGAAGGTAGTCTCGCACACTTTCTCCTTGCTGCTGCACTCTTTGTCGCAAAATGTGTCTTTCGGCTATTTCAGACCTCTCAGGCTCCAGATGATCCTTAACCAGCTTTACGAGTTCAGTGAAAGTTTTTGACTCAGGTGTATTTGGTGCAGATAAGTCGCACATTAATTCGTAACACTCCTCGCCTACAACCGTTACTAATGTAGCAACCTTTAGATCACTTGCGATGTTATTTAAAGTGATAAATTGTTCCACACGTCTCACATATGCGTCCCAATTTTTGCTACCGATGTTAAAACTTTCGATATGACCGAACGGCATTGTGATAAACAAAACAAAACACACGCGTCGCTCGATGCACAATCCTCGTCGCCACTGTTAAATGTACTTTAGGCCGGGTAGGAAACGTGAATGAAACAGCGCGGTCCGTAACTGACTGACTGTTTATTAGTGCGAGATGTAGGTACATAACACCGTTATTACGACAAAGTACAATAGTGAGGAAATTTTGGGGGTTTTCTTTTTCAAAATCACGAGGAGTACTGTTCAACTTTATGAAAGAAAAAATGTGTCCTTATTTTTTGAGTCAGTTTTGAGACTTTTTTCATACTTTTATACCTATGGCTCGTTACAAAACTGTAACAAAAATAATTGTGGAAAATAAGGATTTTTTTTTTAATTATCAAAATCAACAGCGCTTTTGTTTCTGAATAAGAGAACCCCTAAACTAACTAATTGTGATAAAAAAGTAGCAGGTACACTTAAAATTAAAAATGCCCACGTAATTGCATTCATCATCATTATCGTCACCATAATTTCAGCCGCATCGCATGGAGCGAAAATGACACCAAGGTACACCCAAGTGCCCCGATGGCCAAAACGGCTAATCCGGCTCTGAACTTAAGGAATTATTTTAAGACAGTTTAAATATATCAGCAGCGTGGCGAGCAATTTCTCCGTTCGTTGCACAACGATCAACGGACGACACACGTTATTGACTAGACACGCCGCTGGTCGCGCGTGCCCATGTGATGCTAAAGGGTTATGGCTCTAACTGACCTGGCTGCAAAAGCACTGGGCGGGATAGCACGGCTCCTGCGCGGTTGGCGGCTCGGCAGCGAAGCACGGCACCGCCACCGCCGCCTCCCGCGTCAAGCAGCGACCGCCTTGCGCCCAATACCAGCCGGCCGTCGGTTAAAACGTGCCTGTGAACATAGTACCAGGATTATAGTGAAAAGTTGGTGTTCGCTCCTTACTTCCGTTAGAATATCACTAAGAGAGCCGAACTCTTTTTTTTATTATGGTTAAGTTTCAAACCTACTTTTTTGTGATTTTCAGCACTTTCTTGTCATTTCCCTTTCGTGATGATATCACCCTTTTCCATATAAATGGGCGTCTTCATACGTGATTATTCAATATTTCCTGATCACGCGCCCCGTGACAGGTTATCTACAGATTTTCGCGATACTCGATCACTGCCAATTTTCCAGCGACATTCACATGCCATTGAAGCTTATGTACATATTTACATGTAAACCTAATTTTCTGCTCCAATGTTTTGCAATTCGACAACGCGTGATAGCGAGACGTCGCAAATATGTCTCAAATCTAACTTGTATTAGATTTCGATACGTGCGTTGACGAAAGTGACGTGACAGCGTGCGAGGAAAGTGACGTGCGCAGAGTGAAATTACTACATTTTACTTTAATATATTATCGTATCGTATGTATTGTATAGTGTATGGATGAGCCAGTAAAATTGTCAATAATTCTGCAATTTCGCGTGCGATACGCCATATCTGATTATTTCATACAAATTTTCGAAATAATAGAAATGTTGCTTAATTCATCTACCCTTTCTCGAATACAATTTAAGTGCATACTTACCTAAAATTCTTACCACAGTATATTTTAAATTATTGAGACAGTTCTTTTCAGTGTCTTTTATGACAGTTTTTACAATGAAATAAACACTATTCACATGCATTTTGTTGTAGTTAACAAACAATAATTTATGTTTAGGTAACTCTTTACTTATTCGAATCTAAATCAAGATATCTTTATTTCGACTAACACAGGATCATAATTGTTATTATTATTTATATTATCAGGCAGGCAGTTGGGGGCAACTGATAGGTGCCTGTATCTAGCTGTTCCTTGGTCAAGTTTTCTTTGTACTGCTAAAGTGTTGGTCTAGCTGGTTTTTAAATTGATTAACGTTCAGTGCTAAGACTATATCTACCACTACTACAGGCCAATTCATAAAAGCTGGCACAAATGGGTCGAATGAGCAAATGAAAGTATCTATGTGTTACCTATTTGAATACACTTCACACAAATATGAAAATGACATGCATCAGTCATTTCCCTACAAAAAATATCAAAGTGAAATTACTTTCGTTCAATCCATTCGTGCCAGCTCCTGTGAATCGACCTGTACATACATCGACATAGCTAGTCTAAAACAAGACTTGTCGATGTAAATACATCGACTTAGCTAGTCTAAAACAAGACTTCAATCTGAATAAGTTTTAAAAGTAGTTGACCTCTTCTGTCAATTCAGTGTAATAACTCAATCAAAAGTTAAACCCCTCACGTGCCTCGTGTTGTCTTTACGTGTACTAAGTAAATAAATCTTGGCCTAACTTCACAGGTGAAGGTGTCAAAAGTTTACCCTTAACTCGGTCTCCAGTCAACACGGCTGTGTTACAAGTTACGACTGGCACGACATAAACGAAATGTGACCAACTTTATGGTAAACACAAACGAGAATGACCTGTATAGTAATAGCTTAGGGACTCCTGAGACTGCCAGTGTTAGTTGGTCCAGTCGAACGAACTGTGTAGCACATACGGGAAAACTTTCCATATTAAACGGAAACGACCTCTACGTCTATGAGTTACAGTTGCAGGCGAATGCAAACGTTAGGTGGCCGTGTAAGGTTAACTTGGTCTTTTGATATTGTGTATTCAGAAACTTGGGCGACACGACACGGTGCCTTATGAGCAGGGACTTATCTTATTTCAGAAATAATACCGAGGATTTTCCAATTTATATTTACTAGACATATCAATTAAATGTTTAATGTATATAAGGTATTAAAAAGCGATGTACAAAACTAACTAGCTAGCTATTTTTTTTCAGTCTAATATTAGAAAAAAGTGCTCATATGTTTAAATTTGTGAAACTGCAATGATGTCTTGAATAGAACACAAGAAACTTAAATCAAATAACTACGTCTGGATTCCTTGTTATTTGAATATTATTACGAGGGTAACCCTGTTGTTCATTTACTGAAATGGCTGTTATTTTCCGTCCTCTTATTATGGAAGATGTTTATGTTTCCCTTACATAAAGACCCTTGATAGAATGTTGAACAAATAATTACAATGTCCCATAGTTGCCCTTTACGGTTGATGGTTCAGTAAGAGTACGCATAAGTAAGTTACTTTTTGTGGTTTTAGCAACAGAGGCTCTACTCTTCTTGCTCTTAAATGAAAATTATATTAGTTACCTTGAACCAACATAATATGTATTATAATCCGTATGATAATGATTACGTAGTTCCGGCTTCTTTATTAGCTTCGGCTGCTGAAATACTTCATAAAAAAAGTGTAATTTACTGTAGCACGGAGTAAAAAACATATTTTTTTTAGGGAATCTGGACTGTAACAGAAACATGGTTTAGGTAAGTATGTCTTTGGTTGGATGTGATATCTCACGGTTAGTGAGCAAGGTTTGCCATACTTTTCATCACTGCGTCACGTAAAAAATGTAGGCAATCCAGTGGGAATCCAGTAGTTACAGCAAAGCCACTAGTACTGTATAGTATAATATGGCTGCAGTAAGGTAATTTAAAGTTCCGAGAGATATCACCTTATGGAGTAGATCACCCTCTCAGCCAAGGTATTATATACATACTAGCTGATGCCCGCGACTCCGTCCGCGAAGAATAGGGGTAGTTACAAAAAAATAGCCTACGATCTATTCTCAGACCTACCGAATACAGAGAACAAAGTTTCATAAAAATCGGTCGAGCCGTTTCGGAGGAGTTCGATAACAAACACCGTGACACGAGATTTTATACAGGATGAATTCAAATTGGTGATACAAAATTAGTGGTTCGTATTCTTTTAATGATGGACAATATAATGCGCTAATACATTGAGTTCGTGATTTCACAATTCAAATGCGAAATTCCCAAGGGACAACGACGAGATTGCGGACAGCCAGATAGTCGCTATTCATCATTTCAGCCTTTATGCGTCTACGAAGCACAGGCTTACTCTCACAATGAGAGGGCTGGGCTTTAGCTGAAGTTCCCACGCGAGCCCAGTGCGGATTGGGAACTTCACACACACAATTGAATTTCTTCAGAGGTGAGTGCAGGTTTTCTTACGATGTTTTCCTTCGCCGAAAAAATCAGACGTGCGAGCGTGGTCTCGAACCTACGACCCTCTGCTTGAGGGGCCGTAGGTTAAATCACCAGGCTATCAAGACAGTTTCCGTAATAATATCGAAACTTCCATGGCAGTGAAGTACTCATATACCTAATGGACCTTAAAAAACCTCAAATTACCAAACCTAACAACGACTGTCCGACTCGCTCTGTCTTCTTCATCATCATCATCCCAGCCTATATACGTCACACAGCAGGGCACAGGCCTCCTCTCAGAATGAGAGGGCTTGGGCCGTAGTTCCCACGCGGGCCCAATGCGGATTGGGAACTTCACACACACCATTAAATTTCTTCGCAAGTGTATGTAGGTTTCCTGACGATGTTTTCCTTCACCGTAAAGCTCATGGTAAATTTTAAATGTAATTTCGCACATAAATTCCGAATAACTCAAGAGGTGTGAGCCGGGATTTTAACCCATAACCCTCTGCTTGAGAGGAGATTTAGGTCAAACCGCTAGGCCACCACGGCTTTTTCTTTTTTCTTCGGCTGCTTCTCTGTTTTTTTTTTATTTCTGTCTAGAATGCAGCCGACGCAGGATCAAAGGCTAAGAATTAATGTGATTTGAACAGTGAAATTTTTTTTTAACGTATTTACATTTAAATTGCCGTTAATAATAAAATTAGCGTCAGTCCGCATTGTAGCGTGAAAGGTAACTCAAACAATCCTCAAAACAAAATTACTTATACGTTGCCATTCCAAATATTATCTACTTACTATTTACCTTTTTAAAACAGATTTCAATTTCTGTGGTACAGTGTCAGGGGGGGTTCACTCCGCAGTTTAGGTATCCGGCCGGCGCGCCTCCCGGGGAGGCGTATTGGCAGTAGGTTGTCGCTTGGCCTTCAGTTCGCACGCTAGCCGCGTCGCGCGTAATTAAGCATCTTTTTTTCTGTGATTTTTGCAGCAAACAATGACTTCTAAACGATCTTATAAATAACTTACTTACTTATTAAGGTAGTTTACTGAATTGATACACACTGTTATCTTTCTTGGTTTTTATACCTACCTAACATCGGCGAGTAGGAACCCTGTGCCCTTGGTTTCGGATCAGTGGTGGCCAACGGAATATGAACACTCGTATCACAGAATAAGTTTCATTTACGCGTGCAAGCAGTAAGAGTAGACAAGTTTTTATACCTAAAGTTGGCTTTTGTTCGAAAGTGATCCTTCTGTACGTTAGTACTATTACTTACTCTGTGACAGTGTTACTGATTTTCAAAATTACCAATGTCGTCTGACGATGACATCTTCACGGTATGCTATTTGTTTCGACGTAGTTAAGCTAAGAATGATCGTAGTAAAAAAACGAAAGACACAAAAACAGTGGCTTTAAAGCTTGACTTTAAACCCATAAGTCTTAAAACGTTCCTCGTTTTTATTAGGGGTTGAAAATAAAACTCATCTAGCCACCATAATAAAGACCTCGGGCAAAGGACAAGCCATTACCCACACACACCGGGTTTTCGGCAGACGGCAGTAAATACGGGATCCGGTGCACGGTTTTAATTTCATTTTAACGAGCAATTTCGACGGCGTGCTCGTCACGGCACACGTTTACCATATTTCTCTGATAAATAATGGCTATGCGTAATCTGAAATCAATATTCATACTCACGGTGTTTTATGATCGTTTCCAGTAAGTGCCTTTTCATTTGTTTTCACGCTTTCGGTGACAGAAATAATGGAGATTTTGCGTTTATACCACAGATTTAATAATAAGAGAATTTACTGGCATTCAGTAGAAATGGGAAATTGGCCAAGTGAATTAACCATTATGAATTTTGACATGAATTTTGATGAATGTAATTGTGCTGAATAATAATTATAACCAAATTTGTTTTCGCGTAAATGATTTAAGTCTGAATTAAATGAGTCATCAAATTGAATTGGTCATTATTTATTTTTGGCCTATATCAATTTATATGATTTGACGATGGGACATCATTCCATTTTCGATAATACTCTGTGTGATTTTTTTTGATTTTACGTATAATTTCGAAGCGACGATTTTCCATTTCTAGTGACAGTAAATCAATAAGAGGAGTACAAATGTCACGCGCATTCTATAAGGCTAAAAAGCCACATTTATTTATTTTTCGAGCTTAGTTTGTAATGTAGTGAATTGCTTAACAAGAGGGTTATTGCAGAGATTTGCTTGCGTGTAGAGTTGATTGGCATAATTAGTGGCTGTTGAGCTACACTGGTGGGCATTATTGAGCATAGAGATAACGTGCTACTTTTCATACAATATCAATTTGGTCAGTATAATAGTAGTGTTCGGGTGGTAAATGAGCAAGTGGGTCGCCTGATGGTAAGCGGAAACCATCACCCGTGGATACCTGCAATGCTAGTGGTTATCAGATGCGTTGCAATCCTAGAGGGCTAAGATAGGATACCTACCTTGTGTAAATTCACCGACTCTCTTTCTCCTCACGTCGGAACACAAAGGTGCACGCACTGTCTGGCGGCAGGATTAGCGAATAAGACCACCCGTAAAATACATATCTACATGTCATATATTAGGTAATATGTTATTTGGCCTTGTATGAGAATATCCGTGTATAATCTCATACACAATATTCATATTACTGTCGTGACAATATTAATCTTAATGAACGAAATTTACTACTTAATACTAATAATATTTACTACTTATTTAGTTACTAAAATAGCCTAGTCATAAAATATAGTCGTATACAGTTAGTTGTACAACTAACATTCATCGTATTGTCAGACAATTTCCGCAAAGCAATCTACTTGCTTACAGATATCGAATTCATAACGATTAATACTTCTAAATAAAGAAAAGATCAATAGAACGTTTTGCTCAAAGTTCCCTAATTCAACAACATTTATTCTATAGGTACATTTCGAAAAAACCTGACGCAGGCAAAGTTATTCTATTGTCGAACGATAAAGAAGCATAACTTGAAAACGCGCAACACGTCTTAAACGAGGAAAGCGCCATTAAAGTACGAAATTCTGCCATTCCATTCAATCCGCCATTGTTACTTTTGCTGTGCGAATGGTGAAATGGCGAAAGTTTCCGCTCGGTAACCGTAACAACTCGCAGCCGAACTTTCGCAGTTCTATCTATTAGTAACTTCGACAGGGACTAATTTATTAGATCCTTTTTCATTAACCTTCTATTGGCTGTATAAGTAGACCCAAGATCGAAAGTTTGATTGAATTACGCGAACTTTAACGGAAATAGTTGGGAGGGTCGTTCGTTTTTATGATTTTGTATAGCTAGCTCGGGAATGTTAGTCTGAAAGTTTGTTAGTGTAATATATTAAGCCTACAAAGTGATAGATTTAAAGGTAATAATATCTATGATATGAAGCCCTGACCTCAGTGCATTAATTTAGTTTATTAACGCATCCGTTAATTAATCATCGCATGCAAAATGCGGTGTCCGCAATATTTAGGCGGACAGATCAATATGAAGACGAACGTTCGTTGGCCGAAATAGTATGAAACAAGTTAGCCTCCGCATTAGGTGATCAAAGTAGTGTGTTTGCTGCTTTACTCATCGACTAAAATGTTCAAATTATTTCAACAGAAATAATTAAGCTTATTTTATACCTAACCAAGTAAGTTTTATACCTATGTATAAACCCGAGTACAAATCCATTAGAGCGTTTGTGTGTTACAAATATAAATATTTTACTTAAGTATTCGATGTTTCCTTTGACATCAATACCCACGCAATTTGTGTTCAAACACTTGTATTTAAGTTGTTTCAACTTTACTTACACGTAGGTAAATATGTATATGTATAGGTACGAAAAATATCGTGTATCATCTCATCATACTTGAAAAATATATTAACAAAAAACAGTAAAACACTATTTTTAAGTAGTTGGAATACTAATCTGAAATTTTTGTTCGTTTTGATTTGATTTCTCGAGTGCCTCGAAGTGCAACAATAAAAATACCTACTATCTCATGTATATCGCGCTCGGAAAAGTAAAAGAGCGAGATAATTTTGACTAGGTAATTTTGGAGTTCCTCAAAATAAATATTATGTTATTTATGAGAGATATGTTCATCTTTGTATTTATTTCTATGTACAATTTTTATATTTATTTTTTTTGCAAAAACAGTTTAGTTCCTTACTTAAGTACTACTTATTCATTAAACTCAAATTAATTCAAAAATTTAAACCTGCCTAAATAATATCTCGTGGATTTGTCACATGACAATTAATATTTACTTATTACTAATATTATTATTGTTATTTTATTACTATTTATTTATTTTTGTCCTCACTGTTTATGCAATAAATATTTCTATTTCTATTAAAAAAAACAATCGGATTTTTGGCTTTTTATTTATTTATGGCTTTGGACGTAACATCCGTAATAATGATTGTCTATTACCCTATCACTGTTCAACACCAAAAATAAAGTGTTATTACGCGTATTTACGGCCTTACCGTAGTTAAGTAAATATATTAATATGTACATAATAATATTACGTTTCGTCCTACTCTGGTTGAACATTCCAACTTAATCAGTGTTTACTTTGAGCTAAAACCGATACTGACGATCCTTACATCCTATTAGGTCCTATCAGCCATCGAAGTTAAACGAGATGGATGGGATACGTCGAACGGACACATCCTCGCCCGAACTTTGATATACTTACCGAAACTCAATCAATTTATTGCTATCTGCAAGGAAATTAACCCACATATATTGTGTGTAGAGGTATTGAGTAAACTAAATCATAGCAGCTCTAACGCCCCCGTACGGGCTCAAATATGCTTCATTCCAATATTAGATAGATTTGACACATAACTGTAGCGACTACTAGCGCCATCTAGTCATCACATAAGGAACTAACTACTACAATCCTACATCACGCTATCGAAGTTTCACAACTCGGCTGCATAAATACAACTTCCAACATTCATCCATAGGACTTCGGTCCCCAGGCATAACATCTGCCTGGAGAGAGATCTCTCTATTGCAACTACCCCCGAATTGGTGACCCACAACATTGGACAAAATCGCAACCTTCAGACACAAGACGATGACGCAGTCTCACAGCAAGCCATACTCACCGCACTGTGCACCATTAGCATGTATCTATTATCTCCCTGGTGTCTACAGTTCGCAAATCCTCCTCCCACTACTTCCACTTGCCGATCAATCAACCAACGCTCGCCAACAAGGCTCCGAGCAATCACGCAACAGGCATGCATCCACAAGTAGCAGAGGAACAACAATGCTCGCCGACGAGGCTCCGAGCGACTGGCCCTTGCAAGCGCCCACATGACGCACAGACTGCACTCCACTGCAATTCGTATCGACCTCCGGTCTAAAAAGGGGGGCTGATGTAGCGACTACTAGCGCCATCTAGTCATCACATAAGGAACTAACTACTACAATCCTACATCACGCTATCGAAGTTTCACAACTCGGCTGCATAAATACAACTTCCAACATTCATCCATCGGACTTAGGTCCCCAGGCATAACATCTGCCTGGAGAGAGATCTCTCTATTGCAGCCTACCCCCAAATAACTCTGTTTGCTATATTCACATTTAGGTACGAACCAGCGTTAGTAGTTAGATAGGCATGTTACCAAGGGTCTGAAGCCAATTGAGAATGTAGAATAGAAACGTCCAAAAATATGTAGGTACAATTTATGATGCTTCACTTTATTTACTACCTGCGAAATATGCTAAAAATGAGAAAAAAATTAAGTAGGTACTACGAGCGGCTTCCAAACTTTGCTCGCTCTAAAGTTATTTTGTGTCGCTGGCTCACTGTAATACCGGGTCTTATTAAAAATTACAAAACTTGTCGAGAAGCTACTCCAAGCTGTTGGTCGTTAGACTTGTAGGAAACTTGAAAGCGGCAGCTGTTTTGGTTACAATATTGTGCCCTTGCATAAACAATGGGGATAAAGTTAATAAGTAGTATGTTTCAATTAAAAAGTTCGTATTTTATGTTATTGCGGTTTAAGATCGTTATGCTGAAATCAGAATTAGACTTTTGAGTTCAAAAGCAGCTTTTATTTAACTTGCAATGTATCTAAATATAAATATGTATGTACGGGTCAAATCTTGCATGTTAAATTTGACTCGATTTCCGATTGAGCTAAAATTTTGCATGCGTATGTAATGCAATGCAATATTATTATAACCTGGAGCTGATTTCATGATGGAGCATAAAGATGGCCATAAGAACTCTGTAATAAAACGACGCGACCCCGTCGAGTTTGGGCTCGTTTGATTCGTCTTGACAAGTAATTTGGTAACCAGGGGCAAAAAAGTACAGTCAGCAAGAAAAGCTTCTATGAAAAATACATATAATTTTTAACAAAAACTTATTTAAAGTACGCTTAACAAATAAATTGTTAAATTAAGTAGGCATGTAAGCACTAATGTAAGTAAATTATTGTCTATTCGGTTGATAATGTAGTGGAGTCAGAGATAAAACAGATTTCGTAAGTGTTGCAGTTTCACAGTGTCAACGTTAATTAGAATGCTGACACCAACCCACCATAATGCTCAATAGCACGCTGACTTAGTACCTTATTCATTTGTAGAGGTACCCCACTGTTTGTAAAATCATCTTGTTTGCGAATATAATGGTATGACCGAAATTACAGCTAGGTATTACGAAATTACGCGTTGGTCTTCGGATGAACCTGGATAAAACCAAGGTTATGTTCAATGAACATGTAAGTCCGGAACCAATTGCAGTTCAAGGCAATATTCTCGAGGTTGTTAAGGAGTATGTTTACCTCGGGCAAACTATGCAATTAGGTAAAAACAATTTCGAGAAAGAGGCCAACAGAAGAATACAGCTGGGATGGGCAGCGTATGGGAAACTGCGTCAAGTCTTCACATCGCCAATTCCACAGAGTCTAAAGACTAAAGTCTTCAATCAGTGCGTCCTACCCGTCATGACATACGGTGCCGAAACATGGACACTCACTGTAGGGCTGGTCCATAAATTTAAAGTTGCTCAACGTGCTATGGAAAGGGCTATGCTCGGAGTTTCTCTAAAAGATCGAATTCGTAACGAAGTGATCTGACAGAGAACCAAAGTTATCGACATAGTCCACCGCATTAGCACGCTGAAGTGGCAATGGGCCGGCCATATAACCCGAAGAACCGATAACCGTTGGGGTAGACGAGTTCTTGAGTGGAGACCACGGATCGGCAAACGTAGCGTGGGACGTCCTCAGACTCGGTGGAGCGATGATCTTTGCAAGGCGGCTGGCAAGAGCTGGATGAGAGTGGCCGAGGATCGTGCTCAGTGGCGTGCCATGGGAGAGGCCTATGTCCAACAGTGGACGAACATAGGCTGATGATGATTACGAAATTAAAACTAGGTATTCTTAAAGTAATTTAGATTATTGCACTGAAAACGGATACGTACAACAAACTTATTTCTGTAACTTTTTCAATAAACTCAAGGTCGTTAAAATACTTTAGAAATTCTTAATTACCGCGCAAGGCGCCGCGAGTTAGAAAGTTAAGGTTATGATAACTAAACTTTCTTTTACTAATAAAATGAGTAGGTATATACCATTTACGTTTAAAAGTAATAAAAATGCAGGGGCTTTAGTTGGAGTACGGTATAAATTATCATTAATGTCATAATTTCTGAGTAAAAACACGATCAAAAATATGTAGGCATTCCTATTCAAAGAGCACCGGCACCGGAAGAAGTATTTGTGAATATTTTCGTCATATTTAATAACGGCTGTACAAGAATCTGGGTATATTACTTTGTTGTCGTCAAATAAAAGAGATCCGGGCAACTCGTGTCCTTTCTCAATCAAAATTATACCTTCTCGTGTCAAAGAATCAAGGATATCAGCGACACCGGGTCACGCGCAAAATGAGTAAATCAAGTAAATTTAAAAATAAAGTAAATCAACAAAGGAACACATCTCGCTACATTCGCTAAACAGAATAATCAATTCGCTTTTACGTTGAATATACGTCTTCTGTATCAGTTTTCATGTAAAATATCGGGAAAGTTAGAGTAGGTAGTTTATTTAATGATACCTACCTCGATACGTCGGCGACTTATGTAACTTTGCGTACTTTGGTACTGAAATAATCTCAAAGATCGATCAGTAGATGAGTTTCGCAGTCGCAAAGTTGAGATACAAGAAAAAGTTATTATGTTGGTAAACTAAGAAGTTGATATTTTAAGCTCCTTCCTAGATTAAGCTCTGATGAATATAGAAGTTATTTCGTTTGAACGTTATTCGTTCTCGTTTTGGTTCGCAAAGTTATTATTTGTGCGTTACAAAAGAATGAGGAAAATTGTACTAAAAACATCACCTTGTCACCCTTCCTATCTCAGTGACGATAAGACAGCCTGTTGATTACCTTGTAAATTTTCTTGATGTAGGTACATTTTTTTTTGATATTTTTTGCGGGCAACGGCTATTTATTACATTTAACAAACTGCTCAAAATAAGTCTTCGTACAATGTAATTAGCTCAATACTATATACTGCAATTAAATGCTAAGCGCCTAATTACTAACGTGTAAAAATATTTGTTCCTTTGTTTTTAATAGAAAACCACATACATATTTTAATATACAACCTAGATAATTTTTCAATATTACATGGTATTCATTCAATAAAGAGTCATTGTATTCAATAGAATTGTACTAAAAGTACTTACTGTAGTTGTTGAATGCAATAGCATTGTACAGTAAGATTATTTCCACTTTGACAGTCTGGGGCTAAATTCAGGAATGGGCCTTCACGGGTTTGGTAGCGGTAATTCAATCGTTTGGGTTGGGTTTGGCTTGAACTGCTATTCAGGAACGCCAAAAATCACTGGTTTGCGAGAGGTTTGGGCTGAGTTTGGGATCCTTATTTATTTGTTTATTTATTTATTTACAAAGCGAATTAACAGGAAAATAAAGCTCATCCCAAGCTCAGCCCATTCCTATCCTCTCCCAAACGATTGATTTACCGCTCGCAAACCGTGTTGGGCCGTTCCTGAATTTAGCCCCAGGACGTCTCAGTTTTAATCGTAAAGGTTCATGTTTTCTCATACAAAATCCTAATTTAATCACATAAAACATTTAAACGTATTTAATGTAATTAATAACAAAACCTCAGCCTACTTATGTATTGCACTTCCGATCTCTCTTGCTGTATGTCGAGAATTGCCGTGTGTCAAAGTGGAAATAATCTTACTGTACTGTACATCCAACTTCGAAGAATTCTGGCTAAAAACTGCAAAACTATTTACAATTGGCCTTCCATAGAAAAAAGGTCTTGTTTTTACATCGTTCAATATCTTCGCCTAAACCACTTTTAAGAATGACGTCAAATTTTATTTATCATAATTTGAAATTTAATTCCAATCAAGAAAAGATGATATTTATTTAGGCGTAGGTACCTATGTTAAATTTAAGACGCCGCTTACACGATTAATGCAACTCAGAGTGGCAGGTAAGTAATTTTAGACGCCTGGAATCTTGTTCTATCTTCTCGGAGAACTCACCGAACTGCTGAAATTTCTAGGACTTCTTGATCAGAGTTCGTACTCGTAGAACTAAGTTACGTTGAAAATGTACATCTACAGCTTAGGTGATCCAACCGCACATAAACCCTGCCAAAATAGCTGAAAATCTGGTGTTTGCAAAAACTATTAAGTACGAAGTGATCGCACTTTGTGATCGCCCATAGTCTGTGCTGGTCCTAGGTGCGGTCGACAGACTAGAGAACAACTACCTTAATTTCCATTGTTTTGACCCTGTTAGATGTAGGTTATGTTAAGACTGTATCTTACCTCAAACCAGGGATAGTAGTTAACAGCTGTCCCTCGGCGGTGACCCAATGCACGTCCGGAGGCGGATGTCCGGCGGCGCGGCAGACTGCGTGTGCGCCGCGCGTCGCCGGCCACAGCACCCGCGACGGTGGCTCCACCACGAAGTGCGGACGTTTGTCACCCGTCGCCTGCGCCGCTGCCAGCGCGGCCAAGAAGATCGCGACACCTTTAACATACGTGATGTTTGAAAGATGTGAAGATAGGTACGTCTATTAAGGTCCTGATCGTTTTGACGCCCGCGGCATCTTAATCATGTGCTTCTGAATGTTTAGGACTGTTCTCACTCGCCAGCGGATGGACAACGCGCGCGGCGGGCGAGAACGACCAGTCTCATACCTGATTTACACTCTCGCCTCGTCACCTCGCCTCGCGCCTCGCCTCGTCGTCTCACTCCGGACGCGAGCGTCAAAATCAAGGCAAATCACGAGACGAGGCGCGAGGCGCGCCTGTTCACACTCTCGTCTCGTGGCTCGTCCTGCAGTTCGTCTCGCCACTCGTACGCGAGTGTAAACCAGGTGTCAAACATTCACAAATATCTACATATATAGCACTTGTCATACACAGATGACGCGGATGACGATGCTCGTTCCCACCGCGAGTGGCGGACCAAAACGACCAGGGCTTAATAAAATCAAATGATAAAATATAGGTAAGGATACAAAGACAAAGTAGTATGTTGTATCAAATCTCATCTGTTTCATTTTTTTTATTTTATTGATAGTGGGAAACAAACAGCGAAAAATAGCAGATGTATATGAATAAATATTGAAGATAATAGAAAAGCTAAAACAGTTTTCACTAGTGAATTATTATTTATCATTATGGTTGCTCAGAAAAGACTAGTTTGTACAATCGACTGATTAATAACATTACTAAAATGGTTTATAGGAAACATTTTTTGGGTATTTAATGATAATTACCCTAAGTGTAATTGATTTACTATTTTATTATTTATTTTTATTTACTTTTTATTTTATTGACTCATGTAATAGGAAATAAGACCAATAAAAATGCAATTAATATCTGCTGTCAGCAAAAAGTTTATATTATTATATAAATTGAAGTTTAGGTTTTATACCGAATTTTTTTTTTTGTATTTTTTGAAACAGAAATCTATCAAAGATTAAAGTTTATTGTTATGTTTCTGAGTGGTTTCTGAGCACCGTTATTACATTTTATTTATAATGGATTTTAGAAGTCAGTTAACTTTAAAACATGCAAATAAAAAAAATGCTTTAAAACTGAAATTATTAGAGTGCACATAAATAGGTGACATCATCGTAATTATTTTGAAGACAGATCAATTTTTATAAAATCTGGTGTAATTATTTTATACCGTAATAAGTAGGTTTAGTAATCAAGTCGTAGTTATAGTAATTCAGGTTTTACTATGTCAGTTACATAGATTACCTACCAAAAAATATTGGTCACGCATTTTTACTTCAGAGTAACTTCAAGATAAAACGCGTCAAAGTTTGGAAGAGGGCGCCCGTGACGTTTTACCCAGAACACTACCTACCCTATTACTTCGTCCTATTGGTTGACATATATTACGACTCAAATATCACACGTTAGGTACTGTTTAAATGCGTCATTTCATAAGTTTATGCGACCATAAAAGTTCTCCGTCATTTGTTTGCGAAGCCTTAAAACTTTTCGTGTAAAACAAAGTGTCGCCACACAAACGAATCGAAAGCAAAACTACCTACTGATTTATTACTTTTTACTTTTAGCCGTTAAAAGTTGCACTTGCTTATGATGAAAATAGTTGCGATGAAGCTCAAACTCTTAATATGCCTTTTACTTAGTTAAATGTTTATAATTATAACCCCTCAATTGACAAAAAGTTAGAAACACGTTTTAAAGTATGATTTGTTTGTGTCTAACAGTAAATGTCAACAAGTACTAGACGACCTAGTAAGGCCTTTTGTACATTAGGCTACGCAAACCTTCGGTACCCACCAATTTTGGTCTCTAAGCGACTACCGCAATACAAATTCATAGAGGTTTCTAGACAGGCACACTTCGCCGACACGCAAATTTGTATTGCGATAGTCGCTTAGAAACCAAAATCATCGAGTATTGGAGATCTGCGTAGCCTAATGTGCGGAGGGCCTAAGTACTTTACCATATTTTATTATATGTAGTTTTTATATTAGAATAAAAACAATAAGGCCGGCGCCACACTTGCCGGAAATTCCGTCGCGGATCTTCCGCGACGCAACGTACCTATTGCATATAAATTACACCGCAACGGAACGACCGACTTTCCGCGTAGTGTGCCCGCTATTTGTAATTTATATGCATTAACATGTATTGGCGTTCCGTCGCGGAAGATCCACGACGGAATTTCCGTCAAGTGTGGCGACGGAATTTCCGTCAAGTGTAGCGCCGGCCTAAGGCTGATTGTCAATACTTGTAAGTGAAAATAGCCTTTGATATTTTAAGCCGTTTAGCTGAAATTGGACCTTAGGGTGGTAATAGAATTTCTTAGTCGACTATGTACACACTTCAAGCTTTGCCATACCTGATATCAGTAACGTCACTCAAAATAATATTGCATTGTCATCCAATTTACACATACGTGCAAAATTTCAGTTCAATCGGAAACCGGGAAGTGGGTCAAAACCATGATCAAAGTTTCCATTACATAGTTACATACAGGTCGACCTAATAAAAGCGTGTTAAAAATAGGCAATCCGGCGGGAATCATTTTGTTACGTTGCCACGACATTCCTTATTACCGTAATAAAAATATGCATCCATGAATATGTACCCTAAGATTCGCTTGATGAGGGACTGTTGCCTTTAGAAGAATAGAAATGCAAACTAAGTATCCATGAAACAAAAAAAGGCTCCTGTCATTGATTTTATTAAAGCTATGTAGTTTTCAAATCAAGCGACGCAAAGTTTCTAAGAGCGTAAAATACTTGATCCTACCTAAAGCTCCTTATAAAGGGTGACATTGGAGACGTAATAAGAAACCACTTTTTCAGATTTGGTAATTGATTGCCGTTAAAACCGTTTTTCTTTTAATTTAACCCTTAACTATTTTAGCGATAAAGTGTGGTAATTGCATTGAAGGCAGCAAAGTTGAAGTGGACATCATGTTTATCTTTGCATCTCTTTCTTGTTAGTAGGGTGACAACACTGTTAGCACTAAATTATTTAATGTTGAACATTGATATAATTAAGTATAATTACTGCATTTAAACCCAATCATATGTTATTTAATTCTCAATTAAGTCGTATCACTTCTGATTACATATACGATGTCAATGTGTAGTATATATTAAGGCATACATCTATAAATCAATAAATCTGTTCATAAGTAATCTCTAGACACAGATAGATTTGATTTAAACCCGACTTTGATTATTACTAAATTTAATTATTAGATACTACTGTATTCAATAGTTCAATGAAGCGTAATGATGCGAAAGGACGAAGACGCCGCGCGCGCCGCATAAATTAATAATTTATTTGAACATATTTAGGCTTTATTTCTTCTGTATAAGAGGTTGAACAAAGCGTTGGCGGATTATTTGTTTTCTATTAATAAATACCTATCCACTTAGTACTTCACCACGCTATTTGATCATTTATCATTCGTTCTAACGCAACTAGCAATCTACGAATCACGCAGTAATTTGCTCGAACTCCTTTTCGTATTCTCATGAAAGTAAGTATGGTTTTCTAAGTATTCTTTTGGTCTGAATAATATTTGTTGATGTTGTTCGTTAATGATAGCACGCCGTTATAAACAAATATGTTATTGTGACCAAATAAATCTACACACGCATACACACAACACAATGCAGGTACAGTTGACTACAAAGACATTGATACGGCTAAATTAATAAAAATATGAATACATTTGACGTTGTGCATACATATTTTTAACTTTGTCCGTATCTTTGTAGTCGACTGTACCTACCAAGTTTTTTAAGAAAAAAATCACCTCCTTTTTTCTTTGTAGGTCAAAAATATGTCAATGTATCCATTTATCACCCTTACCTACCTACCTACCTTTTTAGCTTTACCTGTAGCTAAAAGTAGGAATGTAAACAAATCTTGCAACTCACTTTTTATTCACTTCCATTTATTTAATTAACTTGAAATTGGTTAAAAAAATGTGTTTATGCAACCGGTATGTACAGGTAATGGGTAGATAGGTACCTACATAAAACTGATGAAATGCAATATTGTTATCTACTGTCAACAAGAAGCATGTTCTCAAACTTCAAACATTTACCTGAAATTTATCTAATGCTAAAATATAATCCTACTAATATTATAAACGCAAAAGTTTGTAAGTATGGATGGATGTTTGTTACTCTTTCACACACGTTTTCACGTAAAAACAGTTTGTCGGATTCTGATGAAATTTGGCACACAGATAGTTTATAACCTGGATTAACATATAGAATACTTTTTATCCCGGAAAATTGCATAGTTCCCGCGGGATAGCGATACACAAATTCTTCGCAGACGGAGTCGCGGGCAACAGCTCGTCACGTTATATTTGTCAGGCTTAACATTATGCCTATTAAAAATAAAGACGACGTCAGTATTTTTTTTCCGTTAGTTAATACTTATTTAAAAGCAAATCGGACGAATTTAACAGTTTTTAAAAGTTAAGAGCCGAATTCATTCAAAGTGACATTTATTAACGCTTATGATTTTAATGCGCTATTTTCAGATTGCCCATCATTATACCTATACAGTTCCACAGGTTGAGCTAAATGGCGCTCCCCTGAAGCAGGTCTCGCGCTTTATGTATCTTGGACATTGGGTCTCTGAGACCTTGAGTGATGACTTGGACATAGAGAGAGAGCGTAGGGCGCTGGCAGTCAGATGCAATATGGTGGCCCGCAGGTTCGCAAGGTGCTCAGTTAACGTAAAATTGACGCTTTTTAAGTCAGTCAGTCAGTCTTTCTACACCTGCAGCTTGTGGGTTAACTATACGCAAAAGGCTCTCAGCGCCCTACGAGTCCAGTACAACAATGGTCTCAGGATACTGTTGGGGCTGCCGCGATTCTGTAGCGCATCAGGGATGTTTGCAGAGGCGCGCATTGACGGTTTTGCCGCCATTCTGCGCAAAAGAGTGGCATCCCTCATGCGAAGGATTCGGGGCAGCCCAAACAGTCTACTAAGCACCGTTGCTGACAGCTGCCAGGGCCGACCCTGGAACCGATTCCAGGAGCACTGGAACAATTTACATTGCTCAATAAGGACATAGTGCCTGCATGAATAGTATTTTGTTTTTTTATTATTTTATTTATTTATTTAAAATTTTCTACTATTGCAATTGTTTAATTATCAATTTTAATTCTTGATTATGATTATTTAAATTTTAATTTCCAAGTTTATTTTAATTTATTTTATTTTATAGTTTTGAATTTGAATTTTATTTTATTTTATTTGTGACATTGTTAATGTAATGGTTTGATTTTAATGTAATCTAATGTCCTATTTTACTAACTGTAGTCTTAAGCAATCTTGTTACTAACAACTATGGACATGTTTACCGGATTAAATTATTATTATTATTTTTTTTTTTTTTTTTTTTTTATGTTAGTGAAGCCAGACAAACGAACTTGTGGGTCACCTGATGTTAAATGAACACCACTGTCCATAGACACTCGCAGCGCTTTACGCGATACCAGTGCGTTATTATTATCAATTTAATTGAAACGTTATGTTTTCTGCATAAATGAACAGTGAGTAATGGGTAGAACACTGTAATTATGTCAAATTATGTTTAAGTACATTTAAACGCAACGATTGACTTAAGGAAATAGTTTTGTTTTTGTTTGTGACTCATTTTTACCCACGGTTTCATCTACGTTATTTTTTTGCCTTGCGAAAATTACGATCATGAAAAAAAATCAGTCAAACTGCTTCAGTTTTCAACATGATTGTGATGATCGTTTGTATATGTTATTTTATTATAGAAATTGATTTTTATTTCAGTACCTTACATTATAGTATAAAAATATAAAGAAGATTACTAAACTGCGCAAACTTGCCTGAAACAACACTTTTGTTTCCGAGTGATTGACTTGAGACGTCTGTTTTCGTAATGCTGGGTCAAGTACAGGAAGAGTGTGAGAACGTAAGTCACTTACTGGGTTTCGCGCCCAAGTAATGTACGGAGTAAGTACCATTATATAAGACATGCTATCGCTTTCAAAAATATCTAATTATAAAAGACCCCATAGTAAATTATAAATGTTTCGAATAAAATAAAGCGTTGATTAAAACACAAGTGTACTCATGACCACGACTCCTGCAACATATCGCCGTGACTAACGATAAGTCCGGGTTGTGATAAATGAAAAGTTAAACTAATCACCGCAGCAAACATGTTAACAGAACTATGAGTAAAAATCGCGAGAGTATAAAACATTACATCTTTAAAAGTCTATATTTGAAAAAAAAATGGGTTAATAATAAATGATTGTACGGTTTAATAAATTGACAATTACCAAGTAAATATGATCTAGCTACCACGATACTTCATGATTATCATTATAATTATTTTAAAATCTAACAATCGCATAATGTTTTAATTTTAGTATAAAGGAATATAATAGCGCTTATTTTGTGAGACATCCGATTACCAAATACAATTCATTAAAGTACAATTTTACCGAATACCTATCTGCTACAAAGTTACTAACTTATTCATAAGCCCTTGTTAAGCTCACGGAACAAACTTAATATTTGTATTCTTGGCATTCGCCTTTACCAGTCACAGGAAAAACTTACATTTTACTATGACAAGTTTATATTTTACTAGCCTTCCGTCTGCAGCTTCGCCCGCGATTAATTAATTTTTCCGTAGGAAAAGGTATTTTCCCGTGGTAAAAAGTAGCCTATGTTACTCAGTGATAATGTACCTCTCTAACGCCAAAAGAATTTTTGAAATAGGTCCAGTAGTTTCGAAGCCTATTCAATGCAAACAAACAAACAAACAATCAAATCTTTCCTCTTTATAATATTAGTATAGATTGGTAAAAAGGGATAAAACTGGAGAAGTTAGGTATGGAATTCTAAAAGTAGTGTCATACAAACAAAACTCATTTAAAGACCATTCGATGTTTCTGTAGAATAAAACAATCGGAAATGTTAAAACATACACTACAATAAAAATATTAATTTAGGTATGCTAAGTCAAATCAAACCTTTCATCCTTTCGCCGGCACCACACCAACCTATTTACGCCATTCTCTTTGAATAACCTAGCTCAATCACACACATCTCGCCACCAGTCCATCACTGCATAGTTCCATAACTTTCAACTATTTTTAGAACATTTTTTAATGTTAGCGATGTTTTATGAAAGTTTTCCCTCCAAATTGTCGGAGAAGAGAGCGCGTGCTGATCGCGCGGCGTTTCGTCGTACACTGAAGGCCTGAAGGCGGGCGGCGACTGCTCCCGCCCTAGGCTTGATAGCTCATTGTTATCTGTTAAGCCGCCCTACAATTTTAGCATTGCTATGTATAGTGAAAGGACTTGGGTTGAAGTGAACGAGTGGCCACACGCACAGCTTCTTACTTTATCATATATTGACAGCGGAATTTCGAATGGTTCCGATTACAGTAAGTACTTAACGATAATAAATCATCATCATCCCAGCCTATATTTATATATACGTCCCACTGCAGGGCATAGGACTCCTCTCAGAATGAGAGGGCTTGGGCCGTAGTTCCCACGCGGGCCCAGTGCGGGTTGGGAACTTTACACACACCATTGAATTTCTTCTCAGGTAACGATAATAAATATAAATTAAAAAATTTAAAAACTTCCAACGCAATAAGGTCACACGTATGTTTGAAAATAGAGTAAATGCCCATTATGCGTCTAAGATCCCTTTCACAGCTAACAAAAGAGCTGATAACTTTGAAACGGCTGAACCAATTTTGATGAAATATGTCTAAGAACCATCGCCAAGAAAACAGTTTTCAAATAAAAAAACCGCATCCAAATCGGTTCACTCGTTTAAGAGCTATGATGCCACTGACAGACAGACAGACAGACACACACACATACACACATACATAACGGTCAAACTCATAACATCCCTCTTTTTCTGCCGGGGTTAAAAAGGTTGTATAGATGTCGAAAAAATCTTGTTTTATGTATTGTCCACTTTTTTAAAAATTAAATAAACGAATTCATTCAAATAAAGTTAAAGTAATTTTATATTGTCTAAGTATCTATATTTTTTTCTACTTTCTTCTTTTGTTATCCTCCAATAAAGTTTCACGAGTTTAAATTTGCGATAACTTGTCGATTCTAATGCTACATGAAGATGATGTAACTATAAGCGTAAGAATCCTATTTTCTTGTCGGAAATAACTAAATTGCTTGTATGCAATCTACTACAGTTACCAAAACAATACTTTTTTTTGTGTTTGTAATCGTTCACCTTAACTCTGTTTTTTTTAAACAGCTCACGTGAGAAGCGGACCACGTGCACAAAATATACCTCTGTATAGAGCCATGAACAGATAATAGTACAACAAGTGCATAAAACACACTATTTACCTGGCACGTTTATATCTAACAGAGCCGTAAATGAGGGTGGATAGTTAAGTCAAGGGTAATAGTACATTACTGCAGAGGCCGTGAAGTAAGGGATTGATGGACGAGATTTGGGGTATACACATTTGGGATAAAACGAGTCCAGCAATCCCTCTTCCGGCCGAGGATTGTATAGAGCTTTTCTCAAACATGCATCATCATCATCATCATCATCATCATCCATCCAACCATCCATCCATCCGTCCATCCATCCATCCATCCATCCATCCATCCATCCATCCATACATACATCCACCCATACAACCATCCATACATCCATCCATACATCCATCCATCCATACATCCATCCATCTATCCATACATCCATACATCCATCCATACATCCATCCATCCGATCCATCCATACATCCATCCATACATCCATCCATCCATCCATCCATCCATCCATCCATCCATACATCCATCCATACATCTATACATCCATCCATACATCCTTTCATCCATACATCCATCCATACATCCATACATCCATACATCCATTCATACATCCATACATCCATCCATCCATACATCCATCCATCCATCCATCCATCCATACAACCATACATCCTTCCGTACATCCATACATCCATACATCCATCCATACATCCATATATCCATACATCCATCCATACATCCATCCATCCATCACCAGTAGTTTAGGCGGTTTTATAGAAATAAAAGAAGATAGATTTTTTTTAATGTCTTAAGTTGGCTGTATGTAATTTTTCCTTTGTCAGTTTAGTGTTAGTAAGCAAATTTAAAAAGTTACAGCAGCGGACAATAATGGTTTTTCATACTTACTTTTATGGCCTAGGCCAAGAAGTAATGTAGGGAGCCATAAACAACAAACTTCATGGCTTCATTTCGTGACATTAACGCATACATTTCAAAGCATGTTTGAGAAAAATAAGTTCAGTGAAAAAATTCTACACTCTTCTTTCCACTTCGATTCCGAGAAAGCTAAACAGCGACGTTGCAGACTTTTAATTCATTTACAAGCTTCTTTTCTTCATGCATTTCTATTATAATTTTGTTAGTATTATTATTCATTTTCTTTGATTTAATGATAAATAGATTCGGATTATACAAAAATAATGAAACAAAATAAAATCATTATTTTCTAAAAGCTCTAGTGGTCATGGCTGTTGGCGTTTGACTGCCTCCGTGTTAGACAAATATTTTATTTTGTGTACTAGAGCATAAAAGTCACTTTATGCAGCCTACATCTAGCATAAATACAAACGTTATGAGCAACAGTATGTCGTGGTAAAATTGCCGTTTGGTAGTTTAGTAAGGAAGTGTTTAAATTACTTATTTATTTTTGGTCCTCCCGTTCAGAAAAATCTTAATTTTTCTTTATAAGTTAATTAAAACTACTAGTATTAAACATAATTATTCTATACAATGTTATATTAAAGTATATTTCTTGAAAAATTATTTAACCTCAGACATTCCAAATATATTTGTAAATACCATCCCATCATCGTACAGTCAAGGGCAAAAATATGTATACACTTTAGTACCTTGTCTATTTTCGTCATATTTGAACTGCCATATATGAACTGTCACAGTGGTTAAAGTGACAAGGTACTAAAGTGTATACATATTTTTGCCCTTGACTGTACATTGCTTAAAAGTTACAAAATATTAAAGAAAAACATTTATTCGTTAGATAATTTTAAATTAGCAAAAGAAAAACGGTAATATACAGGTATATATAGATGTTAACTCTTACCCAAACCATATTATACGTATCAATAATATTTTTTAGAAGCTTCACAATGAAACCCTGTAAATCCATTTTCCTTTGATACAGCGACTCTTTGATTTAGCTGGAATTCTTATAAATAATCAGGCATTTAGATTTTCACGAGAACTGAAATTATGTAAAGTAACAGTCGTGGCATTTCAACGAGCGCGAGACAAAGGACCTAGTTTTTCATTCTTACAGTGCGACGGGGCTGAGAGGAAAGAAGCTCTTCTCTATAAGTTCATTGAAATGGAAACATTTAATTGCTGCAGACGCTGCATTCAATTATTCAAGAAGAGATAATTGGAAATCCAAAAGATCCTTCTTAAGGTAAAATGTAGTATAAAGGATGTCACAGGGTTCACTCAATTAATAATCACAGTTGTGCTAAATAAATAAAGTCATTAAAAAGGAAAAACCTTAAAAAACTTTAATTAAAATATGCAGTAAGTCAAATAACTCGCCCCGGATCGTACGGTCAAAAATATCTATATAACTCTATGTCATTAACCTTAAGTTTGATGTTTACATATTTTGACGCGATGACTGTGTACATATTTATGCTTTCGACTGTAACAGGTGCAAAGGTGCCCAATCCACTAAAAAGTAGAATTAAAGTACAGTTATAATTAAATTCAAGTTGGAAAACTAACCAGCAAAGAAAAAAATAGAAAAAAAAAAAGTTGCTATTTTTGTTAAAAGTTATGATTCATTTCCTAACAACGCTTGCGAACAAAAGCTTTTCACGACACTGCTCGAAAATGTGGCCATAGATAACCTAAATCCAGTACACAAAACTGCCTATATATGTACATTTAACAGCTGATTCATTTATGGCGCGCAAACACGACAACAATGTTACACTAATCGAAAACAGGTCGTATCAGTATATGTATTTCATAATACGATACGACTTTTTCAAAGATAATTTCTGAATTTCATTCCTGGCGTGCTGAAACGACCAATCAAAAGTAATCGTCTGCTGCATGTGAAATTCAATTGACCAATGAGAATGCGTCATTCATGACTTTAATGAGGTGTTTTTTTTCCTTAAACGCATAATATGCACAAAATGCTTTAATTTTTTTAAGTATGAAAAACGCCACAGCTTTAAACTTTTTAAGCGTTGCAAGGTTAAGGTTTTTATTTTTTAATTATGTGGTTTTTGATACTGGCCACTAGGCCGGTAAGGCGACCGGCGACGCGTCGTGACGGCGACTAAATCAAACATAGTTCGAGTTATGTGAGCGGCCGTAGCGGCCGCAACGGCCGCTCACATTAACTCTAACTATGTTTGATTAAGTTCCCGACCGACTGAAATGACGCAGAACATTAAAATCAGCTTTCCAGGGAAAAACATCACAATGAGTTTTAACAACTGCCCCCATGCAAACATTAACATAAACTTTAATTTAATATTTATTTTTATTATAAGAAACGTTTTTTAATTCCTCGCATTAGGTGTGAAAAGCACAATGTTTAGTCTCGGCCAAAAGTGCAATAGATGGACTCGTACTTTCGAGGGCCTCCGCTACGCGTCGGCCCTCAAACAAACTCGTCCATCTATTGCTTACTTTCCAGCCTCTACAACAATGTACTATTCTTCCATTGCTGAATGCCTATACACGAAAAACTATATTGCAATATCGTAATTACTATACTATTACTATATTCCAATCTCCAAATACGACATATAAATAAATCTTCAAGTTTCTTTATCGCAACCATCTCGCTGAATTCGCGATATCAGGATCAGGCCCCAGCTTTGGACGGTTACAGCCCTGATTACTCTTATCACCCCTCGTTCCGCCGCATAAATTAACGGACTTACAAAGGATTACCAGCATTATTACAAAGTACGTTTAATAACTCCTTTGTTAAAACAATGTTTTGGCAAACAAATTACTTACGTACTTACCGGATGGATTGCTCTTATTACTCACTTGTGTACCAATTTCTGGGAAAACAATGTCTTTGTTAAATCTACATTTACCGAAATATAACTCTGTGGCTAATCATAACTATAGTATAACAATAAAAGATAAAGATGAGAAGAGTTAAATAGTAAAATTATGTTGTAGATATAGGTAGATATTTTATCATCGGGAATAATGTAAACCTGCGTAACTGTGGCATTGTACAATTTCACGTATCTGACAAATTTAGCTAATTTTAATTTTTTACTACATTTCTTTAAAATAACACACATATGGGGTTAACCATCCCATGTAAAACTACATGCAGCGCAGATACGCGGTACTTACGTATGGTAGATAACCATAATATTTGCTATGTCCCCGACGTTATATGTATAATGTTGTCGACGGTATATTACAAAATATTGCTGCTAATAAATGACGATGAACCCTTTTTAACGGTACATGGTTTTCTAATTGGCTTGAAATTCGCATTCGCAAAAAGCATCGTTGGCAATGCAATAAACAAGTACCCAAAGTAAGTACCGACAGCACAAAGAATGCTTTGAAAAAGCTTACATAATTATTTATTAAGATTTATTAAAAACTATCATGTATCATCTCATCAATACTGTTAATTTAAGAATTTTTCTACCTAGACAGAGTAAAGTAAGCAATTAACTGAAAACCTCGTTTTCATCCCACTCTATCGCCATTTCCACGTGAATCTATATTTATTACCTCCGATTATCTTTGTCGAATTATTGATTTCCTTTTATCCGATTCATTGGAAGACGGCAATTTGCTCACGGACAAGTGAAAAGACGTACATTAATTCCCCTAATGCCTCATCGCATTCAAATGATATATATTTAGGTTGCTTTGGCTCTTTTGAAGTGAGAAATGGTTTATCATGTTCTTTTGCATTGAGTACGTGGGCGGGAGGGGTCGTGACTGATTATAGGCAGTTGTAACTTATAACATTCAGTGCAAAAGGTAATATTAAAAAAAAATCTTTATAAGAAATAAAACTATTTTCGGTTAGGTACCTAACCGGCAAAAGACTCGCTACGAAGCTAGGTTTAGGTTGCATTTGCATGTAATAATCAAAGAAATTAGGTCATACATTATCTATTACTGGTTTGGTATCCATTATATTTATACAGGTGGAGTCTTCATTGCAAAGATACTTAGTTACGAAGAAAACTGAGTAAATCATTCTATCCATCCAAACCTAAATTTTACAATGAACTAAAACAATTACTTTGCTCACCCGCGACCAAAGTAACGCCTGATTCAATAAATTATCTAAATTTTACACTCTTGACGGTGGAGTATCTTGCACTCATCCGTCCTTTTTTCCTTATTTGATTCATGTAGAGCTGCGCCTAGGACAACCTCTTCGTTTCTTCCCCTCGATCTTTAAAAAGAAAAAATGCAAAGTAGGTGACGCCTGATACAATAACTTAAAGAAGCTATCATGTCGTATCAAATATCTAACCAAATCCCCGCGTCTTGTATCTGTATTATTGAGGATCATTGTGAAATTAGAATAAAATCGGAAACTGCTGACCTGTCACGGAGCAGCTAATGGTTGTAGAGCTTTTATTTTTCAATAAAGCATCACAGTGATTGCTGTTTCATTAGGGGTGCCGAGTCAGCAATACAATCGTGTCATCCGCTTAAAGCGATATTTGAAAATGTGTGTGCTCTTGTAACAAATTTCAATTCAACTAACTGACCATCGAAGCATCATGCACAATGACAAATTAGACGATCGATTTTTAAAATTGAATCACTCGCAAATTCCATTTAAATGTTTTGAAAATTCTGTGTATTGTTACAATACTCAACTGTATGTAGCTTAAATTAAATTTTCACCTAGTTGACAAGATTAAATTAGAGCTCGTATTTCGGATTCGGCACAATTTTCCACCACTTTAGTAGAGTATAGAGGGATGTGATTTCAAAAATCTCTCCCTAGATTAGGTAACAAGTTGACATGTTGACTATAGTACTCAAAAAAAAGTTAGAAAACTTGTCTTCTTACATTTTAAACTCAGGCTAAAAATGCGCTTCCATGGAACGGCGATGTGCAGAATCCGATCAATTTGACCACAGCTATATTTATCGCCTCGCTAGTACTGGTGGCCCACCACCCGACCACCGTGTCAACCAGTATTGCGTCAGCGTTGCGTTGTGGTCAATAATCCAGTTTAGCGGTTTGCTAACTACGTCCACGTTGTGGTGAACGTGATACGGTTAGAAAATCTATATCTATAAAAGTGTTACGGTAGGTACTGATTGACAGGCAACGCACAGCTCAAACAACTCTGTAGCTAGAGGCTTGAAATTTGGCAGGTATATTCCTTGAGGATCATAGCGTGCATTAAAAGGATTTTTAGGGTTCCGTACCCAAAGGGTAAAAACGGAAACCCTATTACTGAGGCTCCGCTGTCCGTCCGTCCGTCCGTCCGTCCATCCGTCTGTCACCAGGCTGTATCTCGGGAACCGTGATAGCTAGAGAGTTGAAATTTTCACAGATGATGTATTTTGGTAACCGCTATAACAACAAATACTAAAAAATGGAATTAAATAAATATTTAAGGGGGCTCCCATACAACAAACATGATTTTTTTGCTCGTTATTGCTCAATATTGATAACGGCAACAGGTAGATAATTGAAATATTCACAGAATATTTAATTATAATTATATTGACTTTAAAAATAAATCATTAAATTGAAATAAGAAAAAATATATAAGGGGGCTCCCATACAACAAACGTGATTTTTATAGATAATTGTAGGGAAACCTTCGTGCGCGAGTCCGACTCGCACTTGGCCGGTTTTAGATATTCCTATTAAGTTTGATATTGAATGGGCATATTGTATACATTAATTTTATTGAATGGCATGCATCTACTATATTTTTATTGCAACAACACCATGGTTTGTCTCTTCACGTATGTCGACCCACTGCTTGTTTTGCTGTAATTTACTAATCCTAATTCATCTGAACCTAGTGATAATATCTGCTGTACCAAATACTGTAGAGTGCACTGCAATATCTGAATTATAAAGATTGATAAAGAACTTTACATGTTTTCTTCACTTGCTTCTGATCCACGCTAGAACCTCTGAGTGAAGACCGAGGTGCTCCTACAATTCCAACGGGACAGTGATTTTGCCTTGTATTTAGTCTTCCACGGTGGAAAGCGGCGGGCATAAGCTAGTACAGTCAGCTGCAGAGAAAAAGTAGCCCCCTGTAACGGCGGTAACCATACCCTTACCTTTTCTCTGCAGCTGACCGTACCATACAAATAAATTGATTTCGGTTTTTGAAAAGTCAAGATTTCGACATAACTTTCGTTTAATCTATTGAAAAGCATTACTAATACCTAACGACAAAAATCTAATTGAAGCAGTTCTATACTAATATACTAATGTGTTTATATTTGGAATGTTACATTTAGAAATTCCGATAGGAACCTGTACAAGGTTGTTCAGTCAGGCTTACTTTCAGATATCTGCAAAAAAAAGCATATTTGACGTCCCTCTGCTAAGCAAAGGCCTCCGTTTTTCCTTTCCACTCGTTTCTATCCTTCGCAAAATCTAGTCAAAATGGGTCAAAACGGTGAATAATCGGCGGCTAATCATCCTGCCATACCATCATCACCGTTTTGGCCAGCCCTTGCTCCGATGCCGGTCGCTTTGAAGTTATCTTCTGAAATAATTCACACTAATTTTAAAACACCTTGAGTTAATACTCGTAAATATTATTCTTTTGATATATTTAATAAATTAAAATAAATGCGTCCGTCATAATAAAATATTTTTCAAATCGGACTAATTAGTAGACCAAAAGCAACAGCAACACATCGCAGCATTATTGGAAGGAAAAAATTGGTGCATATTTGTTAAAAAGGCAATACGAAAATTCTGCAGTAAAATTAACGAGCGGCCACGGTAATTCACAGCCTCATAAAATTCACATGACGTAACAGAGTTAACGAGGTTCTGGAATTTATAATATCGATAATCAGCTATTATTTATTAACGCGCAGATTTATGTATTTTGACGCTTAGCTTATTGATTTAACGCACTTGTTCTTGATGAACTAAAACAATTACTTTGCTCACCCGCGACCTTCAAGTTCAAACGTTCTCAAAGTCGCGGGTGAGCAAAGTAATTGTTTTAGTTCATTAATATGGACCTCCGCAAAGTAACGCCTGATTCAATAAATCACTTGTTCTTGAACATACAAAAGTTTCAAAACACTTCTTATTTCAACGAATTTTATAATGTTTCAGATTGTTTAGCGTCCCACTGCTGGGCAGAGGCCTCTACCCTGGACTTCCAACTTACCCTGTCTCCATTTATATCCGGCCAGTCGTCCTAGAACATGTCTAGGTTGTCCCGCCATCCCCGCCTTGGTCAGCCGCGGCGCCGATAACCATCTTGGGGCATCCAACCCGCGCCCACCTCTCTGGGTGCATGCGGCAGACGTGACCAGCTCATTACAACAACGTTACTTATTTTAAAAATATATGTTAGACGTGAAAAATAATAAAAATTACATATCTCATAGAAAACTGGAAAAATGGTGTTCTTCTAAAAGGATGTTAGCAAAAAGTACCTATGTACATCGTAATATCGGCATAAAATCGGCAAAAGTCAAAAAATTTACTTAAAGAAAATTTAACGACACATATACTTATTATGGCTAATTTGGTAGTGTGAAACGTTTTAAGACAAAGTTTAAGATGCAAATTACTTTGCATTTTGGACGGATAAAATTTGCTTTTTTGTGGCACATAGTACCTACTTGCATCAAAGTTGGGTTTCTTTATGTCTTACCATCTTACTCGTTAATCCTGCCGCCAACTTGCAGTGCATGGGCTGCTATGTTTTGACGTAAAAGTAAGACACTCGATGAAATTATAATATGAGGTATTTTATCATAGCCATTTATTTAGGCTAGCAACACATCTGCAATCCTCCGGTGTTGCTACAATTAATGAACTGGTGGGGTGCAGTTAAGATATGGCCCCGTATTTGTCGATTCTAAACGAATGGCAATAATAGACGATCAGATAATTCAAACCCTTATGGCAATAACATGAGGGTTTAAATTTAATAACCTGAGTCGTCATTCATTCTGGGCGACCATTACAGGTCGTTTTTTAATCGCACCTCTTGAACTGGTGCAGATCGCAGAAGATACAAGGAGAAATGCAAAAACGTTCTCAATGAAATGATTTAACAACCACAGCCTGTCCTCCATCTTGAAGTACTTAGATATTATTTATTTTTTATTAGCAGTACGGCTGCTCACCGAATCTAAGATTATTTAAAAGCGAAAAAGTTTTTCGGGTTGGTAGAACACCCGTGTTGGGGCGCATACCCAGGAGACGTGGGTTCATATCCCACCGGCGCACCCGAAAAACTTTTTCGCTTTTAAATAATCTTTGAAGTACTTAGGTCGGCGTTTGTTGGTTTGTCCCTAAAATGATTGAACTTCATTAAAATTCGTCCACCGCTCAAAATTAAAGCCGTCCGCCATATTATTCAAGCTCGGTTCTAGTTTAATTGCCAATTACTGTTTAATGCGGTTGGTGGTTTAATTAAATTCACGTTATTTTTGATTTCAAAATGATCTGATTCTTATTTGGTCCTAATTATTTCGAATATTAATTAACGTGAACCAATTTTATTTATAGTTTTAACTAGTCTATCCTATAGTCGCTTCGTTCGCGCGAATCTAATGGTTTTAGTGGCAAGAATCAGTGTATTGCTACAAAACTAAAGTACACTTATTACAATTTACGAGTAAACTTCAACTGGTTGACAAGATCAATAAAATGTATAATTTGCTACTGTTTTGCGAGTATTTACAGATTTTAAATTTTATTTTGTTGTACTGACTACTGTAAAATACTGTACAATAATAATAAATGCGAATATAATATAACTTTGCCTGTCTTGTCTGTTTGCCTGTAACCTGTTCACGTTTGAACCGCTGAACTGATTTAGACGAAATTTGGTACGTTAAAGTCGCTGGAAAGGATCTAGGATAATTTTTATCCCAAAAAATTACAGTTTCCGCGGGATAGCGATAAACGACTGCGCGGACATAGTGGCGGGCAGCAGCTACTTTCATATAAAATAAATAAATAAATAAATATTAGGGGACAATCTTACACAAATCGACCTAGTCCCAAACTAAGCAAAGCTTGTACTATGGGTACTAGACGACGATAAACATACTTATATAGATAAATAAATACTTAAATACATAGAAAACATCCATAACTCAGGAACATATATTCGTGCTCATCACACAAATAAATGCCCTTACCGGGATTTGAACCCAGGACCTCTTGCTTCGTAGGCAGGGTCACTACCAACTAGGCTAAAGCGGTCGTTAATATAAAGAAAAATTTCAACTTTTTTATGTATTCACGCTTCCAACGCTCGCAGCCAATGTTAATATTTCATTTCAGAATGACATCGCATAACCGTTGCCAGCTCTTGAACTATATCCGGGCGATTGCAGCGTATACCCGTATAGGGGGTACAGTGTGCCGTGCGGAAGTGCTCGCGCGGATAACGGCCCGGAACGCGTCCGAATCCGGCTCGCTGCCGGTTCCGGCGTCCGGACAACTGTACTTGTTTAATAAGCTCCAATTACGATGTCAAATTTATAATGTTCATTTATCCCAAATTAACTTTTTAGTACATGCGCGTAATTGCAACTGTTATGTATTAGTCGGGTTACTGTGGCCAGCAGTGGATGTTCGTATTTCCGGTTTTGCTTATTAATTTAATGTGTTTGCATTATCGAATCTATAGATTAGTAAAATTAAGTACAGTTATTTGGTTAGTGTGGTAACCAGAGGGACAATTAAAAACGTTTTTATGTGTACCTAGTTCGGTTAGCAAAATAGACCAGGGCCCAATTGCATAACAAGGTACAACTAATATTACAAGCGGAACTCTCGCTTCAGTTATATTAATTAGAAAGGGAGTTCCGCTTGTAATATAACTTGTACTTTGTTATGCATTGGGCCCCAGGACTTGTTTATACTTTAATATATATTATACGTCTTTTTAACTAGATTAGTATGAGTAGATCGTAATAATTATGTTTAAATTTCATCATTTTTGACCCTTTCAACGTTACTCAGCACTTAAGTGCAGTCAAATAAATTATGAACTCCGCATTTTTCATGTAAACAACATAATCCTATAGTCTTGTAGACTTGGTTAAATTCTGTGTAGATAAATAATTGGCTTTTATTATTTTAATATTTTACTTACATTTATTTTTTATATGAATTTTGAGCTCAATTTTATCTTTATTTAAAATTCTTTAGACTATTTTGCTCATATTAACAAAATCACAAGTCTAGGGTTACATTAACGTGTACCTAATTGATATCAATGAGCTAATTTTTCTTACTTTTCAGACAATGACAACTATAAACATGAAACTACCGTGAGACTCACTCATAGTGAAAATAAACGGATCAGTGCGCGACTCCGGGAAGAAGGGCTACGGATTAGCCCGAAACATGTTAAGTTAAACTCGTTTTAAGACGTGAGTGATCCGTTTATTTTCACTATGAATGGCAACTATATTTAAATTGGAGCTACATAAAACAAACACGTTTTATTAGCATTATTATTAGCTGAACCAAAAATATTATCATCTTGCTTGGTTAACCCAAGAAGTTAAATTACAACTCAATACAAAGAATCTTTATTGTACACCACAAAGAATACAATACAGAAAAACAAGTACCGTCGAAGGCATCAATATCTATATAGCCATCGCATGAAATATATGTGAACATCAACCTTGGCTTATGATTAATACTATAGAGTTAAAGTAAGCAATGGGTGGACTCATCACTTCGAATTTAATACTTATATGACCTTTTTCTAAAATAAATTAAGTAAAAACAAAATCTGAAAAACTTCTAACTACTTATTTCTTACGTTACGACCACATCTCAAATGGATGCAATGAGATGTACGGTGACTGTTGTAGGTGGTTAGTAGTAAGTTTCATTTTGTCTAAGTAAAAACATTTGGTTTCTGTTTACGAATACTAAATCTATTCTGTATTGTTGTCAATTTCGATTAATAAATCGTAGGACAATTGACATCAATTGACCTAGTCCCAAACTTAGCAAAGCTTATACTACGGGTACGTAGACAACGGCTAAAAATACTTATCTATATCTTCTATCTATACACATATAATAAATCTGTAACAAGTCGGTGTCTGTACATTGAAGATATTTGAGAAAAACTGTCACTAGGGCAATAGAACCCAAAACAATGATTTTTAGAATTATTGTCTGTTTGTCTGTGCGTTTGTGCGCGCTAATCTCAGAAACGGCTTAACCTAGAAGGATGCGGTTTTCACCGATATGTTGGTATTTTCTTGGATTAACATTTAGTGTTTGTTTCATTTGAATCGGTTCACAAATATAAGAAAGATCGTCTATTTTAAGAATTTATCGAACAGTTTTTAGAAGTAGTGACTTGGGAGTAGGTACGTTGGTGAATGTGAACGCGGGTGTGCGGGGGGGGGGTAATTTTTGTTTCACCTCAGCACCTCAAACAGGCAGTTTTTGCTACTAAAAAACAGTGAGCAAAATCCGATTTTGCTCACTGCGTGAGACAAAGTAGCTTTTTAAATATTTTTTTTAAATGTCGAGGACAATGCCATCATTCATCCTTTCCATGTGCTGAATTCGAAAGATTTCAACTTCAGTTTGATCTGTCACTTTCATTTCGATACAAAAAGAGCGAGAGATAAGATCAAATCGATTCTAAGTTCGATTTCAAATTCTATACCTAGTAGGCCTAAAAAATAAACGAACGATTGAACGTTCGGATACTCATAATACGTACTTAACCTTAAAATTGTAATTCGTCTGTTAAGGTTTTAAATTTAATTATGGTACTTTATTAATAATTGGATTATATTTTTATATAAGTAATCAAATAGTAAAAATGTTCTAGAAAAATACAATGTTTAACATGTATCTATACAATTATTAATAATTTTAACAATCTTGAACATCGTGATAAATATCGGGTGCAGTATCGGAACGCATCTTTAAAAAATAGCGGGATTCAAATTTTAATTCTTTTCTTCTTCTGTTTCGCTAGCTGCTGAGTTCGATATCTAGAGTTTGATACACGATAATGGCAATTTGGAAATTATAAGAATAGTAATAAGTACTTATTTAATAAATTTTTGAATATGATATGAGTGACTCCAGTGACGAAGTCAACAATTGAACACCAGACGAATTAAGGCAGTAATACAAAATGCAGATTTAAGTTTATTACTTGAAAAGTCTCGCGAAAAATATTTAAAAGCTTATGATATTTTTAAGCAATGGAGACTAGCAAAGGGTGCAAACACTTTTTCGGATACTGTATTGTTATATAGGAACAATTATGGAGTATGTACTCAATGTTGAAAACTACAACAAAGACAAAAAGACGACGTTTATATACCTTTAACAATTTATTATGTTCTCGCTGCTGAGGTGAAAAGTTGTATGTGTCACACGAGACCAAAGTTTTTTTGCATCTCGTGTATTTGAATCACTCGCGCACTCAGGATTCTAACTTAGAATCACTCGCTCACGCTCGTGATTCAACTATAGAATCCTTCGCTGATTCGTGATTCAAAATCAACACTCGCAGTAAAAACCAACTTTGCTCTCTTGTTGCACAAATAACTATTTCACTTCTCATGCTCTTAAAATGTTACTTTAGTCTCTGCATATCGGGACTAAAGCTCTTTTTTGATCTCTAGGGATTAAAGTTTTTTTTTTTAAATTTACTTTGGAAACCCCTAAACTGCCAATCAGGGTGTTTGTGAATGGAGGATTATCGCCATTTTCAGTGACTGGGTATAGACAACTTTAAAGCTTTCCTCGGACCGAAGCGCGCTGCGGACGCTCCGCAGCGCTCCGCAGCGCTCCGTAGCGCCCTGCGCTTCAGTCTGTGGAAGCTTTTAGGGCGTGGAAATAACCTCAAAATGACAACTGTGTAAAATATTAAAAAAATAATAATTTCGTGAAACACGATGAATAATTACGAATATTAATCTATTTAATTATATTAAGGATGAATTCATTTTATTATGCATACTTAAGTCCATTAGATTTAAAATAATTTTCAAGTTTGATTCTGCTGGCTAAATATGCAAACATTTAAAGCGTCACTTCACAAAAAAAAAACCGCGAAACAAATTTTATTGCTATATGAATTCTGAACAGTCGTCCATTGCTTGTATTGAGCGTACGTTGTATAAAAGTAATATTGTAGATTTGTATAAAACATCGTTTTTTTCCTCGCATTCAAAGTGAAAAGTAGAGTGTTTAACGCGAGACTAAACTACCATAATGACACGCAAATTATATCCACCCTCGGCTCTGCTCGGGTAGCTAAATATCTTGTGTCATTATGGCTTGTTTTAGTCCCTTGTTGAACAATCTACTATTATATCGAGGAACTAAGGAGAGCCATAATGGATGAAAAAGCAAATTGGATAAAAAAATAAGCTGCCCAAATTACTAATTCCACGCGGTCGGAGTCGCGGGCGCTAGTATATAAATACATACATTATGAAACACCCAAGACTCGAGCACAAACATTCGTATTTTTCCACAAATATCTGCCCCAACCGGGAATTGAGCCCGGGACCTTATGCTTCGTAGTCAGGTTCTCTAACTACTAGGCTATCCAGTCGTCAATAACTCTGCATGACTGACTGATGTATTTGCTACAATTGCCATATTAAAAATATTTGTTGTATTAAATAAACGAATTAGTTTTTAGGAGGTTCTACATCACTCCATCACAAACCACTGACTTCCTTAATATTCAATTTTAACCGAAATGAGTACTTGTCAGCTTTCACTTGCAGTTTGTAAGCTGGCGAAGTGCCACTTTGGATTAAGACAATTAGCGCTAAATGATTGATCACCCGCGCCCCTGGATGTAAATATAATCAAGTCGCAAAACGCAAAACGCTACATTTTTATCTACATTGCAACACTTCTCGGGAATGAGGGAACGGTGCTCGCTATAAAAAGGTGTTTAAATTATGGCTCAAGTCCCCGTTTTAGCTGATTGCGACGGTGTGACCCGCTGTAATCTTTTGTTTAGAGAACACTCCACTCGGCGCGCTGGCATGTCTTGGCTGCCAGTGCCAAATTATACCTCTATTTTCAACGTGAATTATGTTTTCATTGTTGACCCGTTTTTTGTGAGTAGCGACACAGTTGCAAGGTGCATGTTTTAACACGTTCACAGTCCCCATTTTATATGACAAAGTCACACGTCCAAGTGTGCTTCCATTTTGAAGTTGTCTATGAAGTTGTGAACCCATAGTGGATCACGGACTCCTGAAAAAAGGTTTGACCCCACATTGGGGGCACCCGGATAGGGAAGGTGTTAAATAAAACTTAAGAAACTAGACTTTATACGCGGCTTGGCTTCGATTGATTGATTGAGAGATTGCTCTTGACATAGCAATCTCTCAATCAATCAATCTACGCAAGATCCTTAGATTTGACAAGGATCCTGTGGTAATAATCTATGAGTCGAAATCCGTCCAGCTGCTTTAGCGTGAAGAAATAACACACACACACACACACACGGACGCGCGCGCTCACGTACACTTGTACGCATGCCACCCATGCACGCACACACACACTCTGAAGCGATGAAGCTGCGGTAAGTTGAGCAAGATTTTTTCCTTAAACCTTTTTTGTATTGCTTATTACGTGATGTCCAATAAAGAGTCTTGGGTTGTGATTATATTGAGATGAATCTAACCTTTAAGTAAGTGATATAGTCGATCAAGTGAAGCTTAGTTCCTATCAGAAAAAGCAGTAAAGCTGGCTATCACATTGACTAAAGGTTCCTATCCAAGGTTAGGCGATACTTCACTACGATCCAGCTCATTGGTCTTTACCGAGCCCAAGTCCGATCCTGCATGGAGTATTGCTGCCACCTTTGGGACGGTTCTGCTGAATATCAGCTAGCTGCTTTGGATTCGGTAGCAGCGAGCGAAGAGGTTCATCGGCGTGTAAGTAAAGCCTTTGATGTTTAAAGCCCTACGACTGGCTGGTGCTAGAGGAATTTCTTGGTCGACTGTACATTTTCATCTTTTAGGACAACCTAAAAGAACGTGACAATTTTCCAAATACTTCAACTAATTATAATTGTCTCCAATCACACTACGCCTATAACAATAAAGTCAATCTGTCCCCTCATGTTCTGGCGACGCGACATGTGTAGTGACACTCGAGTGAAGCACCCTCCAGGCGTGAGACCACGAGTTCCAAGTGGTTCCTAATGGCCATACATACTAGATCGATACTTCCATTTGCTACAGAGGTTCGAACAGAGTTACCAGAGTAAGAGGTACGAGGGCGCCACTTTGTTAACTGTTATATTTTTGACGTAAAACGCTGGAATTTGCATGGAATAATATGGAAACAACTAGCCATTCTTCCGTGGAAAACTAGATAAAATGCTATTTTCTTATCCCAAAAAAATTTCAAAAAAAAACCCTTGGTGCACCTTTATTATTATCAAATAACTCTAGCTGACCCGGCAAACGTTGTTTTGCCAAATTATTTCTTATCATTTAGGGGTAAAAAGAATTTTGAAAATCGGTCGATAATTGGCAGAGATATCGATGAACATACATAAAAAAAATACATACAGTTGAACATAGAACCTCCTCCTTTTTTGAAGTCGGTTAAATATAACCTACGACCCTATTCTCAGACCTACCAAATATAGAGAAAAATTTGATAAAAATCGGTTAATCTGTTTCGGAGGAGTACGATAACAAGCACCGTGACACAAGATTTTTATATACTTACTAGCTTTTGCCCGCGACTTCGTCCGCGTAGAATTCCAATTTGTGGTAAAGCTTCTTCATATCTTTCATTGTATAAAACAAAAATCCGGCAACGGAAACATCCATCATTATTATCATTTCATCATTTCATCATCATCAGTAAAAAGAATATTATAAATCCCGTTTATTCTCTATCCCGTGGGAATTTCAACAAATTTGTCCTCATTCTATGCAAATTTTCGCTTATTTTTATCCCGCGGGAATTTTGCATTTTCCCCGAGAAAAAGTAACCTATGTCCTTAAAGGTGTAGCTTTCTACCGGTAAAAGAAGTTTTAAAATCAGCCCCGTAGTTGAATTCACTTATTTTTTCCCGTGGGAATTTTGCTTTTTCACGGAGAAAAGTGGTCTATGTAAATAATGGTTGGTGTAGCTTCCTTTTGGTGAAAGAAATTTTCAAATCAGCCCTCAAGTGATATTCACTTCTTTCTATCCCACGGGAATTTTGCATTTTACCGAATAAATAGTAGGTAGCCTAGCCTATACCAATAAAGCTTAGCTTTTTATTGATAATTTTTTTAAACTCGGCCCCGAAGTTTAATTTACTATTTTCTATACCAAGGGAATTTTGCATTTATCCGGAAAATAGCATCCTATGTTAATCAAGGACAGTGTGTCTTTTCTATTAGTGAAAGACATTTTAAAATGAGCTCCGAAGTTGTTTTTTTTTTCTATCCCTTGGGAATTTTACATTTTCCCGGAAAAAAGTAGCCTATGTCAATAAAAGATAGTGTAACTTTTTACTGGTAAAAGATTTTTTTTAATCGGCTCGGAAGTTTCAGAGATTATCTATCCCACAGGAATTTCCAAAAATCCTGCAATAAGTTTTTTTGCTGTTATGTATGATCATTTACGTTTATACTGAATTGGAAAAGTTTAGTAATTGTAGTTACGGAGATAGGATCCAGTTGATTTGAGTATATAAATCCTGATTTATCCTTATCCCGTGGGAATTTTCAAAATTACTGAAATTAGCTTATATTCTAATAGTCTACTTGCATGCCCAATTTGAACAGTGTACGAAGAACACTTCGTGGGGATAGGGTCACTCTTGATGAAATATATACATCCCGTATATTCCTTACCCCGTGGGAATTCCGGAAAATCCTTTCTTATCGGATGCCTACGTCATACAAAGAATACACCCTCCACGTTTTAGGTCTCTACATACAGCGGTTTAGCCTGTGCGTTAATCCGCCAGTCAGTCATTTAGTACTTCAGGACAAAGCATTTTATATGTATTTGCATTGCACCAAGCTTTTATGCGAGTTCAACAATGATGTTTGAATACTTACTCAATTCGATTTTATTCGAAAAAGGTTGAACTCGGATAAAAGCTTCATCATCATCATCATCATTTCAGCCGTAGGACGTCCACTGCTGGACATAGGCCTCCCTCATTGACGCCCAATCATTACGGTTGGAAGCAACTTGATCCACCCTGAACCTGCGGCCTTCACCAAAACGTCCGTCCATCTCGTTGGTGGACGTCCCACGCTGCGCTTGTAAAAGTACTTTCCAAAGCTTGGTGAAATGCAAATACTTACATATACATATAATTAGTTATTATCAGAGATCAGATCATGAAGTGGTTGACAAACGTAAACATTGTGTCATAATAAAATGTAATTTAAATCAAAAGCACTAAGGAGTATTGATATCAACTTCGAAGCAAATCACCCCCAAAATAACTTTCTACTCCTTTTTAACCCCGTCAAGGGATGAATTTCAATAAAATACGAAACACGTCTTCCATCAATTCTGTTAAAGAATGTTTATGCAAAATTTGAAGTAGATTGGACCAAGGAATCACGTTGTCCCATACAAACTTTGCCCCCTTTTTTACCCCCTTAGGAGTAGAACTACGAAAAATCCTTTCTTACGGATGCCTACGTCATACAAAGAACACACCCTCCAAGTTTCAGGTCTCTACGATCAGCGGTTTAGGCTGTGCGTTGATCCGTCAGTCAGTCAGGACAAAGGATTTTATATGTATAGATTAGAAAAAAAGAAGAAGAATATTAGGCTAGCTGACGCGGCAAACGTTGTTTTGCCATACCCAGTGGTATAAAAAGTACCTACGACCTAGATATTCGTAAGCCTACCAAATTTAGAGAAAACATTTGATAAAAATTAATTAAGCCGTTTTGGAGGAGTTCGATAAGAAACACCGTGATACGAGATTTTTATATATTAGAAGATATGTCTATGTCTACCAAATTTCAAGTCTCTAGCTTCTGCACCATGCTGTGCTGTGCAGGTGTCTCATGATTAAATATTTCCCTTCATAGAAAAAGCTCATGACTAATTTCAAAGGTAATTACGCACATTATATTCCAAAAAACTCAGAGGTGCATGCTCGGGTTCAAACAGTTTGCTTTAGAGGCTCGAGTATCATAATATAAGAGAAAATAAGCCAAAATGGTTACCATCGAAAAGCTAAGCCCTAACGCTAGAATTGTATAATAATATATAGTATAAGGTATTCAGTATTTCTTTCTATTCCTCGTCTAATGCCGCTTTACATAAAGAAATGGTGAATGTGAATGTCATTCCAAGCTAGGTATTTCAATGATTAACAAGCTTGTTTCACTAAGTGTGTTATAAGTAAATAGTTTGAAGGTTTCCACGAGTGGGCGTAGAAGGGTTACAGACGGAGTATCGGGATCAGTTTTAATCAAATGGAATAAATAGTTAAGTTTATAGTACACAGTAAGTATAGATTAACAAAACAAATTGTAATTAAACTAAATATTTCTGCCTAAATTTGTATTGTTATTATTTTTTTCTGTATTGTTTTGGTGATCAATGAAGAATATTTGTTTTGTATTGTATTGTTGCTGTTGATGATTTGGAACAGAAATCCACCTCGAATCAATAATAGATATTTCTGATTGACAAATAAACTCAATACTTCGTGATCAAATAATAATTTTTTTAAACTCACTTTGAGTCATTTTGTCTGTTTCACAGACGATTAAATAGAAGCGATATATCTCCACGAATGTTATCTCCTATCCTCTTTGTACTTTTTAAGAAAAACCTAAAGGCAGATCCAGTGGGTAGAATTTATCGGAGCTTGAACCGACGAGAATTTCCTTTCATAAAATGGTAGCTTAAAACCGCGCTTCTCTTAAGTGGTGACTGCTATCCGAGGGAATAAAATAAAGCGAAATAAAAAACTGCATTCGTGCAGTACCGGGTGCAAACTCCGCGACATCGATATCTGAATAGTGCATTGTCGTGGGAAAACGGAGTGTGTTAGAAGTACCATCGGTATGTAGATCGAGACGTCTGTTTCAACTCTTTTAGCCTGTTACTCGTTTTTATTATGCGCTGTATGTTGCATGGCAACATTTTAATTTATAGTTTTATTCTTTTGGTAAAAAATTTAACTAAACTTAATGGCAACAAAAGACAGTATAGAGTGTTGTAGTAGCTGAAAAAACATGTTTATTTTGTATTATTTTATTTTTAACCTCCGATTAAAAAGAGGGGTGTTATAAGTTTAACCGCTATGTGTGTGTATGTGTCTGCCTGTGGCATGATAGCTCTTAAACGGGTGAACCGATTTAGATCCGGTTTTTTTTTATTTGAATGCTAGTTTTTTGGCGATAGTTTTTAGACATGTTTCATCAAAATTGGTTCAGCCGTTTCAAAGTTATCAGCACTTTTGCTAGCTGCGGAAGGGATCTTAGACGCATAATAGGCATTTACTTTATTTTCAAAATATGTATGCCCAAATTGCGTCGGGGGTTTTTAAAATTTTCAATTTATAGTTATATTCGACCTGTCCTTAACAGATCTCTCTCTTGTCTACCCCCCCACTATCGCCTGATACCACCAAATTCGATTTTCAAACTGCGTATCGAGCCGTTATGTTTACGCTAATAGTATTAAATAGAAGAGAGAAGAGGACGGCACGATACGAAGTTCGAAAATCGAATTTCGTGGTAGCCTCCTCGATTCTGGTACCGACTCCGACGCCGACAACTCAAATTTAAAAACTACGACTCTGAATTTTATTCCAATAGAACCAATTCCGTAACGTCTCCAGTGCGTACCTGGCAACACGCAATTAACAGAGAATGGGCCGCCGTTTGTGCGTATCATGTTTTGGCTCGGTGCCTAATTCCTTTACCTTTGTACCAAAAACAAGTACACACGTGTTCAGCGTGTTATTTTCTTAAACCTAAATTAATCAATAAAATGTAATTGTTATGTAAGTTCGATTTGCCTAAAATAATTTTTCTCGACGATTTTTGTCAAAATTGTTAAAGCCGTTTATGAGATCGTCGTGTCACATATATTATTACTTACCTACTAATAATTGCTTGTTTAACAACTTCCTTGTTCAAGTAGTACATACCTAACACATAATTCATAGAGGTATTTTGGGATAAGCTCAAGAGTCTAATGTGACTCATTTTTGATGAAGAGGCTGTACTATTTTTTTTAGCTGAAGGTGGTGAAATGTCCCAGTTTCAGCAGAATTAACGTGTAGAAAAATCCTTACCTGACATAAAGGATGAACGTAAGGTAGCCCAAAAACATTGTATGAGGACAGTAAAGTTATTAAATACCAAAATATAATCGTTCTAAACATTCTAAACTTACCATGAAACGTTTAGAACCTAAAATGCTACTGCGTATAATATCAATGAATGATAAAAGCTATTATTGCCAATCTACAATACTCAATTCGGGTCACAACGAGCGATTAGCATGCCACGTGACACTGAATAAACGGCCCGGCTCCTTTGATTCAACGCGAATCGAATTAATTAGGCTGCCTGACAACGAGCAACGTTGAAAATAGCTGATAGATAAAAGTTAGAGGCACTTCATACTACCTATGTCATTCCTAATGCCTAGTTACTGAATATCTAATAGACAGACCTTTATACACCAATTCGTATACAAAAAATATTTAATATGGGTTAGTTATAGGTTATAGCCATCACGTGTCGTATACGCTCTGTGTGTATACCTACACAATACCTAAAGCAGTCAACAAAAAAAAAGTAATTAAAAAAACTAAAAACCCGCCTGCGGTGTAAATAAAATAATAAATTAAAAAATCAAAAACCCGCCTGCAGAAATACTGAAGAGGTGGAAACAAGATAAAATGTTCAATAACAATAAAACGAATTTAAAACACGTCGATGGCAGTCTTTCAAAATTTAATGCAACGATAAAATGCAGTCGGAGGCATGGGAGTCAGTGGCTGCATGAGATTTAATGTCACTTCATGCATGCCTCTGCCTCGCCTCCGACTGCATTTTATCGTTGCATTAAATTTTGAAAGACTGCCATCGACGTGTTTTAAATTCGTTTTATTGTTATTGAACATTTTATCTTGTTTCCACCTTTTCAGTATTTCTGCAGGCGGGTTTTTGATTTTTTAATTTATTATTTTATTTACACCGCAGGCGGGTTTTTAGATTTTTTTAATTTTTTTTTTCAGTATAACGCATAATTTATTTTGAAATTTTAATTACTTTGTGATTTTTATTTTTTTTTTATTTCTTGCTTTTTAGTGTAACCAGATAAATTATTGTGTATTTGAATTAGGAATCCGTTTCTATTTAGTTAAAGTTCAGAATCAATTTTGAAATATGTAGGTATTTAATTTACCACATGGGTTTCATAGAGAAATTTATTGCTCAAAGATATCTTAGTTAGTAGGTAGGTACGTCTTCGTTTTTATGCATTGATTGCCAATTTACTATTCTAAATTGAATTTAAACACATGACTTGTATATATTTTTGTAATCTCTTTTAAAATTCCTTTATTTTGATATCCTACTCGATAGGTTTGAACAAAAAAAAATTTTTGAAGACTCACAATTTGGCACCAATATCCGCCATTTTGATTTTTCAAGAATTTCATGTATCCAGTGTTACTCGCGTTATCAAGACGAATCCAATGACGTATCATTTATCAAAATAAATACATACATACATACATACATACGGATCAAACACATAACCCTTCCTTCTTCGCAGTCGGGTAAAAATCACCATCCCGGCCTCTACAAGTTGCATTTTTAGGCAGATGCCTCCTCTCAATATTTAGAGAGCTCGGGCTGTACTTCCCACGCGCACCAAGTGCAAAAAATAAAAAAAAAAATCAAAACGTTTATTCTGCAAGTAGGCCGCAAAGGGCTCTTTTACATGTCACTTTTTAAAAACTACCAGCGCTTTCGTAAGGACCATCATTACCAAGAAGAATGCGCCGCAAGAAACTTGGCAGGAAGTCATCTTTTCAAATTATAATATAATAAATTACAAACTAAAAAAAACCATACAAATATAGAATTAAGTAAAAAAAAATAATAATTAAGTATATAAAAAAAAACAATACAGGGATGTATTGCGGACTGGGAACTTCACACAAACCTACCATTTAATTGTTTCGCTGGTATGTATGTGCACATATTCTCACGATGTTCACCTTCACCGTGACTCTCGTGGTAACCACAAATATATAATAGTACTAACGTACAGAATGGACATGCTCCACCCCGCACCGATTCGAGTTGCCCCACCCCTCAAGGCGCAGATTGCCGGACACCGCCCGAATCCAGAAGAGCACGCGCGCCATGTATGTAGGCATACGCGTGTACAGACGACGTCGTGCTTATGTAGATTCAAGAACGCGTATTTTGTACGTCGTGTCCGCCGTGTAAACGTAATTTTGCACAGGAATTCTGAAAAGTCAGGGGTGCGAGACCGGATTTGAACCCATGATCCTTTGCTTGAGAGGACTTTTAGGAACAGGGCTATCACAAATGTTACGCAAAATATCACAATTATAGCTTTTATTAGTTGTGAAGATACATACAATGACGCTTCCTTCTAAGCAAAGGGATAGGCCTATTTGTTTCTTCGTGCTACGATCCTTTCGTGTACCTACATATTTCGTTTCTCCAACGCTCATTTAGTTTTTAGTTGTGAAAATATGGTGAAAATGGATTAGGCCTCGCATTTTAAATTCATCACGATTTTTCTCCATTTGAATTGTATAAAGTGGTCATGTCTGGTAGCCACACGTATTGCGTAATAAACTCCCGTTGAAAAACTACGAACCCAGCTATTCAGCGTTTTTCCGGCTCATACTTAATACACATAAATTACTTCTGAAGAGTACTTAACCGCAAAAATATGCAAAATTATGTAATATGCACCCCGGGAGCATGTGTGGGAGTTATTAGGAGAAGTGGAAGTTGTAATAAGGGTGCTTTTAGTGCCCATACAGGCTCATTCACGCGTACTCTAGCCGCGTACCGAAACTCGCAGGAACTACTCGTAATCAGGAAGTAATCCTTTGACTCCTGCGTATGAATATGGAGATATGAAGTAAAAAGTAATTTACGCACATTCAAGAACTAGAAATATTAACTTTAAGAAACAAACAAATAAAAACACAAACTTTAATTTCCTATAGTATTAGTACAAAATAAATTTACTTAGAGTGAGTTACACCAAATTAATTTAAAGAAAAATATGGCACTATCCATTGGAGGACAATTTCGCCAGTGTCAAATAAAAGACTTATTATTAAACCTAACAAAATAAATAATTTAGAAGGTTTTTTATGTTTAATAATTCTATACACTGTAATCAATTCTACATTCGATTCTAAACAAGCTACGTTCAAATTTTCAATTATTTAATTAACACCTTGTATGCGTTAGAAGTCAAAATAACAAAGGCACTTAGATATGCTCCAATAAAATAATTTCAATTTTAATTGGCATCAGCAACAGGGAGTCGCGAAGCGCGATGTAGATACGGCACGTTGCGTTTCAATAGACTCTACTCCGCTTGGTTCCCTTTTATTTAAAAATAGTTTTCTTTTAAGATAATAATTTGAGTAATAATTTGTCAGATTATCTGATTTATAAAATTTTTTGCATCCCAATGTATCTGGCTAGACATGTCACGGCACAGTAACACTCCTCTACAACATGTTTTGTAATACCATGTCTTAACCAGAGTAAATAATTTCATTTCATTTAATTTCGATATCGGGGCGGATTCTCGCGTCAAATACATACGCGTACATCGAAAATTTAGACAAAGTTAATCTACACTTTTAAACTTAGTGTGTTGGTAATTATATACAGGGTTATTTGTAATTCACTGACATTCTCTTAACCCAGAATTCCTATCACTTAAACAATTGTTTTTTGATTTCTGACTTTTTTCCATACAAATAAATAATAATAAATAAATACTTCTAACTCTTTCTAACTCAACTTCGTACTCTATGAAATTTATGTAATGAATGCGGCACAGAGTATCGTAAAAGTAAGAGTTAGTCTCAAATTTTCAAAACGTTATTACACCAAAAATATTAAGTTATGACAAAAGCCGGAAAACAAAAAACATTTGTTTAAGTGGTAGGAGTTTAGTGTTAAAAGGATTTATTTATTTATTTATTTATTTGGAGAACAAACAGAAATAAGTGTACAGAAGAAAATACAGATAAATAACTACTAATTAACATGCACTTACTCCCTTGGCAGGACAGGACACATATATGATAAATTTTAACCACATACATTACGTGACACTAAAAAAATAATCTAATAACCGGTCATAGATCAAATAAATTACAACATAACCGTTCCAAATCTACTTATATAAGTAACTACATAAGTCATATCAACTCACCTAGTGTCACAAAACTAGTTGACAAAGCACTTTAACGTTAAAGATGCTAGTGAATTACAAATAACCCTGTATTTATAAAAATAAAAATCAATTGCAGAAAATGTATGTACGCGTGTAACGTCAGAACGGCTGCACCTATTTGTCTAATGTTTTTTGTGGTGTTAGTACTAACTAAAGTGACTAAACTTTTGAGCGAAGGTTTGTATGAAAGAAAATGTTGTATTTTATTTTTATTTTTAAACTAGTAGTATGCTCGTGCGAAGCTAAGGCTGCTATTACTTTAAGCATACTGTACCCTACGAGTATCCCCTACAATGTTAGTGTTGTATATATTTTTTAAGATCTTTAATCATTACAACATTTAATGCCTGAAATCAAATTCAAAATTTTCATCATTTCAGAACGCAGGTTGTTTGTTAGTTGGTTTTCTATAGGTATCTAAGGGATAATTATTAAAATTACGAAGTGATGCTTAGAATTTTTTTGCTTGTAGAAATTATACTGTCCCTTATTTCATATTCATAAATTTAATCCCGGAAAAGTGAAAAACTTTCCGCGCACCGCATGCGAAGTAGCAAGCAACAGTTTTGTTTAAGCTCTAACTAGTACGCACGCAGGAGTGTAATATAATAAATAACCCTGAACGCCCTCTTGTTTACATCCGTAGTAAGTTAATCAATATTTCACCGAATCATTATGTACTTTCCGGCATAACGTTAGCTAAAAGTAAACTCTAAGAGTAATAAGTAATTATAATCACCATTAATTCAAAACTCATTACTATAATTACTTACCGAGTCAGACGCACAAACGAAGGGTTCCTTAAACACCGTAAAATTAATTCTATTAATTCCTATTAAATACTAGTGGCTACACAGTCACAGCTAACAGGAGCCGCGGACCTCAAGAGTCTGTTTTATGTTTTCAACCCCCATGCCTCCGTCATTTTGTGAAAAATAATCTAATCAAAACGAAATTTCACGAGAATTAGTTGAGAAATATGACCTGTAGAGAAAAACAGGCAGAAAACGGAGACACTTAAGTAAATTTCTGGAAGCCTTTTAGCTTTTCTGAGTTAAAACCCACAGATTTGGCTACTGATTCTACGTTGTTTATCGTTACGTGACTCAGAGAAACTCGCACAAAAAACGCCGAAAAAATACAAATCTTGTATGTTGACTTGATGTTCTATGTTATTATTTTGATGTTACAGCGATCGGAGCAATACTCAAATACATAAAATTTAAATGTCCTACCTAAGAAAGTCTCGTGACAGACAACGAATTGAATGATGGACAGATATTATTATAAGCTCTCATTAACACTCTGTGGGTTTGGAACCCTAAAAACCAGCACAGACAGTATTGAAACCACTTTCGTTAAGCAATCTGTCCCGAAACTCCCTCCTTCCATCAGCAAAAAACAGTAATCACTTAGCTACAGGAAAACCGCCTAATTGCCTAAAAATAAAACACTCGTGGTAAAAGTGGAACGGCGCGAGCAAAAATTCATCTAATTATGGAATTTAAACGAGAATTGTAATTATTCCACGGGAAACAAACATCGGGGCAAAAGCGGAAGGAGATGCTGGTAGCTAATTGCCACTCCGTTGTTACAATAAGTCTCGGCCGAGTGTTTGCCGGCTCAGCTCAGGTTGAAATATACCTATCCAATAATTAAACACACTGGGGACTATAAAAATACGAACATTGAACTTGCTATGTTTATGGGTTAGTTTAAGCATTGCGGGAGTTAACTTCGCGCTTCTGCTATTTCTGTTACAGTACTGAAACCAAATTTATACGTACCTAAGTTTTTACTTGGACACTAGTATATTTTTGGCGTAAATTCCTCATTGCATCGGTAGACTCATTTCTCCATAGTTGAAACAGCAATAATTAAATTTTGTAACTTAAATAAATACATTTGAAATTTACCATAAGCTTTATGGTGAACGAAAACATCTTAAGAAAACCTGCACACATCTTTAGTGGAGGACTATATAATATGATTTAAATTGTTATTTTGAATTTAGTTTTGTGAGTAAGTGTTATTTTTTTATCGTCAAATCACTAGTGGAGATAATATAATATAAATTTTCATTTTTAATTTATTTTTGTCACATATTTTATTTTTATTTTCAAGATTTGTTTTAATTTTGTTTACATATTCTTTAGGACAATGTAATGTAAATTATGATGTAATTTTATACAGAATGCTTAATAAAATAAGCTACGGCAACGTCATAACTTTTTATTGTACCTATCTCTGCAGTCAGTAAAAACGCTTGCATTCAAAAGTAAACTAAAAATGTTCGTTATTATAACAAACAATGAAACAAAATAATCAAATACAAACCATTTCAATAGTCGGTTCATTATAGTTACTACTTAGAGAGTACGTGAGGTAGCGATTGTCGAGAGCTTTGTTCGCTACGTATCAGATTTAACAATTCAATCCAATCAAATAGGCTATTGTTTTTGCTCCGAAATGTCAATCAAATCAATTTTGTTTGGAGAGCCACTAAGCCCGAAGATTGTTTTGCATTGTTTACTTACTTCCGCGGCCGCTCGAAGTTCATCGTTACCGATAAAATATCTAATTTGTATATACAGTGGCGACGCAGGACCTAATTTTGGTACAGGCAAGATATATTTTGCGAGGCCATATGAATGAATGAATCAATTTATTTCAGACTAAAACATTGGTTATTATTATTATATCTGTTTATTTCATAACAATTATACAATAATGACATACCTAGCCAATCTTTATTTTAAAAGATTCTAATTGCTAGGCTATGATTTGCCCTTAATAAATAAATTCTTAATTATATTTTTAATGTTCTTAGGATTACTAGTTATTTAATCAGTTGTAGTCCTGGGAAAATTATTCAGTATTTGAGGAAGGTAGGTTCATTTTGTTAGTAACAATTGTACCTTAAATCTATGTTAGTAATAAGGAAGTCAGAAAACATGGAATCAGTCAATTCTGCTGTATTCATATGACTGGTCAGATCAATTTACCAAAATCGTTATTTCCCAGTAGAAAAATTTGCATTCGCATTTTTTCCCAATGATTTTTTTCTCACTATAGTTTCTTACTGAAGCTTAATATTCAAAGTAGCGCTTTTACTCAATTTGATTTGATACAGAAACAGTGATGACGAAGCTCCGCCCAGCGGAGCTCCTTCTTTTGTATACTTTTAACCCTTCGGGCCGATGCAAACTCAACATTACCTAAACCTACCTATGTGTCTGTGTCGATTAAAGTTGAAAAAAAAAACGTGTGGTGAAAATAAGCTCTAAACGGGTGCACGGACGCACGCATGCACGCACACACAAACACGATTTTCCGCATTTATTAATTTATTGGTCGGGTTTCTTTTGTTTGGCTTAATTCCGTAAACGAAGAAAAAACGCAAAAAGTTGGAGACAAGTAAAGTACTATTTTATTATCTTGCACAGTACGAGTATAAAAGAAAATTGGGAAGTTATTTATTATCATATATTACGTATGCAACGGAGAGGTATTTCAGACAGTTTCAAAGGATGAACTTCAAAGAAGACAATTTAGCAAATTTTTTCTTCTTGTTGTTACGGAAATGTATTTGAAATTGACACATTTATATTATAAGTAATAGGCTGGATGCCCTCATATGGAATATGGATTTTTCGGATTATTATGAAAGTAATCTAATCAAATAAAGAAAGGAAACTAAGAAAGGCACTGATAATATAAATAAAATACATTCTGCATACATTGTTTTCACTTCATTTGAAAACACAAAAATTAGGGCACTTAGTCCCTTAGGTACCTATGATGGTGGAGTGATTGTTGCTTTAAAACTATAACTTGTATGATTAAAAAGTTTGTACATTATCTAAATAAATTAAAAAAACGACCAAGTGCGAGTCGGACTCGCGCACGAAGGGTTCCGTACCATCTATACATCGATGGCCCAAACGAATAAACGTGCAAAGGCCCTTACACAAAAATTTTTTTATACTTCTTATGCTTTTATATACCCTAAGACACGTTGTGAATTTTTTTTAAGCCAATCCGATTTACCGTTTATGAAAAATATGTATTTAATTTTTATTCGTTGGTAATTTTCCATATAAATTAACACGAATAAGATTCCAAGAGAGTGTTGCCGTTTTAACAATTTTATTACTATACACGAATAAACGTGCAATTGTTTTTTTTATTTCAATTTTAGTAATACTACTTTGCACGTTTATTCGTATTAAACTTTGTTAGCAAGATTAGTGTAAACTAGCATTACACCTTTGATCGCCTTTCATCTTGTCAGCCAAATTTTAGTCATACTAGCTTTCACATACTACTCATTAACGTTTGAGTCAAGAATAAAAATCATTTTAATAAATTAACACGAACAAAATTGCAAACGCCGATTGCAAAATCAAATCAAATACAAAAATAGACGTTAATGTACATTGCGCTTAAAGTAATTACACTTTTTAACACGAATAACGGTGCAATGAGCCATAACATAAAATGACCTGAAGATTTATGATTCGAATAAAAAAATAAAGAGGTTTTTCACTATTTACGGGAAAATGGTTAAAAATAAGGGTCAAATATTTACGCAGTTTTGTAGGTAATTTTGATATCTATCTAATGATATATTATAAGCATATATATTATTATAACGGCTGCCAGAACTGCCAGTTATCTTTGTTAAAGTTGATTTTATTTTTCCTGTGAACTTGTCGTTTTACGATTACACGTTTATTCGTCTGGGCCATCGACATATAAAATCCTTTGTCCTGACTGACTGACGGATCAACGCACAGCCTAAACCGCTGATCGTAGAGACCTGAAACTTGGAGGGTGTGTTCTTTGTATGACGTAGGCATCCGATAAGAAAGGATTTTTCGTAGTTCTACTCCTAAGGGGTTAAAAAGGGGGGCAAAGTTTGTATGGGACAACGTGATTTCTTGGTTCAATCTACTTCAAATTTTGCATAAACATTCTTTAACAAAATTGATGGAAGACGTGTTTCGTATTTTATTGAAATTCATCCCTTGACGGGGTTAAAAAGGAGTAGAAAGTTATTTTGGGGTGATTTGCTTCGAAGTGCTTTTGATTTAAATTACTTTTTATTTTGACACAATGTAAACTAAACGAAACTTCAAATTTTACAAACCCATTTGTCTACGTTTGTCAACCACTTCCTGATCTGATCTCTGATAATAACTAATTATATGTATAAGTATTTGCATTTCACCAAGCTATTGCTTTTACAAGCGCAGCGTGGGACGTCCACCAACGAGATGGACGGACGTTGGATGGATGGACGTTTTGGTGAAGGCCGCAGGTTCAGCAAGGTGGATGCAAGTCGCTTCCAACCGTAATGATTGAGCGTCAATTAGGGAGGACTATGTCCAGCAGTGGACGTCCTACGGCTGAAATGATAATGATGATGAACGAGTTCAACCTTTTTCGAATAAAATCAAATTGAGTATTCAAACATCATTGTTGAACTCGCATAAAAGCTTGGTGCAATGCAAATACATATAAAATGCTTTGTCCTGAAGTCCTAAATGACTGACTGGCGGATTAACGCATAGCCTAAACCGCTGTATGTAGAGACCTGAAACTTGGAGGATGTGTTCTTTGTATGACGCAGGCATCCGATAAGAAATAATTTTCCGGAATTCCCTCGGGATAAGGAATATACGGGATTTCATCAAGAGTGACCCTATCCCCATAACGAAGATTACTAAACTGTTCAAATTAGGCATGCAAGTAGAACATTAGAATATAAAGCAAATTTTAATAATTTTGAAAATTCCCACGGGATAAGGATAAATCAGGATTTATATACTCAAACTAACTGGATCCTATCTCCGTAACTACAATTACTAAACTTTTCAAATTCCGTATAAACGTAAATGGTCATACATACAGCAAAAAAACTTATTGCAGGATTTTTGGAAATTCCTGTGGGATAGATAATCTCTGAAACTTACGAGCCAATTAAAAAAAAATCTTTTACCAGTAAAAAGTTACACTATTCTTTATTGACGTAGGCTATTTTTTCCGAGAAAATGCAAAATTCCTAAGGGATAGAAAAAAAAATCAACTTCGGAGCTCATTTTAAAATGTCTTTCACCAATAGAAAAGATACACTCTCCTTGATTAACATATAGGATGCTATTTTCCGGATAAATGCAAAATTCCCGCGGTATAGAAAATAGTAAATTTAACTTCGCGGCTGAGTTTAAAAAAAAGACCAATAGAAAGCTACACTATCCTTTATCGGTAAAGGCTAGGCTACCTACTATTTATTCAGTAAAATTCAAAATTCCCGTGGGATAGAAAGAAGTGAATATCACTTGAGGGCTGATTTGAAAATTTCTTTCACCAATAGGAAGCTACACCAACCATTATTTACATAAACTACTTTTCTCCGTGAAAAAGCAAAATTCCCACGGGAAAAATAAGTGAATTCAACTGCGGGGCTGATTTTAAAACTTCTTTTACCGGTAGAAAGCTACACCTTTAAGGACATAGGCTACTTTTTCTCGGGGAAAATGCAAAATTTAAAAATAAGCGAAAATTTGCATAGAATGAGGACAAATTTGTTGAAATTCCCACGGGATAGAGAATAAACGGGATTTATAATATTCACTAACTGATACTGATGATGATGAAATGATGAAATGATAATAATGATGGATGGATGCCGTTGCCGGATTTTTGTTTTATACAATGAAAGAGATGAAGAAGCTTTACCACAAATTGGAATTCTACGCGGACGAAGTCGCGGGCAAAAGCTAGTCTAATATATAAAAATCTCTTGTCACGGTGTTTGTTATCGAACTCCTCCGAGACCGCGCGACCGATTTTCATGAAAATTTTTCTTCTACATTCGGTAGGTCTGAGAATAGGTTGTAGGCTATTTTTTATACCCCCATTCTTAGCCGACGGAGTCGCGGGCAACAGCTAGTTATGTATAAAAACAGCAAAAACTACCTACTGTACTGTGCTGTAACTGTACTGTGTGTTTTACTGTAGGTACTGTGGCCCGGCGGAAGACCAGGTCTGGTTTTTTAACGCGACATGCTGAGTCGGGTCCCTTTTTGTAACAGCTTTAATATGTACACCTATGTCTATGTTTATACTCTTATTTTTGCCTGTGTGCGTGTTATTGTTGTTAGAAATAAATTTTATTCTTTCCTTCTTTCTTTCTTTCAAAAAAAACACGTTTGTTGTATGGGAGCCCCCTTATTTGTTTTATTTTAATTTAATTAATTTTATTTTTAAAGTGAATGTAGGTATAACTAAATATTCTGTGAATATTTCAAGCGTCTACCTGTTGCCGTTATCAATATCGAGCAAAAACGAGCGAAAAAACCGGCCAAGTGCGAGTCGGACTCGCGCACGAAGGGTTCCGTACCATTATCTATAAAAACGGCAAAAAAATCACGTTTGTTGTATGGGAGCCACCCTTAAATATTTTTTTATTTTAGTTTAATTAATAATTTTTAAAGTGAATATATAACTAAATATGCTGTGAATATTTCAAGCGTCTACCTGTTGCCGTTATGAATATTGAACAAAAGCGACAAAAAAAATCACGTTTGTTGTATGGGAGCCCCCTTAAATATTAATTTTATTCATTTTAGACGACCAGACGACCAGATGGCTTAGTGGTTAGAGACCCTGACTATGAAGCTTGAGGTCCCGGGTTCGATTCCCGTGTCACGTGTGTGTGTGTTGTATGAAAAATACGAATGTTTGTTCTCGGGTCTTGAGTGTTTAATATGTAATTAAGTATGTATCTATGTATATAAGTATGTTTATCAGTTGCCTAGTACCCATAACACAAGCTTTGCTAAGCTTACTTTGGGACTAGGTCAATTGGTGTGAATTGTCCCAATTGTTGTTTTTATTCACAAATATTGACGTACTCTTACAAAATGTTGTATGAGTTATTCTTTCGAGCCCACTTCAAATCGCTATTTAATAAGTTTCATACATAAGATCATACTGATCTACTATACATTGACGATTGACGAAGCTAAAGCTGGGTTCGAATTTCTACAGGGGCAGGCATTTATGTGACGAATATGAATGTTTGTAGTTTAGTCATGAACGTTATCAAACGTATTTTTATATATTTACTAACTGTTGCCCGCGACTCCGTCTGCGAATAATAGGGGTATAAAAAAAAAGTTTCATAAAAATCGGTTAATCCGATTCGGAAGAGTTCGATAACCAACACCGTAATTATACGAGATTTTTATATATTTGATGTAGGTATGTGCAATCTTTGTTAATTGCCCATAAATTGTCACAAAATAACATTCTATGTTCAAATTAATCAAGCTACACTTAACTTTCAAAATAATCGTGTTTTTGAATGGTATGACAATTTTAAAAACAGTAAAAATATGCCTGTAGAATGATAACAAGAATTCACATGATTATTATTCTGAAAAGTCAAATAAAACACTTTACATAGTGGAAATAATATACGGATCACTCACGTCTTAAAACGAGTTGACCTCTTTTCTTTTAAAGTTAGCAATCAATTGACATGCCGCTTAGTCAATGTTCGTTTCAAGCGTTGTTAGTACCTCATCATCATCATCATCACTGCCTATATTAATCCCACTGCAGGGCACAGGCCTCCTCTCAGATTAAGAGGGATTGGGCCATAGTTCCCACGCGGGCCCAGTGTGGAATGGAAACTTCACACACACCATTGAATTTCTTCTCAGGTGTGTGCAGGTTTCCTCACAATGTTTTCCTTCAGCGTAAAGCTCATGGTAAACTTCAAATTATGAAATTTCGCATATAAATTTCGAAAAACTCAAAGGTGCGAGCCCGGGCTCCAACCCACGACCCTCTGCTTGAGAGATCTAGATCAAACCACTAGGCCACCACGACCTTGTTAGTATCTACAATAAATTATTTCTCAATATTTGCAAATAGAAGTTAAGCGCTTGAATAGGGCTTCAAGTTTTTTTTTGTTGTGTTTTTTTAGGTCTGTATTCTTATGTATATGCATTTTAAGCCCATGCGTCTATTTTGCGCGAGTGTCACTTGGCGCGGCAAGACCACTAGACGTCGGGGCGACGCACTCTAGCACTCTCAAACAAGAGACTGACAACAGGCTGGGAATAAGCAATTATAGACGCCAGAGTTCATATTTTAAAATCAACCATTCAAAATAATCACGCTGTTTCAATCATGGTATAACAGTTAATATTATAGTGATACCTAAGTACTTCAAAACCACATCTATACATATAATAAATCTGTAACAAGTCGGTGTCTGTACATTGAAGATATTTGAGAAAAACTGTCACTAGGGCTATTTACTAGCGCAATAGAACCCAAAACAATGTTCTTTAGAATTATTGTCTGTTTGTCTGTTTATCTGTTTGTCTGTTTGTCTGTGCGTTTGTGCGCGCTAATCTCAGAAACGGCTTAACCTAGAAGGATGCGGTTTTCATTAATATGTAGGTATTTTCTTGGATTAACATTTAGTGTTTGTTTCATTTGAATCGGTTCACAAATAAGAAAGATACGTCTATTTTAAGAATTTATAGAACAGTTTTTAGAAGTAGTGACTTGGGAGTAGGTACGGTGGTGAATGTGAACGCGGGTGTGCGGGGGGGGGGGGATTCGGTGGGGGGTCGGTGAGGGGGGGGTGCGGGGGGGTGCGGGTAATTTTTTTTATATCGAGGAACTAAGGAGAGCCATAATTGATGAAAAAGCAAATTGGATAAAAAAATAAGCTGCCCAAATTACTAATTCCACGCGGACGGAGTCGCGGGCAAAAGCTAGTAAAAACTAAAAACTATGAATGAAAAAGTTTACTACATGGATCCCAATTAATTTTAAAGTTAAAATTGATTTTTGTTACTTCTCTGTTTTTAAAGTAACATTGTAAAAATTTACATTGCTAATGTAAGACCTACTAACGCTTTCAGAGAGATAGCACTGCGAAATATGTGTATAAGTAAGACAGCAGAACCTTAGGTCAGTAAAGGTAGTAAACCGTAAAAATCGCTGGGAAAGTTGTAAATTGGTCCATTAACATTGCTCGGCTTCGGTACTTTTTCATTACCATATTGAGTTAAGTGCTTGCGGGGAATTCAGGCATAAAAGTTATGTTTTATTTTCAGCATCAAAATCCTGACCGTTAATAAAATATTTAGAACACAGGTTTATGTGCAGACCAGTTGCGCACTCTACTGAGGTTTTTCATTAAAAATACATTAAAACTTTACCACGGCACGTGGAATGGCCGAGCCAAAAGTTAAAAAAAAATTGTTTCAGAAACATTACAGTAATAAATTAATCAGAAAGCGAATTTTACGATATTGTTTTTTTATTAGGGCTTAAAAAGATTATGCTATGAAAATCTCGTATTTAACTAAATTTATAGCCGTCATTAAAAAAAAATACAAACAATAAAATAAGTTAACACAATGAAGTACGTACACATTTATTTAAACCTTTCTCAAGTTTTTCATAATTAAAAATATCCACGAAACTTGATGCCAAGAAAAGTATCATATTGCTAAAAAAAAACTTCTCTTCATGGTTCCAAACTCGACTTCAAAACGGCCAACTTCGTAGTAGCAATTAAATAAGGCATCTTACCGAAACAAGGCCACACTAAAAGCCTGGAGATTAGCCGAGCACACGCCTTGAAGGCTGCAGATTGCAGCGACAAAGGCTCAAGAGGGCCCCTGACTCAGTAGTATGAGCGCAAGCCCGTACCGTGACTTATCGACTGAAACCAAGTCACACGAGATAGAAGAATATGCGGCGTTAATGGTCTTTTATCAGTAAGTGGCTGAACACGCGGGATTGAGGATGTTCTGAGAGATTATGTAGAGTTGGAACTGACTGAATGTTAATGGTCTAATGTCTTTAAGAGGCTAAACGCGAGATATTTTATAGAATAATATGGAAGATTAAGCTTCCGATTTACTACCGACTAGATGTTAAATCTTAAGTTGACTGTTCATTGAGGTATTTGCTTGAGAGAGGTCTAGTACTTAATTGGTAAAAATATTTTTCCATAGTGTATAATTTTATTCATTGAAAGAATCACTTTTCATACCATGGTAATATTTGTCAACAAAGGCCAGGACAAAATACTTAGGTGCTAATACTAAGTAGAAGTTAAAATTTCTGAAAATTTGCATGTCTGTTGATTGACCTTTTGGTCCAACCACGATTAAACCAGCATGGATGAAATTTTGCAGACAACGATACAGAGTTAGAAATAGGATACTTTAATTATTCCGTAAAATTACGCAGGTCTTGCGGGAGATCGATAAAAATATTATAGAACGTTGTTGCCTAGCAACCATTATTTACGATGAAAACTATAGTTCGACAAGCTCGTGCGCGACCCACCGCGGAACCCTGTCGCAGTCAGCGTTTGCCGCACTTATTAAAAACAATCTTGTTAAGGACAGCAGAGGCTCCCTCCGAGAGGGTTCCGCCGAGCGCCACGCACGAGCTTGTCGAGGTATAGTGTTAACGTTCGTTAAATTTTAATAGGATAAATTAAATCAGTACGCTTAGTATAAGTTTTACTTCACCAAAATACTTCTCGATCGCGTTTACGTAAAAATTAAATCAGTACGCTTAGTATAAGTTTTACTTCACCAAAATACTTCTCGATCGCGTTTACGTAAAAATTAAATCAGTATGCTTAGTATAAGTTTTCCTTCACTTCAATACTTCTCGATCGCGTTTACGTAAAAATTTCAATTCTATGGAAACATTGACGCGCGCGCGCGGAGGCGCTGTCCATGTTTCCATAGTAATTGATTTTTTTACGTAAACGCGATCGAGAAGTATTTTGGTGAAGTAAAACTTATACTAAGCGTACAGTACGCTTAGTATAAGTTTTACTTTACCAAAATACTTCTCGATCGCGTTTACGTAAAAATTTCAATTCTATGGAAACATGGACGCGCGCGCGCGGAGGCGCTGTCCATGTTTCCATAGTAATTGATTTTTTTACGTAAACGCGATCGAGAAGTATTTTGGTGAAGTAAAACTTATACTAAGCGTACAGGCTCCTGCAAGGCGTAACCAAATTCTATAGTAAGCTCAAAGTTAGATAGTTACGAACATGATAGTACCCATATCAAAATAAATCGGAAGGTGCTAACGGAAATATCGATTCGATGACGAATGATAGATTTAATCGCAATGAAACACAATCACAGTGCTTTTCGCCGAGCACGGGGCATTGAATCAGCCGGCCATATAGCTGCGAGCGATGCATTCGAATCATTCAGTCGATTGAATCGATTCATCTGCGGTACTCAAACAAGGCCGTGCACGCACGAGCACCTCGTTGGCGATTGATGTTTGCGTGCTAGTGCCCACATTAATTTAATTAGTATATATGTATTTATTATATTTTTGAGGCATGTGTATTTGTAAAAAACACTTTGTATTGTTCATAAAGAAAAATAATAACAATAAACGCACCATTATTCATAACCCATAAACCGTTGAATCTGCCTCCGGCGAGATCAACTGTATTCAAAAGGAACTCTTATTACGTCGTTAGCAAGATTTATAATGCAGTGACAAAGTATATAACAGATTTGACTGGTAACCAGTTCCAGACAAAACTTAAGGCATGGTTACATGATATATGTTTTTACACTTTGACAGATATTTATGAGGATTGCAAATAATGCGTAAAATTAGACTTTAAGGATCATTTTGTACGCCAGAAATGGCTGGGTATATTGAGTATCATTAAAAATATAAAAACCAACTTAAACGTAATCATTTTGACTATATTTAAAGGATCACCGAATGTTGTTGAATTTGGCATCAAACTGATCACCACGATTAGAGCCCCATTTTAATGGGAAATTAGAACCAACATTTACATTTATTATTTTATACAAGGTGAGACCTCAACGATAACCTGGTCCCAAGATGAGAAGTCAAGTTACAACAGTTCTGAAAAAAAAAACAAGAAAAAAAATTCAAGTCACTAATTGTAAGTTAAGTGAATATAGGTTGAGATGAAGATGATGATGAATAATGCACAATAGAATTCTAAAACTGCGATTTTATTTATATTGTACTATAACTCTATGAAAGACAAAAAAATACGTTCTTAAATTCAATTTAATCAAAAATTGAATTAAATCAAAAATTAAAAATAATTTCAAACACTATTCAAATTTTAAGATATTTATCAACATTATTGTATTCGCGAAGTAGTTTGCAAGTTTCCGCTCATAAATTAATAATATAACACCTCAATCCCTTATGTTAATAACCCAAGTCAAGCGCACACTACAACATCACCTAAACTTTATTTGTCAAACATCCACATCGTATTAATTAGGAGCACGCCAACATTTCAAATCCTAACTACACGAGGAAGAAACCCCTAAGTATAATATCCCTGTTATAGAATAAGCGAGATGGCAATAATAGTTAATTTATAAGGAATGCATGAATAGCTGAGTGTGTGATTCCCGCTCTGCGCCTGCAGTTGGCTCAAGGGGCTCATTTGAAATTCATATTGTCATCGGCACGGATATAGAGACAATGGAATACACCCCCGAACTTAGTTGTCAACAAACATGTTTTCGTATAACTGAATTCGCACGTTTTTGCAGGCTGGCTTAGAGACGTGAGCTATCAAATAACGACGAACGACTGGCAAAATTCCCTACCAACTTACACTTTAGTTTCATAGAGTTTGCGTTTCTTTTACCGGAAATTTTTTTTTTTATACGATGGAGGGAAACTAGCAGCCGAGTCACCTGATGGAAAGCAATCACCGCCGCCCATGGACACCCACAACACAAGTCGAGTTACGGATGCGTTGCCAGCCCTTTTGGGAAAAGAGTAGGCTTGTCTTTTGAAGATCCCCAAGTTGTACCTGTCCGGAAATACTGCCGCTGCAAGCTGATTCCAAAGTTTCACCGTGCGCGGCAAAATGTTCCGCGGCAAACGGACCGTAGTGGACTGCCAACTACGGATGACAAATTTTGTATTTTTACAAGATTTTATTTAACTGTCAATCTATGTATGTATGTATGAAACTATGTTTGTTAAGGTGGAATCTTGCAACTAAAATTGAAAACAGTTATCCTCAACCGATTGACGAGGTGACAATACCAAAGGACATATTGTAGTACCATGGTACTGATCTGATGATGGAGACGGAATATGCCTACAGTAACGCCTCAACAACTCAACATGATCCCATCGTGTTTGGACTCGTTTGCCCTGCCTTATGTGTGTCTTCTGTGTATTAGACTGTACAAAGGCTTGTCACATAAATGTCTTATTTTCAATAAAACCTGTTTGATTTTCGTTGAAACTACGTATATACGACATCTAGTTATTCACAAAGATTACAAAATTAAGTTTTTGCTTAAATATCAGATTAATGTATAAATTCCGATAAAATTTAAATACAGAAGTGTTTGCGCTCCACCGAAAATAATTAAAAAATCAAAACTACATCTGTCATATTGTGCACTGCCGTTTTGTTTGATAGTCCTAAGAATCATGAAATTTATGGAACCATTGGTCAGGCTCCTAAATAAGAGGTATTTTATTAACTTCCTCTAATTTTTAGCAACAGACCAATTTGTATTATTACGGACAGAGTATAAATTAAATTCCTGCTTGACGTTATTAGTTAAATCAAGGAGAAACTGAATGCGTCGGATACCAATGTGCTTGAGCGAGGTATATTGACCCTTTGTATTAGAACATAGCTTCGGGATTGACGTGATTAGTCTAATTTAATACCCTGGTGCGTAAATTACAATTCCCAGGAGATATCGACGATTTTACAATTTATTTTGGTAAATCATGTCAAACTAGCAAAGTAGTACTAAGCCATTGAATATTCATAATTGCAAAAGTAGTACACACACAAGAAGAAATTTCATGAATAATAATACGTTGGTGTCTATATAGTAATATGTGTATTATGTTTACAAACTGTATGTATGTATATAACTTTTTTTATACAATATGGGCTTGCATCTTATCAAACTCAAACTCAAACTCAAACTCAAACTCTTTATTGCATTTAAATGTTGTGGGTAAAGATCTTAAAAATAATGTACAGCTTCAACATTTACCCTGTGAGGGCACAGCCAGCAATCTTGTGTTGTTAATGCTTGTGTATTATATTGCTCAATGTAATATGTTGAAAAAATATTCAGCACCACCTTTAACGGTCATAATTTCATAAATTTGTTTTCAACTATAGATTAGTATCTTTTATCTTAAGAATTTCATTTTTCCCTCAAGAGAAAACCCCATTAGATTTGTGATTTTTGCTAATTGAAAAACCAAAACCGGTTGAATGAAGCAAAGCGTAATTCCGTTTTCGACGTACGGCACGTACTTGTGTGTTTGAATGCAATCTCTCCCTCTGAGCTACGAAACCACACTAATCCCGCTCAAATACGCATCTGACACATAATGAAGACTAGGTACATGCCTAGCAGATCGTTTCAATAATTATGCTTAGATATTGCTAAACAGATAGCGCGTCCAACCCAGCTGGCTAAAAAAATCACTACGGTTTCTTGAGGATAGCGGATAGCTGATGTATTTTCAATCATTGCAATCAATTTAATCATGAAAAAAACTTGTTTTGAACGTAAAGACATATTTTAAATACAAGCTTCTGTCTTGACTGTACTTTTTGTTTCCTGTACTTAAATTTTCATCCACATTACGACCGTCCGTCATCCGACCAATGGAAGTGGGTTAAATTCGATTTGCTAGATTTGAGCCAAGTAAAATATGCTTGTACGATCATAGACAAAAAAGGACACATTTTTTTTGTGTATCTCCTGTGGACATGGCAAAAGTTAAGGGTCTATAACCAATATTATTTAGTCAAGTCTTCATCGGCTTGTGGGACGCCTGGCCAACTTTCGACCCATTCAAACAAATTTTAAGTTTACTAACGCAAAATTGCTAATTTTATGTCCACAGTAGAGACAACTTTTGCTTTTTATGCTGTGTATTACCCAAAAGTGTTACAAATCCTTTGCACTCGGTACGTGTACCTGCATAAGATTTATTTACAAGAAATCTGCCATATCTATTGAGCTTGAACTTTGCAAGTCATACTCGTAGTTGCTGCTTAGTGCGCATTGCCAGTATCCTTATAGGTATAAACATTCAAGCGACTTGCCTCTTATAGACTGTTTTTTTAAGATTTTAATGTTGTGGAGCCAGAACTGAAGATTAGGCCGAGAAAGTAGGATCATGGGTTTAACAACCATAATAGCCGTCGTTTTCTCCAGCTCATATACAGGTCTTCTCTCAAAATGAGAGGAGTTGTGCTGCAGCTCCCTGCATTATTTGAAGATGTGTCCAACTTTGACCACGTTTTTGTTTATAGCATTACTAGATGTTGTCTGCAACTCCATCTGCAAAATTATTTATCGCTATCCCGCAGAAACTATGCAATTTTGCGGGATAAAAACTATCCAAAGTATGTCTTTCCCAGGGTCTCAAACTATCTCTATACAAATTGAATTTAAATTCGGTCAGTGGTATGAGCTTTAAAAAAAATATATAATTACTTAGATGTTTCGTAACGACTTAAAAACAAATGCAAGACTGCAAGGTGTAACTTTTGATCAGTATCAACACAAGAGTACTTGAACGAAATAGTAGATTGTTCAACAAGGGACTAAAACAAGCCATAATGACACGAGATATTTAGCCACCCGAGCGATAGCGAGGGAGGCTATAATTCGAGTTGTCATTATGGTAGTTTAGTCCCGCGTTAAACACTCTACTTTTCACTTTGAATGCGAGGAAAAAAACGATGTACAAAATTACTTTTTTACAACGTATGCTCAATACGAGCAATGGACATCCTGTTCAAAATTCAAATAGCAAAAAAAAATACCGCTGTCTTTTCTTTTCTTTTATATTTTTTTGTAAAGTGACGCTTTAAATGCTTGCATAATTAGCCAACAGATTCTAACTTAAAGACTATGTTAAAACTAATTGGACTATGCATGTAAGAATGATAATTGTTCATTCATTAGAATCGGCAAATAAATTAACCTAATTGATCTAAGTTCACACACAAAATATATTGTTAACTGAAACACTTACCCGTGAATAAAGAAACGACTTTTTAAGTTTATTTTCTATATGCCAATTCTTTGTTAAATTATATCTAATTATACTTTCTATTTACTATTAAATGCAACTGACATCGCATTATTTTGAAGTCACGCCATATTAACTTTCAAACGTAACTGCTCTATCTACCGTACACTCCAGCACTGCTTTGCCGACAGTGCGGATTGCTATTTTATCGACAGAGCAGGGAACTGCTTTGCCAACAGCGTTTTAAAAAAAAAAAACAAATTAAAAAACACCTAAGCTAAAGGAAATCTTTCTTTACATGCAAAATAAAATGAATTCATCTTTAATATTTTATAATTAAATAGATTAATATTCGTAATTATTCAATGTGTTTCACGAAATTATTATTTTTTAAATGTTTTTTATACAGTTGTCATTTTGAGGTTATTTCCACGCCCTAAAGGCTTCCACAGACCGAAGCGCAGGGCGCTACAGTGCGTCCGCAGCGCGCTTCGGTCTGTGGAAAGCTTTAAAATTGTCTATACCCAGTTACGGAAAATGGCGATAATCCTCCATTCACAAACACCGTGATTGGCAGTTTAGGGGTTTCTATAGTCAATTAAAAAAATTTTACTTTAATCCCTAGAGATCAAAAAAGAGCTTTAGTCCCGATATGCAGAGACTAAAGTAACATTTTAAGAGCATGAGAAGTGAAAAAAAATATATTATATTTCTGTAACTACGTGCTAAAACTTTACGCACTTTCTTGTTTTTTTTTCTAGTTTTTCCATCCTTAGGTAAGAATAGAGCTCGACATTTACATAAAAGTCATATTCCGCGCTATATATCTATACGAGTTCCGATTTGCGTAATCTCGATGGAGGAAGCGTAAATCTCGCTTTGAGCCCGAGCATTCCTGGCAAGTTAGCGAACATCTGTAATGAAGGTTTAATCTGCTGAATTCCTGCATAACCCGCTGGGAACGGGACTTGGCTCTGTTATAACTTGTAGGTATTGCAGGTTGTTTACGCCAACTTGACCAAAAATAATTGTTTCTGGAATCATTTTAAACAACGCTTTTCACTGTGCAAACTAGTTTACTTGCTCTGTTAATAATTTAAGGTTAGATCAATTAAGGTAGACAATAATTATAACATAAAATAGGTAATTATGATCATTGTCCACCCCAAAATTTAATAAATCTAATAAAGAATAATTATTGCCTTTGCCGTGAAAGTTAACAAGACTGCTTTGTTAATCCGTCTGACTTGTAGAACGTGTTATATGACGAACTTAAAAACACATTAAATTTTTCAAACAAAACCCTATTCTAAAAAGACAAGAAAATTCAATAACAAAGAAATTACTTTTAAAAAATATCTAAACCTGATTCATACAATGATAATTGAGATTATTCATTTTTTCTAACCCCCCCTTTTTATTTTTTTTTATCGAAAATATAAATCATTTTAAGAAACTTATTTGAATATTTCAGCAATTCTTCACTCCACTCATCACTCGAGATACATCTTCTCGTAAATAACATGCCGCGGCTGAATCTGTGTATAAACCACAGACATAATGACAAAAAAAATGTGTCACAATCGATGGTTAGTTGTCATCTCATAATGTCATTTTATATTACAATAACAATAACACTAAAGTTGCCGATTCTTCCAAGAGAATAGGTACAAAAAACGATTTACGGCTATAGTATTTTTTGTACGTATAAAATAAAATGTTCAGGAGTGTTCCCTTGAAAGTTCTTTGGCGGATTTAATCCATACTTACATTAAAATGATCCTCGCAACAATAAGTACATCGTGTAAACTTTGAAATTACTTCGCAGCACCACTTCTCTCGTAAATCTTCTCTAATGCGAACAATTAATTTGTTTGGGCTATTGACAGAATCATTTCCACAAGTAAGAATAATACACTTTCTGTATAAATCCATTATTAAAATATGAAAAACGCGAACAATGTTTTTCAAAATAGTATCCTTAAACTGACAGATGATACAGTTAACGTGTGAATAGTGGGCAAAATGAATGGTTCCAACAGAAGACCAGCGCCTGCTGCACGGCCGACATCATGCTGAGTTGAGGCCATTTCGTGACAGTATCTGTTGTATCTGTTACCGTTATTCTCTTGTAGATTATGTCACGAATAAATATTTTTCTTTCTTTCTTTTTTTTTTCTTATGATAACTACGTCGAAGTGACAGAGAAAAGTATAGAGAAACTAGACGGACGGCTTTTTTTTCCTTGTTGCAAAGAATTTCAAAGTTAATGCCACTAGAAAGGTCAAACAAAGGACAAACATTATTTTGCAAAAATACACACGACCATTTAATGTTTTTTTACTACAATGTTAATAAAATGATTTAATAAACCTATTCCTCGAAATGGTTTTGGAATTAGACCACATTGCAAAGAAGTGATCAATGCCAATTAATGTGACATCATACGCAAAAGAAGTTGTCACAAAAACAGTCGACGATCAATGAATTAAGACAAGAATTTTTCACACTTAACGTGTCAGAAATTTGGATAATCCTAAGCTATTACAATTTGCGCAAATGACGCTACATTACAGGAGCCGCTAAGAGCACATTTTAAAAGGGCGCCAGAATAATTTCGCCCCACGGGTAGAATTAGCGCGACCGGCAGTTGCGACAATTTATGTTTTACCATTAAAATATATATTTTACGTTAATAAAACAACTGTGTCTTTAAAGTCTTAATACCAACTAAACTAGTAAATCTCTTAGACTTGATGCTGTTCTTTGACAAAAATCGGAAAAATGGATTTAGATGAGTTCGCTTGTAAAAAGACTGTTTTTTTGCACGCTGCATAGTGAGCGACACAGAAAACAGATAAGTATAGTCGAAGTCAAAGATATCTTTACTCCTTAGTAGTTTGTCATTGTGTGCCTTCCAACAATTTTATACAAAAATTCAAACACGAAGTGCAAGCGACAAGTAGTAAAGTAGTAAAGTGTAAATGTCCATGGATGAAGTAGAATAACTATACACGCTTTACTTAAAATGTGTGCGAGTTGGGCCATTGAATTTCAAATCTTAAAATAAACGAAGTATAGTGGACTGAAAACATTTTTTTTATGATATCAAAACAGGTGTTTTGTAATACAAGTTATCTTTTTATTAATGACTAGCCTTCCATCCGCAGCTTCGCCTGCGATAAATTAATTTTCCCGTAGGATAAAGTATTTTCCCGCGGTAAAAAGTAGCCTATGTCACTCAGTGATAATGTAGCTTTTTAACGGGAAATGAATTTTTGAAATCGGTCTAGTAGTTTCGGAGCCTATTCAATGCAAACAAACAAACAAACAAACAAACAATCAAATCTTTCCTCTTTATAATATTAGTATAGATACGCGTACAAACATTTTTAAAAAGAAGCTTTTCGTTTTTTTTCTCATTTCTATCATAGTACTGTCGCATCTATATGGAAACCTCTGTGCGGACACCTCCAGGGAACCACGCATTTAGATAATTGCAGGATAGCGTCGGAACTTTGTTGGTGTCGCTTTTGTAGCGACCGGCTTTGTGCTGTAGTTGCTCTTTGATGTACGTAATGGCCCTCGCACATTGTTCGATCACTGCATGATGTTTAATCACGCATAATCAAAAAAGTTAATCTTTAAAAATAGCTGTTCTTATTGTGATGCAGTAACATTCACTTGTTTTAACTTTTTGTAGTACGGTGCATTTTTACTCATATTATTAAATGAGACCTTCGATGTAACTTATCTTATAGGGACTGTTCCGGAGGCCATGGTTTGGTTTCATCTTATACAGTATTTAGTTTAAAGAACAATACATTCGTTGTGATTAGTGTTTACTATACCTTTACCTTTGCACGATTTATATAATACACTGGGATTGGAGATACATCTATATATCGACGCTCGAAAACAACAAGGGCGTATCCCATAAAAAGGTCGTAACTAGATTATTACATAGCTATAATCAGCTTTTTTTTCTGCGTCGAATGGTCCGGGTCTCGTGTCTCTACGACAACAAAAAATTTCAAAATCGGGCAGTATTTTGGAAAATGGGAGTAATTTTTTTGGTCGTAACTGCCCATAAAATGACGAATTTAAACTTTTTAGAGATACGACGAGTAGAAGTTTGTGTTTTTCAAAAAACATTAGTTAAGCCGTTCGAGTTTTTACACACGATAGTAGTTACGACCTTTTTGCGGGATGCATTTTTTAAACTTCATTGCTTACGACATTCTTGCAGTTCGCGTTTCTTCTAAGAACAACGAATAACCTCTAAGATACTGCAATTTCGTGGTTACCCGAAATCAATCTAAGCCTAGTTAAACCAATATTATCAGAATGAATATTTTGGAACATTTCGGTTTTTCCCGGCTTACGCCACAGGCACAAGCTCCTGTAGTCACTGCGCGGACGCAACTGAAAGGTTGTGTTTGTTTTTCCTCGAAAAAATCATAAAAGATTATCAAAATTAAGGTATTTCATATAAACTTTGGATTACCGTTATTCATTTACCGTTAAACTGGCGTACTTAAATCACCGTTCAAAATAGTGAGGTATTATGTGATTTCATTAACGACTGATCATTTAAACGTCAGTTTGACGGTTGCACTTGGTGAACACGGCGTTTAGTCAATTACTTAAGGTTCATTTATCTTAAAATAACATACACGATCAATAAAACAGAAGGCCATATAAACTAGCAATTAAATTTCGTTTTGTTTCCACCCGTCGCGAGAAATGGATCGCAGCTGCAAAAAATATCTTAAATATTGGAAATAACAAATTTGTACCTAAGGAACGGACAATTACTTTTTTTTTTGAAAAATTGATAAAATCAGTAATTTATTAGCTGGAACTCAAACAGGCCAAAAATAAATAATGACATAACATAAAGTCGTACTTTATATTACCAATCGAAAGCGTCATTCATAGTGTTCATTTATGGCTACAACACGTCCTTTAAACTAAATAAAAACCTCATAAAATAAAAATTACTAGTATTCTACTATTTGCTACATATTCCCAATATGGTAGCTGTGGTCCATTTCCCGTAACGAATAAAAGCAAACTGAACAAAACGTAACTTAATTGTTGGCTTTCATGACCTTCTGTTTTATTGATTGTGACTTAAAAATAAAACTCTACATCATAAAACAACAACGCAACAACACATGTTATTTTATTTGTTTATGTTATTTTTATCGTATTTGACCGGTTCAAATCCCGACAGAAACAAGCGAATTTTCAAAAATGCATAAATGCAGTATTTATTGTTTTATTTTAAACGGAAAGAGTCCTTAACATAGATTATACTATTTTCGATATTAAAGGTAGTTGCCCTGCACTAGTTCGTTTTTTTTCACCCTGTATAAGTAGGTAAGCTTATAAATAATGATAAATATGTTTAAATTTAGATGAAATAGAAAATTTTATGTTACAAAAAGAACAATTGAAAGAAAAAAGAACCCGCTTGCTTGTTTTCCTCCCTCTCACAATAAAAAAAAAACATGTATTTGTTCATTTCATTATGTGCTTTTCAAATTGCTGAAGCCGGGAATCAAATCCTGGACCTATTAATAAAGTCCTTACTAGACCTAGGTAGGTACTAAGGATGTTTTATCTAGCTGATTGCTTAAACTTTGATAACGCAAGTATACTTACACCAACAAACAATACCACACCAATTAATAGATGTAGTAAATCGATCAAAGTCTATCTAGCGGTGTGGTCAACTACTAAAGAATAATAGTTACGCTGTTGGACAGGTATCTCAGTTAAGTTTTAAGCTGACATAAGATAAGGATAAAGTAGTCCTAACGTTGGGATATAAATTGTTAATTTTACATTTTTTGTAGATGGCAGCGAAGATAATGGATAAACAACCTGAATCACGAATTAAAAATTGTTACTACGATGATTGATCATTTAAAACACAAATTTTTAATGTTTAAATGTTAACGTATTCATATTTAACTAAGTTAAAATAAGTTTTGTTGTTAGTAATTTTTTAAAGTTCAATAAATTTTCGTTTACAAAAGCTTTATGATGTTTCATTAAATTCATTGAATTTGAAGAGGTTAAAGTTACGACATTTTTTCTAGCCATTGTCATGCATTACGAACGTGCTTACACCCCCGTTCCTTATGCGAAATTAAAACAAAAAGCGGTTACTACCTTTTTGTAGTCAGCTAATTTGTTATCATTTTTAGATTCAGTACAAACATCATGTCAAGTTACGCCATTTTTGAGGTCTGTAATTTCTATAGACGATGGGCGTAACTCGATTTCTCGTGATCTTGGCTGTACCCAGGTAACAGTTTGTAAACAATATAATGCAGATTTATATTTTATAGTTATGGTCCAAAAATTACGTTCATACGACAAGCCGTTACAAAGTTATGATTTTTTCCCCGTTTTTTTTTCGGTTTTTTGGCTCTGGTGTAAAGTTGGGTTTTTAGGGTTACGCCCTTGTTGTTTTCTGTCGTCGATATATAAAAGAAGAAACTGACTGACTGACATATCAACGCACAGCCCAAACCGCTGGGCCTAGAGATTCCAAATTTGGCACGTAGGTTCCTTATAAGGTTTAGGGGTGCACTAAGAAAGGATTTTTCAAAATTCACTCCCAAAGGGGGTGAAAAGGGGGTCCAAAGTTTGTATGGGGAAACAAGATTCTTTCGACTATTTTATTCGAAACTTCACAGAAGTACTTCTAACGATAAATGATTAAACACGTGTTTCAGGTTTTTTGGGAATTCAACCCCTAAAAGGGAGAAATGGGGTGACAAAGTCTGAAAATCAACATGGGCATTGTTTCTATGGTTTATCGGGTCGCTGGTTACGAAAACAACAACGGTTTTAAAATCCGAGGTGGTGGACGTAAAATACCATCTCCCTGGATGGGGTGCGATGGGGTTGAAATATCGAAATAAACTAAATGACTGTTGATAAATCAACGCACAGCCCAAACCACTGGACCTAGAGACTTGAAATTTTGCACATAGATACCATATACAATGTAGACATCCATTAAGGAAGGATTTTCGGGAATTCCCACGGGAACGGGAAAAAACGGGATTATATTCGATTCCGAGTGACCCTATCTCAGTAACTATAATAATTCGACTCTTCAAATTTGACACACAAGTAGGTATTACATTAGTTAAAACATTAATTTCAGGATTTTTCAAAATTCCCACGCGATAAGGAAAAAACGGGATTTATATATTCAGTTCAACGGGATCCTATGAACTATAATTACTAGACTCTTCAAATTTGGCATAGAAGTAGTTAATTATAATAGTAAAAAACTGTTGGATTTTTGGAAATTCTCACGGGATAAGGAAAACACGGGATTTTTCGTTTTACTGGTCGTGGTAAGCTGAAATTCGGCATGTAGGTTGTTTGGGGAGTGTAGAGGAGCATTGAGAGAGGACTTTTCAAAATTCCCACGGGAACGGGAAAAACAGAATTTTTCGTTTTACTGGTCATAGAAAGCTGAAATTCGGCATGTAGGTTGCTTAGCGAGTGTAGAGGAGCATTGAGAGAGGATTTTCCAAAATTCCCACGGGAACGGGAAAAAACGGGATTTTTCGTTATACTGGTTGTAGAAAGCTGAATTCGGCATGTAGGTTGCTTGGGGAGTGTAGAGGAGCATTGTGAGAGGACTTTCAAAAATTCCCACAGGAACGGGAAAAAACGGGATTTTTCGTTTTACGGGTCGTAGAAAGACGAAATTTGGCAAGTGGGTTCCTTGGGGAGTGTAGGGGAGCACTAAGAAAGCATTTCCCGAAATTCTTACGGGAACGAGAAAAAACGGGATTTTGCGCTTTACTGGTTTTTAGAAAGCTAAAATTTCAAAATTCATAAGTTCACACTGTAAATAGGCCGCAAAGGGCTCTTTAACCGAGTTCAAAAAAAGGAGGAGATTACATGCATTCCACTTCATGTATTTTTTTATGTAGGTATGTTCGCCGATTTCTTGGTCAATTGTAGACCGATTATAAAAATTATTTTTTTATTCGAAAGAATACAATATACTTCTGAGATGGTTCCATTGTCACCAAATCAGGATCTGATGTCGGGATCTTAGGGAAATCGAGGGCAACCCTCAAATTTTGTAGGCACGCATTACGTTTTTCATATATTTTCTCAAGCTATTTAAGTGTTTGCGTCTGGTAGACATCATCTCATGTAGATGAGCTGATGATGGAAGGTAAAACTCCTTAACGGTTAGGAGTTGAGGATATTTTTTCAAATATTATAGGTACGTATAGACCGATAGTTGTATTCTTTCAGTTTTTCCGGGTGAGCTGATGATGGAAGGTTAAACTCCTTAACGGTTAGGAGTTATAGGAAGTTTCTTTAAATATCATATGCACGTATAGACCTTTAGTTGTATTCTTTCTGGTTATTCAGATGAGCTGATGATGGAAGGTATAACTCCTTAACGGTTAGGTCACACAACACCATAACAAAATACTACAATATGTATAATATCAATGCTAAGTAGGTACACAGCGCTTCCAGTTACTCAAGTTTCCGTAGAAGGTAAGATAACATTGAATTATACCTAATGCAGGACAGGGGAAATTAATAATAGGTTTTATATTATTAACAAACCTGGTTATTTTAGTGTCCGCTTTCGAATACTTAGTGAAAAACATTGTATATAAAGAAATACTGTAAAGGACCGTATCTACCTGAAATTTAGTCGGGCTTGCTTGCTCGCTTACTTGCACGCTTTCTTGCACGCTTGCTTGCTTGCGTGCATGCATGCTTGCTTGCATGCATGCTTGCTTGCTTGCATGCTTGCTTGCTTGCATGCTTGCATGCTTGCTTGCTTGCCTGTATGCTTGCTTGCTTGATATCTTGGTTCGTTGGAATACTCATGGTACACGCGAGCGAAGCCGCGGGCAAAAGCTAGTTATTAATATAGGCCAAAAGAAGGTTTAAATAACTTTCCGATTGCTTTTCCTACAAGTTAGTAAATAATTTGATACCATCAAAAAATTTTTAGCAGGTTAAGCCCTTTGAAAACACGCTACGTAATACTTTTAATAACTATCAAAATACTACCTAAGTAGTCTGAGTGTACCATTCGAAAACAGTGTAGATTACTCATTAAATTTGACATAGATTTGTATCTCATGGCAAGCGTTAAAGTTCAGAATTATGGCATCCTTTGAAATGAGGAGATCATATTTTGCAATTCAAGGTAGTTACAAAACGTGTCTAGGAAGGATGCGGCTCTGGCACAGTACACAGAATATACTTAATTCAACGACTTAATACTTACATTTGCTAATTTATTCCGATTTTGCTAATTTGTTCTCTTCAAATTATTGGTAAATCCATCATTCTATTCCCACGAAAAATTTTATATATTACGAGTATTTAATATACAGGGTAACTTTCTAATCAGTGCACAAATTTTGATTTATATGATTCAGTATCGTTGATAGATCACGATTATCTGTTCAAGATTTTTTTTTTACATTTTTTAATTTGGGATGTTCATAGTAATTCATCCAATAATTGGTCGAGTTACTATGAAAAACAAAAAAAATAAGTGATAAATATTATAACGAAAAATACTGAAATTAGTTTTTTTAACGACACTGTATCACATATTAAAATTTGCGCAGTTATTAAAAAATGACCGTGTATAAAAATAAAAAAATCGTGTCACGATGTTTGTTATTATCGAACTCCTCCGAAACGGATTGACCGATTTTTATGACCGTTTCCGCAGAAACGGTTTTTTTTTTAGATTTATGAAATAGTACATTACTGCAGCGGCCGTGTAATAGGGGATTGCCGGCCGAGTAGTTATAGATGGCCGAGTGTTAACGAGGCCATCTAGAGAGACGAGGCTGGCAATCCCTGTTCGTGGCCAAGGCTTGTGTAGAGTTTTTCTCAAACATGCATCACCATCACCACCATCATCATCATCACCATCATGATCATCATCAACATCATCATCAACATCATCGTCATCACCATCACCATCATCATCATAATCATCATCACTATCATCATCATCATCATCATCATCATCATCATCATCATCATCATCATCATCATCATCATCATCATCATCATCATCATCATCATCTCATCATCACCATCATCATCATCAACATCACCATCTCATCATCACCATCATCATCATCATCATCTCATCATCACCATCATCATCATCATCATCGCCATCATCATCATCATCATCATCACCATCATCATCATTACCATCATCATCATCACCATCATCATCACACCATCATCATCATCATCATCATCTTACCTTACCTTAAATAAGCGTAGTGGCAGAATGTCTTAATGAACCAAAACGCAAATATTGCTTATAGTTTTTTTTTTAATGGCTAAATGCTATGATGCCATAGACCTATAAACGTCACGGTATGAAACAATAGATGATCACTTTGCTGGCCTTGGCCAGCAAAGTTGTATGAAATTCCATTATTGACCTCTCGTCTAGGCGCTCCTCCACCACCGGCTGCACCTGCACCTGCAACGTGACCCTTCGTGGCGTATTATAAGGAACATAACGTCAATATTTCATAGCATGTTTGAGAAATAGTACATTACTGCAGCGGCCGCGAAATAGGGGATTGCCGGCTGAGTAGTTATAGATGGCCGAGTGTTAACGAGGCCATCTAGAGATACGAGGCCGGCAATCCCTGTTCGTGGCCAAGGCTTGTATAGAGTTTTTCTCAAACATGCATCACCATCACCACCATCATCATCATCACCATCATGATCATCAACAACATCATCATCAACATCATCGTCATCACCATCACCATCATCATCATAATCATCATCATCATCATCATCATCATCATCATCATCAACATCATCATCATCATCTCATCATCATCATCATCATGAACATCACCATCTCATCATCACCATCATCATCATCATCATCTCATCATCACCATCATCATCATCATCATCGCCATTTTTTTTTTTTTAATGGCTAAATGCTATGATGCCATAGACCTATAAACGTCATGGTATGAAACAATAGACGATCACTTTGCTGGCCTTGGCCAGCAAAGTTGTATGAAATTCCATTATTGACCTCTCGTCTAGGCGCACCTGCACCACCGGCTGCACCTGCACCTGCAACGTGACCCTTCGTGGCGTATTATAAGGAACATAACGTCAATATTTTATAGCATGTTTGAGAAAAGTAACTTTTTATTTTACATTTCCTCCTTCCGTTTTTACGTTTCTAAAAGTGAGTTCGGGAAAGGGTAAATTGTTCATAACATTAACAACAATGAACAAGCGCGAACGATAAAATGGCTTGCCGAAGAAGCCGCAATCTAACGCTTTATTCAACTTTTTTGTAATAGTATAAAATAAAAAAATAAAATAAATATCACGGGACAATTCACACCAATAAAATTGACCCAGTCACAAAGGCAACGGATAATGATACTTATATCAAGGGTGATAAAGACTGGATTAGCAATCGCCATAGTACAGATCGTCCGCAGAAAAATAGTTCGATTATTAAATCTAGATGGAGCTGAAATATAGCCCGAGGCTACAAAATGTATTATTTTTCAAAAATATTGCATAATAATTCATTTGCAGTAATATGAAATATCTGTAGTCTTATTGTTTTGCTTTCAAACCCTCTGGCTACATATATGTCAGCGCCATCTAGATTTAATAATCGAACTATTTTTCCGCGGCCGATCTGTACTATGGCGATTGCTAATTCAGTCTATATCATCCTTGCTTATATAGATGGATAGATACATACTTAAATACATATTAAACACCCAAGACCCGAGAACAAAAATATTTGTATTTTTCATACAAATATCTGCCCCGACACGCTCAAGCTTAGTAGTCAGGTTCTCTAACCACTAGGCCATATGGTCGTCTAAAATATTAATTATTATTAGTATTTATATTTAATGCCATGTACTGACTGTAATCTGTCCACTAGCAGTCCAGGCACTGTTCACATGCTCGTCCATTTCCATGTGTAAATGGAACAATACGCGGTGAGTTACAAGCCATTGGGCATATCAAATCGATGAGACATTGAGTCGATTCCCTTCTGTTCAGCCGCCCCCGCCCCCGTCAAGCCTCTCCACGGCATAAAGCATAGGATTTATGACTACTAACGACGCATTTGTACCTTTCTCGTTTTATTTCATTTAGGTAGGTGTATAAGCTTACATCAACTACGTAATGAACATTTGAAAGAAATAGTGATTTATGTGCATTAGAAGAGCCAAATTAATTTAATTTTTAATGATTTGAGAAATGATAAATGTCTTGGTGTATTTTTGCTGTGACGAGCACAAATAACGGGACATTTACCACATAAAACTACTGAGAACTTATGTTTTTTGCTCTTCAACGTAATCATTTAATAAAACACAAATCTATCCTAATTTCGCAAAATATTTACCTTCAGAGATTTAATAGAATACCAAGATAAAACTAGAAAAGTTTCACATTTTCCTAGCGGCAAACAGGAATATCCGACGTCCTAAGATTCTTACATAAAAGGAATTCTTTTATCTTATTCTAGATCGGCTTTTAATAATTTACGCTTCTTACATTTTTAATCGAGCAACATTACTTTTAGTGTGAAACCTCCAAAAACCGTTCTGAGCCTTGAATGTAATGCCAGAGTATGAGTTCGCTAAAGTTTCCTCGTTACAGCGAAGATGCCGAACTAGAAACCGTTTTCTGGATAACGATTAGATGGGTCTTGGAAAGTGGGCGTCGTAGATGGCCGGGAAAATTGGGAGATTGACCAAAATTGCGTCAAATCACTCCAGTCGGGAGAAGCGAAATTATTATTGCCAGTAATGCTACCCTTTGAAAATGAGCGGGTTTTATCAAAGATCTTAGTGTGTCTCAATTGTAACGGATAAGAAGTTTCTAAGTACAAATTTTGTAGTAGAATGTTAATAAATTTGCGAGATCAAAAGACTTAAATCTATACTAATATTATAAAGCTGAAGAGTTTGTTTATTTAGACGAGGATGGCCTAGTGGTTAGAAAACCTGACTACGAAGCTTGAGGTCCCGGGTTCGATTCCCGGTCGGGGCAGATATTTGTGTGACAAATACGAATGTTTGTGCTCGAGTCTTTGATGTTTAATATATGTATTTAGGTATGTATTTACCTATATAAGTATGTTCATCCGTTGTCTAGTAACCATAGTACAAGCTTTGCTTAGTTTGGGACTACGTAAATTGGTGTCAATCGTCCCTCGATTTATTATTTATTTATTTATTTAAACGCGCTAATCTCAGTAAATACCAGTTCGAGTTAAAAAAAATGTGTGGAACTGAAAATGTGTGCATGGACTATCATTTATCGTCGAAGGCTAGGCTATATAACATCACATCACACTACGAAAAATAGGAATGGAGCATCAATGATTAACGCGGACGGAGTCGCGGGCACAAGCTAGTATTTTATATTATACTGGCTGTTGCCCGCAACTCCGTCTGCGAAGGTATACAAAAAATAGCCTACGACCTATTCTCAGACCTACCTACCGAATACAAAGAAAAAAGTTCCATAAAAATTGGTCAAGCCGTTTCGGAGTTCGATAACAAACACCGTGACACGAGATTTGTATATATTAGACTAGCTGTCGCCCGCGACTTCGTCCGCGAAGAATAGAGATAGGTATAAAAATTACCTACGACCTATTCTCAGACCTACCGAATACAAAGAAAAGAGTTTCATAAAAATCGGTCAAGCCGTTTCGGAGGAGTTCGATAACAAACACCGTGACACTAGATTTTTATATATTAGAAGAATATTTAAACCCTCGTGACTCCACGCGTACTTCTTAAAGAACAAATTAATAGTAAGGATAAATTGCGGAATGTACTTTATGAAGCATAAATTATTAATTGAATAAAGAATTTTAAATAATTATGTTGAAATAATTTTCAAAATAACACATCTGGTAATTCTTGCCTAAGTCTTAAGCAGGTAAAAAGTAGGACTCCAGAGTATAATAAAGTGCGAAAATCTAAGCTTCACGAGGGTCATTTGTTTCTTCATTCAAATTTCGGTACACTGGTAGTGGGGATGAGAAAGAAAGGATGTGTTGCCAGAGTAAGGATGCATTCAAGTTATGAGTGAGTTGTGTTGATATGAATGTTAATAAAATCTTAAAAAATAGTGATTAATTATTTTTGATGCGAAAAGTTTTCAAATGGAATGTTTCAGTACTTATACCTATGTATGAATAGGTTATATATTAATTTTACAGCATTTCCAAACCACGTAGTTAGAGCTACGAATGGCACATCATACCGCACCATTAAAGTCGGCAGTATAATCACGCCGAGCGAGGATGAGTCAGTAGGGACCTGTAACGAAGTCACGTATGATAATTCACCCAAACCTTCATCGCGCACGATTGAATCCCCGTGATATCAACGACGAACCGTACCTTTCACACATTTGATTTTGCAACAGTTAAGTTGAAATATTCGTATTAAAGTTCATAATCATCATCATCATCCCAGCATACGTCCCACTGCAGGACACAGGCCTCCTCTCAGAATGAGAGGGCTTGGGCTGTAATTCCCACGCGAGCCTGGTGTGGCTTGGGAACTTCACGAACACAATTAAATTTCTTCTCAGGTGTATGCAGGTTTCCTCACGATATTTTCCTTCACCGTAAAGCTCATGATAAATTACAATATGATTTCCCACATTAATTCCGAAAAACTCAGACGTGCGAGCCCGGTACTCAAACCTACGACACTCTGCTTGAGAGACCATACCTAGGTCAAACCACTAGACCACCGCGGCTTATTAAGGTTAGACTTCCACTTCAAACATTTTCCACTTTTTTTTTATGTTAGAAAGGCCAGACAAACGAACTCGTGGGTCACCTGATGTTAAATGATCACCACTGTCCATAGACACCTGCAGCGCTTTACGCGATGCCAGTGCGTTGTCGGCCCTTAAGGAGAGGGAATAGGGGAAAGGGGAGAGGGAAGGGGTGAGGTATCCATTGCAGTGCAGTGACTATATTTACTTGGGACAACAGTTATACCTACTTAAGTCTAAATAAATGGTTGATTCACGCGTCATTATCACTTTACTCCTTTAGGTGCACATCAATGAACCTCTTCTGCTTCTACAACTTGCTTTCTTCACATTAGCATATAAGTGGTAATAGCGGGACATTTATTGTATTTTATATAATACTAAAAATCACACCTTCTACTCTAAAGCTCATGGAAGATCGACGTAAGATGATCCTACAGACATCTGGTGACGCTTGCCAATACCGGCGGCTTAACAGACAGATCTCAAAGTCTCTGAGGCGCGATATACGCCAGTTTAATACTAATAGTATTGAAGTGGCGATAGAGCGCAACAGAGGCTCTAAAGTTTTTGCCAAGAATCTGTCTGTTGGGCAAAGCCAATTGGCAAAGTTAAAGACCGATGAAGGTAGGATCGTGACCTCTAAACCGGAGCTATTGTTAGAAGTTGAGAAGTTCTATGGACAGCTGTACACATCAACGAAGAAACCCGTCATGGATCTAGCTGAAGACCCGAGAGCTAGATTAACCCGGCACTATACCGAAGACATCCCGGACGTCAGCCTGTACGAGATTAGTACGGCTCTCAAACAACTAAAGAATGACAAGGCCCCTGGTGATGACGGAATAACAGCCGAACTTCTGAAGGCGGGTAGAAAACCGATCCTCAAAGCCCTTCAGAAACTATTCGATACCGCCATCCGTGAAGGGAAAACACCAGAAGCATGGAACAGAAGTGTAGTGGTGCTGTTCTTCAAAAAAGGCGATAATACCTTATTGAAGAATTATAGACCCATTTCACTTCTGAGCCATGTTTACAAGCTGTTTTCGAGAGTCATCACGAATCGTCTCGCGCGCAGGTTAGACGACTTCCAGCCTCCCGAACAAGCCGGGTTTCGAAAAGGCTTTAGCACCGTGGACCACATACATGCGTTGCGGCAGGTTATACAGAAAACCGAGGAGTATAACCGCCCCCTTTGCCTGGCATTTGTGGACTACGAGAAGGCCTTCGATTCGATCGAGACTTGGGCTGTACTGCAGTCTCTCCAACGGTGCCAAGTAGACTACCGGTACATCGAAGTGTTGAAGTGTCTGTATAATAACGCCACAATGTCCGTCCAACTTCAGGATCAAATGTCGAAGCCCATTCTATTGCAGCGGGGAGTCAGACAAGGAGATGTTATCTCTCCGAAACTGTTCACCGCTGCACTAGAGGATGCGTTCAAGACTCTGAACTGGGAAGGGCGTGGCATCAATGTAAATGGCGAATACTTCACTCACCTTCGATTTGCCGACGACGTGGTGCTTATGGCTGAGACCTTGGAGGACCTCAGTGCGATGCTCGCTGACCTCGGAAGAGTCTCCGAGAGAGTTGGTCTTAAATTGAACATGGACAAGACGAAGGTCATGTCGAACGCCCATGTTGTACCAACTCCCGTCGTAATCGGAGATACTTTGCTCGAAGTTGTTGACGACTATATCTATCTGGGACATACAATCCAATTGGGTAGGTGCAGCTTCGAGAAAGAGGTCAATCGACGAATTAGACTCGGATGGGCAGCGTTTGGGAAGCTCCGCAATATCTTGTCATCCGATATACCGCAGTGTCTCAAGTCAAAAGTCTTTGACCAGTGTGTGTTGCCAGTGATGACTTATGGCACTGAGACGTGGCCGCTAACGATGGGTCTTATAAGGAAGCTCAAGGTCACTCAGAGGGCGATGGAGAGGGCTATGCTTGGAGTTTCTCTACGGGATCGCATTAGAAATGATGAAATCCGCGCGAGAACTAAAGTCACGGACATAGCTCGAAGAATCGCTAGACTTAAGTGGCAGTGGGCAGGGCACATCGCCCGTAGAACTGACGGCCGATGGGGCCGAAAGGTTCTCGAGTGGCGTCCGCGGACCGGAAAGCGCAGTGTAGGTAGGCCTCCAACAAGATGGAGCGACGACCTGGTGAAGGTAGCGGGAACGCATTGGATGCGGATGGCGCAGGGCCGATCTGTTTGGCGAGCCTTGGGGGAGGCCTATGTTCAGCAGTGGACGTCTTTCGGCTGAAATGATGATGATGATGATGATATAATACTAGCTTTTGCCCGTGACTCCATCTGCGAAGAATAGGGGTATAAAAAAGAGCCTACAACCTATTCTCAGACCTACCAAATATGGACAAAAATTCCATTAAAATCACTCAAGCCATTTCGGAGAAGTTCGATAACAAACACCGTGACACGAGATTTTTTTATATACTAGCTTTTGCCCGCGGCTTCGCTCGCGTGTACCATGAGAATTCCAAAGGACCAAGATATCAAGCAAGCATGCAAGCAACCGTACAAGCAAGATGCAAGTTGCTTGCTTGCGTGACAATGGGACCATCTCAGAAGTATATTATATTCTTTCGAATAAAAAAAGAATTTTTTAAATCGGTCCACAATGGACCGAGAAATCGGTGAACATACCTACATAAAAAAATACATAAAGTGGAATGCATAACTTCCTCCTTTTTTTGAAGTCGGTTAAAGAGCCCTTTACGGCCTTCTTACAGTATAAACTTATGAATTTTGAAATTTTAGCTTACAACCAGTAAAACGCAAAATCCCGTTTTTTCCCGTTCTCGTAAGAATTTCGGGTAATACTTTCTTAATCGAAAAATCCCGTTTTTTCCCGTTCCCGTGGGAATTTTGGATAGTCCTCTCTTAATGCTCTTCTACACTTCCCAAGCAACCTACATGCCGAATTTCAGCTTTCTACGACCAGGAAAACGAAAAATCCCGTTTTTTCCAGTTCCCGTGGGAATTTTGGATCGTCCTCTCTTAATGCTCTTCTACACTTCCCAAGCAACCTACATGCCGAATTTCAGCTTTCTACGACCAGTAAAACGAAAAATCCCGTTTTTCCCGTTCCCGTGGGAATTTCGGATTGCCCTCTCTTAATGCTCTTTTACACTTCCCAAGCAACCTATATGCCGAATTTCAGCTTTCTACGACCAGTAAAACGATAAATCCCGTTTTTTCTTTATCCCGTGGGAATTTCCGAAAATCCTTAAACTGTTTTTTACTATTATAATTACCTACTTCTATGCCAAATTTGAAGAGTCTAGTAATTATAGTTCATAGAATTCCGTTGAACTGAATATATAAATCCCGTTTTTTCCTTATCCAGTGGAAATTTAGAAAAATCCTGAAATTAATGTTTTAACTATTGTAATACCTACTTGTGTATCAAATTTGAAGAGTCTAGTTATTATAGTTACTGAGATACGGTCACTCGGAATCGAATATATAAGTCCCGTTTTTTCCCGTTCCCGTGGGAATTCCCAAAAATCCTTCCTTAGTGGATGCCTACGTTGTATAAGGTATCTATGTGCAAAATTTCAAGTCTCTAGGTCCAGTGGTTTGGGCTGTGCGTTGATATATCAACAGTCAGTCAGTCAGTCAGTCAGTTTAGAATTTTATATATATAGATTAGAATGATTAGATATAGACGTGGAGTAAAATAAAAAGTTATTGTATTGTATTAAATTATCCTCATTTAGGGTAGATAAATAATAAATATGTAAATAAATAAATATCACGGGACAATTCACACCAATTGACCTAGCCCCAAACTAAGCAAAGCTTGTACTATGGGTACTAGACAACAGTTAAACTTACTTATATAGATAAGTACATACTTAAATATGACGGCGCGTCGATTGTCAAACGATTACTTAGAGAGGGTAGGAGATAAGAAGGTGACATTTCGTTCTACCCTCTGGCGTAATACAGAACACTGGTGCATTTAGGAAGGTAGTGAGCGAACATTATTAAAATAAGAATGATCGGTTGACATCGAACTCGAGCACCACGTGTTCTGTAGAACGCCTTAATTAATAATTAATCAATTATTTCGAGAGTGCAGTGTTAATTAAGATTGTTTAAATCACGTAATTAAAAGTGTGGAATATTGTTTTGTATTGTTTATACTCCTCGCCCGATAACCCACGTTACCAAAGGGAAGATCATGGACGGAACAGAGGATCCTGACGTTCCCCCCGTGTCTTTATCAGAAGTGGGATGCGGAGGGCTTCGTTCTGAGGAAGCTATAAACACCAGTGCGTCAACCCCAAATTTGCTGCTTAACATGGAAACGTTGCTTACCCGTTTGTTAACCGCGCCGCCACCACAGGAAACGCCAGCAAGTGGAACAGCTACACAGTTAGTGAAATTTGACCCGGACAGTGCTGAAGCGGACGTAGAAGGTTGGTGCAATGTTACTGAAATAATTGTGAATAGCCGACGGCTCGAGGGCGCAGAATTATTACTAGTGCTCACCCATGCACTTCGAGGTCGAGCAGCTACGTGTTTAACAAAACTACAGTTTTCACAATTAACATGGCCACAAATCAAGGAAATACTAATAGCAAAATTTGCAAAGCCCATGCTACCCCAAGATTATTTCGACGAAATTCTTCGCTTCCAAATCGGGACAAAAGAAACGGCATGTGAGGCGGCCATGCGTTTGTGGGGTTACGTCGAACGTATACCGAGGGTTAAAATGGAAGAAGACATGATAACAGGCCTTGTGACGTCCGTGTTATCACAAAAAGATAGCACTATACGTAGAGAGCTCCTGTCTCACGTCTTACAGACTAGATCACAGTTGTGTCGTGTGCTTAACGGTATTTCTATTAAAAGGAGAAGTGAAGGCCACGAAGGTTACGAACCCGAAGCAAAAAGATCACGCCTCAATGAACCGCGTTACACAAATTTCACAGGAGCTTGTCATAGCTGTGGTATTATCGGACACAGAGCAATCGATTGCCGTAAACGACGTGATGAATCAGATAAGTGGAAGAAACCCAGGGACAGCGCACAGAAGACCTCCGAGAAAACATCATCTTCGACCGTCATCTGCTTTGTATGCGGTCGTTCGGGACACGTCGCCTCTGCGTGCGCAGAACGAAAAGGAAGCAGTATCAGCGGAACACCTGCGTCATCAAAGGAAGTACAAGTGTGCGAGCGAAGAGCAGCTAAGGGGACGCTAACTACATCACTGGGTGAGACCGTTTCCTTTCTTTTTGACAGCGGATCTGCTTGTTCCTTGGTAAAACAAAGCGTATCTGAGAAGTTACCGGGTACTGTACACAATGATATAGTCCATCTTACTGGCATAGGTAGTGAGGGCATAAAGTGCGTATTACAAATCTCAAGTACCGTTATTATTCAAGGCATTAAATTATCGATAGTTTTCCACGTAGTCCCGGACGATGCTATATCGGAGCCGGTGTTAATAGGAAGAGACTTGCTAGACTTAGGTGTTAATATCAATATTAGCAGAGATCTTATTTTATTTTCATTGCATAAGGAGGTTAATACTATTGATACTTTTGATTTCGATAACATCGATACTGATTTGCAAGGAGAAGAAAGAATCGCGCTTATCAAGGTACTTGCAAAATACAGCGATCACTTTATTGATGGCGTACCGACTCGTCGCGTGACAACAGGAGTGCTTCGTATTGATCCCATTGACCCTCATAAGACCGTGCAAAGACGTCCTTATAGGTTGTCTCCTTCGGAAAAGGACATAGTCAAAGAAAAAGTGCAGTCCCTTATGGATGCAGGTGTTATTCGAGAAAGCTCGTCGCCTTTCGCTAGTCCGATCTTACTAGTCAAAAAAAAAGGATAACACGGATAGGTTATGCGTTGATTATAGGGAACTGAATGCTAACACGAAACCCGAACATTATCCACTGCCTAGGATTGATGAACAGGTAGATCGTCTTAATGGGGCATGCTACTTCTCCTCTCTAGACATGGCTTCAGGCTATCACCAGATTTTAGTAGACCCTAGTGGTGACAGCATAGCACGGACAGCATTTGTAACGCCAGATGGGCAGTACGAGTATTTAGCTATGCCCTTTGGGTTGCGAAATGCCGCATCAGTCTATCAAAGGTGCATTAATAAGGCTCTAGGAGCATTAAAAGACGTAGTAGCTCTAGCCTACATGGATGATGTTCTTTGTTTTTCTAAGGAAGTATCGCAGGGGCTACAACGACTTGACCTTACACTTAAAGCTCTATCGGAGGCTGGTTTTTCATTTAACATTCGCAAGTGTAAGTTCATGAAAAATCAAATTGACTATTTAGGATACGTCATCAGGGCAGGCGAAGTAACGCCTAACCCGCGAAAAGTGCAAGCTTTGATAGACGCTCCTACACCCCGGACAGCTACTCAAGTGAGGCAGTTTCTAGGTCTCGCTTCATATTTTAGGCGATTCATACCTGGCTTCACTCGTATTGTGGGCCCACTCTACCCTTTGACGAAACTGAAAGGCCCCATAAAATGGACGGAGACCCATGATGAAATCCATAAAAAAATTGAAGGCATTCTTACATCAGCCCCCGTTCTAACTATCTTTGACCCCGAGTCACCCATAGAGCTCCACACAGATGCGAGTGCTGACGGTTATGGTGCCATATTAATTCAGAGAAAAGACAACGTCCCCCACGTAGTTTCTTACTTTAGCCGTCGAACTACCGACACTGAGTCGCGCTATCATTCCTATGAGTTAGAGACCATGGCAGTAGTTCGAGCGGTAGAAAATTTCCGCCATTACTTATATGGACAACACTTCACAGTTTTCACAGACTGCAACTCACTGAAAGCCTCCAAATCTAAAACCGATCTGACCCCTCGTGTTCACCGTTGGTGGGCTTTCTTGCAAGCATACGATTTTGACATTGTTCATAAACAAGGAAGTAGTATGGAGCACGCTGACTTTCTGTCAAGGAACCCGCTCCCTTATTCCGAACAAAGTAACCCCCCATTAAAATCATCTAGCCCAGTGCGTACAAGTAGAGTTATCCAATTTGTAGAACTGCATCAAGGTTGGCTTAGTGTAGAACAAAAACGCGACAGCGAGATCCAGGATCTTATTGATAGACACAGCAAGGGTGAACTTCCTGAAGCGACTGCTCATACGTATGATGTCCGCGAAAACATTCTCTATAGGAAAATCGAGAGGAAAGGTGTTAGTTCCTGGCTCCCGATCGTACCACGATCTCTAATCTGGACTCTAATTAACCATGTTCACAATGAGCTCCAACATTTAGGCCCAGAAAAGACTCTTGACAAAATTTACGAGCAATATTGGTTTCCACAAATGTCTAAGCAGGTTCGCATTTTCGTTGACTCTTGCATAGTATGCAAGGCCTCTAAAAGCTCCTCAGGGGCTCAGCAAGTTAGGCTTCATCCTATCCCAAAGGTGTCAATACCTTGGGATACGATCCACATCGATATAACAGGGAAACTGAGCGGAAAAAGCGACAGAAAAGAATACGCATCTGTTATAATAGACGCATTCACAAAGTTTGTTATGCTGGAGCATACCTCATCGCTTGACGCTGCAAGTGCTGTAAAAGCCTTAAAGTCTGCCGTTTGTCTATTTGGAGCTCCCAAAAGGATCATAGCTGACCAGGGACGATGCTACGTCAGTACAGAATTCAAACAGTTTTGTGCAGATCATAACATAGAACTTCACCTCATCGCCACTGGTTCTAGCAGAGCTAATGGTCAAGTAGAACGCGTGATGCGCACGTTAAAAAGCCTACTTACCATTATTGAGAACGATCCTAATAGAGTTTGGCGCGATGAGCTCCCCAACGTACAGTTGGCACTTAATAGCACTAATTCTAGGGTTACAGGTTATTCACCAACAGAACTGATGTTCGGAATACGCTCTAGATCTGCAGGCTTAGCACGTATATCCCCTAACTCGAATCCCGAAACCCGTTTAGATCTCGACAACATTCGTGAAAACGCGTCAAAAAATATCGCGAAGGCCGCCTCAGCTGAAATAAAAAGGTTTAATCGAGGTAGAGCTAACGTAAAACCTTTCTCCAAAGGAGATTTCGTCTTCATTAAGGGCAGTGAGCGTAATCAGACAAAATTGCAAAGAAAATTTAAGGGTCCTTTTGTGATAAATCGTGTATTAGAAAATGATAGATACGAACTTAGAAGTATAAGTGGTACAAAGCGACTTTATAAATATGCCCACGAAAATTTGCGTGTAGTACCTGGCGGCTTTGCGGGTCTTGTGGAAGTAACTTCTAGTTTAATTGATGACGAGGATGCCGAGACGGCGGTCCATAGTCAAAAGACTGGAGATACTTCAAGTGATGATGAAAGCGATACGCCCTCAGATGCACAGTCTTGTACTTACACCGCCAGCTCTGAAACCTTTTCTGCTTCTGACGATGATGAACATTAATCTACGCGTGAGTAAATTAAACGTTCGATAATGTTATTTAGTTGCCTCACTGTATATCCATTAACCCAATCAGTACGAGTTTGCTGTACCTATAGAGTCAAAACGTGGTTAGCACCGTTTAGTAACGCGAGTGAGTGGCGAGACTGGCTCACATGGGTTGACGTCTCGTTCACATCACACATCAGCGTAAGATGTCGTTGTAAGGGATGCCAATGAGTGGTAGTCCGGTCTTCGGTGTATTGCGCAGTTGATCGTAGGGCGTCAATGAGTGGTCGCCGGCCCGATCGTTAGACAGACAATTTGGCACAGGTGCTAAGGTGCAACCAATGAGTGGTTGGGAGGCAAAAGCAAAAAAAATATTGTGTAAGGATTCATAGAGATGAAACGTCAGTGATGGGCGAGCAGGTTCAGTGAGGGACCTACAGTCGTGTATTTTTATTTCAGATTGATCAACGCACATGAATATGAGTCGCACGAGGACGAGCGAAGTGTCAGTCTGGCCGTGACGGCGCGTCGATTGTCAAACGATTACTTAGAGAGGGTAGGAGATAAGAAGGTGACATTTCGTTCTACCCTCTGGCGTAATACAGAACACTGGTGCATTTAGGAAGGTAGTGAGCGAACATTATTAAAATAAGAATGATCGGTTGACATCGAACTCGAGCACCACGTGTTCTGTAGAACGCCTTAATTAATAATTAATCAATTATTTCGAGAGTGCAGTGTTAATTAAGATTGTTTAAATCACGTAATTAAAAGTGTGGAATATTGTTTTGTATTGTTTATACTCCTCGCCCGATAACCCACGTTACCAAAGGGAAGATCATGGACGGAACAGAGGATCCTGACGTTCCCCCCGTGTCTTTAAATACATATTAAAAACCCAAGACTCGAGCACAAACATTCGCATTTTTCACACAAATATCTGCCCCAACCGGGAATCGAACCCAGGACCTCAAGGTTGGTAGTAAGGTTCTCTAACAACTAGGCTCTCCGGTCGTCTAAACACATGCACACACATACATTTCACATTGATGAACGACCCTTTACTTCGATTCGTCACCCATATATTTTAACCCTTTAAACACGCAACGATGTTGCAACCAATCAAGCGCAGCGCAGCTTAGGCGGAAGATTTGCAAACTAATTGCCTATTTGGCGAATTGAAAGGATATTCACAACGGCGGGCGTCCATCAGGAATCAGATTTGCGCGGGCCACTGCGTGATAATGGAAAACGGATTATGGCTACTCGCCGTAACGTGGAACTAGCGCTATTGTGTCAACTGGACTACATAACCAGGAATCAATAATCCCTATGAACGTTAGTACCTATGACTGGCTGGAGTAGTGACCAGCGTGATTTTCTTCATTTATCATCTCAGTCGAAAGACGTCCACTGCTGAACATATAGGTAGGTCTCCCCAAGGTTCGACAAACAGCCATCAACATCCGCATCCAACGCGTTCCCGCTACCTTACCCAGGTCCCCGCTCAATTTTCTTGGATCCTTGTAGCATCTTCCGGTCCGTGAACGTCACTCGAGAACCTTTTGGCCCTGTCGGCCATCAGTTCTAAAAGCGATGTGCCCTGCCCATTGCCACTTGAGTATGGCGATTGTTTGAGCTATGATGGTGAGTTTGGTTCTTGCGCGGATTTCATCATTGCATGATTTTAGTGAAGTATGATTAACTGATAAATAGAGGACACCAAGTTGGCATTGGACCAGTGACTCCCAAGAAATCGCGACTGTCCATAGGCGGCGGAGATTGCTGACCAATAATGCAGTTTTGTTTATTATTTATAAAAACTCACAACTATGTGAAAAACACTTTATATTAAGTAACATTCAAGTTTTGGTTGATTTAAAATAAATAAACAGGTGATCAAGCCATTGACAAATTGAGCATTGGCAAATAAGAGATGTCAAAGGTATTGCCGTACAAAAAGTATAGGAAATGGCATTTCACAGCTGATTAAAAATGTGAATTGGTTGACGGTGTTAAATTGAATATTCTATTAGGTAGAAATAATATAAACAAGTCAGATATGAAGTATCTTTTTTATTTATTTTTTCAACTTCATTTTTTTTTTATTACTTTTACGGTCATCCCATGAAACCATATATTTCAAACTAAATACAAACTGAAATATAGATGCACAGAAAAAACCCCAGAAAAAAGACCAATGCTGGGAATCGAACCCAGGTCCTCAGCGTTCCGTGCTGCGTGCTTACCCCTACACCATCACTGGTCTAGAGGTTAGCGACGAATCTTTTCCCATACATCGTACATTTCAGTCTGTTATAATCACCTTATGCAGTGATAAAGCACTCATCTATGTTTTATGCCCTCTACCGAGAGACTTTAACACTCCTTCGGAGCTAACCGCCCACCTGGACCAAGAGATGGCGCTACTGTGCAACTTTAAACAAGTCAGATATGAAGTATCTTTTTTATTTATTTTTTCAACTTCATTTTTTTTTATTACTTTTACGGTCATCCCATGAAACCATATATTTCAAACTAAATACAAACTGAAATATAGATGCACAGAAAAAACCCCAGACCAGTGATGGTGTAGGGGTAAGCACGCAGCACGGAACGCTGAGGACCTGGGTTCGATTCCCAGCATTGGTCTTTTTTCTGGGGTTTTTTCTGTGCATCTATATTTCAGTTTGTATTTAGTTTGAAATATATGGTTTCATGGGATGACCGTAAAAGTAATAAAAAAAAATGAAGTTGAAAAAATAAATAAAAAAGATACTTCATATCTGACTTGTTTAAAGTTGCACAGTAGCGCCATCTCTTGGTCCAGGTGGGCGGTTAGCTCCGAAGGAGTGTTAAAGTCTCTCGGTAGAGGGCATAAAACATAGATGAGTGCTTTATCACTGCATAAGGTGATTATAACAGACTGAAATGTACGATGTATGGGAAAAGATTCGTCGCTAACCTCTAGACCAGTGATGGTGTAGGGGTAAGCACGCAGCACGGAACGCTGAGGACCTGGGTTCGATTCCCAGCATTGGTCTTTTTTCTGGGGTTTTTTCTGTGCATCTATATTCCAGTTTGTATTTAGTTTGAAATATAGAAATAATATAATCCGAAATTAAAAATAACGCAACTTGTTTGCCGTGGACGTAAACTAATATGTAGTTAAAGTAAGACTTTGTGATAGTATGCATTCATTAAGCGAAATAACAGAGCGATTCAATAGATTAGGAATTCCTAACGATGCATTTTAGTGCACGGCCGTTAGTGCAACGGCTAACGACTTATAGCTGAATACCGCATAATTCTCTGTTAATATGCATTCCTATGTGCAGTGCAGTGTTGCCACTGCAATATCACGTTGGTCGGTCATGTGACAAGGCAGGTTGATCGCCCGTGACGTCACAACCCTGGCTTAATCCTCTATCTATCATATTCGACCAAAATACCTGTGACTGTTGTCAGATAGAAATGCGACAGACGCGGGTGTTTTGTCATTTTGGTCGGTTATGCTATGCCCCGTTAGCATATATTACGTGTCCGCGGTTTTGTTGCATAAATGTTGGCTCAGGGACGATGATTTACAATTGTGTGACCATTTTTTAGGGTTCCGTAGGACAAGGATTTATAACTTTGACTTATAACCTTGTACTTAGGTTCGCTGTGTCTATCCGTGGCTTAGCTTAGACTGTTAAAGCTAAGGAGGCTATAATTTTAACTACACAAATTAAGAGTCAATTCTATGGGCAATATTTACTAGTCGAGTCTTCATCAACGTGTGGGCCGCCTGACCAACTTTCGGAACATTAAAATAAATATGCTGACTCGAAGTCGCTAATTCTATGTCCACAGGAGAGACATCCTGTGTGTCTTACTCTGTGTATAACCTATATACTTATTGAAGAGATGACTCACACCTAGCGAATTTTTTTTTCATAAACCGATAGTGTGTTAGCTGTACAATTTTTATTTATTAAAATTTTGTTGCTCATTATTTTCTTCAATATATGCGACAGACCAAATAATAATCCTTATCTGTGTTTAACAGAGAAAAATAATGGTATACAGCTCTTATTTTATTACCAACGTACGAGCATTATAGCTAGCTGACCTAGCTACGGCGTTGGCAAGTCTATAAATCGTCTAATGGGCCGCAGAGTGTTGCCAAATAATTCACACGCAAAGTGCTGTAATGGCCTGCAAGAGAGCACATAAACAATAAAAAAATCGGCCAAGAACAAGTCGCGAAGCTAACTGGGGTTCTTGCAAATGATTAAGGGTCAGTTTCACTACTTACAGATAACTTCCTGTTATTTTCTGCGACAGCTATAATGTGAACCGTCTCTGTTTAATCGAATAAAATACACAAATACAAAGCTACAGGTTTTTGTCTCATGAATTTCGAGAAACTTATTATTAAGTCGTGCAACGGGCACTAAGTACCGTTAAAAAATGTGATTTAAATATGAAAAACAGGCCAAGTGCGAGTCGGACTAGTGCACCACAGCAGCCTTCGTACAGATTCGTAAAAATCCAGTGTTAGCAGAGCCCTTATTTTAAAACAATGTACGCGATGAGGGAAAATTTTATATTAGTGGTTTGAGACCTTCCTTAATTTATAATTTTTATCTAGCTTTTGCCCGCGACTCCGTCTGCGAAGAATAGGGTAGGTATAAAAAAATAGCCTACGACCTATTCTCAGACCTACCGAGTATAGACAAAAAAGTTTCATAAAAATCGGTCAAGCCGTTTCGAAGGAGTTAGATATCAAACAAAGTGTCACGAGATTTTTATATATTAGATTTTATTTCCATTATTTAATTTTGTTGTTGCTGCGGCAATAGAAATACCCGTTATGTATAAAATTCCGACAGCTGTCTTTCTATTACGGTTCTTGAGATAAATTTCTAACAGATGGATATAGAGACAGACATGCGTCATTAATAGGGTTTTTTTTTATCACTTTACTTGCATGGTACCCATAAAAAACAAAACATCTAAAAAGTAAGGTCCTTCTAAATTACAAACACTGTCTTAACAGTAAATTTTACCGTTAATCTCAAGAGCTCTCATGGTTGTGTTTCGGCAAGAGGATTAGACAGACTGGGCAATTACTGACACAAGAGGCATGTCCTCTTAGTTCTCAGTACTCGAAACGCATATGCAATCCTTGTGATACTGCCCATGACTATGAGTGTCGGTCACCGCAAATCTCCTGGCCCACGTACTCAGTTCCTTTAACATTGCCTATTTATATTTTTATGTTCACGGCAAAAAAAAGCAGTTTCTGCCGCTGAAATTTTGGTATCCTAATATCTCGCCTCATTCGTTTTTCGTGTGATTCTTATTTCGTCTTATTCTGTATTCGTCTTCGTCTTGTTCGCTATGAAATCCGTCACTATCTTTTTTGGTCAAATTCTGCAACATGTCTATCTCTTAAAAACGTCTTATTCTTTTTTCGTAACGTTCTTCCTTGGACTCATTCGTCGTTCTTCCCTTTCGTTTTTTGTCTCATTTACTTGTCTTATTCGCCAAAATTATTTCGATACGTTCGGTGCTGGTAAATAATTTTTCGTAAGTAAATGAGAAAAAAAACGAAAGGGAAGAACGACGAATGAGTCCAAAAAAAGACCGTGACGAAAAACGAATAAGGCTTATTAAGAGAGAGACAAGTTACAGAATTTGACCAAATAATATAATGACGGATAGCGAACAAGACGAATAAAGAATGAGTGATGAATACAAAATGAGACGAAATAAGAATTAAACGAAAAACGAAAGAGACGAGATAACAGGATACCGAAATATTGAAGGAACCCCTTCTCTGTGCACTTCTACAATACTTAGATGTAATTTCCGTCAAATTTATAAAGTAGAGAACGCACGGACTGTAAATTTGATTCCTAGGCCACTTTTGAACCATGCCATCTACACTAATCTACATCTACATCTACATTTACACTAATCTACACTAATATTATAAAGAGGAAAGATTTGTATTTTTGTATGTTTGTATTTTTGTATGTAATGAATAAACTCAAAAACTACTGGACCGATTTGAAAAATTCTTTTGCCGTTAGAAAGCTACATTATCACTGAGTAACATAGGCTATATTTCCCTAAATCATTATTTTTTTTTTATTTTTTTTTATTTTTTTTCTATTTTCCCTTTAAGGGATAAGTTCGCCTTTGTACATTTGTCTCTCTTGTTAACTGGTAATTTTCATGTTTTATGTACAATAAAGAGTTTTACATACATATTTATTACTAGAAAAAATTAGAGATCCTCAGTAAATCTTACTAAAACCAACCCAAGGTGTAAAAAAATTAGCCATAAAATGTCTTTCATTGCATGCGCTGCGGAAAGTATTGATGACAGAACCAAAAAATGTTCTACAATATTATAGAACGTATCAATATCTACAAAAAACTTTGCGAGACCATATGACCAACTATTGTAGTTACGTCACTATTACTACTTTTTTACATTTTAAAAGATGATAAAAATGCCTATCAAAATCAGACCATGTTATCCACACCTTTGTATTAATTCTTATCTAAATAAATTATTTCGTATTCAAGACTGATTCAATGCCTGTTGATTGCTTTTTGAATTATCGAAATCGGACATTCCGTTCAAAAAATATTACGAAATTAAAAATGTCAATACAAATAAATGCCTTAGTTTTTAATTTGGAAATTTGGACAGCCTAGCGACCCGCCCCGGTTCCGCTCGGGTGCAATTATGCATGTATTATACATTATAAACCTCCCTCTTGAATCACTCTATCTATTAAAAAAAACCGCATCAAAATCCGTTGCGTAGTTTTAAAGATCTAAGCATACATAGGGACAGACAGGCAGACAGCGGGAAGCGACTTTGTTATATACTATTTGATATAAAATAAAAAATGTACGTTATAATTAGCATACTTATATATAAGTTTAATTATCTTTATTTATCCCAAAATGTTTATAAAGATAATAGATTAGTGTAGATAAAATAAACATTCCAAATAAAATACAGTTCATTTCGGTGGGACCTGCCTGCCAATTAAAAAAATTAGGGTCAATTGATCATTGCTCACGGACATGAGGTTCAAAGTAGCTTTACGTTTGGCTAAGCTTGACGTTAAAAAGGTTAAAAAAGCCACTAGAGAATTATAAGAGTAGATTATCATAGCTAGACCGTTTAAATGTGTCTTCGCCCGCGCGGTACAGGGGCTGGGGGGTATGATTAGAAAGGGGCCGAGAGTGGTGCGTTTCATAAAACAATTTCACAAAATTCGCGAGATCTACTACAGCTCACAGAGCCAGCAGTCTATCCATACTAATACTATAAATCCGAAAGTGTATCTGTCTGTCTGTCTGTTTGTCTGTCTGTCTGTCTGTCTGTCCGTCTGTCTGTCTGACTGTCTGTTACCTCTTCACGCTTAAACCGCTGAACCGATTTAGATGAAATTTAGTATACAGATAGTTTGAGTCCCGGGAAAGGACATTGAATAGTTTTTATCCTGGAAATCGCCCTTTAAGGAGGTGAAAATGGGGGTGAAACTTTGTATGGAGAATTAATAACCACTTAACCGATTTAGACGAAATTTGGTAAGCTTCCACGCATTCTTGATTGCTTGCATGCTTGCTTGCTTCCATGCCTGCTTGCATGTCTGCTTCCATGCCTGCTAGCATGCCTGCCTGCATGCTCGCTTACATGCCTGCATCCCTGCTTGCATGCTCGCTAGCATGCCTGCTTGCATGCTTGCTTGCATGCTTGCTTGCATGCTTGCTTGCATGCTTGCTTGGATGTTTGCTCGCATGCTCGCTAGAATCCTGCTTGGATTCTCGCTTGCATGCTTGCTATCATGCTTTCTTACAAGCTTGCTTGCTTGCATGCTGCTTGCACGCTTGCTTGCATGCGTGCTTGCACGATTGTTTGCGTGCTTACTTGCGTGCTTGCTTGCGTGCTTGCTTGCATGCGTGCCTGCATGCTAGCTTGGATGCTTGCTCGCATGCTCGCTAGAATCCTACTTGGATTCTCACTTGCATGCTTGCTTTCATGCTTTCTTGCAAGCTTGCTTGCATACTGCTTGCATGCTTGCTTGCATGATTGTTTGCCTGATTTTTTGCGTGCTTTCTTGCGTGCTTGCTTGCTTGCTTGCGTGCTTGCTTGCATGCTTGCTTGCATGCTTGCTTGCACGCTGGCTAGAATCCGTTAGGATGGTCACTTGCTTTCTTTTTTACATGCTTGGTTGCATGCTTGCTTGCTTGCTTGCTTGCTTGCTTGCATGCATGCTAATTTGTATGCTTGCTTGCTTGCATGCATGCTCGCTTGCATGCTCGCTAGAATCCTGCTTGGATTCTCGCTTACATGCTTTCTTGCATGCTTGAATGCTTCCTTGCATGCTTTTTTGCAAGTTTGCATGCTTGCTTGCATGCTGCTTGCATACTTGCGTGCATGTTTGCTGCTCTGAAATATTTATGGTTCACGCGAGCAAAGCCGCGGGTAAAAGCTATAATAGATAAAGTGATTCAAGAGGAAGGTTTATAGTATAATACATGCATAATATAGTTGTACCCGTGCGAAGCCGGGGCGGGTCGCTAGTTATAAATCAATTTATTTATCTTAGTACTAGCCTTCCGTCCGCAGCTTCGGCCGCGATAAAATTAATATTCCCGTAGGAAAAGGTATTTTCCTGCGGTATAAAGTAGCCTATGTCACTCTGTGGTAATGTAGCTTTCTAACGGCAAAAGAATTTTTGAAATTGGTCCGGTAGTTTCAGAGCCTATTCAATGCAAACAAACAAACAAACAATCAAATCTTTCCTCTTATAATATTAGTATATAGACGACCGCGATTACTGCGTGCAATACCGTGTGACATCTCGATTTTTGCGAACAATTTTGTCAACGATAATGAGTACGAAAGGAGTTTGCTTATCTATACTTCTGTACTAATATTATAAAGAGGAAAGATTTGATTGTTTGTTTGTTTGTTTGTTTGCATTGAATAGGCTCCGAAACTAATGGACCGATTTCAAAAATTCTTTTGCCGTTAGAAAGCTACATTATCACTGAGTGACATAGGCTACTTTTTACCGCGGGAAAATACCTTTTCCTTCGGGAAAATTAATTTATCGCGGGCGAAGCTGCTGACGGAAGGCTAGTGTATTAATAACTTGAATAAAATTGTCACTGTCCATCTGTTAAAACTTCTTTTTCTTCTCATGTCACGGAGCGAAAATGTTTATAACTCTTACGTTTATTGCATGTTATAGTCGGATAGTTGATAATCCTTTGACGTTGTAATTATCTATGTAGTAGTTAATGGGACAAGGTTCTATTGAGGCCTGGGAATCAAATTGGTTGACAGTACACGCACATACACACACACAGACACATATACTCACAAATTTCCATATTTGTAATACTAGTAGGATGCCCCGGTACCCTAAAACTATATACATTATGCGAACTCATTTCAGGGAGCACGTATCCGTGCGGTTTTTGCTGGACGCGTTATTTCTATAATCTCTGCTGGCATCATACCCATCCGTCTTTAACTATCTTTAACATTTACAATGCTACTTGAGCACAATGGTATATTCGTCCTTCAATAATATATTAAAGTTACTGATGTCTTTGCTCCCGCTTAAGTTTTTTTTTCACTAAAACATTGTCATAACAATTAAAAACCCAACTATAAAAGAGTTATCAAATTCGATGCAGTGATTTTTAAGTTTTGCGGCTAGCAACACATTAGGCTATTAATTTTTATTTATATTCTAGTCCGCGAAGAATAGTAGCCTAGCTACGACCTATTCTCAGGCCTACCGAGTATAATTGAGAAAAAAGTTTCATAAAAATCGGTCAAGCCGTTTCGGAGGAGTTTGATAACAAACACGAGATTTTTATATATTAGGAGATATTGAAGATTTAAATAATTCATTGAACCAGGCGTAACTTTGCGGAAGTCCATATTAATAAACTGAAATAATTACTTTGCTCACCCGCGACCTTACGATAGTTACGTTTATGCAAGAAATGCGTGTTCATGCTGAAGATTTAACTGATGTATAATTGTATATTCCAGGTTTTAATAATTGTACACTTAATTATTTACCTTGTCACTGTCACTTTATGTTTGAACATTTGTACAAAATTGGCTGGAAGTACCTCGTGAGAAGGTGCTAAAATATACGGATAATACTAGACTGTACCAAATAATAGTTTACTTAACACAGTCTAGCTCTTGCCCGCGACTCCGTCTGCAAATAATTCGTTTATCGTTATCCCGCAGGAACTATACAACTTTTCGGGATGAAAACTATCCTATGTTCTTTCCCAGTGTCTCAAACTATCTCCCTCCATACTAATTTAATTTATATCTAAATTTGTTCAGTGGTTTAAACGTGAAGAGGTAACAGACAGACAACTAGACATACAGACAGACAAACTTTCGTTTTTATAATATTGGTATGGATATGGATACTAAAATAAACAAGTCCATCGATAGTCTTTTTTAAACTTTCGTGATTTTCACTCATAATTACTATACTAAACGGGACTTATCACGCAATTAATATTTACCTCGACGTTTCGGCCACATTTCAGCAGCCGTGGTCACGTGAGTTGCGTGATAACTGATAAGTACCGTTTAGTATAGTAATTATGAGGTCCATCGATTTTACAGTAATTTTTTACCCAACACATTATATCGGTCTGATCTGTAGATTTTCATCAAAGCGTGCATGCCTAAAGAGAACGGACAATATACACTCGTAAGTGCCATGATAATTATATGCTATACTCAAGAAAAAAGCGCCCCTTATTATACATCGTGTTTTTTTTTAAATTCCGTTAAGTTCGACACGTTGCTCGGTACATAAATATAAACTGCTTGGTATATTGACTTTTGTTAAAATAAAAAAAAAATAAAAAAATTAGATTGCGGCATTTTAATTTTCGGTTATGACATTGATGCGACACATAATAAAATAAAAGGTATCTATGTCGAACGAAGTCGCCTTATTAATCTCCTTGTAGCGAATAGCTATGAATTGAAAACTATTTACTGACGAAATTTAAAAGATAAATTTTAAATTAAGGGATTAATTAAAAACAAAATTTAATTAATTATTTTTGTGTAATGGAGTTACCCATAAACTTTGTATGACTAACTTTCGTTACACAAAAGTAGCGATCGTGGCTTTTGTTTTGATTAAGCCGTTAACTATGTATATTTTTTTTGAAAACGATCCTAATAATAATAGGACATAATGAAGGACCTTTTACACTGGTTCAGCAATTAAATTTAATTATTGAATATCTCAAAATAGTACCTAAGAGTAGTAGATAATCTTTTCTTAGTTAGCTTCCCTAAGTTATGGAAATAAAAAAAACCGGTGTATAAAATATAGCTAAAATATTCCCAGAAGGGGCCAAAATTATACTCGTTAGGCTATCTATGCTGTGAAATTTGGTATTTTCGCTTATCTCTTGCTTAACAGCAAGCGGGGTTACACACGTTACGTGCTATGTGCTACGCCGCGTAGATAGCAGCTACGGCGTAGATAACAGCTACGGCGTAGCACCAGTGAAGTTTTATGGTACATGTGAGATTTCTTGGTTGTGATTTATGAAGTAACAACACTAAATGATGTTTACGTCCTATAATCATCATCCCAGCTAGCATATATGTTCCACTGCAAGGCACAGATCTCTCAGAATGAAGCGAGAAAGAAGGCTGCGCCGTAGTTCCCACGCGGGCCCAGCGCGGATTGGGAACTTCACACGCACCATTTAATTTCTTCTAAGGTGTATGCAGGTTTACTCACGATGTTTTCCTTTGCCGTATAGCTCATGATAAATTTCAAATGTATTTTCGCACATAAATTCCGAAAAACTCAGAGTGCGAGAACGGGCTCGAACTCACGACCCAATGCTTGAGAGGCCATAGTTCGAACCAGTAGGCCACCACGGCTTCGGAATGTTTACATACAAACAATCAAATGATTTTAAGAGGGTTTATACCTGCTGAGCTGGCAACGTTGCATTTTTGTTAGTTTTTCTCGATTATTCCATAAAAATTTAATGAAATTGTTTTAATATATAAGTTAATGTGTCTACTGCAATAAAAATTCGTGATAGACTTTTATTTTCTTTAAAAACGAACAAATTATTACCTAACGGTTTTTAAAGAAAATAAAAGTCTTATCACGAATTATTATTGCAGTAGACACGTTTACTTATATATTAGAACAATTTGTATACAAAAAATTTTTAATTTTCATTCAATTTTTATGGAATAATCGAGAAAAACTAACAAAAATGCAACGTTGCCAGCTCAGCAGGTATAAACCCTCTTAAGCTCCTACTAAACAATTATTTTACTACACAATTATACACCGCGTTTTTTTTTTCTATTTCCGTTAACTTTAAGGGAAGATTATTCAGGCCAATTAGAGTTAATTTATCGAAGAAACTAGTGTCTTAACTCTTACTATTTTTGAGATATTCAATAATTCAATTTAAAAGCCGAACCAGTTTAAATTTCCTTCATTACGTCCTATTATTATTTATCTTTTAAATTTCGTCAATAAAGAGTTTTTCATTCATAGCTATTTGGCAGTCGTGGTGGTGGTGGTCGTGGTTGTTGACTCGTGACCATGGCTGCTGCAATGTAACCGAAACGTGGAGGTAAATATTGTTTGCGTGATAAGTCCCGTTTAGTATAATAGTTATGAATATTATACGTAGATTTCCACATTGAAATGATACCACAAAACTCGCTGTTTCAAATAAATCTCCAACATTTCAGTACAGCGTTGGGTTATAATAGTTAAAGTTTCAAGCATTAAGGTTGCGCCAGACATAACCTTGTCATTAGCGCTAATGTTGACACAAGTATCGAGTAAAGTCGATACCCCTTTACGAGGCCACATCCTCGCTTAACGACTCGCGGTGTTAGAGTAACAATAATAATGTTCGCAGTAGAGGTTATCTAATCTATGAAAATTCTCCGTGGAATGTAAATAGATACTTTGTTATTTCATTTTAGCAAAGCACGATTCTAATTAAAGTTGACTTTCGTCGTCATTATCATAGCCTATAAAAACATTCTGGCAGGATAACGATAAACGAATGATTCGCAGACGGAGTCACGGGCAACAGTATGCTTAGTATAAGTTTTACTTGACCAAATACTTCTCGATCGCGTTTACGTAAAAATTTCAATTCTATGGAAACTTGGACGCGCGCGCGCTGAGGCGCTGTATGCTTAGTATAAGTTTTCCTTCACTTCAATACTTCTCGATCGCGTTTACGTAAAAATTTCAATTCTATGGAAACATAGACGCGCGCGCGCGGAGGCGCTGTCCATGTTTCCCTAGTAATTGAATTTTTTACGTAAACGCGATCGAGAAGTATTGAAGTGAAGGAAAACTTATACTAAGCGTACTGTTTCCATAGTAATTGATTTTTTTACGTAAACGCGATCGAGAAGTATTTGGTGAAGTAAAACTTATACTAAGCATACAGCTATAATAAAAACTAAATGTAATCAAACATGAAACAATGACATGACCAACAGCCAACAGTTACGGCGTCGGGTTAACCAGCCAACTGCCATATTTGTAATTGACATTCACGCGTCGCACTTTCGACGTACTATTTAGTTTCGTACTCGTACTCATGTTTCTTTACATTTTAAACATGAAACTACCGTCAGACTCACTCATAGTGAAAATAAACGGATCACTCGCGTCTTAAAACGAGTTTAAGTCGACATGATTCGGGCTAATCCGTAGCCCTTCTTCCGGGTGATCCGTTTATTTTCACTATTTGTTTACATTTACTTAAGGATCTAAACATTTCTAGTATAGTTTAAAAATATTTCAACCAACTGAGTCAAAGATCACGTTTGTATCGACCCTAGCGCCACCTAGTCACCAAATAAAGAAACTGCTACATACTATCGCGCTATCGTTGTTTCTCAAGTCGGATGGACACATATTTAATACAATTTCCAACTCTTTTTTTAATTAGGCCCCCGAGCATAAAGCTCCCAGAATGAAACGGTTTGGGCCATAGTTCCCACACAGGCCCAGTGCGTATTGCCCACTTCACATAAATCATTGAATCTCTTCGTAGGTGAGTGCACGTTATCTCACGATATTTTTCTTTCACCATAAAGTTCATGGTAAATTTCAAATTCGAACAAAAATTTCAAAAAAACTCAGAGGTGCGAGCCCTGGCTCGAACCCACGATACTTTGCTTGAAAGCCCATAGGTCAAACACTAAGCCATCACGGCTTGTCTTAATACTTAATAGTAATACGTAATAGTTCGTGATAGTTTAAAACATAGAATAGGGTATGAAAAATAGCCTACGACCTATTCTCAGACCCACCAAATATAGAGAAAAAATTTGATAATAAATAAAAAATAAAACCGACTTCAAAAAACACCCAAAAACTAAAAAGCAAAAAAAAAAAAAAAAATTGAACCGACTACGAACAAAAAGCATAGATATATCTTTCTACTAAGGGTAAGGCCACACGAACGTAATTTTGTGAGTCATGAGCGGCAGAATTTCGGTTCGCGCCATACAATATGCGGGCCATCACGTATCACACTCACATGACACAATGTATGGCGCAACCGCAATTCTGCCGCTCACAACTCACAAAATTACGCTCGTGTGGCCTCACCCTATTCTGTTTTTATTAAAAATATAACTTTCCGCGATATTTTTTACCGCCAACATAATAAAAATGTTTTTTTTTAATATCGAACCTCAATTGTTTTTAATTTTATCACAGAAAATCACATCTGTCAAATACATGACAAACATTTTTACAATTTTCACTGGCTTCGCTCGATTACTGTTTGTTTTTGCCATAGTTAAATTTAATAGAAGAAAACATGGATGAAGAAGAAAAAATATTGTATATGCTCACTTCGTTTGTATCGCAACTCGCGTCACTCGCCTTTTAAGACCTCACTTATGCAACCGTTGCATAAAATACTATTCCAGCGCGGGTGAATCCGCGAGTTCAGTAAAGTTCTAAAATATAAATAGATAGCACAGGGACTCAAACGCCTCGTTTACTTGGGAAGCCATGCGCCGTTTCTCATGTCATACTGCTTCATTTTCCAGGCACTTTGTCACGAGCTCAAGCGCACTGATCGTATCTTGTTTAGTTGCCACTTGCGGCTCAATAGAGGTATGGAAAGATAAGGCTGCAGCGAGGTGCTTCTGTTCACATACCATTGTTAGTTAGCATAGTTGCTACATAGGGTTTTTGGAACGGACTTAGGATTTGTAATATATAAGTTTCAAACTTTCTTCGGCGACTTCGACCATTGAACATGAGCTTAACAAAATACTTATATAGATTCTCAAATAAAACTGTCGTTTAGGCATAAGCTTTCGTGTTTGTTTTTTTTTATTATTTATCGTTAGTACAGAATTTTAGATAGAGAAAAAGGTTTCATAAAAATCGGTCAAGCCGTTTCGGAGGAGGACCTAATATTATGTAGATTGTACTTAGATAGGTATTTATTGGTTTCTCAAACTACGTTCAAGAAACCAATAAATATCTAAGTACAATCAACATAATATTAGTTCGCCACAAGTTCGCTAACAAACACTGACACGAAATTTTTATATATTAGATTAGCTACTGCCCGCGACTCCGTCTGCAAAGAATGATAGGAGTATAAAAAATAGCCTACGACCTATATTCTCAGACCTACCGAATATGGAAAAAAAAGTTTTATAAAAATCGGTCAAGCCGTCTCGGAGGAGTTCGATAACAAACAGCATGACACGAAATTTTTATATATATAGATTAATTACATATTTGATGCGATGGCTGCATTTATTATGCCTTCAACTGTACTTTATGCAGCGGACCGGAACGTAACGTGTAGAATCGACCAAAACATAAGAGTTGAAATCTACGTCATATTGTCACATTAACAGGAAAGTGGGGCAGAACGTGTATACGTTTGGTATGTAGTCTTCTTCATCTCAATAGAAGCACGCCTTTAAGCATTTTACTTCCAGAGAAATGATACATCTGTCGCATTGTTTATCTACGGATAAACCACTATCAATAGAAAATTCTGGAACATACGCGGGCCCGATAGCAATTTTGATGGCCTGATAAAAAGTTGTTACACACTCTAGATACTTATGGGGAATATGGAGTATTCCTGATGCTGATACTGGTCCGGATATATGTGCCTAAGGGGTAGTAAAAAATCCTTTTTTAGATTTTTGGCTTGTGTATCCGATGAATGCAATGTACACAGTAAAATCCATAGTTTTGGATCACAAAGATAATAATAATTAGATAACTGCGCCTTCAGTGAACTCTTTTAAAAATAGATAGGACATTTTGTAAGGACTCAAATTACAAGTGTAGTGTGTGTTACACAATATTAGCTCGATGAGCTGGTAGTGTTTCATTTTAAATAATAATAATGATAACTTAGAGCCCGTTGTTTGATCAATAGTTAAATAAACTAACATGTAGTTAAAATGTATGGCAAAGATAACAATAGTTAACGCATTTCAACGGCAATTTGACTATTAGTTTGTTTAACTATTGATCGCATGACGCATTTTTTGACAATACTTAGGTCAAGACGTGTTAGAAAGCGTGAAATGACGTTTACCCTTATTTGTCTAAAATCCTCGTAACATACTGAAAGAGTTTCGCCATAAAAGTAAAATAACAAACCATTAAAAGCTTTCTAGTTCTAACTCCAACCGCTAAAAATAGCAGATTCATCTTTGTAAACCTACTTAGCGGTATTCATCGTGTGTCGGATTTGTTTGCGGCGCCCGGCACTTCCCAGCGCGATAAAAGCCTCTTTGTGTGTCCCTATAGAGACCCGGAATAACTCTTCCAGTCCTAGAGGTACGCGGTTCGTATGCTATATGAGTATAGACTCTGGGTTTTGAAAAGTTCGAGCTATACGGACAGAGTATTTGCTTTTCCGCTGATTTGCGCGTACTAGTTTCCCGCGTGGGTTAAAGTTGAAGTGCTGGAACTATGTAATTGCAAATATGAGAAAGTGAAGCCGAGAATTGAGTTCAAAAACAGAAGCTTTTGTATTAGCATAAGGGTTAGTTCAAACCGAGATGCGAAGCAGCACATTTTATGGAGAAAATACATCAACGAGTATTCATTTTGACGTAATCACCAATAAAATATGCCGCATCGCATTTCTTGTGAACAGGTTCTAAGAATAAATACTTTAAGAATCGAAACCTGACACCCGCCGCAGACATACACTCAAATAAGGCTAGATTAAGAGCTGTAACCATAATAATACCAATTTATAGATACTCTCATAATATTTTAAATTAAGTAATGTTGCAACGGGTATGTATTACAATACCGAAGTACGAAAGACCGAATGTATTAAAACATCGAATGGGTCAAAAGACCGACACGATTTTTTTCTGAAACCGTTAACTTTTTAAGATTGTTATAAAACTAACCTGACCTAACTTAATGGGTTCTGTATGATGCCGTTTTAATAAATTCTGAGAAGTTTACGGTTTCAGAAAAAAATCGTGTCGGTCTTTTGACCCATTCGATGTTTTAATACATTCGGTCTTTCGTACTTCGGTATTGTAATACATACCCGTTGCAGCGTGTCACGCAGACGACAAGCTTGAAACTCCGATTGCTGTGGAAGAAACCAGGTTCTCTTTCGCTTTTTAAAAATTTATACCTTTTTGTGTAATCAAGTCACATGTTAATTAAATTATCGCACGTTTAGAATGAGACTGTCACAATTCCAATTATTCTCATTTCCAAAATAAACTTGATGTAAAAAGAAAAACAGGTTTAATTTTGAAATGAGAATACTTCGGACGGTGTAAGTCTCATTCTAATCATGCGTTACGCACTTACCACTATCAAAGATTGGAAATAGCAGCTTGGAGACCTCTCGTCGTTACCTATGCGGCCAGTGTTTTAAAAATCAATGCCTGTGGCAGAAAATCTCGACGAAGTGTTATTATTTTGTAGTTTTAGGTTAGCGAATATTCAGTTGTAGATTTCCAATTGTATTTTATAACCAGTAGTAGCAAAGATGCTTGTACCAATTTAAGCTGCTTCGCCAATTCAGTCAGTTTTATTCCGTTGCTGTTACTAGTAAAGATTCCAGAACAGCTCTGCTGTTTCTACGTGCTTTGTTAAACAGACGTAAAAATGTTGTTTCCGAGAACATTGAAAAGAGCATTTGCAATTTTCTCCGCTGTATTGAAGTGGTAGGGCATTGTTTTGGTGCTATAAAGGTTTCCTGCAACTGTTTGATGTTTTGAGTTCTATTCAAATATAAATTTAATTAGCGCTATTTAGACGTTTCCTTTGAATTGCTGAAGAAGAAAATTATTTTTAGCGGCTGGTACTTTGTTCGCCTCTTCGTTTTCAAAGGTCTGTGTGAAACCCAGCAGATTCATCACGCACTCGACTTTAAAATTTAATTCGGCATTGTTTTGTTTTTAGCGTTGATTTATTGGCTTGGTTTTTAAGGATTATACACATTTTTGTCTGCGTGTCTCCTGTGGACATGGCGAAAGTTAAGGGTCTATAGTCAATATTTTTAGGGTTCCGTACCTCAAAAGGAAAAACGGAACCCTTATAGGATCACTTTGTTGTCCGTCCGTCCGTTCGTCCGTCTGTCTGTCAAGACCCTTTTTCTCAGGAACGCGTGGAGGTATCAAGCTGAAATTTATATCAAATACTCAAGTCTACTGTCCCTTGGAGCTGTGAAAAAATCAAACATCTAAGCCAACGCAATCAAAAGATACAGCCGTTTGTGACGCAAATTTCCGCATATTTTCGAAACTCGCAAGGGAATCAAAACCTACAGGGTACTTCCCGTGAACTCAGAATCTTGAAATTTGGTACGAAGCTAGGTCTTATAGCACAGATAAAGGAAAAATTGCGAAAAGCTTAAATTTTTTTGTCTGTCTGTCTATATCAGTAACCAACGCACATTTTCGACACTCGCAAGAGAATCAAAACTTACAGGGTACTTCCCGTGAACTCAGAATCTTAAAATTTGGTCCAAAGCAAGGCCTTATAGCACAGATAAAGGAAAAATTGCGAAAAGCATATTTTTTTTTGTCTGTCTGTCTATATCAGTAACCAATCTACAATGATCCCACACTGCGCACATTTTGCTTAGGAGCAGGGGTCTGCTAAGACTGGATATTCATAGATACATATAAATTTGTATGGAACCCTAGGTGCGCGAGTCCGACTCGCACTTGGCCAGTTTTTTAGTAAAGTTTACATCGGCGTGTGACGCCTGGCCAACCTTTAGCCTATTTAAATAAATCTTAAGTTTTCTGACTCGGGAGTCGCTAATCGCCACAGGACACACAACTTTTGTTTCTGACATTATGTATGACCCATAGACAGTTTTTTTCCAAGTTAAGAAGATATACAGTCGGTATTATAAATATTGGAGCTGGTTCATCATCATCATCATCCCAGCCTATATACGTCCCACTGCAGGGCACAGGCCTCCTCTCAGAATGCAATGGCTTGAGCCATGTAGTTTCCATGCGGGCCCAGTGCGGATTTGGAACTTCACACGCGCCATTGAAATTCTTCTCAGGTGGGTGCAGGTTTCCTCACGATGTTTTCCTGCACCGTAAAGCTTATAGTATATTTCAAATATAATTTCGCACATAAATTCCGAAAAACTAACAGGTGCGAGCCTGGATTTGAACCCGATTACCTCTCAAGGAGCTGTTTAGATGGTCAAAAATATGTAAGCATGCCTGTATGCGATTGACAATACGGTTGTCTTCAGCTATGCATGAGCACCTAGACAGCTCCCATAAGTATTTATGATGGCGACTATAAAATGCGGAATAAACTTAAAATGCACGCAAAAATAAGTTTTGAATTAGAAGTATACAAAGCATTAATAACTGAAATCAATGGCATAAGCTTATAGATAAGGCGAACATAGAATTCTATATTAAAATCGATGATCTTTTGTATGATTAACCTAATATAGGTGAAAAACTTAAGGAGATGACCTGTTGTATGTAGTAGTGCACAAAATTGATATGGAGCTTAAGTCATTTTTCTAATTTGGAACGTCTATTTGTTTATACGGACACGTTACTACTACATACAACAGGTCATCTTCTTAAGTTTTTCACCTATAGCTACAGTAAGATTATTTCCACTTTGACATTCGGCAATTGTCGACATACAGCGAGGGAGATCGGAAGTGCAATACTTAGACTGAGGTTTTAATGTTATTAAATACATTAATGTTTGAAAATTTTATGTGATTAAATTCTAGGATTTTATATAAGTACTGTATGAGAAAACATGAACCTTTACGATTAAAACTGAGACGTCCCGAGTGTCCGAGTGGTAATAATCTTAATGTCCATTGATTTAGACGGCCGGATAGCCTAGTTGTTAGAGAACCTGACTACGAAGCTTGAGGTCCCGGGTTCGATTCCCGGTCAGGGCAGATATTTGTGTGAAAAATACGAATGTTTGTGCTCGAGTCATGGATGTTTAATATGTATTTATCTATATAAGTATGTTTATATGTTGTCTAGTACCCATAGTACAAGCTTTGCTTAGTTTGGGACTAGGTCAATTGGTGTGAATTGTCCCGTGATATTTATTTTATTTATTTTAATTTAATATAGTGTTTTTAGGTGAATAGGCGCAGTACTGCCCACATTCACGTTCGATGTCATGTTTAGTCATTATTTATAAATATTTGTTGAAAACATAAATATAAATAACTTTAAAACGGCTAAACCAATTTTGATGAAACATGTTTAAGAACCATTGCCAAAAAATCTGCTTTCAAATCGGTTCACTCGTTTAAGAGATATGATACCACAGACAGACAAACACACATAACGGTCAAACTTATAACACCCCTCTTTTTGTTTTGAGGTCAAAAATATTTTTTCGCTGTCAAAATAGAGTAATAAAAACCATTACACACTGAATTCACGTTACCTTCTCTGGAAGCCTTATATTCAGTTGCAGAATTGCAAATAGGCAAAATTCACCTTTCGGTTGCCCGCTGAATGAATATTCTGGATTATTCCCGACTATTAACTAGAATGCACTGCGCAGAAACTGCAGCGGTATTATATGTGTGTGAAGCATTATTACGTACGTGTGTGGTTTGGCTTCTTCAAAGAGTTTTCCACCAAAAGGCGGAGGTATCGCGGTTTGACTGCCTTTGAAGAAGCGCCGTAAAGACTGCCTCGAAATTATTTTACGCGTTCGTGTTTTTTAAGTCTTTTGTTGGGTGTATCACGTTGCCGGATCTCTTTAATTTATCCTTAAACAGAACTAAACAAGGCTTGACTACTCGTAAATTTGAATACCTAAATAAGCCTTCTGAGGAAATAAAATATTTGCTAATATTATCATATTTCCCAAAAGAAACTCTGTCGGTCTCTCTGTTACCTCTTCACGCTTTGACAGCTGAACCGAGATGGAATTTGGTAGATAGTTTGAGACTCTGCGAAGGACAAAGAATAATTTTTACCTCGAAAAATTGCATAGTTCCCGCGTGCTAGCGACTTTTTTTTTATGTTAGTGAAGACAGTCAAACGAAACTAGTGGGTCACCTGATGTTAAATCAACACCACTGTCCATACAATACAAAAAAAAAATACAAAAAAGAAAATTGCACACTCGCCTCTTAAAGGCACCCAGGTCGTAACTCGATGGGAAGACCCCAGCGGGAAGCTCGTTCCAGATTTTGCAAGTTCGTGGCAAAAAAGACCGCTTAAAACGCACCGTCGAGGACTGCCATTCATCAACATGATGTCGATGAAATGAACGCTTACGACGGGAGGATCTGTAATGGAACCCCGCAGCTGGAATGAGGTCAAAGAGTTCCTCAGAGCATTCCTCAGAGCAAGAGGATCGAGTTTAACGGAGAGTGAGGGGTTGCCGACAACTCGGCACGCCCTGCGCTGTATGCGATCAAGTGAAAGCAGCTGATATTGGAACTAAGCGACTAGCAATAAACGAATTATTTGCAGACGGATCTGCAAAGAAATCGTCTACAGAGCAGAGCCTACTAGTAGTCTACTGCAGAGTCTACTATAACTTCATCATCAACATAATGCCTATAATTAACAGCTTTGTCTTGTTGTTTAGACGACCAGATGGCCTAGTGGTTAGAGACCCTGACTATGAAGCTTGAGGTCCCGGGTTCGATTCCCGTGTCGGGGCAGATATTTGTATGAAAAATACGAATGTTTGTTGTCGGGTCTTGGGTGTTTAATATGTATTTAAGTATGTATCTATCTATATTAAGTATGTTTATCCGTTTTCTAGTACCCATAACACAAGCTTTGCTAAGCTTACTTTGGGACTAGGTCAATTGGTCTGAATTGTCCCGTGATATTTATTTTATTTTGTTAACTCCTAAAGGCGATAAAAACTACTCAAATAAAAACCGGCCAAGTGCGAGTCGGACTCGCGCACAAAGGGTTACGTACCATTATCTATAAAAACTGCAAAAAAATCACGTTTGTTGTATGGAGCCCCCTTAAATATTTATTTTATTCTATTTTTTAGTATGTGTTGTGATAGCGGCAATAGAAATACATCATCTGTGAAAATTTCAACTGTCTAACTATCACGGTTCATGAGATACAGCCTGGTGATAGACGGACAGACAGATGGACGGACAGCAGAGTCTTAGTAATAGGGTCCTGTTTTACCCTCTGGGCACGGGACCCTAAAATATGTATCGTAAACCGCCGCTTTGCTTAAACCCTATACCATCTACCTATTCCCCAAGAACACCGCAAAAAGTATACTCAACTTTTATGGAAGCGGAAGCTAAAAACCTCTAAGCACATGGCAGTGTTAACGTGTAAACTTGAATGATAAATGTCGGGTCCGTGCGCGTGAGTACAAGGATCGGCTTTTAGCGACCCCGTCCACCTGGTGCCGAGATTATGACGCATTGCCCGCCTTCATTATGAAAGAAACCACTCCAACTTTTAATGTGGCAGCCGGACTTTAGGCCCCTAAATTATTATGACACAATTTTAGCGGGAAACAGAAACGCTTACGAAATTATAGGTGTATTTTCTGAAGTTTGTTTATTTACAGCGCGGACGTAATAGGAGGTAGAAGGAAAGTTTTTTTAGTACTTTTTAAAATAACGATGTATACAATGAACGATGATTCTACATGTTATTTAATGTTATATAAAATATGTACGTCGTTTTTATTAAGCTTTTCAATTGCTACTGCTTTATTAATATTTAAATGTTTAGTTGTAAAGAAGCAATTCAGTATTATCATCTCGACTTATATAATGTCCCATTTATAGGGCACAAGTCTCCTCTCAGAATGAAAGAGCTTGGGCTGTAGTTCCAACGCGGGTCTAGTGTGGATTAAAAACTTCAGATACACCATTGAATGTCTTCACGATGATCTTCTTCGACGAGAAGCTCATGGTGAATTTCAAAATCGCATGTAAATTCCAAAATACTCAGAGCTTCGAGCCCCGGCTTTCCAATGCGGGCATAGGACTTCTCTGATCATTAAGCAAAGCAGAACAGAAGTAGCATTTACTATTAACAGGAGTGACTCATTCTACGTTAAAATTTAAATGTTTATTGGAGCACGTGTCAATGAAAGCGCTAACGGGATAAATCAACAGCACATTCGCTGCCTATTTAATTCGCATCGTAATAAATTTCACCGGTGAATTGAGCAAACAAAACTGGCTGACGCGGATTGTTCGCAGTTGTTCTGCGGCTGTTCGTTGTTCGCCATGTTCATGTGAACAACGAACAATGTGTGACAACGACAGTCGCGATCCCGTTGTCTGCATCCCCTTCGTTCGTCGTTGTAACGAGTGGCGGGTTTATTGTGTTCTTACTTCGTCCTGACGAGAGCGGCACGGACGGTGACGTTTAACAGAATGCCAATTGCAGAGGAACTTTGAATAACTTTACATTGTCGTATACACATAATCAATAATAAGAAGAATATAAAAAAAATATCTAATACACTTATTTCTTCTAGAAGTGACACTTTTTCGCGTCTCTTTCTTTTAATACGAACATGATTTTTTTGTGTTTTGGTAGATAGGTATTTCTAAATATCGGTACCTTACTCATTAGTTCTGAAGCGTGATCTCTCTGCAGTAACCAAACCAGTTAATAGAATAATATTCAAGCGTGCTCCATTATAGACTAAGCTGGAAAAATTAATACCTATCTGGTTCTTAGCCAAACAGGCGCTTCGCGAGATACATTGTTCATGAGATACAGCCTGGTGACAGATGGACTGCGGAGCCTCAGTAATAGGGTCCCGTTTTTACCCCTTATGCACGGGACCCTAAAAAGAATGTCAGTACTTTGGAAAACACGTGTTATTTAAGTGAAGACGAGAGTGGATGAAGGGGGTATGTCGCATTTTTTTTATTTTCGGTTTTATGTCCATAAATGAAGGTTCTAAGTCATAATGCAACACCGGACGCTATCAGTTCTATATGTTTATGTTTTTAAGCTATAACAGCTTTAAACCCAGTGTATGAAGGACCTATGTACAAGAATAAGTTATGTTCTTCGTGAATGAAGGTGCTAAGGGCACATGACTCTAGAAGTGGTTAGCAGTTTGCGAGTGAATGTAACAGAAGAAAGTGTCATGTAAGCACTTAGCTCCTTCATCCATGTTATGAGACAAACTTTTATTTTCTCTTATTCTGACATATCCGATATACAAAAAAAAAAAAGAAAACATTATAGGGATCAGCTGAAATTTATAAACTCTGAATGCAGGTATTTTTTTACGAAGAATTTTGTTACAATAAACACTTTCATTTATTTAACTTCTTTTCTTTGCAGAACAGGTTAAAGGAGAAAGAAGGGGTTATGTACTTTTTTTTATAAAAAAAAAGTTTTTTAAAAGCATTTATTAAAAATCAATAGATCAGGCTATTTGGTTGATTTTTATAAAAGTAACAATACCCTATTCAATTTAGAAACAAAATTACAACGTAAAAACCTTTAACTGCGATTTACTCGAAATAATGTTTTTGTGACATACCCCCTTCATCCACTTATGTCTTCACGTATTCAAATACCTTAAAAAAAATCCAAAAAAAGAAAAAAGTTAACCTAGTATGGAAATTCTATGAAAATATACCAATTTGACACATGACACGCCGCGAGTTACTTCACATTTCTGCCACATCGCGCGTTGCGATCGATTTAACGTTCCCCACCACCCACTTTGCACATAGCCAATATTCAGACAGTAGCTTGTTCCAATATGTACTTTACATTTAGAATTGAAATAACATTTTTTTTCAAATTTTTATATGCCACATATCTTTAAATAACAGGTAAGTATAAGCAAAAATTTAGCATTTCAAATATTGAATGTACCATTTGACCCATCAAATTATATCCTGCTTTCATCGGTGGCACTTAGCTATCATAAAACTAAATAAAATAGCATGCATTTCTTTCTAACTTATCTAGACTAAAAAGGACAAAAATAAATCCAACTCGACAATGTAGGCGTACCTACTGCCTGTGCAGATGAGATAGAATGGCCTGCAAATAGATTAACATCACGTCTCCAAGGGTTCGCCGCAAAAGGACTCCGCGGAAATGAAGGTTGTCTGTGGGGTGGTACCATTTCCGCGGCCGAGCGGAAACGGCGCTCGCTTAACAGCGGGCCATTATCACAGTGCTGCCAACACCGTATTGTGAACTTTGCTTTTGTCTATGACTTGAGTTGTCTATGAGAGCATGCAATTTACGATCTTTGTCTGAAATCAACCCTGAAAGCATAGAGGTGGATATTAAGTGTAAACATTTTGTTTTTTTTATCAATTATTGTTTAAAAAGATTAAAATACTCAAGCTTTTGCATAATATAACTGGAATACCTATGTACGGTCGCGTGCTTTAATTTGAGACCCACTTAAAGTTGACAGTCCTGTCATGTTATATAGGAATTCAAGGCATATTTTTTCGAAATGGGTCCCGCCCAAATTAAAGCACGCGACCGTACTTCTTATGAAAAATATTTACAGTTCAAATATTCTTTATCGTAACCACAAATCAGTAGAATCATCATCATCATCCATCGTCATCCCAGCCTATATACGTCCTACTGCAGGGCACATGCCTCCTCTCAGAATGAGAGGGCTTGGACCGTAGTTCCCACGCGGGCCCAGTGTGGATGGGGGACATCACATACACCATTGAATTTCTTCTCAGGTGTAAGAATGCAGGTTTTCTCACGATGTTTTAGTGAGGAATCAGTAGAATGAGTCAAGAAAAATAAAAAAACATAGAAGACAAAACGCAGTCATACTCTTTTAAAAGCGACTTGTTTCAGACAACCATTTAGATTATTTTTACTAAATACCCCAGCTATAATTTTCTTATTATCATGACATTCACCTTCATCATCATTGTCAGTCGGAAGACGTTCCCTGCTGGACATTTGCTATTCGCATAGATCTTGTGCTAGCCATAGCTAATGGCTGTGACTGTGTCCACCAGATCTTTTGTACAGCTTGCGGAAGGCCTATGAACAATTCACCTACCGGTCCGTGGTCGCCACTCCATAAACTTAACGTACCAACACCATCAGTCCTGCCCATAGCAACTGGAAGTTATAATCATTTTACTTTTTGTTTTCATTAAAAAGTAAACAAGCTAGATGTGTAAATCACACTTACTTGAACTTTAAGACCACAGGTAACGGTTGTGAAGTAAATCCTGACACATTGCACTTTTATGAAGTTTCTGAATATGGTCAATTTCAATTATAGGAAAAAACGCTATACCTTCGTGTTGCGTATGACAAAATAGTAAGTATAGCATATTTTTCGTATGGGTCACATTGTCAATATTCAGAAACTTCATAGTCGTGCAATGTGTCAGGATTTATTTTATAACGGTCCTTGAAATTAACCCGAAATTATTCCAATGCTAACTCCGCCGCCCACGCAATCCACTCAACAAAAACGTATGCGGCATAGGACCCAAAAGTATAAAAGTAAACTAAACGACTGAGTAAAATTATTTATTCCGATTCGCTAAATTTATTTTACGTAAAAAACCGGCCAAGTGAGAGTCGGACTCGCGCACCGAGGGTTCCGTACAAATTTATATGGATCTATGAACATCCAGTCTTAGCAGAAATGTGCGCAGTGTGGGATCATTGTAGATTGGTTACTGATATAGACAGACAGACAAAAAAATTATGCTTTTCGTAATTTTACCTTTATCTGTGCTATAAGACCTTGCTTCGTACCAAATTTCAAGATTCTGAGTTCACGGGAAGTACCCTTTAGGTTTTGATTCCCTTGCGAGTTTCGAAAATATGCGGAAATTTGCGTCATAACCGGCTGTATCTTTTGATTGCGTTGGCTTAGAAGTTTGATTTTTTCTCTGCTCCAAGGGACAGTAGACTTGAGTATTTGATATAAATTTCAGCTTGATACCTCCACGCGTTCCTGAGAAAAAGGGTCTTGACAGACAGACGGACGAACGGACGGACGGACAACAAAGTGATCCTATAAGGGTTCCGTTTTTCCTTTTGAGGTACGGAACCCTAAAAATGTATAAATATACAAAACTAAGTAATGAATTTGCAAAATTGATTGTAATTATTATAAACTGTAATTTAATTACCTCAGATTTTAATGATTCGCTAAATAAATAACATTACTATCATTCTTGAACAATAAGTACCTAGATAAGTTTCGGAATAATATGCAACATGAAATATTTTGGACGCTATTTTAGAACTCAAACCTTTCGAAAAATACCGCCCAAATGCGAGTCGGACTTGCGCACGAAGGGCTCCGTACCATTATCTATAAAAACAGCAAAAAAATCACGTTTGTTGTATGGGAGCTCCCCTTAAATATTTGTTTTATTTTAATTTAATAATTTAATATTCTGTGAATAAATTCAAGCGTCTACCTGTTGCCGTTATCAATATCAAGCAAAAACGGGCAAAAAAGCACGTTTGTTGTATAGGAGCCCCCTTAAATATTTATTTTATTCTGATTTTTAGTATTTGTAGTTAAAGCGGCAACCGAAATACATCATCTGTGAAAATTTCAACTGTCTAGCTATCACGGTTCATGAGATACATTGCAGCCTGTTGGCAGACGGACAGACGGAGAGACGGACAGAAGGACAGACGGACAGACAGCGGAGCCTCAGTAATAAGGTCCCGTTTTTCCCCTTTGGGCACGGAAACCTAAAAATCATTAATCACGATTTACGACTCTCAATTAGCTAAGTAGTACATATTTTTTTTGGAATTTGATTTACATATTTTACTACCTTAGTCATATTTCATGAAAATATGTGCTCTAAATTTAACTTAACGTGCGCGTCTACACGATAACAAATGATATGATCAAACCATTCAAACTATAACTTCACAAGTTATCGCAGTTACCACTTCATTACCATTTACTACGTTTTCGCTTCTGAAACTAATATTCAAGCGTTCGCGGACCATCGGTCTGCCCTTTGACTTGGCAGTCTGAACAACAGACCAACTTCCAACTTGCTGACACTTGCTGCCAGTTGCTGCAACGTCCGAATGAAACAAGGGCACAGTAAGTGTTGTTATTCAATAAAAGCAGTTTGCATTCAGAGAGTATTTATTGTTTATGGTATCCAAAAAAATACTTACTTCTGTCACTCATCTAATATTTAAATGGGTCTAAAAATATAATTTAAATTTAAATAATATTAATTAATTAAAAAAATATCCAAATACAATCCGTAACTTACATCAATTGACAATGTGTTTGTGCACTTTGTGTGATGTTTGTTTACATTATCAATTATCTAACTAAATATCATCTAATATATAAAAAACTCGTGTCACCTCCGAGACGGCTGATAGATTTTATGAAACTTTTTTATCTGTATTTGGTAGGACTGAGAATAGGTCGTAGGCTATTTTTGATACCTACTTCTATTCTTCGCGGATGGAGTCGCAGGCAACAGATAGTCTAATATATAAAAGTCGCGTATCACGGTGTTTGTTATCGAACTCCTCTGAAACGGCTTAACCGATTTTTATGAAACCTTTTTCTCTTCACTCGGTAGGTCTGAGAATAGGTCGTAGGTTATTTTTTTCGCAGACGAAGTCGCGGGCAACAGCTAGTAAATATATGACATAGGACAATACGAGTAGACACCAATCGACCTAGTCCCAACCTAAGTAAAGATTATACCTTGGCTGCTAGACAACGGATAAACATAAATACGTAATAAAAGAGATACGTAATTAATTACATAAACATATTTAACATTCATTCGTAAACACACAGACATATTATACTACATTCGTTTTGTTTAGCTCGGTTTTAGGTAGCTCCGAGAATGAACTCGTAGAGAGTTTGAAACGCGTTAGCATTTTGTGTGACGTTTGAGATAGTTAAGCCCGTGTGAAATAATAATTATATATTGTTTTATGTGGAAGAATTTGTCGCACAGACATGGCTGTGGTGCGCGGTTTGTAGTGGAGAGAGGAGCGTGAGAAGCAAAAAAAAATTGTAGTTCATCAATTTCGTAGTAATTACTGTATACTAAAAATTACTGTTGTCAAAACACTTATTTAATTGGTCAAAATCATTCAAATGTTCGCTGAATTTCTACTGGAATACATGCTATTACAAACTGGGACAATTAGAATACGAAATTAAATAGTGGGATTGCGATTCCATTAATAAAAAGAAGGTGGTAGCGAGTGTCGCAGTTATTTCTACAACATGCTTAATAGTAGGTTCTTAGACGTAAAATCATGACCAGAACATTCAAACTTTTATAACAGACTAACAATAACATGCAACCCGAGATGCATGCAACTGTGTCAAGTAAAGTATTAGAAGCTCAGTTAAGGTAATCGCGGTCCACATTTCGTAGAAAATATGCCTCAGATAACATACAAGCTTTACAATGAGCATTTCGGTTAAAACAATGTCGACCGCGTTGTAACGAGGTCGCAGTAAAACGACAACCACGACGGCCTAATTCTCCACCAAGCAAGTTACTAAAGCGCTGTTTTATAGGCCCACGTAATACCCAAAGCATTAAAGTACAAACTAGTTCAAAACTCGCAAAAGTACGCGAGCATTTTGCTTTACATGGGGCATGATTGCAACGGAGTTACGTTGGAAGAACTGCAGAAGTATAACTTCAGCGAACGTGTCTGCAGCTCTACCTGCAGTCCCAGACACATGAGCCATTATGACACCGGGAAAGTTTTCAACAAAAAGGCGACGTGGAACTGTTTAGCACGTTAACTGCCGCGAGAGTTGTCGGTAGGTGAAGTTTCTCAAATGCCAGGCTGCAAGAACTCAGGCAGTTACGCTTCAAAAGAGTTTTAAAGAACGTTATAGAAACATAAATGTAAGAAGGAACGAATGTTAATAAGATCATTCGTTTGACCTGCCTGCATTGTATCATGTATAGGTACAACAGAGATGCACTAAAAAGCTAATAAATCATGAAAATGTGTAAGTGCTCAGATTAGAATAAAGTTAAATTTTGGTGTCGGTTTTACAGATTTTTAATGACATTATAATTTAAACAATTTATTGAATCAGGCGTTACTTAGCGGAGGTCCATATTAATGAACTGAAATAATTACTTTGCTCACCCGCGACCTTACGATAGTTACGTTTATGTAAGAAATGCGTGTTCATGCAGTTCTCCCACCTCCACACTGTACGAACACACACAAATCACACAAACCCAACTATCACCACCATAGCATAGCATAGTGAACGCTTGTGGTACCTACTCTGAAGATGGGCTCTGGTTGAGTTCGAAACGCGTCAGTGTAGTTTGGTGGTGGTGATAGTTGATTTGTGTGTGTCCGTACAGTGTGGAGGTGGAGGACCTGCATGAACACGCATTTCTTACATATACGTAACTATCGTAAGGTTGCGGGTGAGCAAAGTAATTGTTTCAGCTCATTTTCAATATTAAAATTTACTTAAATACTTGTGAATGATAGTATACATTTTTGACACATACAAAGTATGTGGGTAAGTAGTTACCCATCGTAACCGGTAAAAAAACCGGTTGTCTGTAAAGTCAGTTTTCGGACGACAGTTTAACGTGATAACGTCATAACAAAACATTCAAACCCCCCCCCCCCCCCCGCACCCCGCATTGTACGGTCGGCGACAAAAGTGCATGAACAAAGCAAAGCAAAAATCCTATGAAGGGAAAACGAGTGCCAGTAGCTACCATATAAGCCGTACTAGTTCAATCGAATCTTACGAGATGGCGTTGTATTACCATATTATATGAAAAAAATACGTTCGCTCGGAATCTTCCTTCTTCACAATTCATATTAATTTATAAATATTGTAATAATTCGTCATGTCAATGTTTAACAAATATTTGAATAATTTGCTTAACGCTGCAAATAACCGAACTCTCGTATGCCGAACGCGGATTGCTCAGGCTTATCTTTTTGTATTTTTTTGGAATCTGTAACATTGGTAATCTAACAAAAACATTTTTCTTAAACCTCACACAACACAAGCCGGGGATCGATCCCGATTCACTCTGGCCAATTGCATCCGTTAGCATCTTCGCCTGCTCTGTTAGCCACTCGGCTATCGAGACATTATGATAACTAGTGAAACTAACAATCGTATATTTTACTTAATCTTTGCATCCTTGTCTAGCTAATGCGTAGATACAGCTAGATAGATTATGTTTGTTGCCGATTGTTGGACTACCGTAATTTAACTTCAGAGATTTTTTGAAGGCAGCTGTATTGAACTGCGACATTAGGTTGAATGTTGAATAATATACTTACTTGGATGTGCCTCATTAATTAAACTGAGGGTAATCTTTATACTAACTTTTCAAAACTATTCGTTACGTGCTGATCTTCTTGTATAAATATCTCAACCGTAATATTATCTGATTAACTAAGTTCTCAAAAAGTTTTTATTTAGGTTCGATTAACGAATTTTTTTAAGGAGAAACGCAGCTATTAGGCAATAAATATTAAATACAATAGAAATATAATATATATAAACAAATAAACATCCACCGACCGGAACATGCAGTGTAGGTAGGCCTCCAACAAGATGGAGCGGCGACCTGGTTAAGGTTGCGGGATCGCGTTGGTTGCGGATGGCACGGACCCGACCTGTTTGGTGAGTCTCGAGGGAGGCCTATGTTCAGCAGTGGACGTCTTCCGGCAGTTATTATGATGATGATGATGATGAAACAACGACATTAAATATAATACTTACATAGGTATACACTTACCATACGAGTATACTACTTATAAAAAATATCAATGGAAAATGTCAGAAGGCCGCACGTGAAAAAACATTGACATGCATGGACAAGCATCGCATCATCATCACCATCATCGTCATCCCAGCCCATATGCGTCCCACTGCAGGGCACAGGGCTCATCTGAGATTGTAAGACCGGCTTGGGTCGTAGTTCCCACGCGGGCTTAGTGCGGGTCGGGAACTTCACACACACCATTGAATTTCTTCGCAGAAAGCTCATGGTAAATTTCAAATGCACTTTCGCACATAAATTCCGAAAAACTCGGTGGTGCGAGCCCGGGCTTGAACCCACGATCCTCTGCTTGAGAGGCCATCATATTAAGTGAAACCACTCTTCCACCACGGCTTTTTATCACAAGCCAAGTTTTCTGACAAAAAGCTTAAATAAATATTTTTGCCAAATCTCGAGCTCGGGATCGAACCCGATTCACTTTGGCCGTTTGTAAGCATATACAGCCACTCTGTTAGCAACTCGGCCATCGAGACATTAGATTAACGAGTGAAACTAAGAATTGTATATTACCTTATATTTGTATCCTTGTCTAACTTACGTGTAAATGTGAATAATTAGAATTTTAATATTTTGCTAAGAGGGTAGATTGAAAATTACTTAACACCAGACCAATTTCAACAAAAAATTATTCTCATTCGTTTGCTTGCTACCTAGGTATTTGTAATTCGATTTGCTTTCTTTGTATTTTTCCGCACTTACTCCATTATTTCATTAACATGAGTTCTCGATGTAACATCAGTTTAGTTAAAAGATCACAAATTATTGCTTTGCACGGTGAAGGCAAAACATTGTCGGAAATCGCCAGAGAGACTGGTTTAAACGTAAGTATTTTTTTCTACTAACTATGTCAAATTAATATTTTTTTAATACTTTAATCATTTACCTACCTTTATAGTTTAATTTAATTTATTTTTATTTTTGTTACAGAGGAAGACAGTTGTTTTATGGGTGCACCGTTATGAAAGCGAAGGGAATTTATTACACCGTGCAAGATCAGGTAGACCACGCCTCATAGACTCAACACAACGTCAAGGCATGGTTACGGATTATGAGGAAAACGGTTTCCTCTCAACCAAACATTATGCCTGTGTTTTTGACACGAGTGTGGCCACTGTTCGTCGTGCTCTGCATAACGAGGGAATTCATCATCGCAGGCATGTAGTTAAGCCCTTGCTCACAGATCGCCACAAAAGGGCAAGGTTAGAATTTGCCATGGAGCATTTGGATTTTGACTGGAGTACCGTCATATTTAGCGACGAATTTAAAGAGTTCCAGCATCTTGGGGCACCATTCCCGGGGCAATGTCATAGCGATCTTTAAAACTTATAATTTTCATCGCAAACGAAGCTATTTTACATGACCCTTTTACTACTTCGCGGAAGAGTACAATATGTAAGTATTCCTGTTTTAAAACTTAATAAAAATGGTTAAAAATATGGCAAGTCACAGTAAGCAGCGTAAAAAAAATCAGGAGTCTGGTGGGCACAGATAGCGTGACCGGAAGCACGGAAGGTGTCCCTCTCTGAGCGGAAGTGGCACATTCCGCTGCGTTATCAGCTCCGCTTCCGGAGTTTGCGCCGGCAATTTACTAACTTTGCTATTACTGGTTTCTATTCCAGTACAGTAAATAATGTTACTGTTAAAAAAATACAAGTTTTTTTGCTGACTATTAAATAAAATAAATAAATAAATAAATATTCGGGGACAATCTTACACAAATCGACCTAGTCCCCAACTAAGCAAAGCTTGTACTATGGGTACTAGACGACGATAAACATACTTATATAGATAAATAAATACTTAAATACATAGAAAACATCCATAACTCAGGAACAAATATTCGTGCTCATCACACAAATAAATGCCCTTACCGGGATTTGTACCAGGACCTCTTGCTTCGTAGGCAGGGTCACTACCAACAAGGCTAAAGCGGTCGTTACTTTTTTTTAGCGTCTAGGACCAAAGTAGGTACTTGTCAAGACGAATCAACCGAGACAAAACTCAATGGGGTTATGTCGTTTTATCACGGAGTTCCTATGACCACCTTACAGCTTTATCATCAGATCAGCTCCATGTCATTATAATATTGAGCTGTCATTCGATTTACGCTTGCAAAATTTCAGATCAATCGGAAACCAGAAAGTAAGCCAAACCTTGCAACATTTGACCCGTACAATACCGTATATACATACAGTAGCTTTTGCCCGCGACTCCGTCCGCGTGGAATTAGTAATTTGGGCAGCTTATTTTTTTATCCAATTCGCTTTTTCATCAAATTATGGCTCTCCTTAGTTCCTCGATAAAAAAAAAATACCCGCCCCCCCGCAACCCCACCGCACCCTCCAATCCACTCCCCCCCGCACAGCAACCCCGCTCCCCCCACACCCCAAGAACTCGCACCCTCCACCCCCCCGCACCGCTCCGCACCCCCCGCACCCCCCCCCACACAGCACCCACCGCACACCCGCGTTCGTCCCAAGTCAAGCGTGCCTACAGAAGTTTTACTTCAAAAACCCCCGCACCTCCTCCCCCTCAACCCCCCTGCCCCCCCGATGTTTTTGTTAAATATCTTGAAAACGGTGCATCCTACGGCAAAATCAATGAAATTTTCATCCCCCTTTGTAACCCTACACCCCCTCCCCCGCACCCTCGCCCCCCAAAGCCCCCCCACCCCCACCCACCGGTGTTTTTGTCAAATATCTTGAAAACGGTGCATGTTACGGCAAAATCAATGAAATTTTAATCCCCCTTTGAAGCCCCCGCACCCCCCCCCCCCCTCGCCCCCCTTACCCCCCACCCCCCTAATGTTTTTGTGAAATATCTTGAAAACGGTGCATCCTACGGCAAAATCGATAAAATTTTCACCCCCTTTGAAGGCCCCGCACCCTCACCCCCGTGTTAGCGCGATGATATATAGCCTATAGCCTTCCTCGATAAATGGGCTATCTAACACTGAAAGAATTTTTCAAATCGGAGCAGTAGTTCCTGAGATAGCGCTTACAGAATAGATGTTTTACTTCAAAAACCCCCGATTTCGATACATTCTTCCGCTCCTATTGGTGTTAGCGTGATGATACATAGCCTATAGCCATCCTTGATAAATGGGCTATCTATCATTGAAAGAATTTTTCAAATCGGAGTAGTAGTTCCTGAGATTAGCGCGTTCAAACAAACAAACAAACAAACAAAGAAACAAACTCTTCAGCTTTATAATATTAGTATAGATAATGTACATTTCAAGTAAAATAAAAGCTTTTTAAATTAACACTTTCTGTCATGGACTTAATATCGAACCCGGACTGAGTACTGCGACATAAAAGTGTGGCGTAGAGAAATCAAACTATGCGTTGCATCTCGTTCTAATTAGGGTGAATTAGGGGTTGGTTGGTGGTTGGTGTACTTACACCTGCGGATAATTATCAAGATTTTTCTTAAAAAAGTATAAATGAGTCAATTCAGAATTAGAAAGAAATAATGTAAGCCTACACTGATCTTATATTTATATTACAATTATTTATTTATTTTTATTATTGTTTTACTTTTATTAATGTTCTATGTTTGTAACAAATCGACGGTGGAAAGGAAGAACCCCTTAAGCGACATTTAGTGAATTGTACAGGAGAGTGTTTCAAAGTTTTCTTTTTGAGAAAAAAATCATAACTTTTTTCCTATTTGAAATAGGTAAATGAGTTCTTAAGACGATAATCTTATTTAATTTTTCTCTATTTTATGAAATAAACATTTACCCCAAAATCTTACAGGATCCTGAAAATGTTGTCGCTTAATTGAAAAGATCCTCAAAATATTCCCGGAAGAACCATTTAAGCGACATCATCATAGTACTATAAAACTCACTGAAGCCACTTACCTTCCTTAACTTGTCTCTAAGATATTCAATTAAGCAACAGTCGTATGGGCAGTTATTACGTGCCAATTTGAAGTGGTATACCAGAAATTTGAAACTAAATCGACACTTTTTTGTGAATTATAACGCTTAGCTTTAATATTTTTTTAAACCATTTCATATTATTGAAAAATTTAGAATATATTTGCGGTTAAAAAACGCTATATTGTGCGTTTTTTAAGAAGAAAAATAAAATACTTATACGAAATTAACGTGTATTTTTATTTTAATAAAATAAATCTACTTCTAACAAATAACTCTTAATTAAGTATGCACTTTTTTGAGATCACAATCATTTTGAGTTTATAAATTATTAAGAATAAGTAGCTAACTTACTTATTTACTTTTTGGTAAGTGTATAAATATACAAATTACAATTATCACAATGGTTTAATAGTAACACTTAGCTTGTTAATAATTAAGTACTCAGGCACTTTTTTGAGATCACAATAGTTTTGTGTTTATAAATTGTTAAGAATACTTAAGTAGCTAGCTTACTTATTTACTTTTTGGTAAGTGTATAAATATACAAATTACAATGATCACAATGTTTTAATGGTAACACTTAACTAGTTAATAATTAAGCACTTAGGCAGTTTTTGATATCACAATCATGTTGGGTTTATAATTTTTTAAGTATAGATCAAATTTTACGTTAGATGTCGTACATACCTAGTCGAATCAGGCAGCGATCGGCGACACAACCGCCGCACTCCGGTGTTCGTCGCTGACTGAAGTGACCCACTGCATTCCATTGTATAAGTAAAGCACCATTCGCGTGAAATTCGCACCAAAAATTGTTCACTGTACCGACATCAAATAGATTAGAGCAACACTTTAACCGTTATCATACCGAGGGGTGAAAGGCTAATGGCGTTAAGCGACACTATGGGTGATATTGAGTTATATACTCAATTTGAGTCATTTTGAGTTATATACTCAATATCACCCATAGTGTCGCTTAACGCCATTAGCCTTTCACCCCTCGATACCATTTTCAATCTCCACTTAACCGACGTATCGCATTTATAAAGTATACTTTAAGCGACAGGTTCGGCCGCGGTAAGGAGTGTCGCTTAAAGCAATTAAATAACAACGTAATTTTTCGTAACATTCATTTAACCGACAATCGTTTTATTAAGCAGTTTTGAAGAACCACTTAAGTACAGAATTCAAGATATATGTGCCCGGAATAATAAATTAAGGGACATTACATCGGAAACGAACTCTTTTTAAAAATAGGAGTAGGTTTTAACTGACACAGATAATATTTTATTCAAATTGTGTGTCGCATAAGGGGTGGTTTTTCAAATTCAGACCTATTCGTGAATTACTTTAAGCGACATATAAGTCATCGGATCGCCGTGAAACCCAATTCAAACGACGCAGAAAAAAACGCTGATTCCAATGATATTTATAACTCATTTTCGACCAAAATGTCGCTTAAGCGGTTCTTCCTTTCCACCGTCGATTAATGAACTCCAAAACTACTAGACCGATTTCAAAAATTCTTTCACGAATAGAATGCTACATTATTTCTGAATAATACAGGGTAATTTTTTAATCAGTGCACTTTTGATACGTGATTCAGTATCGTTGATAGATCATGATTATCTGTTCAAGATTTTTTTTGAAATTTTGAAATTTGTGTTGTTCATAGTAATTCATCCAATAATTGGTCGAGTTACTATGAAAAACAAAAAAAAATATTTTTTATTTTAATTTAATGATTTATTTTTAAAGTCAATATATAATTAAATATTCTGTGAATATTTCAAGTGTCTACCTGTTGCCGTTATCAATATTGAACAAAAACGAGCAAAAAAATTCATGTTTGTTGTATGGGAGCCCCCTTAAATATTTATTTTATTCCATTTTTTAGTATTTGTTGTTATTGCGGCAAACAAAATACATCATCTGTGAAAATTTCAACTCTCTAGCTATCACGGTTCTCGAGATACAGCCTGGTGACAGACGGACAGACGGACGGACGGACGGACAGCGGAGCCTCAGTAATAGGGTTCCCGTTTTTACCCTTTGGGTACGGAACCCTAAAAAGACAAATAATTTCAGTCGTAGATCATCTTTATATATATAAAAGATGCTTATTTTAATTTATTCTTTATAGTTTTTTTAAAAAAAAATTACGAAAAACCCGAAAACAAATTTTCTGATCCAAATTTTTTTAAGTCCTAAAATCGGGCCCCTTTTCCTATACCCCAACCTGCTTTTCCGTCTTATCTACGAAATTGCATTAGTAGACATACTCACACCGGCCTAAATCATAGGCACCCTAATAATGTTTGGCATCTAGTTTTGTCGTTCTATCGTAAAATAGAGCCAAATGTTCCTTACCTGTGAAATGATATGCCACAATCAGCAAAGCATTCACTCTTACACCCCTTAACACAGCACATTTTCACCATTTTTAGCGAATTTACTTAGTTGAATTTAGTTAGCTGACAGAATAATAATTGATGGAAAATTTGTCATCGGTGATACCAGTTAAAATTTACAATCACCACTTGATCATCACAATATTAAAATGCATTACCGTGTTTTAATCAGTAAATATTAGTTGCAATCTTAATGATTTACAAATTAGATAAAAGGTAATATTTTGTATCTAAATATAGCTATTTATTATAAAGAAGGTAATTATTTTCAGTACTAAATTAATACATCTATTTCATTATAATTTTTTCCACTGGCAACAGGTGCGAGTGGGACACACACCACTAGTTTGGGTTTCTCTCTCGGACCCCTGTCTCTAGTTGCCATTATTAAACTGTATGGCTTGGTAATATGGGTTATTTTTGATTGACTAATAAAAGTCAGTACTCAGTCCTTTTGTATTACGTCCATGCTTTCTGTTAAGTGTACCAGCTACTTTTTTTGTGGTGCTGCCCATAGCTAACATAATAATCATAAATATCTACACACACCTATAATCGGTAGGAACGTGAAGCGTTTCAACCGCCGTGGTCCGTGTGTTACAAAAATCGACTATAATTGATTTTAGGGCCGACAATGCACTGGCATCGCGTAATGCGCTGCGGGTGTCTATGGACAGTAGTGATCATTTAACATCAGGTGTCCTACTAGTTCGTTTGTCTGGCCTCTCTAACATAAAAAAAGCACGTCCGTCAAAACATAAAAAAAGCGCGTCCGTCAACTAAAAAACCTAATAATCACCACCACGCGTGGTTTGCCATTGGTTCATGGATGATATCCTTAGATGTTCGTAACACACGGGATACGGCAGTCGAAACGCTTTGTGGCCCCACCATAATACGTTAAGCTAGTTTGACACACTTTTTATCCAAAAAAATCCGCAGCTGAATTTCGCACAGGCGAAGTTGCAGATAAAAGCTAGGTCTAAACATAATTGAGTGCTCACATAAATAAACAACGTAGTATACAGATTAAAGCGCATTCATACACTCGTGAGCAATTACGCTGACGGATGCATAGCCACTGGCCCGGATAATCATCGCGATAACTTGATAACGCAGTTATCCTGCACAAAATTTATCTTTCCAACATCACAGTTGAATACCTACATGAATACATCTCCGTAAATTACCTTTATTAAATCATCGCGAAGCAAAATTCAAGGAAATTTCTAACCATGGTGAAATAAACGAGTTAAACTCGTTTTAATACGTGAGTGATCCGTTTATTTTCACTATGAGTGAGTCTCACGGTAGTTTCATGTTTAGAATTTCTAACCCTTAATAAGGCCTCTTTTACTGGAGCATACTACTAACATAGAATCAATAGCAAAGTAGCAATCGAATACATACCAGACAAAGGATATTTTTAAAGCTAGTCGTATTTTCAATAATTACAATGGAAATTGTGACGTATAATAAAATCAATAAAGTTTAATTTCCAACTCAATGCATGTGGTCGCTAAATCACCTCTACCTTATTAAGGGCTAATAATCACAAGTAATCAGAATGATTAAATTAAGGAATCGGGAAAACCGTGATAATAAATACAAAAATCGTATTGTAAAATTATGATCCATTGCGGAAAAAAGCGCCCTCTCTCGTCTTTGGCGGATAGTATAACACAAAATTCCCTTGGCGACAAAAATTTGCAAAATAGCCTGATAATTTGTAAAGTCGATAAAGTCGTTTTTGTGATATCAATCTTGAAAATCTATATTTTTTGCTTGGCCAATTAGCATGTTCCCGAGTCGGAAAATCATCGATTTTGTTTATAGTCCCATAAAACAAGACAACAAAAGTGTGTTTTGAAAAAAAAAAAATAGACCGTTATGAATTGAATATATTCTTAGCTAAAACAGGACTATTACTAAGTTTTCTTCAGATAATAGTATCATTAAATAACAGCTATCCTTAAAAACAGAATGCGCAGAATGGCCGCCCAGCCACGGAGCGGATGCGCTCGTGGCGTAAAAAGTTTAGAGCTACACGAATTCGCTTTTAGGACGCCTTGCATTGCGACCGCTGCACCGGCCTTCAGGTCCGACTGCGGTTGGCTTTCAGCTTATATCTACCGCAGGGGAATACTGATGACGTGAGGCTTTAAGTAAAATGGGAAATAATTAACTACCTTAGGCTGCGTTTCCAACAGGTCATTTAAAAGGTCCTAAGTGAATGAAGTGTTTCTATTGGTTCATGACAAACACATCCCTCGCAACGCATCCTCGCACAGCTCCGGTGGATACGCAGCCTTATCCACGTGGAACTCTAGGTTGAACATATATTAATTGCAAAAGAAGTTATGAGCGAAAATATAAAAGATATAAAAGCTGAATTTGTAGAATCTGAAGAGAAAATTGCTAAAACTAAAACAAATATAATATAAAACCTATTGCGTAACTATTATTTTTTTTGAGAATTTTTTAATTGATATGCTCTAGCGCGATGTAGGTAGTTAAACGATCTACTTAGGTACCTATTGAAATCTGATAAAACAGTTTCAAATTCCAACAAAAACATACCTACTGTAAAAAACGTGCCAAGCGGCGATTGAAAGTGAAATATCATAAAAAACCAAGCCTACGTGTAGAAGGTTGTAAGAAAACGAGTAATTTCAGCTAAAATTTGGCCTGTTGTGGGATTCCATTATGACATTACCATGTGGGGTTGAAAATACTTTAGCAATCATTAGTATTTTTACGTAATATAATAACTGTTTTCTTGAGTTTGAGTTTATAGCAACAACGGCCAAGTCATAAGGTATCCCATTTACGATTAACTGAACACAAACTTAACCGAAGTAGCATTCTCGGCCCCACAAAGTCAAGAACCTATTCTATATTCAAATATAACGCACAGTAGGTATGTGGATGTTCCACGCGATTTCCTTGCGAGCGGGAAACGGCGCGATCTTCAACGCGGGCTCTTAATGGCCCCCATTCAACGGAACGTCGAGTGCAGTGTTGCCAGACACCCCGCTTTCCCGCTTTTTACCCCGCGTTTTGGACACTGGCCCCGCTAACCGCGTTAAGGTAACGCGGATCCGCTTTTTTAAATATGCCATTTCACTCACACAGTAGTAATGGCTCACGAGTGTCGGGGAAGCGGACGAAGATGTCGTTTTTTTTTTAGCCTATAATATGTCCCACTACTGGAAAAATCCGCATTTTCATTTAAAAATCCGCGTTTTGAAAGCGCAGCTCCCGCTTTTTGTATTCCGGCATCTGGCAACACTGGTCGAGTGACACTCGTCAAGGCTTGATCACTAAACACCTTAGTACAATGCCCAGGAACCCCTATTAAGCACGTTTTAGATGTATGTTTGACGACATATTTTGCTGGTGTTTTGAAATGTGGAGCCACTGGGGCGGTGGCGGGTGACACTTAATTTTTAGGCTTTGTTTCGTCTCATAATCTATATTATTGATAGCGGCAAAATATGGCCAATATACCTACCTTCTTATATTTTGTTTAGATGAAAAAAGAATACATGTAGCCGTAATACGCATCACTGTGCCTAGATATTTAACGATCGGAACAATGACATACTTAGACATCTGCCATAAATTGGACGTAGATACATAGGTTCGGGGGTAAACTCAATATATCTTGTAGGAATCTATTTTATCTTTTTTTACTGTCTCTGGGGATATACATAGACACTTTTGAGAATTAATCAGCCATTAATATTATTATTACAAGCCTTTATTTACCTTCAACTGTCTCGTCTGTGTGTCATCAAATCTTGCAAGTTAAATTTGACCCACTTCCCGAATTCCGATTGAGCTGAAATTTATCGTGAATCGGATGATAATGCAATATTATTATAACATGGAGCTGATCTGATGATGAAGTTGGAAGGTGGTCATAGGAACTAACTCCGTAATAAAACGACATAACCCATCGAATTTGGTTCCACTTGATTCGTCTTGACGAGCACTTTGGTCCTAGATGGTAACCAGGGGCAAAAGTACAGTCAGTAAAAAAAGATTGTATTAAAAATGGAATTTTTATCAAAAACTTGTTTCATTTTAAACCTGTATTAATACATCTGTACTAAACCTAGCAAAAAACGTGGTTTTATTGAATAACTTTGCGTTTTTAAACCTTTGAAATCTCGATCAAGTCCCGTTATTACCTAGATTACCTAAATTCCTTTTGAATTTGTCATTCAAAACAAGTTAATAACGAGTAACGAGAAATGCGTCAGCGAAAATTTTGTCCAATAGTACATTGTGCATCAAGGGCCGTAAGTAGGGGATTACTAACGAGAGTCTATTAGAAGCCCGACGCCGAAGGCGGAGGGCTTTTAATGACTCGAGTTTGTAATCCTCTTACTGCCCGTGATACACACAATGATTTTCATCACACTGCCAGGAAAAAAATCCAAAAATAAAATTATTTTGTCTCTAAACTCTTAAATTTAATAAATAATGGCTACCCGCCAATACAGATCGTCACTTTTTTCAAGTCATCTACCATAGATAATGTAAACTGTGTTTAGAATTCAAATGGCCATACGGCCAGATTCTGCCAACATGTTAAAAAAATACTTACTAAAATTATTGCAAAACTATTTGATATAAATTTAAAATATAAAAATAACTAAGTTTCATGAAGCGTAGATAAGTTTTGTGTTGTAAAATTGGGTTATAGCTAAGTTTTAAAGATATAAATAAAACATTGGCTGACTTGAAACCTCCTTAGTCTGAAATGACTTGTTTGCAAATTTTAAAACTAAAGTTAGAACTCCCTTGGGTAGAAAAACTGTACGTAAATCTATAACTCCCTTAAGAACAATTTAGGCCTTTGACATTTAGTATACAGGCATGGAATAACACCATTGACGAGCAAGTGTGATAAAAAACATGTTTTTCATTACCTGCTTTTATGTCTGTAACTCGGAATAATAATACTAATAATACATTCTGTACTATTTAATTTACGCGTAAATTAAAATGGGAGCGACTAACGATCGAGTTCATTAACAATTTCCAAAGTGAATTCTTTGATGTTTCAACGCGCATCTTGGGAATGAGCAACCGTTCCAAAAGGCTTTTGTGCCTTTTCGACAAAACTTCATGCTCATCGCAACTTGTATTTTGTTTGAAAATGAGCAGTAAAACGCTATTATACTCAGCTTGAATTGATATCTAGTAATCTTCATTTATTTTTGGGACTGTACATAGAAACCTAGTGACGATGTTTACATACGCCGAAATGAATAACATTTAATCTAGTTTTAATATATAATCTTACGCCCATGTGACGGTAGTGAAACGGCCAAGCCACATGTTTTGACTAAGGTGTAGAGTTTCTAAAGTTAGGGCTTGTGGAGCTAGGGCGTGTAGAGTTAGAAGTTTATTCTAAACGAGATCTGATAACTTTTTGAGTGTGCGAAGTAGGGTAAGTGTACCAGTGAATGAACACTTAAGGAAATTTTCGCCTTTGAAAATTAATTTTAGGCAGTTAGGCACAGTTTATTTAAAATATTACTTTTTGTATAGCACAACCAACTACTCTAGTTGGCTAACATCATCATTATTCAACAGTATTATTGCACAGTTTGAAGATATATCACTATTTAAGTGAAAAAATGGAAAATCACCAGTGAATGAACGCAAAATTCTAGTGAATGAACAAATGAAACCAGTGAATGAAAAACTTTGAATATGATGTTTTGTTATACTATAAATATACAAAAGCGAAGTTATGTTAACACAAATACATTCAATATACTTATTTGGTCGATTCCATGTTCTAAAACAATTAAAATACAAAAATAAGAGTATTGTTCATTCACTAGATCTTGGAAACTAGTAAATGAACTAGCTATAAGTGACATAGTTCATTCAATGGAAAACTGGAACCAGTTAATGAACCTATATTTTACGTTTGTTCCAATACTAGCCTTTCGGTAGATAATGTATTTGGATCAATGTCACTGAAAACGAAATCTTAATATGACCACTAGAAGGAAAGATATTGCACAAATAGAAAATCCTGCAGTCCCAGTGAATGAACACCCCCGTTCATTCACTGGATTTAGGCGATTTTGGGTTCCAGTAAAAAAACACTGGATTAAAAGGTATTGTTTGTAAATAAATTACATTAAACTATGTATGAATAGCACTAACAGGTCTTTAAAGCTTAAAAAAACCATACCCAATGAATGATAGATGGCGGGGACAAATGCAGTAACACATCAGAAGTATAGTAGCTTTCGTTCTTCCTTAATACTGCTCCATAGAAAAAATGTACAACATACGTACGTCCACTTTACATCGTCGCCATTTCAAAACTGTTGCTTAGGAGTCGAAGCAAATTTACCAGAACCTGACAAGTAAAGGTGCTAGTCGAAAAAAAAATACGAGGCGTGGTAGAAACGTACCAAATTCTTATTATTTCAAAAAATTATCGTTTTGTTCATTCACTGGGTACTGATCATTCACTGGTACGCTTACCCTATTATGATCTCGTCTTGGCAACATTTTACATGAAAATTTTTGGTGGGATTTCACTTCTTTTTATAAGTTGCTTACGACATCATTTTTTTTTTCAAAAGTTTTATTTTTAGAATTTTTTGTTGTTTTTGTACCAGTACTAGCTTTCATACAAAATTTCAGCTTTCTATGACTTTACGAAGTACCCCAAGAATTTTGATGCTCATCAGTGAGTCAGTGTCGAAATCGTTTTTTTTTTAGATATCATTAAAATCTAAAATATAAGAGCTTAGTGCAATTGAAACTGTATATGTTTAATGAGTAATATCTATTGACATCGGATCCTAAGAATTTTGTTTATCTGGTATAATTCAAACTCAAGCTTTGAGGGTTTAAAAAACGAAGAAATTTTCGAGAAAAGGTAGTAGTGCCCTTGCGTGTCACTTGCCTCGTCCTTAGATTTTGAAAAATCAGGGAATTTCATGCGAGCAAAACTGTTGGTAAGGGCTAGTGAAATCATATTAAGTACACTGTTTTAGAAGATCATTATATTGTTTACCAGAAAACTAGATACATTAATAATTAGCATAACTTTGGAAATTTGCGTTATTACATCGTTATACGATGCGCGACTGCCGTTTTGCGGTCATATAAATGTTTCAGCGAGCGAGCCGGAATATGAAGTGGTTAATTTAAATTCTGACTCGGTTGCGTGCCGTGGTCGAACCCCTGTGCCACCTTTTTATTCACTCTTTAGTTACATCCTCTCAAAATGCACAAGTGGCCGCGGCTTTTATTACTGAAGTGCGGATGAAAAGAGCTGAATTATTACGAGGTTGCAGGCCGGCTTTGTAGATAGAAGTTGAAAATGCATTGTGCCTGTTATTATCATCACATAGGTATTTCGCCAGTACAATAGCATAATCTGACACGATAATGAGGAGGATTTTTAATTTGTCTCTAAATTATCGATCGATGTTCATTAAAACCTTCGATATATAGTTACTGTCACCAAGACTATTCGTTATTCGTTTTTGTGCAGCATTAAAACTAAACAATTTATAAGCCATTATGGAGCATTAAAACTAAATAACAATTTATGAGCCACAAACCTCTAATGAAGCCGACTTCGATAAGCGCTCGCTTAGCCCGTAGAGCCGCAAAGTTCGCACAGCCACTTGATATTATTTGTTATGTCCGTTATTTATAATTAGTACTAAATAACACTATTTATAATGTTTTACACATCACTATGCACAGTATAATACGTCCACCGAAAAATTTTAAAAGTGCCACCCTGACAGCTCCTTTCTTTTTTACCGCGGCGCATGGCATGGGCTTAGCGCCAATCAGCCACGGACAGACAAGGAGGATGATAATTAAAAAAAAATGCTTATTCAAAATACTTACACAATCGATTTAAATTATATTATATAGGTAGTCTCATTTATCTATATAAATAAAAATGAATCGAAAAATGTGTTGTTAAGCGCTAAACTCAAGAACCAACGCACCAAATTCGATTTTTTTTGTGTTCGTAATTGATAGGACAAGGTTTTTATATAGAAAAAACTTTGGCAGGGCAAAGACGTGGGCATCAGCTAGTTAAAAATATAAATCTAACATGCACTGAAAACCTTGACAATATAGAAGATTCGTTCTAAAAAAAAATGTACATAGTTAAGGGCTTAATCAAAACAAAATCACGATCGCTTCCTTTTGTGTTACGAAAGTAAGTCATACAAAATACATGGGTAACTTTCGTCACACAAAGGAATCAATTAAGTTTTGTTTTTATTAAGTCCCTTAATTGTGTACACTTTTTTGAAAACGACTCGTAAATGAATCCTGAAAATTGGTTTTACGGACTTGTTTTTTAATGACCTATCAAACGAAATCACACAATATGGGATAGACGGAAAAAATCCTACCCCACTTTGTGTGCCTACCGAAGAATTAGTTCGCACTACATATTTATTATTTATCAATATTTTATTTAACCTGTAATAACAGGTTTCGAGTCCTTAAGTCTCCGAGCTATATCGTGGACAGTTAAACAGACAGACAGACGTGGCTAAACTGTAATTTTTACCATTTTCACCATGAAACCCTAAATAACGCGGTCGTCGTAAGTAACCTTTTTGTGTAAGAGGACGTGAAGAGGACTAAATTTGAAACCTTTTATTTGACTATTTCGTCACCATTTCAATGTTCGCTTCTAGCACTTATCTGGACATGTAAGGATTAACGCCAGTCTTTGTGTCCTCGCCCGAACGTGACCTACTAAATGTACAACTACTTTTCGAACAGAAAAGAAATAGTATTAAAGAGTGTTTCAGAGGCTCTAGTGATTCATACCTAGTAATAGGGCTTTCCCTACTTACCTACTCTTTTATGCCCCTTGAGGGCCGTACAGTACGCGTTCGTGGACGGAGAGTGTGTGCCAACTTTCCATATTGTAAATAAATTAATTTCTGTCAAAAATTTCACTGCCATTACAAGTTATCATGGGGTTTAAACATCCATACTAATATTATAAATGCGAAAATGTGTCTGTCTGTCTGTCTGTTACCTCTTCACGCTTAAACCGCTAAACCGATTTAGATGAAATTTGGTATGGAGGTTCCTAGAGACCCTGGGAAGGACATAGGATAGTTTTTATCCCGGAAAATTGCATAGCTCCCACGGGATAGAAATAAACGAATTCTTCGCAGACGGAGTCGCGGGCAAAAGCTAGTAAGCTAGTAATAATATACAGGTAACTGGATTGGTACCTACTGTACATTGCAAAAAAATAGACATCCCCAATTATCGAATTACAATATCTCAAACTTCTAACATCATCACCTCGGTCTATGGTTACGTCCTAATGTAGGGCACAAGCCTCCTCTTAGAATGAGAGTGCTTAGGCCATAATTACGCTGTTTTTGCTGGTGTAGGCGGGGTTCATACGGCGTTTTCTTTCCCTGTAAAGCTCATCGTAAATTTCAAAGTTTTTTCACACATCGGGTAAATCGCCAATAACTGGCCACCATTCAATAACTGGCCTCCTCATACTGAAAATGAACTCTGTTCCCCTACAAACAGAATTCAATTTAGTATAACGTGGCCAGTTATTGAAGGGTGGCCAGTAATTAACACCTTCTACTAAAATAAAACCGGCCAAGAGCGTGTCGGACAAGCCCAAGATAGGGTTCCGTAGCAGGTACGAAAAAATCTTTGCATACTTTATTAATGTGGTTGTTTTGGTCTCAACTCCCACCGCTTGCTAGGGTTAACAGCGCGATGTAGAATTTCAACATCGGCGGTACAGCGCCATCTATCGGCGAATTGGGTAACTAATCTAATCTGCAGTCTACTAGAACTAGTATGTATGTTGATGGTTTTTCAGATGTAATTCTTTATTATACAGGGTCAACTAGCAAAAATGTCTTGGACACTGACACATATAAGAGCAAAAGCATTATAAAAGTTATATAAGGGTTTTGGTTAAGAATAGACCCCTTAGAAAGGCAAGCGTACAGACGTTTTGGACTATAAGAACTTATAAACTTATAAGGATCTCTTAAAGATACATACAAGACCTACTCGTAAAACATCTATAAGTACAATGTCTTACAGATTCATTTTGTAAGACTAGTTCTGTGCCTCCTGTGATAAGTGATACAAGTGCAAAATCGTCATTTTACAGGAGAGCGAAAATAAGATTAAAAAAAATCTGGTTTGTGAGCCAAGAGGTATAGCATTTACCGGAGTACTTTTTTTTATAGATATAAACATGTTCTATAAACGTGCATTTAGTGTTTTTCGGTAAATGTTGTAAGTTCGAAGAAAATCGGGAAAACCTGTGAGTTGTACCTATTGAAATGTCTAATACGAGTAAATAATATGTGTTAGATGATACAAGTTCAGTTATATCATAATGCACCCCTGGAGCACCCATAATATCTCTTGGTGTAAACTGATATACATGAACTTGTAAAATCCTATAACTCAGCGTTATATGTTCCCAGCTCAATGTTGCTTGAACTAAAGTAAAACATAAAACCCTGAAAAATTTATTTTTTTGCTTCGTACCCCGTTACAAATAAAATTTACCTAACTTATATCAGTTTGCAAAAATTTTAGCCCTGTGAAAAAAGTGTTAAAAGATTCAAGCCAAGTTATACCCCTCACTAACATTCATATTTATTGTGTAAATAAATACAAGTTTTTAGAAAAATAATCAACGTTTATTAAACTTCTCCACAATGAATAATTAACTCATATTTAAGGCACACATTCATCAATCATCACAGTCCTGTGTTTTATGATCATGAATCATGCCTATGAACGACGTAACGAAAGGTGACATTGCGTTTTTTCTTTGGAGAAGATTTGGAAGTTTTCTTTCGGCAGACTTCGATACATTTCGCAATGTAATCGATCCTTTTCTCGTAACTTCCCAGACTCCAATATGTCTCAAAAAGGTATTTTCTTAAATGCAGTGGCAGCCTCTTCTTGTATTTTTGACGACAGTTTTCCAGATCACGTAATTCACGTCTGTTTTTTATCTTTCCTGATGTGGTGAATATTCTAAACCAGTGTTGCGAAATAGATTTCTCTTGACTCTCATTCATACTTTTTCTTTCATACTTTTTCTTGTTTCTTTTTCTTGTTTTATGTTTTTTTTTCGTTACTGTTCATTCCACCGAGTCTAAAGACGAAAGTCTTTAACCAGTGCGTCCTACCCGTCATGACATACGGTGCCGAAACATGGACACTCACTGTAGGGCTGGTCCACAAATTTAAGGTTGCTCAACGTGCTATAGAAAAGGCCATGCTCGGAGTTTCTCTAAAAGATCGAAGTAATCGACGAAACGAAGGTGTTCCGACAGAGAACCAAAGTTATCGACATAGCCCTCCGCATTAGCACGCTGAAGTGGCAATGGGCCTGCCATATAACCCGAAGAACCGATAACCGTTGGGGTAGACGAGTTCTTGAGAGTAGACCACGGATCGGCAAACGTAGCGTAGGACGTTCTCAGACTCGGTGGAGCGATGATCTTCGCAAGGCGGCTGGCAAGAGCTGGACGAGAGTGGCCGAGGATCGTGCTCAGTGGCGTGCCATGGGAGAGGCCTATGTCCAGCAGTGGACGAATATAGGTTGATGGTGATGATGATGATGTTCATACCGTTACGTTTCCAGAAAGAGAAATCAGAAGTATTGGTGTTGACTCTCTGATGTTCTGGCGATGGTATTTCAGGAACAACTATAATATTGCCCCTCAATGATGTAGCAGTTCTGCTTGTTTTGGCCGGCGTTCTTTCAATATCAGTGGAAGAGGAAGATTCATCAGTACCGCATAATGTAATCATCGCTGCTAGATGATCCAAAATCACCATAGTCGGATGAATCTGAAACCCTCAAGTTTTCTTCGTAGTTTTTGGAGGCATTTTCATTTGTTTGGACAAATAAAAATTTGACCAATGGATGGTGAAACAGGGGGTTAGTCTGATAAGATCGAAATTGGCTTATTTTTTTATTAGCTAATAGAGCTAAAAGGAATTTGTGCCAGCATAGGTAGATAGGTAATTAGAACAATAATAGCACGGACACAGTATCTAAGCATCTCTAAAACGTTAGATTGACACCCATGATGAAATAAATGCATAAGTAAAATGCAAAAAAGAAAAAAAGAGCTACATTGACTGTGACTGTACGTTTATATAACAATATTTCGTGTCAAGTGATATATTTCAATACTTAGACGAAAAATTAAAATATATGAAAATTCGTGTAAAATGATACAACTATCAACATACGCGTCAATCCATAGTGAATTCTGACCTGACCACACCTTGTCATAGCCGCAGCGACACTGAGGCGAGCAGGTCCCGCGCACCCCCGATCCCGCGCACTCCAACCACACTCTTTATCGTCGGTGCGAATGACAAAATCGCTATGTAATTTTGACTTACTTTACAGGAGACAAAAAAAACTGTTTATATAATAGTATATACAACTTTTGTCACATCTGACTTTTTTAAATAATACAGTAGTAAGATTTACATGATTTTCACGAAAAAATAAACAATTTTTCCTCGTAGATTTTTATGATATTAACAAAAAACCAGAATTTAGCTACATAGCGACTTTGATTTGGCTTACTTTAAATCGCCATGTGCCAAATGTACACATAGCGTAGTTTTAACAACGTGGAAGGCGACACATAGCGGGTTATACAATGTTTAAATTTGGTAATATGAGTCGACTTTTACTATTATAAATATTGAAAATATGAATAACATGAATCTTTATTGTTATCTGCTCACAAGTTAGTTAATTAGTTAAACCTAATCAATAATAAATCAAGCAAGTGTAATAAAGAAGAAAACTGTACTACATTTTCGATTACACTAATTGATTTGCATAAACTTTATGAAAACATGCCGTTTAAGTTATACTAGTATTGTACTGATTTTTCATTACTCTTTCGTCTTATAATTTTAATGCCTAGTCAAAGATTAGTTGAAATCACATAATAATTTGTACGTTTACACTGTCGTAAAAATTATGATAATCTTGTTGCATATATATACCTTTAAAGATTGCAGAGGATTTCGCTAAATCAATTTTTGGACCGCTATTATATAATGGTAGTGCTTCATTATGTTCACGCTGTTCAGGTTGCCTTTGCAGTAAAAGAGTGAATATGTCAGTATGTTTGTATTTGACATCGCCATCTTTGTACCACAGGCTTCTTATGTCGGTCACTGAAGGGTCACCAGACCGTTTACCAGGCCTAATACTTATAAAATTGCACGGCACTTCTTCGTAATTTTTAAAGAATGAATTATCTAAATAATTCACAAAATACGGTTTCGTCGGCCTTGCCTTGCCTGTCTCATGCGAGTTAAATAGTCAGTAAGTGCACATATTGGCGGCCTGAATTGATTTTCTAATGTTGAATGAACACTGTCGGTCGACTTCCATCACGGTGTGACCTTTCTCCAATATCAGTTGTTCAATTTCGATACCTAAAGAAGTTGACGCATTAGTCAAAGCACTACTCAAAACCTTGTTTCTGTTCTGGTAAGAGCAGCCGTCAGATGTAAGGTATACTTTTTTATAATTTATAAGTACAGCAGTGCTCTTTTAAAAACTGTATAATACAGCTTGTTATGATGGTACTGGCTGTCACACCGCATTCTCCCTCATGCCATACATATAAATAAACGTTATTATAATTTTTGACATAAAAAGTGTAGTTATGTACTGCCGGCTTATGCTTATAACATTGTTCAGAGATAAGGAACTTTGGTCTTTTCTGGGTTTAAAAATAGAAATCATTCTTTCCTCCAACTTTTCTATTAATAATTTACGTGTCACAGAATTTAAAATATTCTCCTTGCACCAAAGTGTGTACACTTTGTGCATATGGGTCTTACTGTGAAAGGTGTCCTCAATATAATTATGTCCTTACTATCTCCTCTACAATAATGACTAGGTACAACAGGTACTTGTTAAAGCCATAGCTCCACAGATCTTGATTTTAGAATTCTAGGTGTTGATATTGACACTGTACATCTATCAATTTTCCGTATCTTAGAATTACTGGGGGAAGAATCAGTAGTGTTCGTAGTTCTGATCCATTCTTGAAACAAGTCTTTCTTTAAACCGACTTTGACTTTGCAAGAAGCATTCGAAACGAAACCGTACATTTTTTAGGCAAGTAATTTCCTCTTTCGCACCAGGCCGACGTTTTAACGTGCTACAAATTTGCACTAAGCCATTTGTATACAATTTTTTAGCGTCCCACGATGGTAGATTCCAAAAATATTGAAAAATGTCACTTCGGATTTAATCACTTATAGCCCTGCAAATAAAACTCCTATAAGACTTTTGCTCCGCTCCATGAGTACAAGGTTTTTCTGTCATAGCACGATTTTTCTTAACAACATATTTACTAAATATTTTTAATATAGATGGATCCCGCTGTCTTTTGTTACCTTTATAAGTCTTTCCAATAAGTCGCAAATGTTGATTTTCCCTTATTTTTGATGGAAATGCAGAAGGGTCTACAATAGCATGTTTTGCTGGGCCAGTGGCAATTTTTTCAAATGGTAAATTAATAGTTATACCACTTTCATGATTCAACAAAAAGGTTATTATATTGTCCTCAGCAGTTCTGTCATCTGACAAATTTTCGACAGAACAACTAGCCTGTTCGATACGGCCCGTGGGGTTCAATAATAGTTCCAGATAATTGATATTTCCGAAACATGGTCTACTTTTATATCCCTATTGTCATTATCCAGAAACATTGAAGTGAGTGTAGGATTATTTAGAGAATTTTGCTCAAACCAGGCAGCGGGTAGGTATACTCAAATTTATTTCGTTAGTAACATTTTCGCATAATAATATATCAGTCAGATTATCGTCATTAGAATTGCCAATTAAATCCCTTGAAGCATTTTTCGGTGATGTTTCATGCACTTGAATGGAGCGGACAGGATTTGACAAAATATCCATACTGTAGTAATCAGAAAATAGCATAGTTAGGTCATAAACGTATTCATTATTAAATGATACGTGTAATTTTACTAAGCAAAAACAAGTAATCTAATAAAACCTGGTAGCACTTACTTGATAAAATGTGAAATTAAAGCACTTATTAACATTAATTTCTTAAAATTAGTCTCACTGTCGGGTAATTCAATCAAGAAATAATCGCCATGTGCAACACACTATTTGTAATAAACTATTGATTTTGATGGAGAACCTCACGCATAATATCGCTATGTGCTAAAAACCACAAAGCGATTTATTTCCATCCAAACTTTGTTCCGCGTGCACATAGCGGAATTTGTTATTTTCAAAACCAATAAAGATATCAAAAAACGGTTTTGTGGGTTAACGTAGGACATTAAAAGAAATGAAATTATGAAATAATCGTAAAATCGAAAAAAAACACATAGCGATTTTTGTATTCGCACCGACGTTATGCTCGTACATAATAAAAGTATCACTTAACACAAACTGTTATTGCATAAATATTTTACGGGAATAGTTTGACTTTTAGATATAATTCAATTTGTATTCCTTTACACTTAAAAAAATATTTGTGAAAAGTGATTCATGACGAGATGTATCACTTATCACAAAAAAAATGTATCAAATTGGTCTCACATTGGTAGGTACATATTGAGTTGTACCCTAGTCTGGTTTTAGAAAAGTGGGTCCAAAGCGATATAACTGTAAATATATCAATATTTCCGAAAAAAATACCGAAAAATAAAATGTGAAAATAAATTCAACTTCACTTATACCACGAAGCACGAAAATAGCCTTTAGAGTAATTACATAAAGGGGTTACAACTTGATATATATCAATGTGCACGATATTTATGCCGAAATGCTGCTAGTTGTATCACTTTTCACAAAATTATCTCCGAAACTATAGCACCTAGAAGTACGTGACATAGACCAAAAAATTCGTTATTTTTTTCTGATTATTTCTAAATAAAAACACATAAAAGGGTACAAGTTAAGTTACATCACTCATCACAGGAGAGGCACAGAGTTACTCTTAGAAAAATATCCATTCATTAAAGGGCTTTCTACAAGAGCATTTGTTCTTTATAGAGTCTTAGGTAAGTACAGGATAAGAGTACTGCTCTTACTGAAGCATGTTTATGGCTGCTTTAAAACAAGAAAAATATCCATTCTTTAAAGGGCTTTTTACAAGAGCATTTGTTCTTTATAGAGTCTTAGATAAGTACAGGATAAGGGTACTGCTCTTACTGAAGCATGTTTATGGCTGCTATAAAACAACACAAAAGTAAGTGTAAATGTTTTTGACTAAATTATATTAAAGAGTAGTAGCTTTTTGGAAGATATCTGTAAGAACATTTTAACTCACTAAGGTCATAATATATTTACTGCCATTTTAATTTTTTTCAAATTTTTCCACCCATCAGTTTAGAGGGGGGGGGGACGGTCGATTTAAATGAAAATTTTCACTTTAAAGTTGAATATTTCGCAAACAAATCACTGAATACAAAAATCATGTTAGCAACCTCCCAATGGTTTTAAAAGACCTATTTAAGGATACCCCACACTATGGGGTTAGTTGAGAAATAAAAAATCACCCCCACTTTACAACTATGGGAGGTATCCTAAAAAAAATTTTATTTTTTTTATATAATCACTTTGTCGGCGTGACTGATATATATATTCATGCCAAATAACAGTTTTCTACTACTAACAGTCTCTGAGCTTAGCCGCGGACAGACAGACAGACGGACAGTCATGGCGAAACTATAAGGGTTCCTAGTTGACTACGGAACCCTAAAAATTACAATACAATACAATACAATACAATGACTATTTATTGTACACCAGGAATAGTAAGCAATACAGAAAACAGGTACACAGAGAGAAAGATACAAGGTAAGCAATAGGCGGCCTTATCGCTTAAGAGCGATCTCTTCCAGGCAACCCTTTACCAGAAAGAAGGAAAGACTAGTTTACAGCAGGTGGTGCATCAACAGTGGATCAGAAAATTAAAACGCAACAAAAATAGTACATCTACTCATGCATATATAGTACTTACATTATAATAGGTACACCAATAATACATTATAATAATTACCCTGTATGAACCGATTTTAATATTTTTTTTTATTTGAAAGAAGATACTGTTAGCGTGATCTTATAGGTACTTAAAGAAGAAAAATGCTTGCAGTAGCGGTTAAATTACAATCTTAGTTTAGAAATATTTTTTTACGAAAACTTAAAAACTGCTCAGCTGATTAAGTTGAAAATAATTTACATAGAAAGTTTTTATTAAGTTTAACTCACGTGATTTTTTTCATATTTTTTAGACGCGCGGTTCAAAAGATAGAGGGGGGGACACATTATCTTGAAATTTCGGAGTGAATATCTCCGAAAATATTCTTTTTATCAATAAATGGCTTTAGCAAACCCCTGTTTATTTTTAAATACCTATCTAATGATACCCCACACTATAGGGTTAGTCGAGAAAAAAAAAACACCCCCACTTTTTTTTTTATTTAATCATTTTGTCGGCGTGACCTCTATATATATTCATGCCAAGTTACAGCTTTTTAGTACTAACAGTCTCTGAGCTTAGTCGCGGACGGACAGACAGATAGACAGACGGACAGACATGGCGAAACTATAAGTGTTCCTAGTTGACTACGGAACCCTAATGAATTCTATTAGGGGTGAATAGAGTTCATTTTTTTTTTAGTATGAGGTGGCCAGTTATTGCCGATTTACTCTATATCCCGATAAACGAGATGCGAGCTTGGGCTCAAACCCACTTTTATACCTAACGGTACTCGGAAATCCCCAGTTTCTGAAATTGCTTGCTTCAACCTAAATTGCGCTTTTAGTAACAAAACCGTCTTAACCCCATCTGCCCTTATCATTATGAAGATGAAGCTAGGCCAAATCATTTTTACTGAATGTCAGACATGAAGTTTAGTAACGTGTTACTTCGACGTTTGTTCGAAAGATGTCGCTCTCTCACTGAAATCCTGAAACCGCTGGTAGTTGAAGCTTAAGGTTACTTGTATTTGTTTCGTCTACCTGAGATAGATGGCGCTTTACCACAACAAATAACTCTATGACCGCTAATGGTGTGTAATAGTTATCAATAAAAGATACAAAATCAAAGTTAAAACATTAAATTAATAGTCAAAGGTCAGTTTCAACTTTTAACTCACATTTGACTACTTTTAGACTCTTTTGATCGTTTATTTTTTGCGCTAAGACCGTCAACTTAATTACCCAATAAAGAACATTTAATTCGTAATAAGTTTTTGTTAAAAAATTCATTTTCAATTCAAGCTTTTTCGCTGACTGTACTTTTTGTTGGCTGTACTTGAATTGTCATCCAACCTACACTAGTATATCAAATTTCAAGTTAATCCGACCACTGGAAGTGGGTCAGATTCAACTTCCAAGATTTGACCCGTACAAACATAATAATATGTTATACTAGCTTTTTTACCCGCGGCTTCGCTCGCGTGAACCATAAATATTTCAGAGAAGCATGCAATTAAGCAAGCAAGCTATTATGCAAGCAAGCCTGAAGCAAGCATGCACGCAAGCATGCAAACAGCAAGCATGTAAGCAAGCAAGCAAGCTTGCAAGAAAGCATGCAAAGAAGCATTTAAGCAAGCAAGCAAGCATGCAAACAATCATGCATGAAAGCAAGCAAGCATGCAATTTAGCAAGCATGCAAGCAAGCAAGCATGCAAGCAAGCATGTAAAAAGCATGCAAGCGATAATCCTAACGGATTCTAGCCAGCGTGCAAGCAAGCATGCATGCAAGCAAGTAAGCAAGCAAGCACGCAAGCAAGCATGCAAGCAAGCACGCAATCAAGCACGCAAGCAAGCATGCAAGCAAGCACGCAAGCAAACACGCAAGCAAGCACGCAAGCAATCATGCAAGCAAGCATGAAAGCAAGCGTGCAAGCAGAATGCAAGCAAGCAAGCTTGCAAGAAAGCATGAAAGCAAACATGCTAGCGAGAATCTAAGCAGGATTCTAGCGAGCATGCGAGCAAGCATCCAAGCAAGCATGCAAGCAAGCAAGCATGCAAGCAAGCTATTTCAAAAAGAAATCAACAGGTATTGAACCAGTCTTGAGTATGAAATAATTTGTTTGGATAACAATTAATACAAAGGTGTGGATAACATGGTCTGATTTTGATAGGCATATCTATCATCTTTTAAAATGTAAAATAGAAGTAAAAGTGACGTAAATACAATAGTTGGGCATATGTTCTCGCGAAGTTTTTGTAGATATTGATACGTTATATAATATTGTAGAACATTTTTTTGTTCTATCATCAAAACTTTCCGCAACGCATGCGATGAAAGACATTTTTATGGCTAATTTTTTTACACCTTGGGTTGGTTTTAGTAAGATTTTCTGAGGATCTCTAATTTTTTCTAGTAATAAATATAGCCTATGTTACTCAGTGATAATGTAGCTTTCTAACGGCAAAAGAATTTTTGAAATCGGTCCAGTAGTTTTTGAGTTTATTGATTACATACAAAAATACAAATCTTTTCTCTTTATAATATTATATAGTGTAGATGTAGATTTATAATATTAGTGTAGATGAGTACTTACATTGCAAAGTTATTAAAAATCTTTTAAAAACCTCGTACCTATCTCAAAATCGATAATCTGGCCAAGTGAACTTTACTGAGTGTGCATCAAGGTTGAGTTTGGTTTACATATTGATTTGAGATATATACAAGCTTTTTTCAAAGTAGTGACGGACGTTAGACTATCTCGACACATACTTATCAACCTCTGCAAACTTGATTATTTATCATTATCATCTACCCTTTGGTTCGCTCGCATGGACTTTTAGGTCAAGCTGTTGAACTAAAATTTTTGGATTTTACTGAACCCCATTAGGAATCCCCTAAACCGACCAAATGCGAGTCAGACTCGCACACGAAGGGTTCTGTACCATTATCTATAAAAACGGAAAAAAACACGTTTGTTCCAGGGGAGTCCCCTTTAAATATTTGTTTTATTTTAATTTCATTATTTACTTTTAAAGCGAATATATAACTAAATATTCTGTGAATATTTCAAATAGGTAGTAGGTTCATGAGATACAGCCTGGTGACGGACAGACGGACGGACGGACCGCGAAGTCTCAGTAATATAGGGTCCCGTTTTTACCCTTTGGGTATGGAACCCTAAAAAACGCATCCAAATCGTTTCACCCGTTTAAGAGTTATAATGTCACAGACAGACAAACAGACAGACAGACAGAGAAACACACACATTAGCGGTCAAACTTATAACACCCCGTTTTTTGTGTCGGGTGCTAAAAAGGAGTTATTTAACGTCCAACCGTTACCGTTACGAAACCATCTTTACGCGTATTCGTCTCACGCTTGATTATGCTTCATTCACTGATTAAAAACAATCTAAAGCTGACTCCTTTGCACTTTAAATAAAATTCATAGAATTTCAGACTGGCTGTAGAGAAATAAATTCAAAACCCCAAAGCACTAATCTGTGGTACATAATTCAATTGTCTCATTCACATTTGTGACAGAGTGCGTGTTGATTTTTGTCCTTTAGAAGAATATATTATTTATTACACTGCAAACAACTAGAAGCCTTTTGTTATTTGTTTATAAAAGTGCAAACAAGGTTTACGATTGTATTCCTTTCGTTTTTTAGTTACTGTATTTGGAATACCAACATGACGGAGGAGACGAATGTAACCACTGAGCCCGAGGTTAAGGCTAAGGTACGACTATTGAATCATAATCTAGCCAAAATTATGTTATTTTCACACCATAAAATATAAAATAGATTTTTTTAGGCGGGCTTGCGCGGACCTGGTTTAGCTATACAACCCCGAGTTAACTGATAACCCAGGGTTAACAAGTTTCAAGATGTATGGAACTGTCATTCTTAACCCAGGGCTACTGATTTAATTTTTTAACCCTGAACTGTGCAAGTGGCCCTTAGTGGCCCTTAGTGGCCTCAGATCAAATAAAAAGTAAAGATATAGCGCTGCAAACAATGAAGTGAGGCCGGTCGTTTGACCAATCAGTGTGCTTACACAGTGGCACGCACACACTTGCAACCAAACTACACCAAATTTTGCTTAGAACCATGTTAGAACCATCTTAGAACCCAAAACGTCAACACTAGTGTTGCCATTATAATGTTGTAGTTACCCTATTATTGGGAAAATGCTGCCTTTTCCTAACCTTAACCTTTTCTTTTTTCATTTTAAATTCTATTCTTTATTTGCACGGCTTAAAATGTGAGAAAGTGACACGCAACATAAGGTTATTTGTTTCTTGTAAAAGTTTATCAACGTTTTTTATTGTAGTAACGGTATCAACGTGACACGCAACGTAGTTATCGGGGTATTATAGTACATTATGATACAAGTGTGCTACGTTGGTCGTTACACATGAGGCATTATTGTAAGCGCGAGCCGTGAGGCGAGCGCGATAAGGAAGCCGAAGTGTGTAATGATCAATGCACACGAGTTGCATACGACGTTTTTCAACACAATTGCGAGGAAAAAAACAAACTTGTATTGTTAGTAACTTTTGTAATTTTTACAAGGAACATTTCACCGTGGGTTTCTACATCCTTGGTTGTAATATTTATTGAGCTCTTGACGTCTAAACGCACCAGTAATACCGAATATTAACGCAACCTGCAAAGAGATCAAATAAGTATATTAGTAAAGTTTTAAGGAACGTATTGCCATAGTACTTAACGCAATTATAGAGCTGATACATAAATTTACATTTATAATGTTCAACTGACCTTTGTTGTCAAGTACTGACTGTCCGGAGCTTCTTTTAAAAACTTTTCAACATCGGTTGGTGACGACACCTTCGACTTTCGACCAATAGATCTGCCAGGATGTCTCATTAGAAATGCCGTCAAGTTACTAAGTATTATATGTTTACCAACTTCATTTTTGGTCTTTACTGTGCTTTTCAACATGGATATAACGAGCTGGGCTTGTATTTATTTGCCAGTTTATGCTATCACTCGCGTTCGTGCCTCGATACGTGGGTCACACTGAAAGTTTCGGGAATACAAAAAATGGACCAGCGTAAAGAGTTAAATGTACTTTTACTGTTTTTTAAAGTATTCTCCAAGCATATTTATACATTTTTTCATTCGCTTAGACCAAATATTGAAACAGTTATTCTACTCCAAAGATGTAGTCCCCGAAATGGCACTTATGAAGGTGTCCACTGCTGCTTCGAGTGACAGAAATCGCTGAACGCGTAGCTTATCTTTTATTTTAGGGTATGTATAGAAATCATTAAGACTCCAAGTCACGGCTGTATGGTGGATGGGTCATTAATTCGGCGTTATAATAGCCCAAATACTCATTTGTTTGATGAGCAGTGAAGTCGCTAGCGTTGTCGTGATGAGAATGATGCATCGGTTGGAGTTTTCTATTTTGAGTATATCAAAGATTTCAGGCAGACTATTTGTAGTATATCAGTCTGCATTAACTGTTTTGCGATCCTCAAATGCAATAGTCGCAACTTGCCCTGATTTCGAGACAAAAGTGGCGACCATCTTTTTCGCCGTGCTTCGGGAGCGAACAATCTTGGTCGGTCGCAGTTCGTTTTCGAACACCCAAACTCGTGATTGGTTTTTATTTTCAAGTTCGTAAGCATGTATCCACGTTTCATCACCCAACACGATTTTATATACAGCGTTGGAAGTTCCTGTGTTAAACCTTTCTAAATTTATTCGGCACCAATTGACCCAGGCCCCCTTTTGTTCATCAGAAAGTTGGTGTGGGACCCAACGGGAAAATAGCTTTCTCACGATCAGTTCTGTTTGCAAGATAGTTTGGATTTGACTCATTGCAATCCCTAAACATGACTGAATTTCACGATATGTGACATGACGATCTTTGTTGATCAGGTCCCGCACTGCATCGACATTTTCTTGAGTAACCCCAGATTTGGGCCGCCCTTCACGAAAATCATCACTGAGTTTCACATGATCGCGGTAAAATTCGGAAAACCAGCGATACATAGTCGTCATTCATGCAACTCCCTCCCCAAATGCATAAGTCGTCCGATCAAGGCATTATTTTTGATATAAACCACTCTTAAAATCATAAAAATTCATAGCTCTTAAAATTTCTCGCGTTACTTCAATTTTGGCGGCAACAACTCCGTTTTAAAAAACAATTACTAAAAATGGACAACTTTTTTTTTCAAACTGCCTGCTGTAATGAGTTGACAAGACCTCTATGGTTATAAAAAGGTTAAATTTGAAACACTATTGTACCATTAAATAATCGATTCCCGAAACTTTCAGTGCAGCCTAGTAAGTATTTCCGGCGGGGTTGAATTGGTATTTTGCTCGTCTTCACTATTTGAAGTAGACGTATTTGATAGTAATTAACCACACAGCAGCAACTTTACCAAATATTTACGTAAAATGACACACTAGTTTTGTTTTTTTTCGCGCGCCGCACTTTCGATGCGCGCGCAGGTTCAATAAAGGCACTGGAAAAACGGCTGTTCAGCCAGAGCAGCAGCAATATAAAAAATAAAATAAACTATAAATTTAATGTTTGTAAATACGATAATTAAGTTAATTTGTGTTTATAAATATACAATTTGATGAAATAAAATGTTTATTTGTCATCTTAACCCTAAAATAATTTAATATTCGTGAAAATATTCAATGTTCTTAGACATAAACTTTTGCTCAAATTAAAAAAAAGTTTATATTACAGCACTTGTACGGTAATGTTTTTACAGCACAAGTGTGGTAATATGCTGAATTATGAAACTAAAAACGGTGTAATAAGAGTCAATTTACGAGCAACTGTGTTGAAAAGAATTATTATGGCAACACCGGCCAACGCACACATGTTTATAAAACCGGCCTCACTCGGCTGTTCACCGCGCTCTATCTTTACTTTTTATTTGATCTGAGCATATGTAATATAAGTATAACGTCAATAACAAGCTGTTTAATGTGCGTTAACTTTAATTAACGGACATTAGTGTAGTAATCTTCTAATATATAAAAATATCGTGTCACGGTGTCTGTTATCGAACTCCTCCGAAACGGCTTGACCGATTTTTATAAAACTTTTTGAAGTAAAACTTCTTTAAGCACGCTTGACTTGGGGAGTAAGCTGGTGAATGCGTTACGAAAAGAGGCGAGAGGAGTCGCGAGCAACAGCTAGTATATTACAATAATAGCTAAACTCCGCTATCAAGCGGGCAGTTTGGTGGCTACCTAACATTAGCGATGTGCAATAAAAAGGGGGCGTCCATTAATAACGTGAGACGTTTTTGATGATTTTTTACCCCCTCTCCTGTGGTGAGATATAGTGAAATTCACCTCGACCCCCTCCCCCCCTAATCTCATCTGAGATTTTTTCAAAAATTTTATATTGAGTATAAATGCGTTGATTTACTTATTCAAGAAAACACAATTTGTTTTATTACTTTTATTAAGACTAGTAAAGACTAGTGTTTGAGATTATTCAGAGACGTTCACAATTAGATTTTCCAAACTTTTCAATTTAACCTAATTTTCTTGCGTTTTGGTACTAATCTTTGCTAGAAAAAATTACGTGATATTTGCAGAGACCCCCCTCTCCCCCAAGTAAAATTTGGTGAGATTTGGCTTGAACACCCCCCCAGCCCTGAATACCTCACGTAATTAATGGATACCCCCTTTCATCAATTATAACTGTAGATCCACAGTCGCGCGCCCGAAAATGTCCGAGCCAAATGAGCGCCAGTGGCCTTCTTTTTTCTCAGTACGTTGCGTGAAATTGTCAAGTTTAGCTGTCAAGTGTCAACCGAAATTCGACTGTAATGAAGTAAAGACTAGGTTCAAATTTCTGTGTAGGTGATGATTTTAATTGTTATGCAAACAAATAAAAAAGTTCGGACATTTTTTGACGGGGATTTTGTTCGGCAATGTGTATCTTCAGTTATAATTGATCAAAGGATACCCCCAAACTATCCAATTCTCGACGTTGGAGCTATGTATGGCAACTCTAAAAGAAAAGTTTCTTATTGACATTGCATGTCACTAATTTTAGGAAGATGGTTAGTTCTACTAGCGTTTCAACTGCTATCAGTCAGTAACCTGTCGTATGTATCAAAGAAATGAGCGATACCGAACGGATATTTTCTACAAAACGGTACGATCAGCATCAAAAGTAGCTGGTTACTTTTGTACTTTGTCGTCATAACACAATTTGTCAATCATGTGTGACATTTGCACCTGACTGTAAAGCGACAAGGCACAAAAGTGACCAGCTACTTTTGATGCCGACTGTACAATGTGCTTGGAGCAAAATTTGAATTTATTAAAATTCCATGCTAACTAAAGCTTCAATCAATGTATGTGACAGTAAACTGATAGCGGTTGCAGTCAAGGGCAAAAATATGTATACACTTTAGTACCTTGTCTATTTTCTTCATATTTGAATTGCCATATATAAACAGTCACAGTGGTTAAAGTGACAAGGTACTAAAGTGTATACATATTTTTGCCCTTGACTGTACTACCCAGCCACGAACCTGCACGGTTGATAACGGAGTATAATAATTACACATGAAGGTTGCCAATGGTTAATGGAAAACTAAATATTATTAGTATTATTAGTATTCAGACGACCAGATGGCCTAGTGGTTAGAGACCCTGACTATGAAGCTTGAGGTCCCGGGTTCGATTCCCGTGTCGGGGCAGATATTTGTATGAAAAATACAAATGTTTGTTCTCGGGTCTTGGGTGTTTAATATGTATTTAAGTATGTATCTATCTATATAAGTATGTTTATCCGTTGCCTGGTACCCATAACACAAGCTTTGCTAAGCTTACTTTGGGACTAGGTCAATTGGTGTGAATTGTCCCGTGATATTTATTTATTTATTTATTATTTATTTATAAGTAAACGCTTATCAAATTGTTTTTTTTTTAGGTACAACACTTTGGTCGCACCGGATTCTTCAGAGATGGCATTCGGCGTATTGACATGGTACTAGTGGTAGAAGATGATGGTGTTATGAAATTAGAAGCGATCAAAATTGAATTTTTAACCAACTTGCTCAAATTTGGTCTTCAGTTGGAATTAGAGCCAGGAGTGGTATGTTGTTTACGTTGTTGATGTTTTGTATTCTATTGTATTGTATATTAATTGCTACGTACAAAAAGACTTAAAATATAGAAAAAACCAAAAACGGTGTATATATTTTATGCGTCTCAAAGAATATAGGTATTAATATAGGTAGGTATAGGGTTATGGTAGGTGTATTGTTTATTTTGTTCGATGCTAATCTATCTCTTATTAGTCTTATTTGTTATTTGTCTTATCGTCTTTGGTCTTAATCTAAGTTCGTATTTTTCTTCTTTGACCTCTTTTGAAATTGATCTCCTTCTTTACTGGAAACATTCACTATTTACCCCGTTTGATATTCGTCTCATTCGTTCGACTTGTTTTTTCTTTGTTTTAGCCAACTAGCTATAGTTAGGAGGGGGGTTTCACTTCTTTTTTTGCTTGAATAATTTTATTAATAATGTTATTTGTATAATTATTTAATAACGTTGTACTCTTCTTTTTGCCCAGTATAAATTACCAGCCTGAAACCACATTGTACGTTTTACAAGTGCAGTTTAAAGATGTGATAATTATAACATTCAAATATTATTTATTTTATTAGCCGTACGGCTGCATACCGAGTCTAAGATTAAAATAATAATAATCAATCTTAGATTCTTAGATATAAATAATCTTAGATTCGGTAAGCAGCCGTACTGCTAATAAAATAAATAATATTTGAATAAATAGATGTGGTACCTACGTCATTTCTTACGCATTTCCAATGTAATTTGGAACGTAGGAGTCGTAGCTTCTAATAGTTGCGATGGATGTTACCGCACGCCACTGTTGGCGTATGTAAGCGATTAAGATTTTGGATTAAGAGTTTGGGAGCGACGTGGTTCAATTGGTAGAACACCCAGATTGGGGCGCATACCCAGGAGACTTGGGTTCGAATCCCACCGGCACACCCGAAAAACTTTTTCGCTTTTAAATAATTATGACATTATTCTGTAGCTGCATTGGTTTCAAGATGACAACTTAATTGCCTTTGGTTAGAAAAAAAATATTTTTTATATTTTTTTCTTACAGATTAGGCCAATTTAAGAAACTAATTTGAATATTTTAAAACTTGGTCGCGTATTTTTTTTTAAATTTAATTTTGAAATACCGGATATGGTTGACCTGATATACGTCATCCAGTAGCTCGAAACTCTTGATTTCCTTTGCCCATCTGCTTAGAGAAAAAAATACTGTATCTGTCATTCGTACGTCGTCATGTCGTCAATAAGTTTCTAACCTTCTGGTTCTGAAAGTCTATTTTCCACGATAATTTTTGAAAAAATGCTTACCAGTGGAAACTCCGGTGAAAAATTTGTCAAGGCTGACACGCTCAATCTACCCAAAATGCGAAATAGGTCCATTTACATACATCAATATGATCTTCGCAGCAGTACAAGAGAGATATCCTAAAATATTCGACATTTGCAAGACGATACCAGTTCTCACGTAGATCTTCCCTAACACGGACGAATATTTTGCCGGGGCTATTCATGGAGTCATTTGAACAAATAAAATACTATCCATTTTTTAGTTTCAAAAATGAAAATAGCCTTTTGTTTTCTTTCCTATCCTATTGACATCAGTTAAATTTAAATGACATTTTGACAGACATTGTCATTTTTTTAAGTGAAGCGTGAGAGCAAAGGTAAAAGAAAAATGCCTTTGAACCTTTGATGACGTTATTTGAAGATCAAATGAAAGACATCAGTTTTTTTGGAATATCTCCGCTATTAGCTGTTTATTTTTAAGTCCGACTACAGAAAATGGTTGTAGAACATTATTTCTCAATGATAAAAATATAATAAAAATACAAAAAAATATTTAACCAAAGGGAATTGCAACTTTACTACGCGCGCACGGGCTGAATTCTCAATATCATCGAGTTACTTGATTATGTGATTCCAGAATGCGTTAGATTTTCCGTAACGATATTGCAGACCAAGAAGATTCACTGAGGTTTTTCTTTTCGCGAACTCGCCGTCTAACGCTGTCCCCGTGAAATCTCTGTAAAATGGGCAAATAATCAAAATCGATGGAGATGCACCAAAGCGTGAGAATGAGAAGACAAAAAACTTATTATATTCTCACTTTTTGGGTATTCTTGGATTCTGTAGAGACTTTGAGAATCTCACGAAAGATATAAATTTGTACGTTACCGAAACAACAGGGCCTTATAAAATGAGGATGTAGTATTATTAAAAATGCCGTGGTGGCCTAGCGGTTTGACCTGCCTCTCAAGCAGAGGTTCGTGGGTTTGTAGGTGCGCCTCCTGAGGCTTCGTAAAGATATAAATAAATAGAACTGTATCAAAAGGCACACGAACGTATAATGAAAGTATAAGAAAAAGATATCAAAAGTATTTACAATAAATGAGGCTCAGAGATTCGGAGTACGTAATGGGTAGGGACACTTAATGAGCTCTGCCTAGGACCGAGCCGCTGCAGGCAATGAGCCGCCGATTGAAGAACGACTGGTCTCCATTTTAAATCAGCCGCGCAGTTCCACGCGCCGGTGTGCAGTTGTTTCATCACTTTTGCCGACACGCGGAACCGACTGCGGCGAGGGGGGTAATGGTTATATCTGGCCGCTACACTACTCCCCCGCCGAGACCATTGCCTGCTATGGTCGATAGTGATCTGGAAATCTTACATATCGCCCACTTCGCGTCGTTCTGACGGTACTCGGTTCAGGCTCTGGCATTGATGAGGCTTGCTGGCTGCTGGATGGGCCTTCTATAGTGTCGTTTGTCATGAAGGCTGGCTTCAGGCGGTCGATAGTCACGGTGTTCGGCTTCCCATTTAAGATGATACGAAAGGTCTTGTCACGTCTCTCAAGAACCTTATACGGGCCTGAGTAAGGGGACTCCAGCGATCTCTTCGCGTGCCCTTGTCGAAGAAAGACATACTCGGCCGTGCTCAACTCTTTCGGGATGTAAAAGAGCCTCTTCGTGTGGTGGCTGGCTGGGACTGGGTTGAGTTTTCCAATGTGGTCACGAAGTCTGGCTGCAAAGTCCGTGTAGTCGACCGTAGTGCCCTTCGTAGGCGTGAAAAATTCTCCAGGTAGACGTAGAGGTTCTCCATAGACAAGCTCTGCTGCTGAAGCCTGTATGTCATCTTTCCAGGCGCTGCGGATACCCAGCAGCACCAGAGGCAAAGCTTCAGCCCAGTGCGTGTTGGTGTGGCACATGATTGAGGACTTGAGCTGGCGGTGGATTCTCTCAATAATCCCGTTACAGGCTGGATGGTAGGATGTGGTTGGCCGGTGCTCTGCCCCGAGGATGGATGACAGAGTGTGGAACAGCTCGGACTCGAACTGCCTGCCCCTGTCAGTGGTGATTTTGACAGGACAGCCGAAGCGGGCGACCCAGCCCGCGATGAAGGCTCGCGCGCAGGTCTCCGCTGTGATGTCGGCCAAGGGGTAGGCCTCAGGCCAACGGGTGAAGCGATCAATGACCGTCAAGCAGTATCTGTAACCACAAGAAAATGGTAATGGCCCTACTATGTCCATGTGGACATGTGAAAAACGAAGTGATGGTGTATGGAATGATGATATGGGTGATGAAGTATGACGTGAAATTTTGTTTCTCTGGCAATCTGTGCATTCTCTCGCCCAACGGCGGCAATCTCTGCGTATGTCGGGCCAGACAAACCGTTGAGTTACAAGCCTGACAGTTGCTTTGGCACCTGGATGGCTCAAGCCGTGCAATGAGTTGAATGCTGCACGTCGAAAGGTTTTGGTGAGGTATGGTCTTGAGCTTCCAGTAGAGATGTCGCAATAAATTTCGAAATTATTTTCATAAGATTTGATTTTCTTGAGGTTCAATGAAGGTGATGATGAGCCAACCTGAAGAAGCGCTTGCAGTTCAGGATCTTCATCTTGAGCGCGTGCAAGGCTTTCATAGTTGATTGACCCATTTATTTCTTCTACTCTTGAGAGCGCGTCTGCAACAACATTTTCTTTTCCCGCTACGTACCGTATGTCCGTACTAAACTGTGAGATGAAGTCTAAGTAGCGGAACTGTCTCGGTGAGCATTTGTCTCTAGCGGTGGTGAACGCAAACGTCAGAGGTTTATGATCCGTATAAATAATGAAGGGCCTGGCTTCTACCATGTGACGGAAATGTCTGATGGCGTCATATATAGCCAGTAGCTCCCTGTCGTACGGGCTGTACTTCTTTTGAGCAGGATTCAGTGGTCTTGAAAAGAAAGCTAGTGGTTCCCAGGCTTCCGAAGCTGCGCGCTGTTGTAGTACCGCACCAATTGACACGTCAGAGGCGTCAGTGTGGATTGCGAGCTCTACGTCTGTCCGTGGATGAGCGAGAAGGGTGGCTTGAGAGAGAGCTTCCTTACATGACTCGAAAGCGTGCATCATGTCTTCTGTCATCTCGATCTCTTGCGTTGGCTTCTTCTTCGGACCGGACAGTACGACGTTCAAGGGCGCTTGCAAAGCTGATGCACCTGGTACGAACCGTCTGTAGAAGTTGAACATGCCCAGGAATCGTCTGAGTTCCTTCACATTCTTGGGTACAGGATAATTCTGGATGGCTTGTACCTTGGACTGTAGTGGGCGAATCCCCTCCGCAGACACTTCATGGCCAAGAAAGGTGATTTTCGTTACACCAAACTCACATTTTCCAGTGTTGATGAGGATTCCATATTCTGACAGTCGTCGAAATAGTTGATGTAGATGCTGCTGATGCTCTTCTTCGTTTCGAGAGAAGATTAAAATATCGTCCAGATATCCGTAGCAGAAGTCTAAGCCTCGCAGCGCTTCGTCCATGAAACGTTGGAACGTTTGAGCTGCATTCCGGAGACCAAACGTCATGTATGGGAACTGAAACAGGCCAAACGGTGTAATAATTGCGGTCTTCTTGATGTCATCTGGATAAACGGGGATCTGGTTGTAGGCTTTGACCAGATCAACCTTCGAGAAGATTGTACTCCCAGCGAGCTGCTGCGTAAAATCTTGAATATGTCGGATCGGGTACTTGTCTGGAATCGTACGCGCGTTAAGAGCACGGTAATCGCCACATGGACGCCAGCCGTCATCTTTCTTGGGAACTAGATGAAGCGGAGAAGACCATGGGCTTTCAGACTGACAAGCTGTACCGTTCTGCAGCATAGCCTCGAACTCCTTTTGTGCAATCTTCAAGCGATCCGGAGGAAGGCGTCGGGGCTTACTCGATATCGGTGGGCCAGGAACTGTGCGTATATGATGCACTGTATTATGCTTGGGTACCTTTGGTGTACCTGAAGGTCTGGTAATGTCGGGATACTGGCGCAAGATCTCATGGTACATGGAATCCCCTGACATCACCTTTACTGACGAGATGTCATCAGATGTACTTTGGGTTGGTACGGCAGCGGAAAGAGTAGTGTGGCCATCTATAATGCGTTGTTTTCTGCAATCAATCAAAATATTAAAGAAGGACAGGAAATCAACACCAATAATGGGTTTAGCAACGTCCGCCACAACGAATCTCCATTTAAATTCTCGCCGCAAACCCAAGTCAAGTGTCAGCTGCACCGAACCGTAGGTAGATATAACTGAGCCGTTCGCCGCTGTCAACTCGTAGCTGCTCTTAGGTCGGTTGCCACTCAGTGCCGTGCGCGGGTATACGCACAAATCCGACCCGGTGTCCACTAGGAAGAGAACTTTCGAGGAACGGTCCATTACAAAGAGGCGGCCCGGTTTGGTATGGCAGTCGTTAGCCGCTACTTCCGGCTGCCGTCGAAGTTTTCCGACCCAGGGTAGCTGCAAGGCCTGGTACAGCGAGTAGAGTCGTCTCCAAACCTGTTGTGGTACCAGCAGATGGACGGGTCTCTTGGCTTCGACGCAGAACGTGAACGCGCTCGTCGTCCAACTGGAGTTTTGTTCCTGTTGCGAGAATTGAAGCGCGAGCGAGATCTTGAGTGCGGTTGATCATTGAATTGCGCTTTGAGTGCAGCAATTTCGGATGTCAGCTCTGCCATTTGTTTTGCCATGACATCTAAATTTGTAAAACTGTCACTTTTCACGGAACAAATTTGCGGTTCTTGAAGTACGAGACCGTGCACCTTGTCTGCCAAATCAGCGAGTTCATCCAACGTGGAATTCGGTTGCGATGCTACTACGATCTGTAGATTTTTGGGTAGCCGGCTTGTCCATACGGTGCGCAAAAAATCGTCCGTTACCGAATTTCCGGCCAAAGTGCGTAGCTGGCGTAAAAATTGAGATGGTTTTCTGTCGCCCATTTGCTCGTCTTTTAGTAATTGCAGCGATTTCTTTTCTTGCGACAGTGACAGTCTTGAAATAAGCTCGGTTTTCAACTTGACATATCGGCCTTCAGCGGGCGGAGAATTTATGATGTCTTTCACTTCTATCGCGTACTGAGGTTCTAATTGCGCTATAACGTAATTGAATTTTGTAGAATCTTGCGTTATTCCTGACAGAGACAATTGTGCTTCCATCTGCGAAAACCATAGCGCAGGCTCTTGCGGCCAAAACGGCGGCGCTCGTACACCGACTTTGAAAACGGCGCCATCGCTGTCACTCGAGCTATTACCCATTGACATTTCAAAATAGGTTTAATATTCTTACTTGAATTTTGCGTTTCTTGTCCAATGCGGGGTCACCAGTGTAGGTGCGCCTCCTGAGGCTTCGTAAAGATATAAATAAATAGAACTGTATCAAAAGGCACACGAACGTATAATGAAAGTATAAGAAAAAGATATCAAAAGTATTTACAATAAATGAGGCTCAGAGATTCGGAGTACGTAATGGGTAGGGACACTTAATGAGCTCTGCCTAGGACCGAGCCGCTGCAGGCAATGAGCCGCCGATTGAAGAACGACTGGTCTCCATTTTAAATCAGCCGCGCAGTTCCACGCGCCGGTGTGCAGTTGTTTCATCACTTTTGCCGACACGCGGAACCGACTGCGGCGAGGGGGGGTAATGGTTATATCTGGCCGCTACAGGTTCAAATCCCGGCTCGCACCTCTGAGTTTTTCGGAATTTATGTGCGAAATTAGATTTAACATTTACCAAGAGCTTTACGGTGAAGGAAAACATCGTGAGCAAACCTACATACACCTGCGAAGAAATTCAATGGTGTGTGTGAAGTTCCCAATCCGCACTGGCCCCGCGGGAGGCCTGTGCCCTGCAGTGGGCAGTGGGTATGGGTTGGGTCCTGAAGGCCTTACTTGCATTTGGCCTTGGCGAGCAGAGCACCATAGTTGTACATTTGTCCGCGTTGCAAAATGTCTTGGTCTATAAAACGCCCTCATTGGTATAAGACATAGTAGACTGAATGACTTGGCTGCAAAACGACTTAATGTCATAATGTTTCAATAGGTAAATGGTCTGGATAACCTTCATTACCAATATAATACAATCAAGACCTTATACAATATTGAGTCATTCTGTCTACTTGTGCGCATTTCACGTCCTAGACGTTTTGCTCAGAAAGTCATCTTGAAACTTAGACAATTTTGTAATCATGTCATTTCATTAGATAAACAAGTCATTTTGCATACTTGGTCAGTGTACTACTGAGACGTTTTGAATGCCAAGGCTAAATGCAAGTAAGGCCTTCAGGATCCAACCCGGTATAGGTTGGGATGATGATGATGATGATTATTATGTATGTGCCACGCAAAACTTTTTTTTTTCAGATGACTTTTCACAAGAAATTAGTATTTGTAAAAGTCCACGCTCCTGAATCCATAATCGAGGAATATGGACGAAAATTTGAGATTTACAGATATTTCAAGCAGGCTCACGTCGAGTTTGTTAATCCAAAAGGAGTCATACGACGATTACTCAAACGTATAGATTACATAGGGTTGTATGAAAGGGAATGGATCAAACTTGTACGGTATGTATACCTGTGTGAGTGATTGATTATAGCGAGGACGTGAAGTCGCGTCCGCGGCATTATGATAGGGAAATCCTTGGACGCCAGTTCAGATACCTAGTTTTCCCGCAGTGCCGCCGCTTTAAAGCGAGGACGCGAAATTGTGTCCGCAGCATTACGATACGGAAATTCCCGGACGCGAGTTCGCGTCCTCAGCACTGAATGGGCATTCATTGCTCACGCCTCAAATACAAAAATATTTATTTAATTCTATGTTTTAGTATTTGTTGTTATAGCGGCAACTGAAATACATCATCTGCGAAAATTTCAACTGTCTAGCTATCACGGTTCCTGAGATACAGCCTGGTGACAGACGGACAGACGGACGGACGGACAGATGGACAGCGAAGTCTCAGTAATAGGGTTCCGTTTTTACGGTATCCTAAAAATAGCGATTTAGAACTTAGATTGAAGCTACGTGTACGAGTATATTCATAATGTACATTGTATACGCTTACCTTTATAACATACGTTCTGGCATGTAATCAACAGTGGATGGTATTGTACCTGGAGGCTTATTGTCTAACATTTTTGACGCTTGCCTTTGCAATCACTCTTTCTTTCTGTCAAACGGTATAAAATGATGACAGAAAGAGATGGTGAAAGCGAAGGCGTTAGAATCGTTAGACAAGAGGCCGTAGCCTCTGGTCTATTTCCTTGAATTTATTTGTTACAGAAAGAAATATCCGCATCCGAAAAAATACTCTACACTCGATAGAAGCATGATTGTGCATAAATTACTACGTTATCTGCCTTTTGGTGATAATGAGAATTATGTTGGCTTACATAAGTAAGTATGTCCATCGCTGCAGATTGCTTTACCCTTTGCCTCAATCCGAACCATCTAGGCGTTAATAAAATATAGGTAATTGACCAGCTAAAGCCTGCGGCTTCGCTCCTACTGAAGTAGATTAAAACATGTTTTAACATGTTTTCCCGCGGGAAGAAGATTCTTCCCGTAGTGAAAAGTAACCTATGTTACTCTCCAGCAACTATGTTCTTACAAAAATCGCGGCAATCCGTTCCGTTTCGACGTGAAAGAAGGACCAACAAATAAACACACTTTCATATTTATACTATGGATTGATTGATTCTTTACGGTTATCAATATCGATGAATTAAACAGGTTCTCCCAGAACTCGAACGATAACCTAGTACAGGCGAAAGTTCTGGCAAAATAGGAAAAAAAATCTGTCTGTTAGTTAAGCGATAATAGACATTTTTTCGAAAATATCTAATACTAAAAGTAATAAATCAGTGCCTCCAGTGAAAAAGAGAATAGCTCAAAATCGCTACTTTTCAGGAGAGGCAAAAAACCATTCTTTCGTCGTTTTTGGGTCTTTAGCGTTTAATATTAGATTTTTTTATGATTTCAGGCTTTAGGTATAGGTTTTAGCTTTCGTTTAATGGGTATTGCTTTAACATTTATTTATTCTATACATATTTTTTTTAAGTTTTTTTCGAGTTATGCCCTTAGTCACGAAAGCATAATGGTATAACATGAATTGTGTTTGTCAATTTTGAGACACCTTAAGACATAAGATGACTTATTCCCTTAAGTACGGCTGTTTTATGGTTATATATAACAATACTTATTCTACCCATCTTTTTCACAAATAAAGGAATAAAGCGACTTATTCAAGCAAATCGATAACGTATATGGGTACAACTGTGCCATCAAGTAAAACCAAATTGTATTAAAAAATAAGACATTTAATCATAAATGAGTGGCTTTTACTCGCCGTCGTAATTAAAATCATATGTCAGGGTTTCAGTCAGCCCTTTCAGTTGCTGCCTGCTTCTTGCCTGTTTCCAGATGCCGCCGCGTAAACGTACGCGTACCCGCAAGTGAATTTGGCAATTTACATCGACTTAAACTGGTATTTAATTACAACACGACATTATCTAAGTGAATGGATATACTAGGTAGGTACCTAGTAGGTACTTATGTTATAAATTTATCACTAAAGCCGAATCATAACATTCACAACTATAATAATAAAAACAAAATACAAAATATTACTAATTGGAAGGCAGTCATATTATGGTCTATCAATTATAATAGGATTAACTTTCTAGTCCACTGTAATAATTGATATCAAAACGAGTAGAGCAGTACTTAAATATTTCATCATCATCATCATTTCAGCCGCAGGAAGTTCACTGCAGAACATAGGCCTCGCTCATTGATACCCATTAATTACGGTTGGAAGCGGCTTGCAACCACCTTGAACCTGTGGCCTTTACCAAATCGTCCGTTTATCTTGGTGGGCGTCCCACGCTGCGCTTGCCAGTCCGTGGGCTCCGTTCGAGAACTTTTCGGCCTCAAGGCCATCATTCTGTTCTGCGTGCTATATTGGTCATTTCAACGAGATAGTCTATTTGGTTATGTCGGTTCTGGTTCTCTCTCCTCATTCCTGATTTGATCCCGTAGAGAAACCCCGAGCATAGCCCTTTCCATAGCTCGTTGAGAAGCACTGAGCCTACTCATCAGGCCTATAGTAAAGCTAGCACCACATCTCCATTCCAGGAGCTTGAAGGCGACTTCCAGAGCGGCAGTAAACAAACAGTTTCGGAGATATAACATCTCCCTGTCTCGCGCCTCTTTTTAAGGGAATCGCCTACGAAGTCTATTTTTGTACTCAGGCCAACACAGTGACATTCTTATACAAACGACACTTCGATGTACCGGTAGTCAATACGGCACCTCTGGAGAGACTCGAGCACCATCCATGTTTCAATCAAATCAAAGGCTTTCTCCTAGTTAGTTCACAAACGTTAGATATAGCGGCAAGTTACACTCTTCGGTATTCTGTATGCCTTGCCGCGGCATATGTATGTGGTCTACGGTACTATAGCCTTTTTGGAACCCGGCTTATTCCGGAGGCTGGAAGTCATCAAACCTGACCTCGAGACGATTTTTTATGACCATGGAGAACAGCTTATAGACATGGCTTAAAAGCGAGATGGGCCTGTAGTTCTTCAATAAGGTGTTATCACCTTTCTTAAAGAACAGCACCACCGTGCTTTTGTTCCATTCTTCTGGTGTGGTACCTTCGCCCAATATGGAATTAAAGCGCCTCTGAAAGACTTTAAGTACCGGTGATCCACCCGCTTTAAAAAGCTCAGATGTAATTCCATCCTCATCCGGCGTTTTGTTGTTCTTGAGCTGTTTCAGGCCCATCCTCATTTCGTACAGACTGATGTCTGGGATATTTTCGGTATAAGTGTCGGACCATTTTGGCTCTTACTCTTGGATTCAAAACACGGCGAGTTAAAGTCCTTGTTTATCAATTAACTTTCCGTTTTGAAGAGACGCTCAATTAAAGTGAATTATTTCACCTCTAAATTATGAATAAATATGATTAAAAATGAATAGTGTACCCCCAAAATCGAAATCTATATATATAAAAGAAGAAACTGACTGACTGACTGACTGACTGACTGACTAACTGACTGGCTGACTGACTGACATATCAACGCACAGCCCAAACCACTGGGCCTAGAGATTCCAAATTTGGCATGTAGGTTCCTTATAAGGTCTAGGGGTGCACTAAGAAAGGATTTTTCAAAATTCACTCCCTAAGAGGGTGAAACGGGGGTCCAAAGTTTGTATGGGGAAACAAGATTCGTTCGACTATTTTATTCGAAACTTCACAGAAGTACTCTTAATGATAAATGAGTAAACACGTGTTTCAGGTTTTTTGAGAATTCAAACCCCTAAAAGAGGGAAAAGGGGTAACAAAGTCTAAAAATCAACATGGGTGTTGTTTCTATGGTTTATCGGGTCGCTGGTTATGAAAACAACAACGGTTTTAAAATCCGACGTGGCGGACGTAAAATACCATCTCCCTGGATGGGGTGCGATGGGGTTGAAATGTCTAATTAAACTAAATGACTGTTGATATATCAACGCACAGCCCAAACCACTGGACCTAGAGAATTGAAATTTTGCACATAGATACCTTATACAATGTAGGCATCCACTAAGGAAGGATTTTTGGGAATTCCCACGGGGACGGGAAAAAACGGGATTTATATATTCGATTCCGAGTGACCCAATCTCAGTAACTATAATAACTAGACTCTTCAAACTTGATGCACAAGTAGGTATTACATCAGTTAAAACATTAATTTCAGGATTTTTCAAAATTCCCACGGGATAGGGAACAAATGGGATTTTTCGTTTTACTGGTCGTAGAAAGCTGAAATTTGGCATCTAGGTTGCTTGGAGAGTGTAGAGGATTGAGAGAGGACTTTCCGAAATTCCCACGGGAACGGGAAAAAACGGGATTTTTCGTTTTACTGGTCGAAGAAAGCTGAAATTCGGCATCTAGGTTGCTTGGAAAGTGTAGAGGATTGAGAGAGGACTTTCCAAAATTCCCACGGGAACGGGAAAAAACGGGATTTTTCGTTTTACTGGTCGTAGAAAGCTGAAATTCGGCATGTTGGTTGCTTGGGGAGTGTAGAGGAGCATTGAGAGAGAACTTTCCAAAATACCCACGGGAACGGGAAAAACGGGATTTTTCGTTTTACTGGTCATAGAAAGCTGAAATTTGGCAAGTGGGTTCCTTGGAGAGTGTAGGGGAGCATTAATAAAGCATTTCCCGAAATTCTTACGGGAACGGGAAAAAACGGAATTTTACGTTTTACTGGTTGTAGAAAGCTAAAATTTCAAAATTCATAAGTTTATACTGTAAGTAGGCCGCAAAGGGCTCTTTAACCGACTTAAAAAAGGAGGTTATGCATTCCACTTTATGTTTTTTTTTATGTAGGTATGTTCACCGATTTCTCAGTCAATTGTGGACCGATTATAAAAAATATTTTTTTATTCTAAAAAATACAATATACTCCAGATCCCATTGTCACCAAATCAGTATCTGATGACGGGATCTCAAGGAAATCGAGGGCAACCCTCTAATTTTGTAGGCACGCATTACGTTTTTCATATATTTTCTCAAGCTATTTAAGTGTTTGCGTCTGGTAGACATCATCTCATGTTGATGAGCTGATGATGGAAGGTAAAGCTCCTTAACGGTTAGGAGTTATAGGAAGTTTCTTTAAATATCATATGCGCGTATAGATCTTTACTTGTATTCTTTCTGGTTATTCAGATGAGCTGATGATGGAAGGTATAACTCCTTAGCGGTTAGGTCACACAACACCTTTACAAAATACTATAATATGTATAATATCAATGCTAAGTAGGCACACAGCGCTTCCAGTTACTTAAGTTTCCGTAGAAGGTAAGAAAACATTGAATTATACCCAATGCAGGACAGGGGAAAGTAATAATAGGTTTTATATTATTAACAAGCCTGGTTATTTTAGTGCCCGCTTCCGAATTAGTGAAAAACATTGTATATAAAGAAATACTGTAAAGGACCGTATCTACCTGAAGTTTAGTCGGGCTTGCTTGCACGCTTGCTTGCACGCTTACTTGCACGCTTTCTTGCACGCTTGCTTGCTTGCGTGCATGCTTGCTTGCTTGATATCTTAGTTCTTTGGAATACTCATGGTACATGCGAGCGAAGCCGCGGGCAAAAGCTAGTAAACATACAAAACTTTAAAGTAATAAAACGAATTGTTTCCTATTGAAAGCATCAGCTCAGCCCATAGCAAGGTGGTCTAGGTGCAGATATGACCCATCGCGGCTAGCGGAGTAATGGAACAATTGGAGTTATGCCTTTATGTTCTCTGTAGTATGAGGGACTAGTTCGAGCTATGCCTTTACGAACACTGTAAAATAAGGAAATAGTTCGAGTTATGCCTTTATGTACACCGTGATATAAGAAAATAGTCGGTTTTATTTCTATTTTATGTCCACGTTGTTACGGAACAACACGAATTGTGTCTTTTTGTAAAAAAATAACTGCAGTCATGTGTATAGGTTGGATGTTTTTTTTGAGTTAAAAGCACTTGTACCGTTAGACTGATAAAAAATTGCAGATAAGTAGCAATATGCCTTTAGAAACGGTGAGTTATGCCCATAGTGTAATCGAAAAATCTGGGTTAGGGGATAATCTCCGCTTTAATTATAATGTTTTCCCTAAATTAACATGATTTTGACAGTCAATCTAAATTTGAACCTTGTGGCGGACACCCGACTTTCCTTTACTTATAATTCACTTGAATAAACTCAATTACCGCACTTAAAAAGTCTTTTCAAAAACCCACCCCATAACAGTACCCAAAGGGTGCTAATTTTTACCCTCTACACGCCTTGATACGCGTTTTTGAATTTTTATTACATATCGGATACAAGAATGATCCTTTGGTCCAGAAGTGGCGAATCACTAAAAACACAGAAGTTAGCCGAATAGTTAACAACAGAAAAGCGCGTATCCAGGGTGAAATAAGAAGCAGGATGGGATTGTTGGTTGTCGTGGTAAGGCCTAATGCCGGAACAACTAAGGACGGCTATACTGCCAGATCGGCAGTATTGTAGTATTTTAAAAAAGGTATTTCTCAAAATCTATGATAGATAAAAATTATGGGTGATAGAGCTTATTTCAAGGAATCTATCTGACCTGAGCAGAGACTACTTCGGCGTGGAAAAAGAAAAAAAAAATAATTACTTAAAATTCAAAAATGAATATACTGTCGTGTCTATAAGTTCTTTCAAGTAACTAAGTGTGCAATAATGTTCGCCATACATCAACGTATCTACCTGCAATACATAGAGAAGCTAACTGTGTACTTTTCTTGAAATAATAATAAAGGCCGTAGCAGGATAAGGGAAGAAAAAATGCCCTTTATGATTTAGAGCTGTTTTTTTTTTCTATAGTTGCTTACATCTAGCAGTATAATTGTGCAAAGTTTTGTTGGAAAATTCTCAGTGATTCAGCCGGAAAAAATAAAATCCGAATTCATGAAATATGACTTTTCTCAAAAAGTATTGAACTTTATAAAACCATCTTTTTTTCATTTTGGTTAACTAAATAGCGTATATGTCCTGAAAGAAAATTGAGTCTCCATATTTAACATTTCTGTAAAAAACACGTAAGACAAAATTTCAAAAAATTTTTCTTAATTTCTGATGGAGTGACCACTCTAAGTGACATTTCTAATTTATTTTTAAGTTGGAATTGTATAAGAATAAAATGTAACAAAATCCAACCAACATATTTTTTAAATTTTGACACTGTTGCTTTTCGATTTTAACCGTCAAATTAATATGACTGACAGATCGTTAATTAAGGCTTTTTTAGAAATGTCACTTAAGAGTGGTCACTCATTCAGGAATGAAAAAAAAATTTTTTTTGAAGTTTTGTCTTACGTGTTTTTTACAGAAATGTTAAATATGGAGACTCAATTTTCTTTCAGGACATTTAACCAAAATGAAAAAAAGATGGTTTTATAAAGTTCAATACTTTTTGAGAAAAGTCATATTTCATGAATTCGGATTTTATTTTTTTCCGGCTGAACTAATGGGAATTTTTCAACAAAACTTTGCACAATTGTACTACTAGATGTGGGTAACTATAAAAAAAAAGCAGCTCTTAATCATAAAAGGGCATTTTTTCTTCCCTTATCCAGCTACGGCCTTTGTAGGTTGACCCAGGTCGAGGCCAACTTTCTTAAATATAATTATATTTTTTTAATAAAAAACTATGGCCTTTTGTCACCTGGGTGTTTTACTCTTACATTAATGATGAGTTAAACTTTGGATATTACTGATAAAAACCAAATGTCACTTTTTGGGGTAAAAAAAAACACTGTGCCAAGGTTCGCCAAATAGATTGGTTCTGCGCCATCTGCATCCAACGCGTTCCACCAACCTTAACAGGTCGTCGTCACTCCATCTTGTTGGAGGTATCCTACTATCTCTCCCCATTCGTTTTTCGTTTAATTCTTATTTCGTCTCATTCTGTATTCATCTTAGTCTTGTTCACTATCCGTCACTATCTTTTTGGTCAAATTCTGCAACTTGTCATCTCTTAATACGTCTTATTAGTTTTTCGTCACGGTCTTCCCTGGACTCATTCGTCGTTCTTCCATTTTGTTTTTTGTCTCATTTACTTATTCGCTAAATGCTGGTAAATAAGACAAAAAACGAAAGGGAAGAACGACGAATGACTGAAGACCGTGACGAATGACTGAAGACTGACGGAAGACCGTGACGAAAAATGAATAAGACAGACAAATAAGATAGTGACGGATGGTGAACAAGAGGAATAAAGAATGAGTGACGAATACAGAATGAGACGAAATAGGAAAATCAAAAAACCGGCCAAGAGCGTGTCGGACACGCCCATGATAGGGTTCCGTAGCCATTGCGAAAAAATCAAGTAATATTTTTCTAAGGATTTCGTATGTGTACGGAATCTTCCAAGTTTAGGTATCGTCAATACTTTGAAAAAAATCTCGTATTTCACAATCGATAATCTGGCTAAGTGAACTTTATTACGCGAGTATCAAGGTTCAGTTTTGTTTACGTGCTGATTTGAGATACGAGCTTTTTCAAAGTAGTGACGGTATGTTTTATACCTTAGGCTACTATTTACTCTTAAACTACAAATAACTCCCAAGCAATCTTAGCCGCTATAATTTTCCTTGTAAATTTAATACATTTACTACCATTTTGATTTTTATCAAATTTTTCCTCCCAACAGTTTAGTTTTAGAGGGCGGACGGTCGATTTTAATGAAAATTTTCACTTTAAAGTCAAATATTTCGCAAACAGATCACTGAATACAAAAATCATGTTAGCAACCCCCAAATGGTTTTAAAAGAACTATCCAACGATATCCCACACTATAGGGTTAGTCGAGAAAAAAAAATCACCCCCACTTTACGTCTATCGGAGGTACCCTAAAAAAAAATATTTTTAGGGGTTTTATTTTACCACTTTGTTGGCATGACTGATATATTATTCATGCCAAATTACAGTTTTTTAGTACTAACAGTCTCTGAGCTTAGCCGCGGACGGACAGACAGACAGACCGACCGACATAGCGAAACTATAAGGGTTCCTAGTTGACTACGGAACCCTAAAAACGAATGAGGCGAGATTATTATCTAGAGTAGACCTCTAGGTATCTTTTGGATACCTTGTTGGAGGCCTACCTACACAGCGTCTTCCGGGTTTGCGGGTATTATGTGAATCAATTATCGCTTAATTAAGTAACATGGATTTAATCTCACACAAGGCAAGGTTATGGTTGACTTTTGAGACAACCTGTATCTAACCATTTACACCTTACCTTACCTTTTTTTACCTTACGCTATCTCAAAATATGTTGTATATTTTTTCATACACAATCACGACATGGACAACATACAAACAAATAATAAACCTTTTTTTGAGTTCGTTTCAAAAAAGAAGTAAATACAGTATTTATTTGTTTCTTACAGTATGTTGCAAAATAGATTGGTCCTGGATGTGTTCCCTTTACACGATGGACCGTACTTTGCAGTTCCAGGACAATTCCCCGCCGAATATAATGCGCGACAAGTCAGTACCAATTCATTATTAGGCCCGTACTCTTTGTATTATTTGAAATAATGAATAGGGTAGTTATACTAGCGTTTCATCTGTTATCAGTCTCCTGTCATATATTAAAGAAATCAGCTTCACCTAGCGGAAGGTATATAATATAACGATACGAAAATCAGCGTCGTGGCACCTCGTGCTATGACACATGCTGAAGGGTGTCCTTTTTGTGGTGTCCATGTTTATAGTCTGTTCTGTATTTTTTTTAGTTGTATTATTGTAGTTGTTCAAAAATAAATATTTTCTATTCTACTCTACTCTACTCTACTCTACTCTACTCTACTCTACTCTACTCTACTCTACTCTACTCTACTCTACTCTACTCTACTCTACTCTACTCTACTCTACTATATTCTCTTCTATTCTATTCTATTCTATTCTATTCTATTCTATTCTATTCTATTCTATTCTATTCTATTCTATTCTATTCTATTCTATTCTATTCTATTCTATTCTATTCTATTCTATTCTATTCTATTCTATTCTATTCTATTCTATTCTATTCTATTCTATTCTATTCTATTCTATTCTATTCTATTCTATTCTATTCTATTCTATTCTATTCTATTCTATTCTATTCTATTCTATTCTATTCTATTCTATTCTATTCTATTCTATTCTATTCTATTCTATTCTATTCTATTCTATTCTATTCTATTCTATTCTATTCTATTCTATTCTATTCTATTCTATTCTATTCTATTCTATTCTATTCTATTCTATTCTATTCTATTCTATTCTATTCTATTCTATTCTATTCTATTCTATTCTATTCTATTCTATTCTATTCTATTCTATTCTATTCTATTCTATTCTATTCTATTCTATTCTATTCTATTCTATTCTATTCTATTCTATGGATACAATTTGCAAAGCAATGTTGGAAAATCTTGACTAGAAACCTTTTCCAAAAATTTCAACTTCTTTCTAACCTTTTCTTTAATATGATTATGTGCACCGCTTGAAGCCACTCACAAGATTTTTCCTACAGCAGAAAACCTTGCACGGTCTGAGCCTAAACGGGAATCAGAGATAATCTACGATAACATGCCCCTCCGCCCCTCCACAATTCAAGAAGTCTTCAATGTAGTGTGAAAGTATTTATAAAGCACACGAAAACTTTCAACGCATGTGTGCGTGTTGAGACAGCCGTTAAACAAAAGCAGATTGATTTTTAATTACTAAATAAAAATTATTTCGTAAATACGTGACTAAACATATTGAAATAGTAATGTGGAGGGGCGGGTCATGTTATCGTAGTTTATTTCTACGATTAAGAGAACGTTTCAGGTTGCCAAGTACGTCATCCCAACACCGTTGAAAATTTGTAAAAGTGGTAGGATTTCGACCCAGACAAGCCATATATAAACTAAGCACTACTCGCTCAAACATGTAGTCTCGTAGATTGAAGGACAATGATTTACATTGTAATTCTACCGACGAGATTGGACGTGCTGTGGAGAAATAATACGAAAGCTGGAATGGAAATAAATATTTTTGTTACAGATATTGAATTATAATTGGGCTGGCTTGGGAAATTTACTGAAATTCCAACCGCTTAACCTGATACAAGAGTATTTCGGTGATCGTGTAAGATATTTTAATAAGTTTTTTAAATACATTTGACTAAAAACTAGTGTCAATTCAATTTTTCCTTGTTATTTATCGGGGTGATAAATTTCGAAGAGTGTGATTACTAATTACGAAAAGATTCTTGGTATTCTATTATTTTTATCAAAAACCAACTCATGCCTCAGTTTGAGTCACGTTGCAGTTTTTTTTTTTCCAAAACTTTCCTTCGCGCTTCGTTTTATGAAACAACCTTGTCCCGCCCTAAACATTAACCGAATCAAAATCGGTCCAGTCTTAGGGTGCCTCCACTGGAGATATCCTATGCTACGTTACTATCATTTCAGCCGAAAAACGTCTACTGCTGAACATAGGCCTCCCCCAAACCCAAGGCTTGCCAAACAGATCGGTTCCGTGGCATCCGCATCCAACGTTTAATATTAAGTATGTATGTAACTATGCGCAAAACAGAGTTCCTTTAGTAGACGCGTGTTTGTCACCGAAAGTAGACATGCCATCGTAGAAGAAAAAAGTTATTTTATATTTCGCAATGTGCGGTGCATTGCATAAGCTCGACCTGCGGATTTAAATTTTCTCATACAGCAGAGCTATCCCGCGGCTGCGTATCTTCATAAGCGCATCTTCCTCGAACGGCTACCTAGCTGAGGATTAGTGGAACCGTTTAAATGTGTCCTCGCTGGCGCGGTACTGGGGGGGGGTATGAGGCCGGGAGAAATGCGGGCGGAAAGCTCATCTCAACCTCTCTCGGCCCGTTTATCGTCATACCCCCCCAGCGCCTGTACCGCGCGAGCGAGGACACATTTAAAAGGTCTAGCTAAACATCCTCGCAGCATAGCTGCATACCTAGTAGGTACCTACACATCTCTGGTGGAAAAGCATCCTTAAGCGATAATCTGTCATACAAACTGCAATTTATTTTTATTCATGTATTTTGTATCACATACATTTTTATCGGTTCTACGAGCGATGAACCCTGCCCACTGCCACTTGAGTCTGGCGATTCTTCGAGCTATGTAGATGACTTTAGTTCTTGCGCGGATTTCATTATTTCTAATGCGATCCCGCAGAGAAACTCCGAGCATAGCCCTCTCCATCGCCCTCTCAGTGCCAGAGCCACAATAAAAGAATATTTAAGCCACAATAGGGAAATATTTCTCAAGGCAGATATGTTATGCCTATCGCTTGTAGAACTGATGGCCGATGGGGCAAAAAGGTTCTCGAGTGGCGTCCACGGACCAGAAGACGCAGTGTGGGTAGGCATCCAACAAGATGGAGTGATGACCTTGTCGTTGGATGCGGATGGCACGAGACCAATCTGTTTGGCGAACCTTGGGGGAGCGCTATGTTCAGCAGTGGACGTCTTTTGGCTGAAATGATGATGATGATTAGAGAGCGGATTTGAAGTAGCGATTACAAGTTTAATATGGATAAGACTAGTACAAGTAAGTATGAATTTACTTTTCATATCAACTGTACACTGGTGAGGAACAGTTGGCCACCGGAACTAGGTACTCCATAACAAGAATTACACGGGTTGCGATTTGATTATTTTAAAGTAGTTGATAAGCAATTGTTGCAATTGCAAATGTTAAGAAATACTACAGGGGCTTCCTGGGTTAAAAGACGGTTAGTGTCGATGGTTTAGCACTTAACCTTTCTGTAGCTTGGTAAACCGACGTGTTTAATGCTAAAATATACACTGATATTAACAGTTTTTTCTGATTTCTAAACAAAAAAAGCCGTTTAACGCCACTAATGGGATTATTGATAAGTAATTTTGTTAAAAGACCGACATCAATAAAATGACACAGCTATAACACAGTTTTCTGATTTAGCCGTCTTTAAGCTTTGCAATTAAAGAAAACTTTGAGCTGTTTTTAATTTATTGCATAGTTACGTTGTAATCCTTTACTAGTAAACGGCAAAAGTATGTTTAACCGTGTTCTTGCGTACAAATGGATAATTTACTTTTATTTATTTGCAATGCTAAAACACAAAAAGCAAGAATATAATAATAATAATAATAATAAATTAGGGGACAATCTTACACAAATCGACCTAGTCCCAAACTAAGCAAAGCTTGTACTATGGGTACTAGACGACGATAAACATACTTATATAGATCAATAAATACTTAAATACATAGAAAACATCCATAACTCAGGAACAAATATTCGTGCTCATCACACAAATAAATGCCCTTACCGGGATAAAAGATACATACATGTTTTCACTAAAAGATAGATAGATAGATAGATAGATTCATTTATTTCTGATTGAAAATTACAATTATATCCAGCATTCGAAATGTCACAAATATAAAGAATTCACAAAAAGATCGTCAACAGAATTTGAAAAACATAAATGGATAACATATTAATTTAAAATGTCACAAAGATAATAATATTAAAAACAATAAAAGTGAGATAAAACAAAAATGTCAATAAAATATTAAATCACATAATGTATGAAAGAGCAATGGTAACAGCAAACATAAAATATATACAAATTTTTGTATAGCAAAAATCTAGCAAAACGACACAATATGGAGTTTCGGAAGTTTTTCGATAAATATATTTGCTGCAAATGTAGAAATAATAAAAAACTTCCGGGGCAAAGTTTAAAAAAGTATACCTGTCATAAATATACACGGCAATAGTTAATAAAATAATATTTGCATTTTTCAATTGTAATTTACGTTATGTCTTACTATAGACGAAACATTTGACGCTATTGGCTTGGCAATCCTGTCGAAAATGTAATTGTGAAATCCTTTGATCAATTATAACTGTAGATCCACAGTCGCGCGCCCAAAAGTGTCCGAACCAAATGAGCGCCACTTTGATAAAAGTGGCCTTCTTTTTTCTCAGTACGTTGCGTGAAATTGTCAAGTTTCGCTGTCAAGTGTCAACCGAAATTCGACTGTAATGAAGTAAAGACTAGGATCAAATTTCAGTGTAGGTGATGATTTTATTTGTTACGCAAACAAATAAAATAGTTCGGACATTCTTTGAAGGGGATTTTGTTCGGCAATGTGTATCTTCAGTTATAATTGATCAAAGGTGAAATCCTTGGAAAACATTTTATAAATATTCTATTTATTACCATGTAAAGTCGTGACCCTGGTTAATGCCAGTACAATTAATTAATTCTATAATTTATGAAAACTTAAAGTTTTTATGGGAAGAGAACTACACAGAATAAATCATTCAATCATTCACTCAATTATAAAAATATTCACAACAACTAGGTACTCCACTACTCTATGTTCACTGCAATGCCACCAAATATCCCAACCTTTGATCAATTATAACTGAAGATACACATTGCCGAACAAAATCCCCTTCAAAAAATGTCCGAACTTTTTTATTTGTTTGCATAACAATTAAAATCATCACCTACACAGAAATTTGAACCTAGTCTTTACTTCATTACAGTCGAATTTCGGTTGACACTTGACAGCTAAACTTGACAATTTCACGCAACGTACTGAGAAAAAAAAGAAGGCCACTTTTATCAAAGTGGCGCTCATTTGGCTCGGACATTTTCGGGCGCGCGACTGTGGATCTACAGTTATAATTGATCAAAGATCCCAACTCTAATAATAAATTAATAATAAATAATAATAAATTATTTATTTCATTCCAACTTAGGTGGTAAATACAAAATGGTCGAGACTTCCTATTAGGTATAGTGTGGTAACTCTATTTATAAAATTGCATTGCGGTAAGTAAGTAAGTAATAAATCTATCTATCTACCTAACCAATCGCACTAGTCATATCCATATTAAACTTGTAATCACTACTTCAAATCCGCTCTCAAATGATGATGATGACATTTTTATCTCGAGGTAGATCAATTCGCCAGAATCTTTACTTTCAATGGTCGGAAAAACGTCCATCATTTCACTTGTGATATATAACGACAGCAATTTAAATAAATGCCAAAAATTTTTCGAAATGGTCCGTTTTCAGCTTACGGACGTCATTAAAACATTTGTAACATCATAGAAAGTCTATGCTGTAAGGAACTGGAATAGTTTTTTCAAGTGACGGGCGTTTTTTCTATCCTTGGTTATTTCCTAGCAGCAAAATGTCCATTCGCATTTTTCCCACTTGCTTTTTTTCTCATTATGGTTTTTTACTGAAGCTTATTTTCTCAATCGCGTTTTTTCCCAATTTTAATTGACACAGAAACATAGGTAGGATTAGGTTACGTTAAGCTTGCATCGGCCCGGAGAAGGACCAAAAGCACAAAGAAGAAGAACCGTCGATATTGTTTCTGAGACAATTAAAATTCAGTAAAAAACCATAGTGAGAAAAAAAGCATCTGGGAAAAAATGCGAATAGAAATTTTGCTATTAGGAATTAACGATTCTGGCAAATTGATCTAACCAGTCATTTTTATCCGCAGATGGCGTTTTTATTTGCCTTTTATGGATTCTACACTTTCTCTTTAATATTTCCTGCTATTATCAGCACAAAGGCTATATTACCGGAGCTTTACAATAGAACGGATTACAACAAGTAATGTACATTCAGAAAAGTATGTTTAATAGATATTTTAACGCATTTTAACGCATACGCTGCCAGCTGACAAACTCTAGACTTCTTCAGGTGCCACAAACGCACATGGTGCGATCAATTGACTGCCAAACTATGACAGCGACACTAGGTGAAATTCAAGACGACGCGTATATGCGTTCCCGGCAATGAATGCGCTACAACCTATTTTAACTGGTGATACTTGATTATTGCTTTGTCATTATATCTCCTTCTAGCTACAGAACTAAGTAATTCACTCTATATGAGCTTTTACCTAGCTTTAGTAGGCAATTTAAAAATAATGAAGTCGGTTAAAAACAAGTTTTCAACACATATGATTTTATACTAAGTAATACAGATGACTCATGATACGACATGCGACTACTCTTACTCGGGACATTCTACGCGCTGTTTTTATCCTTCTAACGCTTGTAAACAAGATTATACAAACTTACCAAATCTTCTCTCAAGTTGGTGAACTTATTAGGGATCACGTAATACTAGGCAAATGGTGCAAATAAGAGCTAAAAGGGCCAAAGAGCAAAATACATTGCAGGCTGCAAAAGGAGCATTTATTTTGTGTCCTACACCATTGTATCGAGTTTCACAATTCCGATATTCGCTCCATAGAATATCTTTTCTACCTACTCCAAATCCAGAATGGTAGCTAGCTTAATCAGAAGTAGAATAAAATAAAATCAGAAGTAGAATAAAAAAGTTAAGATAAAACAAATTGAAATAAAAAAATTATTATTTCATATTTCTATTGGTGATCTACAACCGTTTGCTGGTGTGTAAGGGCTGAATTTTATTTCACAGTAATCCCATTCGGTATAAATGGAATGTGGGTGTCTTGGTAATATGGGTATCTTGGGAATGTAGACAACATGGGAATATGGACGACATGGGAATGTGAACGACATGGGAATGTGGACGAAATGGGAATGTTGAAGATGTGGAAAAAGGACGATATGGGAATGTTGACAAAGTGAGCATGTGGACGAAGTAGGAAAAAGACGAAATGGGAATGTTGACAAAGTGGGAATATGGACGGAGTGTACTTAAACGGATTAAAGTTCGAGTTGAACTTGACAGTTTTTGATAATTTCCATAATATCTCCTCGTGGACTCCCATACTATTAGACGTACAGTTACAAGCTTTAAATTGGGACCCATTTAAGGTTCACAGTCCTGTCATATAGTACAGGAATTCAAAGGATATTTTTTCGAAATGGTTCCCAAATTAAAGCACGCGACCGTATATTATATTATAATATTATAGATACTTAATATTATAAAGCTGAAGAGTTTGTTTGTTTGGTTGAATGCGTTAATCCCAAGAACTACAGTACTGGTTCGAATTAAAAAAAAATCTTGTTGAACAGTCTATTTATCGTGAAAAGCTTAATAAATCATGCTTTAACTAATATGAGCGAAGCATCAATTATTAACATGGACGAAGTCGGTGACACCAGATAGTATCATGATAAAATTAATAATACAAAACATTACCAGTGATTTTTTTTTTTCAGCCTAACTTTACATGAGAATTTTTATTACAATGAATATTTAGCCCAAAAATATATGTGTGCACGCTGTCGTCATGTTTCTGCGTGTCCATATAGTCGCTACGGTTATTACGAAAAATCTATATTGGTTAACAATATCTTTGACAGAGAGAACATTGATGCGATTGTTGTATACATTGTCATATGGGGTAAGGTCTGTTAAAAGCTAAAATTACTTTATCCTCGTCTTTGTGTTAAATTTAAAGTTGTTTCTGGGTTACCAGTTAAACTGGTAAGATCAATTTACCAAAATCGTTATTTCCCAGTAGCAAAATATCCATTCTGTAGGAAGTAAACCCGCTGCTCCCTAGTTCATATTACAAACGGTCGACTCATTCACTCGCCGCTTTCGCGCCTTTTTTCATTTCTGTAAGCCTAGCAGCTTAGTTGCAATAATTGCCGCGTGTCGCGCTCAGACATCTGTCTCACTCTCTCACGTGCAAACCAAATCAGTCGCTCTCGCTCGTTAACGTTCGTTCGTTCCCAGCGCGCGCGCTAGATCACGCGGCACGCGGGCAGTCCGCTTGCCGCCACCGTCGCGTGAAGTTACTTTCTAATGCCCAGTTTAACTTGTGTACCTAAAAGTTATTAATCTTAACGTTTTGTATATTATTTTACTGCATTATAGTTCTTTCAAGTACCACTACAATTCTCATTTTTTCCCAGATGCTTTTTTCCTCTCTGTGGTTTTTACTGAAGCTTATTTTCACAATCGTGTTTTTTCCCAATTTTAATCGACACAGAAACATAGATTTTTTTTTTTGAATGAGTCGCCAGAGGGGCCAAAGACGCGAGGTCTTTGCTGTTTTTTAAGTTTAGGGTAGGAAGAGTGACTTGTGCTCGGGAAAAATCCCTTCGGACGAACTGGGAATGGAGGGCCCGGACAGTGTCCGACTTGCACGGACTAAAAAACCCGGTCACAAGTCCCCTTCTCTATTGATTATTAATAAAAAAAAACGTGTGCTTTTAGAAACATAGATTAGTTTAGGTCATGTGAAGTTTGCATCGGCCCGAAGGGCCAAAAGCACACAGAAGAAGGAGCTCCACGTGAGCGGAGGTCCGTCGACACTGTTTCTGTGTCAATTGAAATTGGAAAAAAATACATACTATATAAAAAAAAACTATACTTATGGGCAAAAATGTGAATGGAAATTTTGCTAAATACTAGGAAATAACGATTTTGGTAAATTGATCTAACTAGTCAGCAGTTATTATTAGTGTTTAGTTATTTTCTAATGAATTGTGTATAAGGAGGAAGCTACGAATTTTGCCACAAATGACGCAGTAGTGACGCAAAAGTTTACGCAATGAGAACGCAAAGTAGCGCAATAATGTGTGTTACCGTGACGTAAAATTATGAAGTAACGTAATACGGTAGTGCGAAAATGTAAAGGTTGAAGTGCATCGAATCTGTTGAACATTAAAAAACAAAATTAAAAATTTAGAAAACCCACGGTGCTTAAAACGTAGTAGGTAATTAAAAAGGGTAAAATAATTATAATCCCCTGACTAAAAGAATTTATGTAACAAGAGATAATAAACGCAAAAAGCTTTTTATAATTAGAGTTGATCTCCCGCGGTGTCGATCATATAAACAAAAAAACATACAGACGAATTGAGAACCCTCTTTTTTTGAAGTCGGTTAATAAATAGAGTATCAGTTTTCATAGTACTTCCCTACGTACTTATTTGGTTCTCGAAGGTATAGAAGTGGCAATAAAATATTATTCAACTACCTATGAATTTAATAAAAAACCCAAAAATATCCGTCGGTTCTGCCTTTAAATGAACTAATTTAAAGTTTTATAAAATGCGTCTAACAAATCGGCAGCCCCGACGGATATTTTTGGGTTTTTATTAAGTTAGTTGAGTTTATTATTATTAATCATCATCATCATTATCATCATCATCCCAGCCTATATACGTCCCACTGCAGGGCACAGGCCTCTTCTCAGAATGAGAGGCCCAGTGCGGATTGGGAACTTCACATACACCATTGAATTTCTTCTCAGGTGTATGCAGGTTTCCTCACGATGTTTTCCTTCATCGTAAAGCTCATGGTAAATTACAGATGTAATTGCACATAAATTCTGAAAAACTCAGAGGTGCGAGCCCAGACTCAAACCCACGACCTTCTACTTGAGAGACCATAGGTCACACCACTAGGCCCTAAGGCTATTATTATTGCCACATCTATATCAAGAACCAAATAGGTCGGTACCTAAACAAGTGCTATGAAAACTGATACTCTATTGTTTACATGATCGACTCCACGAGAGATCAACTCTAATTAATAAAACCGGCCAAGAGCCTGTCGGACACCCCCAAGATAGGGTTCCGTAGCAGGTCTGTACGAAAAAATCTTTGCATACTAATTAATGTGCTTGTTTTGGTCCCAACTCCTACAACGCGCGGGCCTGTAGGTACCCCGTGTAGGTACCGCATATTTTTTTTTTCTAAGGATTCTGTACGGAACTTCTCAAGTAGGTATATTTTATTGGCTGGGTGCGCGATGACAGCGCCAACTAGCGGTTACAATCAGGGCGGACTTTGAAATGCCAAATGGCTGGATGTCATTACAAAGAGTAAGTAAACAAACAAATTCAATGAAATGTCGTAATTTCATGGAAGTAATAAGTACTACGTACAACGGGAATGAGCTGTTGTCGCAAAATTGAAGTTGAACGAGAGCTTAGTAACTGTACCTCTTATCCCTCTCTGGCGATGGTTGATTGGTTGGATGGTTCATGTGGGGTTGTCAGGTCAGGTGTCCGTATTTTATACAAATAAAAGAAGACCTATACGCCAATCGCAAAATTTTTGCGTTATTAAGGCTTTACACGTAGCAACAAATAATATTGCTTTAACATGTCGGTAATAAATTATTATGTATATTTAGAAACATTTTAGAAGTAAATGTTTTTACTTCATTACATTACATCAATCGCATATTGTTCTACAAAAACGAAAGGATTGAAATCAACCAACTCTAAGTCACTGTTAGAACGGGAACGGGACACAGCGTTCACTGGTTGCCCTCTCACTCGGCTTCAATAAGACAACAAGACTCAACAAGACCCTTACGACCTTAGCATAAGGTTTTATTTTCTTTATTTTAGCTGCAAGATGCACAGATAGAGCTCATTCCCGTTGTACGTAGTACTTATTTATTACTTCCATGAAAACATACAGACGAATTGAGAACCTCCTCTTTTTTTTGAAGTCGGTTAAAAGTATGTAATGTCGAACGAACTTGCCTCAATAATCTTCTTGTAGCGAAAAGCTATGAATGGAAAACTCTTTACTGACGAAATTTAAAAGATAAATAATAATAGAACGTAATGAAGGGCATTTTACACTGGTTCAGCCATAAAATAATAATAATATCAATAATAATATCACGGGACAATTCACACCAATTGACCTAGTCCCAAAGTAAGCTCAGCAAAGCTTGTGTTATGGGTACTAGGCAACGGATAAACATACTTATATAGATAGATACATACTTAAATACATTAAACACCCAAGACCCGAGAACAAACATTCGTATTTTTCATACAAATATCTGCCCCGACACGGGAATCGAACCCGGGACCTCAAGCTTACGAAGCTGAGTGCTTAGTATAAGTTTTACTTCACCAAAATACTTTTCGGTCGCGTTTACGTAAAAATTTCAATTCTATGGAAACATGGGCGCGCGCGCGCGGAGACGCTGTCCACGTTTCCATAGTAATTGATTTTTTTACGTAAACGCGATCGAGAAGTATTTTGGTGAAGTAAAACTTATACTAAGCATACTGCACCTGCAACGTGACCCTTCGTGGCGTATTATAAGGAACATAACGTCAATATTTCATAGCATGTTTGAGAAAAGTAACTTTTTATTTTACATTTCCTCCTTCCGTTTTTACGTTTCTAAAAGTGAGTTCGGGAAAGGGTAAATTGTTCATAACATTAACAACAATGAACAAGCGCGAACGATAAAATGGCTTGCCGAAGAAGCCGCAATCTAACGCTTTATTCAACTTTTTTGTAATAGTATAAAATAAAAAAATAAAATAAATATCACGGGACAATTCACACCAATTGACCCAGTCACAAAGTAAGCTAAGCAAAGCTTGTGTTATGGGTACTAGGCAACGGATAATGATACTTATATCAAGGATGATAAAGACTGGATTAGCAATCGCCATAGTACAGATCGTCCGCAGAAAAATAGTTCGATTATTAAATCTAGATGGAGCTGAAATATAGCCCGAGGCTACAAAATGTATTATTTTTCAAAAATATTGCATAATAATTCATTTGCAGTAATATGAAATATCTGTAGTCTTATTGTTTTGCTTTCAAACCCTCTGGCTACATATATGTCAGCGCCATCTAGATTTAATAATCGAACTATTTTTCCCCGGCCGATCTGTACTATGGCGATTGCTAATCCAGTCTATATCATCCTTGCTTATATAGATAGATAGGTACATACTTAAATACATATTAAACACCCAAGACCCGAGAGCAAAAATATTTGTATTTTTCATACAAATATCTGCCCTGACACGCTAAAGCTTAGTAGTCAGGTTCTCTAACCACTAGGCCATATGGTCGTCTAAAAATTTAACACGTTGCTGGACAGTACGACGCCCCCGAGCAATAAGTCGGTAATGTTATGTTATGGACTTTTTATTGTTATGCTAAATTCTGAATCTACAGGTTGGAATACATCACATATATTTTTTTCAGATTTTTTTTAATGCAACTAACGAAGATATTTAGAATGACGGGTTTATTGTACGGAAATCTGTAAAGTCAAATACCACGGCAAAAGTGTCGCTACACACCAATACACATACTTTTATTAATTTGATATTTGGTACTGTTACCGGTTTATTGTCGTAAACAATCTTTGTCAAATTTTTGGTTAGCGATAATACTGTAATTTATTGAATAAACTTTATACGGCAATAGTGACTAACAAAGTTTTATAGGTCAATGGTTAGTGAGTAAATATACGTAATATTTTCTTACCTATTGGAAGTTCCATCTTCAGTGGATAGATTTTTTTGCATGATACGTTTGAACAGACCTATAAATGCGTGTTCATGCAGTTCCTCCACCTCCACACTGTACGAACACACACAAATCACACAAACCCAACCATCACCACCACCAAACTACACTGACCGTTTCGAACTCAACCAGAGCTCATCCTCAGAGCACCACAACCGTATGCTATGCTACCAAATGTTAAACTCAGTTTAACAAAAACTCAGTTTAACAAAAACTCAGTTTAACTCTTCAAAGAAAAAAATACATTATAAAAGTCAGCAGTATGCTGTTACCAATCCACAATTTTAGCATTTTCACCACAATAATCCGGTAAGTTACTATTACTGGAAATCAATTTCAACTTATTACCTGTATAATAAATTTTCTTTAATTGCATAATGCTATGTGCACATTTTTAAGTATAAATATTTATAAAATCTATATATATAAAAGAAGAAACTGACTGACTGACTGACTGACTGACTGACTGACATATCAACGCACAGCCCAAACCACTGGGCCTAGAGATTCCAAATTTGGCATGTAGGTTCCTTATAAGGTCTAAGGGTGCATTAAGAAAGGATTTTTCAAAATTCACTCCCTAAGGGGGTGAAAAGGGGGTCCAAAGTTTGTATGGGGAAACAAGATTAGTTCGACTATTTTATTCGAAACTTCACAGAAGTACTCCTAATGGTAAATGAGTTAACACGTGTTTCAGGTTTTTTGAGAATTCAACCCCTAAAAGGGGGGAAAGGGGTAACTAAGTCTGAAAATCAACATGGGTGTTGTTTCTATGGTTTATCGGGTCGCTGGTTATGAAAACAACAACGGTTTTAAAATCCGATGTGGCGGACGTAAAATACCATCTCCCTGGATGGGGTTGAAATGTCTAATTAAACTAAATGACTGTTGATATATCAACGCACAGCCCAAACCACTGGACCTAGAGACTTGAAATTTTGCACATAGATACCTTATACAATTTAGGCATCCAGGTTTTTTGGGAATTCCCACCCATTCCCATTTATATATTCAGTTCAACGGGATCCTATGAACTATAATTACTAGACTCTTGAAATTTGGCATAGAAGTAGGTAATTATAATAGTAAAAAACAGTTTGAAGGATTTTCGGAAATTCCCACGGGATAAGGAAAAAACGGGATTTTTCGCTTTACTGGTCGAAGAAAGCTGAAATTTGGCATCTAGGTTGCTTGGAGAGTGTACAGGAGGATTAATAGAGGACTTTCCAAAATTCCCACGGGAACGGGAAAAAACGGGATTTTTCGTTTTACTGGTCGTAGAAAGCTGAAATTCGGCATCTAGGTTGCTAGGAGAGTGTAGAGGAGGATTAAGAGAGGACTTTCCAAAATTCCCACGGGAACGGGAAAAAACGGGATTTTTCGTTTTACTGGTCGTAGAAAGCTTAAATTTGGCATGAAGGTTGCCAGGTTGCTTGGGAAGTGTAGAAGAGCATTAAGGGAGGACTATACAAAATAGAGGAGCATTGAGAAAGGATTTTCCAAAATTCCTACGGGAACGGGAAAAAACGGGATTTTTCGTTTTACTGGCCGTAGAAAGCTGAAATTTGGCAAGTGGGTTTCTTGGGGAGTGTAGGGGAGTATTAAGAAAGAATTTCCCGAAATTCTTACGGGAACGGGAAAATACGGGATTTTGCGTTTTACTGATTGTAAGCTAAAATTTCAAAATTCATAAGTTTATACTGTAAGTAGGCCGCAAAGAGCTCTTTAACCGACTTCACAAAAAGGAGGAGGTTATGCATTCCACTTTATGTATTTTTTTTATGTAATTATGTTCACCGATTTCTCGGTCAATTGTGGACCGATTTTAAAAATTATTTTTTTATTCGAAAGAATATAATATTCTACTGAGATGGTCCCATTGTCACGCAAGCAAGCAAGCGTGCATGCATGCTTGCATCCTGCTTGCATGCTTGCTTGCTTGCCTGTATGCTTGCTTGATATCTTGGTGCTTTGGAATTCTCATGGTACACGCGAGCGAAGCCGCGGGCAAAAGCTAGTATTACATAAAAAAATAGCTTTCATTTCATATATCATTACCTTCAGTATTTCAATCGGTTGCTAAGATATTCAACAAAAACAGTTAATCATTTTTCCTGTAAAATTTACATTTTGCGATTACCGACTTATTGCGCGGGGCCGTCGAGTAGGTACTCTCAATTAAGCGCTGTTAAGCTATATATTTGGACTCCTATAGGCGTACTGTCCATCAAAGTATTAATTATTGAATATCTCAAAAATAGTAAGAGTTAAGACACTAGATTCTTCGAGAAATTAACTCTTTGTGATCTGAATAATCTTCCCTTAAAGTTAACGAGAATAAAAGAAATACGGTGCATATAGAAGCGGCTAAGCCCGATTTGAATTACCTAGACGTCACGGAATGAGGTGCTCGCATCCTGCGACAATCAGATAATTTAACTAGACATAACTAACTTAATCAGCGGTAAAAACAATAGGACCATGTTTTTGGCCTCTTGTTTGCTGGAAAAGTAAGTATCTATGTGAAATTTCTTAAATTAAACTTTGTGTTTGCTGGGGAGATGCTCTACCTACAGCAACCCCAAATTCAATTAATTGAAGTCCCCGATCTATTGAGGTATTTTTTTTAGAAAGTAAGAACTAATTTAGTACACATTACGTACTAATGATAACGCTGATGCGTTATGTCTTAAAAAATCGCAAAACAGACAGCTGGGTTGCCAGGAAGCATGACGTGACTGTTTAGGTTTCATTTCGTTTGTTTCAGCAACTATATTTGTGTTTTTCTGGAAACGGAGAGAATATTACTGGATGTGGATGTGGGAATGTAAGCCTGGGATTCTAGTTCACACAGTGAGGTAACTGTACCTATACTTACTAATATTATAAAGCTGAAAATTTTGTTTGTTTGGTTGAACGTGCTAATCTCAGGAACTACTGGTTCGAATTGAAAAATTATGTTTGTGTTGATTAGTCCATTTATCGAAGATGGCTACCTAAGTATAGGCTATAGAACATCACGCTGCGTCCAATAACTAGGAGTGGAGTATCAATGATTAAAATTTGGCGTCCTTAAATTTCGGTGACTACAAGAATGTGACTGAACAGCCAGAATCTTCAATTGTCAAATGCATCGACTCAATCTCATTGTCATAAAAAATAAATGAGTCATTTTTAAAAAAAGTGTAAGGAGGGCGGGTTTCAACCTGCCGCGGGTAGGTTGTGCCGATGAGAATATCTCAAAGAGGAAAAGAGACAGGCATATTCCGTTGTTGCGTCAAAAACTGCTTTACCCACGCGCACATTCGGCGGCCATTTTAGTTGCGTCAGCGTCGCGGTCTGAGTACCTCGCCGCTACGTGCCTTCCCGGTGCTACGTAAGTAAATATTTTCTTGTTTATGTCATGAGTTTACACTGGTTTACAGTGTCCGTACTCGCTAGCGACGGCGTAAATGATTTGTATGGAGAATTGTACAGCGCCTCTAGCGGTCACTTACGGAAGTACAATTCTCCATACAAATAATTTACGCCGTCGCTAGCGAGTACGGTCACTGTAAACTAGTGTAAACTCATGGTAGAGGTACAGTATGCTTAGTATAAGTTTTACTTCACCAAATACTTCTCGATCGCGTTTACGTAAAAAATTCAATGTGAGTTCGACTAAGATCGGACACCGGGTAAGAACGTATGATTTAAATTTACGCTTATTTCGGGGGATTTTTTTAATTCTGGCAAGCCAACGCGATGCGCCATTTCATCCTGCTCCCGCATCTATAGACCGCATTTGCTGCTCCAACCAACGAGTCGTGTTTTATTTGCCGCCAAGTAAAAAATCGACGGACCATCAGTTTTGTGATGAGTCCGAAATTACCCTACGCATCTTTTTTTGAAAAAAAATGGTATGTAGAAGCGATTTTTAGATTCTTTAATAGAGTAAATATAATTTTTATTAAATTTGTGACAAGTCTGTATAATTGGAATTAGGATATGGATACTCTAGGCTGAGATCCGGTCTTCCCCGAAGTAGCTAAAGATCGGATGAAAATTATCCGATTAAAATTATCAGAAATTCTCAAACTTTGGACTTATGGGTCATGACCTGACTCTCGGTGCTAACGTAATTTGATACTAAAACAGAGAGCTTTCGATCGTCAAACGCACGTGTCTTAAACGTAATTGTTTTATTTAGTATGTTCACACAAATACGTGGCATATATATATAATAAGTATAAACGGTACCTATACAAAAAAGTCTTATCACATCTAAGCGGCTCACACACATGGCCCAATTTAGCATGCCTTTTACAGTCTAACTATTGTTTTATTTTTTCTTCTTAATTCTAAGATAATATAAATCTAACCTGAGTTCACTGACCCCGAACCTGAGTTCATTGGCCCCGTGATTATAGCCAAAAGTTTGAGATCCACAATTTCTTCAATTGTAGGCGCGTGGTGTAAGATCGGACGGAAAAAATTTTAAAAAATAAAAATCGTATCCGATATCAGAATTCGTAATGCTATCTGCCCAATAAGTACTATATGTTTATCAGTGGGTAAAATCGGATATTTCTCTATAGTAAACTTTATGCTAGCGGCAATAGCAATGAAATTGCAGGCTCGTCCGTACTTACACCACCACGCAAAAATTTACTGTTGTCAATTTTTTTTGTTTGAAGTTTAAACACTCATCACACACCCACCTTTATTTGGAGAGAGATAAGAAAAATCAAAGTTGTAGATTATTTTATTCTTATTATTTTGATAGTTAAATCACGCACGTAACGTATTTACAAACTGAGAAAAAAATTAAAATCCAACATCATCTCAACCCACCTAAAACCGTCCGAAACTTTGCCGAACTCACCTTACTATGGAAACATGGACAGCGCCTACGCGCGCGCGCGTCCATGTTTCCATAGAATAGAAATTTTTACGTAAACGCGATCGAGAAGTATTTGGTGAAGTAAAACTTATACTAAGCATTCAGTATGCTTAGTATAAGTTTTACTTCACCAAATACTTCTCGATCGTGTTTACGTATAAAAAATCAATTACTATGGAAACATGGACAGCTCCTCCGCGCGCGCGCCTCCATGTTTCCATAGAATTGAAATTTTTATGAAAACGCGATCGAGAAGTATTTTGGTGAAGTAAAACTTATACTAAGCGTACAGGAAACAAATTTTGTAAATCAGTGTTTTACGGTGACCACGTTTAAGTCGCAGTTAAATAAAACAAAACGTCTATTTTTTAACAATGATTATTTGGAAAATCGCTTTTTAGTTAAAATCATTGTCATCTTAGTTTAGTCGGTCGTGAGCCTAAAACCTCTTTGACAAATCAGCTTTTTGAACAAACTTTGACAGGAGATCTGTCAAATGTCCCGCCACCAAGGATGATATAGACTGGATTGGCAGTCGCCATAGTACGGATCGGCCGCGGTTTTTGTAGTTCGATTATTAAATCTAGATGGCGCTGAAATATAGCCAGAGACTTTGAAGGCAAAACAATAAGACTACAGATATTTCATATCACTGCAAATGTATTATTATGCAATATTTTTGAAAAATAATACATTTGTAGTAATATTATGAAGCTGTTTTGCCTTCAAAGCCTCTGGCTATATTTCAGCGCCGTCTAGATTTAATAATCGAACACAAAAACCGCGGCCGATCCGTACTATGGCGGCTGCCAATCCAGTCTATAAATCATCCTTGCCCGCCAGCCTGCCACTTAAAAAACTACTTGACTTCTATAAAGATGTTAGATGACCATTTATTCGATGGCCATCCACCAAAGTTTTAACCACCTACAACTTGAGACCTCGTCCTATAAAACTCTATTTTGGCGAGGGATTATATTTAATACTCAATTATTCTTCAACTCCTGATCACTGATTAAAAATCACTGTGTATAGTCTTGTTATTCTATCAGTCATGCATGATGTTTATTCAGTGTTTTAAATCTATGCACGCATGAACGCACCAAAGTTTATTTGTTATTTTGTACCGAATAACATAACATCTTTTTTTCTTCTTTTTAGGCCAGAATATGTTCCTAATAAGATTGAATTAGAAAAACCCAACACTGGAGTATTCCGTGCTATTTTAAAAAGCTTAAATACTCTTTTTAGAGGTCTTCTAATGATCGGCTGCTTCGTAAGTAATAAATAAATAATAACTTAATAAAATAGGACTTTATTGCTTTTGTGGATGAACGAGTATTTAAAAAAGTAATTTGTTAACAGTTTTAAATGATTCACGATTAATAACATTAGGTACAAAGGGCATATTATGTTTTCTACGGGTTGCAGTACTTGTAGTTACTCTTTTATATGTAATATATAAAAGGTATACATTCCAAAATAAAATTATATACCTAGATAAAAAGAGTGTGTACGTATTTGATACTCCTCCACGCTTAAACGGCCGGATTGATTTGGATATGGTATAAATGAATCTCTAGAAAAACACATAGGCTACTTTTTATCCCGATATTTTTTTATCTCTGATCCGGAAATCTCAACTATTAATTTAACTTTAGGCTGAAACCAGACGAGTGTAATTTTGTGAGTTATGAGCGGCAGTATTTCAGTTGCGCCTACATTGTGTCACGTGAGTGTCACGTGATGACCTGCATATACAGCATACAGCACCGAAATTCTGCCACTCACGACTCACAAAATTACGCTCATCTGGCTTCACCCTTATAGCTAAACCGTTTAAATAAGTCCTCGCCCGCGCGCTACAGGAGCTAGGGGATATGACGACAAAGGGTGGGGGCGGCTCGCCGTCTGCACCTCCCTCGGCTTCTTTGTCCTCAAACCCCCCAGCCCCTGTAGTGCGCGGGCGAGGACTTATTTAAACGGTCTAGCCATAGACACGTACATTTTGGCGAATTTGGTGTCCTTTGGACAAACAACGTGCAAGAAAATGTTTTATGACGTTATTTTCAAGAATTGTTCCAATCTCTATGTATATTTTATACTTTTATTTTTTCATAGTTTACTAATTTATTAGTTTTCCATTTTTATTTGTTATTACTTTCTAATGTATATAGAAAATTTGTATTATCAAAAATCGTCACCCAATCAATCAATCAAAGTAGTAGGAAATTGGGCATTTTAAACCAACTTACTTCGGGGTAGCTTTAGCTACCCCTTAGTCGCGTTGTTTTAAAACACCCAATTTCGAATTACTACTCATTTTTAAAAATTTGAATCAATACCATAAATATCCAAATAGCTTTCGCCCTCACGATCTCGCAGTGAGTTGAATGTTCAATTACATTTTTCACAACCGTTACTACCAAACTCGATAGGTTACTTTACTTTAAATCTACGATTCGATTTACGATCTTGAGTTTTAAGTATCGACGCCTACCAAGTTCGATGCGAGCTAATTTGCCCGCAAACCATGATCAGGCGCGCATTGCTAACGGAGTTGGGTTGTCAACGCGTTTTGCGTTGCGTTCAGGTTGTTTCGCGCAATCGCTTATCGCGTTGCGTTCAAGTTGATAAGAGTTTTCCGTTTGAGGTACTTGCCCATTTCAGTTGTCTGTATCGAATCTGATTCTATCGAGGAATCGATAAACAACACGACTTCATCGCATTACTTCAATGCGATGTTTTTCGTTCGACGCAAAGTGCAGTTACCATTTTCAATTGCATCAAACATGATTGCATCGCTACGTTGACGCGCTGGACTGATATAAAATAGTCTGTTAACTACAACGATACTCCGAGTTAGTTTGACTGACTCATTTAACGATAAATTCCAAATTAGTGGAATTTTTATGTTTCAAAAACAAAAGTACACACCACACACACCGGGTTGATCAGGTCCGTTGTGTATGAGGCTTAAGCCACTGAGCGCATCACGGTCTGCTCGCAAGCTGACGTTAGATTTGCTCAGGTGTTTGCACAACTTGACTGCGAAGCTGATCAGACTCCACAACCAAGATTGAAGGCCACCCAGGATGCTGAGTTCCCGGTGCTCTTTTTGAGCATGTCGATATGACCCCGCTTTTGGCGTGCATGGTGGTTTTGACGCCTCCCACCGAGGCTTTACACAACTCGTCCGCAAAGCTGATCAGACTTCGCAGTCAAGCTTGAGCCACCCGGGACGATAACATTCCCGGCGTCCTCTGTGGACGTTTCTATATGGCTGCTTTTTACGTGTACAATGATGAGGATGTCGGGTTTATTTATACCGAACAATCTAAAAACATCGTTAGCGTGAGTTAGGTTTAAACTAATTTACGCCGAAATTAACCGTGAAGTATAAATTATTTAAATTACGAAAGTATACAAATGTGTATTACACTACAATAGTGACTACCAAAATATGTTTTAAAATCGGTATTGCGAAAAACTTAGTGAAATTGTGATTTTATTGGTGTTTAAAGCACCGTTGCTCCATCTATGTATTGTCAGTATTTTATTACACTTTTTAAATGTCGTATCTCACTTTATCGCGTAGACGTAAAAATTGTCTTGCTGGCTTACAACATAAGGTTTAATCAAAAAGGCGTTGTAAAGTGATATACATGTTTATGTTCTTCAGTCATTTAAACTCGAAGACATGTGGGTGTCAGATTACATAGCATGCTACAGTTAAAGGATTACGTATATTGTCATACGTGGTGATGACCTCTATCGAAATTGTTCGGAACCATTGATGTTCTATACGAAACCAGTAGTCTAACAAAGGTACTTATTAGTTAGTTCAGCGTTTAACCAACAGACAGCGTGTGCACTATAATATACAATATTATTATATGATTGTAAAATTGGGTGCCTGCAATGAAAGGAATGAAATATGAATTATCGCAGCACCAAATGGAATAATATACTTAAAAGTCAATAGAAGAAAAATTTCCACCAGCATTTAAGCTGTGCATTTAAATATTCCGTATTGTTTATAATTTTAGTGATATTTTAATTACATAATACATTTTTACAAGACAATACCTTGGTCTACAGAATCCATGCTGCAAATTTGATAACAAGTATAGTTAAGCACTGTATCGAACAGTGATGGACATTCATCTTTATCGAGGGAGCTCTGTACTGGACTATGCCACATGGAGAGAAAGTACCTTGAATATTGTAGATTGAACATTTTATTGAAAGAAGACATTATTTTAATTAAAAACAATTTAAACTGTATTCTTAGATTTTTAAATAATTACATGGTTGAACCGGGAATCGAACCCGCTACACGAGAAAAAAATTGTCCTGTAGCTTTGTCATACCGATCGAAAGACTTTATAATAAGGATTATTTTTTGCTAAATAACATAGTGTCAGAAATAAAAGTAAGACCAAGACATTTTAATATTTTTATACTAACATGGATACACAGAAAAAAAACCAGAAAAAGAGACCAGCGCTGGGAATCGAACCCAGATCCTCAGCATTCCGTGCTGCATGCTTTTACCGCTACACCACCACTGGTCTAGAGTTTAGACACGAATTTTCCTTATATATCAACATTTTTCAGTTTGTCTTTCAATAGCCTCTTAATGCAGAGACACCTAGCAAGATCTATGTTTTATGTTCTCAAACGAGAAATGACAACACTCCTTCGGAACTATCACCCTTTAAACAATCTTATCAAGATTGGTTTTTGGAGTCTTTTTGTGTAGATAATCATTTTCATTATAAAGTACTAGGTTTTTTATTTAACACTCGCTAGTCTTAACCAAAATTTGTTTTTAAGTCGAAATGCAAAAAAAATACACAAAAATGTATTTTTCTTAACATATTGTACTACAGTAACGCCGTCTGTGTTTGAGCAATCCTTCATTGTGCTTTCTATAAGTATATCTCACATTAACTTATTGATGTAAAAACAACTTTGTTAACTCAAATATAAAGCATACTTTAAAACCTGATAAGAAGTGATATACAGTATATGGTAATAACAACTCGAAGGCATGCATTGCGATCATATGACATAGCTGTGGGACGCTCTGTGTATTGTTTATTGTATCGACAATAGATCGTACAACTGTGTACGTTTAAAAAAATCTTGCGCGTTAAAAAACGTTATTGTTTAAAAATACATTTCGACAACTTACTTATTTATCAATGTAATAAATGTCATACCTGTTTACCAAAAATAAATATTTACGTTTAATTCAGTTTTTTATTACTTAGTCAAAATAAGTCTCCATTTATAAAAAAAATATTTTTTTTATATTAATCTATTTATAAATGATTTGTTTGTTAAAAAAATACAAAATAAATAGTAACAATTCATACCTGTAGCTAAAAATAGTATACGCATCGCTTAATCAAAGGAATAAAACAACAAAATAATTGACTATATTATTAGTTATTACATATCAAAATTATACATAAAACAATTATAAAGTTAATAACTTATACTATATCCGCACAACTTCTTTGAAATGTTATTTATTACTCTTTCTGTACTCATCATATCCGACACTTGCAACATACTGGGTGCTAAGCATCCTGCTGCTGCTGCTGCTGGGTGGACACTTCTCACTTTTTTATATAGTTCACTAACTTCTTCTTCTTGAAATCCTAATGTATCCTGCGCATATTGAGAAAATATTATTTGAGTCTCTTGTGTTCCTTTCATTATTCTGAAAAAAAGAAATCAAATTAAACGTAAACATGCTTACACTGTTTTCTGGCAACACGTTTGATCGTTTTTATACTTTTAAAAACAATAATAACAATATTAACAACAAAAAATAATCACGAACATTCTATTCGATGTAATACAGTTTTACTTACCAATAGCAAATCAGCTCGTGTTAATTTTCAGCACTTTGAAACGAATTAATACAGTTATAAGATAAGATAAGATAATTTATTCAATAATTTGTAGTACAAGTTTAACAATAAATACAATTTCTTACAAAAAGGCTATATAACACGTGTGCCTGCACTAGGGTTACTATAGAACTCTGTATCGCAGGCAGTTATGAATGGATGTTGAGTGCAGAATCCGTCAGCAAATTACCATACCACACGCTGCACACGCACTTAATGCTGACAAATCACAACGTCAAGTAAGAACATGCTAAAATTAGTACCAAATGCAATAGATGTGAATAGGCAGCATATTTCATGCGTTAGCAGATTCCCTTGAAGAGGATACGATGCGCACCATTTCTCCATACAAACGTAGACCCCTGTTTCCTCCCTGGATAATAGCCAAAAGCTGGAGCCAAATTTTTTTACTGTGTAATCTGTATCTACCACAGCTATGCCCCTAGGTTTCGTTTTTTTTTCCATATTTCAATTAACATAAGAAATATGAGCTTTCAAAAACTAAAAAAATTGCCCAATTTCAACGACATTTTAAGACACTCATCAGAAAAGAATCCCTCATATAAACAAAAAAAAGGAAAACATAGGAGCATAGCTAAATCTGTCCTCTAATTATTTTTGAATAAAAATAATTTTATTGGTCCAGTTTTCGAGAAGAAAACAGGGTACTACGAAATGCTGTTTTGATCAATTTTACGCGCCTATATTAATAGGCGCCACCATTAGGTCTGAGCTGCAGTTGTCCCGCTCTCGCTGTACTGACGCGGAGGGGTTCGAACGAGAGAGCGACATTTCATTAAAAAACCTATTTCTCAAAAGTCTCTCAGCCATCGTATCCTCTTAACGCGCTGCATACCTCTGCTCCACTCAAGATACGTATAGTATAAATCTTCCCAGGTGAATTTTTCGCTTCGAGCTCTAATCTTTCAAACAAAGGCCATTGTCTCTATTATCGCAAAGCCGCTAGCTACCGAGTTAGCACGTGTCACTACAACATTCATATAGAAAAACAATATGAGTGCTGTATTGTCTCGAAGCGGTCTATCGTCCTACACTACCAAAACGTAATATCTAGAATATCAGTGACATTGAATTTGAACCTTAATACTATGACGATACCGTTTATTTTTCAATATGAATGTTGACAATCGTCAGCGAATTTTAACTAAGTATGTCTAGATATTAAGTAACATGCGTTTATTTTTTTCTGCCACCTCGGACGGAAATGGACTTACGATGAGGGGTAGTATGGCAATTGGACATTTTTAATGTTAGTAATCACACATTAGTGTACTGCTTGTATCAGTGACAACCCATATGTACATATATAATCTAAAGTTGGGATAATAGACACGCTCTTGACATATAACCATCAAGTAGTTATCCCAACTCCAATCCATCACATAATATTACAATTTCTAATTCGGATATTAATTCTAACTTGTCTCCAGTTTTTAGGGTTCTGTACCCAAAGGATAAAAACGAGACCCTATTACTGACACTAAATAATTATCATAGTATACGTAATATTATTATAGTATACGCATCGCTAAATCAAAGGAATAAAACAACAAAATAATTGACTATATTTATTACATAACAAAATTATAAATAAACAATTATAAAGTTAATAACTTGCACTATATCCACACAACTTCTTTGAAATTTTATTTATTACACTTTCTATATTGTCTATTATCTCATCCATCATATCCGTCACTCGTCACATATTGTGCACTAAGCAGAACGTTTTCACTGGTTTCATCGTTTTGTTTCAAACTCACTATTCATACGTCTCTGTCTTACATCAATAAAATCACGCATTTTGTCTCTTTCGCACCCTGACGTTCCTATTAAATATCACCTTACAAAGGAATAAAAAAGCCTGCAGTTCAAGAGTTAACATTAAATGACTATCAGGACGTGCTGTTTAATGATAAAATAATCCGGAAAAAAAACATATTATTTAAATCTATTAAGCACGAGATCTTCACTCAAACTGTCAATAAAGTTGCTTTATCTAACAAAGACCATAAACGACATATATTATCAGACAAAATATCAACAAAAGCCTGGGGGCACAGGTCTATTTTTTAGTGCAGTACTTAGTTATGCAAGCGATCTTACCTTGAGCTGTAATTTTATTTAGTATTTAGAGCGCGCGCAGACAGAGAGCGGTCTGGAGTTCCGAGTTCCACGTTCAGAGTTCTGTGTATTGACCGCTCGAGAGTTCAGACCGCCTGCTGTGTGCGTTATCGTAAGGGACTCAGTACATTCAAAAGAACGCAGAACTCTGAACGCGGAACGTGGAACGCCAGACCGCTCTCTGTCTGCGTGCTCTTATGTACAGTCGCTGCATTCTTTTCACGCTATAACACATTTATTTTTTTAGTGACAAGGTACAAAAGTAGACAGCGACTTTAGACATTGACTGTACCAAGAAATTAATTTGGCATAGATTCTAAAATGTTATTTGTGTACATCCGTATTTGTCGAATAAAATGTATGATTTAATTTTTTATAAATAAATACATTTATAAGGTCATTATTATTTGGTTTTCTTTTTTCACCTCTGTACCTATACCAGACCCCTAAAGTTCACATATGCAGAAATTATTGTTTCTTTGACGTGACCCAGATTATAGTTTGTTTTAGTTAAAATGACGTAACAAACTCCAACATCTATTGTTTAATTGTTATCTTCAAGTAAGGTTGTAAAACAATTACGCAGGTGTGTCGGTAGGTCCAAAGTATACTGTGAACAAAAAATTGAGCCACTCCAGGACACGTGCCAGACTTCAGTCAGTTTTATTGTGTCTTTGTTATCTTTCCCTTTCATATTAAGCAACAAAAGAAGTTGTAAAATCCCACTTTAAGTGCATTTTCGTCATTTTACTAAAACAAACTATACATGAACATTGTCTTGCAATGTCAACTACAAAATATTAGCTGCTCTACGTAAACGACTAATTGATCTAAATGCTTACGTCGCATTGTAAACATTATTAAGTAGGATTAAAACATGTTGTTACGTGTTCTTCACAACCTTAGGTCAATCAACTCACCTACAATACCGAGTCAGCAATGACCGCGGAACGATTTGTCATCATTAACTATGTGCGGCGCGTAGTATGATTTTCTTACACATGAAATTACTATAATTATAAATAGCAGCTGTTATAGCGAGTTACCATTCTCAATTCTGCATCCATTCATAACTTAATATTCTATAAATTCGTTCCAAAGTTTTGAAAATTAACACGAGCTGAACCGGTCACGATTTGGTAAGTAAATTTATATTATATCGAATAGAGTGTATTTAGATAACCAGATGGCCTAGTGGTTAGAGAACCTGACTATGAAGCTTGAGGTCCCGGGTTCGATTCCTGAGTCGGGCAGATATTTGTATGAAAAATACGAATGTTTACTCTCGGGTCTTGGGTGTTGTGTTAAGTATGTATCTTCTATATAAGTATGTTTATCCGTTGTCTTAGTACCCATAACACAAGCTTTGCTTAGCTTACTTTGGGACTAGGTCAATTGGTGTGAATTGTCCTGTGATATTTATTTATTAAGTCGTAAATCGAAAACATCGTTGATGATATTTTTAGTCGTTATTATTGTTTATAAGCGTATAAAAACGGTATAATGTGTTGTCAAATGCAAAACAGTGCAAGCATGATTACGTTTAATTTGATTTTGTTTTGTTTTAGAATATGGAAGGAACACAAGACACGGAAATAATATTTTCTCAATATGCACAGGATCCATTAGGATTCCCAGAAGAAGAACAAGACGAATTATTTAAAAAAATTACAAGTGTAATAAACAAAACAAAAACGAAGTCTAATAAACAAAAATTAAGGCTAAATAAAGTAGTAAAGCGGACTGTACGAGGACATCCACCGTCGTTTGTTATAAATAATGATGCAGCTAAGGGGAATAGACTTATTAAAATCCAAATAATTAACATAAGTGACTGCGTGCCCGATCAAAATGATGAAACCAGTGAAAACGTTCTGCTTAGTGCACAATATGTGGCGAGTGGCGGATATGATGAGATAATAGACAGTACAGAATGTGTAATAAATAAAATTTCAAAGAAGTTGTGCGGATATAGTGTGAGTTATTAACTTTATAATTGTTTATGTATAATTGTGATATGTAATAAATATAGTCAATTATTTTGTTGTTTTGTTCCTTTGATTTAGCGATGCGTGTACTATTTTTAGCTACAGGTATGAATCTTTACCATTTATTTTGTATTTTTAAACAAAAAAAACATTTAAAATGGATTAATATAAAAAATCTTTATTTGAAATAAATGGTAACTAATTTTGACTGGGTAATAAAAAACTGAATTAAACGTAAATATTTATTTTTGTACAGTAGGTATATTATTTATTACATTGGTAAATAAGTATGCAAAATATCGAAATAACATTTTTTCAGACATATAACGTTTTTTAACGCGCAAGATTTTTTATGATGTGCACAGTTGTACGATTTATTGTCGATACAATATATAGTATACAAAGATTGAAAATTTGGACAACCTTCTTCACCCATGTCTATTACAGTGCAATCAGCACACACATTTTTAACCCATTCAATTTTTTCTAAACCTTTTACAAGTATAATCTTACGTGTCAAGTAACTATGAATAACTCTTTTAAATTCTCTGTAATCAACATATCCCTCGCGCCACAAAATGCCAAGGTTTTTCTGTATCCATTTCACATGTCTTTTTTCATTTTCGGATAAAGTAGAAAATGAATACGGAGGTTTTATTAAAAACGTTTGTGTGTATTCAATGGTACTGAACGCAGATTCTTTAATAATAAACTCATTTTTAGACGTTTTAAACCCCTGAACATCTACGAACAGATGATCTAGATTCATGTTACCTTCTTTGTTAAATTGGTTAACGGTTTATACTCTATAATACTATCATTCAGAATAAGACAATAAGCCGCTGTATTATCAGGTATATCTGTTTCACACTCTAATTCTAACTCAATTTGAAAAATCAGTAACTGACATCTGGGTTCATTCTTTAAGGGATAAAAGTAATTACCGCTTATAACTTGGAAAATTAAGTTTTTCGTTTCGATTTAGCAATTAGAGCTTATACCGCTCGTAACTTAAAATCTTAATCTATTCAACTAAGTAATCGTTGACTGCGATTATAATCAAATTAATGATTTTGTTAACAATGACATCATCGTCTGAATTATCAACTCCTGTAAAATACTTAGATGGTAATTGCTTAATTAAAATAATCCATTTTTCAAAATTTACATTCATATCTCCATAAGGTTCTTCCAATAACATAGTAAAATTATTCCACATATCTTTTAAAAGGTGAGTGTTAGACAGCTCAAATATTTCATTAGCTTCTTGCTCGTTATGATACACACGAAAAAGTAGTTCAGTCACTCTGTTATTAAATAATTTTAAAGGTAATGGTGTACGCCACCTTTTTAAAATCTCATTCGATTCTATATAAATTAAAAATAACCTTTTAGGCATCTTAATAAGACTCGTTTTGGTAAACTTTGAGCTGTTGTTGGTGCTGTTCCATCCGACGTTGTTGTAACGACGAATGTTGTTGTAATTGTTGTGACTGCTGTTGTTGAGGCTGTTCCGTATGTTGTTGTGGTTCTAAAGTTTGAGTTTGTTTATCGAAGATCGTAGTAAAGATTCTGATATTTTTTAGTGTTTATATACTCTTTAGTCTGAACAATTGTTTAAAATGATAGCAGAGAAAGAGATTTTATTTAATTATTAATTATCAATTCAATACCAATTAGTATGATGTAACTTCTCTTGCGATTAAATTCAAGTGCGATAGGCATAATTCATCAACTCGCTTTTATGTAATTTGGTTATTTAATAAATATAATTTAAAGTTTTAATTTTTTTTTTCACCCACCTAGTTTTATTATCAGAATATACCTCTCCGTCCAAGATTAATGTCAACTATACAAAATCAGTGAAAATACATTTTACTTAAATTGAATGTCTGTAAAATGACGAACTTACAATGTGTTATATAAATCAAATACAATTCGAAGTTAATCAATTTAATTTATCAAAAGCTTAAAATGAGTGGCGACCATCTTATTCCTCATGTCACGGATTTCATTGAGATCTAATGACATAATATGTTAAAAACCATCAAGCCGTTTACAGAACTTGCTAATAGACAAACATACATACATACATACATACTAATAACGGTTCCGATAACATTAATTAAAGATTATAGTTTTTTACTGATTACAGCGCCACCTGTTAGCAAAGTCGAGAACTCATTACAATACTATCAACATCAATCAATTAGTTTAGCCACCTAGTTCCTAACATCAATGGTTCCGAACAATTTCGATAGAGGTCGTCCCATCTATGAATAAAGCATGCTAAGTAATCTGACACCCACATGTCTTCGAGTTTAAATGACTGAAGAACATAAACATGTATATCACTTTACAACGCCTTTTTGATTAAACCTTATGTTGTAAGCCAGCAAGACAATTTTTACGTCTACGCGATAAAGTGAGATACGACATTTAAAAAGTGTAATAAAATACTGACAATACATAGATGGAGCAACGGTGCTTTAAACACCAATAAAATCACAATTTCACTAAGTTTTTCGCAATACCGATTTTAAAACATATTTTGGTAGTCACTATTGTAGTGTGATACACATTTGTATACTTTCGTAATTTAAATAATTTATACTTCACGGTTAATTTCGGCGTAAATTAGTTTAAACCTAACTCACGCTAACGATGTTTTTAGATTGTTCGGTATAAATAAACCCGACATCCTCATCATTGTACACGTAAAAAGCAGCCATATAGAAACGTCCACAGAGGACGCCGGGAATGTTATCGTCCCGGGTGGCTCAAGCTTGACTGCGAAGTCTGATCAGCTTTGCGGACGAGTTGTGTAAAGCCTCGGTGGGAGGCGTCAAAACCACCATGCACGCCAAAAGCGGGGTCATATCGACATGCTCAAAAAGAGCACCGGGAACTCAGCATCCTGGGTGGCCTTCAATCTTGGTTGTGGAGTCTGATCAGCTTCGCAGTCAAGTTGTGCAAACACCTGAGCAAATCTAACGTCAGCTTGCGAGCAGACCGTGATGCGCTCAGTGGCTTAAGCCTCATACACAACGGACCTGATCAACCCGGTGTGTGTGGTGTGTACTTTTGTTTTTGAAACATAAAAATTCCACTAATTTGGAATTTATCGTTAAATGAGTCAGTCAAACTAACTCGGAGTATCGTTGTAGTTAACAGACTATTTTATATCAGTCCAGCGCGTCAACGTAGCGATGCAATCATGTTTGATGCAATTGAAAATGGTAACTGCACTTTGCGTCGAACGAAAAACATCGCATTGAAGTAATGCGATGAAGTCGTGTTGTTTATCGATTCCTCGATAGAATCAGATTCGATACAGACAACTGAAATGGGCAAGTACCTCAAACGGAAAACTCTTATCAACTTGAACGCAACGCGATAAGCGATTGCGCGAAACAACCTGAACGCAACGCAAAACGCGTTGACAACCCAACTCCGTTAGCAATGCGCGCCTGATCATGGTTTGCGGGCAAATTTTAGCTCGCATCGAACTTGGTAGGCGTCGATACTTAAAACTCAAGATCGTTAATCGAATCGAATCGTAGATTTAAAGTAAAGTAACCTCATCGAGTTTGGTAGTAACGGTTCAATAAAATATAATTGCGCACTCTACTCCACACTAGTTTACGTTCGGGGAAGCTGAACGGAATGATAAACGCAACGCCCGATTAGTCAATCCGTCAGACCGAACGCGTGGTGTGTTGAACTTAATGCAACTGCAATCAAAAGGTTTTAAACGGAACGCTTCCATGATGAAAATGAATGATTGATTCCAAAGAACGCAATCGAAGTGGTTTTAAACCGAAGACTGAACGGAACGCTGAACGGGATGCCTCATAGGTACACTTAACGCGAACGCAATCGAAGTGGTTTGGAACGGAACGCTGAACGGAGTACCACCCGATACGTAACGCGAACGCAATCGAAGTGGTTTTGAACGAAACGCTGAACGGAGTACCGCCCGATACGTAACGCGAACGCAATCGAAGTGGTTTTGAACGGAACGCTGAACGGAGTACCGCCCGATACGTAACGCGAACGCAATCGAAGTGGTTTTGAACGGAACGCTGAACGGAGTACCGCCCGATACGTAACGCGAACGCAATCGAAGTGGTTTTGTACGGAACGCTGAACGGAGTACCGCCCGATACGTAACGCGAAAGCAATCGAAGTGGTTTTGAACAGAACGCTGAACGGAGTACCGCCCGATACGTAACGCGAACGCAATCGAAGTGGTTTTGAACGGAACGCTGAACGGAGTACCGCCCGATACGTCGATATCCAATATTAATAAGGTATTGATTCAAATTTTTAAAAATGAGCAGTAATTTAAAATTGGGTGTTTTGGAACAAATTATCCGAGGATAGCGAAGCTATCCGAAGTAATTTGGTCTAAAATGCCCAATTTTATACTACTAATCAATCATCGTCAATCGTCAATCGTCATCGTCATTTTTACTTTCTGCTGCAATTTTAGACTAAATATTTATTATTCAAAGAATACAGTTTGGACATAAAAAAAAAACAATAAACGAGACAGGTAAGTAATGTCCATATTAATGGTTGAGAGGATTTTAAGTTGGATAGAGTAGAGCTGCACTTTTATACCTTTCAAACGTTACAATTTTATTCTTCTACTAGTTATTTCCTATTTCTGTTAGTGACTTCTAATTACTTAGTTCTTGCTTTTAATAAATGTATCATACATCCCATATTTTATACTCCTTTTTATTTATTTCAGTTAATCGCGTGGTTTGCATTTGCTGTGTGTATAATATTGCTACAAGAACTCGTATATATTATTTTTGAGCCTGAATTTAGATATGGATTTGGATATGGACATTTTAAAGTGTTAACAATATTTTACTTTTTATATGTGCTAATTACGTTATTTTTTGAAAAGGCAAGTTATCTCTGTTTTATCTAACTCTTCTTACACCTCAGATTTAATTACGATGATTCAAAATAAAATTAAAAGGCGAGATCGGGTAAATCGCCAATAACTGGCCCCCTCACACTAAAGATGAATTCTGTTCCCCTACAAACAGAATTCAATTTAGTATAATGTGGCCAGTTATTGAAGGGTGGCCAGTAATTAACACCTTATAATAAAAATGAATTCTATTATGGGTGAATAGAGTTCACTTTTAGTATGAGGTGGCCAGTTATTTAAGCCAGTTATTGAACGGTGGCCAGTTATTGGCGATTGACCATAGTTCAAATCAATGCGAATCGATGTGGTTCAGTTACAGAACTTCGACAAGAGGTAAGTAAATGCACTATAGCAAGGATGATATAGACTGGATTGGCAGTCGCCATAGTACGGATCGGCCGCGGTTTTTGTAGTTCGATTATTAAATCTAGATGGCGCTGAAATATAGCCAGAGGCTTTGAAGGCAAAACAATAAGACTACAGATGTTTCATATTACTACTGTATGGATCTGCGCTAGGCAGAGTTGGACAGGGATAAATACATAGATATAATACTGTGAAGAAAGTGTACCTTGCTTTCACTGCGTCGCTTCTCGCAGGGCCCTGCTTGCATCCACGGCGCTCTTCAGCTCGATCCACTTTTGAGTTGGTGTATGGGTGTGTGTATGTATGTTTATAAATCCGATATAGCCCGAAAACCGTACTTTTAGTATTTTAATATGCGCAGGAGAACTCAGCGCGTGCCGACCGAGAATCCATAGGTTTTGAAAACTGTCACCTTGACAGGTCAGAAGAGTATTTCTGAAGGATACACTGAGAGGTGTATTTTCCTATCAAGATTGAAAACCGAACATTCCCCCGCCCAAGCCATTTCCAATGGCTTAATCCCGAAACAATCCGAATAGAAGAAACCGAAGCCTAATCCACAGGCAGCCGAGAAAGCTTGGCAATCGCTCGTTGTAAGACCGTGCCTTGAGCCAACTTAACGTCAGCAACCCGAACCGTACCATCTTTGCCTGGGTACAACTGGACGATACGTCCACGACGCCAATGTAGAGGAGGGGCGTTTTCCTCCTTTAAAAGAACCAAATCTCCCACCTTGGGAGGGGCAGCAGGGTCATTCCACTTGACTCTCTGCTGTAGAGTATGGAGATACTCCAAATGCCAACGATGCCAAAATCTTTGTGAGATTTGCTGTAACAGCTGGAACCGAGTTAACCGATGCAGTTTTTCATCTTGGAGGGGGAATTCAGGAACGCCATTTAAAGGCTGACCGATTAGAAAATGACCCGGAGTTAGGACCTTTGGGTCGTTAGGATCCGAAGAAAGGGGACACAGAGGTCGCGAGTTTAAAACGGCCTCTATTTTGCAAAATACGGTACTTAACTCCTCGAAAGTGAGAATGGTCTCTCCGATTACCCGTTTGAGATGAGTCTTGGCTGACTTCACAGCTGACTCGAACAAACCTCCCCATGAAGGGCATGCTGGGGGGTCAAATATCCATGAAATTCCACGACAAGCTAACTCATGACCGATTGTTCTTTGATTCTCAGTCAAAAAACTTTGAACTTCTCGTAAATAATTGTTAGCACCCTTGAAGTTGGTACCGCAATCCGACCGAATGATAGTAGGCAGCCCACGCCTAGACACAAACCGAGAAAGAGCTGCTATAAAAGCTTCTGTGGAAAGTTCCGAGACTACTTCCAGATGGACACTCTTAGTGGCCAAACAAACCAAAACGCATAGATAGACCTTTGTGATTTTCGGTTTCCGCAATTTATGTGATTTCACAAGGAACGGCCCTGCAAAATCTGTGCCAACACCTTCAAAAGGTCTGGCTGCTACAACCCGATCGCGAGGCAAATTACCCATTAACGGTTGAGTGGTAGATCCCTTCAGTTTGTAACACGGTATGCAGTTAGTGGTGACCTTATTAACCGCTCGTCGAGCCGATAATACCCAATATTTGCGTTGCAGAATACCTAACAACGTATTTGGACCGACATGTGCATTTTTTAAATGTAAATCCCGAATCAAAATAGTTACAAAGTGACCCGATTTAGGAAGCACTAACGGATGTCGCGAATCATAGGGTAAGTCCGAATTTTGTAGTCTACCACCTACCCGAAGCAACCCCTTAGAGTCTAGGAAGGGGGTTAGACGTTTCCAGTGGCCCTTAAGCCTTCGATTATTCCGCAGAGTATCAATTTCCTCGCCGAAGTTCTGGTTTTGAATTAAAGCTACACAAACCAACAAAGATTCTTCCCTCTCTTCAGGTGACAAATATTCCGATTTGATTTTGTTATCTTTATTCCGACAGTTATGAGAAAATCTCCGTAACCAACCGACGACACCGATTAATTTGTTGAGAGAACTATACCGATTTAAAACATCAAAATCCGAAACCGTTTGATCTTTACCGCTGGTTGCTACTAAGCAACGCAAACCAGGTAGCACAGCTGGCGCCTGTACTACCGAAACAGGCCAATGGGATTCAGGCCCCTGGAGCCATTTCGGACCCCACCATAAAGGATGGGAAACCAAGTCTGATGACTGACAACCTCGGGATGCACAGTCAGCCGGATTCATCTGGCCTGGAACGTGCCGCCACGAAATGTGTACCGCAGAATTCTGTAACTGTGACACGCGATTCGCTTCAAATACCTGTAGAGTATGAGGTGGCGTTTTAAGCCACGACAGGACAATGGAGCTGTCCGTCCATCCGTAAACCTCCGAGACATTCATGGTTCTTTGCAAACAAAGACAAACATGATGCAGGAGCTTAGCTAAGAGCACGGCTCCACACAATTCCAACTTTGGAATGGTGAGCCGAGATCTGATGGGAGCGACCTTACTCTTTGCCATTATCAGGTGAACCGAAGAAGAACCGTCCTCAGTGATGGTACGTAAGTAGACCACTGCTGCGTATCCTAATTCCGACGCGTCACAAAATCCGTGAACCGAAACTTGGCACGTTGACTTGGGAAACATACATCGCGGAACAGCGATCCGATTGAGATTACATAAATCCATTTTGAACCGAATCCAGTCTCTCGCTAGACTCCCACCGATTTCCTCGTCCCACGTTAACTTTTCAAGCCACAAACGCTGGAGTAAACACTTTGCCCAGAAGGTAACCGGGCAAATCCAACCTGTAGGATCATACATCCGAGCAACGGTAGACAAGATTTGTCTTTTCGTAATCAAATTATCCGAAGTTAAAGTCGTCCGATATGAGAAATTATCCGAAATCGGATTATATTGAACACCTAAGACCGAAACCGAACTATCCACTTCAGGATTATCAAACAAATGAGGAACTTGCAAATGATCTTCTGGTAAGTCCTTCAGAAGTGCAGGACAATTGGATATCCATTTGCGCAACTCGTATCCTGCCGAATCCATTATTTGGATTAATTCCCGTTGGAGTAAGAGAGCCTCCTCTTCCGTATCCGCTCCTGTCAAAATGTCATCGACATAGATATGTTGCTCTAGTGTGGCCGCAGCCTTAGGAAACCGTTCGCGTTCTCTATTTGCGAGTTCTAGTAAAGTCCGAATAGCCACGAAGGGGCTAGATTTTAAACCATAAGTATTTGTGTTCAATTCGTAAACGAGCAGCGGCTCATGAGGCGACTCACGCCATAGAACCAATTGAAACCGCCTGTCCGAAGGATCAATCCAAGTTTGACGGAACATCATTTTAATGTTCGTCACGAAAACAATCTGATGCTTCCGAAAGTGCATCAAAATCTCCGTGATGTCCCTGTGAAGTTTAGGACCCGCATGTAGACAATTATTTAGGGATGCACCCGACGACGTGGCGCAGCTCCCGTCAAATACGACCCGCAGTTTCGACTGTTCATCTTTACATACAGCATGATGAGGAATGACGTAAAACTCCTGACCCGATTGAAAGTCAAACTTTGAAAGTGACATATGACCGAGGTTTGAATACTCCCGCATAAAGTTAACGTACTTTTCGCGTAAGGCAGGCTTCGCCTTAAGTCTACGTTCTAAAGCCAGAAACCGTTTCTCCGCAATGGCGCGGGAATCCCCTAAAACCGGTCGCGATGATATAAATGGCAATTTAGTCATAAACCGTCCGTCATTCAACCGTACTGTATTATTTTTATAATGAAGCTCACACTCCTGGTCTAATGGATTAGACTGGCACGCTTGGGGTGGCTCTTCCACCTTCCAAAACTTCTCTAAGGTATCCGAAATTGACGCACCAAAAAACTCCGAATCATCTATTAGAGTTGAGGCAGCCGGCTGCACTAGCACCGGGCCTAACAACACATAACCGAAAACCGAATTATAAGCCGTCAGCCCGTCAGGCTGTAATACTATTTTATCTCCTCCTACTAGTGCGCCGAAAACATCCGAACCTAGTAATAAATCGATAGGTGCCGGTGAACCGAAATGTGGATCTGCCAGAGTTAAACCCTCTGTAAGCCGAAGAACCGAATTATTTAAATTAAGTGCAGGCATGTGACCGATTATATTTTTCATACTAACCACCGGAGTAGTAACCATAGGAAACCGCTTAGTAACCGGAGAGAAGGTCAACGAACCCTTCCCACAAATACCAATAGCCTTTGTATTACCAATACCCCGAATATGGTTGTCCGATGGCTCTAGCCGTAATCCTAGCCTGCGAGCTAAATCCGAAGTTATTAAAGACCCCTGCGAGCCTACGTCCAGTAACGCCCGAACTTCAATGCCCTTATCCAAATCCGAATTAAAATAGACTTTTACTAAAGCCGTGGGCAGTAGCACTGTTACTGGAAGTAGCCCCGGGGCAGTATGACCGAGAGAAACCGTATCCTATGGTCTAGTATACTGCTGGTCGTGACGACGGGCAGTATCTCTTTCGCCATGACGACGTTGGTCATGACCATCACGAACCTGACCCTCATCTTGGTCATACTCTCTCCGCTGTTGAGCCTGATGAGGAGACGGAGGTTGAGTGCGAGACGGATTCACTCTTCGTCCAGACCGAGAAGGCGAGCCACGGTGCGACCGTGAAGGAGAACCACGGTGTGGCCGTGGTGGATCTGAAGCAATATGACCCCCGCCCGTACGGGCCGGTGACCGCTCAGCCGAACGTCGCTTGTTAGGGTGGCCCTGATGAGAGCCCGACCGATTGAAACACAATAAGGGATGATGTTTCCTACTCCCACACGATGCACAGTTAGGAACCCGATTACAATATTTATATCCATGTGGTCCGAGGCAAAAGAAACAAAACCGATTTTTCTGCACATAATCCTTCCGAGCATATGGGGACATCGCTTTGAACTCCGAACAGTGTGGAAGATCACGATGGTCCCGATCTCCACAAAAGCCACAAGGCTGGATAAGTGTCACTCCTGTGAACTGCGGTGCCCTACGACGTGGCCTAGATGGACTCGCAACAGGCTCCTGAACGGGATGCCCAGGGTCAGCCCTGGCACACTCCAACAATCGACATTCTACCTCGAGAAATTCCTGTAAATCCGAAAATGTTGGAATGGTCTCCGCTTCATTCCCACACTTTTGCTCAAACCGTGTCTTGAGATTAGTAGGCAATTTTGCCAGACAGATATGGACAAGTAGAAAGGACCACTCAATGACAGGAAAACCGAGACGCTCCAATGAGTTGACTGCCATAATGATTGGATTGAGAAACTGTGCCCGCAGACCGATAAGTTTGGGAGACACAGACGGCAGGTTAAGGATTTGGTCCACATGCACGTCTGCCAGCCGACGGGTATTTTGGTACCTTTTCATTAAAAGTTCCCTTGCAATTTGGTAACCCTCATCCGATATCCGCAAATGTTGGATCAAACCCCGAGCCTCACCGGAGAGGCACGACATGAGATAGGCCAACTTTTGAGCCCCCGATAAGTCCGAACGTGAATCCACCAAACTATCAAACAAATTATTGAATCCCACCCATTGGTCCATTGCCCCAGCAAAGGACGGTAATTGTAATGTAGGCAACCGAGATAATAGTCCATCTGACTCCGACCGACTTGAATCCGACTTACTATCCAACCTATTGATAGTTTGTTTATATTGGAAATTCGCCTCCATTAGCCTATCGAAAGCCTCTAAACCGCGCGTATACTCAAGGCGACATGCAGCAAGAATTTCCGCCTGGGCTTGCACGTCCAAATCCGCTAGTTCGATAATCCGTTGAAACGCCTCTTCAAATTTTAAAAATTCCGTATTTACCGTTAATAGGCGCATTTTCAATCGACCCGCATGCTCCGATCGCGTAATAAGGTCCGCACTATCAATCAACCATTGTAATTTAACTTTAAATACCGAGAAACTATGTTTAAACGACATCGCAATGTTTATCAATCCACTCACCGAAAATAAGCAATTAAATCCGTATATTACTTGTCAAACAGAAAACACCGAATGTTGTACGTATTACGCAAGCCGAAATTCACTTATTCACTTCACTATTTCACTTGAACACTTATTTAAACCGTAAATAAACACCAATAAACCAAAACAAAACAAACATAACAAATTACCAGTAGATAACACAGACAAGTGATTGATAAGAATTGTCAAACGTCAAACGTCAAATTCAAGTGACACCATAGAAATCCGAACTGTCATATATGACAGCGTTTATTAACACAAGCCCGAATACACCCAAGTTACCAACCCACTATTAAAAATATAAACCGAATTGAAATTCGAAGGTAGGTATAAAATCCTTTGTTCGAAGATAAAATAAGGTCAATCCGACCGAAATAACCAAAATAAACCGAAATAAAGCCGAAACAATCGCGCTCTGCTACCAAAAATGTATGGATCTGCGCTAGGCAGAGTTGGACAGGGATAAATACATAGATATAATACTGTGAAGAAAGTGTACCTTGCTTTCACTGCGTCGCTTCTCGCAGGGCCCTGCTTGCATCCACGGCGCTCTTCAGCTCGATCCACTTTTGAGTTGGTGTATGGGTGTGTGTATGTATGTTTATAAATCCGATATAGCCCGAAAACCGTACTTTTAGTATTTTAATATGCGCAGGAGAACTCAGCGCGTGCCGACCGAGAATCCATAGGTTTTGAACTGTCACCTTGACAGGTCAGAAGAGTATTTCTGAAGGATACACTGAGAGGTGTATTTTCCTATCAAGGTTGAAAACCGAACAACTACAAATGTGTTATTTTTCAAAAATATTGCAGAATAATACATTTGCAGCGATATGAAATATCTGTAGTCTTATTGTTTTGCCTTCAAGGCCTCTGGCTATATTTCAGCGCCATCTAGATTTAATAATCGAACTACAAAAACCGCGGCCGTTCCGTACTATGGCGACTGCCAATCCAGTCTATATCATCCTTGACTATAGTTTATTTTGTTGATCTGCCTTTGAGGTTTTGTTTAAAATTCATTAATTCAGGCAGATATGCGGGATATTATTACTATCCCGAAATATTAGAACTATGCACAAATGTAAACACTTACATAATTCGTGTGTTGATAAAATAATGGCAGCTCTAATGCGTGATTATTTGGCGCCTATTAAAAATTCACGGAAACCTTCAAATACCCAGCTTCGAAAATATAAACCTATGTCAATCAGGGATAAAATAGCTTTCAATAGGTGAAACAATTTTTAAAATCAGCCCCAAAGTTGAATTTTCTTATTTCTATCCTGCAGGAATTTTGCATTTTTCCGGAGAAAAGTAGCCTACGTTAATCAGGGGTAGTTAAGTGTAGCTTACTATTGGTGAAAGAATTTAAATGAGCCCTGAAGTAGAATTCACTTGCTTCTATCCCTCGGGAATTTTGCATTTTTCCGGAGAAAAGTAGTCTATGACAATCAGGGATAGTGTAACTTTTTATTGGTAAAAAAGTTTTTAAAATTTGCCCAACAACAGTTTCAAACAAATCATTTCAATCCCTACAAACAATGAAACAAAGACAGTTTAGATATTTCCCTATCCCGTGGGAACTTCGAAAAATCTTTCCTTACTGCACCTCTACATAACTTAAGGTAGGTACATAATGTGTGCCAAATTTTAAGCCTTTAGCATAACTAGTTTAGGCTGTGCGTTGTCCTGTCAGCCAGTCAGTCAGTCAGTCTCGGTACTGTTTTACAGGTATAGATGTAAGTAAATATATCGGCATGATGTTTTTTTTTATACATGGTGCCTTTTTTTAAGGGGCTTTAAATGCAAGGGTCGATTCTACTCCCAAATCTGAGCATCTTTTGTTCTGCTACTTTTAAAAAAAAGTCTAATCTTAATTTTTTTTGTTCATACAAATTAAATGCAATTTTCAATGTATGCAATACAACACTAAACTGACAGCACATTGATAAAGTTTATCAGAGATGTCAAATGAATAAAATCACGTCATTTGACCTTTAATTAATTGGGAATGTCTAAGAAAATTACCAGTGGTTTTTATATTTTTTTTGTATAGAAAAGTCAATTATAAGAAACTAATTTCAATATTTTGTAATTTAGTTCTCTACTTTTTTCAAAATTAATTATTGAAACTATTTTAGTTGATGACGTCAGATTATAATTGAGGGCTCCCACAATGCCAAATTTCTAAATCTATCTAAATGCTTACGATAAGGCAACCCCTTTAATTATTTTTTGCGTAGTGGTACACTATACACTATGTCACTTTACTGGCACTGACAAAGTGCTAGATGTCAGACAGCGGGTCCAAATCAAACTCCGTAGCATAATCCACGCGTAAATTGTGAAGAATTCTAACCACACAGAATAAAGTACGACTTGAACCGGTCACGCAATTTACACCAATGTCAAATGAAGGTCATTGCTTATTTGTTATATAATAAGTTCATTACATAATATTAAAATTAAATAAGTACAGAAAACGAGTTAAAAAGCATTTATCTCGAAATGGTTTTCGATTTACTACACATTGCAAAAAAATAGACATCCCCAATTAAATCAGGAACTACTTTCCTCGCAAATACAATCAAGGAGGCAATAATGAAAATAACAGTAAAAACAAGTTACTTTGGTAAAATATTTAATTATTTCGAGTAATCAAAACAAAAACCATAAAAACCTAACATTAAAATCAAACATTTAACACTCACTTTCAGTGCCGTATTGAATTTTCAACATGCGTTCCTTGCCGTCTTCAAGTTTCGTATCGCCTTAGAATGGATCTTTGAACAGAGCGTAAACCAGACAAACGAAACTTCGGAAAACTATTGACGATTTTTTCTTTGATAGGTATCAGTCTCTGTCACAAACACGTCGTTTTTTATGGCTCCCTATAAAAATAATCCAGAGGCATCAAATTCGGTGATCCGGGACAACTCTTCCAATCCAGCGGTTTTCAAAAACCTGTGGTCCAATAATGGACATTTCTGCGATTCCATAACCACAGCAAAATGAGCTTTCGTCTGTCCAGATGAAACTTTTTAAAAAATCTGGATTTTTGGCGATGTTGTTGTATAAATCAGTCACAATAGGCTTCACGTATGGGGAAATTTCGCGGCAATAACTCGTGCACCTTTGCCGGTTTAAAGGGGTGCCGTTTGTTCTTTTTGAAAACTTTATGAAATACCGAATGATGGACTCCAAAAATTCTAGCTGCGATCCGTGTATTCGAGCGAGGATAGTCAGCAAAATAATCCAAAACTCTGTCTTGAAATGGTAATTGCAATGTATTATTGCCCACGGCTTCCACATGTGTATTTCCGGTAATTAGTCGATCCTCTCTTAGCCGTTGAACTGCATTTACTATTACACGAGAATTATGATGTGGATATCTACGATTGGGAAACGGTTCTCGGTAAAGTTCGAGTGGTCGGGCTCCGTTTCCTTGTGTTTCGCCGTACAATATAACACCATATCAGTCACTTCTGTTGCAGTGGACACTTGATTCGGCATTTTATTTCGTATTTATCGATGAACTGAATAAAATTCCTTTGACATGAACAATATTTGATTGACATATTTAATATTTTTTTATCAAATTGTAAATGAAAGAGGTTGTTGAATTAAGAGGTTTTAAATTAATTTCGTACAAAAAAGGCGAAAACGAAGACAAACCTTACAGAGGTAAATGCATTTTTTAGCTATAAATATTTGTTTAAAGGAATAATTTTTTTCTTAAAAATCATAATTTAAATCAACAAATAGATTAGGAAAAAAAATATTTTTTTTATCATATAAATAACGCTTTTGTTTATAACAATGATTTAAATAATGGTGGTAAAAAAGTAAAAAAAAAATATTTTTAAGTAACTTTTAACCTTTTGAAATCAAAACTTTTGAGTAATAAAAATAAAAATAAATTTTACCTATCTTTATTCAGTTTTTATTTTTTTTTTCATTTTAGATCGTTAATAAATAAATGGAAAATTAAAATTTTTGATTTTTTCCAACGGGGATCTATTTTTGTGTCTCTTAAGAATAACTCCACGAAGTGAAAAAAATCCTACGGTTGTAGTTCAATAATAATCGGATTTTTTATGTTAACATTCATAATGAAAAAATGGGGATAAAAATTTTTTGTCGGCGGATTATTGTTTATTTATGTATCTCAAAAGTACTCAAATTTTTTTATTCTTTAATATTCATATTTAATATGTTAAAATGATTTTTTTTGTTACCGTGTCCGAGTGACAAATCGCGCGCGGAAGCCAGACCACCCGCTTTTACCTCTATTTTCAGGGCTCTGTAAAAGTTATAAATATTATAGATACGGTTCTATGAGGTGAAACTTTTTTATTGGAAATTTTCTATTCCTTTCAGATCTTTTTTCAAATTTTGAATATCTGTGATAGTTTTTGAGATAATAAAAAAAACAACAAATTCCTATTATTTTTTTTAATAAATTGCTTATAACTTTTTAATTTTTATCGGCCCCTTTTGGGACCTTTCCTTAAACATTCTACATAATATTCCGAATTGAACGACACCTTAATCGTAATTTTCGGTGAATATACAAAAATTTTATGCAAAAAGGTAGATGTTGACCAGACTAATTGATTTAACGATTAAACTTTGAGGCTCAATAAATTATGTAAATTCAACTTACTGGAAAAAGTTCCAAAACAAAAGTTGCTCAGTTATACGAGTAGAATCGAACCTTGCATTTAAAGCCCCTTAAAAAAAGGCACCCTGTATGTATCTAATAATACTCGATGTCCTTTTTTACCCGTGATACTACCAGTAGTACCATAAGCAAAATTTTCTTCCCGTAGTACTACCAATTAGTCTAATAGTACTATGGGAAGAAAATTCTACCTGTGGTACTAGTAACTTTGTAGTAAAATATTTTTAGGCTTTTCTCGTAGTCACTCTCGTATCTTAGAAAACGTAGATAAATAACAAATTTTAACATTCGATTATAATTTTTTAGGGTTCCGTACCTCAAAAGGAAAAAGGAAACCTTATAAATTCACTTCGTTCTCCGTCTGTCTGTGTGTCTGTCTGTTCCTTGAATCTCAGTAGAACTATTGACCAGATCCATTATGGATCTACTTAGTGAGATATTTTTTCTGTATTTTGTGATCGGAAAGTTTTTAATCCTTTGACCATGATGTTGTCATTAATTAACTATACTCGAAAATCTAATTCAAGACATGGGTTGCCACTAATACAAAATTGTGGTAGTATATTGTGGTAGTATATTTCCACTTTTAAAAGACCGCACTAAAAATGTTTATTTATTAGTAGTTTTTAACCTTCGATTTAAATAAACAAGTAAATTCACGTTTCTTACACAAATACAAGATGCTCTGTTAAATATTTAACCGTAGTAGATTATTGGTAGAAAAACTGTTTTTGCTTTTGCAATATTTCAGGTCTTAATAACATTTTTGGTACGATATATAAACTATTAAGTCGCGAACAACGTTAGATGCAATTTAAACATTACATGCGTTTAGCTATTCAACAAAATAACAGGCCAAAAGTGTGTGTGTGTGTGTGTGTGTGTGTAATCACAATCATCTGTCATTTTATCAGCCATGTTACCATACCTACATAATTTGTAACCTTGTTTTACATTTTTCCTTTGAATTAAGTGTAAGGAATCTGATATGACTATTCATTTTGTTTTTCCTGATAAAAAAGATCAGCATTTAACACACTAGGTATATCTGAAAATATTTGTTTTGGGATACTTTAATATTTTTGAATAGAGTCAACCCACGATAACTCTGCAACGAGTAAACAACAGTAGAAATCAAAAGTTTGTTTATGGCAATACTAATTTATAGTCTAAAAACACGTTTTGATAGTTGTAGCATTCATCATCATCATCATCATCATCCCAGTCTATAAACGTCCCACTGCATGGCACAGGCATCCTCTCAAGACAGAATGAGAGGGCATTAGTAGCATTATATTATCATCATTATTTATAATTACCCATCCTAACTAATTCTACTTATCGTCGATAGTTCAAAGCCGCGTAAATACCAATTTAGCACCTTAATGTTGGTACATATTTGTTAGTTAGCTGTATTGAAATTTCAATGATGCCATGGAAGTATTGCATACTGGATTTCGCCTGTGGATTTCACATAAATATGATTTAAATAGGCATTTTACTTACTTACTATTATGAATTCAGGTAAATATTATGTAAGGCAATAAAACGCAAAACAATTTTTGACGAATTTGTTACTGACTAAATGACACATAATATTATAACTTCGTTTCAGCCTAATCTAAAGATTATTATATTATTTAATGAAAACAGAATGTAGTAATAAAATATCAAGAATTTATCATGGACTTACTCGTAAATTTCATGTAAAAATTGCTCTTTTTGCTCACAGACGGACTCCATTTCTTCTTGTACTATTTGGAAACGAATGATCATCTTGAATATGAGTTCTCGAACTTCACTTTTAATAGTTTTAACCATTTCGAAAGCAGGATGCGCTAAAAGCCTCAAAAAAGTATTCACGAAATTCCAATTTGTCGTTTCCGAATGACAGAAGAAATATGTTACCACAGCGTGATTTTTCTGGGTTGCCAATTAATATCTTATGCAGAGTTATCGTGGGTTGACTATATCGGGTACCTAGGTACAAAAAACATTAAAAACATAAGTGTATTCCCTTTTGACCTATTGTTAAATATGAAAATGAAAAAAAAATGTTAGTCAAATCTACAAAAATATTTACAACGATTTGATTAACAATGCAGAAAGGTGGGCCAAATATGAAATGTTTGATTGACAATAAAATAGGTGACTTTAATTAACACTTAAGACAGTGACATTATCCTGTCGTAGTTTTTTTGGTCTCAAATCAGATTTTTCAGTATAGTAGTTAATGCGACATGGTTCTATAATGGCCTGGGAATCAAAACTACATCTACACTAATATTATAAAGAGGAAAGATTTGTATTTTTGTATGGAATAAACTCAAAAACTACTGGACCGATCTTAAAAATTCTTTAACCATTAGAGTGCTAACATTACATCCCTGAGTAACATAGGCTACATTTTATTTCCAGAAAAAATTAGGGATCCGTGTTGAAACTTCAATAATGTAACCCAAGGTGCAAAAAAATAGCCATAGGTACTTAAAGTGTGTTTCATCGCGCATGCGCTGTGGAAACCACTGATAAAATAGAACAAAAAAATGTTTGACAATATTTAAAAACATATCAATACCTACAAAAAACTTCGCGATACAAATATGTCCAAATATAATATTGTAGTTATGTCACTATAACTATTTTTTTACATTTTAAAAGTTGATAGAAATGACGACCAAAACCAAACCATGTAATCCATACCTGTGTATTAATCCTTAGGTAGGTATCCAAATAAATCATTTCGTATTCAAGACTGTTTCAGTACCTTTAGATTACTTTTGAATTATGCAAATCGGGTATTCCATTCAAAAGATATTATGAATTTAAAAAATCAATCTCAGCAAAATACTAATAGTAGACAAATAAAAGCCACCGCGCCGTGGCCGTGGGTGGCCCGGGGCCGCTAAAGTACGGGAGAGGGGCCAAAAATGAAAGTAAGAACTGACAAAAATTACAGTTAACCGGCTTTGGATTTAGTGAAGCAAATGCCGAGCCATAGAAGTAATTCTTGATGGACGGGGCCAAAGTATTATCGTAATGTACAATAATAGTTCAAATATCTCAAAAATGGTGTATTTTTCTAAAATGTAAATTTAATTTCTAAGGACGCCCTAGGTTTCTTTCCGCAGGTGAAAGATTATCCACTATTAACAACATCCTGTGTGTTGGAAAACTCTACAGTAGAAGATAATTATAACTCCATTCTTTTTTCAGGTGGCGTCTTTTGCATCTTTCAAGTTAACCGATTTACAAAACCATAGAACAGAGAGTGATTACGAAAAATCTCTCGTTCTTAAACTTTTTGTATTATCTTTCTGTTTCACATCTACATTATATTTCTACATCGCTTTTGTTAAGGTAAGTTTATGTGATTTTAAACAAAACTCGGCTACATTATATTTGAAGGGTACATGGAAAGAACATGTCTAGTCACCTTTATGAAAAATGAGATTTTAATCTCAAAATGAAGAGCCCGCACATATAAGTTACTATTGGATTAAGTACGTATATATGAGAATCTAATCTAATATATAAAAATCTCGTGTCACGGTGTTTGTTATCGAACTCCTCCGAGGCGGCTTGACTGATTTTTAGGGTTCCGTACCTCAAACGGAAAAAACGGAACCCTTATAGGATCACTTTGTTGTCCGTCCGTCCGTCCGTCTGTCAAGACCCTTTTTCTCAGAAACGCGTGGAGGTATCAAACTGAAATTTATATCAAATACTCAAGTCTACTGTCCCTTGGAGCTGTGAAAAAATAAAACTTGTAAGCCAACGCAATCAAAAGATACAGCCGTTTATGACGCAAATTTCCGCATATTTTCGAAATTCGCAAGGGAATCGAAACCTACAGGGTACCTCCCATGAACTCAGAATCTTGAAATTTGGTACGAAGCAAGGTCTTATAGCACAGATAAAGGAAAAATTGCAAAAGCATAAATTTTTTTGTTTGTCTGTCTATAACAGTAACCAATCTATTTATGCCGCAAATTTTCGACACTCGCAAGGGAATCAAAACCTACACGGTACTTCCGGTCAACTCAGAATCTTGAAATTTGGTACGAAGCAAGGCCTTATAGCACAGTTAAAGGAAAAATTGCGAAAAGCATAATTTTTTTTGTCTGTTTGTCTATAGCACTATTTCACTAACCAATCTATTTATGCCGCAAATTTTCGACACTCGCAAGGGAATCAAAACCTACAGGGTACTTCCCGTGAACTCAGAATCTTGAAATTTGGTACGATGCAAGGTCTTATAGCACAGATAAAGGAAGTCCGACTCGCACTTGGCCCCAAACTTTTACGAATTTTTTTCTCTATACTCTGAGAATAGGTCGTAGGCTACTATTTTTCGCGGATGGAGTCGCGGGCAACAGCTAGTAATATATACAAGTACCCGGTCAAAAGTTTAAGTTCACTCTGCGAATTAAGGTTATCACTTATCATATTAAATTATGTTCAAATATACAATATTTTTTGAATTTCAAACGTTGTTTCCACGACTACCAAATAACAATAAAAATACCTCTTGGAGGAATCTTTTTATGTTATTCGGAAAATTTGAGCCATTTAATATTTTTTTCTGTATTTCCTATGAGATTTCGTGAAGTTAAAATGGGCCGGTTAAATTTTAAATGGGCCGATTTGAGTGTCGAAACTCGTGCTGTTATTGTAGCTCTGTCAAATGAGGGCTGGCTACACAACGCGGAAAATCGCTGAAAAAATGAAGGTTTCTCAAACCGCTGTCGTGAGTACTTTGAAACGAAAACAAGAAACCGGTCTTAATTGCAGTCGATCTCGATCAGGTAGGCCAAAAATCACGTCTAAAAGCGAAGACCACTTTATTTGCGTGCAGAGCAAACGCCAACGTACTCTAACTGCTCCAGATATTTGCGAAGAACTCAACGCCACCCGAGAACAGCGAGTATCGGTTTCGACAGTGCAACGGCGTCTGCGAAACTATGGTCTAAAAGGTCGTATTGCTGCCAAAAAACCCTTGTTACGTAGTCAGAATAAAGTTAAGAGATTGAAATGAGCCCAGAAACACAAAAACTGGACGTCAGAACAGTGGTCTAAAGTTTTATTTTCTAACGAATCGAAGTTTGAGATTTTTGGAGGGAGACGTCGTCAATATGTCCGACGACAAGTAGGCGAACGAATGATAAAGCAATGCGTGTTGCCAACAGTGAAGCACGGTGGAGGATCGGTTATGGTCTGGGGATGCTTTGCGAGTGATAAAGTTGGTGATCTGGTGAGAGTCAATGGCATAATGGATACGAAAATGTATCATAACATTTTGCAACGTCACGCTTTTCCATTTGGAAAACGAATTGTAGGCAGAGGTTTTGTTTTCAATAAGACAACGACCCCAAGCATACTTTGAAGTTGTGCAAGAACTACTGTCACGTATAAATAGCTGGTGTTCACCTAGTACGTGGACAAATAAAAAGATTAGATAATAAATAGTAATTTATTTCAATATTAATTATTTAAAGTGATTACATTAGGAGGATCTGCAGTTATAATTGATCAAAGGTGCTAATTATTTTCTACCAACCACTAACAAAAATCACAGTAACTAAAAAAAAAAAGTAAAAAAAAAGTAAAAAGTTCTTTATTTACAAAAAGGAGAGACAATTTAGAACAATAATAATTCTGCGACACCCACACTAGGCAGAGCCTGTATCGTGGGAGTCAAAACAAATAAATACTTATAGCTTTTTCGAAAGCTAGAAATACGAACTCGTTTTACGTATAATCTGCACGCCAAATGCATTAGTAAAATTTTCTGTTTTTGTGCCATTAATGTTGAACAGCCTGATAAAAAATCATATTTTTTTTTTACTTTTTGGTCTCGCATTCATAAACGTGTACAGATAGTTGCACTTTTAATATTGCATAAGAACAGCTATTTTATCTTACACAACCAAACCAACCAAACAACCAAATATAAAAAGTTGACTTAAAGGGCCAACTTTTTTTTTAATAAATTTTTGTTTGATGAGTTGATTTTGAGAAATGTTCGGACGTGATTTTCTTCCTACGTCCTTTGTGTTTATTTTTTTCTGGCAACCATTTACAAAAATGATAGTATTAGTAGCTTGATAGAAAGCTAGAAGTACATGTTTTCCGTACAATCTGCACGCCAAATGTCATAGTAAAATTTTCTGTTCTTGTGCCATTCATTTTGGACAACCTTAGAAAAAAAAACATATTTTTTTACTTTTTAACCGACTTCAAAAAAGGAGGAGGTTCTATGTTCCACTGTTTATATATATTTTTTTTTTCTATGTATGTTCATCGATATCTCCGCCAATTGTAGGCCGATTTTCAAAATTCTTTTTTTGTTTGTTTTGTTTCTTTTTTTGTTTTGTTTTTGTTTTTTTATACTTTCAAGGTGGTCCCATTGGCACCAAGTCAAGATCTGATGATGGAATCTTGGGTAAATCGACGGAAACCCTTAAATTTTATAGGCACAACTATGACGATTTTAGAATTTTTAGCATCTAGTCAAGCATTTTCATTCAGAAAATGTCATTTGGTAAACTGGATCTGATGAAGAAGATCACAGATGGCCAACGGAACTCCTCAACGGGTAAATCTTGCAAGTTGAATTTGACCCACTTCCCGGTTTCTGAATTGAAATTTTGCATGCTTGTGTAAATTGGATGACAATGTAATATTATTGCAACATGGAGCTGATCTGATGATGGAGCTGGATGGTGGCCATAGGAACTCTGTAATAAAACGACGCAACCCCGTCAAGTTTGGGCTCGTTTCATTCGTCTTGGCGAGCACTTTGATCCCAGATGGTAACCAGGGTCTGATGATGGAGCTGGAAGATGGCCAAAGGCACTCCAAAGTAAAACGACACAATCCCGTCGAGTTTGGGCTCGTTTTATTCGTCTTGACAAGCACTTTGATCCCAGATGGTAACCAGGGTCTGATGATGGAGCAGTAAGATGGCCAAAGGCACTCTACAATAAAATGACACAAACTCCGTCGAGTTTGGGCTCGTTTGATTCGTCTTGACTAGCACTTTGATCCCAGATGGTAACCAGGGTCTGATGATGGCGCTGGAAGATGGCCAAAGGCACTCCACAATAAAACGACACAACCCCGTCGAGTTTGGGCTCGTTTTATTCGTCTTGACAAGCACTTTGATCCCAGATGGTAAACAGGGTCTGATGATGGAGCAGGAAGATGGCCAAAGGCACTCTACAATAAAATGACACAAACCCCGTCGAGTTTGGGCTCGTTTTGATTTGTCTTGACGAGCACTTTGATACTAGATGGTAACCAGGGTCTGAAGATGGAACTGGAAAGTGACCATAAGAACTCCGTAATAAAACGACGTAACCCCATCAAATTTGGTCTCGTTGGATTCGTCTTTATGAGTACTTTGGTAATCAGGGGCAAAAAGTACAGTGAGCAAAAAAAACTTGTATTAAAAATAGATTTTGTAACAAACTTATTTCGAGGTCAAACTGATGATTTTATCCTACGTATCTAATTATACAAATACAACTAAAAAGAAAAAATAAAATAATTTTTCAATAAATAATAAAACCGACTTCAAAAAACATCCAAAAACTAAAACGCAAAAATAAAATAAAAATTGAACCGACTACAAACAAAAAGCATAGAAATATCTTTTTTCTAACGGTGAGGCTACACGAGCGTAATTTTGTGAGTCGTGAGCGGCAGAATTTCGGTTCGCGCCATACAATATGCGGGCCATCACGTGACACTCACACGACACAATGTATGGCGCAACCGAAATTCTGCCGCTCACAACTCACAAAATTACGCTCGTGTAGCCTCACCCTAATCTGTTTGAAGTCGGTGACTCAGCACGAGCCAGCAGGAGTGGACCTAGCCATCGACCTTACGTACGTACTATCTATTGGGTTTCTTTCTACCACTCCTGCTTTCAATATTGCATAAGAACAGCTATTTTATCTTGTACATAAAAAAATAAAAAAAGTTGACTTAAATGGCCAACTTTTTTTTAAATAAATTTTTGAAGATTCATTTCAGACTTTTTTTGCAAAAAAAATTAAATTTCGATCATCTCAGAAATGCTTCATTTTTGCATAGGGCATTATGGGACAAAAATTATTGCAAATGACCTCCCCCATAACCCCTTAACGGGAATAGGTCGGCTAACCAATAACCCTGTATATAGGTATAAATCTGACCAATAGAAGAGGGTTAAATTCAACTTGTAAGATTGATTACAGACAGGCAAACAACGGGACAGGTAGAACTAAATAAAATTTGTAACAAAGCGTTTTATCACTAAAGTGATATTATAAGAATGAGCACAGAACAGTTGTTTTATACTTTTTGTCTTACTTATTAACAAAATTAATTTCAGAATCAAATCTACAAGCATCCCGGTGACCACATGAGGTACAAATATTGGGGCATCTTATTAGCTCATTGCAATATTACTGGCTGCAACGATGAGTTGGCTTTTTCGATATTTGTCACAGTCATCATAAAAGATTGTGTCTTCAAACTTATATCCTTCGTTCATGGTTTACTTTTGTAAGTTACACTATTATTGCTTACCTAGCTATAATAAATTATTATTGTAGTAGATAGCAATTATTGTAGTATTGTATAATAAATTATTATTGTAGTAGGTAGTACAGCCCAAATTCAATATTGTGCTAAGGGATCTGATTGCAGGTAATGTAATACTATGCATTCCCGGTAGGGAATGCGTTAAGTCAAGTTCCCTTAGATACATTTTAGTTAGTTTTCATAACCATCTGGCCCCAATTGCATAATAAAAAAAGTACATTTTCATCACACTTGCTCGTCAATGGTGTTATTCCATGCCTGTATACTAAATGTCAAAGGCTTAATTTGTTCTTAAGGGAGTTATGGATTTACGTACAGTTTTTCTTCCCAAGGGAGTTCAAACTTTAGTTTTAAAATTTTCAAACAAACTAAGGAGGTTTCAAGTCAGCCAACGTTTTATTTATATGTTTTAAACTTAGCTATAACCCAATTTTACTACACAAAACTTGTCTACGCTTCATGAAACTTCGTTATTTTTATATTTTAAATTTATATCAAATAGTTTTGCAATAATTTTTTCACGACACTGCTCGAAAATGTGGCCATAGATAACCTAAATCCAGTACTCAAAACTGCCTATATATGAACGTTTAACAGCTGACTCATTTATGGCGCGCAAACACGACAACAATGTTACATTAATCGAAAACAGGACGTATCAGTATATGTATTTCATAATACGATACGACTTTTTGAAAGATAATTTCTGAATTTCATTCCTGGCGTGCTGAAACGACACTATTGGACCAATCAAAAGTAATCGTCTGCTGCATGTGATGGATGGATGGTTGGATGGACGGACGAACGGACGGATGGACCGACGGACGGACGGACGGACTGGATGGACGGATGAACGGACGGACGGACTGGATAGACGGGATGGACGGGAAGGACGAATGGACGGATGGACGGGATGGACGGAATGGACTGGATGGACGGGATGGACGGGATGGACGGGATAGACGGGATGGACGTATGGACGGATGGACGGAATGGACGGGATGGACGGGATGGACGGATGGACGGGATAGACTGGATGGACTGGATGGACGGGATGGACGGTTGGACGGAATGGACGGGATGGACGGATGGAAATATGGACGGATGGACGGATGGACGGGATGGACGGATGGACGGATTGGACGGGATGGATGGGATGGACGGGATGGACGGGATGGACGGAATGGACGGGATGGACGGGATGGACGGATGGACGGATGGACGGATGGACGGATGGACGGGATGGACGGGATGGACGGGATGGACGGATGGACGGGATGGACGGATGGAAAGATGGACGGATGGACGGATGGACGGGATGTACGAGATGGACGGGATGGACGGATGGACGGATGGACGGAATGGACGGGATGGACGGAGTGGATGGATGGACGGATGGACGGGATGGACGGATGGACGGGATGGACGGGATGGACGGATCGACGGGATGGACGGGATGGACGGATGGACGGATGGACGGGATGGACGGGATGGACGGATGGACGGGATGGACGGGATGGACGGGATGGACCGGATGGACGGGATGGAAGGATGGACGGGATGGATCATTATGATGATGATGATGATGATTTCCTCGCATTAGTCGTGAAAAGCACAATGTTTAGTCTCGACCAAAAGTGCAATAGATGGACTCGTACTTTCGAGGGCCTCCGCTACGCGTCGGCCCTCAAACAAACTCGTCCATCTATTGCTTACTTTCCAGCCTCTACAACAATGTACTATAGTAAGTATTTTTTTAACATGTTGGCACAATGTGGCCGTATGGCCATTCGAATTCTAAACACAGTTAACTTTATCTGTGGTAGATGACTTGAAAAAAGTGACAATCTGTATTGGCAGGTAGCCGTTATTTATTTAATTTAAGTGTTGAGACAAAATAATTTCATTTATGGATTTTTTTTCCTCGCAGTGTGATGAAAATCATTGTGTGTATCACGGGCAGTAAGGGGATTACAAACTCGAGTCATTAAAAGCCCTCCGCCTCCGGCGTCGGGCTTCTAATAGGCTCTCGTTAGTAATCCCCTACTTACGGCCCTTGATGCACAATGTACTATTATTTGAGACCATGTCCATGGTTTGTTATATGTATACAGGGTGGCGAACAATCGCGAGAGTGCCCGAAGTCTGCCGAACGACCGTGGCAATACTTACGTCTAAAACTAATGAGTACAGTCGCCACAAAAACAATGAATTTTATTAAATTTAGTCATCATGTTTCATAGTAACATTTGGTGCTTAAGACCTACACAATCGATATCTAAATATAAATATGTACGTGTATGTGTGTGTGTGTATGTGTAAGTTTATTTTTATTTTTCAAAACGTCCTGATTCGATTCCCGAGCCGAGTACAAGTTTTTTTTCAAATGTATGAATGCAGTTTTTTTTGTTACTAAAATCGATGACATAGTTCCCTAGAACAGATATTCGTTATGTCTTATAGTTTCAGACTTTCCTATACTGACCGATCTAAATGAGCCACCCTGTATGCAATAAAATACAACAAAACTGATTGCTAATTTCCTGTTTAATAATAATCATTTTTCCGGGTGTGTAATGATTTGTACACTAACAAAGTAGCTAATTTTCATACTGTATAACACGAATAGTATATATTTTAAATTTGTATAATGAATTAAGTTGTATAAAAATAAAGAACATAATCTCATGAAGCATAATGATTAGATAACATAATTAGAAGTTGCATAATGAACTGATAATACCTTGCATAGTCATTTGGGATAAAGTTTATAACGCATGCATGCATTTACCTAACATAGCAACAGACAGCATATTAATGCTGAAGAATTATGAACGCCTTATAGTCTAGTAAAGTCATAGTCTCCTGAAGACTTTAGCTGTAAGAAATTAGTGCTCAATAATGCAACATTTAATTAAAAATACCCTTTCTCTTGCTACCTATAAGTACTAACATAGTTCTAAGGAAAACACTAACAAAATATAGATCATGTTGTTAGAATAAATAATAGTATTTTTCCTACTCCTGTACTAATCTGTTTTTTACATGGTCGCGATCAAATATACAAGAACATAGATAATAATAATATGACTTCAGAAAGTCTATACTTAATCTATTCGTCATAACAGCACTTGTGTCGTAATGTCGTTATTACGATACACCTAGCTGCCACATAATATTAAATGTAGGGTACACTCAACACTAAAGCCCAGTTTAGACCTGCTGAGTTGAGTAGAGTAGGGTACAGTCGGGTACAGTAGGGTAAAATAGAGTACAGTAGGGTGCAGTTGGGTACAGTAGGGTAAAATAGGGTACAGTAGAGTACAGTCGGGTACAGTAGGGTAAAATAGGGTACAGTAGAGTACAGTCGGGTACAGAAGGGTAAAATAGGGTACAGTAGGGTACAGTCAGGTACAGTAGGGTAAAATAGGGTACAGTTGGGTACAGTAGGGTAAAATAGGGTACAGTAGAGTGGGTATGTATTACATTACCGAAGTACGAAAGACCGAATGTATTAAAACATCGAATGGGTCAAAAGACCGACACGATTTATTTCTGAAACCGTTAACTTTTTAAGATTGTTATAAAACAAACCTAACCTAACCTAATGGGTTCTGTATGATGCCGTTTTAATAAATTCTGAAAAGTTTACGGTTTCAGAAAAAAATCGTGTCGGTCTTTTGACCCATTCGATGTTTTAATACATTCGGTCTTTCGTACTTCGGTATTGTAATACATACCCAGTAGAGTACAGTCGGGTACAGAAGGGTAAAATAGGGTACAGTAGGGTACAGCGGGTACAGTCGGGTACAGTAGGGTAAAATAGGGTACAGTAGGGTGCAGTCGGGTACAGTAGGGAACAGTCGGGTACAGTCGGGTACAGTCGGGTAAAATAGGGTACAGTAGAGTACAGTCGGGTACAGAAGGGTAAAATAGGGTACAGTAGGGTACAGTAGGGTACAGCGGGTACAGTCGGGTACAGTAGGGTAAAATAGGGTACAGTAGGGTACAGTCGGGTACAGTAGGGTACAGTCGGGTAAAATAGGGTACAGTCGGGTACAATAGGGTACAGTCTGGTACAGTCGGGTACAGTAGGGTAAAATAGGGTACAGTTGGGTACAGTCGGGTACAGTAGGGTAAAATAGGGTACAGTAGAGTACAGTCGGGTACAGTAGGGTAAATTAGGGTACAGTCGGGTACAGTAGGGTAAAATAAGGTACAGTATAGTACAGTCGGGTACAGAAGGGTAAAATAGGGTACAGTAGGGTACAGCGGGTACAGTCGGGCACAGTAGGGTAAAATAGGGTACAGTAGGGTACAGTCGGGTACAGTCGGGTAAAATAGGGTACAGTCGGGTACAATAGGGTACAGTCGGGTACAGAAGGGTAAAATAGGGTACAGTAGGGTACAGTCGGGTACAGTAGGGTAAAATAGGGTACAGTTGGGTACAGTAGGGTAAAATAGGGTATTTTACCCTACTGTACCTGACTGTACCTGACTGTACCCGACTGTACCCTACTGTACCCTATTTTACCCTGCTGTACCACGACTGTACTCTGCTGTACCCTATTTTACCCTACTGTACCCTACTGTACCATATTTGACCCTACTGTACCCGACTGTACCCTACTGTACCCTGTTTTACCCTACTGTACCCGACTGTACCCAACTGTACCCTATTTTACCGTACTGTACCCGACTGTACCCTATTTTACCCTACTGTACCCTACTGTACCCTATTTTACTCTACTGTACCCGAGTGTACCCTACTGTACCCTATTTTACCCTACTGTACCCAACTGTACCCAACTGTACCCTATTTTACCCTACTGTACCCGACTGTACCCTACTGTACCCTATTTTACCCTACTGTACCCGACTGTACCCTATTTCACCCGACTGTACCCTACTACTGTACCCCATTTTACCCTACTGTACCCGACTGTACCCTACTGTACCGTACTGTACCCGACTGTACCCTATTTTACCCTACTGTACCCTACTGTACCCTATTTTACTCTACTGTACCCGAGTGTACCCTACTGTACCCTATTTTACCCTACTGTACCCAACTGTACCCTACTGTACCCTATTTCACCAGACTGTACCTTGCTGTACCCGACTGTACCCCATTTTACCCTACTGTACCCGACTGTACCCTACAGTAGGGTACAGTCCAGTACAGTAGAGTCAAGTCGTAGAAAAAATATTGTATGCAACGGTGTATAATTTGGTCTTAACGTCTCGTTAATCTGGCAAAGTGAACTTTATTACGCGCACATCAAGGTTCAGTTTTGTTTACTTGCTGATTTGAAATAGGAGTTTTTCAAAGTAGTGACGGTATGTTTAATACCTTAGGCTACTATTTACTCTTAAACTACAAATAATTCCCAAGCAATCTTAGCCGCTATAATTTTCCTTGTAAATTTAATATATTTACTACCATTATGAATTTTTTTAAATTTTTGCACTAAACAGTTTAGATTTTAGAGGGGGGGGACGGTCGTGTTTAATGAAAATTTTCACTTTAAAGTTGAATATTTTGCAAAAAAATCACTGAATGAATACAAAAATCATGTAAGCAACCCCCCAATGGTTTCAAAAGACCTATCCAACGATACCTCACACTATAGGGTTAGTCGAGAAAAAAAAATCACCCCCACTTTACGTCTATGGGAGGTACACCAAAAAAAAATTTTTTAGTTTTTTTTATTTAACTACTTTGTCGGCGTGACCAATATATATATTCATGCCAAATTACAGTTTTCTAGTACTAACAGTCTCTGAGCTTAGCCGCGGACAGACAGACAGACGGACAGACATGGCGAAACTATAAGGGTTCCTATAGGTAGTTGACTACGGAACCCTAAAAACGATTATTAAAATTTTTTAAATGTTGTTATACAATGTAATCATTATGCCTTGTGTATGTCATATCAAGGGTGAATTGAAAAGTTTTGTTTGAGCCTAACCTTTAAAATAAGGACTTGAGTTTTAATAACAATTTTATTTTCATCTCTCCTGTTTGGAAAGTTCAATTTTCATGGGTAGATAGCCGGATGGAAAATTGCGTTTTCATCTCTAGGGTGGAAAGTAATTTTTTTTTAATATTTACGATTAGCCTCGGAGTCGAAGATAATTCAGTTAAGTCAGTGACACTTTTTTTCACGTTTCGGCATGGCCATCCAGATGCACGTCGACCATGGAGCTTATATACACCGAACATCCGTTTGAAACAAGAAATTTGATCTAACTTTTTAAATTTGCTTACTAACATTAAACTGACAAAGGAAAAATTACATACAGCCAACTCTAAGCATTCTTACGACATAAAAAAAATCTATCTTCTTTTATTATACCTATAAAACCGCCTAGTGATAGATGGCTGGATGGATGGATGGATGGATGGATGGATGGATGGACGGACGGACGGACGGACGGACGGACGGACGGACGGACGGACGGATGGATGGATGGATGGATGGATGGATGGATGGATTTTACTTTCCTCACAGTCGAAATGAAAAGTAGAGTGTCTAACTCGGGTGAAATTACCCATTTCCCCTCGAACTATTGGCGCTCTCACTTCGTTCGAGCGCCAGAAATATCTCGGGATCAATGGGTCACTTTCCACCCTTGGTTATCAATCTACTATTCTCTACATAGTCTCCAAAGCGATCAATACACTTTTGCCACCTTGCTTCTAACTTCATTATTCCTTGTAAAAAAAATGGGTCTATAATGACTCCCATAAAATTTTTGTTCCGAATTTTCAAGCCCATAACGTTTTCTGTCATAATTTTTCTTCGTCGTATTATCGGAAGTCATAATTATTAAACAACATAAATTGGAGCTACGATTTTCTTAAGTCATAATTATTGTAAGGAACAATAAGTAAAGTCATATCATTCAGTGTCATGAATGCATCACTCTTCATAATGTTAAAGGTAATAAAGTCACTCATAATAATTATTGCATGGTCTTTTTTCGCAGGTCATAATTATTTTTAGGCATAATATTACTTTGTAATAACATTCAGTGTCATGGTTGTATGACATTTCATAATATTAAAGGTAATAATCCTTTTCTGTGCTGTCATAAAAAAAATACCTAACATCGTAGGCTAAGGCGGGAGCTACGCTACGCTCCCGCCTTAGCCTTCTGAACCTAACCTGTCCGAGTCGCTTCTGCCCTGAAAGGTATTGCTCGCTCGCTTCGCTCGCTCGCTGCCAGCGATATGCCTTACAATGTTCCTGAATAATCAACGATATTCCGTTAAATTTTATTGATATCAATATAATGAATTTTTAAAGTTATGATCAATAGGATTATGGATCATTGCAGTTAGAACTACTTATTAAGCGATATGCTTTAAAAAAATTATGACCATCGATATTTATGAGCAAGAATATTATGGACATCGATTTCTGACTTTCAAAATTCGGGTAAAAAAGATTATGGGAGAAAAAAGGCTCCCAAAAAAAATGAATCTTCAATGTGATCGAAATATTCAGTCACAGCTTCTTGTACCTCAATATCTGTCGAAAATTTCCGTCCTGCCAAGTGTTTTTTTAGGTTCGGGAGGTGGAGACCCTGACCTTTTCCATTGTTTGGATTGCACTTTTGACTTCGGTGTATTGTGGTGGACCCAAGTCTCGTCCATAGTTATGAAACGATCAAGAAAATCTTGTGGGTCGCATTGAAACAGATCCAAACAATCCTGTGACACTGTATGGCGGGTGCATTTATTTTCAGCTGAAAGCAGTCTAGGTACCCACCTAGCAGAGACCTTAGAAAATCCAAGTTCCTTGGTGATTATGTTTTATACTCGCTCATAGGAAATGCCAATTGTCTCCGCTATCTCTGCAACTTTCAACCGCCTATCATTCATAATCATATCAAGTATTTTATTGACATTTTCGTCTGTAGAAGCCGTTATTTGTCTTCCACACCTAGGTTCATAACTGCTTCTCTGCCCCGTTTAAAATCTGCTACCCATCGTTTTACAGTGGCATATGATGGAGCGGATTCTCCTAAAGTCTGGTACTGTAACACTTCTCCCGGGGCTCATCAGAAATGAATGAAAAGCCTGAAGTAATTAACGTTCGTATTTATTACTACCTAACACTTCAATAATTGGCCAAAATAAATGTGATCGTCTAGTTTTTTAAATAGGACCCTCTATTACGTTGTGTTGTGTTATAATTATAAAATAAGTGGATAATTCAAGATAGTTCAGAGTTAAGTGATGATAGTTAATAATATTAGAATAACCTGTCAAATACTAAATGAATCACCATTCCATTTGCAGCGCTGTCTTCCGACTTCAGAACAAAATGTATGACTTACAAATTGATAAGTTTTTGGCCCTACCCTAAAAACCCCCTACCTCAAAAAGGTCTTTCAATGAACGCCAACTTGTGTATTTCATATGTAAATAGGCTGTGCTATAGCCAAACTTACACAATTTAACACTCATTCTGGATGGGGAATGACCGCAACCCAAAATATATCAGTGTCCTTTTATACCAGGTCAGTCATTCATCCACACAGAGACATAAAAATGCAATTCATGCAAATTACTCTTATTGAATTTATGCTTGCAATTACGCTTCCCTAAAACTTAGCTGCCGTTAGTATGTTCAATCCTGCTGCGTCTCAGCTATTGCGAGATCAAGAAATCTCGACCTGCCTCACGAATACGAAAGTCTAGTCCCACAAAATAATCACTACACCACGCACTTTTTTAATAAGTCGACGTATTAATACGATCGAAATCGGACTTCGCTCTCGTATATTTTATCGTTTTAATTTGAATGAATAAAAATCACAAACACTAACTTTATGCTATGAATCTATTTTTAGACGCATATGTGACGCAGACGCACGTTAGCGTTTCGCGTCCCGGAATCCAACTAACCCAAAACAAAGCTCTCCCTGCCCTATCCCTTCTACACAGCCTATATTAAAAAAATTACTACGTCTTTGGATTTCGAAAATATTCCACAAACTCATAAATCTATAACTTTATTAGCCCACTTGAGCCAAAATTTAACACGGCCGGTCACATTTAACACAATTATTTCACATTTAAAATCAAAATTCTGGGACCTCTCAGAACACTTGAAAACTATGCAATAAATCTAGGTTCTTTACGATGTTATTTTTTTTATGCGTCAACAAGGCAAGTAAATATATTTTTATATAGGTGCGTTATTATATAAATTTATAATACTGTTATCAAGCTTGGATAGCGTCGGTTACAGTACATGTCTTCGTCAATTTGCTTTGGCGTTAAGCCTTTTTTTTGTAAGTACTTTATGACAGAACGGTGCTCAATTTTATCCATTCTAAAGGAAACCGCGAACCTCTTTTAGTAAATCGATTACAAAATTTGCAATTGTGACAGAAGAAAAACAAAAGATTATGATAAAAAATAATGTAGGTCTTATGTGCCAGTATTATGTTTTCTTTTATGTCATACTAGCCTTCCGTCTGCAGCTTCGCCCGCGATAAATTAATTTTCCCGTAGGAAAAGGTATTTTCCCGCGGTAATAAGTAGCCTATGTCACTCAGTGATAATAAGATAAGATAAGATAATGAAGATAATTTATTCAATAATTTGTAGTAAAAGTTAACAGCAATAAATACAATTTCTTACAAAAAGGCTATGAAACACGTGGGCCTGCACTAGGGTTACTAGAGAACTCTGTGTCGCAGGCTAAGCGAGCTAGCATAAAATTAAAATTAAAAATAATTATCGAAGCTTAATAGTACAAATAGGTATTATGCAAGTATGTAGACATATAATAACGTGAAATCCAAAAAACTTAAAAATAATAACAAATTATTCGAAAAACTAATTACAATAGTAAGTATAATAGGTATATCAATTGAGACTAGGTTAAAACCGATGCGAAGTTTGCTGACTAAGCCTACCTAACGTAAATAAATTATGCAATACATTAAAATTTGTGTTAGCAATCTTAGTAGGTCAGAAATCTAGTCCTTGTTTATTTTACTTAGAGGGACAAAATCTTCGTTTTTTAGGGTTCCGTACACAAAAGGTAAAAACGGAAACCCTATTACTGAGGCTCCGCTGTCCGTCCATCCGTCCGTCCGTCCGTCTGTCACCAGGCTGTATCTCGGGAACCGTGATGGCTAGAGAGATGAAATTTTCACAGATGATGTATTTCGGTTACCGCTATAACAACATAATAATAATCGTAATCATTTATTATTTGTAAAACATAGGTTTGAAGGTGATACAATTTTTTTATAGATCGCTATGTTTTGCCGTGAGGCGTACAAATATATGAATAAACTTAAAATTAAAAAAAAAAACATGCAACATTCATTAAGACTAATCAAATTAAATCAGATTAAATTAAATAAAAATACTTTAAATTAAATCAAATAAAATTACATCAAATAAAATAAAATAAAACTACATTAAATCAAATTAAATCAAACAAATTACATTAAAATAAATAAATAAAATAAAATTACGTCAAATTAAATTAAATTAAATCAAATTAAATCAAGTTAAATGAAATCATTAAAGCAAATTAAATTAAATTAAAACAAATTAAATTAAATCAAATCGAATTCAATCAAGTTAAATTAAATCAAATAAAATTAAATTAAATTAAATTAAATTAAATTAAATCAAACAAATTACATTAAAATAAATAATCAAATTAATACATTGTTAAATTATCTACTTAGAATCATAAAATATCTCTCAAATATTCCTGCACGGAGTAATACGCTTTTTGAACAAGAAATTCATGAAGGCTTCTTTTAAAATCTGATATGTCGTTCTTATTTAAGATGGGTTTCGGTAACTTATTAGGACTAAGGCTGTTTTAAACGGACTAGTATTTATCTTTCCTCTCTGACGAACACTTTTAAAACTTATATTGACATTAACATACACAGCTATCTCATAAATATAAAGGCACGGTAATGTAAGTATTTTAAATTTCATGAATAGAGGTTTACACGAGTCACGAGGTTTAGGTTTAAAGAACATTTATTGTCTAAAGAAATTACAGATAATTTCACTTATAAGACAATTTCTATGGCTAAAAGTACAATTATTAGGTTTCACAGTGAGTTAATAGAATATCACCACTCACATGCCTTGTGCAACCACGTTTGCCAAATTATTTATTTATTTCAGTTAAGTTTTAATGATATTGTTTGAAATCACTTGTCAAATAGTTGACAGTAAAAGCAAAAAGCAGCTGAGTGGGTAATGACAATTTATACAGTGCAATGCTATATTTATACAATGTTATCAATTATATATAATTTAACTTTGTTTTTAAAGATATTAAGTGATTTGCTATCTTTTACGGATTTTGGTAGGGAATTATATAATTTAGCACCCTCATACATCAAATTTTGGTGTCCATATCGAGTTCTAGGAACTCTTAATGATATGTGCTCAGCATTTCTTAATTGTATTTTTTGGAAGTCGCTTTTTTTGTTAAAGGTTTAATACCTCATACCGCCCTTATACATTTTTTCTGTCCTCTAAATGCGAATTCTCTATCCGTGGAGTTCCCCCAGAACATAACCCCATATCGTAGAGTTGACGTAACATATGCATGATATGCCGTAAGCACCGTCGATTGACTAGCTACTTTTCTGAGATTATATAAGGCATATGAGTACTGGTTAAGTTTATTGCATACTAGATCAATTTGACTTTTCCATGTCAACTTATTGTCTAATCGTAACCCTAAGAAATGTATCATGTCAGTCTCATCAATTTTTTTTTCCTTATATGTGACAGTTAAATTTGGTACTCTGTTAGTTTTTTGTTTAAAATTCATAAGCTTTGTCTTATTCGTGTTAATTCTTAAATTATTTTTATTCATCCATTCAATTAATAACTCAAGTGTACTATTTATAGTTGATTGATACATCTGCAAATCTTTGCCTTCGCCTGAGACGATTACTGTGCTATCGTCAGCAAATAGTACCATGGGATAATCGACAGCTTTTGGAAGATCATTTATGTAAATGTTAAACAGTAAAGGACCCAAACCGCTTCCCTGCGGCACGTCATATCTCACCTCCCGTGAATCAGAGGAGTGCGTGATATCTGTCTTTGATTTTAAAGAAATTCTATTTACTTGAGTTATTTGTTTTCTATTACTCAAATACGATTTTATCAGCTCGTGAACATTACCACGTATTCCATATCTATTTAGTAACAAGTCATGGTCTACAAAATCGAACGCCTTAGTCATGTCCATGTAAATTGCGCAAACCGGGATCTTCTTATTAATTTTCATCATAATAGTTTGTAGCAATTTGAATATAGCCATATTTATTGATTTACTTTTGCGGAAACCTTTTTGTTCTTTAGTAAACAAATTATGTTATTCTAAAAATGAGTTTATATTATTATAAATCACCTTTTCTATTATTTTTGAAAATATGGGTATCAAAGCTACGGGTCGTTAATTATTAATGTCATTTTTGTCGCCTTTCTTATAAATTGGTTTTATAATCGATGTTTTTAATTTATCCGGAAATACTCCTTTTTCAATACATAAGTTAACAATAAAACTGAGAGGTGTCGATATGATGTGCGAGACCTTTTTGATAATTGTCGTTGCTATGCCATCAATACCAGTACTATTAGTATTTTTCAAAGAATTAATAACTATACGAATGTCATGGGCATTGGTTGGGGCCATAAATAATGAATTAGATGAATTGATTGTAATTGTATTATTACATTTACATTTAAAATTATTAATATGATTGCAATTAGCCAAATTCGAATTATGATGACTATATTTACATTTTTTTAATGTGTCATTCAGAGTAATTTGATCAATAAAATTATTATTACAAGGTTGTGCCAGCTCCTTTGGATCTGTGACTATTTTATTCTGTATCTTTAATTGTGTAATGGTTTCCTTAGGAAGCCTCGTTTTAGGGTTGTGTATGATGTGCCACGTTGCTTTGGATTTGTTTGATGATGTGTTTATGTAGTGGTCATTTTGTGATTTTTTAGTCAGCATTATGACTTTTTTCAGTCGTTGAGAATATCTTTTGAAGTTGTTTTTATTGTACGAGTCTGGTTGAAGTCTGTATTTCCATAAGAGTTCTCGCTTCCTTTTGCAAAATTTTTTTATACCCTTAGTGATCCACCTCGGGCTACTGTGTGAAGCTATTTTAATTCTTTTATAAGGAAAGCACATATTATAAAACAGTTCAAAGTCATCTGTGAAAGAATTGAATGCTTTGTTGGGGTCATCTGTTATAAACACATCATTAAAAGTAAGATTTTGCAAACATTCAACAAACTTTGATATATTTTCTGTTTTATAATCCCTTTTCATGATATACCAATGGGCCAGACTACATGTTTTTTTGACGGGACATTTTATCAGCTGCGCTGTGTGATCAGAAAGGGCAAAATCTATCACTTCTGCTTTACTACCCGGTACATTGTGCAAGATATTGTCAATACAGGTGTTACTACTTAAGCGTGTTGATTCCAACACTCCCAACTTGAGATTAAAACCGTCTAATAGGTACTTAAACATGATTGCCTGTTTAGTTCTTTGTAACATATCAATGTTAAAATCGACACAAATAAACACTTTTTTATTATTGTAACATAACTTACTGAGAATAGTACTTAATTTGTTTAAGAATACCTCCACTGTTGACAAATTATAATTAGAAACTCTGTACACACACACAACTACAATTTTATGTTCCAATATTTCAATACCCGAACATTCAACATTAATACAAATACTAAAAAATGGAATAAAATAAATATTTAAGGGGTCTCCCATACAACAAACGTGATTTTTATACATAATTGTACGGAACCCTTCGTGCGCGAGTCCGACTCGCACTTGGCCGGTTTTTTTACTTCAAAACAGATTACATTATACTCATGCATGAGAAACGATAGAAACAAAATTGTAGCTGTTAGTTGCCAGGTTAGAATGGTAAAATGGGTCAAATTGAAATCTACATAAAACGTCTTCAAGGTTATCAAAATTTATCTTAGTACTATTTTTGTGCAGGTGAGGTCATTAACTGAAATAAAGTTCCGAAAAATAAAATAAAGGGGCGCGGCGCTCTTAGACGCCTTCATAATCAACAGAATGATAAATAAACGCTCCTTCACTATCAGGGCCTTTCGAATATTCGCCGGGACTTCAATGACATAGTTGCAGGTATCTGCTTCTCTCTTGCCAGATTTATGGCTCAGTTTGATGGAGGACAAAAAAGATTCGATGGACATACCTTGCAGCTTGTCGGCAACGTTCTGGTGGTATAAACAATTGTAGACCTCAGCCTCCTGCATAGACGTAGGCACTCCGATTACAATGATTCTCGGCTTTCTTTTTTGTGGGTCATCTACTGCGAGCCCGGAGATCGTCAGCTGTTTCGATTGCTTGAGCTTCTGGATGTCGTTCTTGGTGTCCGTGCTAATGACGACGCCTCCATTTTTCGTCTTGCGTAAGCCTCTAACTTGTAGCTGCATTTCTTCAGGGCGGATAATTTTTTGAACAAGGGCTTTAGTGTCCTCACTCGTCTTCGTCTTGTCAGAAGGGTAAATGACTACGGAGTTCGGTACGGTCTTTTTTTATAATGTCCGCAAAAGAAACAGCTGACGGGATAGGTCTAGGGGATTCCTGTATGCTCTGTTTGAGGTCTAAAAGTTGCTGCGACAGATCTTGCTTCTCTTTTTGGACTAGTAGGGCAGTATGAAGTTGGATGGCCTTGTGGGACAGGGACTGATACTCCAATGCGACTTGAGCAGTTCCATGGCGTGGTGCTGGCCCGGCGGTAGGCGGCGGGCTCTGTCGTGTTAAACCACTTCGGTTAAATGGACTTTCACTCATTTTTCAAATAATGTAACTTTCTAACGGCAATAGTTATTTATGATACAAGTGCGGAAAGTAGGCTATTCCCAACGAATGGCGGAGATCTAAACACACGAGCGAAGCGAGTGTGGTTTAGCCGACATGAGTTGGGAATTTCCTACTTTCGACACGTATATCATACAACATTTTACTATCAATTAAGCGAGGAAAAAAATTGCGGCTAAGAGCGCACGCAGACAGAGAGCGGTCTGGAGTTCCGAGTTCCGCGTTTAGAGTTCTGTGTTTTGACCGCTCGAGAGTTCCAGTCACCTGCTGTGTGCGTTATCGTAAGAGACTCAGTACATTCGAAAGAACGCAGAACTCTGAACTCGGAACTCCAGACCACTCTCTGTCTGCGCGCGCTCATAAACATTTTCGGAAAAAGATGTTGCGTTCTTATTTACCTTTCATTGAGGAAAAGTCTCGTAGATGTTTACTAATTTCAGCATTGGTTTAGTCAGCAGGAGGCTGTCACATTTAATTTTGTGCTTGGTCTAGGACGTCAGGCGGCGTTAAGTCCTATGTAAATTCATCACTTGAACTCTCCATTTTAATTTACTAAACATAAATTAATTCTCCGGACTGAATTCATGAACATTACTGTGGCGGGTTTTTATGACAGGCGCGAACGGGTAACCATGATTGGTTCGTGTTATGCCATGCGCGCGCACTGAAAGCTCATTGGTTGACAGGCGTGAACGGGTAACCATGATTGGTTCATGTTACGCCATACGCGCGCACTGAAAGCTCATTGGTTGAAATTCGATTGCGCGCCGAAAATGGACTCAAGAAATTATTTTAGTACTAAATTTTTTATTTCAAAACTTTTGACGAAATTAGTGTGTTTTAATATTAAAACAATCTGTTTTATTATTTTTCTCAAACATGCTATGAAATATTGAAGTTATGTTCCTTATAATTGCGTTTTGGTTGGTGGTGATGGTGTTGATGATGGCGGTGATGATGATGGTGATGGTGGTGATGATGATGATGGTGTGATGATGATGGTGATGATGATGATGATGGTGATGATGGGTGATGATGATGAAGATGGTGATGATGATGATGGTGATGTTGATGGTGATAATAAGATGATGATGATGATGTTGATGATAATGATGGTGATGCTGATGGTGATGGTGGGTGATGACGATGATGATGGTGGTGATGATGATGATGGTGATGATGAGATGATGATGATGTTGATGAAGGTGATGATGGTGATGATGATGGTGATTATGGGTAATGGATGATGATGATGATGATGGTGATGATGATGGTGAAGATGATGATGATGGTGATGATGATGGTGATGATGATGATATTGATGATCATACGTCGCACTCCAGCGGGCATTTTGGGGGCACGTCATTTGGTATGGTTTACAAAAAATATTTTAATTAACGAGTATATGTACTTAGTATTTGCAACATACTCGTTATCAATCTTAAATTGTCTTCGTAATACTCTTTGAAGTGATAAATGATAGCCCATTTAAGTGGTGGCATGTCAGAATGCTAGATAAGGTTCACAAATCAATCAATTCATTTTCGAGTAGTCAGAATAAGGTATTTGTACTTAGTATTTGGTACCTAGTATTTGTAATGTGCAATCCCAAATATCTTAGCAACTAAGGCTGTACGTTCGTTAGGTGTTTATTTTTTTATATCCATTCAATTTTAAATAAAAATAAGATTGAATAGTATGTGGTATATTTATTGTGGCCACTTAAATGGGCTATCAGTTTTCACTTCATGATAACGGGTAACTAATTAACTATGATACAAATACTAAGTACATTACAATACTCGTAAGTTAAGATTTTTTTTGTAAACCTTACCTTGCCCCCAAAATGCTCGCTGGAGTGCGACGTAATGATGATGATGATGGTGATGATGATGGTGATGATGACGATGACGATGACGATGACGATGACGATGACGATGACGGTGACGATGACGAATGAAGTTTGTTATGCAAAGCGTTGGTATACCGATTGAACAGCACCCCATTTTTCCAGAATGAAGACTGACTACAGCCAAAGAGGGTCAGCAAACATTAACGTGCCTTGCTGGGAGCGCGAGTATAGGCTAACACCTGTACAAATAGACTACGTGGACAACAAATTAAGAAGTTTAGGTAAGCATTTAGTATCATACATTGTATTTGTGTCCATTTATTTTCATGTTGATAGCCGTTCAGAAATTAAAATTAGGGCCTATAAATATATGGATGGACTGCTTGGACCAGTCAATGTCGACAGGTTCAAACAGCCGCTGATGAGCTTATGCAATTTAAATACAAAATAATTGATGTTTCGTTTTAACATTTTTGGGTAAAGGTTTCAAATTATATACATACATACCTACCTACTTATTTTAAGACCGCTTTTGTGGCTGCTTCAGATTTTTAGACTCATTTGGTCTTTACGATGAGCGATATTTTAGTATGTATTTTTTTAACATGTTGGCAGAATCTGGCCGTATGACGATTTGAATTCTAAACTAAACATAGTTTACATTATCTATGGTAGATGAGTCGAAAAAAGTGACAACTGTGTATAGATCTGCGCTAGGCAGAGTTGATTAGGCATAAATACATGATATAATACTGGGAAGAAAGTGTACCTGGCTTTTACTGCACTGCTTCTGGCAGGGCCCTGCTCGCTCCCACGACGCTCTTCAGCTCGATCCACCTTTGATTTCTTGGTGTAGGGTGTGTGTGTGCATGTTTTTGTATCCGATACAGCCCGAAAACCGCAGTTTTGTTATTTAAGATGCGCACGAGCACTCGGCGCGTACCGACCGAATTTCGAGAGCTTTTGAACTGTCACCTTGACAGGTCAGAAGAGTATTTCTGAAGGAATACACAGATAGGTGTATTTTCCTATCAAGGTTGAAACCGAATAATCTGTATTGGCGGGTATTTAAGTGTTCAGAGGCAAAATAATTTTATTTTTGGTTTATTTTTCCTCGCAATGTGATGAAAATCATTGTGTGTATCACGGGCAGTAAGGGGATTACAAACTCGAGTAATTAAAAGCCCTCCGCCACCGGCGTCGGGCTTCTAATAGACTCTCGTTAGTAATCCCCTACTTACGGCCCTTGAAGCACGATGTACTATTGTATATCTACGTATATTTACTGAAATAGTGAACATGTCTTCGTCTACGTTTGGGCAAAAATAATCGTAGATGAGGACAATTACCACTTATCCTGTTATGCAGAAGGAAACCAAATTTTATTAAGAGGGTTTATACCTGCTGAGCTGGCAACGCTGCATTTTTGTTAGTTTTTCTCGATTATTCCATAAAAATTGTATGAAAATTAAAATTTTTTGTATACAAATTTTTCTAATATACAGGGTTATTTTTAATTCACTGACATCCTCTTAACCCTGAATTCCTACCACTCAAACAAATGTTTTTTGTTTTACGACTTTTTGAAATGAAGCACTTTTTTTCCCATACAAATACACAGAGTATCGTAAAAATAAGAGGAAATCTCAAATTTTCAAAACGTTATTACACCAAAAATATTAAGTTATGACAAAAGCCATAAAACAAAAAACATTTGTTTAAGTGGTAGGAGTTTAGGGTTAAAAGGATACTAGTGAATTACAAATAACCCTGTGTAAGTTAATGTGTCTACTGCAATAATAATTCGTGATAGACTTTTATTTTCTTTAAAAACTAACAAATCATTACCTAACGGTTTTTAAAGAAAATAAAAGTCTTATTACGAATTATTATTGCAGTAGACACATAAACTTATATATTAGAACAATTTGTATACAAAACATTTTTTATTTTCATTAAATTTTTATGGAATAATCGAGAAAAACTAACAAATATCAAGGATGATATAGACTGAATTGGCAGTCGCCATAGTACGGATCGGCGGCGGTTTTTGTAGCTCGATTATTAAATCTAGATGGCGCTGAAATGTAGCTAGAGGTTTTGAAGGCAAAACAATAAGACTACAGATGTTTCATATTACTACAAATATATAATTTTGACATTCCAAAAAATTTACGGGCCCTCGGTGCGCGGTGGTTTAAAATTATTATTGTTTTTTATTATTCCCACACGTCATAATTCGATGATTTACGTATATTTTGCAGCGTTTCAGTTTGGTTTGTCAATTGGATTTTTATGTGGATGTCCTGTGTCACTACCTTTTATCATATGTGGAAATATATTGGATATTAGGTAAGAAAAATACCTAACTTTATTTTGATATGTTGGCACTACTAAATTATACCTAAATAGTTGTAAGTTCTTTATCATTTATTCCGTTAAAAGCCACTGGATCTGCCACTGATGGCACAAAACGGAAAAAACTTCCGTCTAGTGCCCAGAGCTCGGCGCCCGCACCTCTCTCGGCCGGGTGTATAATGAAATGAATACGACAAATCCTTTGTTAATACAAAGACTAATGTCGTGGATTTTTTATATATTTGATTATTCTACGTTTATCCGTTTGTTAGTAGGTAAGGTACACTGGTACACTCAACGTCATATTATAAATATATGTTCGTTACCAAGACGTCAAAAATATCTTTACGCCTCTATGCCACTAATCATTAGGGTTGGTGTTTAAATATGTTTGACTCGATAGCTGTATAGATATTGTTGTTTGTTGACAAAATGGGAATGTGGACGAAATGAACCTAAACGACCAGTTCTTTGTAATATCCCCAGACAAAGAAGTCAATGGGATTTCAAATCCGGCGGCCGACACGAACAGACAGACAGAAAGACAGAAGAAGAACAAATTTATTTGTTCATTAACCTTTCGTATGCCGGAATTTAAAAAAAAAAAACGTCGTGCATTCTAGCCTCAACAGTTTCATATAAATCCAATGATACAGATTTTAAAAAAAATACAAAAAGAAAGCCTTAAATTGGGTACGGATCCGGTACAAGGCATACGAAGGGTTAAAAGTATTACATAGCTTTATTGACGGCCAGTACCAAATTAGTTTCGGCCAAATAAAAAACAGTTTTTATGTTACTTTACTAACAACAGAACTCTTTATTACACATTCTACCTTAGTACGTTTGAAAGTCGAATCCAGCAAATTATGCCGTATTAAGTGTCACTTTTTTTTGTTTTATTCTGAAAGTTTAGAGACTGTCAAAGTTTTTAAAATTACTTCTGGTCTTTGAATTCTGATATTTTTAGGTTTTTTTTTTTACAAAATCAAACTTCGATTTGCTCAAAGGTCAAACTTTCACTTTCGGTCAGTTTTATTGTAACTTGCGTCAAGGTTGGGAAGCTGATTATTTTATGTGTGAAAGTACAGTTTATGAGGATAATGTCACAAAAAAAACACTCAGAAAAAACGTAACCAAAAAAAGTTACATCATCATGTAACTGCTCGGCCCGAAAATTCTTGAAATTTAAAAATTAATTACTCGAAAACTACAAAAAATCGGCCAACATACATGGGGTATATTCGGATAGCCCCGGATGTGAGGCATCTAATTTTTTTTTTTGGACGTCAGTGTTTGGACCACCCTGTATACTATATATCTATCGTCAAACAACTCACTACTCATAACAGAACTATTTAGCCAAGTCTCCGTAAGTATAATTATATCATAATCATTGCATAATACATTGCAGTTAGTCCAGTAACTTTATACATCGGTAGTATGCGTCAAATCCGGTAGTTCTGAATTTTTGCAGACTTGTTTATGATGTTGGCCTTATGAATAATCCAAGTTTGTGACCTCGAGCGCTGACCGCAACTTTGTCAAAAATCGAAAAAACCGCGAAAAAAATCGTTTTTTTTTCTAATTTTAGCGATTATAACTACTAGTTTTGAAAAACTTTCTTAGAACGTTTTTAAAGTAGACTAAATTTGCTATGATATGATACTAAAATTGTCTCTGTAGACCCAATAGTTTCAGAGATTAAGCCTTTCAATGTTTATCATTTTAACGAACTTCGCAATTTTTTGCAATTCTGTCGTTCTGAATGAATTTCGACCCTGATTATACTATCGAAGCCCTGTACTTTTATGATGGGATGGTTAAAAAGATAATGAGGAGTGTGAACGATGATGTTAATGCTAAGCTACGAATAATGAATAAAAAAGAAAAGTACAACAAAAGTTAATAACTTTATTTGTTAGGAAATTGCAAATATTCAAAATCAAATTAATTTAGCCCTCCTGGAAGGTCCCGGTTGAGGTTCGCCACAATAAGGATATACACTCTGATTCGATACGCAAATTTAAAATAGGTGTACGTAGGAGTCTAGTAAATGTAGTTAATAACATATAAGCTTGAGTCAGTGAAAAGGTGATGAGAACTAAACTTGTAAGCTAGTCACAGTTAATAACTATATTTATATATTTTTTTCTCTATATAATTGCATGCTGTGTTTACCTGTAAGTGATTGTTACACTTTGCCCGTATAAGCTAAGTGAAATGTATTTATTGCCATTACTAGTATAAACAATTGTTGGTGAACCAAATAAATAAATAAATCTGTACCCTAACACGCAACTATACTACCAATAGAAATGTTAAGGACGATAGTAACATTATAAGATCATTGTGTTAAGGTACTTAACTAAATCTAAACAAACTTCAGCTAACAACAACAACCAACATGGCGTCAGGTTGACCCGCCATAATATTCGTACCTATTATTGACTTTTACGCGTCGCATTATCGACGTACTCTTTACAAACTGTAAATCGATAATTTATTATTATGCAATTAAACTGAAGAAAAGCTTGAAAGTCCATTACAAATATTACATTAGGCTGGTTAACCCGACGCCACAACCTGTCGGTTAGCAATTAAAAAGAACGGTATTAGTATCAAATTCTTTGATGATGCTCAGAATTTGTGTTTCAGGGTTACTGCTATGCGTCTTATCAAAGGCTGCAGGCGCCCTCTGCAACTGAATAATGTGGGCTTTGGTTCTTGGAGTAATGTTTTTATAGTACTAATTTTTGCTATATTAATCATTAACGTGAGTATAGGATTTAATAAAAAAGTAATTATAGTAACGTTAAGTTTAATTTTTTAAGTTACAATACAATACAGTGACTCTTTATTGTAGTACACCACAAAGAATTAAACACAGAAGAACAAGTACCTCAACGAACGAACGACGAACTCAAGCCCCTAAGGCACGGGTCCAAACCTAGTTTAGGGGTCGAAAGCTCGACCACTTATTTAAGACTTTGTTTGTACAAACTTAAGCCTATGTTACTTGTAACACTTGTCTTTGTGTACAATAAACATTTTTATTATTATTATTATTATTACCTACATCGAAAAATATTATCTTGCCTTATTCGTTTAATTCATATGTCATCTCGTTCTGTGTTCGTTATTTCGTCTTGTTCGGTATACGTCATTATCATTATCTTATTTAGTCAAATTCTGTAACTTGTCTCGTCGGTCTTCCCTTTCGTTTTTTTGTCTCATTTACTTACGAACATTTATTTACCAGCACCGAACGTATTGAAATAATTTTGGCGAATAAGTAAATCAGACAAAAAACGAAAGGGAAGAACGATATATGAGTTCAAGGAAGACCGTGACGAAAAACGAATAAGACGTATAGGTAACGCCATCAGAGTTGAGGTCACATACGCAATAACATCTCATGTAATGACAGCGGGATTTTGACGTTTATTCGTACCGATAGCAAGTTCAACAGACTCAACAGTGAATTACAAGATTAACTAAAAATTTGTTCAACCTATTTCGTTAAGAATTATTTAAGAAAATAGTTCAAACAAAACAGAAAATAAAATATTTTGATGTATTTTATTTATATCAGATAAGCATATTTTCCGCTTTTTATAATTTACCGATTTTGTTCGTTGCAAATATTTATTCAAATATTGTTTCAAATTGTTTTATTTCAAAAATAGGTTATATGATAAAAGAAAAATTATAATTATAATTAACATTTTCATTCACTCACTCATTTCATTCATTCACTACTTTTTTGCAATCAGTACTTTATGTAGCTGTGTGTGTAATCATTCGCCTCTATCTCGTGACGTTACCTATATTAAGAGATAGACAAGTAGCAAAATTTGACCAAAAAAGATAGTGACGGATAGCGAACAAGACGATTACAGAATGAGACGAAATTTTAAGAATTAAAAGAAAAACGAATGAGACGAGATAATAGGATACTGTTTAAGGTAAGCTGGTGGGCTGCCTTATTGCGCGCTTATTGAGCGTTACTATAGCTTTTAAAGAATTATTACTTAAGTTGTCAAGTACAAGTACAAGTACAAGTACAAGTAATCTTTTTTAATCTTATGAAAATGTCTTTGTAAAAAGAAATGCCGCAGAAAGTAAATTAATCATTACAACACATGTGTTGTGCGTGCAAATAGTAAGTTGTCCTATTTGTACGTTGTTGACACAGCAGGGTGAACTTTACCAATCGACTGTACCGCGACTGTCTGGCCTAGAATCAACATTAATGTGATTTTCAGCAATTTTTACTTTAATTTAGAAGTTGCGACTAAGCCCGTCAAAATACCATACAGTTAATTCACATGAGACGTCTTTGCATATGTAATAGAGCCCAGAGGCTGTATTGTCTAACGCTTTTGGCGCTTGCCTTCGCTTTCACTATCTCTTTCTGTCAACGTTTTATACCGTTTGACAGAAAGAGATAGCGATTGCGAAGGCAAGCGTCAAAAACGTTAGACAATAAGCCTACAGGGGCTAAATTCAAGAACGGCCCAACACGGTTTGCGAGCGGTAATTCGATCGTTTGCGAGAGGATAGGGATGAACTGCTATTCAGGAATGCCAAAAATTACTGGTTTGCGAGCAGTTTGGGCAGAGCTTGGGATGAGCCTTATTTTCCTAGAAAGAAAAAAATAAGGTTCAAAAATAAAACCAACATTATTTCTATTTAGATATCGATTGTGTAGGTCTTAAGCAGCAAATGTTACTATCAAACATGATGTCTAAAATTAATAACATGCATTGTTTTCGTATCCTTTCATTAATTTTAGTGGTGTTCGAAATGACTACCATTTTTTTCAATACGGCATTCAACTCGTTTAGGTCCGTAAAATGGCTGTTGTCTTATGGCTCTTCGCTAGTGTCGCAACTTGTTACATCCACTGATTTTACTTATGGCATAGGCTTGCCATTAACCTTTTCAACGCCAACGACACATATAGGTGTCACTATGTACAGTGTCAAAGTGATCTTGACACAATGACATAAGATTCAAAGTAGGTTTACGTTTTGTCGAGGCGTGGCGTTGAAAGGGTTAATAAATAACTTTGACTTGAACTTTAAGCTATTCCGGATGTTACAAAATGCAATAGTAATATCGTTACCTAAACAAGTTGAATGTTGTACTGAAAAAATGGTACCTAGTCATTTCGAACACACTAAAATAAATGAAAGCATATAAAAACAATGCATTTTATTAATTTTAGACATCATGTTACATTGTAGCATTTGCTGCTTAAGACCTACACAATCGATATCTAAAAAGAAATAATGTTAGTTTTATTTTTTAAAACATCCGGGTTCGATTCCCGAGCTGTGTACAGGTTTTTCTTTTTAAATATATGAATGCAGTTTTTCTTGTTATTAAAATCGATGACATGGTTCCTAAGAACAGATCTTCGTATGTCATATAGTTTCAGACTTTCCCATACTGACCAATCTAAATGGGCCAACCTGTAGTAATCAGAATTGCGAATCAAAATTTAGTTTGTACAAGCTTATGCTAGCTCGGTCTTATAGTCGCGTCAATAAAGCTTTTTCGTCGAAAGTCCTCAGAAACAGCTCCGATTATGATCATTTTTTTTTAAATTTTTGTTTTTTTTTATATTAATTAAAATCAGAAACCTTTTAAAGGGGGGAAAAAATTATTTAAATTGTTTAAATAATATGTATGATTATTAAATAGGAAAAAATGTTTCGCTTCATTATTGTTTATTAAGATTACTATTAGGTTATTTGCTATATTTACTCCCTTGGAACTAGGGTCCTAAAGGTTACGGTTTTGGAGATAATGATTTTTTAAATGTTTTTTCTAATATTTCCCGAAATCCCACCTGTAAACGTGCGTAACTTTTTTATTAATGTTTGTAAAATTGTTATTTTTGTATTTAAAACTTGGCAATACATGCTTGTTCAAATAGTAATAGTTTGTATTCTAATTGATAGTCTCAAAGGGACGTACGAGGTTTTTTAGTCCACAAAATTATTGATTGTGTGAAAAAAATCTGACTTTCAATTATTAAAAAACTAAAGACAATTGAGAGCTTTATTTTCTTTAAAATACTTCTTTAGCTTATGACCTTTCTAACGATATGCTACACATTGATAAAAAATAAATCTGAGTCAAATTACGGGGATATTCCGTCAATAGGGCAGAAATTGTTTGGAATCAGCGAAAAAAGCAACTTTATTTTTTTGATCGTTTTTTTTTAAATGGTTAGACAAACTGTATTCTATTTACAAATTTTGTTCGAACTGTTTTCCCCTGTCCCTAAGGGTGAAGCCACACGAGCGTAATTTTGTGAGTTATGAGCGGCAGAATTTCGGTTGCGCCTTACATTGTGTCACGTGAGTGTCAGGTGATGGCCCGCATATTGTATGGCGCGAACCGAAATTCTGCCGCTCACGACTCACAAAATTACGCTCGTGTGGTCTCACCCTAATGCACGCCCGACATCTCTTTCTTACTTGAACAGTTACGGTAGCTAGCGGCATCTCGGCTTTCATTGTCATAACAGCTGCGTTAATCCTTTCGATTAATACCTCTCGCGTGGGCACCTCCGTACCTTAAACTAACTCTTTCGCCCATCCCCAGACATAAAAGCCTAAGGGCATTAGGTCTGGAGACCGTGCAGACCAAGGTATTGGGCCGCCTCTGCCTATCAACGAGTTAGGAAAGGAGTTCTCCAGGTGCTCTTGCACTTCTCTTTGAAAATGTGCTGGGCAACCATCATGCTGGAAAACAATCGGAACGTCTTCATTAATTACGGGAACTTTCATTAACAGCTTTGGCAACGCGGTTTGTAAAAAAGCCGGCCAAGTGCGAGTCGGACTCGCGCACCGAGGGTTCCATACAAATTTATATGTATCTATGAACATCCAGTCTTAGCAGACCCCTGCTCCTAAGCAAAATGTGCGCAGTGTGGGATCATTGTAGATTGGTTACTGATATAGACAGACAGACAAAAAAATTTATGCTTTTCGCAATTTTTCCTTTATCTGTGCTATAAGGCCTTGCTTTGTACCAAATTTCAAGATTCTGAGTTCACGGGAAGTACCCTGTAGGTTTTGATTCTCTTGCGAGTGTCGAAAAGGTGCGTTGCTTACTGATATAGACAGACAGACAAAAAAATTTATGCTTTTCGCAATTTCAAAGTCAAAGTCAAAATGATTTATTGCATATCACATTACAGGCATAATCTGGAATAATAGACTAGGTATACATGTGACGCCCCGTAAGGGCACGGCAATATCAGAGGGCTATTTTTACAATTACACATTTTAGACATTTTTCCTATATTTCTGATAATTTAACTGCATATTCTATTTAAAAAACAAACATTACCGAAAAACGAATCCAGACAGCCATACACTTGTACTCCTATTACTACGCATAATACGTAGTAGCAAAAACACAAATACATAGCTGCTTGGATTCGCTTTTGGAAGTATATACATCACAAACATCATTTGCCTGCCATCCTAACATCTATGTTTAAAATAATTACTATGCGCACATGCGTTCACACATATTTATCATTAAAATACTCGTCCAAGCTATTATAGAAACATTTTTCGATCAGAAAGGACTTCAATCGGTTATTAAATGCTACGGCTCCGTCCACGTCCTTCAGGAAATTTGGCAGATGGTTGGAAATTTGTATTGTCATGAAGTGTGGGTTTGATTTTATTAGTTTTAGTTTTGAAAATGGCAATTTAATTATGTTTTTATTCCGATTATTTCTTTTGTGTTCTGTTAATATTGAATATAGATTTATATGTTTTTTTACAAATTACAAGATTCTAAAATATACATGGAAGTGAATGTGAGAATTTTATGTTTAAGGAAATAAGGTTTGCATGATTCCATTTGATCAATATTAGTAAGTATTCTGATGCACTTTTTCTGTAGAACAAAGATTTTTCTTGCGTTGCAGCAGTTTCCCCAGATCACGAGTCCATACGAAATTCTGGAGTAGGCATAAGCATAGTACGCTGAGAGAGCTGTCGGGAAATCAGTCACTCGTTTTAGGTGTTGGAGAGCGTATATAAAAGAAGAAAGTTTTTTAAATAGTTTTTCTACGTGAGACTTCCAGTTCAAATTTGAATCCAAATCAATACCTAACAAATCAGCCGAGTCTACGCTATCCAAAGATGTGTTATTAAAACTATAATTTATTGCCAAGGCTTGTCTCTGGTAAGGCTTAAACTGAATGATTTTAGTTATTTCCAAGTTGAGTTGTAAATTATGTATTTCCAACCAATCGACAATTTTATTTAGCATATGATCTAATTTATCTTTTACTTCTTCAAGATTTGAACAAGGAAAAGTGACAGAAATGTCATCCGCAAACAGCGTGCAGTGATCATTTATTATGTAAGGAAGATCATTGATATATACCAAAAACAAAAAACAGCTCAGGTCGCTACCCTGGGGGATAGACCCTTGTACAAGGACTCTATCAGACCTAATATTTTTCACTTCACCAGTCTCAAAGTTTACGTGTTCTATTTCTACGAGTTGATAACGATTGTTAAAATAAGACTTAAACCAATCGTGGCTTATACCTCTGATTCCAGCGCCGTATAATTTGTCTAATAGAGTCCTATGACAGACTCTGTCATAGGCCTTGCTCATGTCGAGTAGTAGCCCAACAGAGTGTTTTCCATCATTTATCTGGCCCAAAATCTCCGAGACAAACTTATAAACGGCAAGGGTTGTAGATTTGTTTTTCCAGAAGCCATTCTGGCTATCATGAAAAATATCAAATTTCTCACAGAAGGAGTTCAGGCGAGCCATCATAGCAGTCTCAAACTTTTGCTGATGTTGGCAATAACGCAATTGGTCGATGATTATTTACATCCGTCACTTCTCCCTTCTTATGGATAGGCTTTATCAAAGAAATCTTCAGTGCATCCGGAAAAATACCTTCACAAAAGGATTGATTTATTAAGTTAGTGTATGGAATCGTTCAAACCTCGGCACATCTTTTTATTAACGTGGGAGGAATTTCGTCTATGCCGAAAGACGATTTATTTTAAGGTTTTTTAATATTTTGAGTACTTCTTTAGGTTCTACTGGGCTCAGATAGAAACTTTTACTTATAGGGTTGATGAATGGTACCCGGTTTTCAGAGGTACGATTTGAGTTCCCCACATCGGAGAAAAAAGCATTAAAGGTATTCGTTATAATTTTAGGATCGTCTAATATTATATTATTCGGTGTTTTTATTTGAATGTTTTTTTTTCTGTTTTAATTTAGATTTGTTTGTCTCTTTATTAATTATTTCAATTATTTTATTATTTTTTTCCTTTTGAGGTACGGAACCCTAAAACTTCCAAATAAGCAGGCCCGGTCAATCAATTCGTTCAATCAATATTGTCCTATAAAATGCCTGCCTATCACACCTAGCGTTGAAAAACACCGGAAAAATTCCCGTTTTTAGGGTTCCGTACCTCAAAAGGAAAAAACGGAACCCTTATAGGATCACTTTGTTGTCCGTCCGTCCGTCTGCCCGTCAAGACCCTTTTCCTCAGAAACGCGTGGAGGTATCAAGCTGAAATTTATATCAAATACTCAAGTTTACTGTCCCTTGGAGCTGTGAAAAAATCACACATCTAAACCAACGCAATCAAAAGATACAGCCGTTTATGACGCAAATTTCCGCATATTTTCGAAACTCGCAAGGGAATCAAAACCTACAGGGTACTTCCCGTAAACTCAGAATCTTGAAATTTGGTACGAAGCTAGGTCTTATAGCACACATAAAGGAAAAATTGCGAAAAGCTTAAATTTTTTGTCTGTCTGTCTATATCAGTAACCAACGCACATTTTCGACACTTGCAAGAGAATCAAAACCTACAGGGTACTTCCCGTGAACTCAGAATCTTGAAATTTGGTACAAAGCAATGCCTTATAGCACAAATAAAGGAAAAACTGCGAAAAGCATAAATTTTTTTGTCTGTCTGTCTATATCAAGAACCAATCTACAATGATCCCACACTGCGCACATTTTGCTTAGGAGCAGGGGTCCGCTAAGACTGGATGTTCATAGATACATATAAATTTGTATGGAACCCTCGGTGCGCGAGTCCGACTCGCACTTGGCCGGTTTTTTTCCAATCACCTCGTTTTTTTCCGATATTTATGGAAAAAAACCACGAAACATTCCGCTCTTATTTTTCCGAAAAAAAACGATTAAAACCGAAAAAAACGAAATGGAAAACGAATGAAGTTTTCTATAATTATGAATGTTGTTAATTAGAATTGGTAAGTACATATTTTTTAAGGTTTTAAATTTTTTTCTTAGTGCCAGCGGGTTGCTTTGACACGTTTAGGTTCATTTCGTCCACATTCCCACTTCGTCCACATTCCCACTTAGTCAACATTCCAATTTCGTCTACATTCCCGCTTAGTCAACATTCCTAGCCGATTTTAATGTTAGATTTTTTTCACACAATCAATAATTTTGTGGAATAAAAAACCTCGTACGTCCCTTTGAGACTATCAATTAGAATACAAACTATTCCTATTTGAACAAGCATGTATTGCCAAATATTAAATACAAAAAATAATAATTTTACAAACATTAATAAAATATTTACGAACGTTTAAAAGTGGGATTTCGGGAAATTTTAGATAAAAAATTTAAAAAAATCATATCTCCAAAACAAAAAATAAGCAAATAAATAGTAAATAAATATAGCAAATAATCTAATAGTAATCTTAATAAAAAATAGTGAAGCGAAACATTTTTTCCTATTTAATAATCATACATATTGTTTAAACAATATAAATAATTATTTCCTCCCTTTAAAAGGTTTCTGATTTTAATTAATATAAAAACAAAAATTTAAAAAAAAAATTATCAAAATTGGAGCTTTTTCTGAAAACTTTCGAAGATTACCTGTTTTACGGCTTCATTGACGCGATTATTATCTCTGAGAAAAAGCGTGTTTTCAAGTTTTAGTCGAGCAAAGCTTGTTCATTTGTGCAGTTTTCACTTTTAATAAAGTGAGCGTGAAGGAGTGGATCATTGAGTGAGCGCTGCGTCACGGGTCGTAGCTCAGCGCAGCGGACATTCTTAAACATCGTCATCATCATCATCATTTCAACCGAAAGACGTCCACTGCTGAACATAGGCCTCCCCCAAGGCTCGCCAAACAGATCGGCCCTGCGCCATCGGCATCCAATGCGTTCCCGCTACCTTCACCAGATCGTCGCTCCATCTTATTGGAGGCCTACCTACACTGCGTCTTCCATTCATCATTCATCATCATTCATTTGTCATTCTTAAACGTTATACATTAAAAGAGCATTTATTTTATTTTACAGTCGTTGATTGTGACTATAACATCGAGCCGTTTTCGATTTACTCATAGACACGATAGATACAGTAGAAGACAGAATGAATTCAAGGAGTTTGATTTCGCGGTAAGTACCGTTATCAAAACGCTGTGTCCATTACTGTACAATTTTAATATACTAGTCAGATAGAATCTTATGTAACTTATGTAGAATCTTCTGCTGATGTGCATACTCCAATTTGCAGATGATATTGTTCTATATAGTGTAAATAGACGTTTAGATTATGGCAAGTGTGTTTTTGTATTACATTAACATTCTTCATTTAAGCATTAATCCTACTAGAGTAATATTTTAATAATGAGTCAAGACCACTCTGATATAAATCTATACTTATAAAACAGTACCGTGACAGACTGACTGACTGACTGAATGACTGACTGACAGACAACACACAGCCTAAACTACTGGGGCTAGAGACTTGAAATTTGGCACACATGTACCTTGAGTATTGTTGAGGTGCACTGAGGAAAGGATTTTTCAAATTTCCCACTGGATAGGGAAATATCTAAACTTTTTTGTTTTTTGTTTGTAGCGGAATCTTTCAAACTATTGAACCGATTTTAAAAATTATTTAAAAATTAGAAAGCTACACTATCTTTGATTATAGGTTACTTTTTATCCGGGATTCCGGGATAATGCAAAATTCCCACTGGATAGAAATAAATTAATTCAATTTTGGGGCTGATTTTAAAAAATCTTACATATTATGTGATATGACTATCCCCGGTTGACAAAGGCTACTTTTTAGTCGGGAAAATACAAAATTCCCACGGGATAGAAAAAATTTAAATCAACTTTGGGGCTGATTTTAAAAATTCTTTCACCAATCGTAAGCTACAGTATTTTTGATTGACACAGGGCACTTTTTTCCGGGAAAATGCAAAATTCCCACGGGATAGAAATAAGTAAATTCGAATTTGCCACTGATTTTAAAAATTCTTTCATATGATATATGATATGACTATCCCCGATTGAGGTAGGCTACATTTTTTTCGGGAAAATACAAAATTACCACGGGATAGAAAAATTTGAATTCAACTTTGGGGCTGATTTTAAAAATTCTTTCACCAATAGTAAGCTACAGTATCCCTGTTTGACATAGGGTACTTTTTCCGGGAAAATGCAAAATTCCCACGGGATAGAAAGAAGTAAATTCAACTTCGGCACTGATTTTAAAAATTCTTTCATATTATATTGTATGACTATCCCCATTGAGATAGGCTACATTTTTTTCGGGAAAATACAAAATTCCCGCGGGATAGAAATAAGTAAATTCAACTTAAGGGCTGATTTTTAAAAAAGATTTTACAATTTGAAAGCTACAATATCCCTGATTGACATAGGCTACCTACTTTTCTACGGGAAAATGCAAATTTCCCGCGGGATAGAAATAAGTAAATTCAACTTTGGGGCTGATTTTAAAAAATATTTTACTACTTGAAAGCTACATTATCCCTGATTGACATACTACTTTTTCTCCGGAAAAATGAAAAATTCCCACGGGATAGAAATAAGTGAATTGAACGTGGGGATGGAATTTTAAAATTATTTCACTACTAAAAAGCTACTCTGTCTCTGATTTTTAAAAAAGGTCAAAACAGTTATTTCTATCCTGCGGTATGCCGTACGTTGCACTTTCCCGGGATAAAATGTTGTTGTTTCAATAAGGCCTCCTCCCCGAACGAGATCACTTGGGCGTAGTTCCCACTTGGGCCCAGTGCGATTTGTACAGTGCGGGTGTGTACCATTGAATTTCTTCTCAGGTGTGTGCAGCTTTTCTCGCGATGTTTTCCTTCACTGTCTAGCTCATGGTAAACTTCAAACGTAATTTAGCACATGAATTCGGAATAACTCAGAGGTCCAAGCCCGAGCTCAAACCCATGACCCTCTTCGTAAGAGACCATAGGTCAAACCACTAGGCCACCGCGGCTTAGAAATCACTTATTCACTTATTCAAATTCCGCGGGAACTTTTCATTTTCCTGACATTATCCTATGTGTTAATCCATATAATACTGTATAATATTGGTAAGTGTATAATTAGATCTAAGAATTCCTGACATATGCATCTCCCGCCCATACGACAGGTGAGCTCCGGACGGAGGACGCACCCGGTAGTTTCGGTGGGGAACTCGTGGGAGAAACGGCGGAAGCCTAAACAGAGAATCGAGACTAAAAGTTTCTTCTCTGGCCCTTCAGCATTGGCTAGGGTATGGATCCGCTGGGCTCCACATGATCCTTGTGAGACACTGGGGCGTCCAGCCACACTGGGACACTCCTCATCACTCCGAATTATTATAGCAGGAAAACTATCGATGGAAGCGGTAACGAAAAGAGGCTAGCGCTAGGAGACAAGCGCAAAAAAACACACAGCATGCCAAAAAACCTTCAGGCATAAAGGGTAGCCCCACCCAAAAGATGGCATCCAAAGCCACACAATGGGCCCAAAAGATCTCCGACCCACCCTTCCATCGCAGGGCAAAAGAAAGGAAGCCCGTAGTTATAGATAAATGCATATGACAGGAAATCCCACCAACCCAACCAATAGCTCTAAGTAATTGTACAGAAACGGGCGAGGGTCGGTCAAGGAATAAACCAACGGGTAAAAACATAAAGACCGACCTAAGCACCCCCCAGTGCCCAGCGGGAGAATGCATGCTCCTCTCCCGGCCTTCCAGCAAATGGCTGAGGCAGGACACTGTGGGTAGATTAAGTCCCCTCCCTACCCTTCCGCTCCTCAAAATATAAAACACACGTTTTTTTTATTAATAATCAATAGAGAAGGGGACTTGTGACCGGGTTTTTTAGTCCGTGCAAGTCGGACACTGTCTGGGCCCTCCATTCCTAGTTCGTCCGAAGGGATTTTTCCCGAGCACAAGTCACTCTTCCTACCCTAAAGTAAAAAAACAGCAAAGACTTCGCGTCTTTGCCCCCTCTGGCGACTCATTCAAAAAAAAAATCCATGTAATAAACTACCTGTGTGCCAAATTTCATGCAAACAACTAACGTTATTGTCTTCGCGTACGAAGTCGCGGGCTAAAGCTAGTATTGTATATAATAATGAAGTCATAACATAAATGAAGTATTCTCTTACAAATTTTTGGGAGTCATTAGGTATAGACAAAAAGTTGAGCTTTGATATAGCTATATATAACTAATTCACGTAAAGGTTTAAATATAATGCGTTGTCTTGCTGGTATATCTTGTGGTGCAGATCCTAAAATACTTACTATCTGTCCTATACAAGGCTTTTGCTAGAAGTCACTTTGACTTGACTACAGTTTTTTAGCACATTATGATTTCAGCTCATACACGTAAATTGCAGTTTATAGAAAATAAAGCTCTGAGGATAATATCGGGACCAATGCGTTCCACTTCTTTAAGAGCTATGGAGGTAGGAACTAAAATTATGCACCTGCCTGTACGTTAGTCTTCAACTACAAAAATTATCTACCAAAGTTAGCCGTAATACTCTTATCTTTGTTAATCTACTATACCTACGTATAAAACAGCACCGTGACTGACTGACTGACTGTGCTTGAGACTTGAAATTTGGCATAGGTACATATACCTTGAGTATTGTAGAGGTGCCTGGTGCACTAAGGAAGAATTTTTCGAAATTCCCATGGAAAATATCAAAACTTTCTTTGATTCTTTGTTTTTAGGGGAAACTCTGAAAATATTGAGCCGATTTAAAAAAATTCTTTCACTAATAGAAAGCCACACCTTGTCTATATCCATGATTAACTTAGGTTATTTTTCTTTGGGAAAAAGCGAAATTCCAACGGGATTGAAATAAGTGAATTTAACTTTGGGAGGGATTTTAAAAATTATTTCGCCAATAAAAAGCTAATTTATTGAATCAGGCGTTACTTTGCGGAGGTCCATATTAACGAACTGCACAATTACTTTGCTCACCCGCGACCTTACGATAGTTAGGTACGTTTATGCAAGAAATGTATGTTCATGCAGTTCCTCCACCTCCACACTGTACGAACACACACAAATCACACAAACCCAACCATCACCACCACCAAACTACACTGACGCGTTTCGAACTCAACTAACTCTGAAGACGAGCTCTGGTTGAGTTCGAAACGCGTCAGTGTAGTTTGGTGGCGGTGATGGTTGGGTTTGTGTGATTTGTGTATGTTCGTACAGTGTGTAGGTGGAGGAAATGCATGAACACACATTTCTTGCATAAACGTAACTATCGTACGGTCGCGGGTGAACAAGGTAATTGTTACAGTTCATTGATAAAAAGCTACTTTATCTCTTATTGACAAAAACTACTTTTCTACGGGAAAATTCAAAATTCCCACGGGATGGAAGTAAGTAAATAAAAATTAAGGGCTGAAAATGTTTTAAGCTACACCACAAAATAAATAGGTCCAGAAATCAATCTACATACAAAGTGCGCTCGAGCAACGCACACATAGACACTGCTCACACACACGATATCTCGGATCAGTTCGGATCAGTTGGAGCGCGATTGCCATCCACTTGAGACGAGCGTCTGTAGAATTTTTTGAGGGCAATAATGGAGCAAGGTAAAAGGTTATTATAACTGTTCAGTGGACGGTTGTTTAAGTTAAACCCTAAACGGTGAATGGTCGTTTTTTAAGCTACTAGTGGTTTCAGAGAGGTAAGTTAAGTAGGTATCTGCTTGTATTTCGATGGTTCATTTTGACGTTACGTAAGCACCCCGCCCTGACTCCCAAAGTAATAATAGTTTCCTATTTTGAATCAGTATAAACAAACGAAGTACCTAACTACATTTTTGTAAGGTAAATTCACGCCACTAATATTACGTAAGTTGAAAACATGTTTTTTGTTTGTATAGATATTGTGTTGTTTTTAGTGCCATTAGATAGGTTTAGGTCTAAAACCGATAGGATAATGGAAATAGCGTAACAGTTATTAGGGATTTTCGACAGTGAAAATTGACAAACGCTAAATTTTGTAGGTAGGTTTATTTTTATATCAACAATAAATCAAACAACTAGATACGAGTGCCACTATCACGATAGTTTTATTTTACGATTTACGATACGATTTATTTCACGATATTTATTTTGTGGCTACATATACTTTATCTGCGGCAAAATGCAAAATTCCACGGGATGAAATAAATAAATAGGTATATACTTTTTCTGCGGCAAAATGCAAAATTCAACGGGATGAAATAAATAAAAATTAAGATAGAAATAAGTGAATTGAACTTAAAGCGATTTAAAAATTCTTTCACTAACAGGAAGCTACACTGTCTCTGATTGACACTTAAGAATATTCAAAATAGATCAACCCCTCCCCACCCCCTCGGAAAATCTCCCGGGAATTTCGCATTTTCCCGAAAAAAATTAGGCGATCATTTGTCCGTCGAGAACTGTAGGTAGCTTTTCTATTGGTGAATGTTTGTTGTAAAATCGAACTAAGAAGAGTTCTTTATATCCTGCGGGAACTTTTGCACTTTCCCAGGATAACATAAGCCTATTAAGCCTCTTTCAATCAGGGATAGTGTACCTTCTACAGAAATTACTTATTCCTATCCCGCGGGAACTTTGCATTTTCTGGAAATATCCTATGTGTTAATCCATGTAATATCCCTCCCCTATCCCTTTATAGCAACATCAACATGTACCTACCTATGTCTATGTTTGTACTTTTAATTTTAGCCTTTGTACGTGTTAGTGTTGTTTTTCTTTCTTTCTTTCTTTCTTTCTTATAAACTACCAACTAACGTTATTTTCTACCCGTACGAAGTCGCGGACAAAAGGTAGTTTGATATATTTACTCTTACCATGATTTTTTTTCCAAAATTCAATAGTACATTACTGCAGAGGCCGGGACTTAAGGGGTTGCCGGCCGAGTATCTAAGTTGACGGCCGAGTGGTACACGAGGCCGGCATGATACGAGGCCGGCAACCCCTGTTCCGGCCGAGGCTTGTATAGTGCTTTTCTCAAACATGCACCATCACCATCATCATAATCATCATCATCATCATCATCATCATCGTCGTCGTCGTCATCATGATGGCGATGGTGATGATGAAGTTGATGATGGCGGTGATGATGATGATGGTGGTGATGATGATGATGGTGATGATGATGATGATTATGATGGTGGTGATGATGATGGTGATGATGGTGATGAATGATGATGATGATGATGGTGATGATGATGATAATGGTGATGATGATGATGATGATGATGGTGATGAATGATGATGATGGCGATGATGATGGTGATGAATGATGATGATGATGATGATGATGGTGATGAATGATGATGATGATGATGATGATGATGATGGTGATGATGGTGATGATAGTGATGATGATGATGATGGTCATCACCATCATCATCATCATCACCATCATCATCATCATTCATCAATGATGATGATGATGGTGAAGATGGTGAATGATGATGATGGTGATGAATGATGCTGATGATGATGATGATGATGATGGTAGTGGTGATGAATGATGATGATGATGATGATGGTGGTGATGATGATGATGATGATGATGATGAACGATGATGATGATGATGATGGTGATGAATGATGATGATGATGGTGATGATGATGATGATGACGATGATGATGATGATAATGGTGATGATAGAGATGATGATATTGATGGTGAAATATTTCTCTAGGCAGATCACCATTACCATCACCATCACCATCTTACCTTACCTTAAAAGCGTACTGGCAGAATGTCATAATGAACCAAAACGCAAATATTGCCTATAGTTTTTTTTTAAATGGCTGAATGCTATGATGCCATAGACCTATAAACATCATGGTGCTGTGTGACATGAAACAATAGACGATCGCATTGCCGGCCTAGGCCTGCAACGGTGTATTTTGAAGCCTGTTTTAACGAACACAACGTAAACATTACATGTTTGAGAAATAGTACATTACTGCAGCGGCCGCGAAATAGGGGATTGCCGGCCGAGTAGTTATAGATGGCCGAGTGTTAACGAGGCCATCTAGAGATACGAGGCCGGCAATCCCTGTTCGTGGCCAAGGCTTGTATAGAGTTTTTCTCAAACATGCATCACCATCACCACCATCATCATCATCACCATCATGATCATCATCAACATCATCATCAACATCATCGTCATCACCATCACCATCATCATCATCATCATCATCATCATCATCATCATCATCATCATCATCATCATCATCATCATCATCATCTCATCATCATCATCAACATCATCATCACCATCTCATCATCACCATCATCATCGTCATCATCATCTCATCATCACCATCATCATCATCATCATCATCGCCATCATCATCATCATCATCATCACCATCATCATCATCATCATCACCATCATCATCATCATCACCATCATCATCATCATCATCATCACCATCATCATCACACCATCATCATCATCATCATCATCTTACCTTACCTTAAATAAGCGTAGTGGCAGAATGTCTTAATGAACCAAAACGCAAATATTGCTTATAGTTTTTTTTAATGGCTAAATGCTATGATGCCATAGACCTATAAACGTCATGGTATGAAACAAAAGACGATCACTTTGCTGGCCTTGGCCAGCAAAGTTGTATGAAATTCCATTATTGACCTCTCGTCTAGGCGGTCCCCCACCACCGGCTGCACCTGCACCTGCAACGTGACACTTCGTGGCGTATTATAAGGAACATAACGTCAATATTTCATAGCATGTTTGAGAAAAATAAATAAATGTATTGTAGTTATAACATTATACATATATTATTTTAAATAACCAAAAAGATAACTTAACAATTAACGAGCAATCATATGAATTACGATAATCATAATCAGTCTTAATTTGTATCTTATTTTAATCAGTCTCTAAATAGAATTTCTTAATCACTCAACGGGTGAGAAGCATGTGGTAAGGTTTATATTGTTATTGATTGAACTTCCCGAAAATAATGATTGAAGAAGGTATTTTTCGATCTCCAGTTCCCTCGTTTGAGGACCTCGTCAATATTCATGTTTTTCTGTGTCCAGTTATCTGTGGCTACTCCAGCTCTGATGCTTCCTGCTGATGCGGATATATGAGCCTCTTTGAACAAATTTCTTATCCAGCCTGCTATGACAGCACGTGATGCCGCTTTGACTGCCCCTCGGGTTGTAATAAATAGAATGTCTAGTTGTTTCGACCCACGGCGTTCTTGGGATAGAGAAATTACTTGTTTGACCCAATAAACAATATTAAATCTTGTTGACTGCAGTAGTATAAAATTGGGCGTTTTAAACCAACTTACTTCGGGGTAGCTTTCTCAGCTACCCCTTAGTTGCGTTGTTTTAAAACACTCAATTTTGAATTACTGCTCATTTTTAAAAATTTGAATCAATACCATAAATATCCATATAGCTTTCGCCCTCACTATCTCGCAGTGAGTTGAATGTTCAATTACATTTTTCACAACCGTTACTACCAAACTCGATAGGTTACTTTACTTTAAATCTACGATTCGATTTACGATCTTGAGTTTTAAGTATAGACGCCTACCAAGTTCGATGCGAGTTAAATTGCCCGCAAACCATGATCAGGCACTTCTGTCATAACTCATGTCGAGGAATCGATAAACAACATGACTTCATCGCATTGCTTTAATGTGATGTTTTTCGTTCGACGCAAAGTGCAGATACCATTTTCAATTGCATCAAACATAATGCATCGCTACTCCAAGTTAGTTTGATTTCCAAATTAGTGGAATTTATATGTTTCAAAAACAAAAGTACACACCACACACACCGGGTTGATCAAGTCCGATGTGTATGAGGCCTAAGCCACTGAGCGCATCACGGTCTGCTCGCAAGCTGACGTTAGGTTTGCTCAGGTGTTTGCACAACTTGACTGCGAAGCTGATCAGACTCCACAACCAAGATTGAAGGCCACCCAGGATGCTTAGTTCCTGGTGCTCTTTTTGAGCATGTCGATATGACCCCGCTTTTGGCGTGCATGGTGGTTTTGGCGCCTCCCACCGAGGCTTTACACAACTCGTCCGCAAAGCTGATCAGACTTCGCAGTCAAGCATGAGCCACCCGGGACGATAACATTCCCGGCGTCCTCTGTGGACGTTTCTATATGACTGCTTTTTACGTGTACAATGATGTGGATGTCGGGTTTATTTATACCGAACAATCTAAAAACATCGTTAGCGTGAGTTAGGTTTAAACTAATTTACGCCGAAATTAACCGTGAAGTATATATTATTTAAATTACGACAGTATACAAATGTGTATCTCACTACAGTAGTGACTACTAAAATATGTTTTAAAATCGCTATTGCGAAAAACTAAGTGAAATTGTGATTTTATTGGTGTTCAAAGCACCGTTCCTCCATCTATGTATTGTCAGTATTTTATTACACTTTTTAAATGTCGTATCTCACTTTATCGCGTAGACATAAAAATTGTCTTGCTGGCTTACAACATAAGGTTTAATCAAAAAGGCGTTGTAAAGTGATATACATGTTTATGTTCTTCAGTCATTTAAACTCGAAGACATGTGGGTGTCAGATTACATAGCATGCTATATTCAAAGATGGGACGACCTCTATCGAAATTTTTCGGAACATTTGATGTTAGGAACTAGGTGGCTGAACTAATTGATTGATGTTGATAGTATTGTAATGAGTTCTCGACTTTGCTAACAGGTGGCGCTGTAATCAGTAAAAAAACTATAATCTTTAATTAATGTTATCGGAATCGTTATTAGTATGTGTGTATGTATGTATGTTTGTCTATTAGCAAGTTCTGTAAACGGCTTGATGGTTTTTAACATATTATGTCATTAGATCTCAATGAAAGCCGTGACATAAGGTTAAACATGACATAAGATAAGAACATAAAGTTAGTTGAACTGAAAACTACTTTTCAGTTAAGTGTTTTTGTAGGGAGTTTTAATTAATTTAAATATCATACACAATTATCGACTTACTAGGTATTGCTCGATTGCGCAACGTGTTTATTGTAATTCGTATTGCGCAACGTTGCAAGTTAGCTGGTGAATGAACTTCCGAATCGAACTCATTAATAATGTGCAAGTAAAACATTTTTCAGGGCTGGCATTAACACTAATATTGTAAATAATTTACGTAACAGCGATATAAAATATTTGCTTAGGGCATGCAACTTGTTATCATCATTTCAGCCGAATGACGCCCACTGCTGAACATAGGCCTCCCCCAAGGCTCGCCAAACAGATCGGCCCTGCGCCATCCGCATCCAATGCGTTCCCGCTACCCTCACCAGGTCGTCGCTCCATCTTGTTGCAACTTGTTATCTTCTATCTATATACATAAAAGAAGAAACTGACTGACTGACTGACTGACATATCAACGCACAGCCCAAACCACTGGGCCTAGAGATTCCAAATTTGGCATGTAGGTTCCTTATAAGGTCTAGGGGTGCACTAAGAAAGGATTTTTCAAAATTCACTCCCTAAGGGGGTGAAACGGGGGTCCAAAGTTTGTATGGGGAAACAAGATTCGTTCGACTATTTTATTCGAAACTTCACAGAAGTACTCCTAATGATAAATGAGTAAACACCTGTGTCAGGTTTTTTGAGAATTCAACCCCTAAAAGGGTGGAAAGGGGTAACAAAGTCTGAAAATCAACATGGGTGTTGTTTCTATGGTTTATCGGGTTGCTGGTTATGAAAACAACAACGGTTTTAAAATCCGACGTGGCGGACGTAAAATACCATCTCCCTGGATGGGGTGCGATGGGGTTGAAATGTCTAAATAAACTAAATGACTGTTGATATATCAACGCACAGCCCAAACCACTGGACCTAGAGACTTGAAATTTTGCACATAGATACCTTATACAATGTAGGCATCCACTAAGGAAGGATTTTTGGGAATTCCCACGGGGACGGGAAAAAACGGGATTTATATATTCGATTCCGAGTGACCCTATCTCAATAACTATAATAACGAGACTCTTCAAACTTGATACACAAGTAGGTATTACATTACTTAAAACACATATTAGATGTTGACTTATTTTATTGTACTCTGAGTGAGTTCACAAAGCTTGCATTATTTAAGATATCTTACTGTAATTAAGTTTAATTTAAATTGTAATATTTGGCTACATTATCGCATTAGGCAATGCCTGTAATGATAATGGTTTAAATGTTTGAATAAATAAATAAATAATAAATAAATATTTCAGGATTTTTCAAAATTCCCACGGGATAAGGAAAAAACGGGATTTATATATTCAGTTCAACGGGATCCTATGAACTATAATTACTAGACTCTTGAAATTTGGCATAGAAGTAGGTAATTATAATAGTAAAAAACAGTTTTAAGGATTTTTGGAAATTCCCACGGGATAAGGAAAAAACAGGATTTTTCGTTTTACTGGTCGTAGAAAGCTGAAATTCAGCATCTAGGTTGCTTGGAGAGTGTAGAGGAGCATTGAGAGAGGACTTTCCAAAATTCCCACGGGAACGGGAAAAACGGGATTTTTCGTTTTACTGGTCATAGAAAGCTGTAATTTGGCAAGTGGGTTCCTTAGGGAGTGTAGAGGAGCATAAAGAAAGCATTTCCCGAAATTCTTACGGGAACGGGAAAAAACGGGATTTTGCGTTTTACTGGTTGTAAGCTAAAATTTCAAAATTCATAAGTTTATGCTGTAAGTAGGCCGCAAAGGGTTCTTTAACCGACTTAAAAAAAGGAGGTTATGCATTCCACTTTATGTATTTTTTTATGTAGGTATTTTCATCGATTTCTCGGTCAATTGTGGACTGATTATAAAAATTATTTTTTTATTCGAAAGAATACAATATACTCCTGAGATGGTCCCATTGTCACCAAATCAGGATCTGAAGACGGGATCTCTAGGAAATCGAGGGCAACCCTCAAATTTTGTAGGCACGCATTACGTTTTTTATATATTTTCTCAAGCTATTTAAGTGTTTGCGTCTGGTAGACATCATCTCATGTTGATGAGCTGATGATGGAAGGTAAATCCCCTTAACGGTTAGGAGTTGAGGATATTTTTGGTACGTATAGACCGATTGTTGTATTCTTTCAGGTTATCCGGGTGAGCTGATGATGGAAGGTTAAACTCCTTAACGGTTAGGAGTTTTAGGAAGTTTCTTTAAATATCATATGCACAAATAGAACTTTAGTTGTATTCTTTCTGGTTATTCAGATGAGCTGATGATAGAGGGTATAACTCCTAAGCGGTTAGGTCACACAACACCTTTACAAAATACTATAATATGTATAATATCAATGCTAAGTAGGTACACAGCGCTTCCAGTTTTCGTAGAAGGTAAGAAAACATTGAATTATACCTAATGCAGGACAGGGGAAGTAATAATAGGTTTTATATTATTAACAAGCCTGGTTATTTTTGTTCCCGCTTCCGAATTAGTGAAAAACATTGTATATAAAGAAATACTGTAAAGGACCGTATCTACCTGAAGTTTAGTCGGGCTTGCTTGCACGCTTACTTGCACGCTTTCATGCACGCTTGCTTGCTTGCGTGCATGCTTGCTTGCGTGCATGCTTGCTTGCGTGCATGCTTGCTTGCTTGATATCTTAGATCTTTGGAATACTCGTGGTACACGCGAGCGAAGCCGCGGGCAAAAGCTAGTATCAATATATAATAGTCTATATTTAATGGTAAAACTATTATAAATATACTAACCGTTGCCCGCGACTCCGCCCGCGAAGAATAGGGGTATAAAAAAGAGCCTGCGACCTATTCTTAGACCTACCGACCGATTGTAGAGAAAAAAGTTTCATAAAAATCGGTCAAGGAGGAGTAAACACCGTGACACGAGATTTTTATATATTAGATTAAATTTATAATAATTTTACCATCAAGCTACATTCAAATAGTTACGCCCATCGACCTGTAAGTACTAATTTTCTTACAAAAACTTAAGTAAATCACATCGTTTCGTTAATTATCAATTGTGAATCAAACTATCGTTTATTGATTTATGCAGATTTGAAGAGGAGATATTTCGTTCTTGTTTGCATGTATAACCAGCAGATTATGAAACGTGACAGCCCTAATACATTTAGAGGAATCAACAATATTTGGCTATTAATTTACCGTCTTTCTGATTATTCTCTCCTTTTTGACTTTGGATATCGTAGTGCATAGAAGAAGTTCTGACAGTTGTTGACCCTCACCATTTTCCTCGCTGATCTGAGGTAACGCTGCAGCTGACTCTTTAATCAACAGTAATACAGCATAACATTATAATGTAAGTAACTTCTCCCCGTTAAAACACTACCATGTCTTGTTTCAGATTCATAATATATTGACACGGTATTTACTTTCAGGTCTGACTCTGAATTTGAAAGCATCTTAATTGCAAGCAGCAAGGCTGGTGGTGATAAATCGAAGAAAACAACCCAAAAGAGAAAAGCGGATATCTTAAGGTAAAACTATATTTTCGTTTTTATTAAATATCATTAAAACCTGTTCACGCCGATGGGAAATTGCAATATATTTTGCAGGTGTATAAATATAAATAATAGCTAAAATCCTTATTTACTTCTTACATTTAATTTCAGGTCGGATTCAGAATTCGAGAACCAGGAATCAGTTGAAAAAGCAAAAGTGAAGCGAGCAAAAACAAGCAGGTAATAATTCATTAAATTTAATAATAGTAGGTAATAATAATATCTTGAGATAAATTACAGCAATTGACCCGTTTCCCAAGCTAAGCAAGGCTTGTGTTATGAGTACTGGGCAACGGATAATCATCATACAAACATTTTCCCCTACCGGGAATCGAACCCGGATCATCTAGCTTCGTAGTCAGGGCCACTAACCACTAGGCTATCCGGTCGTTCAAAGTTGTATTTTAATACGTGTAGGCACTATATTCTCTTAATTTATAAGTTAATATTTTTGTTTGCAGGCACGTTTCTGTACCGAAGAATAAAAAAGAAGTAAAGAATCCTTTCGATGTTTTCGATTTATTCCCTGAGTCAAATTCTTCAAACCAACTCCCGTCTGTTGTGGACCACCTTGGCTCATCGATCACAAATCGCGTTGCAAATGGAGTGACGAAGCGAGCTTGCAGCCTCAACGGAGCGTACTTCGTGGAACTGCGGGTTTACAGTACAGACGACATTCGCCGTGTGTCACCCCTAGATAGGTGGAAAAAGGCCCTTCTATCATTGAAAGCCCAAATAGATGTAGACACTCCGGAGTGGGAATATTTACAAAATTGTGTAAAGGATTTGAAAACGCTTTTTGACAAAGTAGACGTTAAGTTCACTACCTACAAATAGTTTTTCAGTAAATGTTAAATGTGTTAAATTGTAAATTTATATTTATAAAAGTATAACATTCACTTCTTAAGTACCGATTCCACCAACCTTTGTTAGTTGCTAACACCACGTTAAAGCCTGATTTAGCTTGTCAGGTGGTAGACATTAACAGCAGTAATCAGTCGATAATATTTAACATTGTGTGGTGAAACCGGTCCTTTAACATGTCGTTCGGTTTTTTAAACTTTTATTGATTACCTATATATTATTATTGCTATTATATTTTTAAAGTAGCTACATTACATAAGATACGATTAATTAACTATGCCTTTCTGCACTGCATGTTCACTCGAAGCAGAAAAAAATAAATGGGTGGGACATTTAAGAAGTACTAAACACAAAAATAATACCGTGATTACAACAACTGATTGCGCGGTGGAACTATCGTCTGCATTTAGAGGTCGCATATCGTCTTACAGAGTATTTGGATCTGATGAGTTGAAATGTGTTTTACCCGAAATGTTTCTGATTACTTTAGCGCCTAAATTAGAAAGTATTATAAACACACGTCTGCAAAAGTACGATTGTTTAAAAATCAACTTTGAATATTTTTGCAACTTTCTTTTATTTAAAGACGACAAAGAGGAAATTAAATCTTTTACTACAAAAAACTTTGCAGTACACCAAAACTATAATTTTAAATAACTGTATCAAAATGTAATGAACGGTTTAAAAAAAAGATCGAAGAATTACCAACTCCAACATCTATTGTTTAATTGTTATCTTCAAGTAAGGTTGTAAAACAATTACGCAGGTGTGTCGGTAGGTCCAAAGTATACTGTGAACAAAAAATTGAGCCACTCCAGGACACGTGCCAGACTTCAGTCAGTTTTATTGTGTCTTTGTTATCTTTCCCTTTCATATTTAGCAACAAAAGAAGTTGTGAAATCCCACGTTAAGTGGATTTTCGTCATTTTACTAAAACAAACTATACACGAACATTGTCTTGCAATGTCAACTACAAAATATTAGCTGCTCTACGTAAACAACTAATTGATCTAAATGCTTACGTCGCATTGTTAACATTATTAAGTAGGATTAAAACATGTTGATACGTGTTCTTCACAACCTTAGGTCAATCAACTCACCTACAATACCGAGTCAGCAATGACCGCGTAACGATTTGTCATCATTAACTATGTGCGGCGCGTAGTATGATTTGCTTACACATGAAATTACTATAATTATAAATAGCAGCTGTTATAGCGAGTTACCATTCTCAATTCTGCATCCATTCATAACTTAATATTCTATAAATTCGTTCCAAAGTTTTGAAAATTAAAACGAGCTGAACCGGTCACGATTTGGTAAGTAAATTTGTATTATATCGAATAGAGTGTATTTAGATAACCAGATGGCCTAGTGGTTAGAGAACCTGACTATGAAGCTTGAGGTCCCGGGTTCGATTCCTGAGTCGGGCAAATATTTGTATGAAAAATACGAATGTTTACTCTCGGGTCTTGGGTGTTGTGTTAAGTATGTATCTTCTATATAAGTATGTTTATCCGTTGTCTTAGTACCCATAACACAAGCTTTGCTTAGCTTACTTTGGGACTAGGTCAATTGGTGTGAATCGTCCTGTGATATTTATTTATTTAGTCGTAAATCGAAAACATCTTTGATGATATTTTTAGTCGTTATTAATGTTTATAAGCGTATAAAAACGGTATAATGTGTTGTCAAATGCAAAACAGTGCAAGCATGATTACGTTTAATTTGATTTTGTTTTGTTTTAGAATATGGAAGGAACACAAGACACGGAAATAATATTTTCTCAATATACACAGGATCCATTAGGATTCCCAGAAGAAGAACAAGACGAATTATTTAAAAAAGTTACAAGTGTAATAAACAAAACAAAAACGAAGTCTAATAAACAAAAATTAAGGCTAAATAGGTAAAGTAGTAAAGCGGACTGTACGAGGACATCCACCGTCGTTTGTTATAAATAATGAAGCAGCTAAGGGGAATAGACTTATTAAAATCCAAATAATTAACATAAGTGACTGCGTGCCCGATCAAAATGATGAAACCAGTGAAAACGTTTTGCTTAGTGCACAATATGTGGCGAGTGACGGATATGATGAGATAATAGACAGTACAGAAAGTGTAATAAATAAAATTTCAAAGAAGTTGTGCGGATATAGTGTGAGTTATTAACTTTATAATTGTTTATGTATAATTGTGATATGTAATAAATATAGTCAATTATTTTGTTGTTTTATTCCTTTGATTTAGCGATGCGTGTACTATTTTTAGCTACAGGTATGAATCTTTACCATTTATTTTGTATATTTAAACAAAAAAACATTTAAAATGGATTAATATAAAAAATCTTTATTTGAAATAAATGGTAACTAATTTTGACTGGGTAATAAAAAACTGAATTAAACGTAAATATTTATTTTTGTACAGTAGGTATATTATTTATTACATTGGTAAATAAGTATGCAAAATATCGAAATAACATTTTTTCAGACATATAACGTTTTTTAACGCGTAAGATTTTTTATGATGTGCACAGTTGTACGATTTATTGTCGATACAATATATAGTATACAAAGATTGAAAATTTGGACAACCTTCTTCACCCATGTCTATTACAGTGCAATCAGCACACACATTTTTAACCCATTCAATTTTTTCTAAACCTTTTACAAGTATAATCTTACGTGTCAAGTAACTATGAATAACTCTTTTAAATTCTCTATAATCAACATATCCCTCGCGCCACAAAATGCCAAGGTTTTTCTCTATCCATTTCACATGTATTTTTTCATTTTCGGATAAAGTAGAAAATGAATACGAAGGTTTTATTAAAAACGTTTGTGTATATTCATTGGTACTCAACGAAAATTCTTTAATAATAAACTCATTTTTAGACGTTTTAAACCCTTGAACATCTACGAACAGATGATCTAGATTCATAATACCTTCTTTGTTAAATTGGTTAACGGTTTATACTCTATAATACTATCATTCAGAATAAGACAATAAGCCGCTGTATTATCAGGTATATCTGTTTCACACTCTAATTCTAACTCAATTTGAAAAATCAGTAACTGACATCTGGGTTCATACTTTAAGGGATAAAAGTAATTACCGCTTATAACTTGGAAAATTAAGTTTTTCGTTTCGATTTAGCAATTGGAGCTTATCGTAACTTAAAATCTTAATCTATTCAACTAAGTAATCGTTGACTGCGATTATAATCAAATTAATGATTTTGTTAACAATGGCATCATCGTCTGAATTATCAACTCCTGTAAAACACTTAGATGATAATTGCTTAATTAAAATAATCCATTCTTCAAAATTTACATTCATATCTCCATAAGGCTCTTCCAATAACATAGTAAAATTATTCCACATATCTTTTAAAAGGTGAGTGTTAGACAGCTCAAATATTTCATTAGCTTCTTGCTCGTTATGATACACACGAAAAAGTAGTTCAGTCACTCTGTTATGAAATAATTTTAAAGGTAATGGCGTACGCCACCTTTTTAAAATCACATTCGATTCTATATAAATTAAAAATAACCTTTTAGACATCTAAATAAAACTCGTTTTGGTAAACTTTTAGCTGTTGTTGGTGCTGTTCTATCCGACGTTGTTGTAACGACGACTGTTGTTGTTATTGTTGTGACTGCTGTTGTTGAGGCTGTTCCGTATGTTGTTGTGGTTCTGTTTGAGTTTGTTTATCGAAGATCGTAGTGAGGGTTCTGATATTTTTTAGTGTTTATATACTCTTTAGTCTGACCATTTGTTTAAAATGATAGCAGAGAAAGAGATTTTATTTAATTCTTAATTATCAATTCAATACCAATTAGTATGATGTAACTTCTCTTGCGATTAAATTCAAGTGCGAAAGGCATAATTCATCAACCCGCTTTTATGTAATTTGGTTAATTTAATAAATATAATTTAAAGTTTTAATTTTTTTTCACCCATCTAGTTTTATTATCAGAATATACCTCTCCGTCCAAGATTAATACTACACAAACTCAGTGAAAATACATTTTTCTTAAATTGAATGTCTGTAAAAAGACGAACTTACAATGTGTTATATAAATCAAATACTTACATACGTTAAGTGTTTAAGTTAACATAATTACACATCGATTTGTAAATTATGTAATTTGGTAATTTAATAAATATATTTGTAGTGCTTAGTGCACAATATGTGACGAGTGACGGATATGATGGATGAGATAATAGACAGTACAGAAAGTGTAATAAATAAAATTTCAAAGAAGTTGTGCGGATATAGTGCATGTTATTAACTTTATAATTGTTTATTTATAATTTTGTTATGTAATAAATATAGTCAATTATTTTGTTGTTTTATTCCTTTGATTAAGCGATGCGTATACTATAATTATATTACGTATACTATGATAATTATTTAATGTCAGTTGTATGTCCTTACGGCATAACAAATGTCATGGTCAAGATTGGTTTTTGGAGTCTTTTTGTATTTTTTATTTTTAACTCCAAAATTTTTTTACTTTTACGGTCATTCCGTGAAATCTTAATATTTTTATACTAAATACAAACTGAAACATGGATACACAGAAAAAAAACAGAAAAAGAGACCAGCGCTGGGAATAGAACCCAGGTCTCAGCATTCTGTGCTGCATGCTAAACTCTTACACCACCACTGGTCAGGAGTTTAGACACGAATTTTGCCTATATATCAACATTTTTCAGTTTGTCTTTCAGTAGCCTCTTAATGGAGATGATAAAAATAATGTTTGTTGTATGAGAACCCCTTAAATATTTCTATTTTTTAGTATTTGTTGTTATAACGACAACCAAAATACATCGGCAAAATTTCAACTGCGGTTCATTTGCAAGTTAAATTATTATTTAGATCAAGCATTTCTATTTGACTGTACCGGTGAAAATTTCAATTGTCTGACTATCACGGTTCGTGAGTTACAGCCTGATGACAGATGGATGGACATCGAAGTCTCAGTAATAGGGTCTCGTTTTTATCCTTTGGGTACAGAACCCTAAAAACTGGAGACAAGTTAGAATTAATATCCGAATTAGAAATTGTAATATTATGTGATGGATTGGAGTTGGGATAACTAGTTGATAGTTATATGTCAAGAGCGTGTATATTATTCCAACTTTAGATTATATATGTACATATGGGTTGTCACTGATACAAGCAGTACACTAATGTGTGATTACTAACATTAAAAATGACCAAGTACCATACTACCCCTCATCGTAAGTCCATTTCCCTCCGAGGTGGCAGGAAAAAAAATAAACGCATGTTACTTAATATCTAGACATACTTAGTTAAAATTCGCTGACGATTGTCAACATTCATATTGAAAAACAAACGGTATCGTCACAGTATTAAGGTTCAAATTAAATGTCACTGATATTCTAGATATTACGTTTTGGTAGTGTAGGACGATAGACCGCTTCGAGACAATACAGCACTCATATTGTTTTTCTGTATGAATGTTGTAGTGACACGTGCTAACTCGGTAGCTTGCGGCTTTGCGATAAAAGAGACAATAGCCTTTGTTTGAAAGATTAAAGCTCGAAGCGAAAAATTCACCTGGGAAGATTTATACTATACGTATCTAGAGTGGAGCAGATGTATGCAGCGCGTTAAGAGGATACGATGGCTGAGAGACTTTTGAGAAATAGGTTTTTTAATGAAATGTCGCTCTCTCGTCCGAACCCCTCCGCGTCAGTACAGCGAGAGCGGGACAACTGCAGATCAGACCTAATGGTGGCGCCTATTAATATAGGCGCGTAAAATTGATCAAAACAGCATTTCGTAGTACCCTGTTTTCTTCTCGAAAACTGGACTAATAAAATTATTTTTTTTCAAAAATAATTAGAGGACAGATTTAGCTATGCTCCTATGTTTTCCTTGTTTTTTTATATGAGGGATTCTTTTCTGATGAGTGTCTGAAAATTTCGTTGAAATTGGGCAATTTTTTCAGTTTTTGAAAGCTCATATTTCTTATGTTAATTGAAATATGGAAAAAAACGAAACTTAGGGCTGTGGTAGATACAGATTACACAGTAAAAAAATTTGGCTTCAGCTTTTGGCTATTATCCAGGGAGGAAACAGGGGTCTACGTTTGTATGGAGAAATGGTGCGCATCGTATCCTCTTAAAGGGAATCTGCTAACGCATGAAATATGCTGTCTATTCACATCTATTGCATTTGGTACTAATTTTAGCATGTTCTTACTTGACGTTGTGATTTGTCAGCATTAAGTGCGTGTGCAGCGTGTGGTATGGTAATTTGCTGACGGATTCTGCACTCAACATCCATTTATAACTGTATAAATTCGTTTCAAAGTGCTGAAAATTAACACGAGCTGATTTGCTATTGGTAAGTAAAACTGTATTACATCGAATAGAGTGTTCGTGATTATTTTTTTTGTTAATATTGTTATTATTGTTTTTAAAAGTATAAAAACGATCAAACGTGTTGCCAGAAAACAGTGCAAGCATGTTTACGTTTAATTTGATTTCTTTTTTTTTCAGAATAATGAAAGGAACACAAGAGACTCAAATAATATTTTCTCAATATGCGCAGGATACATTAGGATTTCAAGAAGAAGAAGTTAGTGAACTATATAAAAAAGTGAGAAGTATGCACCCAGCAGCGGCAGCAGCAGGATGCTTAGCGCCCAGTATGTGGCAAGTGTCAGATATGATGAGTACAGAAAGTGTAATAAATAACATTTCAAAGAAGTTGTGCGGATATAGTATAAGTTATTAACTTTATAATTGTTTTATGTATAATTTTGATATGTAATAACTAATAATATAGTCAATTATTTTGTTGTTTTATTCCTTTGATTAAGCGATGCGTATACTATTTTTAGCTACATGTATGAATTGTTACTATTTATTTTGTATTTTTTAACAAACAAATCATTTATAAATAGATTAATATAAAAAAAATATTTTTTTATAAATGGAGACTTATTTTGACTAAGTAATAAAAAACTGAATTAAACGTAAATATTTATTTTTGGTAAACAGGTATGGACATTTATTACATTGATAAATAAGTAAGTTGTCGAAATTACATTTTTTAAACTATAACGTTTTTTAACGCGCAAGTTTTTTTTATAACGTACACAGTTGTACGATCTATTGTCGATACAATAAACAATACACAGAGCGACCCACAGCTATGTCACATGGAGGGAAAGTACTTACCTTGAATATTGTAGATTGAACATATTAATGAAATAAGACTTTATATTAATTAAAAAAACAATTTAAACTGCATTCATAGATTTTTAAATAATTACCATGGTTGAACCGAGAATCGAACCCGCTACACGAGAAAAATTATCCTTTAGCTTTTGCATACCGATCGAAAGGCTTCATCATAAGGATTATTTTTTTTTAAATAACATATTGTCAGAAATAAAAGGAAGACCACGAATTTTAACATTTAAAATGAGTGGTGACTATCTTATTTGTCCATTTATCCCGATAACATAATAGACAAACATACATACATAGGTACATACTAATAACGGTTCCGATAACATCAATTAAAGATTATAGATTTATACTGATTAGTATTGATTTGGTTTTATTACAGCGCCATCTGTTAGCAAAGTCGAGAATGGCCAGCATGTAATTTGATCGCAATGCATGCCTACGAGTTGTTATTACCATATACTGTATATCACCTCTTATCAGGTTTTAAAGTATGCTTTATATTTCAGTTAACAAAGTTGTTTTTACATCAACAAGTTAATGTGAGATATACTTATAGAAAGCACAATGAAGGATTGCTCAAACACAGACGGCGTTAATGTAGTACAATATGTTAAGAAAAATACATTTTTGTGTAATTTTTTTGCATTTCGACTTATAAACAAATTTTGGTTAAGACTAGCGAGTGTTAAATTAAAAACCTAGTACTTTATAATGGAAATGATTATCTACACAAAAAGACTCCAAAAACCAATCTTGATAAGATTGTTTAAAGGGTGATAGTTCCGAAGGAGTGTTGTCGTTTCTCGTTTGAGAACATAAAACATAGATCTTGCTAGGTGTCTCTGCATTAAGAGGCTATTGAAAGACAAACTGAAAAATGTTGATATATGTATAAGGAAAATTCGTGTCTAAACTCTAGACCAGTGGTGGTGTAGGGGTAAAAGCATGCAGCACGGAATGCTGAGGATCTGGGTTCGATTCCCAGCGCTGGTCTCTTTTTCTGGGTTTTTTCTGTGTATCCATGTTTCAGTTTGTATTTAGTATAAAATATTAAAATGTCATGGTCTTACTTTTATTTCTGACACTATGTTATTTAGCAAAAAATAATCCTTATGATAAAATCTTTCGATCGGTATGACAAAGCTACAGGACAATTTTTTTCTTGTATAGCGGGTTCGATTCCCGGTTCAACCATGTAATTATTTAAAAATCTATGAATACAATTTGAATTGTTTTTTATTAAAATAATGTCTTCTTTCAATAAAATGTTCAATCTACAATATTCAAGGTACTTTCTCTCCATGTGGCATAGTCCAGTACAGAGCTCCCTCGATAAAGATGTATGTTCATCACTGTTCGATACAGTGCTCAACTATACTTGTTATCAAATTTGCAGCATGGATTCTGTAGACCAAGGTATTGTCTTGTAAAAATGTATTATGTAATTAAAATATCACTAAAATTATAAACAATACGGAATATTTAAATGCACAGCTTAAATGCTGGTGGAAAATTTTCTTCTATTGACTTTTAAGTATATATTCCATTTGGTGCTGCGATAATTCATATTTCATTCCTTTCATTGCGGGCACCCAATTTTACAATCATATAATAATATGTATAATATGTATATTATAGTGCACACGCTGTCTGTTGGTTAAACGCTGAACTAACTAATAAGTACCTTTGTTAGACTACTGGTTTCGTATCGATAGAACATCAATGGTTCCGAACAATTTCGTTAGAGGTCATCACCACGTATGACAATATACGTAATCCTTTAACTGTAGCATGCTATGTAATCTGACACCCACATGTCTTCGAGTTTAAATGACTGAAGAACATAAACATGTATATCACTTTACAACGCCTTTTTGATTAAACCTTATGTTGTAAGCCAGCAAGACAATTTTTACGTCTTCGCGATAAAGTGTGATACGACATTTAAAAAGTGTAATAAAATATTGACAATACATAGATGGAGTGACGGTGCTTTAAACACCAATAAAATCACAATTTCACTTAGTTTTTCACAATACCGATTTTAAAACATATTTTGGTAGTCACTACTGTAGTGAGGTACACATTTGTATACTGTCGTAATTTAAATAATTTATACTTCACGGTTAATTTCGGCGTAAATTAGTTTAAACCTAACTCACGCTAACGATGTTTTTAGATTGTTCGGTATAAATAAACCCAACATCCTCATCATTGTACACGTAAAAAGCAGCCATATAGAAACGTCCACAGTGGACGCCGGGAATGTTATCGTCCCGGGTGGCTTAAGCTTGACTGCGAAGTCTGATCAGCTTTGCGGACGAGTTGTGTAAAGCCTCGGTGGGAGGCGCCAAAACCACCATGCACGCCAAAAGCGGGGTCATATCGACATGCTCAAAAAGAGCACCAGGAACTAAGCATCCTGGGTGACCTTCAATCTTGGTTGTGGAGTCTGATCAGCTTCGCAGTCAAGTTGTGCAAACACCTGAGCAAACCTAACGTCAGCTTGCGAGCAGACCGTGATGCGCTCAGTGGCTTAGGCCTCATACACATCGGACCTGATCAACCCGGTGTGTGTGGTGTGTACTTTTGTTTTTGAAACATAAAAATTCCACTAATTTGGAAATGTATCGTTAAATGAGTCAGTCAAACTAACTTGGAGTATCGTTGTAGTTAACAGACTATTTTATATCAGTCCAGCGCGTCACCGTAGCGATGCAATCATGTTTGATGCAAATGAAAATGGTAACTACACTTTGCGTCGAACAAAAAACATCGCATTGAAGCAATGCGATGAAGTCATGTTGTTTATCGATTCCTCGATAGAATCAGATTCGATACAGACAACTGAAATGGGCAAGTACCTCAAACGGAAAACTCTTATCAACCCGAACGCAACGCGATCGGAACAAAGCAATTGCGCGAAACAACCTGAACGCAACGCAAAACGCGTTGACAACCCAACTCCGTTAGCAATGCGCGCCTGATCATGGTTTGCGGCCAAATTTTAGCTTGCATCAAACTTGGTAGGCGTTGATACTTAGAACTCAAGATCGTAAATCGAATCGAATCGTAGATTTAAAGTAAAGTAACCTCATCGAGTTTGGTAGTAACGGTTCAGAAAAATATAATTGCGCACTCTTCTACTCCACACTAGTTTACGTTTGGGCGAAGCTGAACGGAATGATAAACGCAACGCCCGATTAGTCAAACCGTAAGACCGAACGCGTATTGTGTTGAACTTAATGCAACTGCAATCAAAAGGTTTTAAACGGAACGCTTCCATGATGAAAATGAATGATTGATTCCAAAGAACGCAATCGAAGTGGTTTTTAAACCAAAGACTGAACGGAACGCTGAACGGGATGCCTCATAGGTACACTTAACGCGAACGCAATCGAAGTGGTTTGGAACGGAACGCTGATTAGAGTACCGCCCGATACGTAACGCGAACGCAATCGAAGTGGTTTTGAACGGAACGCTGAACGGAGTACCGCCCGATACGTAACGCGAACGCAATCGAAGTGGTTTTGAACGGAACGCTGAACGGAGTACCGCCCGATACGTAACGCGAACGCAATCGAAGTGGTTTTGAACGGAACGCTGAACGGAGTACCGTTCGATACGTCGATATCCGATATTAATAAGGTATTGATTCAAATTTTTAAAAATGAGCAGTAATTCAAAATTGGGTGTTTTAAAACAACGCAACTAAGGGGTAGCTGAGAAAGCTACCCCGAAGTAAGTTGGTTTAAAATGCCCAATTTTATACTACTGACTGCATTGCCTTAAAAGACCATCCTGATTGCCTGTATGAGGAGTTGTCCGTTTTGGACCCATATTTCGGCCATAGGATAAGTTTATCATCCTTTTCTTCAAAATTTTCTGGGTTTATGCTTAGAAGTGTCAAATCATGTACTCTACTACCCGAGGCTAACAGTAACGGGACGCACGTGTGACGTGAAACTGTGAATAAGCTCTTAATGTCGAAGGTATATGATTCGATGAACTTAATCAGATCTTCCACTTTCCATGATAGAGGAGCTTTGCTTGTAACTTTCTTAGAGAAGATCCCTTTGATCGTGTGGGCAATAATCGGATGGGAACTTAGGTAAGAACTTTTATGTGGGTTGGTAAACGTGGCAACTACCGATTTATGAAGTAATATGGTATTGGGTGCTAATTTCACAACGTTGTAGAGATGACAAAGATATCGTGCCAAATCAGTCGGTCCCGGATCTTTTATAGAGTTTTCGGATGCCCATTTGCACCATCTAAGCCACGCAGGTCGGTAAGTCTTCAACGTTGAGGTTCTCCAAGAGGCTTGCAGCAGTTCTATTTCAGCGTTGTTCCAGTTCTTAAGTTCATCTGTCCAGCCCGTACTCTCCAAACCTGCAAATTGAGGTTGTCTACTCCGGGCGGAGGCATGTTCGTCTGCAAGTCCACGAGATGGTGACGGAGATCTGGGATTTTCCAAGGTCGTTGAATTGCTCGACTTTTCATTTCTGACATCCAAAATGCTTTGTGCCACTCCGGAGTTACTATTAAATAAACTCCTGTCGAGTGTTGAAGGTGATGAAGTACTCTTGGAATCAGTGCCGGAGGGGGAAAAATCCACCCTAGAGTGTATTTCCATGGCCGGCTGAAGGCATCTGTGTACTGGTTTCTTGCATCTGTAGCATCCTCTGATACATAATTTGGCACAATCGCTGAGCGCTTTGATGCAAACAGGTCTATTTCTGGAGTGCCCAAATTGTGAAAAATTTCTCTCACTATCGGAGCTTTCAGATGCTTTCAGAGCTTTCAGATTTTTGTCCTGGACAGACTGTCTGCTAAGCCGTTGTATGGTCCTGGGATATAGCGAGCCATAAGAGTGCAGTGGAGCTGACTGCACAGGTGTAGGATACTCGTTGTGGTTTCTAAAAGTCTTTTCGACTTTGTACCTCCCTGTTTTGTTATGTAAGCAGCTGCAGTTCGGTTGTCTGTTTGCCACATTATTGTTTGGCCCTTCAGAGACGGACCTATGGTTTTTATGACTTCGTAAAGCGCCCAGAGCTCTTTTTGGTTGCAGTGCCAATGTTTTTGTGATTCTTGCCAGTTTCCCCACAGTTTTTGGTCGTTCGCTATTGCACCCCAACCCGAGTCTGCGGCGTCGGTCGCGATGTACATTGATGGGTTGGACTGATGTATCACTGTGTTGGTGTTTGCATTTTCCATCCACCACTCCAGTTCGGCCAGTGCTGTGTCCGTCATAGGGAAGCGCGTGCGGCGTCGTGATTTTGGCAGCCTGTTGGACTCTATCTGTAACACACGACAATGGAGTCTGCCTAGAGGAACGGTAAACGTTGCAAAGTTCAGATTTCCTAGTAATATTTTTGCATCTAGCCAACTCCATTGTCTTGCCTCTATAAATTTTTGTGTCAATAATTTGACCTGTATGGTTTTCGCTTCTGAAAGCATCTTTCGATTTTCGTTCGTGTTCCAAATTATGCCCAAGTATTCTAGGCATTGTGAAGGTTCTATTTGGGACTTTGATTTGTTTACTGACCATCCCAATTCTTCTAATTTTTGTACCACAAACTTTGCTTGTTTTTCTAGGACTTTTGGGTCTTGGTTTATTACGAGGAAATCGTCCAGGTAGACTACCATCTTTATGTTTGCTATATGTCTGAACCAGTGTGCTAACCAGTTTGTCACTTTCGAAAAAGCGTGTGGTGCACTTGAGAGGCCGAATGGCAAGCACGTCATCTCGTAAGCCTGTCCTTCGTATACTAGAGACAAAAATCTGCGATGTGTTGGTGTTATTGGTACATGATAGTAAGCCTGCGAGATGTCTATTTTTACCATAAAATCGTTTGGATTGAGAACTGAGGGTATCCGGTAGTGATTTAATAGTTTGAATTTCGGAGCGTGGACGTAATAGTTTAATCTCTTTAGGTTGAAGATTGGTCTGTTTGTTCCATCGGACTTTGCTTTTAGAAACATGGTCGAGAAAAACCCTGTTCGGTGCTTGCTTTGACAGATTGCACCGTTGTTTAACATTTTTCGTATTTCGGCTTTCATCCCCTTGGATTGTCGAATTTCGAATGATTTTTGATGGTTTCTTAATCCAACCAATGGGGGTTTCATTCGAAAAGGGATTCTGTAGCCCGATAATATTTTTAATACTATTGGTGGTGCTCCTATTTCCCGCCACTTTTTCTGATGGAACTTTAACTGACCCGCCTTGAAGTCATGCTCGTTTGGGCCCCCTCCACTTGTTTTGGCCCCCTGCATTTCTGCCACCCTTGTCATTATATGGCTGACTTCTTTTAGTGGTCGGCGTAGGGTTGAAGAAGGGTCTATTGGCCTGTTTCGGTCCTCTTTTGAATTGTTGCCTTCTCTCCTTGTAGTCACTTCTTTGAGTGGTCTTGTTTTCAAATCTGTTCGATCGATGGTACGTCTTTTTGAATGGAAAAAAACTTGTGTATACCCCCTTGATCTTTTACTGTTTGAGACAGGTCAGGTTCTTTGAATAAGTGTGAGCTGGAAGGGGGTATGCTATGTATCACTTCATGAAGTGCTCTGTTATTTTTAATTTTGTATGTGGCTCTCCTCTGTCGTATCACTTCTGCTCTGCGTCCACAGACATATTGAAGAAGAGCATCGGAACTTTTCCGAAATTTGGAATTGTTTCCAAGAATTCTTGACCAACTTTGAGTTTTAACTCTTGTGGCATATTTTCGCATAGGTCTTCGAAAATTTGTCTTTGTTGTAAAAGACCGTTTGTGATTGCGCCTAGCGTCAGGTCTGTATTTTCTAATAGTGATACTGAAGACCAGTTTGGCGTGATCCCTGCGAATTGATTGTTGACCCTCAAGGCTGAAAACATTGGTGTGGCCTGAAACTGTTTTTGTACGTCCGTATAGCGTATATTTTTCCAACCGTCGGTATCCAATCTTTGGCATTCCTTAGCTTGCTCAACGAGGACTGGATCCGCTTTTGAAATTTTCGCCTCCGATTCTATTGTTTGAGGTTTAAAATCAAACATTAGTGAGACCGGCGGTTCAGTGGAGTGTCTAGATGTTTTATTAGTGGATTGAGCAGACTGAAAATCTTTCAAGCGCCGTTCAGCATTGGCGACTTCTTCTCTCAGTGCCAACTCCTCGTCATCTGGGCTGTCTGATTCATCGTGTCTTGGTCGTTATAATATTCATGGTTGCCTTCACGTGAGCTTGGTGACTGCTGGGGAGTTATATCGTGAGTGCTATCGGGTACTGACTCGTACGACTCATTCAGAGCGGACGTTTTTGTTGCTGGCAACAACAGATTATCAAATTTTTTGTTTTGCTCAGTCTGTAATTCGACGAGCTTGTTAAAGAGTAGCATTTGCTGTTGTAAGACGGCAGCCATGGTTGCTTGGTCTGACGAGCTTCGCTTAGGAGGAGGGGGAGAGTTCTCTCTGACCTCAGCCTCTCGCTGACGCTTGGTACCTCTTCCCCGGGATTGCACTGAAGATGGAGTGCTACAAGCTTGCCGAGGATGTCCCTCTTCGTTAGCCAGAATTCTAGAAGTTCTTTCTCTATTCGTTAGTTTGCCTTGTGCTTTAAGCTCGCGAATGTTATCCATGAAGGGTCTGTATGACGGAGCATGTAGTTTTTCAACCACGCTGTGCGGCGAGTATATGAGGGCTCTTTCTAACGGCCACGTTATTAGTATTTTACGAATGTGTCTGTACGCCCTCTCTGTCAGGTCCTTGGCGTCAGGATAGAAGGCTCTTACTAAATCAGTGGTTGGTAGCCCGAATCTTAATTTACTGTCTGTCGCTTGTGACAGCTCTGTTCCGAATAAATCCTCGAAGGTGTGCGCGAGGACTTTCCACTGGTCCCAGCCAATAGGAAAACTGTTGTGAATTGCAGCGAGGACTGCTGAGAAGGCCTCTTTCTCGTCTTCGTCTTCGGGAGCCTGCTGGGCTAAATCACCCATCGTTAGCGTCGGCCTACTCGCCATGATCTGCAAGCAATAAGTAGCCGCTGTTAAGCAAATCGAGACGTATAAGTCACATAAGTCGTCGAACCCTAAGACGTCAACGTGTCGTATTGTGAGACGACGTGCTCTCGTTAAGTACCTAGGCATTAGCGTCGGACCACTAGGGGGCATAGATGTCGCCTCGTGAGGGGGCGGCTGATTTGTACAGACAAGTAGATAATGACGGTGCCTATGGAGGCAACTGCGTCTCGTCGCTGGGCCGTAGGCTCCGAGCGGTATTACTTCTTGTTAGACGACGTCGTCGTCCTGTGACACGACGCGCTGTAATGGCGGCTGCCAATGAGACAGCGATCGACGCCCCGTAGGGCGACTGACGACTTGTACAGACATGTACAATATGACGGTGCCATAGTGGCAACTGCGTCTCGTCGCTGGGCCAGGAGCACCAAGCGGTATTAAATGTCGTCTATAACCTTTAATAAAGTTTAATTTGAGTACTTACAGAAATTTTACTTTTCCACTTTTACTTCGTACGTGTTGATCGTCTGAGTTACAAAAGCGTACTGAGGAACAAGCAGCCGGCGCGCGCGCTCGCACCGTGTCGGGCGATCATTAGTTCACAGATCACGTGTCAGGAGGCGCTACTTGACACAGTAAGGGCAGGAACAGATCTGAGTTACAAGGGTGTTATCTCACAAGTGGTTCAAGCGTAGGCATGAACACCTAAATAATAAATTACAAACTCTTAAAAATTACAAACTAAAAAAACCATACAAATATAGAATTAAGTAAAAAAAATAATAATTAAGTATATAAAAAAAATGTAATCTTATATTGAAGGAATAAATAATCTAATCTATCTAATCTAATCTATAAAGATTTTTTCGGAACGGCTGCGGAATCCTATCCTGTGCGTGTCCGACACGCTCTTGGCCGGAGATTTTGAAAAAGTTTTCAAAATTTCGTTCCTTGAGAAGAATTATATTTAACGTTTGAGTTAATTATTCAAACTCTTTACAGGGTCTTCCTCACGATATACAAGAGGAATTAAATGCAACATTTGAAAAGAATTACTGTATTAGATTGAACTCATCTGATGGGTCATTAGATAACCAAGAACTTTATTTGTATTACAAAGAGAGAGCGAATGAAGCCTGGTGTCAAGATTTTTTTGCTCCGCATTGTGCCTTTGAAGGTAAGTTCACAGAAACACAATAAGAATTTCCACAAAAAAAAATTTCAGAAAATCTTTACAAAATTAACTTTCAGTTAACCTTTTCAACGCTCTGTCAAATACAACAGCTGTCACTCATACGCCATGACATCGGAATGTCAAACGCGAAGTTGAACCCTACTGAAATGCATGTAGGTAGATATCGCTCTGCACGCCGTGACTGATATATGAGTCGTTGGCGTAGAACCTGCGGTGCTGATATATGTGTCGTTGGCGTCGAAAAGGTTAACCATAAAAAAAATACGGTGGAATTTATGTACAGTCAACGTCATAAAAAACCACAGACATAATGACAAAAAAACTAAATGCGTGCAGTTCCTCCTCGCGGAAGAATTGAAACTTCGTAATGTGGAAATGAAAAAGACACTTATACAGCAATATGAACCTTATTGCAATAACTTAAAGAACTAAATTTACTTATGCATCTATGTGTTTAAATTACTCACTAGATGGCGCTTTTATCAAGTCTCATACATTTGCACAGTCAGTATGACTTCTGCATCGCACTATCGAAGTTTTTAACATCCGTTAGTATATATTATACAATGCGAGATGTGTACCTACCAAGTGTACTTGCTTCGGCAGTACTACATATACTAATGCTTTCATACCCCCTCCATGATAGCGTTAAACGTTTATCGCAACCTTGTTGGAAGTCGCATTAGAAGTTTCACTATGTGTTTAAATTACTCACTAGATGGCGGATTTTATCAAGTATCATACATTTGCACAGACAGTTTGAGTTCTGCATCGCACTATCGAAGTTTTTAACATCCGTTAGTATATATACAATGCAAGATGTGTACCAAGTGTTAGGCCACATGGATTTTTGAATAAAGTAAACCACTATTCCACTGTACGACACTGGTTTATTTCAGACCACTGTTCTCAACCTAGTTACAGAATCGAATGCCGGTATAGTCGTTAATCAATAGTCTAGTCGAAATGTTCAAAATGGTGTTAATTCTTGATAAAGGTCCTAAAAATATGTGCGATAGCCTATTGGATTCGGAATGACGTCTAGAAAAATGTATTCGAAGGATTTTACTGCAGGATAAAAATTGCAAAAGTTATTAACAAATTAAGATGAAAAAAAAAAGGTATTTCGTTTTTTGGCAATATCTCAAAAACTATTCATATTTAAGAAATTTAAAAAAAAGATTCTTAAAGAGGAGAAAATTTCCAAAAAAAAAATCTACCTCCCGGAACTCTATCTCCATTATTTATAATTTTAATTTAGCGCTGAAAATAGGGCCCCGCGCGGCCGATTCAGCATGGCCGCTCTGCCGCTCAACAGAGTCTATGACATAAAATAATTTTTTTATAGAATTAAATATCAATCGAAAAATTTAAAAAAATTATCGTGTCATCAGAACACTTCAAAGAAGAAAGTCCCGTTGGAAAAAACATTTTTTGTTGATTTTTCAAAAAGTTATTCTATTGTTAATAAAGTAATTTTTCGTGGGCTTTAATTTTTACAAAAGACAGTATAAAAGTTTAAATAATTGGCCTATAAATTTTTGGCTTCTTGGAGCTCTTCTTATATACTTAACAAGACCACGTTATAAAAAAATCTTAAATTTGTATATTTTGTTTATTATAATTTTTTTAAGTTAACAAAAAATGAAAATCATCAAAAATGTTGTTAAAAAATTTTTTCAATCTAATGTTGAGTTATGGCTATTTTTGCATTGCATAGAGGCATTGTCTAACGTCGAAAAATATTTTTTTTGCGTCATTTGTTAATAAATTGTTTATAAACAAATAGACTAGTTTAATATTTTTTAAATTTTTTTTTTACCATATTGTTGTCATGGAAAAATAATGATTTTTAAAATAAAAATTTTTTCTTAAAAAAATTTTTTAATTGTTTAAAACCGTTTTTTACATATTTGCATTGTTTAAATAATTAGTTAAGAAATTATTTCCTCTTTAAAAATCATAATTACCATTTCTCAATAGACTGACCGAAAAAAATTTTTTTTTATAAATAATTTAATTGTTTATTAACTTTACAATTATTTATAAACAAATTCAGATGACCATAGTATTTTTTTTCTAAAACTAAGAAAAATTACAAAAACAACCATGTTTACAAAGTGGTAAAATATTTTTTTTTGTATTTTTTACAATAATTTCTAAAACTCCACGATACCAAAGTTAGATCGGTCACACAATTTGTCAAGTAACAAATTACCATAACTCATAAACTATTAGAGATACGATAATCAACATTCAGGTCATTTTTATAGAGGATTAACTACTTGTTAAAATAAGCTCAAAACGAAGTTTGTAACTATTGTTAATTAACAATTACATGCTATTGTTTAAAAAAACTTAAGATTATCTTCAGATTAGAGCCAATATAAAAAATTATAATATGTAGAATGTAAAATCGTGGCAAACTATAAATAATTTATGCAAAAAGAAAGTTATTTCATATCTAATAGAACACTAGTTTGAAAAATAATAATGAAAATATGTTTATAATTAAAACTATAAGAGATATTGATTTAATGAAAAGATCATGAGGTAGATATTTTATCGATAAACAAAATTGTCTTGAAGGTCTATAAGCGTATTTACGTTATTTAACAAGTTATAAGTCATAAAAGAGGCAAAAATGTCAAAAAATCTTAAATTTTTTAAACAATAGCATGTAATTGTTAATTAACAATAGTTACAAACTTCGTTTTGAGCTCATTTTAACAAGTAGTTAATCTTCTATAAAAATGACCTGAATATTGATTAACGTATCTCTAATAGTTTATGAGTTATGGTAATTTGTTACTTGACAAATTGTGTGACCGATCTAACTTTGGTATCGTGGAGTTTTAGAAATTATTGTAAAAAATACAAAAAAAATATTTTACCACTTTGTTATACATGGTTGTTTTTGTAATTTTTCTTAGTTTTAGAAAAAAAATACTATGGTCATCTGAATTTGTTTATAAACAATTGTAAAGATAATAAACAATTAAATTATTTAAAAAAAAAAAAAAAATTTCGGTCAATCTATTGAGAAATGGTAATTATGATTTTTAAAGAGGAAATAATTTCTTAACTAATTATTTAAACAATGCAAATATGTAAAAAACGGTTTTAAACAATTAAAAAATTTTTTTAAGAAAAAAATTTTATTTTAAAAATCATTATTTTCCCATGACAACAATATGGTAAAAAAAAATTTTTTAAAAATATTAAACTTGTCTATTTGTTTATAAACAATTTATTAACAAATGCCGCAAAAAAATATTTTTTGACGTAAGACAATGCCTCCATGCAATGCAAAAATAGCCATAACTCAACATTAGATTGAAAAAAATTTTTTAATAACATTTTTGATGATTTTCATTTTTTGTTAACTTAAAAAAATTATAATAAACAAAATATACAAATTTAAGATTTTTTTATAACGTGGTCTTGTTAAGTATATATATAAGAAGAGCTCCAAGAAGCCAAAAATTTATAGGCCAATTATTTAAACTTTTATACTGTCTTTTGTAAAAATTAAAGCCCACGAAAAATTACTAAATTAACAATAGTATAACTTTTTGAAAAATCAACAAAAAAAATTTTTTCCAATGGGACTTTCTTCTTTGAAGTGTTCTGATGACACGATAATTTTTTTAAATTTTTCGATTGATATTTAATTCTATAAAAAAAATATTTTATGTCATAGACTCTGTTGAGCGGCAGCGCGGCCATGCTGAATCGACCGCGCGGGGCCCTATTTTCAGCGCTAAACTAAAATTATAAATAATGGAGGTAGAGTTCCGGGAGGTAGACTTTTTTTTGGAAATTTTCTCTTCTTTAAGAATCTTTTTTTTAAATTTCTTAAATATGAATAGTTTTTGAGATATTGCCAAAAAACGAAATAACTTTTTTTTTTCATCTTAATTTGTTAATAACTTTTGCAATTTTTATCCTGCAGTAAAATCCTTTGAATACATTTTTCTAGACGTCATTCCAAATCCAATGAGCTATCGCACATATTTTTAGGACCTTTATCAAGAATTAACACCATTTTGAAAATTTCGACTAGACTACAAGCCCTTTTAATAACTAGCACAGATGGCAGCACTGCCGTTCAACAGTTCACTCAAAAGAAGATCTTAATTTAGAGTTTAATCCTTAAATTGGCCTTATTTATTATGATACAAATTAGCTAAATTATAATTAGAGCTAAATTATAATTATAATTATTATTAATTATAATTATTAAAAATTAGCGTATATATTTCTTATACCGGACCTCTCACTATTAGGTTCAAAGGAAAATTTAGGCGTGTGTAATTAACTAATTAATTTCTCACGATAAAACTAAAGTGAAACAATTATGAAATAAATTAATTAGTTATTGTAATTGGTTGGCATAACCGGTTATTTTAACACAGTAGTTTAAAAATTCGTTTAGCCTACTAATTTAATTTTTACGTTTTTAATTTTTCTTTATGAATATCCAAACTATCGATTATCAACACACGGCGGACACGACGCGCAAAACACGCGTTCCTGAATTCACACAAGCACGACGACGTCTGTACACGCGTCAATGTGTGCGTAAGATGCACAGGGCTGACTATCGCAAAAAGAGATAGAAAGAGATAGCTGCGGAAAGTGAATGCCGCGCCGTTCGTTGAGCGCGAGCAACGTTGTAATGTAAAATAAATTGAGTAGGTAATATAATTATCGTAGTACTTATAATTAAACTTATCGTTTGTCTAAATTAAGTGTTTAAAAATAAGTGAATGAGTGTATACCTAATTCATTTTGTAAAGACAATAAGAGAATGTAGTTGTAGATATTGATCTATTGATAGGAAATAATTAAAATTAATTTTACAAATACCTACTAATATAAGACGTTGTAACGGGGACGCGGGGGACGGAGCAGTGACAAGCCGGCGATGTACAATGACAAGAGTTTATTAATAACAATTACTATCTACATCGTAAACAACTGGTCGAGACTATTCCAACGAGGTGGAAGTAGTCTTGAGCCAGCAATGTATTTACTAGGGAGGTGACACTAAAACGTCTGAATAGAGGTGAGAGCGATTAGCGTGCACTGACTAGTACCTACTTTCGATACACATAAGTTTGGCTTCGATCCTGATGTCAATATTTCTCAACGAACAAACGTCAGCATGAAGTGACCTACAGACAGCGCCATCTAGCGTGTGACGGCGCAAGCGTCACTCGCAGTTGCGGCTGCATTATGGTTGCGCGCCGAGCCGTGCAGTACTAGTAGCGACTCCTATTGGTGAGGGGCCTCTGCTTTTGTTGTTTACCCTGTATTTTGTGTTACAGACTCCCCCTCTGTCCATGAAGTCGTCCCGACGAGTAGGACAGGACTGATTAAGTTTTATTGACGAGATTTGCTTTCTGTGTTCGAATAGTTGCGCTCAGGTTTGGTTAAAAGGCGACTTGCATACTCTATGGGGTGTTCCGTTTCTCTCTCCCCCTGCACGAGACATACCCTAACTCTCTGAGCTCAAGGGAAAATACAGATGTGGATGGAAAGAGGTCATCATCACATCCATTCGATTCCAAATCATAGTCCTGGAGGCTGATCTTAGCATCTTCATACAATGCTTCTAATATGGGCGAGTACTTAGGCGGGAGCTTCGAATGCTTCTTATAAGGAGGAGGTGATGACAAATCGATCCTCTTCAACGGTCCATAGGCCGTTCGAAGCTGGCTGCGGTGTTACTTTCTGGAAGCGAAAGGAATAAGGAGTACGCACTTCCCGTTGCCATGAAGGCTACTCCTTCTCCAAATTTGACGAAGCTCTCTTGATAGAGTTCAAACTCGTTAAAGGGATCTTCAATGAAAGACCAGGTATATTGCGGCAAATTGAGGACAATATGAGCATCATGAATGAAGCCGACTCCGAGTAGGGTCCGGTTGTGGCGTGACTCAGGCAGAACCAAGAATGTGGTGTGAACCATATGATCATTGATCTTTACTAGAGCCTGGGTGACCAGTACGGTTTGCGGCCTCTGAATGTCATCCGCCATTGTGATGCTCACTCCTAATTCCTTGAAAGTAAACCCTTTCTTCCGTAATTCACAGTACAGTGAGAATGAAGCAATACTCGATTTGGCGCTGGTATCCAAATAAGCAACAATAGTTCTTTTGACAGTAGTAATACGTCCGGAGCGCGTAACGAACGTTGGACTTTTCACTACCCTTGCCGTTCCGGATCCTCGTCCACTCATTAATGAAGTAAGTCGTCTCGTGAGTGTCGTAGCGTTGCTCGTAGCGTGGGGCCGGGAACCGTAGCTCGTAGCCGATGACGTAGCGAGACGCGTAGCACGACGATGACATCACGTAGACGGGCCTCACGTATAGGGCGCCAGTGTAATGCGGGGAAACGAAGACAGCCCAATATACATTATGAATGTTTAATATAACGAATAACTATTATACAATCTACTAGAGAGCAACTGTAATAGTTCTTGGATATCCCAACAGACTGAGGTGGAACTACCCTAAATAATGACAGTAGGCTCAACACAATCAGATACTAAAACGTCTCACTGGGGTGAAACCGCATAGTATGCTTGTATGTGTTAGTCCCATGGAAGTAATAAGTCCTACGTACAACGGGAATGAACTGTAGTCGCAAAATTGAAGCCGAACGAGAGCTCAGTAACTGTACCTCTTATCCCTCTCTGGCGATGGTCGATTGGTTGGATGGTTCATGTGGGGTTGTCAGTAGCGTTGAAAAAGTCCGGAAAAATTCCCGTTTATTTTTCGGAAATTTATGGACAAAAACCACGAAACTTTCCGCTCTTACTTTTTCGAAAACAACGATTAAAACCGAAAAAAATGAAATTGATAAAAACGAATGAAGTTTTCGGTTTAGGTTAATTTCGTCCACATTCCCACTTCGTCCACATTCCCATTTCTCCACATTCCCATTTCGTCCACATTCCCATTTCGTCCTTATCCCACTTCGTCCACATTCCCACTTAGTTAACATTCCCATTTCGTCCACATTCCCGCTTAGTCAACATTCCTAGCTGATTTTAATGGGGTTTTCGCTAGCACTTAGCTAAAATTCTCAGGGAAGATTTTATTTATTTTTGTGATGAAGGTATTCATGTTAAGAAAAATACTTGCTAAGCACGGTGCGGATCAATACTATTCATCTTACACTACCAATTTCGTTACTATTTTGTTACGAAATGGGAATGTGGACGAAATGGCAATGTGGACGAAATGGGAATGTGGACGAATAGGGAATGTTGACGATGTGGGAATGTGGACGAAATGGGAATGTGGACGAAATGGGAATGTGGAAAAAATGGGAATGTGGACGAAATAGGAATTGATTGTTGACGAAATGGGATCGCTGACGAAGTGGGAATGTGGACGAGATGAGAATGTGGTCGAAATGAACCTAAACGCTTTGACATTGTTATCAGCAATCAAAGAACAGTGTCACTTTAAAGAAATTGTAAAATATCGTTTTGAACGCATTTATTTCTAATTAAATTTTAATTTTAATTGTAGTGGAATTGATATTGATAATATTTATTAAGTATACTGTTCTTCTATTCGGTAAAAATGCTGCGTGTCAAAAGTGGTGTTTGGGGACATTGGGAAACAATCGATTAATAAATTATTTTTTATTCGGACTAATTTACACCTACACACGGACTACACCGACGACATGGAGGCAGAAATTATTGAAATAAATGAGAGTGACAGTGAATAAAAATAAATAAAATTTAATGTAAAATTTTTGTCCATTCCGTCCATTCCGTCCATCCCGTCCATCCCGTCCATCCGTCCATCCCGTCCATTCCGTCCATCCCGTCCGTCCCGTCCATTCCGTCCATCCGTCCATACGTCCATCCCCTCTATCCCGTCCATCCCGTCCATCCAGTCCATCCCGTCCATCCCGTTCATCCCGTCCATCACGTCCATCCGTCCGTCCGTCCGTCCGTCCGTTCGTCCGTCCATTCATCCATCCATCTATCACATGTAGCAGACGATTACTTTTGATTGGTCCAATAGTGTCGTTTCAGCACGCCAGGAATGAAATTCAGAAATTATCTTTCAAAAAGTCGTATCGTATTTTGAAATACATATACTGATACGTCCTGTTTTCGATTAGTGTAACATTGTTGTCGTGTTTGCGCGCCATAAATGAGTCAGCTTTTAAATGTACATATATAGGCAGTTTTGGGTACTGGATTTAGGTTATCTATGGCCACATTTTCGAGCAGTGTCGTGAAAATAATATTGCTTTAACATGTCGGTAATAAATTATTATTTATATTTAGAAACATTTTAGAAGTAAATGTTTTTACTTCATTACATTACATCAATCGCATATTGTTCTACAAAAAACGAAAGAATTAAAATCAACTTAACTCAGGCAACTCTAAGTTACTGTTAGAACGGGACACAGCGTTCACTGGTTGCCCTCTCACTCGGCTAAACTCGGCTTCATTTTTATTTTGCGCGCAACAAGACTCTTACGACCTTAGCATAAAGTTTAATTTTCTTTATTTTCGGAGACACTTTTTGTCGCAGTACTTAGTCCAGTTTAGGTAGTAGGTCCATGGTTAGTCCCTAGCCGAACTGAATAATCACGATGGCTTGTGTTGAGGTCATGATTCTGCGTAGACCAAACGTTAGCGCCATCTAATTTGCCTGGTGGCGCCATCTCTTGGAGCGCAGCGTAAATGATGTACGTAGTATGGGCGCGGGTGGTGTGAGATGATTGCGTACGGAGGACTGCTAGCGACATCTAGTGTTGTCGTGCTACAACGTCTATTTATACATTATACGCATGGACCTACTACCTAAACTGGACTAAGTACTGCGACAAAAAGTGTCTCCGAAAATAAAGAAAATAAAACCTTATGCTAAGGTCGTAAGAGTCTTGTTGCGCGCAAAATAAAAATGAAGCCAAGTTTAGCCGAGTGGGAGGGCAACCAGTGAGCGCTGTGTCCCGTTGTAACATAGACTTAGAGTTGCCAGAGTTAAGTTGATTTCAATTCTCTCGTTTTTTGTAGAACAATATGCGATTGATGTAATGTAATGAAGTAAAAACATTTACTTCTAAAATGTTTCTAAATATAAATAATAATTTATTACCGACATGTTAAAGCAATATTATTTGTAGCTACGTGTAAAGCCTTATTAACGCAAAAATTTTGCTATTGTCGTATCGGTTTTCTTTTATTTGTCTGAAATACGGACACCTGTAGCTTTGAAAAAGTCGGAAAAATCAAATTTTTTTTCGGAAGTTTTCGAAGCTTTCGTTTTTTTTCCGATTTTTCGGGTTTTTTAAGAAAAATAAGAAATAAATCATTAAATTTTATTTATTTTCTATTCACTGTCACTCTCATTTATTTCAATAATTTTTGCCTCCATGTCGTCGGTGTAGTCCGTGTTCACGTAGCAATAAATAAATTAAATAATTATCTAGGATTAAATTAAATAGCAAGAAAACACTATCATAAACACAACCTCATCTTAAAAATTGTAAATAACTAGTTTTAATATTAGTGAACATTTAGTTACAAAACTACCCGATAGATGGCGCTGTACGTCATTTACATCGCGCAAGCGTTGTGCTACCTTGCAACCTATAAGTAGTTTGGTCGTTTTTGAATTAAATGTAAAAGGCGAAAGATTTATTCGTTTTGAAGGGAAACCAGAAAAAAAATGAATTAAATGTACTTTGTATGTAACCTTATCGTGGTTTGATTTACACTCAACACTACTGGGTCGCCTTTTGGATAGTACAGTACGGTCGTGTACAGTCCGTTTGTAGGTGTAAATTAGTCCGAATAAAAATTAATTAATTAATCGATTGTTTCCCAATGTCCCCAAACACCACTTTTGACACACGGCATTTTTACCGAATAGAAGAACAATATACTTAATAATTAATATAACTATCAATTCCACTACAATTGAAATTAAAATTTAATTAGAAATAAATGCGTTCGAAACGATATTTTACAATTTTTCAAAGTGGCACTTATCTTTGATTGCTGATGACAATGTCAAAGCGTTTAGGTCCATTTCGACCACATTCTCATTTCGTCCACATTCCCACTTCGTCAGCGATCCCATTTCGTCCACAATCAATTCCCATTTCGTCCACATTCCCATTTTGTACACATTCCCATTTCGTCCACATTCCCGTTTTGTCCACATTCCCACATCGTCAACATTACCATTTCGTCCACATTCCCATTTCGTCCACATTGATTTAGACGACCAGATGGCCTAGTGGTTAGAGACCCTGACTATGAAGCTTGAGGTCCCGGGTTCGATTCCCGTATCGGGGCAGATATTTGTATGAAAAATACGAATGTTACTTCTCGGGTCTTGGGTCTTGGTAATATGTATTTAAGTATGTATCTATCTGTATAAGTATGTTTATCCGTTGCCTAGTACCCATAACACAAGCTTTGCTAAGCTTACTATGGGACTAGGTCAATTGGTGTGAATTGTCCCGTGATATTTATTTTATTGCCATTTCGTCCACATTCCTATTTCGTAACAAAATAGTAACGAAATCGGTAGTGTAAGATGAATAGTATTGTCCCGCACCGTGCTTAGCAAGTATTTTTCTTAACATGAATACCTTCATCACAAAAATAAATAAAATCTTTCCTGAGAATTAAGCTAAGTGATAGCGAAAACCGCAATAAAATCGGCTAGGAATGTTGACTAAGCGGGAATGTGGACGAAGTGGGAATGTTGACTAAGTGGGAATGTGGACGAAGTGGGAATGTGGACGAAGTGGGAAAAGGACGAAGTGGGAATGTGAACGAAATGGGAATGTGGACGAAATGAGAATGTGGACGAAGTGGGAATGTGGACGAAATGAACCTTAACGTGTCAAAGTACCCGCTGGCACTAAGAAAAAAAATTAAAACCTTAAAAAAGTATGTACTTACCAATTCTAATTAACAACATTCATATAGAAAACTTCATTCGATTTTTTCCATTTCATTTTTTTCGGTTTTAATCGTTTTTTTCGGAAAAGTAAGAGCGGAAAGTTTCGTGGTTTTTTCCATAAATATCCGAAAAAAACGGGAATTTTTCCGGACTTTTTCAACGCTACTGACAACCCTACATGAACCATCCAACCAATCAACCATCGCCAGAGAGGGATAAGAGGTACAGTTACTGAGCTCTCGTTCGGCTTCAATTTTGCGACAACAGTTCATTCCCGTTGTACGTAGTACTTATTACTTCCATGATTATAGGTAACAAACTTTTAAACCTAGTTACCTACACTGTTCATGTTGCTAATTAAAGTTGGTTATCTACCTTCTTTCGTCCTTCGGAAATCGAAAAAAACTCCTTTCCTTATCTTTGGCTGTTGCCGATCACCCATACAATGCACAATATATTACCATTTCGCAAAAGTTTAGTACCGTGCGGCCGACATGCATCGCGTTGCGCACCCGACTGGTGAACTGCGGCGTCATGCAAGCAATCGGCGCCTTGGGGGGAGGGGTAACTCGAATCGGTGCGGGCCGGAGCGTGTCCATTCTGTACGTTAGTACTATTATATATTCTGTGTTATCAAGTAAAGATTAAATTTTTATCTGGAATGTCCATCAGGTGCAGAATATATTAGTAAAGAAAATTTTTATTTTCCTAACCACACTGAAATCAATTACCCCCTTATCTGGTACAGACGTCAAATTGCAGCTCAATATTTCTTTCCACAAGTGGTGAGTAATTACTTTTTTCATGGACTCCATCTCATGTCATATCAAAAACTTGGGCATCGTCGAACATGGTTTAAGATGCCTCTGCCATTATCAATTTTGATACCTAGACGGATGGACAAACAGACTGTGTTTTGAAAGATTATAAAAAGTAAATTAACTAGAGATCTTATTATTAGGACTCCGAGTTGCAACTTGCATCGCAATATACAGGTAAGTATTTAAATAGCAACAATACTAATAGCCAGCCTCCTAAAATGTCCTAAAAAATTCATTTATGAGGAAATTTCTTTTTTTACTACAATATACTTACACACTCACGTGGTTCCTGGTTGGTAACGAAAAGAAACTTTCCATACATATGAATCAGGACATTTTGGGAGGCTGTGTTAGTTACAGAGCAAGAGCCCGTGGACGCCAGACCTTCGCCATTTTATAAAAGCTGAAAGTTTGTCAGCGCATGCTCCCAACACTGGTGAGAACGATGGACAAATATGAAGTTTGGGTTGCAGCGGCTTTGGCAGATAAACGGTACTAAAGGTGTGTAAAATACCGACCTACTTTCGTCAAATAATAAAATGCGATTTTTTGGTATTACTTTCAGACACTTAACATAGTGGCAACCCCTTGCCATACACCCTTAATGTTCATGAAATTATAATTCTACTTACGTTTAAGTATAAAAGCTGATTTTTAGGGTTCCGTGCTCAAAGGGTAAAAACGGGACCCTATTACTGAGACTTCGTTGTCCGTCCGTCTGTCACCAGGCTGTATCTCGGGAACTATCATAGCTAGAGAGTTGAAATTTTCACAGATGATGTATTTTGGTTGCCGCTATAACAACAAATACAATACAATACAATGACTCTTTATTGTACACCAGGAATAGTAAGCAATACAGAAAATAGGTACACAGAGAGAAAGTTACAAGGTAAGCAATAGGCGGCCTTATCGCTTAAGAGCGATCTCTTCCAGGCAACCATTTAACAGAAAGAAGGAAGGACTCGTTTACAGCAGGTGGTGCATCAACAGTGGATCAGAAAATTAAAACGCAACAAAAATAGTACATCTACTCATGCATAATATAGTACTTACATTATAATAGGTACACGTCTAAAACAAATATAAGTAGTGGGATAAATAAACTATAACAAAGCTAATACAAACAAATATTAAAATATAGAATAAAATAAATATTTAAGGCGGCTCCCATACAACAAACGTGATTTTTTTGCTCTTTTTTGCTCGATATTGATAACGGCAACAGGTAGACGCTTGAAATATTCACAGAATATTTAGTTATATATTTGCTTTAAATATAAATTATTTAATTAAAATAAAATAATACAAGAAACGTGATTTTTTCCCCGTTTTAAAAGATAATGTTACGGAACCCTTCGTGCGCGAGTCCGACTCGCACTTGGCCGGTTTTTAGGGTTCCGTACTCAAAGGGTAAAAACGGAAACCCTATTACTGAGGCTCCGCTGTCCGTCCGTCCGTCCGTCTGTCTGTCACCAGGCTGTATCTCGGGAACCGTGATAGCTAGAGAGTTGAAATTTTCACAGATGATGTATTTCGGTTGCCGCTATAACAACAAATACTAAAAATGCAATAAAATAAATGTTTAAGGGGGCTTACATACAACAAACGTGATTTTTTTGCTCGTTTTTGCTCGATATTGATAACGGCAACAGGTAGAAGCTTGAAATATTCACAGAATATTTAATTATGTATTGACTTTAAAAATAAATCATTAATGAACTAAAACAATTACTTTGCTCACCCGCGACCTTACAATAGTTACGTTTATGCAAGAAATGTGTGTTCATGCAGTTCCTCCACCTCCACACTGTACGAACACACACAAATCACATAAACACAACTATCACCACCACATTTCTTGCATAAACGTAACTATTGTAAGGTCGCGGGTGAGCAAAGTAATTGTTTTAGTTCATTAATATGGACCTCCGCAAAGTAACGCCTGATTCAATAAAATAAATCATTAAATTAAAATTAAAAAATATTTTAGGGGGCTCCCATACAACAAATGTGATTTTTATAGATCAGCATCAAATAATAAGATTGGATTCGAGTCAACATGTGAATCAGGTTCCCTTTTCTTCAGAGATGCAAAACGATTTTCAAAGAATGTTGCGTCTCTAGATTTTATTACCCTTTTAGGATTTTCAGGATCACGGAATAAATACGTGTTGGGATCTTCTGAATATCCAACAAATATGCCTTCCTCAGCTTTTAAATCTAGTTTCTTTCTGTGACAAGCAGGTATATGAACAACTAGCTTTTGCCCGCGGCTTCGCTCGCGTGTACCATGAGTATTCCAAAGAACCAAGATATCAAGCAAGCAAGCATACAGGCAAGCAAGCAAGCATGCAAGCAAGCATGCATGCACGGAAGCAAGCAAGCATGCATGCACGGAAGCAAGCAAGCGTGCAAGAAAGCGTGCAAGTAAGCGTGCAAGCAAGCGTGCAAGCAAGCCCGACTAAACTTTCTTTATATACAATAATATAAAACCTATTATTACTTTCCCCTGTCCTGCATTAGGTATAATTCAATGTTTTCTTACCTTCTACGGAAACTTGAGTAACTGGAAGCGCTGTGTACCTACTTAGCATTGATATTATACATATTATAGTATCTTGTTAAGGTGTTGTGTGACCTAACCGTTAAGGAGTTATACCTTCCATCATCAGCTCATCTGAATAACCAGAAAGAATACAACTAAAGGTCTATACGTGCATATGATATTTAAAGAAACTTCCTGTAACTCTTAACCGTTAAGGAGTTTAACCTTCCATCATCAGCTCACCTGGATAACCTGAAAGAATACAACTATCGGTCTATACGTACCTATAATATTTGAAAAAATATCCTCAACTCCTAACCTTTAAGGAGTTTTACCTTCCATCATCAGCTCATCAACATAAGATGATGTCTACCAGACGCAAACAATTAAATAGCTTGAGAAAATATATGAAAAACGTAATGCGTGCCTACTAAATTTGAGGGTTGCCCTCGATTTCCCGGAGATCCCGTCATCAGATCCTGTTTTTGTGACAATGGGACCATCTCAGGAGTATATTGTATTCTTTCGAATAAAAAAATAATTTTTATAATCGGTCCACAATTGATCGAGAAATCGGTGAACATACACCTACATAAAAAAATACATAAAGTGGAATGCATAACCTCCTCCTTTTTTTGAAGTCGGTTAAGGAGCCCTTTGCGGCCTACTTACAGTATAAACTTATGAATTTTGAAATTTTAGCTTTGTACAACCAGTAAAACGCAAAATCCCGTTTTTTCCCGTTCCCGTAAGAATTTCGGGAAATGCTTTCTTAATGCTCCCCTACACTCCCCAAGGAACCCACTTGCCAAATTTCAGCTTTCTATGACCAGTAAAACGAAAAATCCCGTTTTTCCCGTTCCCGTGGGAATTTTGGAAAGTTCTCTTTCAATGCTTCCTTACACTCCCCAAGCAACCTACATGCCGAATTTTAGCTTTCTACGACCAGTAAAACGAAAAATCCCGTTTTTCCCGTTCCCGTGGGAATTTTGGAAAGTCCTCTCTCAATGCTCCTCTACCTTCCCCAAACAACCTACATGCTGAATTTCAGCTTTCTACGACCAGTAAAACGAAACATCCCCTTTTTTCCGTTCCCGTGGGAATTTTGGAAAGCCCTCTCTCAATCCTTCTCTACTCTACACTCCCCAAGCAACCTACATGCCGAATTTCAGTCTTCTACGACCAATAAAACGAAAAATCTCGTTTTTTCCTTATCCCGTGGGAATTTCCGAAAATCAATAAAACTATTTTTTACTATTATAATTACCTACTTTTATGCCAAATTTGAAGAGTCTAATAATTATAGTTCATAGGATCCCGTTGAACTGAATATATAAATCCCGTTTTCTCCTTATCCCGTGGGAATTTTGAGAAATCCTGAAATTAATGTTTAAACTAATGTAATACCTACTTGTGTATCAAATTTGAAGAGTCTAGTTATTATAGTTACTGAGATAGGGTCACTCGGAATCGAATATATAAATCACGTTTTTTCCCGTTCCCGTGGGAATTCCCAAAAATCCTTCCTTAGTGGATGTCTACATTGTATAAGGTATCTATGTGCAAAATTTCAAGTCTCTAGGTCCAGTGGTTTGGGCTGTGCGTTGATATATCAACAGTCATTTAGTTTATTTAGACATTTCAACCCCATCGCACCCCATCCAGGGAGATGGTATTTTACGTCCGCCACGTCGGATTTTAAAACCGTTGTTGTTTTCGTAACCAGTGACCCGATAAACCATAGAAACAATACCCATGTTGATTTTCAGACTTTGTCCCCCCATTTCCCCCTTTTAGGGGTTGAATTCCCAAAAAACCTGAAACACGTGTTTAATCATTTATCGTTAGGAGTACTTCTGTTAAGTTTCGAGTAAAATAGTCGAACTAATCTTGTTTCCCCATACAAACTTTGGACCCCCGTTTCACCCCCTTAGGGAATGAATTTTGAAAAATCCTTTCTTAGTGCACCCCTAGACCTTATAAGGAACCTACGTGCCAAGTTTGGAATCTCTAGGCCCAGCGGTTTGGGCTGTGCGTTGATATGTCAGTCAGTCAGTCAGTCAGTCAGTCAGTCAGTTTCTTCTTTTATATATTAAGATAGCTCTACATCCAAACACTTTTAGATGACTCAAATCACTTTTAGGACCACACCATCGGTCGTAAGGTATCTGTCCGTCTAAGGCTCTATAAGGAGACCTATTTTTCAAGTATACTGCTGCCTTGAATGCATCTTCCCAGTATGCTTTAGGTAATGAGCTCTCAGCTAACATCGATCTTGCCTTTTCTACAATTGAGCGAAAAGTTCGCTCCGCAGTCCCATTTTGTTGCGGACTGTACCTAACTGTAGTTTGATGCTCGATCCCTTTAGAAGCGAGATAATCAGCAAATTCTTTATTTACATATTCTTTACCGCCATCTGTCCTAATAGCCTTTTCTCAAACATGCTTTGAAATGTATGAGTTAAAATAAACAACAAACTTCATGGCTTCATTTCGTAGCCATGAATTTTGTTGTTTATGGCTCCCTACATTACTTCTTGCCTTCTTGGCCTAGGCCATAAAAGTAAGTATGAAAAACCATTATTGTTCGCTGCTGTAACTTTTTAAATTTGCTTACTAACATGGATAGATGGATGTATGGATGGATGGATGTATGGATGTATGGATGTATAGATGTATGGATGGATGTATGGATGTATGGATGGATGTATGGATGGATGGATGTACGGATGGATGTATGGATGTATGGATGGATGGATGTATGGACGATGACGATGACGATGACGATGACGATGACGATGACGATGACGATGACGATGACGATGACGATGATGATGATGATTATTTTTGTCTACCTCGGTAAAGCTTATACCTACCTCATGAGACCCCGTTATCTTGTCGCTCTGAAATTGTTTTTCAGTAGAGCGAGAATGTTTTTTTTATCGACCTTTTTGATATCGATGTTTATAATGCAATTGAATTTTTGCCATGTCAAAAAAGAATTACAATTTATAAGGGATAACATGTCAAATTTATCGCAAGCAATCCCAAAATTAGAGAGACAATCAATCGAGCTTTTAGAATCAATTGCCGTAGTAAGTGATGTAAAGAAGCAGTTGTTGAAGTTAGTTTTGCATGAAAAGGGAAGGCATATTTATAAAAAGCTATCTTTATCATTTAAAAAAAATGTTGGATATCATACATTGCAAAAAATTGATATGCTTAACAGAGGCATAGAAATAGAAGTAATGAACGACGATCCATGCAAACCCAGCCTCCAATACTTCTCTTTATTTAAGTACGCTCCCATTACATCTGTCGCATCGGAAAGAAGTTTTTATATTTTAAAATGGATCTTTTCAAATAGAAGACTCAGCATGACTTCAAAAAAAGTAGAGCAACTTTTATTTCTTCGTTTATTATATATATTTTTATACAAAAGTAATAGTACCAATAGTGACTCCTCTTTGAAATTATCAGTGACATACAGTATCGACATTTAGATAGTCGATAAAAAAAACATTCACGCTCTACTGAAAAGTAATGACAGTGCGACAAGATAACGGGCTCTACTCATGATTCCTCAAAATGCTCATTCCGAAACGACATAAGTGACCTAACCGTTTGTGTCAGAATCTGTAGTTACTCAGACAGTCAGAGTGCTCATGTTGTGTTGCATTTGCCCGGGGAACATTTACAGTGCAATCTAATGTGTACAGACCACCACAGGGCGAAGTATGAAGAACTGAATCACACAAAAATTTGCATCATTTTTATAAAAAGTACAACCATTATTATCAAAAATACATATAAAGCCCTTTTGAACTGCTTTCTGTACAGATAATAAATTAGCTTTTAATTCTGGTACAAAAGCTACATCGCGTATCATGTCCACCGATTTATCAGGTGTATTAATTGAGATATTTCCTACTCCACAACACTTAATTCGTTCGCCATTTGCGACAGTAACATTTCCATTATCTGAAGTTGTAAAATTATGAAACCAATCTCTTCTAGAAGTCATATTATTATGTTTGGTAGCACAAGAGTCAACGTACCACACATCCTTTTCTGAACTAGAAGTATTCAGTGCTGTATACGAAGAAGCTTCTTTGTTAGGTAAAACATTTGTCTTCTTCCGCAGACGACAATCCGGTCTCTTGTATCCTGGTAGTCCTGGTACATTAGAATCATAACATACAGTATTACCTTAGTCTTCGTAGGCTTTCTGTAAGGACTTCCAGGCTTCGGCCGCAGTTTTTGCTCTCTTTACGTGAGTGATAACTGATAGCAGCACCGTCTACTGTAAGGCATATTTAGCAAGTTGCTTTACAAACATACCTCGCCTTTAATGATGTGGATGTTCCATCGCCTTCGGAATATCCTATTACGGTATACTATAAATCTACGTGGATAAGAAAATTTCGCATCTTAAATTTCCACGTTGGATACCCATCTTTGTTTTTAAGGCACAATGAGGGAACTCCGGACTGCAACTGTTTGTAAACATTACCACCATCTCCACTTTCGCCTGACATTTTGTCACGTCAGTGTTTGTACCACCCTGTATAACTAAATATTCTGTGAATATTTCAAGCGTCTACCTGTTGCCGTTATCAATATCGAGCAAAAAAAGAGCATAAAAATCACGTTTGTTGTATGGGAGCCGCCTTAAATATTTATTTTATTCTATATTTTAGTATTTTTTGTTATAGCGGCAACCAAAATACATCATCTGTTAAAATTTCAAACTCTCTAGCTATCACGGTTCCCGAGAAACAGCCTGGTGACAGACGGACGGACAGGCGGACGGACAGACGGACGGACAGCGAAGTCTCAGTAGTAGGGTCCCGTTTTTACCCTTTGGGTATGGAACCATAAAAATCAGCTTTTATACTTTAACGTAAGTAGAATTAAAATTTCATGAACATTAAGGGTGTCTGGCAAGGGGTTGCCACTATGTTAAGTGTCTGGCAATGAATAACGTGATTTTCAATAACATTCTGAAGGTCAAAAAACCGGCCAAGTGCGAGTCGGACTCCCGCAAGAAGGGTTCCGTACAATTATCTATAAAAATCAAGTTTGTTGTATGGGAGCCCCCTTAAATATTTTTTTTTATTTTAATTTAATGATTTATTTTTAAAGCCAATATATAATTAAATATTCTGTGAATATTTCAAGCGTCTACCTGTTGCCGTTATCAATGTCGAGCAAAAACGAGCATAAAAATCATGTTTGTTGTATAAGAGCCTACTTAAATATTTATATTATTCCATTTTTTAGTATTTGTTGTTATAGCGGCAACCAAAATACATCATCTGTGAAAAATTCAACTCTCTAGCTATCATGGTTCCTGAGATACAGCCTGGTGACAGACGGACGGACGGACGGACGGACGGACAGCGGAGCCTCAGTAATAGGGTTTCCGTTTTAACCCTTTGGTTACGGAACCCTAAAAATCGCACTTTATTATTTGACGAAAGTAGGTCGGTATTTTACACACCTTTAGTATCGTTTATCTGCCAAAGCCGCTGCAACCCAAACTTCATATTTGTCCATCGTTCTTACCAGTGTTGGCAGCATGCGCTGACAAACTTTCAGCTTTTATAAAATGACGAAGGTCTGGCGTTCACGGGCTCTTAGTCCATTAGCCTCAGATGCATTCTCGTTACTTACCTGTAAAATTCTATGCAATTCAGAGTTCAAAACTAAATATATAAACTTATACATGCTGATTTTTTAATCGGTGATCGTTGAAAAATATTAATTTCTTAATTATCTCAAGCAATTAAATCACTGTTTAGTTCAAAAACCGGCCAAGAGCGTGTTGAACATGCCCAGGATAGGGTTACGTAGCCGGTTATGAAAAATTCTTTATATAAGATAAGATAGATAAGATAAGATAATTTATTCAAATAATTTCAGTACAAATAACTAGAAATACGATTATTTTACAAAAGGCCTATGTAACACGCGTGCCTGCACTAGGGTTACTAGGGAACTCTGTGTCGCAGGCAACCATCTGCCAAGAGAAATATTTCTCTAATTGTAGCTTATATATATTGCGTACCATAATCGCCTTCAGCAACTACCGCACCCACTTCAATGTGCTGTTATTTGAACGTTAGCTTTGTTTATGATATTGATTGCTTCAATTTTTTTTATAATTTTGCTATTAATTATACCGACGGTGGAAAGGAGAAACCCTTTGTGTGTAATTTTTGAACTTTACAGGAGAGCATTTAAAAAAAATGTTTCTTTTACAAAATAACATAACTTTTTTTCTAGCCGGTTTAGAAAATTGCGATATATGCACGTGTTATTTCAAATTGCAATATCTATTTTATCAACAATAACCTTATCCTCAAAGCAGAGGAACTTCTGAAATAAATGTCGGTCCCTCCGACGCATACTATTAAAAACCGGCCAAGTGCGAGTCGGACTCGCGCACGAAGGGTTCCGTACAATTATCTATAAAAATCACGTTTGTTGTATGGGAGCCCCCCTTAAATATTTTTTTATTTAAATTTAATGATTTATTTTTAAAGTCAATATATAATATAATTAAGCTTTTTTACCCGCGGCTTCGCTCGCGTGAACCATAAATATTTCAGAGAAGCATGCAATGAAGCAAGCAAGCAAGCTCCCTTTTCCATTATCAGTTTGTCATCTCCCTCCCAGACTCCTTCTGACACTGTAGAGTACCTTTTCTTGAGTTATAACTCTTTGTCATGTACAAAAGTCCTTCTTGAAGTTTTTTATTCTGCATCTCTTCACGTCAATTATTTCTCATCTTTTGAAAAACTGATTGAGGACTTAAAAGCATCATTCGAGCATAACATCATTATGGGTTATTTTAATACCTGCCTTCTTAAAGATGATTTCCGTTCTAAAACCCTCAGATCTCTTATAGGGTCATGCAATATGAGTATTCTTCCTTCTGACGCAACGCATCATTTTCCAAATTGTACCACTTCTTGATCTCAATCTGGTTTCATCTCTTGCTCATGTTGCGAACAGCAAAAGGTAGACGCTTGAATTATTTACAGAATATTTATTACATATTTACTTTAAAAACAAATAATTAAATTAAAATAAAAAATATATTTAAGGGGGCTCCCATAAATATACGTGATTTTTTTTGCCACTTTTATAGATAATGGTACGGAACCCTTCGTGCGTGAGTCCGACTTACACTTGGCCGGTTTTTTAAAGACTCGTTCCGATACTGCACCCGCTGTATTTATCACAATGTTCAACATTGCTAAAATTATTAATTATTAAGCCATTATAGAGACACATGTTAAGCTATTTATTTTTTCTACAACATTTTTACTACCTACCTATTTGATTATTTAAAAATATAATCCAATTATTAAAAAAAATACATTAATTAAATTTTCTCAAAAATATCCGTAAAAGTTGACATTATTCTTTACATATCAAACGTGAAGTGCATAGTTTATGGTCAGTAAAAAAATTAAAAAGTTAAAAACATTGCAGGCTCGATAAACTCGACAACAATGTCGCATACAAATTCCATTATTGTCGAGTCTCAAACTTTTTAAAAAGTTAAAACGGTCATGGTAATAAGTTGGCACTATTCGTATACAGCCATCTCAAATGACCGGTATCAGTTGTTTTGTTGGAACTCCAGACTTTTTTTATTGTGTTTGAAACAGCTTGTGGTGTTTTCGGTATAAAAATACACCTGCAGTTTTTTTTTAATGAAAAAAGGCGGGAAAGGATTTAATGACATTAAATTTTATGTGATTTGCAATTCTTTGTACCTATTTAAGGTAATAAAAGTTTATTCTATTTTTTTTCCTTCACCATTTTTGAGAAAAGCTTTATATTAGTCTCGGCTGGAATAGCAATTGCTGGCTTCGTATTAGTTAAACGGACTCGCAAGCTCGTCCGTTTAATACTCATACTCAGCCAGCAATTGCCTACTTCTAGGCCACGACAATAATGTACTATTAACCCTTTATTTGGCAAGGATATAAAAAATGAAAATGTTATACTTTGTTAAGTTTTCTATCAATGTAGGTGCAAAATATGTTCAGAAAATTCAAAAAAAATTGTAGTTTCTATAGTTTTCCGGAAAACTAATGTATATCACAGTATACGTTGCCAAAGAAGCGGAGTTCAGTGTCTATAAGGTCTTGTATACTGTGATAAACAATACCAAATATGATGAAAAATATTTTTTACGAAAAAATAACAAATAACTAGGGTTTTCTTATTATGCTTCTAAACGTTTAGTATGAAAGTCTAAAAAAAAACAATTTCTGGGGCTTTTCCCATCGACCAAACCAAGCTTTTTGTTGCACTTTATGCAAAAGACAGTTGTCGTTTTCTGGCAAAATCTCCATTGCCTCATGATTTTGAATGAAATGAAATGTCCTGCGTTGTTATTATTTATAGGATTCGTGGACCTGTCTACTCTTGGTTTTTGATTGGACATTCTTTTGCGCTTTCATTTGTAGTTGTCCTGCTTACCGTACCTAGACAAGTTTGTATAAATTTCGTAACGCAAAACTATAAGGGGCTTATTTGAGATTGAATTTCTTTTAGCACAGTTATTTTTGTACATAATCCAGGCGTTACTCATACATATATCTAGTAACTGAGCATATACCCTACCCATGTACAGTCGCCATCATAAACATCGGAGCAGTCAAGGTGCTCTAAAATATCTGAACATGCACGCAGGCGATTGATAAAACGGTCGTGTTCAGATATTTATGACTACTTTGAATGCTCTGATGTTTATGATAGCGACTGTATCACCTTTTTTACAGTCCAAAACAAAGGTAGAATCGTCACAAGAAATGTCTTCGTACTCGTCATCTTTTTCTTCAACAGTGGCTGCATGTTTGCCAAACCAAACTTTTTTAGCTTCTTTGCTCTCTTGGCAAAGGAAACAATCTGTTTATTGATCCTTGTTTTTCGTATAGATAGTTTTGATGATGCCAGAGTCTCAATAAGTTCAATAACAGAAGGTAGAGATGGTAAAGATGAAATTTAGGGGATGCTGAAGTAGATGGGTTCCCTGGTCGGTGAATGACATAGGTAGAAGTCAAACGGGCATTTTCTTGTAATCACAAGTTGGTATTTTGTGGTCTAATTTGTTTATTAATTTAATTACAGTATTTTCATCATCTAGGATTTAAGTTAGTTGAGTCTTTCGAAAGGAGAGTCAAGAGCCGGTGTTGCAGAAGAACATTCAGGCGATGAAAGTAGTCTATGATAGTCAAGCTCTATTTTGTCATCGGACTTATCACTCGTTTCAAAAGGAGCATTTGTATTAGGTATTAGAGCAAATATTATACTGTACTGCACAACATGCTGTTAAAAAGCAAAAAAAAAACACAAAATCAACCAATAAACTCCAAAACTAAAATTAATGAGTATACTTGGCAAAGTATACCACGGTATACATACAAATCTAAAAGTTATCTTGCTTGTTATTGGCATTGTCTACTGTGATATACAAACAAGTTTAGAAGAACACAGATGACACAAAATTATGTATTTCAATCTAAAAACTAGTAATAGTCTACAAACATATACCTTTGAGCATATCAGAACCATCTTTAACCTTAAACATTGCCTTAAATGTAAAAAAAAAACAATAAAGTAGTCGACTTCCGACCCTCGGCCATTTTGGTATAAGATACACGAGGCTTGTATAGTGCTTTTCTCAAACATACAATGAAATAAATAAAGAACTTCAAGAAAATAATATTTATTTATTTATAAGGAAACTAAATCTAAACCAATAAAACAAAATCTGATGGCATTGTAGTCAATGCTTTATAATTATAATAATTAAAAAAAACGACACTTGTCAATTGTGACAACTGAAACCTGACCTATTTACATTCCCGCCAAGGAAAAATATTAAAAAAGACTCCAAAAAAGGATGAAGGAAGGAAGGTTTATTTCTAGAGAAATACAAGTAAACTAGATAAAAATATACCTATAACTAACATATTTATTACTATTAATTTATGTCAATCCATTTCCAACTGAGATTTAATAGAAAACAAATAATTCATAAATATTTTTTTCATACGCGTAGTGGCAGAGTGTCATAATGAACCAAAACGCAAATATTACTTATAGTTTTTTTTAATGGCTAAATGCCATGATGCCATAGACCTATAAAAGTCATGATGCTGTGTCACATGAAACAATACACGATCGCTTTCCTGGCCTAGACCTGCAATTCTGTATGAAAATCCATTACATAGCACTTATCTCACCGCGCCCATAACGTGATACGTCCCGGCCTATTATTTGGAACGTAAGGTTAACATTTCATTGCATCTTTGAGACAAAGTGATTTTCTGAATAGTCATTCATTATTTTTAAAAAATAGACTTTTTGATTCACGTATCTGTGACTTAAACGTGGTCGCCACCGAATACCGATCTATAAACATTGGCTCCTGATCACCGGTTAAAAATCATCGTGTAGGATTATCCGCGGTAGTTCCTTTGTCCGTTTCTTCGAAGGAACTATTGCGATTTTTTTTCGCACTAGTTCCTTCACAAGAGGTGCTTTCCTAGAACTGAAGGAATAAAGGCGAAAAATAAACGCAGTTCTTCCTTTAATTTTATAATAATTGTTACAGTCTTTGACAGCGCTCGCCATCATTATCTTAATTAATGTCATACCTATGCGCCAAAATGACATAGAGCAAACCGAGGTCATACAGAACGCAATAATTGATATGAAGTAGGAACACAGTATTTCCAGTCATGTACATTTATAAGGTTTTTTTTTTTTTAATGTAGTCCTTTGCAATAAAAATATATAATCCCTACTTTGTTTTTTTTTCTCTAAATCATTCCATTAAAATACTTACGGTTACACGGGTTGCAAGAGAATGAATATTAATAGAAGGTTGAAAGTCAGTACTACGACTTAAGGGGTGAGTCCCCAAAAAACGCTTGAAAGATGTTTGCGGTTTGCAATAATGCCACGAAATTCACCGTATATTTAATACTACAAAAAATATTTTAGAAACGTAATAGATGTATCTACAGGTTCACCGCGCTACATTTGTAAAATAATAATTAATTTCCGAGAAATAAAATCCCAAATTCTTTCAAAAACATCGAAATCGTCATTTTCTATTTACGCTTTTTAGATAATAATGAAACAAATTCATGAAAATCTCTTTGGTTGAATTGTAACACAAAAGTATGAAAAATATTATCACCGTTTCATTTTAGGCTAAATATAATCTCTATAATGATAATATGCGTCTAAACATTATCTATTTTTTACGCAAAAATGTTTGCCGTTTTACATACTTTTTACTATGGAGCGAACATTTCCCGTAATTCGATTTTTAAATAGCGATCGCGGCCGAAAAATATTCAGTGCTGTCAAGGAATCCAACGAGAGAGCACGCTCCGTTTGTAGCCGCGCACGCACACACTCGCACAAAATACTACTCCTGTGGTAGGGTAAGGGTGGATCCCGAGTGTTCGATTTCAGCTGTCAAAGAGGACAGACTTTTACTAAGGTAAGTAAGTTTTCTTAATAATTACAAGCTTTTATTTGTAATTATTGCAATCGTCGTATATAATTATGTGTGTTTTTAACACGTTTTTACAAGCTTTTATTTAAATTGCCCTGTTAGTTTAAGTCAAATCTTGCAAGCTTTATTTAACTCGCTTCTAGTGGTCGGATCGACTTGAAATTTGGTATGTGTAAAAAAACGAAAAAATAAAAATAAGTTTGTAACAGAATGTCTTGTGCCATCTTCTTTACTAATGTCCTTTTTGCCGATAGGAAAGTTCTTTCGTCCTTGTCAAACTCACTTTGCACCTGATTTATTATAAGAGTATTGTTAAATCTTATATCTTTATACTACCTATTTATTTGATGTCTGTATCAAGACAATGTCAACTTTTTAATTAAATGCGTGTTGTACTTTATAAACAATCGAATCGTCTCGCACGCAGGTTAGACGACTTCCAGCCTCCTGAACAAGCAGGATTCTGAAAGGGCTTTAGCACCGTAGACCACATACATACGTTCCAGCAGGTTATACAGAAAACCGAGGAGTACAAACGCCCCCTTTGCCTGACATTTATAGACTATGAGAAAACCTTCGATTCGATCGAGACTTGGGCTGCACTGCAGTCCTCCAACGGTGCCAAGTAGACTACTGGTACAGTAAATTACATCGAAGTGTTGAAGTGTCTATATAATAGCGCCACAATGTCCGTCCGACTTCAGGACCAGATGTCGAAGCCTATTCTATTGCAGCTGGGAGTTAGACAAGGAGATGTTATTTTTGCAAAACTGTTCACCGCTGCGCTGGAGCTGAAGGATGCTTTCAAGACTCCTGACTGGGAAGGGCGAGGCTTCAATGTAAATGGCGAATACATCACTCACCTTCGACCTAAGTGCGATGTTTTCTAACCTCGGGACGATCTCTGAGCGAGTTGGACTTTAATTGAACATAGACAAGGCGAAGGTCATGTCGACCGCCAATGTTGTACCATTTCCCGTCATAATTGAAGACTCTACGCTCGAAGTTGTTGACGACTATAACTACTTGGGATCAATCTTGGCATTACAATCCAATTAGTGGGTTTAACTTCAAGAAAGAGGTCAATCGACGAATTAGACTCGGCTGGGCAGCGTTAGGGAAGCTTCGCAATATCTTGTCAGCTAATATACCGCAATGTCTCAAGTCAAAAGTCTTTGACTAGTCTGTGTTGCCAGTGCTGACTTATGGCACTGAGACGTGGCCGCTAATGATGGGCCTCAGAAGAAAGCTCAAAGTCACTCAGAGGGCGATGGAGAGGGCTATGCTCGGAGTTTCTCTGCGGGATCGCATTAGATATTATAAAATCCGCGCAAGAACTAAAGTCACCGACATAGCTCGAAGAATCTCCAGACTCAAGTGGCAATGGGCAGGGCACATCACTCGTAGAACTGATGGCTGATGGGACAAAAAAAGTTTCTCAAGTGGCGTCCACGGACCGGAAGACGCAGTGAGGTAGGCCTCCAACAATATGGAAGACGACTTGGTTAAGGTTGCGGGATCGCGTTGGATGCGGATGGCACGGGACCAATCTGTTTAGCGAACCTTGGGGAGGCCTATGTTTAGCAGTGGACGTCTTTCGGCTGAAATGATGATGATGACTTGACAATAACTGCGCACTAGATCTCTGCTACGAGATTTAGAATTGGAATTGTAAATACACGGACAGGTCAACAATAATTTATTGAATCAGGCGTTACCTTTCAGAGGTCCATATCAATGAATTGAAACAACTTCTTTGCTCACCCGCGACCTTATAATAATTACGTTTATGCAAAAAATACGTGTTCATGCAGTTCCTCCACCTCCACACTGTACGAACACACACAAATCACATAAACACAACTATCACCACCACTAAACTACACGAGTTTCGAACTCAACCAGAGCTTATCTTCAGAGTAAGTATCGCAACCGTTTACTAAGCTGCATTAGCATATACATTTATTTTGCTTTCTTGCAATAAACGTAAGTATCATAATTTAAGGTCGCGGGTCAGCAATGTAATTCTTTCAGTTCTTTTTAGGTCAACAATAATAGTAATTTTGAATAAAGACATTTTCGATGTTTATATTTTTTTGATGTTATTAAAGTGCTGATTATTAATAAAAAGATCCTTTAATAATGTAAAATCGTTTTATTTGTACTTACACCAAGTTTGAATATCGAAACTCAACAAAATAATGTAGATTACATTTGTACAAAATCGGAAGGCGACTCTTTAATGTTCCCTTGTAAGTACTTACACTGGGACTCCACCCTTAGCTGACGGCTGTATAGCGTATCACGCAAAATGGTTCTGTGTAAGTGAAAACTGTCAATGTGCGTACGAAAAATAAATTCTCAAGGTCAGGGAACTCACTCTTAAAACATTAGACAGTATGTGACAACCAATTATTATTTTTTTATAGAAATTGTCACACTTTTCTTGTCTAGAGGTAATGCATCTAAAGAACAAATCCATCATCACAGAATCGCATGATTTCAGACACACTATACGCATTACATGCTATCATCGCATACTTTCAGCTTCTAAAATATAATGAGAGAACTAATATCAAGTGTATGAAATATACTTATTCCAAAGATAGACGAGGCATATTCATTTCACTGTAACATGGTGCGGGTGGCAGGTGACAAAACCACAGACTAGAGGAGGGGGGGTTTCAAAGGGGGGATGAAAATTTCATTGATTTTGCCGTAGAATGCACCTTTTTCAAGATATTTGACAAAAACACCGGTTCTCGTCCGATCACCGAGGTTAACGTCGGGCGCGGTCAGTACTTGAATGGGTGACCGCTTGGTTTTATTTTTGTTTTTTTTTTGGAAGCGTTTGTACTAAAACTACTTATTTTATTATTGCAAGCGAAAAAATCGAATATGCTTTAGACCACACGACTGAAGTAAAACTTCTTCAGCTTCACCTATATGATGTATATAATACACCGAGTCATATAGCTGGAGCTGAAGAAGTTTTACTTCAGGCGTGTGGTCTAAAGCACACTCGGTTTTTTTTTTATATGATGATGGTATGGATGAAAGAATTATAATTTTTGAAACTCCATTGGCTAAGCAACTGATAACAAAATATGAAGTTTTTTATGGCGATGGAATATTTTAGATAACACCGACACCCTTTTATCAGGTTTATACCTTGCACGTAGACATTACAAGAAATGACGAAGACACTGTCAGTTTTGTACCCCTTCTTTACATTCTGTTACCAAACAAATCAGAAACTACGTATAGAAGACTTTTTTAAAACTTAGAGACCAATTTAAAGTGAATATTAGAGTCTACAAATGTGATTTCGAATTGGCAACCATAAAAGCTGTCAAATATGTTTATCCACACGCCTCAATCAAGGTTTATTATTATCACTTTGTTAAGAATGTCTGGAAGATGAGTAAAAATATTGGTACTAAATACAAACTGAAATATGGATGCACAGAAAAAACCCAGAAAAAAGACCAGCGCTGGGAATCGAACCCAGGTCCTCAGCATTCCGTGCCGTGTGACATTCCCCTAAACTCCCTTAGAAGTTCCCTTAGTAGTTAGTAGAGTCTTGGTAGTTCCGAAGGAGTGTTGAAATCTCTCGATGAGGGTATAACATAGGTGGCGCTGTATCACGCAAGTGTTGATCTAACAGATTGAAATATGGATGTATAGGAAAAATTCGTGTCTAAACTCCTGACCAGTGGTGGTGTAGTGGAATGTTCGATTTCCAGCGCTGGTCTTTTTTTTGGGTTTTTTTCTGTGAATCCATATTTCAGTTTGTATTTAGTATGAAATAATTATGGTTTCACGGAATGACCGTAAAAGGAGGTTAATTAAAAATGAAGTTAAAAAATAAAAATACAAAAAGATCATTATCATATCAAATATGTTAAAAATATTGGATTAACTCAAGTTGAAGACGGTCACATAATATTAGTAACCTTGTGAACACAGTTACGTCTATTGCCACCAGTTCTGATTCCGGAAACCTATCTCGCTATATGTGACATGATTGTGTCCCGAAAAACCAGAATTTAACGAATTCAAAAATATTTTTATATTCCTTTCACTGTAGCACACGGCGGCCACGACGTACAAAATACGCGTTCTTGTATCTAAATAAGCACGACGACGTCTGTACACGCGTCAATGTGTGCGTAAGATACACATGGCTGACCATCGCAAAAACCTAGTACTATAAGTACTACCAATGACATATATACTTAGTACTTATAATAATATGTAGGTATAGCTTAGATGGGTGTGTTTTACAATACCGAAGTACGAAAGACCGAATGTATTAAAACATCGAATGGGTCAAAAGACCCACGACACGATTTTATTCTGAAACCGTATACTTTTCAGAATTTGTTAAAACGGCATCATACAGAACTCATTAGGTTAGGTTAGGTTTGTTTTATAACAATCTTAAAAAGTTAACGGTTTCAGAAAAAAATCGTGTCGGTCTTTCGATCCATTCGATGTTTTAATACATTCGGTCCTTCGTACTTCGGTATTGTAATACATACCCAGCTTAGATATGTGCAAATAAATGTAATTGTAGTATTTTTGGGTATTACTTCAAGTAAAACACGCAAGTACACTCAAGACGGTTTAATCGTTGGCAGCAAACTAAACTAACTCTCTTTACAAACTACCTACATATCCTAAAATACTACAGTAATTGTTAATCTTATCTATTTATTTAAACCTACTTAACCCTTTCAACGCCAACGAAACGACACATAATAGGTGTCACAAAGTACAGTGTCAGTGATCTTGACACAATGACATAAGATTCAAAGCAGTTTTACGTTTTGTCGAGGCGTGGCGTTGAAAGGGTAATGTGTCTGTCTGTTTATTTTAGCATTATTATTTTCAATTACAAATATTACAATAGATATACAACTACAAACTTAACCGAATTATTCGGTAGGTAGTTATTTCATGTATTAATCGCGATAAGTTCAGAAAGCATTATTTATAACAGGAAGTAGGTAGGGTAGGTAAACTACTTTCCTTATATTTGGCTGTTGACAAATACCCATATAATGAGGGAGTTATAAATAGTATAACGGGCATTAGTTGGAAGACAACGAATAACACCTCGCAAGGCCCCCGTAAGAGCTGTTATTTTGGAGCGTAACTTTTCAATGTGAGGTTTCCAGCTCAATTTGTCATCAAGGGTCAGACCAAGATATTTTTCTTGATTTGTTTGGAGCAATACGACATCATTAATAGTTAATGGTGCATGATTCGGTATAACTTTATTCTTTATTTGGTTTTCGAATCATTAATTATTAACAAGTTATGCTGTTACCAATTTTGCAGAATATTGAGATCATTCTGAGCTTGCTCAAAAATGATCTCCACTGAGTTTCCGAAATAGAACAAGCAGGTATCATCAGCATACAATGTTATATGACCATGTAATCCTTCTTCATGGATATTATTTACGTACACCAGAAACAGCAATGGACCCAATATCGAGCCTTGAGGAACACCACACGTAATAGGTTTAGGAATACTTTTAAAATTGCCTATTTTAGCGATCTAGTAACGATTACTCAAGTATGATTGCAGTATCTCGAGTGCAACTCCCGATATACCAATTGTATTGAGTTTTTCTATTAGTAATGAGTGGCTAACGGTATCGAAAGCCTTCTTCAGATCTATAAGATACCTAATGCTATCTGCTTTTCATCTATACTAACTTTAATTTTAGTAAGTAAATCCGCAGTAGCAGAGAGAGTATTTGATTTAGCTCGGAATCCATATTGTTTGTCAAAAAGAAAATTTATTGAATCTAGGTATTCAGTTAATCGCTGGTGAAGAATTTTTTCAAAAATTTTAGACATGACTGGCAGAACTGAAATTGAACGGTGATTGCCAGGCTCACACCTGTCTCCAGATTTATAAATAGGACTAACTTTTGCTAATTATAAAGAGTCCGGGAAAATACCTTCCTCTAAACATGGGTTAATACATTTACACAAATCATCACAAATTATATTTTTTACACATTTAACTATTTTGGTACTAATTCCGTCTATTCCCGTGCTAGTATTTGAATTTAGGTTATCAATAATTTTTGTAATTTCATCTATAGTAGTGGGTTTAAAGTTAGTTATTACCGTACTAGCTATTTTACTGTGATTCACAACATTTTTATATTTATCGGGTATTTTATTTGCTAGTATATTACCAATTGTGGAAAAGAATTCATTAAAACCATCACATATTTCCTGTTCACATGTGGTGGTTATCGATCCAATTCTCAACTTAAAATGGGTACTGGTGGTCTCAGTTCTATTGTTAGAAAGATCGTTTATTAGTGCCCAACTAGGCTATCCGGTCGTCTAACGGACGAAATTTTGTAGATTTAATGAATGATTTTGTTAAATTTTTAAATTCGTGTTCTGATGACATTAAGGAATACGCTACAGCTCAAGGTATTAAGTTTATGATGGGGCCACCGTACGCTATTCATTTCTTGGGCTTGTACGAGGCCGGAGTCAAGAGTTGTAAGCACCACCTGCGGCGTGTGGTGCGGGAACGCACACCTAACATATGAGGACTTCAGCACGGTATTGACGCAAGTCGAAGCCATCCTGAACTCCCGATCCCTTAGTCCTATGTCCACAGATCCGCAGGATTACAGCCCCCTTAGCCCAGCGCACTTCCTGGTTGGCCGGCCATTGACTGCTCCAGTACTCCCCAATCTGACAGAAGTTCCAGCTCATCGACTCTCACGCTATTAGCGAGTGGAGCAGATACGCCAGCACTTTTGGGCTCGCTGGTCCAAAGAATATGTGTCAGAACTGCAGACTAGGATGAAGTGGACCCACAACACTGCTGATCTGAAGCAGGAGGCCTTGGTCTTGATCAAAGAGGACAACGCACCGCCTCTGAAGTGGAGCTTGGGGCGAATCACGCGAACGTTTCCAGGCAAGGATGGAGTAGCCCGAGTGGCAGACATTCGGACGGCTCATGGAATTGTGCGGCGAGCCTTTTCTAAGATCTGCCCACTACCAGTGGAGCAATAAATGTTGGAACTTGGTGATTGATTCTAAGGCGGGGAATTTATGTTAACGCCTGATGTTAGATCGCGGCAACGAACCTGCCGCTACCTGAGCGCTACCGACCCCAGCTCGTACACGTCACCAGCAGCCAATCAGGGACCGCGCCTATCACGACATACGCGATCTGCAGCCAATAAGAAGCCGCGGTGCGGCCCCACCGGACAGCACAGCTTTTTGACCGACGAGCTAGCAAAAAAAATCGCATAAAGACGCAGTCGCATTTCCCGCTCGTTTCATTGCACTAAGTTAACTAACTTACATATGTATGTATGTATGTAAAACTCTTTATTGTACGTAAAACATGAAAATTAACAGTTAACAAGAGAAACAGATGTACAAAGGCGAACATATCCCTTAAAGGGATCTCTTCCAGTTAAACTTTTTTGACGAACTTTTATCTACTGTTTGTTTAATTTTCTATATTTCTTTAAATAGAGCATATATTTCAAGTAATATACGTAATTTATTAAGCTTCTGCTTTCTTCATTTCAACCGCCATCTACATCTTCAAGACCATCTCAGAGCCTTAGCTGTGTCTAGACGCACAGACAGTGACAATGATTTTGATTTTAATCAAAAAAATATTTTCCAAATTGTCATTATTAAAAAAAATACATTTTATTTAACGTAATTGCGACTTAAACGTGACCGCCATCGAACACTGATCTAGAAAAACTAGTTTCTGATCACCAATTAAAAATCATCGTGTATGTATAGTAAATTATAAACATAATTCACGTTAAATTTAATGTTAAGTATATCTAACTTGTTCAACTCATTTCATAGGAAAGGTAGTGATTATATCAGTAGTGCCTCCAGTGAAAAGGGGAATAAGTCGAGTTACGCTCTTAAATTTTTATTACACCATATTGGATTCAGCGTGTTCGGTTGCGTATTGTGACAAAAGGACATATCTCTAGCTGTTCCCTAACCCAGATTTTTTGATTACGCTATGGGCATAACTCACCGTTTCTAAAGACATATTTCTACTTATCTGCAATTTTTTATCAATCTAAAGGTAAAAGTGCTTTTAACTAAAAAAAAATCAAACCTAAAGACTTGTCTGCAGTTTTTTTTTTTACATAAAGACACAACTTGTATTGTTCAGTAACAATGAGGACAATAAAAAGCAAAAAAAAAAAAAAAAACGACCTTTTGGTTTTAGCTAGTCGAATCGGTAAGATGGGACTTAACCTTTTCGACGCCAACGACACATAATATCATACTCATATATAGGTCAAAAGGATAATAGGGTATTATACAAGATCCTACAAATACCTTTCTTTGGGTAAAACACATAAGATAAATGTTCTTCCCGTTTCCAAGCGATGTTTTCATTTAGTTGTACGTTTAAACACGAAATCATGATTTTTATTGAGAGCATTGATGTTAGTCTAATTATGGCACATCTCGTACTCCATTGACTGATTAATAAGTCGTTAGTGATGTTGCGAGAAGTCCACATTTAATTATTACATTATATTAAGCTAAATTCGTTAGAATATTTATGTCGTAATTAAACTACAGTTTTTCACTTTAAACGATACTAAATAATATTAAATGACAAATGATCGTTTTTTTTTAATTAGTAACCTTTGTGCTAATACGTTTTTAAAGAAAAAAAACAGTTCGAAAATACAACTCTCGATAAACGACATTCGTTTGTTAATTAAACATGTCGCATCCCTTCTACCTATTATCATTGAAGAACGCGGAAAATACTATATTCCTACGCCGTTGACTGATAAATCAGTCCGCACGTGACATAACGGCAACACTACTAATAGTTATTATGTCACGTGCGGACTGATTTATCAGTCAACGGCGTAGGAATATAGTATTTTCCGCGTTCTTCAATGATAATAGGTAGAAGGGATGCGACATGTTTAATTAACAAACGAATGTCGTTTATCGAGAGTTGTATTTTCGAAACTTTTAGTGGTTACCTAGTTCGACATGGATACAGAAGAATTGTTGCGAATTTTAGAAAGTCCTGTAGGTACCTGATGATTATGTTTTCCAGGAGAAATCGGAGGTAAGCTTAGAAGGGTAAGTACTGATTTCGTCCCGTTTTATATCCTCTCTCATACTAATATTATAATTTACACTTATTATTAGGATATTTGTCATTCAATTGCGTCAATTATTTTCTCTACTTAGAATGAAATCCTCTATTCGGCTGCCCGCCATAATGCCAAGACATATAAATTTACTTTTTCAAATTTCGGCATAGCCCTCTAGATTACTCGCGTAGTGTAGGGTAATAAAATATTTGTAACAGATAGCCACTCGTACTAATTTCAAAATGGTGAAAGTAATAAATAAAAGAACTTTTACTTACATATTTTTTTTTTTGGGAATTTTGCAATTCCAAAAAGATCTTATTTTAGAAAAGAAAATCCCACAAAAACATTTCATGTTAAATGTTGCCAAGACGAGACCATGTAGCTCGCACTGTCAAAAAGTAATCAGATCTCTTGTAGAGCCAAGTTTCTAACCCTACGTGCCCAGCTCTAAATCTATAAGCCCTAATTTTACACTAATTATCTCGTAGGCGTGCAAACCGTGGACTAAACTGGCGAGTCGGCCGCACGAACCTTTTGCAATTCGGCATATGGGCTTGAACCATAGAAATAGGAAACATATGGAAATGCGGTATTCTACTATAGATACATTTGTTATACAAATATGTGTGAAATCGACATAAAAACCAAAAAACACATATGGTCTCTTTCTTTCTAAGGTGACTTGGCATATGAAGAAAGAGATGGCATGACATTTGTTTGTTCTATGCTCGGAAATATTTTGACATAACGAGTAGACAGCATTTCCGGCTGCCGCTTGTGACAGAGGCTCTAGGTACCTGAGCTGTCAAGTGAACGATAACTGCGCAGTTTTTAGTGTTTTACAGCGATTATTAAATACTATTCCATTTGGTTTTGTGTTGTGGATATCTATTAATAAAAACGCAATATGGCTCCGTGTTCCATAAAAGGGTGTGCTTCACGAAAAACGAAAAATCAACCGAATTTAACTTCTCATAGGTTAGTAACAGTTTTTTCATCAAATAGTGTCATTAGATTGTAATATTTACTCAGTGATAGTTAATTTTGGTAAGCTTTTGTCGCTGCCATCATAGAAATGCAGATTTTTCTCCATTTATCGTTGTATTTTTGATTTTGTTGAATTCAGTACAATTGTCATTCTTCATTAGTGTTGTGCTGAATATCGACATAAGTAGAACTGAAATAACTCCCATGTTTTCTGACCGATGTCTGTTCTAATTTGACAGATTCCCTAGAATTTTCTTGCTCAGAATCAAGAGCGCTATTGACTTTGATGACTAAAAAAAATGTCCCCAATTTTCCATTCCTTTTTTTTTGGTTTCATATTTGTGTCGAGCCTTATAAACTGTACGAAAAAAATACACAAAAATAACTGTACGGTACACTTTTTTAGGGTTCCGTACCCAAAGGCTAAAAACGGGACCCTATTACTGAGACTTCGCTGTCCGTCCATCTGTCCGTCTGTCACCAGGCTGTATCTCATAAACCGTGATAGCTAGACGGTTGAAATTTTCACAGATGATGTATTTCAGTTGCCGCTATAACAACAAATACTAAAAAACAGAATAAAATAAAAATTTAACCTTTTGACCGCCAGCGTCGGCTATAGACGACAGTACGGTAATACAAAATTAAACCTACCCGTATCCGCATAAGAATCAATTTTGTTCCAAACAAAAACGATGCGTGGCGGTCAAAAGGTAAGGGAGCTCCCATACAAAAAACGTGTTTTTTTAATGCTCGATATTGATAACGGCAACAGGTAGACGCTTGAAATATTTACAGAATATTTAGTTATATATTCGATTTAAAAATAAAATTAACATAAAACAAATATTTAAGGGGGCTCCGTACAACAGACATGATTTTTTTCCGTTTTTATAGATAATGGTACGGAATCCTTCGTGCGCGAGTCCAACTCGCACTTGGCCGGATATTCTTTATGTACTTGTGATTTTGAATAAATAGACCCCAACTTTTTCTCCTGTTAAAAAAAGTAAATGACACACTTACATTACTTACAATCCAAACTGCAATTGTGAAAAATTCTTGTATTATTTTTGTTGTTTTACAAATAAAGGGCATTTCATACTTTGTTATACTTGTTATTTTATTTAGTCAGCACAAAGTTATCACACACTACTTAATTCCTGCAAGTTTTTGAAATAAGCGCGTTCGGTTTTATTGTACATTTTGCAGTTGATTTTCACAATTTTTTTTATGATTTGGTATTTTGACCATACCTTAAAGACTTTGCAAACTTGTATGTTGGTTTTTAATTATTTTTTTACATACCTTTTGAACTATTAATTTTGAGATACCTTTACCCCTTATAATTTCCAAAGGAATAGAACATTATAAATTTTCCTGTGTAACGAATATGCCATAACCGAAGTAATTATGAACAAAGCTAATTTCAAACTAACTTTTCCACTAAGAAACTCGAATATTACCATTGCTGCTTGAAATGTCCGCTAACCGTTCAAGTATCGATATCGACTATTTTGGTTTCGATGTCACAACCCTTGAGCGCCATTGTTTGTGACAACTTTAGGTATACACGCATGATTTGTAGGTATCACAGGTCCATTGGTATAGGTCTATGGCTTGAACTTAAAAATCTATTCAATCTTTTAAACTCTTTCCGTGCGGCCGATATGTAGAGGACACTATAATACGCACCTTCAGGTCGGTACTGACCCATTAGGAATTATTCTCATTTCAAAAGTAAATCTGTTGTTCTTTGAGCATTAAGTTCAATTTTGAAACGAGAATAATTCCTATTGGGTCAGTATCGTCCTGAAGGAGCGAATAGTTCTGAGCTCATTGAGCAAATCCCTGCGCGCTTTACGTCACGCTCTGTCTCCTTGTTCGCCATCCCCACCTCTTCCAGCAAGGCGGGCGTGCGAGCGCCTTTGCTCCGATTCTGTACTTCGTACAATAAGCAATTCCTGTCAGCCGATATTTTTAGTATGTCTAAACAGAAATTTAAAAACAAATTATATTAAATTCTAAGTTAAGTTTATAGCTACAGTTTGAGTTAAGTAGGTACCTAAATAGTCTTATCTACATCCTTATCTTAACTTCCCTGTTATATATACAGAAGAGATATCTAGTGATTTTTTTGATTTCGGGTTGTCGAATCGATTATCGAATTAGTGGATTTGTAATTTCGTTCAGATTGAAGTTCTTGTTCCAAATATTTTTGAATCTAGAATATTCCGATCGATTTGATAGTCTGAATCTGAGTCTAGATTGTCTATGAATTTAAAATTCGACTGTGAGTTAAGTGCTGTGCAGTAGTTTGTAACAAATACCATTTATATGTTTTAGTGGGAGCTGTTTAGGGAGTAGGTAAGTGCATGTTAGTCAGAGATTTATTTATAAGTAAATGATGTACGCTTGCTTCTGTTTGCTCTCCTTGAATAAATAAATAAATAGACTCGCCAGTTTAGTCCACGGTTTCAAAAAACGACGAAACGTTTCGAGAAAAGGTAGGTAGTGCCCTTGCGCTCCGCTTGGCTCGTCTTGGCGGGGGCACTCCTGTGCCCCCAGATGTCATAGTGAATTATGAATACAAACGAAATTAAGTGAACGACGTTAAAAAAACGATATAATACTCGAATGAGTATCAGCCTATTATTTACAAGACCAAATTCTTTACAATGTTTAAAGTATCCTAAACCTTTTACTTGGTTTCTTGCAAGAAAACGGTTTGGCGTATGAATGAGTGACATTCGGCTTGGCCCTAACGAGCTTTTGGCGCATTTATTGCATTAATTTAATCTCGTGCTGTACTGTAATTCATGTGTAAGATATTATTTTTGAGGATTCACTCTAAAGACCAGTGTTTATCGAAACACGTTACTTGTAGTTCGCTCGATTAAAAAAAAAGTCTAAGTCTAGCCTTAGAGACGTCTAAAAAATAAAATAAATTCATATTACGACGTAAAAACTGCACGGCAGGGCATGCATGACTTTTGGTTGCTACGTTTTTAAAATATGTCTTTGTTTTAGTAATACGATGAAAATACGTAAATACACGCGCAGTCTACCTTGAGCCGTCGTGCTTCCCCCATGTCCGCGTGAGTGTTGCCATCGGACGGGGAACTCATTCTAGCCGCTCTCACGCACACATACACGAGAACTAAAACAATTACTTTGCTCACCCGCGACCTTACAATAGTTACGTTTATGCAAGAAATGTGTGTTCATGCAGTTCCTCCACCTCCACACTGTACGAACACACACAAATCACATAAACCCAGCCATCACCACCACCAAGCTACGCTGACGCGAGTGCATAGAATACCTAAAATTTATTAGCGCCAAAAGCTCGGAAGGGCCTTAATCTTAATAAGCTTTTCTGAGTTTTTAGGAGCCTTTGGCTTATCGACGTTAGTGGGAAAAACACTTATATTTTTACTAACATACATGTATAGGTACAGCCGAGTTCAAAGATATATTTACACTTGCCTTCTCACAATTTCAAATAATAGTTCAAACGCGAAATGGCTGCGACAAAGTAGTAAAGTGTAAATATATCTTTGACCTCGACTGTACTTCAAATACATAACGCACTTACTTTGCACGTATTATGCTTGCATTCTCTCGCTGACTGTGTAACCAAGCAAGTATTATGATTTAATGAGTTAAAGAGATGAAAAAAATACAAGAAGGTATTATAAATTTTTATTGTTAATTAAAAACATGGAATAAAGGTGGTAATAAAGGCACGTTATTCAAAATCATTATGTTATTATGTTCCTAATTCCCCTCAACTATTACTTTCTCTATGCCCTTCGTTTTCTCTATGTTACCTTGGCGTGGAGGTATGACATGGAATAAAATAATAACAAAGAGCGCTGTCAGTGACTGCAACAAACAATTAGGTGTCATAAGCGTTGGTCAATAATCACATAATCAGTCAAAGTCCATACTCAGGTTTCAATAGTAAGTTTACTTTTTGATGTAGGTATACGTATTTCGTTCGGTATGTGTAGGTACAAGCAATTTGCTTTAAATTTCGAAATTTTGTTCTTTGTATAGATTTTTATTGCCATCCTAAAAATAAAGTAATACTGCATCCCAATATGGGGTGGGGCTAACAAAACGAAATTCATAGAGATTGAAAGAGCGCAAAGGTGTCTTCTTAAAGTGATGCTCTCTAACTAAACCATATACTCGTAGATTCCCTGCTTCTGAATTGAATAAAGAATGTGAATGTCCATAAGGCAGCCGTTTGTAGTAAATACCATTATAAAATTACACATGACCACAAAGTATGAACCAACCACTGTAACCCGTAGAAGACTAATTGCTGTCCCATTTCCCTCTACAAACTCAAAGTTTGCTAGGAGACAGTTTTTGACGCGCGCTCATACACACACATACACACACACACACACACACACGCACAAACACACACGCACGCACACACACACACACACACACACACACACATACATAATAATCTTAAGTTATCTTACATACCTTAAGTTTAATAATTTATTTAATTGGTTTAAATACTCATTTATACTCTGAGTGGAGGAGCAGGGTCAGCATAACATTTTTTTTTTTTTTTTCATTTTTATTTCATCATTATAACACCAAACAAAAAAGACATTATTTTTGTGGTTGTGAAATTGTGACGCCTCTAGATTTTTTCTCAGAATAGACCATACATTGGCCTACTACTTAGTACTTACCTTAATATAAAAAAAACCGACTAAGTGCGAGTCGGACTCGCGCACGAAGGGTTCCGTACAATTATCTATAAAAATCACGTTTGTTGTATGGGAGCCCCCCTTAAATATTTTTTTTATTTTAATTTAATGATTTATTTTTAAAGTCAATATATAATTAAATATTCTGTGAATATTTCAAGTGTCTACCTGTTGCCGATATCAATATCGAGCAAAAACGAGCAAAAAAAAATCAGGTTTGTTGTATGGGAGCCCCCATAAATATTTATTTAATTCCATTTTTTAGTATTTGCTGTTATAGCGGCAACCGAAATACATCATCTGTGAAAATTTCAACTCTCTAGCTATCACGGTCCCCGAGATACAGCCTGGTGACAGACGGGCGGATGGACGGACGAACGGACGGACGGACGGACGGACGGACGGACAGCGGAGCCTCAGTAATAGGGTTTCCGTTTTTACCCCTTGGGTACGGAACCCTAAAAACAGGTGGTATTTCGTATCAAAAATCAACAATATTATATTATGTAGCCAAGTTCTGTATTCAATCGGTGTTTTTCAATGTCATTTCCAATAATTACCTCCTATGAATCCGTTTCATTAAAATATTAATAAAAAGTTCATTAATTCCATAAAAATATACAATAATATATCAAATAAACTCAAATAAGTTATGCAATACCCATCTTGCATCATGATGAAATTTACTTGTCATTAGCATTTTACTCGTAAATACGACCAACTTATTAGACAGCTCGAACATAATCGAGGAGTGAGATATATTCTGTAGAAATTGGCTTGACACGTATTGCTGATTTATGATAAAAAGTAAACTTACCACCTCGAATTTTTTTTAATTTAGGCAAGTAAGTATTCTTTTTTTTTGCAAAACCTGTATTTAGTTTTTGGGTAGCGATGCCAAATCTATATTTATAAAGCACACAATTTCAAAATTTGAAGCAAGTTGCTTGTATGCATCCCGAAAAACAATACTTTCAAAAACTGCCACAAGTAAGATTTTCATAGGGACACCTTCCTTCCGGTCACGCATACTCAGCATAAATATTCTTCACTATAAGAGGTACTTAAAAAAAAACTCGTGCCTATTTGATGTAAGGGCCGACTTACTATCTTTTATAAGTGAGCATTTTTCTTGTTCTAAAAGGCATCAAAAATGATCAAGCGGCTTGACAATCTTGACATTAAGCATTAAGCCGGAGCCCCACTGCTGCGCACGCTATGCACGGACACGCTATACACGTCGCCCACGTGGGTCCATTGGTCTGGATACGTGTGTCAACATTTTCACAGCAACCAATGCACGCACACGTAAAACGTGTGGGCCACGTGGCTACGTTGGTCAGCTGTGTGTGTCTACATTCCCCACTGCGGGCCACGCACATGCACGAACGCGGGCGCGTGGGGTGCGGGGAGGGGGGTTCGTAGCGTGGACAGCGTGGGTCGCGGTGGGGCTTCGAAACAGACCACGCGTGTATCAGTGACGTCATTTCGTGCGCAGCGTGCTCGTGCACTACTCAAATGAAAATGTAGGTATAGTATAAATCTTCCCAGGTGAATTTTTCGCTTCGAGCCCTTATCTTTCAAAACAAACGGTATCCTCATAGTATTAAGGTTCAAATTTAATGTAATGGCTCGAATCGAAAAATTCACCTGGAAAGATTTATACTATAGATACTTCGTGGAAGTATCTACCTACATTTTCATACAAAGCGTTTTTGTACCCACGTGTGTAGCTTGACCGTGCGCAGCAGTGGGGTTCCGGCCTTATACCATACGTTTCAAAACTCAACGATAACCTGGTACTTACGTACTTAGATATGGGGCAAGGGGCTTGGAAAAAAAGAAAAAATCCAAGTCACTTAGTTAAACGATAATAATCGTTTTTTTTTAAATATCTAATACTAAAGGTGACTATAATCGCTTTACTGACATGGACTTTTTCTTATTCTTTCCAGATCTGGTGTAACTCGACCTCTCGCCCGGTACCAGTACCTAGTAGTAGTACTGCGGAGAAGTGCTATGGAAATAAGTCAGTTTTCTAATACCTATGGAACGCCAATTTGTTTATACGGACACGTTACTTACTACTACATACAACGAGTCCTTTACTTAGTTTTTTTAAGTTTTTCACATATAGTTGACACAGCCTGATCACATACATCGGGGTTTTCGGTGCGGGATTGTTTGACATTAGAGCTCGTTCCCACTATGTCGTTGTCGGATTCCGATTTTAATCGGGCGTTCAGTGGCAGAACATTTTATATGAAGATGTTCACACTTGTCGGACACGATTTAATCGTAAATCGTGAATCGTAAATCGTGTCCAACAAGTGTGAACAGCTTCATATAAAATGTTCTGCCACTGGAACGCCCGATTAAAATCGGAATCCGACAACGACATAGTGGGAACGGGCTCTAAGCCAAAGAGTGGGTATTGACTTAAAAAACAGAATGTACTCTATCTAGCATGTTTCTACCTAATGAATAATTACTTAATTGGTTTTAAATAAGAATCCTGGCTATAGCACACTAAAAACTATGAACGAATTGTTACAATGCAAAGAAATAGAACTCAAATCGCAAACTTTTCGTGCATCAAAACTGATTCCTTCAAAAAATTTAAATATGCACCAATTACAACTGCTGACGTGGAAAGATCGTTCAGTTCGTAGAAATGGATATTTACAGCATGACGCCGCAGATTAACTACTGTTCCAAAGAAAGAAATAATTTTAATAATTTATTTTGAAAATTCACAATGTGTTCACAATTCACAAATTCACAAATGCACAATTCCCCGTCTCGGCCCCGAGTGCCCGGCCGCTCCAGCGACCCCGGCTCTAACGGAAGCTGGACCAGTCCTGGGGTAAGGGGTGCTAAGAATCCCCGGGCGAATACGATCCCCCGTCAAACGACTACGCTTAGCAAAATGGACACCGACACCATCCACATCCTTACCTACAATGTTCGTACTTTGATGAAGGAGGAGCGTCTCGTAGAACTGGAACACGCTCTTAGTGAAATCAAGTGGGACATTGTGGGACTATCAGAAGTGCGCAGAGAGGGCGAACAAACGACTGAGAGAGGCAATAATATAATTAATCATTATGGAACAATTGGTGGACTTTACGGCGTAGGTTTTCTCGTGAAGAAGAAATGGAAAAATAACATTCTGGAGTTCCTGGGACACTCTGATAGAGTAGCCGTGCTTAAAATGTCTATATCGGATAAGCATACCTTAACCCTTGTCCAAACTTATGCCCCAACATCTACACACAGCGATGACGAGTTAGAGGAATATTATGATCTCCTCAACAAGGCATGCGAAGAAAACCGAGGAACATGGACCTTGGTACTCGGTGACTTCAACGCGAAAGTAGGCTCGAAAGTAGCATTGGATAGTGACGATGTACTTGGACCACATCGCTTAGGTGCTAGGAATGAACGTGGTGGTCGCCTCCTTCAGTTTGCTTTCGGGCAGAACATGAGTATCAGTAATTCCTTCTTTCTCAAAAAATCTCAACGCCGATGGACTTGGATATCACCAGCGGGAAACGCAAAAAACGAAATAGATTACGTTCTTTCTTCAAATCGACATATAATAAAAGATGTATCCACATTGAATAAATTTAAATTTTCTTCTGACCATAAACCACTACGAGCAAAAATTCAGTTTAGCATAAAAATTCATCGCAAGAAATTATTTCAGAAACAAATTAAACACTTAAACCGAGACACACTAATATCAAATAGCGACCAATTTAACCTGGCCTTGAAAAACAGTTTTAGCCTTCTTCACAGAGATGCAGATGACGTGGAGACCCAATACGGTGGCATTATCCATAGTATTAAGACTGCCAGCAGTACTATTAAGCAAACTAGAAAGAATAATAATAAACTAAGTAGCGAAACCATCGAATTAATAAAAGATAGAGAACGTAGCAAGAATAATTTAGAACAATACAGGATATTAGATAAACAAGTAAAACGTAGAATCAGGCAAGATATTAGAAACTTTAACACTAAAATGATCGAAATAGCATTAACGACACACGCCTCTCCAGAACAGCTAAGGAGGGCATTCACAAAGGGAAAACGTGGATTACAAGCTTACGTGACACGGACGGAAATAACTACAATAGCAGGGATAAAATTACCGAAATATGTACAAAATACTACAAAACTTTATATTCTTCAGACTCTCTCCATTCCACATCAACCCAAAATTATTCTTGCCCGGATACCATTCCTCCTATAACAGAATACGAGGTCAGCTCTGCTTTAAAGACCATGAAATATCAAAAAAGTCCTGGGGAGGATGGTATTACCACAGAAGCTCTTAAAGCCGGGAAAGCTATTTTACTAACCCATCTCACAAGTTTGTTTAATAGGATTCTTTTCACCGGCCAATTTCCACAAAACCTTTGCCATTCTAGTATCGTTTTGTTACACAGAAAGGGAGATAAAGCTGATATAAACAATTATAGACCTATTAGTCTAACTTCCCACATTTACAAATTATTTATAAAAATTATTGAAAATAGAATTGCCCCACTGCTGGACCAACATCAACCCCCAGAACAGGTTGGTTTTCGTCCCAGTTTCTCGACCACCGATCATCTGCACACCCTTAACCAAATAATTGAGAAGTACAATGAGTTCAACAAGCCACTATATCTGGCCTTCGTGGACTATCACAAGGCATTTGATAGTGTTCACCATCCAGCCATACTTTCAGCCTTACGTAGTCAAGGTATAAACAGCACCTATGTTGAACTCATTGGTACTATATATAACATCAGTACAGCCAGTGTCAAGTTGCATGCTCCGGGCCCAATTTTCGACATTGAGAAAGGCGTGAAACAGGGGGACCCGCTATCTCCAAAATTGTTCACCAGTTGCCTCGAGGAAATATTCAAAAAGCTGGCGGTCTCTTGGGAAAATACAATGGGCATCGATGTCGGAGGTAAAAGATTATCAAATCTGCGCTTCGCCGATGACATCGTTTTATTTTCCCAAACACCACAACAACTACTACAGCAAATGCTCCAAGATCTGAGCACGGCGAGCCTTGAGGTTGGGCTCACAATGAACAGAGCAAAGACACAGGTAATGACCAACAGCGTGAAACGTAGAGTTACGGTGGATGGGCAAGACATACAATACGTCGACGAGTATATTTACTTGGGTCAGATAGCATCCTTCGAGAACAGGCAGTCAAGAGAAATCGATAGGCGTATCGATAATGCCTGGAAGAGCTTCTGGTCCATGAAGACGCTAATGAAGGGCAACCTTCCTCTGTCACTTAAGCGCAAACTCGTCGACATGTGTATTCTTCCCATCTTAACCTACGGCGCCCAGACTTGGTCATTAACTGAAGCTCAAAAGTCTAGGCTTAAGGTTTGCCAACGAGCAATGGAGCGCAGTATCCTGGGTGTTCGAAGAACTGATCGAATCAGAAACACGGCACTACGCTCCCAAACTCGTATTACAGATGTGGGTATCAAAACCGCCAAGCTGAAGTGGGACTGGGCCGGACATGTCTGCCGAATGCATCCGGACCGATGGGCGCGAATCGTTACCGAATGGGTTCCGAGGGATGGCCAAAGGAGCAGAGGCAGACCCAAGAGGAGATGGCGAGACGACCTGAGCGCTTTTCAGCTCGATTGGCAGGTGCATGCCCAGGATAGGGAAGAATGGCGGAGGAAAGGGAAAAAAGGAAAGAAACAAAGAAAGAAAGACTTGAAAGAAGAAGAAGAATTGAAAGGGGAGGCCTTTGCCCAGCAGTGGGTCATATTATAGGCTATATAAAAAAAAAATTTGAAAATCGTGTCAACTACTAAATTTACTGCATATAATTAAGTCAGGTATGAAGTATCTTTTTTATTTATTTTTCAACTTCATTTTTTATTACTTTTACGGTCATCCCATGAAACCATATATTTCAAACTAAATACAAACTGAAATATAGATGCACAGAAAAAACCCCAGAAAAAAGACCAATGCTGGGAATCGAACCCAGGTCCTCAGCGTTCCGTGCTGCGTGCTTACCCCTACACCATCACTGGTCTAGAGGTTAGCGACGAATCTTTCCCATACATCGTACATTTCAGTCTGTTATCACTTTATGCAGTGATAAAGCGCTCATCTATGTTATGCCCTCAACCGAGAGACTTTAACACTCCTTCGGAACTAACCGCTCACCTGGACCAAGAGATGGCGCTACTGTGCAACTTAAAATGAAGTTGAAAAATAAATAAAAAAGATACTTCATACCTGACTTGTTTAAAGTTGCACAGTAGCGCCATCTCTTGGTCCAGGTGAGCGGTTAGTTCCGAAGGAGTGTTAAAGTCTCTCGGTAGAGGGCATAACATAGATGAGCGCTTTATCACTGCATAAAGTGATTATAACAGACTGAAATGTACGATGTATGGGAAAGATTCGTCGCTAACCTCTAGACCAGTGATGGTGTAGGGGTAAGCACGCAGCACGGAACGCTGAGGACCTGGGTTCGATTCCCAGCATTGGTCTTTTTTCTGGGGTTTTTTCTGTGCATCTATATTTCAGTTTGTATTTAGTTTGAAATATATGCATATAATTAATTAAAGTAATTTTTATTATTCTCTCATAAGGCTTGGTAGTAAAGCTAAAGTACTACATAAATTAAAATACAATTCGCAAAGCAGTAGTTATTAGTTATTCATTTATTAGGTATAATATTGTGATATTTTCTTAGACTAACCTAACTGTTTATTTCTACTCTTTCTCAAATCATTCCCGCACCGAAAACCCCGATGTCGGATCAAGTGACATATTTTTGCAAGCTGACAAAACATGTCATGATTCCTGTTTTGTGATCTATTAAGACACTAGCTGTTGCCCGCGACTCCGTCTGTGAAGAATTTTTTTATTACGTTTTCATGCCGCCTAAGCTCTATCTAGTGTATAAATAATCTAAGGTTAATCCAGGTCATAAACTACTTGTGTGTGGCTGTGTGCCAATTCCCAGCACAATCCGTCAAACCGATTTAGCGTGAAAGAGTAACAAACGTACATACGTCCAGACATCCATCCATACAAACTTTCGCGTTTATAAAGCCTCATTCACATTTATCTGACGTGTAGTGTCGTGACGCGTCAGAACAGTTTCAGTTTCATATATTTAATATGATTGCGTTCATATTTCTCTGATGCAGCCAGCGGATGCAGCGTGTTGTTGACGGCTTGTCTTAAATGTATGAAACCGATACTGTTCTGTTGCGTCACAACACAACACGTCAGATAAATGTGAATGTGGCTTAACTATTACTATAAATAATAATAATAATATTAATAATAAAGTAAGATAATGCTGATGTCCACAATAGGTACTGAACTGGTACATATTGAAAAAATCTACCTTGAGGATAGATACGGTCAAGTGCAAAAATATCTATACACTTTATGTCATTAACCATAAGGTTGATGTTGACTTATTTTGACGCCATGAATGTATACATACAGAAAACCGAGGAGTATAACCGTCCCCTTTGCCTGGCATTTGTGGACTACGAGAAGGCCTTCGATTCGATCGAGACTTGGGCTGTACTGCAGTCTCTCCAACGGTGCCAAGTGGACTACCGGTACATCGAAGTGTTGAAGTGTCTGTATAATAACGCCACAATGTCCGTCCGACTTCAGGACCAGATGTCGAAGCCTATTCTATTGCAGCGGGGAGTCAGACAAGGAGATGTTATCTCTCCGAAACTGTTCACCGCTGCACTAGAGGATGCGTTCAAGACTCTGAACTGGGAAGGGCGTGGCATCAATGTAAATGGCGAATACTTCACTCACCTTTGATTTGCCGACGACGTGGTGCTTATGGCTGAGACCTTGGAGGACCTCAGTGCGATGCTCGCTGACCTCGGAAGAGTCTCCGAGAGAGTTGGTCTTAAATTGAACATGGACAAGACGAAGGTCATGTCAAACGCCCATGTTGTACCAACTGCCGTCGTAATCGGAGATACTTTGCTCGAAGTTGTTGACGACTATATCTATCTGGGACATACAATCCAATTGGGTAGGTTCAACTTCGAGAAAGAGGTCAATCGACGAATTAGACTCGGCTGGGCAGCGTTCGGGAAGCTCCGCAATATCTTGTCATCCGATATACCGCAGTGTCTCAAGTCAAAAGTCTTTGACCAGTGTGTGTTGCCAGTGATGACTTATGGCACTGAGACGTGGCCTCTAACCATGGGTCTTATAAGGAAGCTCAAGATCACTCAGAGGGCGATGGAGAGGGCTATGTTTGGAGTTTATCTGCGGGATCGCATTCGAAATGATGAAATCCGCGCAAGAACTAAAATCACGGACATAGCTCGAAGAATCGCTAGACTTAAGTGGCAGTGGGCAGGGCACATCGCCCGTAGAACTGACGGCCGATGGGGCCGAAAGGTTCTTGAGTGGCGTCCGCGGACCGGAAGACGCAGTGTAGGTAGGCCTCCAACAAGATGGAGCGACGACCTGGTGAAGGTAGTGGGAACGCAATGGATGCGGATGGCGCAGGGCCGATCTGTTTGGCGAGCCTTGGGGGAGGCCTATGTTCAGCAGTGGACGTCTTTCGGCTGAAATGATGAATGTATACATATTTTTCTCAAAAATGGTATGAAATGTTGCCATTACGTCATCAAAAACGTCGTAGAAAGTAACGCATCCTGGAGACTAGCTGCTAGCTGCCAGGAAGTAAGTATGAAATTCCATTACATATCAAGTGTTTAAATTTGGAACCCGTGCTCTACTCTCGAACTGTCCAGGAAGTAAGTATGAAATTCCATTACATATCAAGTGTTCAAATTTGGAACCCGTGCTCTACGTCTGTGAAAAACTGAAACTATTAAAGAAGTTCACACTTAAGAGGATGTATGCAAATGTGAGTTCTCTGATTAAATAACTGGAACATATTTCACTAATTTATGTTTTGTAATTACAATTTTCGTGTTTCAAATGTTTCAAAATTAAGAAAATTCTTATTAAAATTATGACGTTTGTAATTTAAAGTTGGCAGGTATCTTAGTGTTGCCGGACAATTGTTGGTGAATCGATTAATCGTCGATTATAATTGCGGCGCACAAATAATCTAATATCAATTACCCAATCAAAAAGAGATTAAAAAAGGCTTTACTGGATGGACTTGGTCACAAGTAATGAATTGATGCATAACTTGTGATCGAGTCTGTCCAGTAATAAAGTAAAGTTGTGTGCCTACTGACTGCTGTTTGATATTTCTGTTTGTGGGTTGAAGGGTATGAATGGTAGTATTTCCAAGTAAGTATTCATAGAAAAGGCATAACTATGAGAAGTGTATGTTTGTGTCATTGTGTATAATGCATTGTTTTATTGGTATTGCCGATGTCGGTGCGTGCGGCGCAGCGCACAGCGTAATTCCACCTTCATATTAAAAATAGTAATCAATAACAAAGGGCCGCGGCGCGCTGTGCCTACGCAGCCGGCACCGGGTTTGAATTTTTAATATAACCGGACCAAGTGAGTGTCGGAACCTTTATAGTAAGTAGTGAGAGTTATAAACTTTCTGCCAACAAACTGCTATGCAGTTTGGCAGATGTATTTTAGCATAAGTATTTCTGTACTTCTTTTGTTTGTTTTTGTGTAAATAAATTATTTAAAAAAAAAAAAAATCGATGTATCGATTAAATCGATTATATCGATTGTTAATATTTTACAATTTAATCGATTAAATCGATTATGTAGATATAATCGTTTTAATCGATTATATCGTGTATTTGACCGATTATAATCGATTATAAGCGATATAATTGTTTGAATCTTAGTATCGATTATATCGATATAATCGATTTAATCGATACATCGATTGGACAATCGATACATCGATTGGATAATCGATATCTAGATTATTTCATCATCATCATCATCATTTCAGCCATAGGACGTCCACTGCTGGACATAGGCCTCCCTCATTGATGCCCAATCATTACGATTGGAAGCGATTTGCATCCACCCTGAACCTGCGGCCTTCACCAAATCGTCCGTCCATCTCGTTGGTGGACGTCCCACGCTGCGCTTGCCAGTCCGTGGTCTCCATTCCAGAACTTTTGGCCCCCAACGGCCATCTGTTCTACGTGCTATATGGCCTGCCCATTGCCATTTCAACGAGCTAATCCGTTTGGCTATGTCGGTTACCCCGGTTCTTCTACGGATCTCCTCGTTTCTGATTCGATCCCGTAAAGAAACTCCAAGCATAGCCCTCTCCATAGCTCGCTGAGCGACTCTGAGCCTATTCATCAGGCCCATAGTGAAGCACCACGTCTCGGATCCATATGTCATCACTGGCAACACACACTGATTATTTAGGGGGAAAATAATCGATTAATTGATAATCGATTATCCGGCAATACTAAGATATCTAAACATCGCCGCCCGGTACCTTTAAAAAAACAATCATACCATAGACAGACACAGGTTAGCGAGTGAGTGAGTGAGCTAATGGCGGGTCGTAGATTTTCTTTATTTTTTCAATGTGTACTTTTATTTTATTTTTATCAACTTGTTTCATTTTTGAGAAAAGCACTATACAAGCTTCGCCCAGTAATCGCCATCCTGGCCTCGTATCATTGCATCAAACTTCTACTCGTCCAGGATGGCTTTCTTACTGGTCTCTGCAGTAATTTACTAAACCCTTTCGTTGCGGCAAAGTCGTACCTACACAAAGTCTGCACGGTATGCCAGATTCAGTGAAATCATATCTGCTCCTCAGTCCTGTACAGTACCCGGCGATAAAGAATGCACATCGGCCTTTAGCAAGAGACAATTCGCAGTTTACAACGATTTCCGAACACTGGCGACCGACCATCAATCGCCGTATTTATTAAGTGACGTTTGATATCAAATAAATACTGCACTCCATGGACTTAATTAGTTTACGTCAAATTAATGACATGTAAAGTTTTGATATCTATAAAGGGTTGTTGCAACTACTAGAAAAAAGATAGTCAAAAAAGAGATTAGAGTATATTAAAAAACACCAATTTTTTCGTACATTTAAATTTTCAAAAAATCTCAATTCCTTCCATTTCACTATCTGTGCTCTCAATTTGGTCAATATCACTGTCACTATCAGCCGTATTTATTATTAGTCTATCAGTGTAATAAATCATACAATTTAAAGTTGGGGGCTTTCAATAACTCTATATTATATATTTTTCACTTCTCATGCTCTTAAAATGTTACTTTAGTCTGTGCATATCGGGACTAAAGCTTTTTTTTGATCACTAGGGATTAAAGTAATTTTTTTTTAATTTACTTTGGAAACCCCTAAACTGCCAATCACGGTGTTTGTGGATGGAGGATTATTGCCATTTTCAGTGACTGGGCATAGAAATTTTAAAGCATTCCACAGACCGCAGCGCGCTGCGGACGCTCCGAAGCGCTCCGTAGCGCTCCGTAGCGCCCTGCGCTTCGGTCTGTGGAAGCCTTTAGGGCGTGGAAATAACCTCAAAATGACAACTGTTACTGTATAAAAAATATTTTAAAGAATAATAATTTCGTGAAACCCCATGAATAATTACGAATATTAGGGGCTGTTTCACCACCTTATTGTCAAACTACTGGTTACGTAACCAATGAATAAACTAAGTACTGCACAAATCTGTCGGCCAGTTTTTTTTCAGTTTCACCACTCCGGTCCTCTGCAAACTAAGTACAACTTAACTAATCATCGGTTTAACAAAAAGTTGGAATAGCAACGTCCCATTTCACGACCACGGGTTCCTGTTCGCATATTTTCGTTCAAAGAGTCGCTCATTATTAAAGCAAAATAAATCGTAAACTATGTAATTTTTAAACACATCTATTTTTTTGCATAAACAAATGTGTAACATTATATTTAATCCAAAAACAGTATTTATTTACGATACTTTGGTTAACAATAACAAAGAAAAATAAAATCACGTAAAACGAATCGAAAAGTGGCGCCAAACCCTTTGACAGATAACTTTTTTTTAATGGCGATGTACAAGTTCAGGTAGAACAAACGATTGTGCCACTGAAAAAATGTCTGTAATTAAAAAATATTACGAAATTATGGATTTATTTTTAAATACTAAAAGCGTACCTATATTTTTTATTCAAATCTTGATATTTAAATTCTCGTTTGCAGTTTAGCATGACTTCTTTCTTTAAAAAATAAAAAAATACTTTGATATATTTTTCTGAAACCGGCTGAAGGGCTCTCCAACCATGGTCACAAAAAAATAAACTAACTAATTAAAAAGATATGTGACGGATAAAAATGCTAAATGCCACCTGATCTGATGGTCAAATTAAGAAATAGTTTGTCCGTCACTTAGCGCTAATCAAGACTGGTGAAACAGAAATTTTTATTCCATGTGACAAATAAGGTTATGATCAAGCTAATCCGAACTTTAAAAAAAGTGGTGAAACAGCCCCTAATCTATTCAATTATATTAAAGATGAATTCATTTTATTAACCACTGTCCTTCATAACACAGGGTATCCTAGCATGAAGGCCAGGGAACTATTAAATTGTATCGATAATAGCAGGCCTTGTATAATGTTAATGCTTGATTTTATATTTTCTTTTATTTCCTTTGTAAGAGGCTTATGAAATAAACTATTATTATTATTATTATTATTCTCAAGTAGTTTTAATCTCGACATAAAGTCGGTTTTTTTTTTGGTTCATGATACGGGCACAAGCCAAGTATCATGTGACCATTGTGTGTGTAGGTTATGTTATTTGTGTAGTATCTGTGTTAGTGTGGGTGTTATGTCGAATTATTGTGTTTGTGTGATTGTCTTCTTGATTGCTGTGTAGTGGTAGAGAAGTTGGATTTAGAAATCTGCGTACTAAAGAGCAAGTATCTAAAACTATTGATTTCTGTAATGGTATACATATAGGTGTTTTCGTGGAGGTCTAATATTTTAAGTGCTGTTTTAAGGGTTTTTGGTATAATGCCTGTTGAGGAGATAATGATTGGGATGATTTTGACGACGTCTTGATGCCACATCTGTTTTATTTCGTCTGCTAGAGGTATGTATTTTTGTATTTTTTCTGTGTTTTTATTTTTCAGGTTGTGTGTGTTAGGAACAGCGATGTCTATAAGGTAAGTGGTTTTACTAGATTTTTCGATAAGTGTGATGTCAGGTCTATTGCTGAGGATGGTACGGTCGGTTATTATGTCGCGGTCCCAGTAGAGTTTGGCTGTGTTACTTTCCAGTACATTTTTCGGCTTGTATTGGTAGTAGGGTGTGTAGGTTGTAAGAAGTTTGTGTTTAAGTGCAAGTTGTACCGTAGGTTTACCCTACTGTACCCGACTGTACTCTACTGTACCCTATTTTACCCTACTGTACCCGACTGTACCCAACTGTACCCTATTTTACCCTACTGTACCCGACTGTACCCGACTACCCTACTGTACCCAACTGTACCCTATTTTACCCTACTGTACCCGACTGTACCCTATTTTACCCTACTGTACCCGACTGTACCATACTGTACCCTATTTTACCCTACTGTACCCGACTGTACCCGACTACCCTACTGTACCCAACTGTACCCTACTGTACCCTATTTTACCCTACTGTACCCGACTGTACCCTATTTTACCCTACTGTACCCGACTGTACCATACTGTACCCTATTTTACCCTACTGTACCCGACTGTACCCTACTCTACTCAACTCAGCAGGTCTAAACTGGGCTTTAGTGTTGAGTGTACCCTACATTTAATATTATTTGGCAGCTAGGTGTATCGTAATAACGACATTACGACACAAGTGCTGTTATGGCGAATAGATTAAGTATAGACTTTCTGAAGTCATATTATCTATGTTCTTATGGGTGTGTTTTACAATACCGAAGTACGAAAGACCGATTGTATTAAAACATCGAATGGGTCAAAAGACCGACACGATTTTTTTCTGAAACCGTAAACTTTTCAGAATTTATTAAATCGGCATCATACAGAACCCATTAGGTTAGGTTAAGTTTGTTTTATAACAATCTCAAAAAGTTAACGGTTTCAGAAAAAAATCGTGTCGGTCTTTTGACCCATTCGATGTTTCAATACATTCGGTCTTTCGTACTTCGGTATTGTAATACATACCCGTTCTTATATATTTGTTCGCGACCATGTAAAAAACAGATAAAAGTACAGGAGTAGGAAAAACGACATATTATATCATAATAAATAAAATTGGAACCGGACAGTTGGGTAGGTACCGTTCCTTTTGAGTCAAAACATCAAATTTGTCTAGGAATGAGTATCCCAAGACGTTTTTGATGTGTGTAATTGTATGAAAAACATACTGTTTGTTTCTAGGCATGTACCAATTCAGTACATATTTACATAAGCGTTATGTCTTAGTTTATCACAAAACGGACAGTGGGTTTCCAGGGATGAATCTGATGGCCATTTCAAAACGCAATCCCTATATTTATGTGTTGTGTCTGTCTGTCTGGTTTTCAATACCCAATATAGCATGAACCATGATCAATGATTGCCATGGTTTTTGTGATAACGAAGATTAAAATAAATAAAATAAGAAAAGAAATTACTCACCACTAGTTTAGTAAAATATCCAACGGCAAGATCATGCCTGTACCACATTAAGGACGAACTAATAAAAAATTGGATGCTTCTGTTAACGAATTTGCTATTTCCTCCTGATGATATGACATTCCAGATAAAATTAAATCAATTAAAATATTACCAATTTACTAACATTGAGTAGGTATTCAATTAAAATTATCGGTTTTTCAAACAAAAATGTATGTTAAAAACTGTTTACTGTCCAAAAAAAGGGAAAAAATAACACTAACCGTTGAGATACATGTACAAAGACGAAACTTATCCCTTCAAGGGATCTCTACCAGTCAACCTTTGAGCGGTTGAGAAGAGCATTTAGTAAGGGCCCGACAAAGAATAAGTAAAAAAAAAAATCACGATAATAGTGAAAGCTACAAAATAATTTTGAAATAATTTGTTGAATCAGGCGTTACTTTGCGGAGGTCCATATTAATGAACTGAAACAATTGGTCGCGGGTAAGCAGAGTACTTAATTGTTTCAGTTCAAAACAATTATTAATAAATACAATACATAAACTCATATAAAGAAACATATTTTAAAATATACTCGGTATCCCATCATCCTAGCCTATATTACATCCCACTGCAGGGCACAGGCCTCCTCTCAGAATAAGAGGGGTTGGGCCGTAGTTCTCACGCGGGCCCAGTGTGGATTGGGAACTTCACACACTCCATTGAATTTCTTCGCAGGTATATGCAGGTTTCCTCACGATGTTCTCCTTTACCGTAAATCTCTTTTACGGTAAAGGAAAACATCGCAAAATATATGAGTATTACTATATACAAAATAATACAAAGGTTGTCCATCGCGGTTCAGCGGGGCAATGCGGTAATGCGGCAATGGACACCTTTGCGCCTGGTACGATCCGGGTGTATTAGTTGCATTAATAAAAATAAATTCAATAGGCTATTACAAAAAAAAAACATAATGCATTGTGTGAGCCACATCTTCTTCAAAACTTTCCTGAACGACACCACAGAAGGAGATTGCGTGATTGAGTTTGGTAACTGATTATACAGCCTAGCAGATTTTGGAAGAGATAGTACTAGGATAGGCCAGATTGTTACTCGACCGCAAGCGATGCTGGTTGCCTGCAGCCAAGTATCTAAAACGCTCCGAAAGGTATAAAAGGGGCGGAAGGGTTAAATAGGCAGTTGAAAAGCATGACAGAACGTGGATGTTCCTGAGCTCCCTGATGGACAATCACCTCAGCTGTGCGTGCTTTTAATTAGTTAAATTCAGAAAGTCGCGAATACTTAGGCCAGTGCCGCAAGTACATGCAGACCATCAATCACAGGAAGGTTGCCTACCTCGTACATGTTTACTGCCACGAGAGGTACAACTTACTGCAGTTTATTATAATGGGCAAAATTGCTGGAAAACGTGGTGCTGATCGAAAAAAAAAGTCTTGGTTGAGAATAAATTCGAGTGTGGCCTGGAGTCACGAGTAGTGCTGCTGAGCTGTTCCACCTCGCGTCCAGAGAAGAAGAAATATTCGGAATTAATGGCCAACCATCAGTAATTAGAGACGCACCACAAGAAAAAAAAAAAACTTATTTGCAAACAGTAAGTACTTTCATGTTACTGAGCGACGTGGCAACAGTAACTTAAGTGAGTCAGACCGCTGCTGGCCTGCTACTGACGATGAATACTTACAGCTACATACACACTCTTTCGTAAGGATGTGACTTAAAACACTGAAATAGTAATTTGGAGGGGCGGGCCATGCTATCGTAGTTTATCTAAATATAGAGTCTGGCTAACGAAAGATGAATCCAGTAATTATTCAAATGGCAATACTACCTGGAATGTCATCACTACGAGAGCTGTCATTTACACGTCATTTCTTTCGAGGTTTCGAAAATTAGCGGATGTCGTTTTTGATTTCTTCTCAAATCATGAATAAGAGCAATAAAACCATAAGAAGTGATGTGCGGTGGCTTTTATTTACTATACTTAGGCAAAAACAAGAGACAGGCAGGCTGAGGGACAAAGGGTGTGATCTCCGTTCGGGCTCGTACCTGGTGCAAAGGATTTCCTTAGTTATTTAGCGGGGCAACGCTGCCAGCGTCATGGGGACCTTTGGCCCGGGCGCGGTTCGGGACGGGGATTTTTGATTGCTTTTTTTTCGCTTTTAAATTATTATTATCATTTGTTTTTTTTTAGGTTTAAGGTTTTTTTTATTTAATTGGTTTTATTTTAATTTGGTTTTAATTTCATTTAATTTAATTTATTTTTTCTTTAATAGTTGACATGAGTAAACGTTTAATTTTATAGGTTAAGTGTGGTGTTAAAATTTTGATCCTTTTTTATTTGTGACGTAATAATCAGTGATAATATTTGCTTATTTTCTTATCATTTTGTCGCAGCACGTCTTGCTAATACTGAAGAGGGATTTCAAGAAGTTTCTGAAAATCTCATCAGCTGAAAAGCTGGAGGAAAAAGAGGTGTTAACTCACAACAAATATTTGCGAGATATCTCTTCACTGACTGGTGAGTAGTGATTTTAGTGTGAAAATTTACGTTGTTCCAAAGAAAATTTACGATACTTACTAATGTTCATGTCATGACTTTCATGAGTAAATTCATAATGCAATTTTTCTAATTACAGAAGTCAGTATCTCATCCTTAAAAAGGATAAACCAAGAGGGTCAACAGAATAGTGATTTCTTCAACACACCAGGAAAGAAGAGACCCCATCAGGCTCCCGTGTCAAATCTAGATAGCTTTGACATTCAAACCATTCGGAACAAAGTGAATGAATTTTATGTTGTGAAAAAGCAAGTTCTAACTCTAAGGACACTTGGCAAATTTAAAAGAAAATATGGACTTTACTGGCTGTAGAGAAACTCTACGGAAAATATTGTTGAGCAACAGTTTTGAATTTAAAAAAAATAAAAATGAGCGTTCAGTCCTGATTGAACGTTATGACATTGCGGCCTGGAGACAAAGGTACTTAAGATTCATTGCTGCAAAACGAGCAGAAAACAAACCTATTATATATCTTGATGTAACTTAGTTCCATCAAAATTATAAGCCAAAAAGATCATGGCAGGGTCCGTCAACATCAGGTTTAACTGACAAAATTTCTTCGGGAAAGAGATTTATTATTGTTCATGCTGGCTCCCAAAATGGGTTTGTGCTGAATGCACTACTGACATTTAGCAGAAAGTCGACAAAGCAGATTACCATCACGACATGAATTCCACAAATTTTAACAAGTGGATACAGGAGAAGTTGTTACCAAATTTACGGGAACCTAGTGTGATAGTGTTTGACAATGCTAGTTTTCATACTGTGCAAATTAATAAGCCACCTAATACAAACACGCGCAAAGCTGAAATACAAGAATGGCTCCGTGTCAATTCTGTGGAATTTGATACAAGCTCATATAGAGAAGAGCTTTTGTGCTTAGTTAAACGGCACAAAACTGAACCAATTTATGAGGCAGATGAAATGCTAAAAGCTCATGGTTATGAAATGCTCAGACTCCCGCCTTGTCACTGTGATCTCAACCCCATTGAGCTCATTTGGAGTACTGTGAAACGAAAAGTGGGAAGTCAAAATATAGGTAAATAGAATCTTTCAACAGTATAACATCACCCGAATGGAAAAAAATGACAGATCATGTCATTCATGTTGAAAACCAATATAAAGAAAGGGATGGAATTACTGATCAGATGGAAAGTTTTATTATCATTGTTTGTGATGGTGATTCTTCAAGTTCCGATGAATCCACAGGAGTGGCTTCGGAGACAGAGTATTTAGAATCTGACTTTGATTATGCTGAATAAAACTTTATTTAGAAATGTAATATTAATTTCTTCTCCTATACAATAAAATCCTGGTATCATTTTGTCCAAAAGCCAAAAAGAAATAATCTGTACAAAAAAGGTAGAAACAAAATAATATCCAATAATTAATACCATTAATAGCTAATACTAGTAATACTATTTGGTGCAATATAGTCATGTATTGTATTGTAAAATGAAAGTAAAAGTTTACAAAGAAAATTATGACTCACTATGTTGTTTCTACTCCTTATGGGCAGGCTATGCTTAACATTATGTACAAAAACATGATACAAATGCAAAGGCAAACTTAACCATGCGAGGGATTTCTTCGACTTATCCTTTGAATAATAATGGCAATTTTATAATCAAAGTGTATAGTATTCTACTAGTCAAGCCCTTTCACTTGATACCCATATTGAGTTGCGAAAAAATCAAAAAATATGTAATCCGCCATTTTGTGGCGGCGGCCATCTTGGACCGATTTTCATCAAACATAGCTAAGAACACTCCCGACTAATTCACCTTTCAAACAAAAAAGAAACCAGCCAAGTGCGAGTCGGACTCGCGCACGAAGGGTTCCGTACAATTATCTATACATATACTTAGGTGTGCGGTGCGGGGATTGCGGTAGAGATTTTAAACTTAGACTGGAGAAGTAAAGAGATGTTTATTGAATAAATGTTAAACTCTAGTATAAAGTCCACTACAACTATGTTAGCTAAGAATGTTGAAAATGTTAAATGTTATAATTATTCGAATGCACCCGGTCGCGACTGTTTCCAAAAATGCACTAACTATTATTCACTAATAATATAACTAGGTCGCGGCGATCAATGAACCGATTGCTGATTGCTGACAGTGCGCACGCGGCCTTAACGCGTGTGTTAGGTGTATTGCACCGAACATCTTGCCGGGGGCAAACGATGAGATGAGTTGAGATTAAGATGAGAAATGACAAGATGATCAAACAATGTTTGCATTTATGTACTAAATTACTTTACGAAATAAATTTTATTATAAAATGGGGAGGTTCCCCGATCGATTTGTTTTAATTCGATCATTTCATTATCTTCATGACAGTCCCGAATTTTCCCTCGCGCACTGTTTGGTTCATTATCACTACACTTTTTCTCTCGATATCGCGCACTAACTCTACACTTATCACTATTGTTGCTGGCCATCGACTGCGGGCCTTGACGGGGCGCCGGCCCTGCTCCATCCTTCGTCGCTGCTGCCGCCTCTTCTGGGACCTGTGCCTCCGGTGTTGAGGCTGCCAATGGTTTCCATTGACAGCTCGTTCTCCGCCACACGAAGACAATCACTATGATGCTCAGCACACCCCACAGGCAGTATATAGCTGTGTAATGATGCACGTCGTGAATGGAATAGCTTTCAAGGAGGGGCTGATTGTCTTGCAGTACTTTTATCCTTTCCCCGATTTTCTTCAACTCTTCTTCGTTATTTTTGTCTTCGTTTTCCAAACTGTTATTTCCAATGTGCTGCAGCGTGATATTGATGATGTTGTTAATGGGATCTATTTCTGGAGCTAATATGTTGAAGGTCAAGTCTACCTTACTCTCCATACTCTTATGTGTTTGTATCGTGAAATTATCTGTTTTTACTACACAACTGTCTGGTATATTAATTATGTTGGTTTTTGTCAACGTTGTAGTCGTAACCTGATCTGTGCATAATGTGCGAATCGGACACTTATTACGACAAAAGTATAAGTATTGGTTTATTTTTGATAGGTTTATCCATTTGTTTTCGCATCCAGCTACGTTTGTTTTGCAATTGTTGTTATCATTTTCATCTTTAATGCACAGATCTTTATCGGAATTCATCTTGTGGATGGGTGTTTTTAAATAACACATGTAGGTAAGTGGTTCACGTAAAGCGCAATGTTCCAAATCTTGTTCAGATGCAGGTAGGTATGCATCTTTTTGTAAATTAATCGCAATATACTTTTCAATCGGTACAATGGATATCATGTTTCTTCCTGAACAATGGGGTAAGGGAACAATGTTATAAAAGTCATAAGTATCTCGATTTATAAGTGGAATGCGGATCTCAAATATCATATATTGATCAGTAATTCTTGCCTTAATTTTCAATAGGTGGTAGATAGAATGTAAATTGGTTTGTGTGTGGTCGATGGGAAGGGTCAAATCGCTCTGTAGTTGTCTAGAAATAATGTTTAACTCACGTTGAAGTTGTTGTGGATCTATGATGTGTATATTCATTTTTCCATTATAAACGTTGGTAACAGTTTCTAGTAAAGTATCCTGAATAATCCGAAGATGGTTTAGTAAATTATTACTTGCTAAAGCGATGATTGAGAATTGGGCTATACATTCAGCGTTTGTCAATTCCTTTTGCATAGCATTTGTGCCCTTTTCTAAATTAAGTAAATGTTGGTGTATCAGCTTATGTTGTTTTTGAATAGTGTCTTTAGTTCTTAAGAGCATGTTGTATTCGGCCTCTACAATCGACGTTTGATTTTTCCACAGAGTCGCTAAATGTTTCTCATTATTTCGGATAAGGCCAATATCTTTTTGGTATTGTTCCGCAAACCGGTCATCTAAGACACCGAATAGCGAGTTTGCAAGATAACCGATACCGTTGACTAGCCCACGGCGCCTGCGTGTCTTCTGTTTCAGTTGATGAGTCATCAGAATACTGTTGTAATGTTGAAGTTCGTCATACGCGTGACGTAATTGTAGTGTAATGACGTCACAATGCGATAGGGTTTGCACTTGTTTACATATGGTTTCGAGTTGGTTGTTATATTTTTCGTAGGCTGACATACCTTCCCAAAATGGATTCATGTCGTAGTACGCTACTAGTTTCCAATTGTCTCTAACTAATTGCATAGTTCCCATTCTATCGAAGTATAATACTTGGTTTTCGGCGACGGCTGTCGTTTTAACACATAGACCGGTTGTTAAAAAGGACATGAAGGTCATGAGTGACAGAAGTATTGCGCTAATTGTTGTGAAACATCCCTTTTTGGTTGTCCTTTTCGTTTTGTTTACGGCAGTTTTAACTGGCTCTTCTTGTTTGTTAATTTGTTCTTGTTGGTCTAGCGGTAAAACTGACAATTTTACTATGGGTCGTTTAATTATGCCATTTTTTGTTTTTAATGACACGACTCTTACATAGCCGTCTTGGCCTGGGTGTACGTCAATAATTCGCCCCAGCGCCCATTTTCCTGCTGGTAAATTGTCATCATGAATTACTACGACTTCTCCTATCTTGCAGTTTTTCTGGGGACTTCTCCACTTTGGTCTAGCTGTTAGTTGACTTAGATACTCACTTTTCCACCTCTTCCAAATATCTTTAAATAATTTTTGTGTTAAATGCCATCGTGTTCTCGCATCTTCTTCTGTTTGAATGATTGTAACGCCGGCTCTTCCGGTTATAAAATGAGCTGGTGTGAGAAAATCTAAGTCGTCTATACTTTCAGTGAGTGGACACAGCGGTCGCGAGTTGAGACAAGCTTCTAGCTGGGCTAAGATCGTGGAGTATTCTTCGTAAGTTAGTTTCTGTTCACCAACTACGCGTTTCAAGTGATGTTTCAGTGAACGCACCATTCTCTCCCACAGTCCGCCAGCACTACTCCAAGCAGGTGCGTTAAAATGCCATTCTATCTCCATATCGGTTATTTCAGTTAGGAAAGTGTCATCAAAATTGTTTCGCAGTTGTTGCCATTCTTCCTGAAGTATTCTGTTAGCTCCAACAAAGTTTGTACCGTTGTCACTATAAAAGTGACGTGGAGATCCTTTTCTTGCCACCATTCTTCGTAGGGCTGCCAGGAAGGCGGAACTTGACAGCTCTGTTACAAGTTCTAAGTGCACGGCCTTCGTTACCATGCATACAAAGATCGCTACATAGCCCTTAAATATTTTGCTACCACGCCCTCTGTTGGCTTTGATATCCAGAAAACCTGTGTAGTCTACTCCTGTGTGATAAAATGGAGTAGCTTCCTGTACGCGGGCAGCTGGCAAGTCTCCCATAAGCTGATGTAGTGTTTTTCCGTCTATTTTTTGGCATTTTACGCACTGTCTTATGTGTTTTTTCACGGTATTGTAACCACCAATTAGCCAGAATTCTTCTCTTAGTTTGCACAGGGTCATTCGTGCTCCTCCGTGAAATGACCGTAAATGTGCCTGTTGGATGAGTAATGTTTCTAATCGCGAATTTTTTGGGATAATTATTGGGTGTTTCATCTCGTAAGATATGTTTGCTTCTTTCAGACGTCCTCCAACTCTTAAGATGTTTGATTTATCCAAAAATGGTTTTAATTGTAACAGCTGGCTTGTTTTGTTACAATTATTATAGTTGCGAATGTATTTTATCTCGGCCGTGAACTCGTTGTTTTGCACTTTCTTTATAATAGCTAATTTAGCGTTCTTCAATTCTTGTAATGTGAGATATGCAGGTAGCACGCGTCGCTTTGGTGTCAATGCCCGCAATATCCATGCAACTATACGAACAGTTTTATTGAATGAGCTGTGTTTTTGTAGTAATGTATTTATAATGTCGTCGTTGACGTTATTTTGTATCACATTTGATTTATAAGATCGCTTCTCTTCTTCTGTTGTATCGTATCTCGACAGCTGTTCTTGTTCTGTGTTAAATGTTGTTAACCATGATGGACCCTGCCACCACAGAGTATGATCCTTTAACTGAGGTGCAGTCAGACCTCTGCTTGCAGCATCCGCCGGATTTTCAGATGATTTAACGTAGCGCCACTGATTTTCAGGCATCACTTCTTTAATTTGTTGTACGCGATTCGCTACGAACGGTTTCCAGCGGCTCGATTGACCTTGTAGCCAGCCAATCACAATTTTGGAGTCTGACCAGCCAAATGTTTCCGTTTTAATTTCATGTAATGCTGTTTTGATCTTTTTCATTAATTTTGAAAGTAAGTGAGCTCCGCTTAGTTCCAGCTTCGGTAAGGTTAATGTTTTGGTGTGTGGTACAAGTTTAGTTTTCGCAGCGATTAATACGACAGTAGAATTGTTCTTGATTCGTGCGTATACCACACATGCGTATGCGTCTAGGGACGCGTCGGAAAACCCATGTAACTCGATTACATCAGACTTATTGCATTGTATCCACCTCGGTATTTCACATTCATCTATGTGATTGATGTTCGCTTGTAACTTCTCCCATTCTATATGAATGTCATCTGATACTTGTTCATCCCAGAGTGTTTGTTCTCGCCACACTTTTTGAAATATGATTTTTAGCTTAGTGCTTAATGGGGCTAACCAGCCTAAGGGATCAAATAATTTCGAGATTTCAGAAAGGAGTTTTCTCTTTGTTGGTTTGGATGAAAGTTTTGTTATGTTGCATTTAAATGTGAATTTATCAGTAGTTGGGTTCCAATACAAGCCGAGTGTTTTAGAGGTATTTTCTGTTTTGAATTTAAAGACCGTGCCCTCATTGTCTTGATTTGTTTTAATGTTTTCTAATATTTCTTCGTTGTTTGAAGACCATTTTCGCAGGTTAAATCCTCCTCTTTTTAATAAGTTATTGAGGTCGGTAACGAGTTTCTTCCCTTGTTCAATTGAGTGAGCACCATGCACTAAATCATCCATGTAAAAGGATTCTTCCAATACTTGGGAGGCCTCAGGATAGTTTTGCCGCTCATCTATTGCTAATTTTCGAAGTGTCATCATGGCTAAGAAAGGTGCTGCTTTTGTACCATATGTCACCGTGGTTAATTGAAATATTTTCAGCGTTTGTTCTGGGCTCTCTCTCCAAACTATCTTCTGTAATTGTTGGTCGATTTCGTTAACAAATATTTGTCGGTACATTTTCTCGATATCAGATGTAAAGGCGAATTCATATTGTCTCCATTTCAATAGTAATGTTTGTAAATTTTGTTGCAAATTGGGTCCCGTATACATTAAATCATTCAAAGATTTTCCACTAGTTGTTTTTGAGGAGCCGTTAAAAACAACCCTGTATCCTGTTGTAAGCGAATCGGTGCGTTCAACCCCGTGATACGGTAGATAACATTCAATTTTCGAGTGATTTGTTGAGAGTTTCATGTGTTCTAAATCGTTGTATTCTTTCATAAATATATTATAGGCTTGAGCTAATTTTTCTTGCCTTTGACATTTCTTTTCTATGTTTCTGAACTGAGCTATAGCTTTTGTTTTTGATTCCCCAAGTTGTTCTTCAAATTTTGGTTTCATTGGAAGGCGGACTACATACTTGCCATCGGAGTTTCGTACCGTGTTTTCTTGATAATGTTTGATGCATTCAATGTCTTCTTGAGATAGGTTACCTTCCTCGGCTATCTCTTCTACCTCCCAGAATTGTTTTATGTCTTGCAAATTGTTTATGACTACGTTACAATGGTAGGTTTGAGCACTACCACACAGAAGCCAACCGAGCTGCGTTTGTTGTGCCATTGGTTGAGAGGCATCCTCACTTCTAATCATACCGCTGAGAAGGATATGTGAGTAAACATCAGCTCCCAATAGTAAATCCACGGGTCTGCTTATATAAAAGTCGGGATCTGCAAGATTTATGTTCTGTGTGACCGACCACGAAGGCTTCAAAAAAGTTTTATTTGGTAGGCTCTTGATTAAGTTATTCATAATGATTACTTCCTGGTTGAAGGTAAAGTCATTGTATATTGAAGTACATTGTATGTAGAGTTTTCCCTTACAGTTGTTTTCTTTCTGTCCTACTCCATAAATAACACCATTACATTTTTCTCGTTTTAAATTTAAAATCTGGGAGGCGCGTTCCGTAATAAGTGAAATTTGAGAGCCCTGGTCAATAAGGGCCCGCATGACATGGTAGGTCCCATCAGCTGCACGAATTTTTAGTTGAGCTGTTGCTAAAAGTATCTCTTTATTATATTCTTGGTGGCTTTGATCTGTTTTTGTTGTGTTTTCTAATTGATGTTTAGAAATGGTCGCGTTCGCTGACGGTGATGAGGTCGTTGACTGCCCTGCTGATGTTGCGCTTCTGACAAATGCTTCATGTAATAATGTGTTATGTTGACCCGTACACTTATGACATACTTTTGTTGAGTTACATGCGTTTCCATTATGGCTAAATAAGCAGTTAACGCAAAGTGCTAGTTTGTTCGTTGTCTGATATCGCTTTTCCACTGGCATTTGCAAAAATGCGCGGCATTTGTATATTCCATGCGGATTTGTACATAGCGGACATTTGATACTGGACGCGTGAAATGTTTTCGCAATCGTTGAAGTGGGTTGACCGCGATTGACCCTGTTATTATGTTGATAATTGTTAGAATAAGTTCGATTATTCTGGGTTTGAAATGATTTACGTGTGTTTAAAGTTGATTGCTGAAAGTATGTCTTTTGAGTTGCAGGTTCCTGTCTTTTACGAGATGATTCGAGACTCGTAAATTTTCCTTCCAGGAAATCTAATAGCTCTTGAAGAATGGGTAATTCGCGCGAGTTTTTTAATGATTGGATGTAGTCCATATGTGTTTCGGGATCTAACTTCTGCGATAAAATATGAACGATGATCGGGTCCCAAGTACTTATGTCAACGCCTAAATTCTTTATAGAATGTAAACACTCAGTGGTTGTATCATGCATTTTCTTTATTTGAACCATGGATTGTTGTTGCATAATAGGTATCCCAAATAGAAGGTTAATGTGAGAAGTAAATATTAATTTCGAGTTATTGTAGCGATTATTTAAAATCTCCCAGCACACAAAATAGTTATCGGAACTTATTTGTAAATGTTGAATAAGTCTCTCGGCTTCGCCCTTTACTTTAGACTTCAAAAACTGCATCTTCTGTGCGTTGGACAATGCAGGATTCTTATGTATGGCTTCAGTGAACAAGTCCTTAAACGAAACCCAAGTGTTATAATTGCCATGAAAAGTAGGGATTTCCAGCATAGGAGTAGATTTTTCCCTGTGTGCCACCGACCAAATCTTCTTGTTTATGTCCCTTTTTAGACTGTTAAATGTTGTCTCATGTTTGATAAAGGTTGTTTCGTAGACTAAATCCGTTTTAACTGCTTCACTATCTATCTCCACATGCAAAGAATCAATTACTGACCAACGTGATTGTAATGATCTGAGCGCATCTTCCAATTCCCACTTATCTGTCAATATATCGACATTAATATTGTTAACTGTTCTTACAAACGCTTTCATGTTAGCGGATTGTTTGCGATACATCTCGTCCACCTTACTGGATGTGCCTGTCCCTGTTTTATTCTGTTGAGTGTCTTTTCCATCCCCAAATGTTATCTCTTCATCCGCATCCCGAAATTCCATCTCGAGTGCTTGCCCTGGCTCTGTTTGATGTAGTTTTGCCTGTTGATATCCTTTACTTAAAGAGTCTCTAAAGTTTAAATATGCTTCCTTTGTTGTTTCGTATGTAGAATTGATAAAATATGGATGATTCAAATTTTCTTCCACGTTAAGGTTGTCATGATTAAATTGGAATTCGTTCCACAAAGTTGTCAAAGTTGTGAAAATTCTTCTAAAGTATTCCGGCTTCGACTTCCTTTCCGAACCATCTTTCTTAAAATTAGTAAAAAGCACTTGGATGCTCTGTACAATTTCTTCTTGTCGAACCACGCTCGCCATCTCAATTGTTATATAGTGTTAGTAAAATAAGAAAGACCTTACTTGAAGCTCTCTTCTTGGTGTGTCGATATCGAAAGCGTTACCCGTCGATTCGTATGTTTACTCCTCCAAGATTTGCACTGCAATCCTCACACTCAAATGTTCACCAGTTCTTACACTTCACCCGCAAACCGACAAACGATATAACGCGCGAAGAGACCAACAGTTCGAAGGACCAATGTGCGGTGCGGGGATTGCGGTAGAGATTTTAAACTTAGACTGGAGAAGTAAAGAGATGTTTATTGAATAAATGTTAAACTCTAGTATAAAGTCCACTACAACTATGTTAGCTAAGAATGTTGAAAATGTTAAATGTTATAATTATTCGAATGCACCCGGTCGCGACTGTTTCCAAAAATGCACTAACTATTATTCACTAATAATATAACTAGGTCGCGGCGATCAATGAACCGATTGCTGATTGCTGACAGTGCGCACGCGGCCTTAACGCGTGTGTTAGGTGTATTGCACCGAACATAGGTGTACCAGAAACTGATGGCATTTTTAAAAGTAAAAAAATATTGTTTTTCATATGGCAACTGTCAACTGGCAGTTGTGTCAAATAGTTTGTTTACCGTTGCCACCGAGGTAGAAAAAAAATGGAGTGGCAGTATTCTACTATAGATACATTTGTTATACAAATATGTGTGAAATCGACATAAAAGCCAAAAAACACATATGGTCTCTTTCTTTCTAAGGTGACTTGGCATATGAAGAAAGAGATGGCATGACATTTGTTTGTTATGTTACAACCCTTGAGCGCTTTTTTGTGCGACAACTTTAGGTAAACACGCATGATTTGTAGGTATCACCGGTCCATAGGTCTATGATACCGTTTAGTCCAATTACCCCAGTATTGCCCTCTACAATTTTTTATTTCCCCATTTGCCATGTGATTCTGGTACACCTATAAGAATCACGTTTGTTGTATGGGAGCCCCACCTTATATATTTTTTTTTATTTTTTTAGACGACCAGATGGCCTAGTGGTTAGAGAACCTGACTACGAAGCTTGAGGTCCCGGGTTCGATTCCCGTGTCGGGGCAGATATTTGTATGAAAAATACGAATATTTGTTCTCGGGTCTTGGGTGTTTAATATGTATATAAGTATGTATTTATCTATATAAGTATGTTTATCCGTTGTCTAGTACCCATAGTACAAGCTTTGATTAGTTTGGGACTAGGTCAGTTGGTGTGAATTGTCCCATGATATTTATTTATTATTTATTTTTATTTATTTTATTTAATGATTTATTTTTAAAGTCAATATATAATTAAATAGGTATTCTGTGAATATTTCAAGCGTCTACCTGTTGCCGTTATCAATATCGAGCAAAAACGAGCAAAAAAAATCACGTTTGATGTAAAAGTGGCGATTTTTGACTTTATACTTTATATAGCTACGGCGGGTTAGGATTTGTAAGATTTTGGTTTTAGTGCATAAAAAGGCGAAATCTATGAGAATTTCACACAGACGAACGGTTATTTTTTGGTGATTTGAATGTTCTACGGGCGACTGAACTATAGCTATCACGGTTCCCGAGATACAGCCTGGTGACAGACGGACAGACGGACGGACAGCGGAGCCTCAGTAATAGGGTCCCGTTTTTACCCTTTGGGTACGGAACCCTAAAAACAAAATCAAAATCGGTTCATCCATTCGGGAGCTATGATGCCACAAACAGACAGACATACACACACACACACGCACGCACGCACGCACGCACGCACGCACGCACGCACGCACGCACGCACGCACGCACGCACGCACACACACACACACACACAATAAGTACCTACCTCATGAAAAAATTCAAGTATCAAAATTAAAAATCCTCCTTTCCGAAGTATTGCCCCCTAAAGATTTTTTGAAATTACCGCGTTTTTGCTAGTTCAACTTTCGTTAGCCAGACTCTACGAACTTAACACTCTGTATTGGCATGGTTTGTTGAGTAGATAATTTGTCTAATAAATAAATACGGACGGTTAGTTATAACATAACCATAACACTTAATACTTACGTGGATAATAGCAATGATCCTCCATAAACGGAACATTATTTTGCATCATGTTATCAATTTTCTTTTTTATATGTTTAGGCCATGTTATCTGTAAAGAATTTGTTTAATTAGTACGGTGAAAATATGTATCATGTTTTATTTTTTGTGTCCGCGTTGAACCCTAGATAGGAATTCATGCTATTCGTCGTTTGGAAAGTTATTAGTCTTCATGCAATCGGCGACTATAGGTAACGCCACGAGAGTTGAGGTCACGAACACAACAACACGTCATGTAATGACAGCGGGATTTTGGCATTTATTCGTACCGACAGCAAGCAAAGCACAGATAAGATCATGTATGGAATACTGCTGCCACCTTTGGGACGGTTCTGCCAAGTATCAGTTGGCGGCGTTGGATTCGGTGGAGCATCGAGCCCGAAGACTCATTGGTGATAGTCCGACAATCGGTGGTAGGCTACAGAGCCTCGAGCACCGACGTCGAGTTGCTTGTCTTTCTGTTTTTTATCGGATACATTTTGGAGAGTGTGCGCAGGAATTACATGATTTAATTCCTCCATCTCCATTTCACCAACGGACATCCAGGCGGGGGGAGCGTCTTCATCCTTATGTGGTTAGTATTCCAGTAGCCCGTACGAAGCGGTTCGCGTCTTCCTTCCTAATGCGAACTGCTAAAGAATGGAATTCGCTCCCGTCGTCTGTATTTCCTGATAAATACAACCTGGGTCTCTTCAAGGCTAGAGTGAATAGGCTGTTACTGAACCAGTGAGGTACACCTTTGGCTTCATCTACACTTTCCATCAGGTGAGATAGAGGTCAATCACGGGTCAGTTTTTTGTAAAAAAAAAAAAAAAAAAAAAAAAAAAAAAAAAAAAAAAAAAAAAAAAGTTCAACAGAGTCAACATAGGATTACAAGATGTAGATTATAGATTATTATAGATTGTTGTATAGCTCGTCTAGTTTAAAATGACGCGCTCCACCACCGCACTCACGCACAGGATTCGAAACTCAATTCAAGCTACAATAGACTCTATTGTAGCTCAAATTGAGCTCCAAATCCCGTGCGCAAACGCGGTGGTGGGGCGCGTCATTTCAAACTACACAAGCTCTAATGGAAGTAAAGGATAATTTACTTTAACCTTTAAAGCACAGTAAGCGTTTATGAATGAGAGCACAAAATAAAAAGGTACAGAAGTAAATCTACATACAAAGTGCGCTCGAGCAACGCACACATAGGTACACATATCGATGGTTCATTTTAACGTTACATAGAATAGTTAGATAGGTAGGTAAGCACCCCGCCCTGACTCCCAAAGTAATAATAGTTTCCTATTTTGAATCAGTATAAACGAAGTACCTAACTATATTTTTGTAAGGTAAATTCACGGCACTAATATTACGTAAGTTGAAAACATGTTTTTTGTTTGTATAGATATTGTGTTGTTTTTAGTATCATTAGATAGGTTTAGGTCTAAAACCGATAGGACAAAGGAAATTGTGTAACTAGGATAATCCGTTTAGAAGTTATTAGGGATTTTCGATAGTGAAAATTGACAAACGCTAAATTTTGTAGGTAGGTATTTTAATTATTATTATTATTATTTTTATTTTATATTACCATTCTTCCCGTTTGAATATCAACAAATAAATCAAACAACTAGATACGAGTGCCACTATCACGATAAGTTTTATGTGCATATGCCATAATTGACAACCCTAGAGCGACCGCCGAGCGTAGGTATGAAAAGTGAAGTACATACACTTGATTGACTTCTGTACCTTTTTATTTTGTGATGAGAGTCTAAAGACAACCAATAGTGGTAGCTCAACTTAAGTAAACAAAAGAATTTATACATATTTTTTTTTAAATGAGTTGTACTTATTACTACATACATAGTTAAAAAAAAAAAATTTTTTTTGATGATGGACACGAATTGATAATGTTGTTCATTGAAACAATTCAGCGATTCGACCACGAGCTGTTTGTGCCGCTTCTCTAAACAACCGTTCCCGATCGCGCCCCTGCTCTGTGCTACTTGTCTTATATAAATAAATAGAATATTAAGTAAAAGTGACGGATTGTCATTATTAATACCAAAAAACCGAACCAGACCCCTATTGAACACGGAAGAAACATGCGTTGTCACTTAACTACAGGAAATAAACATGCAAAGTCACAATGCAACTGCAGTGTTTATGGTTATAATTTCACTATAGCCAATACGGGACAACCAACTTAACCGTGTAATCTGTTAAAGTTATAATATCATAATATTTGTAAACTGACTCAGTGAGTGCCAAGATACAGGCTCAGCCTAGTTTGGCGCTTACCGGATAATACTGTTCTGTATAAGCATGTAGTTTTGTTCTTTAAATAAATAAACTATAAACTATAACTATAAACTATAAAGTCCAAAGCATAAAAGTATATTTTATTGGAATCTGGTAACTTTGAATAATAATTAGGTATATTTTGAGTACATATTCCATGGTTCTAAATACCATGGAGTCGCTATTGTCTTTATTAAATAATAATATTTATTTAAATGTAAGTCAATCTAGGTATGTCATCTATAGGAAGGTAATAGCTTAGTAACAATACAATACAATACAAATATTCTTTATATTGATCACATTACAAAAATAAAAATAACGTAACAGTTAAGTTCAGTTCCAGTTAGTTCGGTTAAGTAACGTAAGTAAGTAAGGAAAAAAAATAGTTAAAATTAGCTAATAACTCCATTACTTTATATACCTACCTGTATGAAATAATGCAAAGACTCCGATCCGAAGTCACATAAGTTGAGCTCGGAATTAATACCTACCATTCATTCGTTCTGTGCTTCGTTCTCATTTTGTAATGTGATAATATACTAAAAGAAAAGTGTCTCTAATGTATTGTTTTGTTTTGTGACATAACATGTTTTTTCCATGTATCTAATACACAGCACACGTTATTTCCGTGTATAGGTTTTATAAAAGTAAAAAAAGTCATTTTAATATAATAATACAGTTGCAACAGTAGATGTAAGTTATGGTTTATTACTTGCTTTGCATTTTGGCATTAAAATCTCATTTTCAAAAAAAAGTGACTAGACATGTTCTTTCCGTGGACCCTTCAATTAATGTAACACTTTACATTTCAATGTAAGATATCATTAAAGGAAGTAAAAAAAACCGTCTTATATCAAATCATATAGTCCAGTCGACACTGATTATCGATATTGGCCACATCACTATTTAATTTCGTCTAACCCTGGTAACCCTTTCGTCCTTTGTCGGATAATGTGATTGCGTATTTTATCCTTCAAAGAAACCCCTAGCTTTGCTCTCTCCATAGCTCGCTGAGCGACCCTGAATTTTGGATTAGCCCCGCAGTCAAGGTCCACGTTTTGACTCCGTAGGTTAAAACTGGTAGGACGCACTGGTTGAAGACTTTCGTCTTTAGGCACTGAGGGATTTCTGACGACAAGATATGCCGAAGTTTCCCGAAAGTAACCCAACCCAAATGTATTCGCCTATTAAGCCTCTTTTTCAAAGTTGTTTCTACCAAGTGTTGTGTTCTAATGCACTATGCGGTAAGTACCAAGTGCCTAACTAATTTTTATTTAGGTATTGCATTAGCAAGAGAGAGTTAAATTATTCAAAAACTTGATTCTTGATTCCGGGAAAAAGCACTACGGATTAGCCCGAAAACTGTCGACTTAAACTCGTTTTAAAACGTGAGTAATTCGTATATTTTCAATATGAGTGAGTCTCATGTTAGTTTCTTGTTTAACTTGATTCTACTATATCTAATCTTTCTTCTAAATATAAAAATATCGTGTCCCGGTGTTTGTTATCGAACTCCTCCGAAACGGCTTGACCGATTTTTATGAATCTTTTTTCTCTATATTTGGTATGTCTGAGGGGTCCATATTGGGTTCGCTAAATTTCATCACCCGAAATTGATTTTCCTAACGATTTGTACTCCTAATGATCACTGTTCCTAAAATTTTGTTTCCTAAAGTTTTCGTTCCTACAATTTATTTTACTATTAACGTAGTCTATAACACTCAGTTTTCCGAAAATTGATTTTCCTATTGATTTGTACTCCTAATTATCACTGTTCCTAAAATTTTGTTTCCTAAAGTTTTCGTTCCTACAATTTATTTTACTATTAACTTAGTCCATAACACTCAGTTTTCCGAAAATTTTAAGTAATAACTTCACTGTTGAAATTTATCAAGCAAATTAGATTATCCGGGTGGTCATAAAAAAAATAACTAACACCAAAGGCTAATGCGGGAGCTGCGCTGCGCTACGCTCCCGCATTAGCCTTTGAACCTAACCATACCAAGTCGCTTCCACTCCGCAAGGTCTTGCTCGCTCGCTTCGCTCGCTCGCTGGCTTCAATCGCTATCATTGGAGTCAGCGAGCGAGCGAGCAAGACCTATCAGGGCGGAAGCAACTCGGTTTATTGCAACGGACATTATGAAGTTTAATGTATAATAATGTTCAATTTTATGAATAAAAACAAATCTACATAAAAAAGATATGATGATGAATAATAGTGTAAAAGATGGTTATGTTGAGAAAATATAGGAAAACAAATAGTAGTATGTGAAAGGAGTAACACCAAGCTAATTTGAAAACATTTATTGACAAATGCATGTGTACATGTTAACAAAAATCACCACACTTTATTTAAACTATTACAGCTCACCTGTACAATTATCAGCAGCACTGACTGTCACCAACTAAAGATTACTTTTATATTTTTCTTGTAGTCTTATTTTATGCGTCTGGAATGCGAAAACCAAGTGTCCCGCAGTCTATCTCCTTGCTTTGTTTTTTCGCTATTCCCGCCATTTTACGGCGAGCCCGTCTGCCTTCCGTGATTGGTGGTTATTCGGCCGATCATGGGAGGCAGCCAATGAGATGACAGCTAGTGTTGTCAGTTAAAGTAAAGGGTATTGATACAAAAAAGTTTCCATTCGGATAAAATTAATCTGTTTATACTAATAACGCTAACAGCTCGGCCATCCTGCCCGAGCGAGTCCCTTCGCGACATACATAAGTGCAATCACAAATAATTACAATACACACTTATACTCGTATAATTCATGTTAGTCAATGAATCAATGTATGGGACAGCTTATCTCTAGAAATTAAATTACTTTTACATGTATATTTTAATTAGTATTGTTCTTGTTTTATTGCATATTGCAATAAATTGCATAAGTACCTACTGTAACTAAAGTTTTCTAATTTAGAAAATGTAAGAAACTCAGTATTGTTTACAATATTGACTATATAACTAATAAATTCCTAACTAAACTGAAGTCAAATAAAAATGTTACAATTATCTCTACAATTTTAAAGTCAGTCATCCTAATTATAGATTCTTACTATACATTAGGTTCCGATTACATGACTATCTGAATCTACATGATCTTCGGACTCAGATTCGGTCGTTTCAATATCCCTATTAAACACTAACCAGGGTTTAAGCTTATCTATCGCTACAACATTTTCATATCGACGATGGCCATGCTTGCGCGTCAACGGGGTGTCTTCTATTATGAAACGATCATTTGGTAAGACTTTTGAGATTCGGTATGGACCTTGAAATTTACTAGCTAATTTTTTTGACGTACCGTCACTAGGCACTTCCCGTCTTACGCTTACTAGTTCGTTTTCTTTATAGACATGATCTATTTTGCGTTTGGAATCAAAGCGGGCTTTATCTTTTTCTTGCTGCTGTGCTTATACGCCTACCTGCTTCAGTTCTTGCCTCTTGTATATTGTCTATTGTAACTTCTCTAATATCATCTAATACTTCACCTAGGACGTTTTCTGAGCTGCTGTTGATGTTAAAAGCAAAGAGGAGTTCGGATGGACTTTTTCCTGTTGTTTTATTCACAGTCGTATTAAGTCCCACTTGTACGTCACATATGTACTCGTCCCAGCTTTTATCATCTTTAACAGTCGTTTTTGTGGACAATGCACTAAGAATGGTTCGATTGTATCGTTCACATTGCCCGTTTGCTCTAGGGGTTGCCACAGCATTTAATATATGCTTTATATTCTTATCCTTAGCAAACGAGCGAAAGTTATTACTAGTAAACGAAGCTCCCCTATCTGTAATTAGCCGTGTTGGTGCTCCAAAACAACTTATATGTTCTTTTAGAGCCCAAATAGTGGTAGAAGTCTTAGTATCTCTTACTGGTTTGATGTTAGTGTACTTTGTGAACCCGTCAACAATTACCAGCAAATAACAATTTCCCCTTTTGCTTCGCACAAATGGACCTAAATGGTCCGCGTGTACTGTATGAAATGGTACTTCCAGCTTCGGGATAGGGTGTAATTGACCTTGTTGTTTGCCAGTGGTATCTTTGCTGCGAGCGCATTCTAAACACGACTTCACGTACTTTTTAACGAATTTCCTCATTTTTGGAAACCAATAGGTTTGCTGTATACGTGCTAGTGTCTTGTCAAACCCAAAGTGCCCTATATCGTCGTGGTTCATTTTGGCAATCTGCCATCGTACCCCTTTGGGAACAACCCACCTAATATCCGTATCATTTTTACCTATGATACGATACACCTTGCCATTTTTGATTTTATAATTATTTACGATTTCTTTTACTTTTTCGGACGCTGAATCACCTAATATTTCTTTAATACGTAATATTTCATCATCACTATTTTGGACCGTGGTAATCCAGTCTTCCGTACCGATCGTAAGCACATCTAATACGTGTGATTCTTCCCTGGCCTCGCCTACTGGGTTCCTACTTAAAGCGTCAGCGTGCGACATCCTAGCCCCGGGTCGATATTCAATTTCGCAATCGAATTCCTGTAACTGCACCCAACAACGGGCTATCCTAGGTATGAGGTCTCTCTTAGATAGTGTGGTTCTTATAGCATTACAGTCCGTTACGATCTTAAAAGGGATGCCCAGCACGTAAACACGAAACCGATTGAGGAATGACACAACCGCGAGGGTCTCCAGTTCGAAAGAATGGAATTTGCTTTCATCTGGTGTAGTTTTCTTACTAAAATAGGAAACTGGTCTGAACATTCCCAAGTCATCTTTCTGCAGTAAGATACCACCTATACCGAATTTGCTGGCATCAGTATGGACTTGGGTTTCCCTTTTAGGGTCGTAGAGGGCTAGGAGAGGTCTTTGGGTTAAATGAGACTTAATACTTTCGAAAGCTCTATCTTGTTCAGTTCCCCACGTAAAATCGGAATTTTTCCTTAGCAGATCCGTTAAGGGTTTAACTAGCGTCGCAAATCCTTGAACAAATCTCCTAAAAAAGCTGGCGAGGCCAATGAATTGTTGCAATTCACGTTGGCTTTTAGGGACTGGGAACTTTGCGACAGCCTCGGTCTTTTTTGTGCCAGGTTTAATTCCGTTTGCATTGATCTCGAATCCTAGAAACTCTATACTTTCCATAAAAAAAGTGACATTTTGACATTTTCAATGTGAGTCCTCCTTGTCTAAGCAAAAAGAGAACTTCTCTTAACCGTTCTAACCCCTCTGTGAATGAATGCGCTGGAATCAAAATATCGTCCATATATACGAGAGCATATTTAATTTTGGCCTCAGAAAGGATTCTATTTATTGTCCTCTGAAAGACGGATGGAGCATTCACAAGGCCGAAGGGCATTCGAGTAAACTGAAACTGACCGTCAGGGGTAATGAATGCAGTTTTATCCTGGGATGCTGGCTCTATGGGAATTTGGTAATATCCAGAAGCAAGGTCTAATGATATGAATAGGTTATTGCCTGCCAACCTGTCGAGCTGATCATCGATCAGTGGTAAAGGGTAATGGTCCTTTTTGGTGCGCTTATTTAAAGCCCTATAATCTACGCACAGGCGCTTTTCACCGGTCTTCTTCTTGACCAGCACAATTGGGCTAGCGTATGGCGATGAGGATTCCTTAACGATTCCAGCATCAACCATTTCTTGGACCATGTCGCTTACTAATGTTCTCTCGCTATAGGACATTCGATAAGGTCTGTACACTACCGGTTCCGTATTATCAAGCTCTATTATCATTTCACCTGCCGTTGTATATCCTATATCTTTAAGCCCTGACGAAAAGCAATCTGGAAATTCCGAGAGCAATTCTTTTAGTTGTTGCCGTTCTTGCGCCGTCATTTGATTACCGCATTGAACGACTTCATCAAGACAGTTCTCATCTAGCGACACAGAACACACATCATTCTCCCTAGAACTTATTGGGACAGAGCGAGTAAGTAAAGACCCTTTCTTAAACGAAATTGGATTGTCGCAAATGTTTTGAACGAGTAAGTGTCCTATTCCCTTTACTAGCTTATATTCGCCCGGAAGCAGATAATGTTTGCGGTCATCTGTACCTCGAACAGTGCCGTTTATGAATATTCGTCCCGAATGCTTATTTACAGATTCTACTGGGATAGTCGACAATTGATTTGTTGCAATAGTCACATCCGTTTGAACGGTAAGGTATATTTTTTGCTCATTCACCTTTTTAAACAAAATTTGGTCGGGTGTCTTAACAATCGTGATGTTTGGCTTCTCTGTGAACGAATGTCCTAGGAGAACAGGGTATTTCAGAGCGATGTCTTCCACAACTATAATCTCGATATTCTCCTGTATACCCTGCACCGTTACGTCCGTGAAACATTTACCTAAGGGTTGAACCAGGTGACCACCAATGCCTCGTAATGACGGCAAATTTTCAGTCACCATATTCAATTTCAATCTCTTAGCTTCAGTTTCTTTAACAAGAGTACACTGACTGCCTAAGTCCACCTGACAAATAGTAGGGCTACCATTCACCGATATTTCTATCACATATTTGAGATTAGATTTACCTGGTTCATCTAGTACAGCTATTTGCTTCTCATTTTTAGCGTCATTGTTGCAACGATCGGTGTTTTGAGAATGACTTGCAAGTTTCAAACGACAATACTGATCAAGGTGACCAGTCTTACTACACGCATTACACTTGCTAGGAGATTTTTTACATTGGAAACTCTTATGTCCTTCTTCGTTACAATTATGACACTTTATTATACCTGCCCTTTTTGTTCCTTCTGTCCTGACCCTTTCATTGCTATTTATCCGAGTAAATTTCCTATCTCGAGCCAATCTGTCGCCTAGTTCCTTGGTACTACTTGTCTTAACAGTTTTGAAATATTTCAACACGTCTTCTGGCGAGCGAAAACGTGCTGCTTGTGCGCCAACCCTAACCGCGCAATCGTCTACACCATTCAGTAAAACATCAACGGCGTTGCGGCCGCTGATGCCACATCTATTTATTAAATTTATTTTTGCATAATAATATTGCTCTAACGACTCACCGTATTTCGCACGCTTGACCAACATCTCAATCAGTAAATCAGCATAATCCTGCCTACACGGAAATGACTCAATAAGCTTCCTCTTCCATTCGGTCCAACTGTAAAGTACAGAGTTTAAACCTTGGTACCACAATTTGGCAACGCCGGTCAGTTTAGGTATAGCAAAGTGAATAGTTTCACGTTCATTCCAATTGTAGATCTCCGCGCACTCTTCAACTTTGGTTAGCCAAGTTATTATCGTTTGGTCGTTGGACACTGGATCAAATTCAGGGACCACATTTGCTAGAGAAAGCTTAGAGGTCGACTGTCCTTTTACATTCGCTAATACATCTAAGAACTTGTGGAGAATATTTTGATTACTAGCCGATAAATTGTCAAATTCAGTAGATAGTTTACGTTGCGTACGACACGAGGGCTCACGTGACCGTTTCCGTCCCAATAACCTCTTTACTGGGCTATTGTAACTTCCACTACTACTACGACGGCGGCGTCGTGCTGCCCTCCTCTCGTATGCCTCGTCGGAAGAGCTACCACAATTATGACTACGTTGCCGCTTCCTTGACAGTCGTGGAGTCTCTCGTCGACGTGAAGATGACCGACTCCTATCGGCTTCATCATGATGGGTGCGTTTATTAATTATGGAGTTTTGCCGACGAGAATGAGTGGTCCGTGAAACGACCTTCGACGGCTCTCTACTCCGTGACTTATTATTTGAGCGTTTGCGGACTTGCCTGTCTATCAGACTCCCTTCCGCTCCCTCGCTCTGAATGCTGCGCCGCCGTGGAGTCTGCCGTGCCCGGTCGCGACTTTGGCGGCCCGGGCTGATTGGCTCACCCTCCGTGTACTCGGCGACGCTGCCGTGAGGGCTTTCGAACTGGTTGTCCATGACCTGGATCACATTATAGCCATAGTAAATAATAAATATTAAAGATTGCACATGTTATTTTATTCTGCTGTACGCCATTCTTATTTCACCATTTACTTAGTAGTAGTAGTAGTACGATCATAATGGGGATGCTAACTTTTAAACAAGTAATAGCATTGCATTATGGTCCCCAAGCTTACGTAAGCACATAGGCCTTAAAATACGATTGTTAAAAAAAATCTTGGTTCCCTTAAAACTGAAATATATACAAAGACAAATACAAGCATTTATTCTTATACTGTAAAGTTATAACTTTATTTGATAAGGTTTATAGCAATTGTACCATCATATTGTGGCTGATCAAGTCAGTTGTAGCGGAAAAATACCCCAAAAGATAGGTACACTAGATTTATTTTACCTTACAACGATACTTACTACAATGTTACTTATACCATGTATGTAATAATGTGCTACAGAGGATATAGATGTCAACTCTGTCATGATTACTTTTTCAGATTCCAGTTTAATTACTCGTGATAATTTTAGAGTATTTATTCAAACTTTGTAGGTAATGACCCTACAGATTAAATAAACGTTCCGAGACGGTCGTCCGGAACTCCGGACGAATAATTTACCAATCTTATGCGGATGTTTTCATTTCCAGGGATACTAATACTGATAAAACTATTATTATTATGCATTCCCGAGAGTAGCCCCGATAACATTGTCATGCATTATGTAAACAAGTAGGCAATTCCAGATAGTACCTTGACAAATTGTCTGCATGTTAGCTTATTAGATTCGTACACATTTATAATTTTTTTTTACTCATATTAACTATGCTTGAATTTGTCACGCAATCATTTGTTTGTCTCTCAAAAGTTTTACAATAGAAAAAAAAGACATTACTTACGTTCATAAACCACTAGGAAATAAATCAGCTTGGTATGCAAAGAAGACAAAAAGTATGTTAATAAAAACATAATGTAGACTAAGTATGGGCTGAGTTTAACGAAAAGAAACTACCTATATCTTTCCGGTATCCCACTTCTGAGATGAAAGGAGTAACACCAAGCTAATTTGAAAACATTTATTGACAAATGCATGTGTACATGTTAACAAAAATCACCACACTTTATTTAAACTATTACAGCTCACCTGTACAATTATCAGCAGCACTGACTGTCACCAACTAAAGATTACTTTTATATTTTTCTTGTAGTCTTATTTTATGCGTCTGGAATGCGAAAACCAAGTGTCCCGCAGTCTATCTCCTTGCTTTGTTTTTTCGCTATTCCCGCCATTTTACGGCGAGCCCGTCTGCCTTCCGTGATTGGTGGTTATTCGGCCGATCATGGGAGGCAGCCAATGAGATGACAGCTAGTGTTGTCAGTTAAAGTAAAGGGTATTGATACAAAAAAGTTTCCATTCGGATAAAATTAATCTGTTTATACTAATAACGCTAACATATGATAGATGTTTATTGCAACGGACATTATGAAGTTGAATGATTAGGAATTCAGAACATTAGGAACAGAGTAGTTATAAGTAGTGATTATTATGATGTAAATTTTTAGGAACAACATTTACGGACTTCCGATAATCGACATTGAAAAATTAGTTCAACTTTGGCGCACCCATGTCTGAGAATAGGACGAAGTCGCAGGCAACAGCTAGTATATGTATTAGTTTGTTATATTAAATTATTTTTGATGTTTACTACCTATTCCTAATATTTTTATGCTATATCACGTCATGAAACTTACCGAATTCAAAATACATCACATGAAAACTTACAACAAACAAAACGAACTGCAAACACAACCCAGTCACATGATTAGGCACGTGGACGCGGCAAAATGTCTTCGTCGCTTTGGAATTTAACGCGCCGAACATGACCGATCCCAGCTCGAGAACTCCCGAATGCAGTTTCGGTTTCGGTCGTAGTTTCGTCAGGTTTTCCACCGAAACCGAAACTAAACCGAAACCCGTTTTTTTGCCGAAACTCGACCGAAACCGAAACCGAAACCGAACTTTCGGTCGGACACTATTTTCATGCCATTAGGTGTTGCTAGTATTGAATTAGAGATACATACAATCGATGAGCAAGTGGACGTTTTTATAGTGGACGATTGCGTAATTAAATACCACATTATAGTCGGTCACAGTTTCACGGAAAAACCGGGTATCATAATAACTGTTGGGTTTCGTTGTTGGTATTACCCTAAATAATTAAGAATAATTAGTTTGTAGCCACTTCTATTTTCCCTATCTCCTTTCCTTTCACCCATGCACACGTGTAGATCGTGTCTTCTCTATCGCACAATCATGTGACGTCAACGCAACAGCAGCGCCTCTAGCGGCTGTTTTTCAACCGCACTCTTCAATTTGCAACGATTTCGATACGAGCTGCTGTGCGCGTGCTCTCATGAAAAATCTATTTAAATCTCTGAAAACCCGTGTAATATTTTCGAAATATATCTGTGAATCCTTCATAGACTGTTTGTGCGTGTGATATAAAAGGTGCTTTTGGACATTGGTGCGGTGATCGAGCTTTGGCAAATGGCTCCAGTGCAAGCACGAAGACGTGGACTTCCTGCAGTATTTTTACAAGTAAGTGTGCATGGTTTCCCTCGTACACCTTCAGGACAGTTGCTCTTCGTCATCCTGAGGCCGTATTGTCTAACGCTTTTGGCGCTTGCCTTCGCTTTCACTATCTCTTTCTGTCAACGTTTTATACCGTTTGTCAGAAAGAGATAGCGATTGCGAAGGCAAGCGTCAAAAACGTTAGACAATAAGCCTACTGGTCCAGCTCCAAAAACAGCTGCCCTTTTCTTTAAGCACTAAGTGGCTACAATTAAATAAATAAATAAATAAATATCACGGGACAATTCACACCAATTGACCTAGTCCCAAAGTAAGCTAGGCAAGCTTGTGTTATGGGTACCAGGCAACGGATAAACATACTTATATAGATAGATACATACTTAAATACATATTAAACACCCAAGACCCGAGAACAAACATTCGTATTTTTCATACAAATATCTGCCCCGACACGGGAATCGAACCCGGGACCTCAAGCTTCGTAGTCAGGTTCTCTAACCACTAGGCCATCTGGTCGTCTAAACAATTGGTATTATTAGGTTGTCTTTCCCTGAAGCCTTATCCTATACAGTCCATTACCCAAACCAAACAAGCACTAGGTGACTGAAAAGCACAAGTAAAGTGCACCGCTAAATACCCCATCACCTTGGTGTGTGTTTTTTTATTTATGTACAAAAAATAAGATTCGCCACACCAATAACAAAAACGGCAGACTCTTTAATTTTTGAAAAACATTTATCAAATAAGCTTCTCCTAAGGTTGCAATATGACACGATAATACTGCCTAATAATATGATGATAATTTTTTTTTTTTTATATAAATTATATTGTCCGCAATCAGTCGAAAGACTTTTATCGGATTTGGTGAGGGTGAGTTTAGACTTGTAAGGGAATAAGGCCTTTGCCCTATTCTCCTTTTATAAAACTTGGCGTCTTTTCAGCCTTTTGGTGCTATTGGTCGCATCCAGTAGATGCACTGCCAGTGGGTTAGGATGTCCGGCTAAGCGAGCTGCATGAGACTCTTTGTATCGCTCGATTTCTTCGGCAACTGTTGGCATGCCCAAATGCTCATGGATTTCATCGTTTCTAACAAACCACGGTCCATTCACTATTTGTCTGAGGATTGCATTCTGTACACGTTGCAAGCATGCTATGTTGGTTTTACTGGCCACACTCCAGAGTTGTATGATGATAATACACGTTCATTGCTGCCCATCATACTCAGGTACTATATATGTGAAAGGTTCTTTGAGAGGGAAATCGAACGCAGAATTTTATCTTTTACCAGGAGAATATAGTCTTAAAGATGGCGTAGGAGGACTGTTAGTCCAAGATGTAACTGATTCTCCGTTGACGCTAGCCAAAAATGATTTGATAACTCGTGTCACTACCACTAACTATAGTATTGACGTAAACTTATTGGATTTAGATGGCGTAGATTCTATCTTAAATTTAAATGTTAGCGAACATTTAAGTAGTGACGAGGTATCAAAACTAAAACGGCTGTTGCTGAAATATGAGATATGTTTCTCCAGTAGTCTAAAGGACTTAGGTTTTACGAATGTAGTCCAGATGGAAATTGAGTTGACCGATAAACAACCGGTAGTTTATCGCCCGTACAGACTTTCTTATCCAGAACGTGAGCTAGTTAGGACTATGGTCCAGGAAATGGTTGACGCAGATATAGTATGTGAATCTAATTCGTCCTACGCTAGTCCAATTCTGCTCGACAGAAGAAGACTGGCGAGAAGAGGCTTTGCGTGGATTATCGGGCCTTAAAAGCTAAGACACGAAAGGAACACTATCCTCTCCCCTTAATCGATGATCAGCTAGACAGATTGGCTGGTAATTCACTTTTTATTAGTCTTGATCTTGCTTCTGGTTACTACCAGATTCCAATCGCTGAAACATCACAGAATTTTACCGCTTTCGTTACTCCGGATGGGCAATATCAGTTTAAACGTATGCCGTTTGGACTAGCAAATGCGCCATCGGTGTATGCTGATACACCGATGGCGCATTTGCTAGAACAATTAATAGAATACTAGCGCACGTGAGATATGTAATCATCTATATGGATGACGTGTTGATCCCAGCACGGTCGTTTGAGGAAGGCTTGTCTCGACTGGAAGAGGTCCTCAAGGTTTTGAGCGAGGCGGGGTTAACGTTAAAATTAAAGAAATGTCACTTTTTCTATAGGGAACTAGACTTCCTTGGTTTCCACATTAGTGCAAACGGTATACAGCCGGGTTCTCGGAAGACGTCAGCTATTTCAAATTTCCCTCTGCCCCAGAATGTCCACGACGTAAGACGTTTTAGGACTAGCTAGTTTTTTCGGAGGTTTGTAAAAAATTTTGCTTTAATTGCACAGCCATTAACGGACCTCCTTAGAACAAAATTTGAATGGAAATGGTCAGAAGAACACACACAAGCATTTAACTCTCTGAAACAAAGATTAGTAGAACGACCCATTTTAGCGTTGTATGATCCTAAGTTAGAAACCGAACTGCATTCCGATGCCTCTAAACAAGGTGTCGCTGGTATTTTAAGCAGCGTGGCACAGACAGTTTGTTGCGGGTAGTAGCATATTACAGTCGGAAGACTACAGTCGATGAACAAAAGCTTCACTCTTTTGAATTGGAGACACTCGCCGTCATAGCCTCATTAAGCCGATTCAGAGTTTATTTGTTAGGCTTAAAATTCAAAATTGTCACAGACTGTAATGAAAACATTTGGGATGAATATGTAGGAGACATCCAACTAGGTATTAATACAACGGTTAATAAAACAACAGGCAAGAGTCCGTCAGAGTTATTATTTGGCTGTAAGTTAGTCACGACTTCGGAAAATATATTAAGTGAGGTGATCGACGAAATTTCGGAGCGGGTTGATGGAAACGATTTAATAAATTTGAGGTCAGAGGCTAAGAATAGAATCGATCGGCAACAAGAGCGTTCAAAGAATGCATTAATTTGATAAACGTAGAGTAGAAGGCAAGACGTACAATGTTGGAGATCTCGTCAGAGTAGAAAGAACCATCAGTGATAAAGAGCACGTAGAAAAATCTAAGAAATTGGTATCGAAATTTTATGGACCATATCGAATCTTAAAAGTATTACTCAACGATAGGTTTTTGATCGAAGATACTCCTTTAACAAAAAAAGTTAACAAAAGGTATGAAAATGCATTGGATAAAATTCATCCCTGGCTTAATTTTAAAGGGTATGCTAGTGATGGTAGTAATAAGGCACATAATACATATGGTTGTAGTGATTCTAGTGACAGTGAGTGAAGTAATGAATTTATTGCATTGATTGATTATAGGAATGGTTACTATTGTTGATATGTATGTATGTAGTTATTGTAATTTACGAATGAACAAGATGGATGAAGCTAGCTATGAGCGGTCAGTGTAGAGAAGAACAATAATTAAGTACAGTGCATAGATGCCCGCTGATTATAGCTAACTACTTCAATAAGATAATTTATTTAAGCAGATAGTTATGAGTGATCAGTGCAGAAAAGAATGACGTCAGTGATGTCGCATAGATAATCGCAGATCATGACTAACTGCTTTAATTAAGATGTGATTTGATATTTTGAGCGTAGGCTATGAGCGATCAGTGCAGAAAAGAAAGATATTGAGCAATCAGTATCGCACAGATGATCGCAGATCATAGCAGACTAATGCAAGAGTTGTGATTTTAGACTAAAGATATTATTATTATCTGAGAATGATTGATAAATAAGTGGTACCGACATATTGTATAAATATCTTTGTCTCCCTTTATTTTTGAATATTGTGATAAGAATGTTTAAGTGAAGTTTCTGATTATTACGAGAATTAATTTACTTTATAAGGGGAGGACCCATTTATAACAGGAAGGCCGAACTGTAAGGTTCATCATAATATAGTAATACTATTGTTATTGTAACACATTCCTTATTACGAGGTCTACTGATTGATTTGTATGGCAACACTTTATAATGTGGGTATATTTTTTGATGTAATAGCAACACTGGGATTCATTTTGACAGCCGTAATCATGGCACTTGTAATACTGGAAGCTTAAGAAGTAAATCTTTAAAAATCAATATAATCCTGGTTTTATTGGAGATAATCGACGTAGATCCTTTACTGTCGGATCACTTCGTTACGAATTCGATCTTTTAGAGAAACTCCGAGCATAGCCCTTTCCATAGCACGTTGAGCATCTTAAAATTTGTGGACCAGCCCTACAGTGAGTGTCCATGTTTCGGCACCGTATGTCATGACGGACGCACTGATTGAAGACTTTCGTTTTTAGACTCTGTGGAATTGGTGACGTGAAGACTTGACGCAGTTTCCCATACGCTGCCCATCCCAGCTGTATTCTTCTGTTGGCCTCTTTCTCGAAGTTGTTAACAACAAACGATAGGACAAATAAAATTTAGGACAAACAATAATAGGAGCAACAATTTCGGTAAGTAAGAAATATGCAGAACAAAGCTTATGCCTTACTTGATTTGGAGAATAGGACTTAATAGACTCAAATTACATACATACATACAATCACACCTCCTTCCCAGCAAAGGGGTTGGCAGAGACTATTATTTGTTTCATCAACAACACAACACTCTTCAGTCTTTTCATAACTGATCGCCGGTCTCAGGTCACTCTTAACCTGACCTTTCAACACATCTCCAATCTGACAATAGATTATCCTTCTTGGTCCTTCTTTACAACATTTCCATCAACGATAGTCTTAAGTATATAACAATATAACTAATCAAGCTTAAGGGTGCCTTTCCACCAGAGATGTGCTATGCAGCTATGCTGCGAAGATGTGAAAGCTACGCTTCGAAACTGTGTGACCGTTTCCACCAATGCTAAGCTATGTAGCTGTGCGTGGAAGATGTGCTATATAGATGAGCAGCCGTGAGGCAGCTGTGCGAAGAAGATGCGCAGCTCGAGCTATGCGATGTATCGACAGGGGCGCGCGTGGCAGCAGCGCGGTGAGGGGAGACATTGCTACACGACTCGCGATCATCCGTAGCACGCATTCATAGCACGCATCCAGGGCACGCATCTCTCCATATAAAAATCATAGCTTAGTTCAACCCGTTTCCACCAGTGCTATGCTATGTGGTCCAATGAATATGATTGGTGGTTATAAGACACATCCATAGCAACCATGTGCATGGAAAGGCACCCTAATACCACTTTTTTTTTTATTTTGATACGTGTTTCAGTATCGTTGATAGACATAGATTTTTTTTTACATTTGGTGGGTTGTTCATAGTAATTCATCCAATATTTGGTCGAGTTACTATGAAACACAAAAAAATAAGTGATAAAATAAACATTATAACGAAAAATACTGAAATTTGTTATTTTAACGTCACTGAATCACATATTAAAATTTGTGCACTTATTAAAAAAATACCCTTTATGTATCTCTTTCGTATTTCTTATTTCATCTATCGTCTCCACCATGTCCAAACCAACTTAAGTAACATTTTTTTCTCTATGTATACGAGCCACAACATCATTTTTCATGCCACATTGATAAAAATTTCTTTACACAATCAGACCATTTACGTTATTTATAACTAAAAAGATGTAAATAAAATAATAATTTAAAAAATCTAAAACCCGCCTGACTTTAAATCCCATGCAGCCACTGACTCCCATGCCTCCGACTGCATTTTATCGTTGCATTAAATTTTGAAGGACTGCCATCGACATGTTTTAAATTCGTTACAAATGTTAAGACTTTTTTTTTATTTCTTTCATTGTCTTCAGTTAGCTTTTTATTATTATTGAACATTTCATCTTGTTTCGACCTTTTCAGTATTTCTGCAGGCGGATTTTTGTTTTTTTTTTTTAATTTATTATTTTATTGCAGCATATTTTTGTTCAGACAATACTTACATTTACATTATAGTTTTGGTCAGTGCCTCTAACATATAGCTTACGTCTTGTGTTTATTTGATCTTCATATTGGTCTCGAAAACGACTTGTTGTTACAGAATGAATTAACGACTGCAAAATAAATATTTAAAAAAATTATGAATCGTGGAGAGTGCCTCCAGCGCTGAGTTGTGACTACAGTTGCAAAACTTCCGAAAGATTCGGATTAATTACGGGAAACTTCGCCGAATGTTTCATTCAGAAGGAATTATTCAAATTAATTTTATCTATATATAAAATTCTAAACTGACTGAGTGACTGACTGACTGTTGATATATCAACGCACAGCCCAAACCACTGGACCTAGACACTTGAAATTTTGCACATACATACCTTATACAATGTTGGCATCAAATAAGAAAGGATTTTTGGGAATTCCCACGGGAACGGGATAAAACGGGATTTAAAAATTCGATTCCAAGTGACCGTATCTCAGTAACTATAATAACTAGACTCTTCAAATTTGATACACAAGTAGGTATTACATTAGTTAAAACATAAATTTCAGGATTTTTCAAAATTCCCACGGGATAAGGAAAAAACGGGATTTTATATATTCAGTTCAACGGAATCCTATGAACTATGGCACAGAAGTAGGTAATTATTATAGTAAAAAACAGTTTTAAGAATTTTTGGAAATTCTCACGGGATAAGGAAAAAACGGGATTTTTCGTTTTACTGGTCGTAGAAAGCTGAAATTCGGCATGTAGGTTGCTTGGGGAGTGTAGAGGAGCGTTGAGAGAGGACTTTCCAAAATTCCCACGGGAACGGGAAAAAACGGGATTTATATATTCGATTCCGAGTGACCCATCTCAGTAACTATAATAACTAGACTCTTCAAATTTGATACATACAAGTAGGTATTATAATAGTTAAAATATTCATTTCAGAATTTTTCAAAATTCCCACGGGATAAGGAAAAAACGGAATTTATATATTCAGTTCAACAGAATCCTATGAACTATAATTACTAGACTCTTCAAATTTGGCATAAAATTAGGTAATTATAATAGTAAGAAAATGTTTTAAGGATTTTCGGAAATTCCCACGGGATAAAGAAAAAACGGGACTTATCGTTTTACTGGTCGTAGAAAGCTGGAATTCGGCATATAGGTTGCTTGGGGAGTGTAGATGAGCATTGAGAGAGGACTTTCCAAAATTCTCACGGGAACGGGAAAAACGGGATTTTTCGTTTTACTGGTCGTAGAAAGCTGAAATTAGGCATGAGGTAGCTTGGGGAGTGTAGAGGAGCATTGAGAGAGGACTTTCCAATATTCCCACGGGAACGCGAAAAAACGGGATTTTTCGTTTTACTGGTCGTAGAAAGCTGAAATTTGGCAAGTGGGTTCCTTGGGGAGTGTAGGGGAGTATTAAGAAAGTATTTCCCGAAATTCTTACGGGAACGGGAAAAAACGGGATTTTGCGTTTTACTGGTCGTAGAATGCTGAAATTCGGCATGAGGTTGCTTGGGGAGTGTAGAGGAGCATTGAGAGAGGACTTTCCAAAATTCCCACGGGAACGGGAAAAAACGGGATTTTTCGTTTTACTGGTCATAGAAAGCTGAAATTTGGCAAGGGGGTTCCTTGGGGAGTGTTGGGGAGTATTAAGAAGGTATTTCTCGTAATTTTTACGGGAACGGGAAAAAAGGGGGTTTTGCGTTTTACTGGTAGCTAAAATTTCAAAATTCATAAGTTTATACTGTATGTAGGCCGCAAAAGACTTCAAAAAAAGGAGGAGGTTATGCATTCCACTTTGTGTATTTTTTTATGTAGGTATGTTCACCGATTTCTCGGTCAATTGTGGACCGTTTTTAAAAATTCTTTTTTTATCCGAAAGAATATAATATACTCCTGAGATGGTCCCATTGTCACGCATCTTGCTTGCATGCTTGCTTGCTTGCCTGTATGCTTGCTTGCTCGATATCTTGGTTCTTTGGAATTCTCATGGTACACGCGAGCAAAGCCGCGGGTAAAAGCTAGTTATATTATATTTAAAAATATTGGCAATAACTTTTTAATTTTTTATTATTATTATTTTTTTTTTATCGTATTTTAAATCGATGGATTGTTGTGGTGCCGTTTGCATCGGAATCAGAACGCACCTACTTATGACAATAATTATGGCGGGCTGTCAGTCTGACTTCGATCGAACCGGCCACGCTGATTGGCGGAGCAAGCGCGGGAAAAAAGAACGCGCAGCGCGGGCAGCGCGCGTAGCGCTCGGGGTTAGTACGGGCAGGTCATAAGTGAGTGAAGTTAGCACCGCCATTTTGGAAATTCAAAAACAAAAGATTGTGCTAGAGTTGTGCTAGCTTGTGCTGCAATCCATTTTTGGAAATTCTTATTAATAGAGCGAATATTTAAATAAAAACTTTTTTACGGCTAGCACCGCCACCTTGTCCAATTAAAAAAAAAGTTGTGCTAGGTTGAGCTAAGCTTGTGCTGGCTTGTGCCGCTAATAGTTTTTGATATCGCTAATAGTGACTCAAAAAATCGCAAAAGATAAAACGTCTCAGTACCGCCATTTTGGAAAATCGAAATAAAATGGTTGTGCTAGTTTGTGCTCACTTGTGCCGAAAACCATTTTTTGATACTAATAATAGCTTTAGAGAAAATCGCAAATAAAAAAAAATTCAGCACTGCCATTTTGAAAAATCAAATTTTTTAATGTTGTTCTTGTTTGTGTCTGAAGCCTATTTTTTATATCTCTTTTAGAGATGATCAGAAAATCACAAATCAAAAAGTACTAAGTGACATTTTTTGAGATTTTTGAAAAAATTAATGTAGCGATAGAATGCGCTAAAGTTGTGCTGGCAAATGCTGTAAACCGTATCCTGACATGACAGTTAGATTTTTATAAAACACAAAACATAATGTAAGAGAAAATATCTTCTACTATATAAAAATAAGTCGGGTTTTCCTTCCTGACGCTATAACTCCAGAACGCACGAACCGATTTCCACGGTTTTGCATTCGTTGGAAAGGTCTCGGGCTCCGTAAGGTTTATAGCAAAGAAAATTCAGGAAAAAATTCAACAGAAAAGCGGGAAAATCTTTTTTCACATACAGCGCCATCTCTGATACATAGCATGTACTACAAACCAATACTATTCTCCGCGGACGGAGTCGCGGGCAACAGCTAGTTTGTCATAAAATCTGTGGCTCTAGTGAAAAACGGTACAAGTCCAATTTTGGCCAAATTGAGTTCTATATACCAAAAAAAAAACAGAAAAAAATATTACATCGATTAGTGTAAACGAATCTAAAATATCTCTCAATTTACCGGAGTTTTCTAGTGGAAAATGATACAACTCTCCTTAAAAATTCGACAGTCAGGGGTACATGTCCAGTTCTATTTCTATTAACTACAGCTTTGACTGTGGTTTTTGATCTAAATTAAGCTATTCTTTTTATTTTTTCGTATTTACGTGTATAAAAAAAAACAAGTATACTTATACTGCAAAAAAGAATCAAATTTCGTTCATTTTAATCACAGAAATAATAATAAATAGGATAGAAATAGTCACTATTTTCTTCCGGGACCAGTGGCGCTGGTTTGTCCCCTCTACTTACTATTAATGCACACACGCAAAAGACCGGAACCGTACTACACAATCACGCACACGATTATTACTAATAATTTTACTTACAAACAATTATGAATCTTACACCTTAGAGACAGCGTTGAATAACACTCACCGTAAGTCATACCCACATTTACACAACGGCGATCTTCATTGGCCGCGTCGGCATTATGGCTGTACTGTACAAAACCAATTTTATTTTACATTTACGCTAGGCTTCGAATTCATCGACAATGCTATCGATTGTTAAAATTTGCAGTAAACTTTACAGGAAATTATTGGTTAAATGATCGAATTTATGGGGAATGAATTGGTGGGGATGGACATTAGTATAAATAATTTATAGCGAATTACGTGAATTTGACCAGTGTAAATGTGAAATGTATAATGTTTGGCTGTATGTGTCTGTACCACCGACTCTGTGGAAGTGAGAGATGTGAGATTGCAAATTGCTTAAAGATGAATAAAGAATAAAAGAGGTATACAAATATGTGTCTTTGTTTTTTGTTTGTAATAAAACACGCGAAATTAAGATTATTTAAATAATTTTGCATAGCTGCTGAATTTAACCAGAGTGCATTCTGGTCCAGTTTGCACTTCAATTTAGACAGGGTGTTAGTACTGGCTTAGCGCGATTTGTAGTGCACTTAATCCTTTGTGTAGATTTTTGTTCTTGTGAATATTTTTTTGATAAGATTATTATCATTTTGGAATGTTAAGCAAATTGACATGTTTTTAAGGTAGTAAGCTAAGCAGTGGTTATGTATTTTTTTTTCATTATGATAAGTCAGATCTTGATCAAAGTTCAGGAGAAGAGGCAAACTTTAAATTGATATATTTAAATAGTTTTTGCATGTTTCAAATACTTGATGATTTTTAAACGGTGATCAGGAGTTGAAAAATATTAATCCCCAGCCAAAAATGAATTTAATAGATGAGATATCAAGCAATAGTCTCAGTTTAATTAAAAATAAATACGTTATTGTTATAACATCCTCCATCCACTGAATGCATGGTCAACCTTCATCTGTTGAAGTTAGGTAGATTCGTCAAATGTCATCGCTTTGGCGAGGAATTTGACAGGTCTCACGTCAAAGTTTGTTTAAGAAGACTCATAGACTAAACTATGTGTAGGGTGACAATAATTTAAATCAAAAAAATATTTTTCTAATGATCATTATTTAACAAAATAAACGTTTTGTTTCACGTAATTACACCTTATAACACCCTGTTTCTAAATATACATGACTTAATGAATAAATAAATAAATAATTGCGACTTAAACGTGATCGCCACCGAATACTGATCTAGAAAAACTGGTTCCTGATCACCAATTAAAAATCATCGTGTATAAGATTAGATAACACAACTATTCAAGATTATTTTTCAAAAATAATTCAAGAAATAATTAATTCCGAATATCTCAACTCAAAATCTTAGGGAGGGCATAATTTTTTTCAAAAAATCAGATAAATCGCAATTTCTCGAAAATGGTGAGACTTATACTAAGGTCATTTTATAGATTTGGTGCCCACTTGTCTCCCATTTAAGTTTAACGTACCTACTACTTAGGGGACACCCTGTATACAGGGTTATTTGTAATTCACTGACATCCTCTTAACCCTGAATTCCTATCATTTAAACAAATCGCACCTTCGGTGAAACAAGGGCATTACTACTACACTTTTTATGATTTTACAGGAGAGACATTTTTAAGATTTTTTTTGTATTCAATGTTGTATTGTTTTCCTCGTATAGCTTTGAAGTAATTTATCTTCGCATGGAAAAAGCCTTATACTTTTGTGAATCGCGAAATATTGCTTATAGGAATTAGGAACCCTTCATTCATTTATTATTATTTTTTTTTTTAAGCGAAGGTGTACATATTATATGCCTTTGTTCTACCAAAATTTAATTCAATTTGTAATTATGACTGAGTTCAAACTAAAACTACGACTAATTATTCGTTATAAAAACTCGTTTATTTTCATAAAATATTTATTTTTATTAATTACATTAAGTCTAGGAATTTTGTGTTTACCTTAGTCAAGAGATCAATAGAAATAGTCTTTGGAATCAACAATCTTGTCTACTATAATAAAGCAACGATGCTTAGTAGATTGTACATATTTTTATTACAATAAAGTTATTGAAAAACAAATAAAATACTTTAATTAAAAACAAAAAAAAATATTTCTGACAAACAATTACCTACTGTTATAAAGTTTTTCTGTCATTTTTATAGAAAAAAATCTTAATACAGCACCGGCAAAAAATATGGCCCACAGTCCACCTTTCATACAAACGAGGTCAATTTGATGTCTTGGTTCTTCATTAGGCGGTGCTTTGGCTGTGGTCTGATGATGGCTACTCCGAGCATTGATAAAGGACATTCAGAGTTTGGATTTGTTACTACTGGGAACTTTATGCGGCATCTTTTGTTTACGCGGCGGCATCCTTTGACAAGAGGCGGCGCGTGCCAAGGCGGCGCGTTACAAAGGCGACCGGCTGGACTTTACTTATAAATCTAATGCGGCCTTCAAACATCGCGATCTGCTATCCACCTGATAGAAACAGCTATTATGTTAGAATGAGATACCTAGTTGTTGAGTTATTCATTTTCATTCTAAAATATAGCTGTGTCCCTATCGGTTAAACTGCCGATCGTTTAACTGTCGGCAGAATTTCGGTTGCGCCATACATTGTGTCACGTGATGGCGCGAACCGAATTTCTGCCGCTCACGACTCACAAAATTACGCTCGTGTGGCCTCACCCTAACGGTAAAATTTGCACAATGAAACAATGAAACTATTAAAATTTGTGTTAACTTCTATAATGAAAACATAATAAATATCATGATATATGTGACTAATTTAATTAATATTGTATTTTTTTTAAAAACATGTACCTATTTAAATTTGACAATAAATGGATAAATGATTTAATAAATATCGCTAATAAATGTACATGTAGGTATTTTTAGTCCATTTGTGTTCGAAATACCGAAAAACGTGTATTACAATTTGACCGTTAATTCAAACCTTAAATTAAATGAAGTATAATTGTAAATTATGACTGCTCAAATAAAAATATAATTGGAACGACAACGTCATTAATAGTCATTATTTATTTTATTGCAAGCAAATATTGGAATAATAAGGTCATAATTGTTTACATGACATTGTTTTTTTTTATTGGAATGGAATAACATGGTCGCATTTTAATTTAAGACTATAAAGTTTTAAGGTTATTGGAAGTACAAAGTCAAAATTGCTTGAGCGACTTTGTATCTCCAAATGCGTGACCATTTTATAGGCAGAATTATAAATCACTCTCGCAGACACCCAAGATACAGGCCCAGCCTAGTTTGGGGTCTGATGGTTAATTCATTTGTGAAAACCTATGTTCTTATTTAAATAAATAAAATTATTATTATTAAATTATTAGAAGTGCATCAAATGTGACTTTGTTCTTCCAAAAATTTAAATAACAAAAGTCATATTTACAATGGTAAATGACGCCCATGGGCGTAATGACGCCCTCGTTGCTCCAGCAAACGATCTCTTCACTCGCGGGCTGTCGGGTAACTGGCCAATAAGATTTTGTCGTCCCCAGATACACCAAAGAAACGCACCAATGCGACAAAGCCACTTTCGCCCTCTGGCGATTTAACGCGGAATTTAAAGACATAGTTTTTAGAACTTTGTGTATACTTAACTCGTTTTTGGGTTTTTCGACAATTGTGCCCATGTTTCACCGAAGGTGCGAAATGTTTTTTGATTTAAGACTTTTTAAACTGAAGCACTTTTTACCCGACTGCGAAGAAGGAAGGGTTATGTGTTTGACCTGTATGTATGTATGTATGTATGTATGTATGTACGTCCATTAACGACCGCTTTAGCCTAGTTGGTAGTGACCCTGCCTACGAAGCAAGAGGTCCTGGGTTCAAATCCCGGTAAGGGCATTTATTTGTGTGATGAGCACGAATATTTGTTCCTGAGTTATGGATGTTTTCTATGTATTTAAGTATTTATGTATCTATATAAGTATGTTTATCGTCGTCTAGTACCCATAATACAAGCTTTGCTTAGTTTGGGACTAGGGTAAGCGTACCAGTGAATGAACAATACCCAGTGAATGAACAAAACGATAATTTTTTGAAATAATAAGAATTTGGTACGTTTCTACCACGCCTCGTATTTTTTTTTCGACTAGCACCTTTACTTGTCAGGTTCTGGTAAATTTGCATCGACTCCTAAGCAACAGTTTTGAAATGGCGACGATGTAAAGTGGACGTACGTCTGTTGTACATTTTTTCTATGGAGCAGTATTAAGGAAGAACGAAAGCTACTATACTTCTGATGTGTTACTGCATTTGTCCCCGCCACCTATCATTCATTGGGTATGGTTTTTTTAAGCTTTAAAGACCTGTTAGTGCTATTCATATATAGTTTAATGTAATTTATTTACAAACAATACCTTTTAATCCAGTGTTTTTATACTGGAACCCAAAATCGCCTAAATCCAGTGAATGAACGGGGGTGTTCATTCACTGGGACTGCAGGATTTTCTATTTGTGCAATATCTTTCCTTCTAGTAGTCATTATTAAGATTTCGTTTTCAGTGATATTGATCCAAATATATTATCTACCGAATGGCCAGTATTGGAACAAACGTAAAATATAGGTTCATTAACTGGTTCAAGTTTTCCAGTGAATGAACTATGTCACTTATAGCTAGTTCATTTACTAGTTTCCAAGATCTAGTGAATGAACAATACTCTTATTTTTGTATTTTAATTGTTTTAGAACATGGAATCGACCAAATAAGTATATTGAATGTAGTTGTATTAATATAACTTCGCTTTTGTATATTTATAGTATAACAAAACATCATATTCAAAGTTGTTCACTGCTGTTCATTCACTGGTTTCATTTGTTCATTCACTAGAATTTTGCGTTTATTCACTGGTGATTTTCCATTTTTTCACTTAAATAGTGATATATCTTCAAACTGTGCAGTAATACTGTTGAATAATGATGATTTTAGCCAACTAGAGTAGTTGGTTGTGCTATACAAATAGTAATATTTTAAGTAAACTGTGCCCAACTGCCTAAAATTAATTTTCAAAGTCGAAAATTTCCTTAAGTGTTCATTCACTGGTACACTTACCCTAGGTCGATTTGTGTAAGATTGTCCCCTAATATTTATTTATTTTTTTATTCCTATGTCTTCTCGTAACAACACAACGGCTGAACGGATTTTGATAAATTATACGTCATTAGATTCGCCTTAATAACGCGAGTAACACTGAATACATGAAATTCTTAAAAAATCAAAATGGCGGATTTTTGGCGTCAAATTGTCTCCAAAAAAATTTTTTTATTCAAACCTATCGAGTAGGGTATCAAAATAAAGGGATTTTAAAACAGATTACAAAAATATATACAAGTCATGAGTTTAAATTTAGTTTGGAATAGTAAATTGGCAATCAATGCATTAAAACGACGACAAACCCTACTTACTAAGATATCTTTGAGCAATAATTTTCTCTATGAAACCCATGTGGAAAATTAAGTACCTACATATTTCAAAATTGGTTTTGAACTTTAACTAAATAGCAACGAATTCCTAATTAAAATACTCAATAATTTATTTTGGTCTAAGGAGGTTAGGTACACTAAAAAGCAAGAAATAAAAAAGTAATTAAAAAAACTAAAAACCCGCCTGCGGTGTAAATAAAATAATAAGTTAAAAAATCAAAAACCCGTCTACAGAAATACTGAAAAGGTGGAAACAAGATGAAATGATTAATAACAATAAAACGAATTTAAAACACGTCGATGGCAGTCTTTCAAAATTTAATGCAACGATAAAATGCAGTCGGAGGCATGGGAGTCAGAGGCTGAATAGGATTTAATGTCACTTCATGCATTCCTCCGACTGCATTTTATCGTTGCATTAAATTTTGAAAGACTGCCATCGACGTGTTTTAAATTCGTTTTATTGTTATTAATCATTTTATGTTGTTTCCACCTTTTCAGTATTTCTGCAGACGGGTTTTTGATTTTTTAATTTATTATTTTATTTACACCGCAGGCGGGTTTTTAGTTTTTTTAATTACTTTTTTATTTTCCATACAAATAAATAATAATAAATAAATACTTCTAACACAACTTCGTACTCTATGAAATTCGAGGGCGGGGCCACGCGCTGCGGTCGTGGCGGGCAATGAATGAATGACTTACACGGCACAGAGTATCGTAAAAGTAAGAATTAGTCTCAAATTTTCAAAACATTATTAAACCAAAAATATTAAGTCATGACAAAAGCCGTAAAACAAAAAAACATTTGTTTAAGTGGTAGGAGTTTAGGGTTAAAAGGATGCTAGTGAATTACAAATAACCCTGTATAAGGGGAAAATGTACCTAACTACGTCATACAAAACGAGTGTGAGTGTAAGGTTAAGTTTCTAAACATTATAATTCGACTGTGTATCACTTAAACTATGCAAAATCTCAGCAAAGATCCCTCGTGGAAACCCACCCAGTATATATACATCATATATGTAGATGGAGCTGAAGAAGTTTTACTTCAGTCGTGTGGTCTAAAGCACACTCGGTTTTTCAACCGACGAAAACAAAAGGAGGAGGTTCTCAAGTAAACGTGTATTTTTTTTATGTATTACCACGCATAACTTTTTACAGTGTAATCCGATTTTTAACCGACTTCATGATGATTCTTTTTTTATTGGAAAGCTTATACCCCGAAGGTGGTCCCATTTAAATTTGGAAAAAATATTCCTACCCTAAGGGTAGGAAAACAGGAGATGATTGATTGTTCAGTCACTGATTGTACTGTATGATCAGACTTTGTACAGAGTAGTCTGATTTTCATAATTCTTTTTTTATTAGATAGGGTATACCTTGAAGTTGGTATTATATAAATTTGGAAAAAAAAAATTTACCTCGGGGGTTGGAAAAAAGTATAAAATTAAAACTTTTTAACAAAAAAATTAAACCGCCGAAAAAACTGAAAAGCGAAAAATAATACCTTTTTTGTTTGACCTTAATCTAGGTACCAATTTGAAGTCGGTGCCTCAGCACTAGCCAGGAGGAGTGGACCTGTAGTCGTCTACCTGATGGGCTTCTATCACTCCTCCTGGCTCGTGCTGAGGCACCGACTTCAAATTGGTACTTAGATTAAGGACAAACAAAAAAGGTATTATTTTTCGCTTTTCAGTATTTTTGGCGGTTTAATTTTTTTGTTAAAAAGTTTTTTTTCAAGTAAAACTTCTTTAGGCACGCTTGACTTGGGGAGTAAGCTGGTGAAATTCTGATTTCTCGTTATCCCGAGGGAATTTCCTAAATTCTTGAAATTAGTTTTTTACTCTTATTACTTGCATGCCAAATCTGAACAGTCTAAATAGTAATCATAGTCATGAAGATAGGGTCACTCTGAATCAAATATATAAATCCCGTTTGTTCCCTCTCCCGTGGGAATTTCCAAAATTCTTGAAATTAGTTTTTTACTGTTATAATTTCATGCCAAATTTGAAGAGTCTAGTAATCATAGTTACCGAGATAGGGTTATTCTGAATCAAATATATAAGTCCCGTTTATTCCCTATCTCGTGGAAATTTCAAAAAATCCTTTCTTATCTCGGGTATACATTATAATAAATACATCAAAATATATAAAGTTTTAAACGAGTAATGGACGAAATACATAATGGTCATAATATATACTAAAATTTTCTATGAAACTATTGATAAAACGAACTTTTTTAATCGTATATACGTAGATTGGTTTAGGTTAGGTTTATTTTATGAAAATCCTGTAAAGTCGAGAATTTCCAAGAAAATTGCAATATATCAAATGACCATTATGTATTTCGTCCATTATTAATTTTAAACTTTATATATTTTGATACGTACCCTATAATAAGAACCTGTGTGCAAAATTTCAGCTTTCTAACTTCAAGGGTTTGGGCTGGGCGTTGATGAGTCAGTGATGAATGAATGAGTGAGTGTGTCAGGACTTTGATTTGACTTTGATCCTGACACACTCACTCACTCACTCATTCATCAGCTTTTTTTGAAATTCCCACGGGATAGGGAATAAACGGGACTTATATACTATATATATAAATATATCAAGTTTTTTTAATGCTATACTCACATTAATGATTATTGTAGCAAAAATGAGTATCACAAAAACGTTTTTCCAAGAACCAATGCCCATATTATTCTGCAGCAGAGGGCGCCTGCACCCATTCACTAGACGTCTGGCAGTAATCCTGAAAACACAAAATTCTGAGCATCATCTAGACACGCGGCAAAGTGTCAAACTAAGTTCAAGCAAAAAGAACTGGCTAAGCAGCGCCGTGTGTAATATTACACGAACCATTTGGAGCCACTTTTGACACCTTCATAACTCAAAATCTATTTAACATAAACACACCAAATTTGGATTATTTATTGATTGAAGATTAAAGATTGAAGATTAACTAGAATCCCAAATTTCATAAATATAGCTTAAACGGTTCTTGAAATACAAACGTCTAAATATCGCTATTATTCCACTCACTGACTGATGGGTAGATCAAAAACCTATCCCACTTCCAGATGTCCTTTTTTTTGTTTTACGACTTTTTAAAATGAAGCACTTTTTTTCCTATACAAATACACAGAGTATCGTAAAAATAAGAGGAAATCTCAAATTTTCAAAACGTTATTACACCAAAAATATTGAGTTATGACAAAAGCCGTAAAACAAAAAAACATTTGTTTAAGTGGTAGGAGTTTAGGGTTAAAAGGATGCTAGTGAATTACAAATAACCCTGTATAAGGGGAAAATGTACCTAACTACGTCATACAAAACGAGTGTGCTTTCTTCTTTTCATCTTTTCGTACAGCATTCACCAGCTTACTCCCCAAGTTAAGCGCGCCTAAAGAAGTTTTACTTCATAAGATTCATAAAAATCGATCGAGCCGTTTGGGAGGAGTTCGATAACAAACACCGTGACACGAGATCATTATATATTAGAATAACTTTAGTTACGATTTATGAACGATCTCCTATTTGTTTATGACGCAGTAGCTGGCAGTCTGTCTAATTTTTTTTTTCATTTGTCCTGATATTTTATAGAAATAGAAAAAGTATGTTTTTACCTGATATCCAATATATTTACGCATGTGATGAAAAAGAGCGTCAACGGACATCCACATACAAATCCAACTGATAAACCAAACTGCATCGCTGAAAAATAAAATATAATTAATACTATGATAGATATAATGCGTCCACATCTCTTCTGTACCGGTTCCTGTGCGTAAACGTAATGGTAGAAAACAATAAGTGTGTGTGTCGGGCTACGCAGTGTAATGTTAGAGCCCGTTCACACGGAGACATCCGATTCTTTGCAGGAACTGTTTATTGTAAGATCCGATTTGATGGTAATAATATTTTAATTCATGCGTTCACCACCTTTGATCAATTATAACTGAAGATACACATTGCCGAACAAAATCCCCTTCAAAAAATGTCCGAACTCTTTTATTTGTTTGCATAACAATTAAAATCATCACCTACACAGAAATTTGAACCTAGTCTTTACTTCATTACAGTCGAATTTCGGTTGACACTTGACAGCTAAACTTGACAATTTCACGCAACGTACTGAGAAAAAAGAAGGCCACTTTTATCAAAGTGGCGCTCATTTGGCTCGGACATTTTCGGGCGCGCGACTGTGGATCTTTTTTTTTTTTTTTTTTTTTTTATTATGCCACAATTTACATAAATATTAACTAAAAAATATTTTCGCCAAACTGCTAAGCAGTTTGTTGGCGAATACAGCACTCTTTTTTTTTATAAACTAGTACTTAAAATAGACTATAAAGCTTATACCTAAAACAAGTTAAACATAAACACACAAACATACAATATTTGCGGGCCCTAACTTTCACTTTCTTTAATGAAGGTATCCATCAAACACGCCTTTACTTTAGATTTAAATATATTTTTCGTTTCACACTCGTTCTCCGATATGATTTTGTTGTAAATGCGTGGTATCAGGTACCTTCTTGTTCTTTGTCCGTAGTAATTATTAAGTGATCTCGGTTCAACAAACATTTTACGTGACGATGTTTTCGATCTACAGTTATAATTGATCAAAGTTCACCACACAAGCGTACGGTTTATCCCAGTGGTTCCCAACCAGTGGTCCGTAGACCACCTGTGGTCCGCAGAAGCCAAAATATGGTCCGCGAATGATTTTAAATTTCTTTTTATGTAATTTTCTATGGAGTTTTTTATTAAAGTTTCAGTTTGATTATTACATTTTATTATTTTTATTAAGTTTACCTACATAGTATAGTGGTCTCTGCTAACAAGAACAATATAAAAGTGGTCCCTGATTAAGAAAAGGTTGGGAACCCCTGGTTTATCCGATTTAGCAACTACAAATCGGTCTGGTCGTTAGATAAAATTTAGTGATGATGGGTACAATTCTATTTTTTTCTCTTTTTACCCGACTGCGAAGAAGGAAGGGTTATGTGTTTGACTCGTATGTATGTATGTATGTATGTATGTATGTATGTATGTATGTAGGTATGTATGTATGTATGTATGTCCATTCCTATGTCCTCTCGTAACTACACAACGACTGAACCGATTTTGATAAATGATACGTCATTGGATTTGTCTTGATAACGCGAGTAACACTGGATACATGAAATTCTTGAAAAATCAAAATGGCAGATTTTTGGCGCAAAATTTTGAGTTTCAAAAAAATTTTTTTATTCAAACCTATCGAGTAGGGTATCAAAATTAAGGGATTTTAAATAGATTACAAAAATATACAAGTCATGTGTTTAAATTTAATTTGGACTAGTAAATTGGCAATCAGTGCATTAAAACGACGACGTACCTACTTAACTAAGACATCTTTGAGCAATAATTTTCTCTATGAAACCCACGTGGAAAATTAAGTACCTACATATTTCAAAATTGGTTTTGGTTGTTTACTTTATGATTTTAGGATTCCTAATTCAAATACTTAATAATTTATCAGGGTTCTTGCTTTTTAGTGTAACCTCCTGAGGTAAGAAATAAAAAAAAAATTAAAAAACTAAAAACCCGCCTGCGGTTTAAATATAATAATAAATTTTAAAAAATCAAAAAATTCGCCTGCAGAAAAACTGAAAAGGTGGAAACAAGATAAAATGTTCAATAACAATAAAACGAATTTAAAACACGTCGATGGCAGTCTTTCAAAATTTAATGCAACGATAAAATGTAGTCGGAGGCATGCATCAAGTGACATTAAATCCCATGCAGCCACTAAACTCCCATGCCTCCGACTGCATTTTTATGTTGCATTAAATTTTGAAAGACTGCCATCGACGTGTTTTAAATTCGTTTTATTGTTATTGAACATTTTATCTTGTTTCCACCTTTTCAGTTTTTCTGCAGGCGGGTTTCTTGATTTTTTAATTTATTCTTTTTGCAAAGTTAAAAATTGAATTCGATCGTTTGGATGAACAAGCCCGGTTATTTGCTTCAGTAGACGCTCATCATAAAATGTATGTATGTATTTGGCTCAGTGTAAAAAATTACCTGTTCTTCCAGTCTGATCAATTGAACGGACCAACTAAAACAGGTCAACTATTTTTCTTTCCCAAGGGCTCAAGTTATTTGGTTGGTTCGATAGGAATATTTTACACTAATTGTTTTTTTCCTGTCCATGCAACCGTCTTATAGTCTGGTCAACATCTATCTTTTTGCATAAAATTATTGTATATTCACCGAAAATTACGATCAAGGTGTCTTTCGATTCGGAATATTATGTAGAAAGTTTAAAGAAAGGTCCCAAAAGGGGCCGATAAAAATTCAAAAAGTTATAAGCAATTTATTAACAAAAATAATAGGAATTTGTTGTTTTTTTATTACCTATCTCAAAAAGTATCACAGATATTCAAAATTTGAAAAAAGATCTGTAAAAAGCAGGAAATTTCCAAAATAAAAGTCCCACCTCATAGAACCGTATCTATAATATTTATAACTTTTACAGAGCCCTGAAAATAGAGGTAAAAGTGGGTGGTCTGGCTTCCGGGCGCGATTCGTCACTCGGACACGGTAACAAAAAAACATTTTAACATATTAAATATGAATATTAAAGAATAAAAAAATTTGAGTACTTTTGGGATACATAAATAAACAATAATCCGCCGGCAAAAAATTTTTATTCCCATTTTAACAAATATATTATTTATAGCTATTAATATTTTTTTAAAGGAATAAATTTTTTCTTTAAAATTATAATTTAAATCAACAAATAGATTAGGAAAAAAAAATATTTTATTTATCTTATAAATAACGCATTTGTTTATAACAATTATTTAAATAATGGTGTTAAAAAAGTAAAAAAAATATTTTTAAGTAAGTTTTAACCGTTTCAAATCAAATAAAGTAATAAAAATAAAAATAAATTTTACCTATCTTTATTCAGTTTTTATTTTTTTTTACATTTTAGATTGTTAATAAATAAATGGAAAATTAAAAATTTTGATTTTTTCCAACGGGGATCTATTTTTGTGTCTCTTAAGAATAACTCCACGCAGTGAAAAAATCCTACGGTTGTATTGTATTTCAATAATAATCGGATTTTTAATGTAAACATTAAATTGAGAAAAAGTTGTTGGTTAACAAATGCATAACTAATGAAAAAATGGGGATAAAAATTTTATGCCGGTGGATTATTGTTTATTTATGTATCCCAAAAGTACTCAAATTTTTTTATTCTTTAATATTCATATTTAATATGTTAAAATGTTTTTTTTTGTTACCGTGTCCGAGTGACGAATCGCGCGCGGAAGCCAGACCACCCGCTTTTACCTCTATTTTCAGGGCTCTGTAAAAGTTATAAATATTATAGATACGGTTCTATGAGGTGGGATTTTTTTTTTGGAAATTTCCTGCTCTTTTCAGATCTTTTTTCAAATTTTGAATATTTGTGATACTTTTTGAGATAATAAAAAAACAACAAATTCCTATTATTTTTTTTAATAAATTGCTTATAACTCTTTTTATTTTTATCGGCCCCTTTTGGGACCTTTCTTTAAACTTTCTACATAATATTCCGAATTGAATGACACCTTGATCGTAATTTTCGGTAAATATACAAAAATTTTATGCAAAAAGGTAGATGTTGACCAGACTATTACTTACGGTTGGTCTGGCGATTTACAATAAATAAATAAAAGCATAAATCACTATGTCATTTCATTATCATTAATTCATTGAGACATATTTGAGTTGCAGGAATATTTTCCTGTAATATTATTGTAGTGCCTAGTATTTATTCTTTGGCCAATCTTGATTAGATTGCTTAAGAGCGATAATAAGTTTTTTCTACCCCAAGGGTTTTAAATATGTACTTGAAAATTCGTGTACAGCTCAACACATACCTTCTACGATCAAAAAATATAAAATATTATAAAATCTATAAATTTATATTTTTAAAGAGTGAAGACAAGCAAAAATGTACGTCTGGAGAATGACCGAAGGATAAGGCCAAGATACCTACTTTTCAGAGTCAACTTTCGTCAGTAGCTCATTATTTATCTGTAGTAGTAGGTAAACTCCAATTTTTTTTTATTTTTTGCGCTAAATATCATATAGTTTGTTTTGGCTACATTGATCGTTAATAAGTTATGTTGAAACCATGTGTGTAAAGCATTAAGATCAATAATAATAACAATAGCATCGCCGAAGTAGAATAAACTAGTGTCGTCGGCGTAAAGTGAGACCCACCAAAAACATAAATGTAAAAAATGTTAGCCAAGTTCAATACTAAAAATATGCTTGATTATGGACTTCACCGACAGAAGGATTAAGATCTAAATGGGTGCCAAGTTCTGCAGGTAATACTGAAATCTATTTGTAAGAACAAATAACATCCTAAACAAGTATAACACTCTAATTCTTTGGTTTTTCTACTCCAAGAGTGTTTTATATTTATAAATATAAATTCTTAAATTTAACTACCTAATAATTTACACAAAGTAGATAACTTATGTTAAATTGTAGCTTAACATTTGACTTGGCTACTTTTCACATACAAATCATCTTATATTCTATATATTATCTTCTACATTCAATTTGCTGGTAAAAACTAGCCAAGTCAAATATTAAGATACAATTTAACATAAGTTATCTACTTTGTGTAAATTAGTAGATAGTTAAATTTAAGAATTTATATTTATAAATATAAAACACTGTTGGAGTAGAAAAACCAAAGAATTAGAGTGTTATACTTGTTTAGAATGTTATTTGTTCTTACAAATAGATTTCAGTATTACCTGCAGAACTTGGCACCCATTAAGATCTCAATCCTTTTGTCGGTGAAGTCCATAATCAAGCATATTTTAGTATTGAACTTGGCTAACATTTTTTACATTTATGTTTTTGGTGGGATATCATTACTTTTTATAAAGAAATTAAAATATCATTTTTCTAATTTGCCTTTCACATATTATTATAAGTCATATTGTCAATCTTCAATTATTTTTATAATTTACCTTTTATATACCTACAATAAAATTGAATTATTATTATTGCTTCATTATTTATATTTTGATGATTGTCTATTAAACTTTTATGAACATAAATAGTTTAGGCAGTGTAATCTAATCAGGCCCCCAGAAGGTGGACAGATGACCTGATGACGATAATGATGATGACTGTTACCGATTTCCTGTGTCCATTTTCCAGCTCCATCGTAAGATCCTGGTTACTATCTAGAATCAAAGTACTCGTCAAGACAAATCAAACGAGCCAAACCTCAATAGGGTTGTGTTGTTTTGTTACCGAGTTCTTGTGGCCCTTTTTCAGATCCATTATCAGACCCTTGTTACCATCTAGGATCAAAGTACTCGTCAAGACGAATCAAACGAGCCCAAACTCGATGGGGTAGTGTCGGTTTATTGTGGAGTGCCATTGGCTACCTTCAAGCTCCATCATCAGACCCTTGTTACCATCTAGGACCAAAGTACTCGTGAAGAGGGGGTAAGGGTGCGGGGAGATTAATCGCATTTGGGCAGAAACTTAATTCACCTGGTTCGGATTTGACCTGAAAAGCGTTTTACCTGATTCGCACTTAGCCAGAACGCATTACGACAAAAACTCATCACTCCTAACACGCAGTTGACCATAAACGCAGTACACCATAAACTCAATTGGTCATATAAGAATTTGGCCAGAACGCATTACGACAGAAAGTCATCACTCCTAAAACGCAGTTGACCATAAACGCTGTACACCATAAACTCAATTGGTCTTATAAGAATTTAGCCAGAACGCATTACGACAGAAACAGAACTCGTCAGACCTTAGGTAGGTTAGGTTAGGTTAAAACTGTGACCCCTTAGAAGATAAACGGCTGACAGAACAGTAGGTTAGGTTAGGTTAGAACTGCGACCCCTTAGAAGATAAACGGCTGACAGAACAGTAGGTTAGGTTAGAGCTGCGACCCTGCGTCCTTTTACTTTTCTTTACAAGTGCGTTACAGGCAATGTGCGATTCTGGCCACATGAGAGCTGTCCAATTGCGATAATGGCCAGATGCGAGTCTGTCCTTTTACTTTTCTTTACAAGTGCGTTACAGGCAATGTGCGATTCTGGCCACATGAGAGCTGTCCAATTGCGATAATGGCCAGATGCGAGTCTGTCCTTTTACTTTTCTTTACAAGTGCGTTACAGGCAATGTGCTATTCTGGCCACATGAGAGCTGTCCAATCGCGATAGTGGCCAAATGCAAACCAGGTGAATTACATTTCTGCCCAAATACGATTAATCCGTGCGGGGGTATCAAAGGGGGGACAAAAATTTCCTTGTTTGCTTTATAATTTTATTGTGATAGGCGTTAGGTGCTATTTATACCTGCAAACGCCCGTACTTCATACATTGTAGGCGTACTCGACGCCTTATGGAGCCAGCGGGTTTTGACGGGTTAATCACATTTTTTGGAAAAATTTCAAATTTTAGTTAAAAATTTGCTGTTTTTTGATTTTTTCCTTTTGTATACACGTAATTACCTGTCTGGATGCCAGATTTGAACTTCCTAGGACATCTGGAAGTGGGTTAGGTTTTTGATCTACCCATCAGTCAGTGAGTGGAATAATAGCGATATTTAGACGTTTGTATTTCAAGAACCGTTTAAGCTATATTTATGAAATTTGGGATTCTAGGTAATCTTATTGGTATCAATAAATAATCCAAATTTGGTATGTTTGCGTTAAATAGATTTTGAGTTATGAAGGTGTCAAAAGTGGCTCCAAGTGGTTCGTGTAAATATACACACGGCGCTGCTTAGCCAGTTCCTTTCGCTTGAACTTGGCTAGATATCTCCTTTTAGACCCATTTCATATTATTTACATAAATCAAAAAAATTAGTGGTCCTAGAATAGATCCCTGTGGTACTCCGTATGTAATCAAGGCAGGGGCACTAAATGTATCGATGATTTTTACGACTTGGTAACGGTCAGATAAGTAAGACTCAAAAACACTAAGAGCCCTTGACACCAATATGATACCAGAATAAAATAAGAACATAGTAGAAGGGAAACTCCCGTTCCGGCCGGACTCAAGGTCACGATATTAGAGTACCTACTCGCTAAGCGGGAACTCAGTCAGTCAGGGTGTCACGGCCGGCGTCGCCGCACGCGCGTTTTGCTGTTAACTGTTTGCGCGTTCGTTTTATTGGAAAGAAATAACAATGAGTCAAGTTATTGTGGTGTATTTGGGTGTATAAACAATTCAAAAACGATGCCAAATCACCTTAAATGGTGATGATGGTGTGGTGTGGCACTTGTAATAATTTCTTACTTAGAAGTGCCTACCTATAATATGTAGGTACGTACAGTCAAGGATTTTAATTGTTAGGCCACTTGCCACTGTTCGTATTTTAGCCGTGTAATGCAAATCAGCATTATACGAGTATAAGCGGCTTCACTCGATTTACACTACACAGCTAAAATACGAACAGTGGCATGTGGCCTAACAATTAAAATCCTTAGATTATTTATACACTAGATAGAGCTTAGGCGGCATGAAAACGTCCCGAAAAATATAAGCAGCAGCAGAATCCTCCCTAGCCTCAAAGAAAGGCTCAGTAGCAGAATCTTCTCGAATATTTTTGACAATATTGGAAGTACTGAGATCGGACGATAGTTACCTGGGTCAGTTTTTGAACCAGACTTAAAAATTGGAGATACTTTTGCTACCTTCAGTGCACTCGGGAAGACTCCATGTGCCAAATTGTGTTTTAAGTTTTTTACTAATGCATACCTAAATTTTTGAATTTGTCGTGCACAACCTTATCTGTTACTGGCATCAAGGTATATTCGCGCTCCCAGCAAGGCACGTTAACGTTTACTGATCTTCCTTGGTTGTAGTCAGTTCTCATACTGAAAAAAGGATAATAATTAATAAGCATGCAATACGCAATCACTTCCGCTTTCAGTTCTAAAGCCCGGGCTTACTGACGCTCTAACCTGCAGCGTTACAATCTTGTCAATAGGAGGCAGCGAAATCGGTTGCCACTTAAAAATTGAAGGCACATTTTACCCATTAGGAAACTATTGGTAGGTTAAATAATTACGATAATTAACCCCTCGTAAATATGCGGGAAGTGAAAAAAATCGTGCATTCTAGTCTCAACTGTTTCATATAAATCCAATGATTATTATAATGAAAATTATGTATACATGTATTGTCAAAAAAGATATCTCACAAATAATAGGCATATTACACTAAGCGATATTCAGGGGCAATTAATTAGGGAACTTTCTCCCTTCTTTTTTTTATCGCGGCGTGAAGAAGGTCAACGGATGTTCAACAAAGGATCGTTGTATTGTATTGTATTACATATGTATATTGTAATAAGTACCTTTGTTTACGTGAGACCTTGCGTAGAAAATGGTTTGTAACTACTAGTAGGGCAGACAAATGAATTCGAATCTCAAAGCTCAAAGCCATTCGTCGCCTTTTAGCACTGACAATAAAGTTTTGTTCATAAAAGTGAAACATACCTTTGGGCTTCTCGTAACGTTCTTACCACTTCGGAAATGTAACGGTCCAGGCTTTCTTCAATAAAAGATAAACTCCAATTTGAAAGATTTTACTCACTCAGTTCTTAATTCTAGAATCTAGACACAATAACAGACTTTTCTTTTTCCAAAACCAAAAGTATGTTTCTCTTTTTTTTGATATTATCCTATTTGTTCTTACCCACTTTTTCTTTTTTTTTCGATATCCGAATACCCGTCTGTTTTGCCTTTTATTTTCAACTAGCTTTTGCCCGCGGCTTCGCTCGCGTGTACCATAAGTATTCCAAAGAACCAAGATATCAAGCAAGTAAGCATACAGGCAAGCAAGAAAGCATGCAAGCATGCAAGCAAGCATGCAAGCAAGATGCAAGCAAGATGCAAGCAAGCATGCATGCACGCAAGCAAGCAAGCGTGCAAGAAAGCGTGCAAGTAAGCGTGCAAGCAAGCGTGCAAGAAAGCGTGCAAGTAAGCGTGCAAGCAAGCACGACTAAACTTCAGGTAGATACGGTACTCTATACAATGTTTTTCACTAATTCGGAAGCGGACACTAAAAATCTGAATAACCAGAAAGAATACAACTAAAGGTCTATACGTGCATATGATATTTAAAGAAATTTCCTATAACTCCTAACCGTTAAGGAGTTTAACTTTCCATCATCAGCTCACCTGGATAACCTGAAAAAATACAACTATCGGTCTATACATACCTATAATATTTGAAAAAATATTCTCAACTCCTAACCGTTAAGGAGTTTTACCTTCCATCATCAGCTCATCAACATGAAATGATGTCTGTCTACCAGACGCAAACACTTAAATAGCTTGAGAAAATATATGAAAAACGTAATGCGTGCCTACAAAATTTGAAGGTTGCCCTCGATTTCCCTGAGATCCCGTCATCAGATCCTGATTTGGTAACAATGGGACCATCTCAGAAGTATATTATATTCTTTCGAATAAAAAAAGAATTTTTTGAATCGGTTCAAAATTGACCGAAAAATCGGTGAACATACCTACATAAAAAAAATACAGTGGAATGCATAACCTCCTCCTTTTCTAAAGCCGGTTAAAGAGCCCTTTATGGCCTACTTACAGTATAAACTTTTGAATTTTGAAATTTTACCTTTCTACAACCAGTAAAACGCAAAATCCCGTTTTTTCCCGTTCCCGTAAGAATTCCGGGAAATGCTTTCTTAATGCTCCCCTACACTCCCCAAGGAACCCACTTGCCAAATTTCAGCTTTCTATGAACAGTAAAACGAAAAAGCCCGTTTTTTCCCGTTCCCGTGGGAATTTCAGAAAGTCCTCTCTCAATGCTCCTCTACACTTCCCAAGCAACCTACATGCCGAATTTCAGCTTACTACGATCAGTAAAACGAAAAATCCCGTTTTTTCCTTATCCCGTGGAAATTTTGAAAAGTCCTGAAATTTATTTTTTTAACTAATGTAATACCTACTTGTATATCAAATTTGAAGACTCTAGTTATTATAGTGACTGAGATAGGGTCACTCGGAATCGAATATATAAATCCCGTTTTTTCCCGTTCCCGTGGGAATTCCTCAAAAATCTTTCCTTAGTGGATGCCTACATAGTATAAGGTATCTATGTGCAAAATTTCAAGTCTCTAGGTCCAGTGGTTTGGGCAAAACCTTAAAAACGACACCCATATTGATATTTAGACATTTCAACCCCATCGCACCCCATCCAGGGAGATGGTATTTTACGTATGCCACATCGGATTTTAAAACCGTTGTTGTTTTCATAACCAGCGGCCCGATAAACCATAGAAACAACACCCATATTGATTTTCAGACTTTGTTACCCCTTTCCCCCTTTTAGGGGTTGAATTCTCAAAAAAACCTGAAACACGTGTTTACTCATTTATCATTAGGAATACTTCTGTGAAGTTTCAAATAAAATAGTCGAACTAATCTTGTTTCCCCATACAAACTTTGAACCCCCTTTTCACCCCCTTAGGGAGTGAATTTTGAAAAATCCTTTCTTAGTGCACCCCTAGACCTTATAAGGAACCTACATGCCAAATTTGGAATCTCTAGGCCCAGTGGTTTGGGCTGTGCGTTGATATGTCAGTCAGTCAGTCAGTCAGTCAGTCAGTTTCTTCTTTTATATATTAAGACTAGCTTTTGCCCGCGGCTTCGCTCGCGTGTACCATGAGAATTCCAAAGAACCAAGATATCAAGCAAGCAAGCAAGATTGCTTGCGTGACAATGGGACCATCTCAGGAGTATATTATATTCTTTCGAATAAAAAAATAATCTTTAAAATCGGTCCACAATTGACCGAGAAATCGGTGAACATACCTACATAAAAAATACATAAAATGGAATGCATAACCTCCTCCTTTTTTTGAAGTCGGTTAAAGAGCCCTTTGCGGCCTACTTACAGTATAAACTTATGAATTTTGAAATTTTAGCTTACAACCAGTAAAACGCAAAATCCCGTTTTTTCCCGTTCCCGTAAGAATTTCGGAAAATACTTTCTTAATACATACGGGGAAAGTTCTCTCTCAATGCTCCTCTACACTCCCCAAGCAACTCATGCCGAATTTCAGCTTTCTACGACCAGTAAAACGAAAAATCTCGTTTTTCCCGTTCCCGTGGGAATTTCGGAAAGTCCTCTCTCAATGCTCCTCTACACTCCCCAAGCAACCTCATGCCGAATTTCAGCTTTCTAAGACCAGTAAAACAAAAATCCCGTTTTTCCCGTTCCCGTGGGAATTTTGGATAGTCCTATCTTAATGCTCTTCTACACTCCCCAAGGAACCCACTTGCCAAATTTCAGCTTTCTGCGACCAGTAAAACGAAAAATCCCGTTTTTTCCCGTTCCCGTGGGAATTTTGGAAAGTCCTCTCTTAATGATCTTCTACACTTCCCAAGCAACCTACATGCCAAATTTCAGCTTTCTACGACCAGTAAAACGAAAAATCCCGTTTATTCCCGTTCCCGTGGGAATTTTGGAAAGTCCTCTCTCAATGCTCCTCTACACTCCCCAAGCAACCTCATGCCGAATTTCAGCTTTCTACGACCAGTAAAACGAAAAATCCCGTTTTTTCCCGTTCCCGTGGGAATTTTGGATAGTCCTCTCTTAATGTTCTTTTACACTTCCCAAGCAACCTACATGCCGAATTTCAGCTTTCTACGACCAGTAAAACGATAAATCCCGTTTTTTCTTTATCCCGTGGGAATTTCTGAAAATCCTTAAAACTGTTTTTCACTATTATGATTATCTACTTCTATGCCAAATTTGAAGAGTCTAGTAATTATAGTTCATAGGATTCCGTTGAACTGAATATATAAATCTCGTTTTTTCTTATCACGTGGGAATTTTGAAAAATCCTGAAATTAATATTTTAACTAATGTAATACCTATTTGTGTATCAAATTTGAAGAGTCTAGTTATTATAGTTACTGAGATAGGGTCACTCGGAATCGAATATATAAATCCCGTTTTATTCCGTTCCCGTGGGAATTTTGGAAATTCCTCTCACAATGCTCCTCTACACTCCCCAAGCAACCTTCATGCCGAATTTTAGCTTTCTACGACCAGTAAAACGAAAAATCCCGTTTTTTCTTTATCCCGTGGGAATTTCCGAAAATCCTTAAAACTGTTTTTTACTATTATAATTACCTACTTCTATGCTAAATTTGAAGAGTCTAGTAATTATAGTTCATAGGATTCCGTTGAACTGAATATATAAATCCCGTTTATTCCTTATCCCGTGGGAATTTTGAAAAATCCTGAAATAGATGTTTTCATTATTGTATTACCTACTTGTGTATCAAATTTGAAGAGTCTAGTTATTATAGTTACTGAGATACGGTCACTCGGAATCGAATCTATAAATCCCGTTTTTTCCCGTTCCCGTGGGAATTCCCAAAAATCCTTCCTTAGTGGATGCCTACATTGTATAAGGTATCTATGTGCAAAATTTCAAGTCTCTAGGTCCAGTGGTTTGGGCTGTGCGTTGATATATCAACAGTCAGTCAGTCAGTCAGTTTAGAATTTTATATATATAGATTGGTGTTACCCTTGTAGAAAATCTACATCTAATATTATTATAATAGAATAAGTGATTTTAAATAAATATTTTTCAGTATTGCTAACATTTGTTAGAATTGCCCAAACCAAACATTTGCATTTGCAAATCAAACAATATAAAAAATAATTTCTTACATCATATAATCCGATAATTATGGGATAGCTATCAAGAAGCATAATTACCTTGATAATTACAAACCCAGGGTGCAATTTCTCAAAAAGTGCACTTTCTGATGAGTATACTTTACAAAACTTGTAACTTTTTCAGATAGACCACTTTCTCAAATATGGTACTGTCTCTAAGAAGGTAGGTACACTTAAAAAAACCAAGTGTATACCTAACCGGTTGTACCTACCACAATCGTGTACTTTTCGGGGAAGTGTGCGTTTTGTAAAACAGTACTTATTGGGAAAATGCACTTATTAAGCAAGTGCAGTGCACGTATGGTAAGTGTTTATTTAGATTTAGAGAAAGTGATTTCATTGGAAAAGTGTAGGTTTAAGGAGAGTAGTACACTTAATAAACTGAAATAATTACTTTGCTCGCCCTTGACCTTACTTGCTTTTAGAGAACATGCACATTCCGGGAAAGGGTATTTTACTAGGCTAAGCTTAATGTTATTAAATATTAGTAAACTTTATAATAACTTACAAAAATAAAGCATGAACGTGGGACATAAGTTTGAAGACACACTCTTTTGAAATGATTATGAAAAATAACGATAAAGCCAATTCGTCGTTACAGCCTTGAAAGTTGCAATGGGTCATAAGGATGCCCCCGTACTCGTACATTACGGGGTCAAGGGGATCCGTGAAGAATTGTTGCTGAAATTAACTTCGGTGACTCAGTTCAGTGTCTATTTTGCTCAGTAGGTAATAGAACAAAATACGAAGCGAATCATATTTTAGTGAAAATATACGGATCACTCACGTCTTAAAACGAGTTTAACTCGACAGTTTCGGGCAATTCCGTAGCCCTTCTTCCCGGAGTCACACGTCGCGGCGGCAGCCAAACCCGCACTGCGCGCTACCGCTCTGGTCGCGCGGCTGCTCGACGCAACTGACAGTGACACATAACTACCCCCGTTTTCATCATCATTTTTATTGTCAATGTCAAATGTAGGTTAGCACACAACACTAATAAAATCACTTTGTTAAGGTTTGTAAAGGTATTGAATTTTCGTACTGCGTCAACGGTGAGTGTAGGCAAACCATTACAAAGTGATGTTGTTAGTGTTGTGTGCTAACCTAAATTTAATTTTGACATCACTACATAGTATAAAACAAAGTCGCTTCCCGCTGTCTGTCTGTCCCTATGAAAATGAAAATGAAAATGAAAATGAAAATATTTATTTTCGTTAACAATTGTGCATAAATAGTGACAAGGTTGGGACTTCCTAGTAAGTATTGTAATACCTGTAGCAGGAAGTCCCGCTCCTCCAAAAACAAGACAGTTGTTTCTTAACAAACGATACTTATATAAAACTAAAGTTTAAAGGAATTTACATTTTAAACAGTTATGAAAAATCGGGCTTCACGAATGTCGTGAACCTGTAACTTTGAAAAGGTAAGTGTGTGTGTGTGTGTGTGTGTGTGTGTGTGTGTGTGTGTGTGTGTGTGTGTGTGTGTGTGTGTGTGTGTGTGTGCGTGTGCAAATGCCACAGAAACGCCAGTAACTTTGGACATTATGAACAACGGGATAAAGTGAAACTTTCAGGCGCATCTACGACGTCAGCCATGCTTAGATCTTTAAAACTGCGCAACGGATTTGATTCGGTTTTTTTTTAAAGATAGAGTGATTCAAGAGAAAGGTTTATATATGTATAATACATGCATAATTGCACCCGTGCGAAGCCGGGGCGGGTCGCTAGTTGACAATAAAAGTGATGATGAAAACGGGGGTAGTTGTGTGTCGCTGTCAGTTACGTCGAGCAGCCGCGCGACCAGAGCGGTAGCGCGCAGTGCGCGTTTGGCAGCCGCCGCGACGGCTACGGATTAGCCCGAAACAAGTCAAGTTAAACTCGTTTTAAGACGTGAGTGATCCGTATATTTTCACTATGAGTGAGTCTCACTCACGGTAGTTTCATGTTTAAAGCTATTCGTATTCTTTCTAACATAATATGTTTCAAAATAAAACGCTTTGTTTTTGTGCAATATTTTAGTTGAATAGGGTAAGCGTTTTATTAGGTTACCTATCTGAAACACTAAAAACGATAGTCCGATTTTCGTTTCGGCAAAATCTATTCGACAAATTTTGTTTAACTTTTATTTCCTTTGTCCGAATATTCATTTTAAATTTTTACGATTAGGCATTTATTGTTTTGTTTTATTAATCATTCTGCAAATTATATTTTTCCCTAAATTTGTCCGTAATATCGGTTATCCGATAACGTTTTTATTTTTTAAACATTCGACGTTTTTTTTATTGACTTTGATTTTATTTTTTGATTTAACGATTCGTTTTTTTTACTGTTCAGCTTTCCTGAAATGGACTTTTTAATTTTTGACATAGGTAGTATCCTTTTAGCAACACTATTAAATTTACCCATCGCACGCACGTGTATTACCGGCGTTATATTTTCCTGGCAGACTAGTCTGTAGGTAAATTACCCACTTTGTCCTTTGGAAAAGACACCGTACACGCCACATAAATCTTGTTATCTCGTATTAATAAACTAACAGTGAGTAGCACAGTAAAATAGTAAAGTTGTAATTAATTGTATATTTTCCAGGTGGTCATAAAAAAATAACTACCCATATACTTTGTATGAGTAACTTTCGTTACACAAAAATAGCGATCGTGATTTTTGTTTTGATTAAATTTTTTTGAAAACGACCCTATTGTCAAAAGTATCACTGAGAAAATTAAAAATTGGCTAAGAAACAATATACATATCAATCCATAGGGCAATTAAATGAGACGGGAAATGTGTTTCGGACAAACGATACTTTTACTAAAAGTTATATAGTAAAAAGAAAAATTTACGAAACCTGTTATCGGACAAACGATAATAATTCGAATAGTTTTCGGACAAACGAAATTCGGGCAATAATTTTTAGTGTTTGAGATAGGTTACAGTTTTATTATTTGTGTAAAACGCTGCCATTATAGTATTTCCAATCATTTATTTTCTCGATGACAGCTCCCGTAGAATGTAACTTTGTTTAGTTACGCAAAAATAAACTTTTAAATGCGAGGTATAAAAAATACGACAACTGCCTAATTTTGTTCCTTGATCCTATTATAATATTCATCTAAGACAAATTGAGTCCATATATGCAGTAGTTTTTTTTTAAAGTCTGATAAATAAATAATAAACGTTTTAATAAAGTTACATTCTATGGCAATCATAACATGACATTTGTATTGCCATAGAATGTAACTTTATTGAAACGTTTATTATTATCGTACTTTTAAAAAAAATTACTGCATATATGGACACAATGTGTCTTAGATGAATCTTATATTATATCATATGGGACATTATGGGATCAAGGAACAAAATTAGGCAGTTGTCGTATTTTTTATATCTCGCATTTAAAAGTTAATTTTTTCGTAACTAAACGCAGTTACATTCTACGGGAGCTGTCATCGAGAAAATAAATGATTGGAACTACCATAATTATCTTATTAAAAAGTAAGCATTTTGAAAATTAAACCGGTTTATGCAAATAAATAATAACTCGTGATTTTCCCTATTTTATCACAGTTATTAAACGTAAAATAGTGGAGTTTTCTTTAACATAACATGGACTAACCTTAAAAAAAGCCAAGTAGAAAAATAATGTGCATGTGAAAGGATAAGTAAATCCAAAAAGTTTTAGGACCAGAGAACTTTCGTAATCGCTGTCTGTTCTATGATTTTGTAAATTGGTCAACGTGTAAGATATAAGAGACCACACCTGAAAAAGAAATTGCATTAGATATACTAATATTATAAAGTTTGTAAATATGGATAGATGGATGGATGGATGGATGTTTGTTACTCTTTCACGCTAATATAATAACGGTCACATTTTATCAAGTACTTTCCAAAAATCCAAATGTAAAAAAAAATCGTTTTGCAAAAATAAATTAATACTTTGGAACCGTCAGAAAAGTATGGCATGGTGATTTTCGCGAATGGCTACTCGACGATGATTAGCTGTGCAAAAATTAGCTTGGTACAAATGGTTGAATTGTTGTTTTTAAATTAATTTGTTTGCGTCGGTATGGCGCGCTGTAAGTCACATCGGAGAAGTATTGCATTACGCTACAGCCAGAAGGCTTTTTTATCGACTATCGGAAAATACAAGAATTTTTGTGGAACAAATCGTTCGACACGAATAATTACGTAATGACAAAAAGGAAAATGATGATGATGGCCCAATCGCGTGGGCGTATACGAACATGTCGGATAAATAACTCGTTATTTATCCGACATGTTCGCATACGCCTACGCGATTGGGCCGCCGGTACCAGCGCTAAGATCATCATTTTCCTTTTTGTCATTACGTAATTAGACCCCTGAAGAACCGCCATACTGGTACAAATGACCTAACATTTTGTGTCACCATCCCCCAATCTAAAAAAAGAGGAAGAGGGGTGGGTGGAAATATCTTACCTTTTCAAAAAAGATCATAATGAACAAGTATATTGAGTAAAATATTAAAGGCACATTATAATGTGCATATCCAGGTCCAAAATCAAATTTAGGGTTAAAATATATAATTAACTGCTCTTGTAGCAGCATCATGCACACGGCAAATAATATCCACAGGAATAGCTGTAACAATTTTTTTTTCACACCATTATTTTTTTTATGTTAGAGAGGTCAGACAAACGAACTACTGGGTCACCTGATGTTAAATGATCACCACTGTCCATAGACAACCGCAGCGCTTTACGCGATGCCAGTGCGTTGTCGGCCCTAAAAATTTAATTCGGAAAAGCAGCATTTGCTCCCCAACAACAGGGATCAAAATGCTACTGTTCAAGCTACGCTACTTTTTAATTTATTCATAGGCATGTATTATTTACGCAATGTGTCAATTAAACACAGATCTTAAAAAAATAATCTATTGTAATTTCATCGTAATCGAACAAACATACCTATTTCAAGTTTTAACTTTAACAACGTTATAATGAAAATTGATGAATTTTTCGTAAGCAATAATGTAGTGGAGCGCCGTAAGGCGTAAAAATTGTAAAATCTCGGAATCCAGGGCCAGTCAATGAATCTTCATAAAAACTGTTGGACTGCATTGTTAAAAGCTCAAATAAAAGAGTTAAAAAAAAATTACAACAATTTATATGTATAAAAATAATTTACTGAGAAATGAGAAGGACAAGGTAAAAAAATGTTTAGAGCAAAGATTTCAATTTTATACTTTTATTAAGCCTTTATTGCTGAAAACTAATCAATACAAATAAATACAAAAATAAATGTTTGCTTATAAACTAACACATCTGGTTTCCCGGTTTAGTGATCAGCGTGTCCTGTGACACATAGGCCTCTTCCAGCTGCTTCCACTCTTTTCTGTCTCTAGCTTTCCTCATCCAAGTAACGTCTCCAACTTTCTTGATGTCATCTATCCATCTTTTTGCCTGTCTGCCTTTTTAGGGTTCCGTAGTCAATTAGGACGCCCTATAGTTTCGCCATGTCTGTCTGTCTGTCTGTCTGTCCGTCCGCGGCTAAGCTCAGAGACTGTTAGTACTAGAAAGCTGTAATTTGGCATGAATATATATATCAGTCACGCCGACAAAGTGGTTAAACAAAAAAGCTAAAAAAAATTTTTTTAGGGTTCCTCCCATAGACGTAAAGTGGGGGTGATTTTTTTTTTCTCGACTAACGCTTTAGTGTGGGGTATCATTGGATAGGTATTTGAAAATAAATAGGGGTTTGCTAAAATCATTTTTTGATAAAGTGAATATTTTCGGAGATATTCATTCCGAAAGTTCAAAATAATGTGTCCCCCCCCTCTAACTTTTGAACAGCAAGTCTAAAAAATTAATAGTTTAAAAAACACTAGAAAAACACGCTTTTATAAATGCACGTCAAAAAAAAAAAAAATTATGGATCGTTCAAGTTGTCTCTATTTCTGGGCTGAAGGAAACTATGTGCTTTTAATTATAATATTGATTGTAAAGGCGTGGGGCGCTGGAACAGGAAAGACGTTCTTGGATGCGTCAACAGTGACAAAATGTTCGTGGACGAGATATCTTTGGTTCCCTTTGGTAACCCTTTGGCGGCATAAACGTTATGCTCTTGTGCGACCACATGCAGTTTCCGCCAGGAAGTTAGTATTAGTATTTGTTAACAAGAACGTCTTTCCAGTTCCAGCGCCCCACGCTTTTACAATCAAATATTATAATTAAAAACACATATCAGCCCAGAAATAGAGACAACTTGAAGGATCCATAATTTATTTTTTGTTTTGACGTGCATTTATAAAAGCGTGTTTTTCTAGTGTTTTTTAAACTATAAATTTATTTTATAATTTTTGGTCTTTGATAACGAAATATTTTTAACATTTATACATGGCATGATTTCCATGTACTAAAAAGAGACACATGAAGGTTTTTTGTTCGTCTTAAATAGATTTGGTCCATATACTTTGTCTTTGGTGCGCGCGCACTGCTCTACAGTAATATACCAAACGTAACTCTCTCATTCTATCTTCACCCCCTCACCCCCAACCCCTCCAACCCCCCAACCCCCCAACCCCCTAACATCTGGGATCAAAATGCTCGTCAAGACGAATCAAACGAGCCCAAACTCGACGGGGTTGTGTCATTTTATTACAGAGTTCCTATGGCCACCATCCAGTTCCATCATCAGATCAGCTCCATGTTACCATAATATTGCATTATCATTCAATTTACAGATACGTGCAAAATTTCAGCTCAATCGGAAATCGGAAAGTGGGTCAAAATCATGTTCAAAGTTTCCATTACATACTTAGTTACATTACAGGTCGACCTAATAAAAGCGTGTTAAAAATATGAAAAAATCACGTAAGTTAAACTCAATAAAAACTTTCTAGGAAAATTATTTTCAACTTAATCAGTTGAGCAGTTTTTAAGTTTTTGAAAAAAAAAATTTTTTTAAACTAAACTAACTAACTAAACTAAGATTTCGAGAGGATTGAGATTTTTTCTTTAAGTACCTATAAGATCACGCTAACAGTATCTTCTTTCAAATAAAAAAAATAAAATTGAAATCGTTTAAGAATTACATCTGAAAAACCATCAACATACATACTAGTTCTAGTAGATTGCAATTAGATTAGTTACCCAATTCGCCAATAGATGGCGCTGTACCGCCGACGTTGATATTCTGCGCGCGGTGGGAGTTGGGACAAAAATAACCACATTAATAAAGTAGGTATGCAAAGATTTTTTCGTACCTGCTACGGAACCCTATCTTGGGCGTGTCCGACACGCTCTTGGCCGGTTTTTAATTTTACCATCGCATGGCTGCCATGCTGTTATTAGTGTTGTCCATTTTAATCTACTGTCTCTTGTCATGTGTCCTGTCCACCTCCATTTTAGCTGTCTTACTATACTTATTATATCTCTCACCTTAGTTATGGATCGTATATCATCTGCTCTCATACGGTCTCATTATGGTCTCTCATTCCTCTCTGGCGTGTTCTCAATTTTTGAAGATGCTTTTGATTCAGTGCCCAGGTTTGACATCCATATGAAAGACATGGTAAGACACGCAAGTTGAACACCTTTTTCTTAGCAAATATAGGAAACAGTTTGCTTTTGAATATCTCCCTAAGTGACTAATATCTTTTCCATGCACACATAATTATTTTTTCAATTTCCATATCTGTTTGGTCTTTAAATGATATTAGTTGTCCTAAATATGTATAGCTTCTTACATATTCTATGTTTTCATTATCTACTTTTATGTCTATTTCTTCCCTATTTGTCATTAGCTTTGTCTTTGGTTTATTCATGGTAAGACCGACCCTTCTGCTTGCCTCTGTCAGTTGTTGTAACATTTGTTGGAGCGTACTAGCGTTGTCGGAGATTAGGACTAGGTCATCCGCGAACCTCAGATGGTTGAATTTCTTGCCATTTATATTTATACCTAAGTTTTCCCACTCTAGATTCCTGAATACACTTTCTAGAATGGCAGAGAAAAGTTTTGGAGATAACGGATCACCCTGTCTTACACCTTTTTTTTTTTTATTTATCTATATATATAAAATTCTAAACTGACTGACTGACTGAGTGACTGTTGGTATATCAACGCACAGCCCAAACCACTGGACCTAGAGACTTGAAATTTTGCACATAGACCTTATACAATGTAGGCATCCACTAAGGAAGGATTTTTGGGAATTCCCACGGGAACGGGAAAAAAAAAACAGGATTTATATATTCGATTCCGAGTGACCGTATCTCAGTAACTATAATAACTAGACTCTTCAAATTTGATACACATGTAGGTATTACAATAGTTAAAACATTAATTTCAGGATTTTTCAAAATTCCCACGGGATAAGATAAAAACGGGATTTATATATTCAGTTCAACGGAATCCTATGAACTATAATTACTAGACTCTTCAATTTTGGCACAGAAGTAGGTAATTATAAAAGTAAAAAACAGTTTTAAGGATTTTCGGAAATTTCTACGGGATAAGGAAAAAAACCAGATTTTTCGTTTTACTGGTCGTAGAAAGCTGAAATTCGGCATGTAGGTTGCTTGGGGAGTGTAGAGGAGCATTGTAAGAGGAATTTCTAAAGTTCTCACGGGAACGGGAAAAACGGGATTTTTCGTTTTACTGGTCGTAGAAAGCTGAAATTCGGCATGTAGGTTGCTTGGGAAGTGTAGAAGAGCATGAAGAGAGGACTATCCTAAATTCCCACGGGAACGGTAAAAACGGGATTTTTCGTTTTACTGGTCGTAGAAAGCTGAAATTCGGCATGATGGTTGCTTGAGGAGTGTAGAGGAGCATTGTGAGAGGAATTTCCAAAATTCCAACGGGAACGGAAATTAACGGAATTTATATAAGTTAGCTATGAAGTATCTTTTTGTATTTATTTTATCAACTTCATTTTTTTTATATTCGAATTAATATATTCGATTCCGAGTGACCCTATCTCAGTAACTATAATAACTAGACTCTTCAAATTTAATACACAAGTAGGTATAACATTAGTTAAAATATTAATTTCAGGATTTTTTTAAATTCCCACGGGATAAGGAAAAAAACGGGATTTATATATTCAGGCCAACGGAATCCTATGAACTATAATTACTAGACTCTTCAAATTTGGCATAGAAGTAGGTAGGTAATTATAATAGAAAAAACCAGTTTTAAGGATTTTTGGAAATACTTACGGGATAAAGAAAAACGGGATTTATCGTTTTACTGGTCGTAGAAAGCTGAAATTCGGCATGTTGGTTGCTTGAGAAGTGTAGAAGAGCATTAAGAGAAGACCATCCAAAATTCTTACGGGAACGGGAAAAACGGGATTTTTCGTTTTACTGGTCGTAGAAAGCTGAAATTCGGCATGAGGTTGCTTGGGGAGTGTAGAGGAGCATTGAGAGAGGACTTTTCATAATTCCCACGGGAACGGGAAAAAACGGGATTTTTCGTTTTACTAGTCGTAAAAAGCTGAAATTTTTCAAGTGGGTTCCTTGGGGAGTGTAGGGGAGTATTAAGAAAGTATTTCCCGAAATTCTTACGTTAGGTAACGGGAAAAAACGGGATTTTGCGTTTTACTGGTTGTAAGCTAAAATTTCAAAATTCATAAGTTTATACCGTAAGTAAGCAATGGGCTCTTTAACCGAGTTTAGAAAAAGGAGGAGGTTATGCATTTCACTTTAAGTATTTTTTTATTTAGGTATGTTCACCGATTTCTCGGTCAATTGTGGACCGATTTAAAAAATTATTTTTTTATTCGAAACAATATAATAATATACTCCTGAGATAGTCCCATTGTCACGCAAGCAAGCAAGAGTGCATGCATGCTTGCTTGCATCTTGCTTGCATGCTTGCATGCTTGCTTGCTTGCCTGTATGCTTGCTTGCTTGATATCTTGGTTCTTTGGAATTCTCATGGTACTCGCGAGCGAAGCCGCGGGCAAAAGCTAGTTCATATAAACAAAGAGGTACAAATGAGTGGAAAAGTTACGAGCCACTATTGAAAACCCCTAAGGGGTTTATGTAATAGCTGGCGAATCAACGCGTTTCAATCCGCGTACAAACTTAAGCTATAGTACATAAGATCAAACCTCTAGCTATAGGGAACTATTCTCCAATTATTTCTAGCATATTAAGTGGTTGAGCACTAAAATGTGAATGACGCGAGCGGGGATCGTTACTAGATTATAAAGTGATACTGGTTGATAGTACCCGTAAAAAAAAAGATTTATCAACTAGAGTGGTAAGAGTGGTGTCACTTATGTGTTAAATACTACATGTTTTATATCTAATACTATCTACACTAATCTCGCGGACTAGGCGCGAGTAGAATTGCTCGCAGTCGAAGTGAAAGTATAGTTTTCACCTCAAGACAAAGCCATAAACACCCTCGGACTTTCTTACAGCGCGGCAGCCAGGCTTCAACCAGAATTTCCTACTTACAAGTTATAAATTACTTACATAACAACCGATAGTTAAAAGACCTATGACAAGGGAAGTGACGCTTTTTAAAATAGCATAGAGTTTTCCCTTGTCTTTTCCTTGCAATTCTTGTTTATCAGGAATATACTCTTCCCTAAAAAAAATAAAAAGACGTATGTTAAACTTTGATACACACGTATTATAATATACATTATAATAATAAGTCACCATCTAACAAAAATTCGATTTATTAGATATTGAAATGGTAAATAGGTGCCCGTTATCCCGCTCCATAAATAGCCCGGTAATTCAGTTCACAACATTCTAAACCCATAGCCCATTCTATGTCGCTTCCTACCTGGCAATAGTTTAGCAAATCGGCCCCATGAATGCCTTTCAAATGACCGACCGGGTTCCCATGGGCCCGTGACCAGAAATCCATACCAACAAAAATAGTGCGTGGAGTCCCTCCGCGCGGAAGAAGTGAAACTTCATTATAAAAAATAAAAAACCAGGCGGTCACCCATCCAAGTACTGACCGCGCCCGACGTTGCTTAACTTCGGTGATCGGACGAGAACCGGTGTTTTTGTCAAATATCTTGAAAACGGAGCATCCTACGGCAAAATCAATGAAATTGTCATCCCCCTTTGAAACCCCCAACGTCGATTCGATAGTCAACAGCAACACATACACAATTTTCTTCATATGTTTTATCGTAGCTTACCAACATCGGGATTTTTTTCCCCGTTGATGGACTTTTGAAGATCATGTTTTCTTTTTGGCACTGTATTTTTTTAATAACATTCTAGACCCCGGTATCGGAGGTGCAAAATGGTAGCTGTCAAGTTCTAGGGATGGGTAATCATATTTTTGATGTTGATATCGATACGATTTTTCTATACATTAGGTTGTACACAGTTAATTTTTTTTAGATCTATGATAATCATTGACAATAAAAATATAAAAAGTTATTAGTACAACAAAAGATATATCTATGGTTGCTATTACTTTTCTTATGTTTCGAGTTGCAGGGCAGTGCATGAACACTCTTGTGATAAACCTTTTCAATAGAGATTAATACTGGCCACTTATACTGATAATAAATTATTTACGTCAATAGATAATCAATGTCACTTTACAACAATTTCTTCGATTATTTAGCTGTTTACGAGTTTATTTACTAATAACTTTTATTATTTTTATTGTCAATGATTATCATAGATCTAAAAAAAATTAACTGTGTACAACCTAATGTATAGAAAAATCGTGTATCGATATCAACATCAAAAATATGATTACCCATCCCTAGAACTTGACAGCTACCATTTTGCACCTCCGATACCGGGGTCTAAACATTACGCCTCAATTTTGAACTGGTAGGTAATTATGAAATTTCGGTCTCCTTTACTCGTAGAAGGTCCAGGATTTATTTTTGTCGATGATATACAGAAATGTGGCACCTTCCTAGCGACCAATGAGACTGTTTGTCCCTTTACCTGGGTGCGGTACGGGGTCACAAATACGGGAAAATACTTCCCATATCGCTCCAGAGAACAAAACTGACACGGTGGTGCGTTACGTGAACAATTTTCCCGTACGATGTTTCTTTACTATAAATTCAAAATAAAAGAGTCATTCACAAACTGTACTTGTCTCTTTTCTACCTTCATGGGAACCTAGTCAATTCCTTCCCGCACCGAGAGTAAGAACACCATTTTCACCGCCGCACCCAGCGAAAGTTGAATACGGGAAAATAGTTCCCGTACCGCACTCAACGTGTTAATATAATTACCTTACAGTGTGAGCCGGAATCTCAGGCTTACATTCCCACATCCACATCCAGTAATATTCTCTCCGTCTCCAGAATAGCACGAAAAAAGTTGCTAAAAGGAAAATATATATTAGATGATTATCTACAGCATGTAAATAAAATCCTCTACTATTTTCTGCAAGGGTATTTACTAAAATCCGGAGGCACTAAACACTGCTAAAAACCCGTCTAACCCACTAGTCCCATTGAGTCGTCCCATCATGGGACAACTGAGACGATTTTGTCCCAGTAGTCCCATGGGACAAGTGGCACTAATATTTATATTATTTACTGTCCCAAAAGTCCCATTACCGTCTTCAGTCATCACCGTACATAATTATGATCCTTCGTTACCCATATGTGTAGTAGTCACACAAATATCTGCCATTACCTGTTCAGTAGGCAGGGTCACTACCAACTTAAATGTGAAATAGAGATACTTATGCAATGAAAACATTAACATTATCAAAAAAAACTGTCAACTGTCAACACCTGTCTGTAAAATTTCCTGATCAGTTTTATAAATGTTTATTGTTTTCGCTGAATCGCGGTCCCAGTAGCGTTTTTATATAACGCGGGCCGCGCCTCGTCATCTGTCCTTACTGTTGGCAAGCAAGTTCCTGCCGTATTTTAATTTTTATGAGAATTTCTACACCTTTGACATACGTTGCTAAGGACAATATAATCGAAAATAAAACAGAAATTTGAAGCCGAAAGATGACCGATCAGCCTCTTTGAATAGCCTATTGCCTGTAACTAAGGAGGCCCGGGACTCCTGGCTTTGCCACGGCGACCGTCGGCCTCAGCAACCGTCAGTGAGCCGCAGTTGACACGCTGTGTGCTGTCATAACAGAACATTTTTTGTAGTAAATTAGTAGTGACATCTATATATATAAAAGAAGAAACTGACTGACTGACTGACTGACTGACTGACTGACATATCAACGCACAGCCCAAACCACTGGGCCTAGAGATTCCAAATTTGGCATGTAGGTTCCTTATAAGGTCTACGGGTGCACTAAGAAAGGATTTTTCAAAATTCACTCCCTAAAGGGGTGAAACGGGGGTCCAAAGTTTGTATGGTGAAACAAGATTCGTTCGACTATTTTATTCGAAACTTCACAGAAGTACTCCTAATAATAAATGAGTAAACACGTGTTTCAGGTTTTTTGAGAATTCAACCCCTAAAAGGGGGAAAAGGGGTAACAAAGTCTGAAAATCAACATGGGTGTTGTTTCTATGGTTTATCGGGTCGCTGGTTATGAAAACAACAACGGTTTTAAAATCCGACGTGACAGACAAATACTTACCATCTCCCTGGATGGGGTGCGATGGGGTTGAAATGTCTAATTAAACTAAATGACTGTTGATATATCAACGCACAGCCCAAACCACTAGACCTAGAGACTTGAAATTTTGCACATAGATACCTTATACAATGTAGGCATCCACTAAGGAAGGATTTTTGGGAATTCCTACGGGGACGGGAAAAAACGGGATTTATATATTCGATTCCGAGTGACCCTATCTCAGTAACTATAATAACTACACTCTTCAAAATTGATACACAAGTAGGTATTACATTAATTAAAACATTAATTTCAGGATTTTTCAAAATTCGCACGGGATAAGGAAAAAACGGGATTTATATATTCAGTTCAACGGGATCCTATGAACTATAATTACTAGACTCTTGAAATTTGGCATAGAAGTTGGTAATTATAATAGTAAAAAACAGTTTTAAGGATTTTTGGAAATTCCCACGGGATAAGGAAAAAACGGGATTTTTCGTTTTACTGGTCGTAGAAAGCCGAAATTCGGCATCTAGGTTGCTTGAAAAGTGTAGAGGATTGAGAGAGGACTTTCCAAAATTCCCACGGGAACAGGAAAAAACGGGATTTTTCGTTTTACTGGTCGTAAAAAGCTGAAATTTGGCATCTAGGTTGCTTGGAAAGTGTAGAAGATTGTGAGAGGACTTTCCAAAATTCCCACGGGAACGGGAAAAAACGGGATTTTTCGTTTTACTGGTCGTAGAAAGCTGAAATTCGGCATGTTGGTTGCTTGGGGAGTGTAAAGGAGCATTGAGAGAGAACTTTCCAAAATTCCCACGGGAACGGGAAAAACGGGATTTTTCGTTTTACTGGTCATAGAATGCTGAAATTTGGCAAGTGGGTTCCTTGGGGAGTGTAGAGGAGCATTAAGAAAGCATTTCCCGAAATTCTTACGGGAACGGGAAAAAACGGGATTTTGCGTTTTACTGGTTGTAGAAAGCTAAAATTTCAAAATTCATAAGTTTATACTGTAAATGAACTAAAACAATTACTTTGCTCACCCGCGACCATGTATCATGCATGTATGTTTTAGTTTATTAATATGGACCTCCGCAAAGTAACGCCTGATTCAATAAATTATTTATACTGTAAGTAGGCCGCAAAGGGCTTTTTAACCGACTTAAAAACCCTATGTATTTTTTAGTTGATTTAGTTCTGTATTGTGCCTGTTGCCTCCGATGGAATGCGACATATGCAATAAAACTTTTGCAACCAAAAGGGGCCTACATATTCACCAGTCTCGCATTCACCAGGTTTGTATTTTTCCTATAATTTCTGCTCCAAATCCCACCAACCTCAACACTTCACCTACTTCGTCCAAAACAACTACACCTCTACACACTCTCCTCGGCCAGCTCAAGCAGTCTACGCCTTTAATTAAACGCATTCCACGTGGCTCAAGATCAATAGTTGCCCAAGCACTTGCTGACGCTATTAACAAATGTTTTCGGAGCAACAATGAAGAGGAATGGCACAACCTGTTAATTTTCTCCTATAAAACCCTCCACGTATCAGAGCACAAAGATAAAAACATTTCCATGAAAAGTTAACTTTTCGAAAAAAAATTAAAATTCCTCGTAAGAAATCCGTGCGTGTTTCGGGGATTACTCTGCATTCTACTGAACACGCAAATGGAAATACGCATGTGGGGCCACGGACTTGCGGAGATAGTTTGGGCTTCTTACCCACCGTCCACCTGCACGAGACCACCTGGGTGAACCTGATGACGGTAATGGGACTGACGTGACGTTTTCCAAACATTGCAATTTTTTAGCCAGAATGGAGTCCTGTTGCTTTTTAATACTCCTAGATTTTATGCACAGCATGCGACGAACTAGTATTTTCCGCACCTCACATTTGTTGGATTTCATCATCGTTTAGTTTTATTTTTAATGAAAAAACGAAAAACGCAACGTAAGTAATAAAAAAATATTTTTATTTATTTTGTTTCGTGTCCTTTTCGAATGTTTCAGAACAAGCATTACCACTCACTAAGTTGTTGCTATTGCATGGACTTAATACCTAACCCGAACTGAGTACTGCGACATAAAAGTGAGGCCGACAGAGAAATCAAACTAGTGCATTGCATCTCGTTCTAATTAGGGTGACCAAGTACACCTGCTGATAATTATCAAGATTTTTCTTAAAAAAGTATAAATGAGTCAATTCAGAATTAGAAAGAAATAATGTAAGCCTACACTGATCTTATATTTATATTACAATTATTTTATTTATTTTTATTATTGTTTTACTTTTATTAATGTTATACAGAGGCTTGATTTGTATTTTTGTATGTTTGTAACAAATGAACTCCAAAACTACAAGACCACATTATTTCTGAGTAATACAGGGTAATTTTTTAATCAGTGCACAAATTTTGATACGTGATTCAGTATCGTTGATAGATCATGATTATCTGTTCAAGGTTTTTTTTTTAATTTTGAAATTTGGGTTGTTCATAGTAATTCATCCAATAATTGGTCGAGTTACTATGAAAAACAAAAAAAATATATATTTTTTTATTTTAATTTTATGATTTATTTTTTAAAATCAATATATAATTAAATATTCTGTGAATATTTCAAGCTTCTACCTGTTGCCGTTATCAATTTCGAGCAAAAACGAGCAAAAAAAATTCATGTTTGTTGTATGGGAGCCCCCTTAAATATTTATTTTATTCCATTTTTAGGGTTCCGTAGTCAACTAGGAACCCTTATAGTTTTGCCATGTCTGTCCGTCTGTCTGTCTGTCTGTCTGTCTGTCTGTCTGTCTGTCTGTCTGTCCGTGGCTAAGCTCAGAGACTGTTAGTACTAGAAAACTGTAATTTGGCATGAATACGTATATTAGTCACACCGACAAAGTGGTTAAATAAAAAAAACTAAAAAAATTTTTTTAGGGTACCTCCCATAGACGTAAAGTGGGGTGATTTTTTTTTTCTCGACTAACCCTATAGTGTGGGGTATCGTTAGATAGGTCTTTTAAAACCATTGAGGGGTTGCTTACATAATTTTTGTATTCAGTGATTTGTTTGCGAAATATTCAACTTTAAAGTGAAGAATTTCATTAAAATCGACGGTCCACCCCCTCTAAGCTCTAAACAGTTGGGTGGAAAAATTTTAAAAAATTCAAAATAAAATAAATATATTAAATTTACAAGGAAAATTATAGCGGCTAAGATTGCTTGGGAATTATTTGTAATTTAAGAGTAAATAGTAGCCTAAGATATTAAACATACTGTCACTACTTTGAAAAACTCGTATCACAAATCAGCATGTAAACAAAACTGAACCTTGATATGCGCGTAATAAAGTTCACTTTGCCAGATTAACAATTTTGTTTAGAATTTGTTGTTATAGCGGCAACCGAAATACATCATCTGAGAAAATTTCAACTCTCTAGCTATCACGGTTCCCGAGATACAGCCTGGTGACAGACGGACAGACGGACGGACGGACGGACAGCGGAGCCTCAGTAATAGGGTGTCCGTTTTAACCCTTTGGGTACGGAACCCTAAAAAGACAAATAATTTCAGTCGTAGATCATCTTTATACAGGGTTATTTGTAATTCACTGACATCCTCTTAACCCTGAATTCCTATCACTCATTCAAATGTTTTTTGGTTTACGACTTTTTAAAATGAAGCACTTTTTTCCCATACAAATACACAAAGTATCGTAAAAATAAGAGGTAGTCTCAAATTTTCAAAACGTTATTACAGCAATAATATTAAGTTATGATAAAAGCCGTAAAACAAAAAACATTTGTTTAAGTGGTAGGAGTTTAGGGTTAAAAGGATGCTAGTGAATTACAAATAACCCTGTATATGTAAAAGATGCTAATTTAATGTATTCTTTAAAGTTTTTTTAAAAAAAAATTACGAAAACCCCGAAAAAAATTTTTCTGATCCAAATTTTTTAAGTCCTAAAATCGGGCCCCATTTCCTATACCCCAACCTGCTTTTCCGTCTTATCTACGAAATTGCATTAGTAGACATACTCACACCGGCCTAAATCACAGGCACCCTAATAATATTTGGCATCTAGTTTTGTCATTCTATCGTAAAATAGAGCCAAATATTCCTTACCTGTCAAATGATATGCCACAATCAGCAAAGCATTCACTCTTACACCCCTTAAAAGAGCACATTTTCACCATTTTTAGCGAATTTACTTAGTTGAATTTAGTTAGCCGACAGAATAACAAGAGCCACTAAACAAATTTGAAATTTGATGGAAAATTTGTCAACGTCGGTGATACCAGTTAAAATTTACAATCACCACATGATCATCACAATATTTAATGCATTACCGTGTTTAAATCAGTAATTATTAGTTGCAATCGTAAAAGGTAATATTTTGTATCTAAATATAGCTATTTATTATAAAGAAGGTAATTATTTTCAGTACTATAATAATTAATACATCTATTTCATTATAATTTTTTCCACTGGCAACAGGTGCGAGTGGGACACACACCACTAGTTTGGGTTTCTCTCTCGGAACCCTATCTCTAGTTGCCATTATTAAACTGCACGGCTTGGTAATATGGGTCATTTTCGATTGACTAATAAAAGTCAGTACTCAGTCCTTTGGTATTACGTCCATGTGCTATTGTCATATGACTATCGATTTATAGTAGTCTATTATGTGAGTGAACCCCAATTCCTGAAGCTGTAAATAAGAAGAGATTTAATATCAGTTTTAATAGACCTTACCCCATATAACTACATAAACCATAATCAGGTCAATGTCCTCTGTGTCAAACAATCTGTTATATATCATAGCAGTCTCGATAAAATGACTGGGTATAAATCGGCACGCCTCAAAATGAGAACATAATGGGCATGCACGCGCTGTTTTAAAAAAATAAACCTCATCCCACGCTTTCGGGAGCCTGAAAAGAAAAAAACACATTTATATTTACGTTACACATTACTTTTTTTTTTCGAAACAAATTTGCGTTGGCTATACTGGGGGCTTACCATGATCTTTCAATAAACGATCCAAACGCAGAGCTGTTCAATTAAGGCACCTAAACTGAATCGTGAAATTGGTACCACGACGTCTATGTCTCAGAGCTGAGGTTCAATCGCTTACAAGTGAATGAAAGACAGATATTGTCTCTGGTCCGAAACTGAAACGCTAAGTCGCGAAAGGGATGCTGCTATATCGACGATGGAAAACAACAAGGGCGTAACCCTAAAAACCCAACTTTACACCAGAGCCAAAAAACCGAAAAAAAAACGGGGAAAAAATCATAACTTTGTAACGGCTTGTCGTATGAACGTAATTTTTGGACCATAACTATAAAATATAAATCTGCATTATGTTGTTTACAAACTTGTTGTTTTAACTTGGTACAGCCAGAATTACGAGAAATCGAGTTACGCCCATCGTCTATAGAAATTACAGACCTCAAAAATGGCGTAACTGGCGTAATGGTGTTTGTACTGAATCAGAAAATGATAACAAATTAGCTGACTACAAAAATGTAGTAACCGCTTTTTGTTTTAATTTCGCATAAGGAACGGGGGTGTAAGCATGTCCGTAATGCATAACAATGGCTAGAAAAAATGTCGTAACTTTAACCTCTTCAAATTTAATGAAATTAATGAAACGTCATAAGCTTTTGTAAACGCAAATTTATTGAACTTTAAAAAATTACTAACAAGAAAACTTATTTTAACTTAGTTAAATATGAATTCGTTAACATTTAAACATTAAAAAATTGTGTTTTAAATGATCAATCATCATAGTAACAATTTTTAATTCGTGATTCAGTTTGTTTATCCATTTTCTTCGACAAAAAATGTAAAATTAACAATTTATATCCCAACGTTAGGACTACTCTATCCTTATCTTATGTCAGCTTAAAACTTAACTGAGATACCTGTCCAACAGCGTAACTATTATTCTTTAGTATTTGACCACACCAGATAGACTTTGATCGATTTACCTTTCGATCGGTGTGGTATTTGTTTATTGGTGTAAGTATACTTGCGTTATCAAAGTTTAAGCAATCAGCTAGATAAAACATCCTTAGTACCTACCTAGGTCTAGTAAGGACTTTATTAATAGGTCCAGGATTTGATTCCCGGCTTCAGCAATTTGAAAAGAAATATACATTTTTTTTTTATTGTGAGAGGGAGGAAAACGAGCAAGCGGGTTCTTTTTTCTTTCAAATGTTCTTTTTGTAACATAAAATTTTCTATTTTCATCTAAATTTAAACATATTTGTCATTATTTATAAGTTTACCTACTTATACAGGCTGAAAAAAAATGAACTAGTGGAGGGCAACTACCTTTAATATCGAAAATAGTTTAATCTACGTTAAGGACTCTTTCCGTTTAAAAAAAACAATAAATACTGCATTTATGCATTTTTGAAAATTCGCTTGTCTTTGTCGGGATTTGAAACGGTCAAATACGATAAAAAATAACATAAACAAATAAAATAACATGTGTTGTTGCGTTGTTGTTTTATGATGTAGAGTTTTATTTTTAAGTAACATACACAATCAATAAAACAGAAGGTCATGAAAGCCAACAATTAAGTTTCGTTTTGTTCGGTTTGTTTTCATTCGTTACGGGAAATGGACCACAGCTACTATATTGGAAATATGTAGCAAATAGTAGAATACTAGTAATTTTTATTTTTCAGGTTTTTATTTAGTTTAAAGGACGTGTTGTAGCCATAAATGAACACTATGAATGATGCTTTCGATCGGTATATAAAGTACGACTTTATGTTATGTCATTATTTAATTTTGGCCTGTTTGAGTTCCGGCTAATAAATACTGATTTTATCGATTTTTCAAAAATAAAAGTAAGTGTCCGTTCCTTAGGTACAAATTTGTTATTTCCAATATTGAAGATATTTTTTGCAGCTGCGATCCATTTCTTGTGACGGGTGAAAACAAAATGAAATTTAATTGCTAGTTTATATGGCCTTCTGTTTTATTGATCGTGTATGTTATTTTAAGATAAATGAACCTTAATTAATTGACTTAACGCCGTGTTCACCAAGTGCAACCGTCAAACTGACGTTTAAATGATCAGTCGTTAATGTAATCACATAATACCTCACTATTTTGAACGGTGATTGAATCTGATTTATTTTTGTAGGTAGGTGTTACCTTTCAACATAATTATATCTAGGTACCTATCTACACCTATTATTCCATTATATTATACCATATACAGGTACATTGATTCATTAACTGTAAATGTAACTTTGTAGTCCTATACATTTATATGGGATTACAAAGTTATTTATGCAAACACCTATACCTAGAAAACAGAAATTACTAAATATTTTAGTTTTTCCTTGATTTATACACTAAACACTAATTCAAGGGTCTTCAACCTGCGGCCCGCAGGCCGCATGCGGCCCGCGGTTGCGTCCATGGCAGCCCGACATTGTATTGACAAAATTAAACTCACATGTCTACAAATTAAATAAATAATAATCTATATATATAAAATTCTAATCTGACTGACTGACTGTTGATATATCAACGCACAGCCCAAACCACTGGACCTAGAGACTTGAAATTTTGTGCGTTGATATATCAACAGTCAGTCAGTCAGTTTAGAATTTTATATATATAGATTATTATTTATTTAATTTGTAGACATGTGAGTTTAATTTTGTCAATACAATGTCGGGCTGCCATGGACGCAACCGCGGGCCGCATGCGGCCTGCGGGCCACAGGTTGAAGACCCTTGAATTAGTGTTTAGTGTATAAATCAAGGAAAAACTAAAATATTTAGTAATTTCTGTTTTCTAGGTATAGGTGTTTGCATAAATAACTTTGTAATCCCATATAAATGTATAGGACTACAAAGTTACATTTACAGTTAATGAATCAATGTACCTGTATATGGTATAATATAATGGAATAATAGGTGTAGATAGGTACCTAGATATAATTATGTTGAAAGGTAACACCTACCTACAAAAATAAATCAGATGCCATCAAAAACAAAACTTGTAAAAAAACATATCTGATATCTCGCAACTCAGTTCTTCTACCCACTTGACAGTCCGACGATACCATGGTATCCAAAACCAATATGCGTCAACCCGTCCGCGGATACCTTAGTATCGTAAAAAGTGGAGGAATGAATAGTTGATTTCAATGCCATCTAGTAAAAATACCCGGCATTATTTACAAAATGTATTGATGCACAAACGTAGCCGGACTAAATTATTAGCCCTAAAAAATATAGATGACACTAGTGGCGGACTACTTGTCGGTAAAAAAAAAACATTTCGCAGTGACCTGTGAATTCTGCGCTTGATTGTCAGTGTTTGTGGATAACGTGCCGTTATGTCTTAAGTATTTAACATTTATTACATAGTTTTGAGGGTTATTGTACATAAAAATAACCAGAAATGTTTATTTTCTATGATTCCGTCTTAAATCTACTGAATATGAGTGTAAATACAGTGCAATTTCAATTTAAAACATCGAGGTTTTTTTTGAGCTGGGAATGTGAAGATTTATAGCCAAATTTTTAGTAATTTGACGCCCTGATTACTGAAATATACAATAAATATTGTCGATTGGTTTATGAAGATTAGATTAATAAACTTTTATTTGGGAAATATGTCACACTCGCCAAGGATTCATCAAAACATTTACGGTGCTCCTCAGGTTTTATGCTGTGGATGGTTGAGTATCCATGGACATTTGAAAATATATCTGAAATAAGGGTTTGTACAAACTATTTCTCGTGTGACTTGATTATTCGGTGTTTGGCATTATTGTTTCTGTTTGTATGTATTTTTTAAGTTTTTGCTATAGGTGCTATTGTTTTAAAGAATGGTTTAATTATTAAATTAATAAAAATAATATTAAAAATATCCCGCTAAAAACAGGCGAAATGCATCAGCTACCGATTTCATGTAATGTAAATTATTTCTTTAAACAAAAAAGAAATTAAACTTAGTTTTTTGACGAAATTTACTTTCTCGTGACAATGGATACCATAGTATGCACAAACTGTAAAGTTAGTATCGGTTGCAGGCAGCCTTACGCGGGCGGCCATCTTGCTACAAAATCAGTTTCGCAAAATTATAAATGTTGCGAGGAGTAGGCAACTTGATTAATTTATTTTGCTAACTCACTGGGAACGGTATGTTTAGATTGTAGTATCATTTTAAAGGTGAAAAACTGTAGTTTTTTTATAATTAATAAAAAATGGGGTCATCGCTCAATATTTCGAGTTATTAGTCGTTAAACAAGAAACTTACAGCCAAGTTTACCGATTTTACAACTTTGACCTTGATTTATGCAAAAAAATTATATGTGTGCTATTATTTTATAAATAGTATTCGAAAGAATAAACATTAATTTACGTCTCAGTATTTTTTTCTTTATTTAAAACCTTGTAGTTCGGAAGATACAGACGTTTTTGTTAGAAAGTAGTGAACGCGTGGCGCGGTGCGTCCGTCGATAAAAAACCCGGACGGTTTGAGGCATATTGGTCGCGCGGCCCGGACTGTCAATTGGCTACCGTAAAAAGTTGTGAGATCCATGTAACACCAAGTCGGTTACTTTATTATGTTCCTACTTAAGGGACCTTTTGTCTTAAGTTATTACGTAGTTAGCTAACCTAACAACATCTGATAGGGACCATAATCAGTATTAAAAATCTTTTATGTATTAAATAAAATGGATTTGTTAAATCTTGAAAATGTATTATTAAGAATCCCCCCCAGCCTGAAAGCGAAAGAAACAAAGTCTTAGACACAGAATGCAAAAGGTGGAGCATGAAAGGTCGTGCTCACACCATAAATATACGATCAAAGACTCGGAAGTAAGGAAAACATAGGAAAGCAATGCGAAAACACCGCAACACGTCGGAATCGTGTGTAAAAATTACATGCTGGACCCGCCAACCCGCCAATCTTCAAACGCCATTCTAGTGTTATTTGGACCTCGACATTGAATTGAGTTGTTAAGGTGAAACGGCACGCTCTAGGCGCGAAATTCAAAATTTTTACAGGTTTTAATTTATTTTGGGTAAACGGTGTAACTGTTTAACTTCATATGGTACTTGCGCTTGTAAAACAGTGTTCTTTATATTATTGTGTAAAGCTTTTTAAGAATAAAACTGTTAGCTTGATATAAAAGTTGTCAAACATAGTAATTCGGACTTTCAACGTTTTGACAACTTTTATTTATTAATAAGTATCTTTTATTTATTAATAAGTATCTACCAATAAGTATCTCGAGAAATTTGTTTTTATTTTACAATTTTGTGTTACTAATTGCCTATTTTCTCACAAATGTATTGTAAAACGTCGTATGATACACGGTTGGTAAGGTTTTACAAACTCGTGACGATGAAAACCCTCGCCGTGCGGCTCGGGTTTATCACTCGTCAACTCATTTGTAAAACCATACTTACCAACCTTGTATTGTGATTTATTTGTGAATAACTATTACAATTCACATGCTCGGAAAGTGCCACTTGACGTGAGTCAACAATTGCGGGAACACGTGGTGTGTGTGTGTGTGTGTGTGTGTGTGTGTGTGTGACAGTGTCAGGCCCTAGGTAAGTTGTTTTAAAGACATGTAATTAATAATTTCTCTCATTGCTTTATTGTATGTTTGAGCTTTTTCTGCCTTGTTATTTTGATAACTTGTTAGTTTCATATTTAATTTATATAATCAGATACATTTCATTCATTTTGCTCTGTTTTGTCAGTCCCTAGACCGGTGGGTCGCGGTGGGGCTTCGAAACAGACCACGCGTGTATCAGTGACGTCATTTCGTGCGCAGCGTGCTCGTGAACCAACTGTGGAATTACCTACATTTTCATACAAAGCGTTTTTGTACCCACGTGTGTAGCTTGACCGTGCGCCGCAGTGGGGTTCCGGCCTAAGGTTCTACTTTAAGGGTGGACAGGGAATGTGTTAAGTTAGGCTACTGCATGGTGGTGGTGTGATGGAAACATTGAAGGGGACTGCGATAGAAAGGGGGATATTAAGAATGAAAGGGACAAACAGCATGCGGAAAATGACAAATGCCTATCTCAATTTAATTATGCTTCAGAAAAGGTGAGTCTTTGGTTTTATATGCGTTTTATTGGTAGATAAAACTATGTAAAACGCAGCTATTCAACTTTAAATGAATTTTGTACATTACCTACGAGTGATGTTAAAAATATCCGGTAACATAGAATTTGTGCTGATAATAGTAGGAATTATTAAGGAGATAGTGTAAAATCCATAGAAAGCAAAGAAAATCGCCATCTGCGGACAAAAAATGCATGTGATACATCAATTTCAATAAAAATAAATTGTCGCTTGTGTGATAGATAGATTTTTTAGGTAGGTAAGTACCTAAGACTCGACCGATTTGGTTTATTTTTCGAGTTGTGATAATGCCGTAGTTTCATTTGCACCATAGACTAGAATCATTACGTTACTGCTATGTATGGTAATGGTGCAATGAAACTAGTGCTTTATAATAGGGATGACGAATTGACGACACCACAAAACAATAACTATAAGGCGCGACTGTACTAAAGAAAAACTTTATTTTGTCCCCAAAAACCAAATTAATTTTCACTGCTTTAAAAACCTTGGCACAGAAGTGAATTCTTTCATTCAAAACCAATGTGTCAGTTAATTGGTGGGGTCCTATTTTTCCCTAATTTTCCCTCCCTCCCTAATTTTGTTTCTAATTTAATTGTATTTCGTAAATTATTGTGAGGAAAATCTGCAACGGGGCTTAACCCCTCAGAAGCGGGAATTGAAAAAAAAGTCGTTAAACGTCAACACAACGTCAAAATCCCGCTGTCATTACATGAGATGTGGTTGTGTGCGTGGCCTCAACTCTGGTGGCGTTACCTTTACTTAGCGTAGACAGTGGAAGGAAACTGCCGAGGTCATAGCGCGACCAACTAATATCGATACTTTAAATCAGTTCGAATTGTTGTTACTTAGTAAATTTTATCATTTAGCACTTCAGTGATATTGTTAAGTATGAATATAAAAAACTAAACGAAAATTAAGAGAGTAAAAATAGCCAGAAGCTAGCCCACCTTATTACGCATAAGTTTTGAATTCAATTAAAAATCAGTCTTTTCGCGTTACGAGATTTTTTAAATAATTTGATCGCTTTGTTTCCGCTGTAAACGTGTAAAATTAAAAATATGAAAAAAATTGTGTTATATAAACTAAGGAGTTTAGGTATCAATTGGTCTCGTCTTTCGAACTACCTCAATCAAGAATTAGGATTTTAATTAATATTTGAATATTAATATGATAAGAGTAGGTACAAAATTTGCAGGTATCATATTCGTATCATATTCGGCCTATTTACATACAATCTACTGCTAGGCACAGGTCTCCTCTCACAATGGGAGGCTATAGTTCTGATGCAAGCCCAGTGCAGATTGGGAACTTCACTTATTCAGTAAGTATTTTGAAAATTGTATATAGTGTACATACACATACTCATCAATCCATACAAACTTACGCTTGTAGGTATAATATTATTAGGTTGTATGTAAAAAAAAATTCGGCTGAAAATAATGATGAAAATGATGTACAGTGGGCTGCAAAAGTGCATGGACATCCCGGGGCGATAATCGCGTGAGCAGTGTTTGATCATTTGTGTTCATGTTTCGATGAGAATTAACTAGATGGCGTTGTGAATTGATGCAGCGTAGTGGCCGTTTTCTGCATCTAGTTTATATACCAAACTAAACCGCTATTTCGAAACATCCTCTATTAGCAGCTATGGCTTAACGGTTACATGCATGAGTCAAGTACTGGTATGAGGAATAGGTTTATGGTTCGAATCCCAGATCAGAGTGTTATTTTTGTTTTATTTAATAGTTTTTTTTTAATATGTATCAAATATGTATTTAATTATCTGTTTAATTAAAAAATATCTTTGATCAGAAAATAAAATAATACAACCTTTTGATATCAAACATTTTATTTCAACAAAAAAAAGAGCAATTTCTCAATCAATAATATTATTTCGTTTTCACCGATGTAAGGGAACGTGCAGAAACTATAGGCGGCAGCACTTGTGCGACAGAAAAGACACTATGCGGACAGTAAAAGAAACTTATCAAGTCAAAATTGATGGCACCAGTTGGCAGCACCGTCTATGTGCATATTCCCTATAGCCATCTAAAAAATTATTGAGGTATTCTTAGCTTAAGTATTCGTTTCCAAAATTTATTGGAAAGAAGATTGAAGCATCACCACAATAAAAAGAAATAATATTATTAGCAACTAGATCTTTAAACTGGAGACCGGGTTAACATAATTAATGAATGCATAATATTAATTATGTAATTTATGTTCAGTATGAAGTATTGAACACTTACTTGGCGATAATTTAAGTTCGAGTAACTTCAAAACATAGTGTGTTGTGTTTCAAAAATAGCAA